>CM044890.1:3818338-6218338 GCA_024500025.1 Syzygium aromaticum
GTGTTAATTGCTACACGACTACAATTCACCATGTAAGCAGAACCATCTGAGGATACCTTTAAAGTTCGTAAATAACCGATAGTAAATGGAAACTAAGCACCACGTACATGAAAAGGGTCGACCAAACCTACGTTGTTCTTGCAATTTTGAAGCACTGACCGTGATTTAGTATCAGGAGTTCACGACAGCCGCTAGTTACGGTTCCAACCTGACGAAGCGGAAGAAGGTGTTGAAGGAAGTGTTGGGGAGAATTGGGTAATAATTCACCAAGAACCAAATCCAATTTAGAATCAATATCTCCCCAAAACTAAATCGACCGAAATCGACTTAACCCGGCAACAATCAGCAATATTTTCAGCAACACAACCTCACAATTATTATGCTGCAATGATAAGGAGACAAAGCCAACAACAACATCAAGATTTTACATGGAAAATCCAATGCAGGAAAAATCACTTACGGCCAAAAAACTTTCACTAATCACTAAAAATAGTAGGACATATAAAGTATTATTCTCTAGTCGCTCCGCATCATCAATACAACAAAATTTTCAGTGGATTTATGTAAACAAAGGAGAAACCCTAACCACGATGGGAGAATTCGAAGGAGGTTCTCATTCAACGAAACCGATCAACTCGTAGCTCTTGATTTCACGAACAACGTACTAAAATTTGCGCCAATTCCGTCGATGTTTAATCTTCGAATCGGGACCGTAAAGATTCGCTTTTTCTTCTTCTCCTTCGCTCACTTTCGGTGCTCTCTCTCGGTGAGCACTCGCTGCTTTTCTCTATCCTGGGCTCTCCTCGGCACACCCCAAAGCTTCCCATCTTTTTATTTTTTGTTTTGTTGCTCTTTATGACTTTTTGACTTCTTTTTGTGTTTAAGTGTTAGCTGGGCCCCACACAAGCGGACCTAGCCAAGAGGAAGTTAGGCTAGGCTATGTCGCTCAAAAGGTCAAGCCGCGCGTGATGACACGAAAGCTAGACTATTAAACTGTGTTTAGCCGTCCGAATTTCTAAATAGAATAGGATTGAATAAGATAAGATAAGATTTTTTCACATCTTATCCACTATTTGATGGACTACGAATTTAAAGTCGAATAGGATAATTTTTATTTTTATTTTTTTGCTATTCACGAGTCCGGAGGATTGATTAAGGAAACAAAGCCGAGAAATTTTTTTGGTGAAAGCGCACAAGATATGGGATGAAAATGACAGCGAGTAGAGTGTAGGGTTTTAGAAAAATAGGTATTAGAAATTCTATCTGGGTCTAGCCCACTCTCTCCCCTTTGATTTTTTTATCTGGTCTATATTCGATCTTATCATATCCTTGACCGCCACCTAACACAGGATAGGATTAAACATATCCTATCCTGGCTTTTATCTGATCTATTAAACGTAGCCTTAGATAATAAGACAATCTAACATATATTCTTAGGGCAAATTTGGTCATAAACCTTATGACTGTTTACCAATTTAATCTTAAACCTTTCAATTATATCAATTTAGTTTTAAACTTTTTAACGATTTGCCAATTTAGTTCTTCCTACCAAATTTAGTCTAGTCGGGGCTGACCGTCTTATGCGGTATGGCTAGTGCTATTGATTATTTTTTAAAATTTTCTTAATTTTTTATTACTTTTTATTTTGTTTTTTCTTTTCCTTTTCTTTTCCTCTATTTTTTTCCAACACTTGGCCAGTGAGGGTTCGCGACCCCCGCTTAGTCACCGGCGAGGGTAATCGAAGTTCCAACACTTGTCTTCCACTTTTCCTCATCTTCCAATTCTATACACGGAAGGTCCTCAATGTGAGGTAATCGAAGTTACAAAGGAATCCTGTTCAGTCTAGGGAAACACATGTATTAATTTTATGGAATAGCAAGTTATTGGGACTTCGCACATGCTCTTCAGCTGGGGTAGATGGAATAGAACCAACCACTTCAGCTTTGGGAGAGAAATTGAAGAGTGGAACGATGAAGGTGGTGTTGTTTATAGGAGTCATTATGCTTCCTTCTTGGCCTTGTCCCGCGCCGCTTATCATCTCCACCATTCCTTTGCAGAAAGTGACATAGATACTTTGAAGATTTCGAAGATGGATCAACCACTCATGCGGAAACAGCTTTCTCATGTTATTGCAACCATGTGCCGCAAGCAATTTGAGAGAAATCTCTCCAACTAGCATGTATGGAGGAGGACCTCCCATTGTCTCCTCACAGCAATAGGCCGTGATATCTCTCAGATTAGGGAAATGGGGCAGCCACTCGGATTCCACCACTCTCTTCATTTTATCGCAATGTCGAACTTCTATCTCTATCAGACTAGGGAAGGCTAGGGACGGATGTGGAGGTAATGATGTAACTGCTGCTATGATCCCCACCATTTCCTCACAGTTACATATTTCAATTAATTGTAGATGCGGAAGGTAGAATTTAGACCCATGCCCAAAGAGATACTTCAATTTCGGACATTGATATATTTTCAAAACCCCAAGGCTTTGGAAGAGGAGAGGGGTAGGGGTTGGGGCAGGGGAGTCATGGATGTCGATTATTTCTTGGTCTTGTCCTCCACACAGAACCCTCAAGTTTTTCCATTATTCTATTTTTAGCTCCTCAAGGTTTTCAAGCGGACCCACGTGAAACAAATTTGTCGTACCATCGCATTTTCTCCGTGTCAGTGCTTGCACATCTTGGGGAATCAAAAGTCAAATGCCACTTCATTGCCTTCCCACGCTCACAATAGCATGACTCCACTTACCAATGTAGACAATGTTGAGGAAAACTCCTAATGGATTTTGAAACTGACAAAACTCTTTATGTTTAACTTGTAAATCTGACATACATTTCTTCCCAGGTTAATATATTCTGGAAGTTCAGAAGAAAATATTAAAAGTTTACAAAACCCAAAGTTCAAATTCAGCACCAAAAGTTCAGACTCAAATAAAATATATTCAAACTCTACCATAAAAGTCATTCAAACTCTAGTTATGAAATATTCATATTTTACTGAAGACCTACGCTGACTCAAGATCTGAATTAAAATTCTTCAGATGCAATAATTATGCAAACGCAGATGCTGAAGATTTTCAGATGCAGAAATAAAATTCATTCAGAAGAAATCACAACAACTAGTGATCCGGCATAGATTTTATAGAAGGAAAATTTTGATTGTTTCAATCTACGGCTATAATTTATTGACAATCAAATACTATGACAAGTATGTATTACAACGAATAAAGTTCTACTTATGGAAACCAAGATTCTGATTGTATGGGCGACCAGAATCAGCGGGATTCAGATCTTGTCAACCAACGGCTACTCAATCCATTTTATACAAATCTGTTCTAGATGAAGATTGGAAGATGATTATCTGAAGACTGTCCAACGGTTAGTTTGGTAGTAGAGGAGTATAAAAGGAAATCTACGAGGAGCGGAAGGAAGAACGAGAACGAGAATCAACAAGTCCAAAGTCTGAGCATATTTCGATCATTTCTCTTGTCTTTCTTAAGCCAAACATTAAGATCTTGAGGAACATTTTGTAAGAATAATTGTGTGAGATAGAGAGTCTATCATACACAAGAGTGTTATCACTCAGAATTTGTAATTCCTGTTAATTACATAGTAAAATCCAACCAGTAGGCTGTCAACGTGAGAGAGTGGACGTAGGCTTACTATAAGTCGAACTACTATAAACTTTTGTGCAGTTTTTCTAACCCTCATCTCTTATTTTACATATTGCACATCAAGAACACAATCTATATAAATTGTTTTGAATTTGAATTTTATTTAGACTCAACTGTAATCTTTCATTTCCGCTTAAATTGATAAAAATTGTTTAAGATCACCTATTCACCCCCCCTCTAGGTGATCATTGCTAGCTACATCAGACAATACACTCCAAATTCCCAAATCGAGCATTATCATATACTTCCACATAAAACTTTGATATTTTGTGATTCACGTTGAGCTTGTAATAGAGATGATTACTTTGCTTAATAACCTTCACACACTTGTTGAAATCATCCACATCTTCAAAGTAGCACTTAAGTGTCTCCAATGCCCTCAATCTTGCAATGTCTTCTGTATTTACTACCTGAACTTTAAGATATTGTAAGTTTAGCATAGTCCCCAGTATTCCTTTGGCTAATCTCTTTGTACGTGTATTGGTTAGGTCAAGGTATCTCAAGTTCACCAACATTTCCTAACCCTTGAGCGCCTCAAGACAGTGACACCCATAAATGTCCAACTTTCTAAAAAATCTGAGCTTCCCTAAATAAGGAAAACGACACAATTTCCAACAATCTCTGAGCAATAGTGCTCTCAAGTTTACTAAGTTTGCAATGGAATTTGGAAGTTCTGTTAGTGGACATTCACTCGGGTTTAGAACCTTTAGCCCCCATAATTGTTTGAAGAAAGAATCAGGAATGACCACATCCATCAACATGCTTCTATTCACTAGAAAAGTTGATAGCTTAGAACAATTTGGTGACATGTTCAATGAAAATTTTCTAATTTGATTCTCTACTCCAGAAACTTTCCCCAATGCATTTGTCCAATATTCCTCTGGTACTATCCTTGTCAACCCATTTCCTACTTTTACAATCGAAGTTGCGCTCATGATGTGCAATGCCATGTTACTAATTAAATCATGCATCTTCATCTCGCTCCCATTATCTTCCAATAGGCAAACATTTCCCAGTTTGTTAAGTATGGTGAGGCCTCTATCATATTGTTTCTCCCTCGTATTCAATCCACCAATCAATTCTTAGTCAATAAAGAATTCTATCAACTCGAACTTATCTATCAAATTATCTTCTAGATAAAGCGCACAAGTTAAGAAATAATGTTGGACTTCATGATTACCAAGGCAATTGTAACTAAATTTTAAAGTCATTAAGACCTTCTTTTCCATATTTGTTTCTCCCATATTTAATTCTTTCAATTTCACCAAGCAATCCTTCCATTCAAACACATCAGTTACTCTTCACATGCTTGTTGCCATCGTGATGACTCCAAGCGGCAAGCCTGCACATTCTTCAACAATGGACTTGGCAACTACTTTAGTTTCCAAATTAAGTGCCACTTCGGATCCAAGCTTCTCCATAAATAAACTCTCGGCTTCTTATTGAGAGAGAGGTTCAATTTTTATCTTCTCTTGACAATGCATCTGGCAACATACATCAAAGGATCAAGTAGTTAAGACTAACTTAAATTCATTTGCTCTAACAGGGATTCCCACCTCTTCAAGATCAAAACGTTCCCACACATCATTGAGGATCATTATTGACTTCCCTCTTTTGGTTAAACAATCAGACAAGATTGTTGCTCGTTTCCTCACATCCTTTTCTCGTGGAATGCTTCACCTTAATGCCTCCCAAATGTCGTCCTGCAACTTTTGTGTGTTAAAATCTTGGGACACAGTGATCCACAACACATTGCCATAGTTTGCTTTCTCAAGGAGTCTATTATATATGTGCACCGTAATAGTCGTTTTACCAATATCCCCATTCCATAAATGCTTAGTCGGAATACTTGATTCCCTACTAGGTACTCTAAAATTTTTGTAGTATTTCTCTAAAACGCCTCTCCCACCATCTTTCCTTCTAACAATTTACCAACTTTGGTCTCTCTCGCCTCAAATAGTCCATTTGTGAAATTGCCATGTCTCATGAGGTCATTTGCATCTCGCTTTAGTATATCCACCTACAGATGTGGTGACAAATTATCCTCACTTGCTACTTCAAAACAAGGGAAATCATTTCTAAGCTTCTCCACATCCACCAACCAATTCATAACTTCCATTTTCATCTTCTTTAAGAATAGCGACTCGCCACAATTTGACTCATCCTTTATGTCATATTCTCTGCTATAGAGTCGTTTGAATTCTTTTCAAAGCTTCATTCTCTTCAAAGTTGTTGCTAGTGTTTGGACGATTGGTCATTGGTGCACTTTCATTCACATCTAATTATGCAATTCAAAAATTGCATTTGTTAGAGCCTCATGATAGCATTTTTGCTACCCCTATTAATATAACATGTTGATACATATGGATTAATTTAGGTAAATAACTATATACCTGATAATGATAGTGGGACTATCAGACCTATTCCACAAGGTGGAATCTGAGAAGGTGGAGGAGCGTTATTCAAAGTTTGTGATGATGATAAGGTACATGGACACATGTCCATTAAAGCTGTGGGGAGACGTTTGACTAAATGGCTTATATACCTGATAATGACAATGGGACTATCAAACCTGTTCCACAAGGTGGAATATGAGAAGGTGGAGAAGCATTATTCAAAGTTTGTGATGATGATAGGGTACATGGACCCATGTCCATTAAAGTTGTGGGGAGACATTTGACTAAGTGGCTTTGCCATGACGATGATGGCGCAGTTGCATTTTGCTGCACATTCCTTGTCTCATGATATATAAATGGGAAAATTTCAAATAAGGGATTGAAATGCCCTCATTTTTTTTAAATAAGGGCTTAAAGTAAATTTTGTGTCAAATAAAGACCTGAAGTGCTCTCATTTTCTCAAATAAGGGCCTGAAGTAGATTTTGTGTCAAATAAAAGCTTGAAGTGGCTATTTCGGTTTCAAATAAGGACGTAACTTTCTAAATGGTGGGGGCATTTACGTTTTTTTTTAACTTTTTTGAATTTTTTTCTTTTTTTCCTTTTTCTTTCTTCTTTTTTATTTTTCTAGTTTTTCTTTATGATGCTGGCCACCGGGGAGGGCTAAGCGAGGGTGGCCTCATCGGCAACAGGTGAGGGTGAGTGAGGCCGCCCTCGCCAGATTTAGGCGAGGGCTACCCTCGCCGACAACAGGCGAGGGTCGCCTTGCTAGCTACTGGCGAGGGACGGCCTCACCAGATCTCGGTGAGGCGACCCTTGCCCTGGGCAAGGCTGCTCTCGAAAGCCACATGCGAGGGTCAACCTCGCCTGGGCAATGGGTGGCCGGCGAGACCTTCGCCACGGTGAGACCTTCGCCGAGGTGAGACTAGCCTCGTCCAGATCTGGCGAGGCCATCTCTCGTTGGCAACTGGTGAGGCTGGCCTCGCCCAGATCTAGCAAGGGCCGGCCTCACCTACTGCCGTTGAGGGTGGCCCTCACCAGATCGATTGAGGGCGACCCTCACCTAGCCCTTCCTGGGCTTCACTGGTGGCCAGCTTAGCCACCGGCAATCTGTCACTAGCGAATTAAAGAGAAGATCAGAAAATGAAAAAAAGAAAAGAAAGGAAAAAAGAAAGGAAAGGAAAAAGAAAAAGAAAAAAATAAAATTAGTTTTGGACGAAAATGCCCTTGACCTCGCCAGTCGCTAACCAAAATATTTCGCCATCTAGTGACTGGCAAAGTTAGGCCCTTATTTAAAACTCTCAAATCACTTTAGACCCTTATTTGAGATTAACATGCCACTTCAAATCCTTATTTGATACAAAATCTACTTCAAGCTCTTATTTGAAAAAATGATGGCACTTCGTGCCCTTATTTAGAATTTTCTCTTAATAAACTAATATGGAACACTTTGATGTTGAGTGAGCACCAGAGCTAGTTGCACTAAGATATTCAAGTGTAAGATCAATAAAAAATGAGACTTTCAAATCAAGCCATGGGTAAAGGCAAAACAACATACCGAACTTGATCATGAAAACCATCTACAACAAAAATCAACATGCACATAAAACATTTTGATGAAAGAAATTGCGCACTAAAAAGATAGTGATATCGGATATATATAATTTGCAATGATACTACTGTAATTTGGAAATGATGCGATACGGAAAGAAATGAATTTGAGTTATTCTAAAGAGATTTAATAATACAAAAAAAGTATCACTTCTGTAATGAAAGCATCAATGCTCACTCAAGTAAGGAATTTCCATTCTTTGTGATGATTGACCGGCCACATTTACTCCACCCTCCAAAACTTGCGAATCAACATGTGTTGCCTCGAAATAGTGAGGGCCCCTGGTAGGTTGTAATGCAGTCAGAGGATATATGCCCATCAATTCTCATAGGGGAAACGAACCGGTTTCAGTTTCACATCTTCATTGTAGCTTTGAAGTGGATTGTTATAATGCGGGACAATGTTGGTTATAATTGTTACCCTGGATATACGCGGCTGACTGCAATCTAGAAAGCAATTTGAATTACCCACGTCTCGTAATTGATCATACTGCAATGATGATGCCCCTACTAGTGTGCCTTTCCACATCCCTAATTATAAGCCACAGTTTACTCTTATGAAAACATTCTAGCTCCCCCTAGCAAAGCAACATGGGGTTTACAGAGAGACCAAGCGAATGATAAATTTTATATGGATTCTGTTAATAAGTGCCATTGCCACATTTGTTAAACATCAAATTAAGGAAAGTTGTAATTCCCAATGCACCGTATCTCTTCTATTATGGGTAATCAATGCATTGAGAATAAAAATATGTCGTTATTTGCGTTTGTTTCGTAAAAAATGAAAGATTTAAAAAATATTCTCCAAAAAATAATCACTCATAACTCTTATAAAAATGATGAAATTTTTTTTATTGTTTATTAAAATATTTAGATATAAATTATCGTTGATAATGAAAATATTTTTTATTAACTAATTATTTCAAGTGATACAAGTGATTATTTTTTAGAAAATATTTTTCAAATTATTTATTTTTCGCGAAACAAACGTAAACAAAACTCATTTAATATAGATCTATATTATACCTTGTGATGTTGATGGGCCCATTGTACTTATGAATGATGACCCCTGGAATCTGTGGAGGGGAATTGAATGACTTGAAAAAAAGACGTTCGTTGAACGGTTGTGATATTTCCATGGAAGCCCGTGGAGGAGATAAACTAGTGCCATGTCCACACTGCCTGTGAAAGCTCTGATCTGGTTGATTAGGTGCTGCATGAAAACCATTATGATTCTGTCCAGAACTGGTTTTTTGTTTCCAGAATCAATTTTGGATCAGAAATCCGTTTGGTAACGCAATTTCATTTTTCTATTTCCGGGACAAGTTTGCTTCCAAAACTGATTCTGAAACTAGAATTGAGAATAAAAAAAAAGTTGGTTTTTCATTTCTGGAACAAAAGTGAGAATCATTTCTGAGGAATTCATTTTCTTCAATACACATATTCATACTTCGAACTCACGATCTTTGATAAGAAAAAAAGTCACCTACAAAAATCAAAAATTTCAAAACTTAACAGAATGGTTTAGAATCTGCGGCTACCCACTTTCAGTGAAATTTAAATTTTTGTAGGTGACGAAAAAAATAAAAAATCATAAAAATAATAAAAATTTTCAAAATTTCATAAAATGGCTTAAAAAACCTATGGCCACCCACTTTGAGCAAAATTTAATTTTTTTAAATGCCAAAAATAATAAAAAAATCTAAAATTTAAAAACTTCACAGAATGTCTTAAAATACATGTAACCACCCAATTTGAGCGAAAATTTAGTTTTTTAGGTGCCGAAAAAAATAAAAAATAAAAAGCAAAAAATAAAAAATTTCAAAACTTCACCAAATGGCTTAGAATACTTGTAACCATCCACTTTGAGTGAAATTTAAATTTTTTTAGGTGCCGAAAAAAATAAAAAAAATAAAAAATTTCAAAACTTTACAGAATAGCTTACAATAATCATGGTAGCGGCTGAGAGAGAATTTAATTTTTTTAGATGCCAAAAAAATAAAAATAAGCAAAAAAGTAAAAATTTCAAAACTTTACATGATGGCTTAAAATACACAGCACACTTTGGCGAAATTTTTTTTTGGAAGTGCCAAAAAAAAAAATAAAAAATAAAATTTTTTTAAAACTTTACAAAATGGCTTAGAATACCTGTGGCTATCCACTTTGAGTAAAATTTAAATTTTTTTAGGTGCCGAAAAAAATAAAAAATAAAAAAACTTCACATAATTGCTTAGAATACATGTGGCCACCCACTTTGAGTGAAATTTAATTTTTTTTAGGTGTCGAAAAAAAATAAAAATAAGCAAAAAAGAAAATTTTTAAAACTTCACAGAATAAGTTTAAATACTTGTAACCACCCATTACACGGCGAAAATTTTTATTTTTTTTTTTTTTGGAATTGCCAAAAAAAAAGAAAAAGGTAAAAATTTCAAAACTTCCTGGCTTAGAATACATGTGGCCATCACTTTGAGCGAAATTTTAATTTTTCTTTAGGAACAAAAAATCAAAAATACCATTTGGGCATCTAAAAAAAATTAAATTTTACTCAAAGTGGGTGGCTAGAGGAAATCTAAGTCATTCTGTGAAATTTTGAAATTTTTGATTTTTTATGTTTTTTTCACCTAAAAAAATTTAAATTTCACTCAAAGTGGATAGTCACATGTATTCTAAGGTCATTCAATGAAGTTTTGAAATTTTTGATTTTTATGTTTTTTTTTTTCACCTAAAGAAATTTAAATTTCACTTAAAATGGATATTTTATGTATTTTAAGTAATTTTGTGAAGTTTTGAAATTTTTGATTTTTTATGTTTTTTTGCACCTAAAAAAATTTAAATTTCGAAATCAAAGTGGATAGCCACATGTATTCAAATCATTAAAGAGTTTTGAAATTTTGATTTTTTTTTCTCTTTTTTTCACCTCAAAATTAAATTTCACTTAAAGTAGAGTACTGTGAGTATTCTAAGTCGTGCAGCGAGTTTTGAAATTTTTGAGTTTTTGAATTTTTTTGGGCACCTTAAAAAAATTAAATTTCACTCAAAATTGGTGACATTTGTATTCTAAACTATTTTGTGAAGTTTTGAAATTTTTGATTTTTTTTGTCACCTAAAAAAATTCAAATTTCACTAAGCGTGGGTGGCCACAGGTATTCTAAGCAATTTTGTGAAATTTTGAAATTTTTGATTTCTTGATTTTTTTGAAAAAATTCAACAAATCTCCTATTTTCCCGAAATTTGAATTTTTTTATTTTCTCGACATTTTGATTATTTTTTCTGAATTTTTCAATTTTTTGGGATTTTCTGAATTTTTTTAAAGATTTTTATGAATTTTTCGGATTTTTTATTATTTTTATTCCATTTCTAAAAAAATGGATTTATTGTTCTTGGAAATATAATTTTCTATTGTTTATCAAACGGGTTTTTGTTTTAGGAAATAGAAATTTTGTGCTGTTATCAATCGGGGTTTCTGTTCTAGAAATAGAAATTTTTTGTCGTTATCAAACGTGTTTTTTTTCTCAGAAACTCATCCAGGACCTAGAAATAGAAAAATCTATTTTTGGTTCAGAAACTCATTCCGGAACAGAATGGTTATCATTCGCTACCTTAGAATGCTGGGGAGTGTTGGTTGTGGCTATGTTAATGAGTTCAGTATTTGATGCAATGGGAACAGGCAAAATGGACGCCTGTAACTCATTCTGAGAAGTGTTATCAAGGAGCTGGCGGTTTTGTGATGGCAATGGCGCACTTGGATTCCGTTGTGCATTTAATGTTGGAGACTAAGTTAAAAAAGGCAAAAGTTCATTTGGCGAATTAGGGAGGAACGAATCTAGCGGGGAAGACGCCCTAGAGTAACTTGTTGCACCATCCAATAGGAAATTTGCAATATCGACTGCCCTCTCCTCCTGCACCATCTCTTCCATCCGTCCACGAGTTTGTGGTGTCAAAGGAGGCACACCTGGTGATTGGTTAAGACACACAGTGGCATTAGTCGGATTCATATAGCTGGCTTCATCAGGAAAATTTTGAAGTTTAGGGCCCATGGAAGCCGGTTGCCTTGGCATGCCGTGAAATGGATGTTTAGTCATTAAAAAACAAAAGTAAACTTAAAATCATAATTAAGATCAGATCAATTAGTTTTTACTTTACGAAACTGCCCATTTTCTGTGGTAATTTGGAATTGCGTACCCTGTGGAAATTGTAAATTGGTTCCTCCCTCCGCGTTTGGCTGATTGGATGTGCTGGTTGGAGCTGCTCTAACATTTCCCTGTATCCTTTCCTCATATACACCTCGGTCGCTCAAGTGCATCACCTTTTTAGGCATCAGCACCTCCTTGGCTTCTGCTCTTACATTAACATCGACTCTCTCGCATCCTTTAATACCAAAGCCTCCAATTCCAGCCAAGTGAGCCTTGGTCCTTGTAGCCCCTCCACCATTCTCCTGTTTGCAAAAGTTACGCCTCCACTTGCTGTTATTTTCATTCAGGAACGTCACATACCTCCGAAATGGATCCTTTTATCTGGGCATCGTCTCTATCAATATCCTACAAGAAGTAATCCAGTTAAATAAGGATGTCCAGTTGGGGAGTCTTTATTTTGTTCTTACAAATGGAAAATAGCAAAGATGAAGACGAAGCAACATACCAGTTAGGACAGAAAAAGAAGATTCAGATGCATGTAAGTGGCAAAAAAGCACATCAAGAAGTAGAACAAAGAAGCTGTTCTTGAGATTCTGAAGCACTGGTCAGCATCCAGGAATCCATCAAGGAGTCTTTCTTTCGCTGAAGGCGAAGATCCAATTCCTAAAGAAACAATGGCATAGACCTGCTGTTGTAAATGGGAATCAACAGATTTCGGTATAGAATCAAGAGGAACTCTGCCACAAGAGACCACAGCACACTTGCTGAGTCCGCTCGGCCCAAAGTCAGGACAATTACATCCCTCGACCCAACGGGCCCCACCCTCCCCGCTGGGGCCCACCTGCGCTCCAAGCTCAGCATTCACGTGGGCCTGTCGGCCTTGGTCGTATGACCGCCCAATTGCTGGTGATCACATGGCAAGGCGTAGGACCGAGCCCCGCGGAATCAGAGCCGTCCGTTGCTTTGACCCTACCCCTTCTTGACCTGTCCACATCGTCGGTGGTGACCCTCGTTAATCGGGGCGGGCGCTAATTTCCCCCGGGGGGAGGGGGTGGGGCGCCATCGAATCAGCGAGATGGACAGTGAAGATGTGGGGATGCCTTAAACGTCGTCTTTGGCATGACTTGTTTCGCAAAAGGCACTGTTTCAAAATTGCAAGAAATGCTATAAATAAATGATGGATATACGATCCATGCAGTCCTGTTAGTAAAGGATTTGAGGGGTGGGGATGCTAGTATAATAAGTATAGGGTTCGATTCTCGCATTCTGTAATAAGGGAGAGATAGATATAAGATGAAAAAAAAAAAAATGGTGGATATGGTGTCCAATCCTTGATGTCCCATAAAGCTATTTCGACTAAAGTCGTGCAGCATCATCTTTACTCCGGTGCTGCATGGCCTCACAGAGATTTGGCATGTTTTATGCTTTCACTTTTTTTAAATCTCTTTTCTTTTTCGTTCTACACTATAACCAATTACTAAAATAAATAAAAATGATTTTTCCCACTTTAAAGATTTGACTGTTTTTTACTCGATCTCACATAACCTTGACCTTTCTATGTATTTTTCCTCCTTAGGTTCTACGAAATAAGATATTTGCCATATTTTAATAAATAGTTGGCATTATCCATATTAACCCCCATGTGTGAAAATTTTGAACATTCGAATATATTATATTAAACTAAATAAAGAAAAATTGTCAATCAAATAACCTTGTAATTTAATGGATTATTGCTAGATATATAGTCGGTGCTAAAACCTCATTACAGATTTACCTTGAATGAGTAACATGTGTGTTTGGAATTATCTTGGTAACCGAATTCTTCCACATGTCAACATCTAATCGTGAATGTGTAAACTACTTTTTACATTGGCAACAGACCTAATAAAATCTTAATTTTATATAATACTTGGAGAGTTGGCATGTGGCCCATTAGATTGCCACGCTCTCACTTTTTTATTTCCTTTTGTTTTTCATTTCTAAACAATAATATATTACCAAAATAAAGAACAATTTGTCTTTTTATATGGATGTCACTCCACCTCGCATAACTTTCACTTTTTTATAGGGATGAACATGATTTTAGGATAGAACCGGGAACTAGTCTGGTTCCAAGTTTTGCTAAGACACAATCCGGTTCTTGGTTCCCCATTTTTAGGAACCTATATTATGCGCTCTGTGGGAATCGAGAACCGAGAACCTACAAAACATTAAAATAGAAATTGAGAGTAGTGCATAAATCTGCCAAATTGTGCTGCTGCCCTGGGTCTTTTTGTATTTAACGCAAGTTTCTACAGTTGAAGTATTATATCTTGCCCATGGATACAGGACTAAGTACCTTAAGTTTGCAGCGTGAAGGCTTTCATTGAGAAAATTTAGTCAACATGTTCACACTCCCAAATTATATCCAAGTATTCCAAATTTCCATATTTGATAAGCCTCCATCATTCCCCGTTGTTCCCAAGATGGCCGCATTATACTCAGCATATGTTTCTCACTATTAAAATGTGAGCACAAGCAGTTCGTTGTAGCGAGAATTTTTGTCACAATTGCATTGTTTGAATGTGTTATGCAGTTTAGCATTGTGGTTTTGAAACTTTCGAAATCTTTAAAGTCCAAGGCTTAAGGTGTAGAGGAAGTACCATGGATCATCAGGAAAGTTGTATCGTATACTTAGCTTGCTAACATCCTAAACTTAAATTAAGAGCACTAAATTTCACAGGAATTTTACAAAAATTTCAGACGAAGATCAACAATTTTTTATTCCATCTAAGAACACAGACCGTGTGTTTTGGGCACCCCATTGATATTAAATAGAAAAATAAAGAGTTAAAAGAAAAAATCCGCAGCAATTTATGTATGTATATAATTTTTTCAAAGAATATTGCCATTTTTTTTGGTCGACAAGAATATTGCCATTACAACGGTCTAAACTTTTTGCTCAATATGCAATAAGTGCATTGAAATTTTTGTTTTTTCATAAATGCCTCAACATCTCGAAAAGCTCAACATGAGGCTTCTAAGCCATGTCACCCAATTTTTGCTGACATAGGTTGTCTAACAAGGTGAAAGTGAGGACATGGACAGTCAAGTTATTCATTTTTCCCAACTAAAAATATCATATTCTTCATTTTCTCTTCGTTCTTTTCTTTCACTTTCTCCTCCTCCTTCCTCATTCGGGCGCCCGACGTGCCTGCTGAACCATTGAACGGACCCAAAAACAACATCGACTTCCTGATACCAATAATATTTCATTTTCTCCTCCCGAAAAAATTGAGTCTTTGACGTTCTTCTGTCCTTTTAAGTGTCCATAATGCACTAGATGCACTTTCGATGAGACACGTATACCCAGTACCATTCTTTTTCAGCCCATAGATGCCAAACATCATAATGCTTCCCGGTTACTTGAGGCTAATTCGTTTTATAGTCAATTTTGACAGCTTGCCGTGTGATTTTCTTTTGCATGATACCACGAACTTGCATCTTGTATTCTAACCCAATCGACCATAATCGTGTGGATAGAGATACATACAGATTTTAAAAGACATTGCACACATAAAATATGCAGAAAATTAAGACAAACTAATTGCTTGCAAGGATCTAATCTGACAAGGAAAATGTTGCACAAAGCATCATCTTTGGTTAAATCGACAATCTCTTAATTAGTCCTTGAAGATAACTTACTTCCATTACTCAATAAGATATGCCACGGCATTCAAAATACACATAACGACCTTTTTGGCAACAAAGTACAGCAAATGAAGAAAGTAAATCATATGGCAACTTGAGTTTGCAGGAAAGAATGCTCGAATATTTAAAACGGTAGCTGAAGGCCTTTCAGCAGGCTTTTCTCCCAAAGCAGCACCACAGAAAATCCTTTCCCTTGGCGGATAATTATGCAAAAGCCACTGTTAGAGCTGCATGACTCTAGTTATGATCCTAGTACCTATAGCTGAATGACTATAGAAAGAAGTGAAGGAAATTATATTCATATGTCCCAACCCCAACTCTACAAGTATAGGGGCAATGACATGACATTCCTTTTACCCGGAGAACGCAACCTCAGGCATAACCAACATTAACTTGTAATCAAATATATCTCCGTCTATATCTGATAAACAATAATTTGGTTGAAGGATCAGAGTTACAAAATCTTCAAAAAGAATAAATATACATAACCAAACTCAATTGAATCCTTTCCAAACTCAACCGAACCCAACAACTATCCATAGACATATATAAATATATCTCGCCTCATACCCAAAAGTCCAACAACCAAAAGATCCCCAGTGTAGCGCTCTTGTCCTACTTGCTACTAGTTGAAGAACCAGAAAAACATTTAAGACAAATGGTATAATTATAGCCCAATTAGTAGTACATTACTTTTAAATAGATCAAGTATCCACTTCACACATATAAAGCAATACTAGAAACTCATTATCCAAGCCTAAGATATAATATACATAACAAATCAAATATGAGTTGTTTCATTTTAACAAAACTTTATACAATTCAGAAATCCTCATTTAAATCAATTACATCGAATCATACATCAATGGTCATTCCATTGATCAATCTAATATCACACGCCATTGGTCTATTCTATTAATCAATCACATGCTCATATTCAACCATGGTCACAATACAACACTTTGTGACAAGGAAACCAAGATTCATCCATTGGCAATATCTCTGCCTATTATCGGCCGATGGCTCGGCCTAGAAGGATATCCTCAAATCAATATGCATACCCAAAAACCCCTAACTGGATTCATAGCAATAATGACCATCAAATCATCATCCTTCAATGCTAGAACTCAAATTAAGAATCCATATAACAAACCAAAATACATATCACAAACGAAGCCATATATCTTTTCGCAACTCAACTCATCAGTTGAAATACCTTGCGTAAAGAATTTCTCAAATATTTCATAATTTACTTCGTAGATCAGATTTACAAATCAATATGAATAATCTTTCGCAATCCCTTTCATAAACACTTCTTATACAATTTCAAAAAACAAATAAGGTAACAAATGCTCGGTTCGAAGTTATGCATCAAATATGCTATAAATATCACTTTTGCCTTTTAATCAAAGCACACCTCATACATAATATGTCTAATCCCTTTCACTTTCAAAATATGAGTTTACAAATTCAAAGAAGAGATAGCACAACTCATCTCAGAATGCCCAAAACTTAAAAAACGTAGCTATTCGAGACAACGATCTCATATTTCTATCAATTAAACAAGAATCGACATTAATACCAAATAAAATACTACTTTAGCTAATGACCTGACTAAACTACCCTTAATTGTCGACCAATTGACTCCTACACAACAACAAAAGGCTCTCTGTAGCAGATATTTAATACTGTTTGCGTCACACAACTCTTAGACTTGTTTGTGCCCAACAACAAAAGGCTCGCTGCATTAGACTTGTTTGCGCCACACAACTCTCTCCCTTGAACTCTAATTCTATCAAATCTATTATCAAATGAAAGCTCGTTTGAGATACTTCAAAATCCTGAGCTTCGACAACTCTAAAGACAGCCATAGAGGGGCCAAAACCACCATTAAAATATAAAATTCGCTACTACTAATAACTTCAAATATTCGTTTTGGGCAAATTATAAGCCTGAATCAATTTCTATAAAATTCTACGAGTCCACAATGTTGAGGTTGATATCTTGTATTCTGTTATCCAAGAGATTATGAGGTGGTTTCGAAAGGCTTCCTGACGGCTATACACTTTTCTACGTTATTAGTGAAACGGATCTCTTCTCCCCGTAGACGTACGTAGGCGGAATTTCTCCCCTGCTGAACCACGTAAATTCTTGTGTTGTGCGAATTTTTATTACTTTCTTGCATCGTTGATAGGATCGAATTCATATATTCGACACACAATACCCTAAACTATCAATCGCCTATAATTTTTCAACTGAACAACTCATAGATTTAACTCACCAGCTCAGAATTCACAAGGATCCAAAATTAGGGCTTGCTTTTGAAAATTCAAATTAAATTTAACTCAATAAATTGTACAATATCATTCTTCATTTGAATTCTACTAGAAGTATTCTCTTAAATCCATGTACATTTTAGTGCCCCACATGAATTAAGAATTAGGTAACAAATGCTCGGTTCGAAGTTATGCATCAAATATGCTATAAACATCACTTTTGCCTTTTAATCAAGGGTTAATACCACAAAAAACCCTAAACTGATACACCTGTGACAAATTTACTCAAAACTATTTTTTTGGCCACAAAAAATCCTAAATTGGTACACCGGTGACAATTTTACCTCGAACTATTTTTTTGACCATAAAAAACCCCCACACTGGTATACCTGTGACAATTTTACCCTCGAACTAATTTTTTGGCCACCAAAAACCCCAAACTAGTACACCTATAATAAATTTACCCTCCGTTAGTTTTTGTTAAATTTTATTGTCAAATTACTAAGTTTAATGACACGTGGTAATTGACATGTGTACCGATTTTGAGTTTTACCCCTCTGTTTGTCACAAGTTTACCAATTTGTGATTTTTTGTGATATTAATATAATTTAACGGACACTAACAGAGGATAAATTTGTCACAAATGTACCAGTTTGGGATTTTTAGTGCTCAAAAATTAGTTCGGGGGTAAAATTATCGTAGGTGTACCAGTGTGGGGTTTTTTGTGGCAAAATTTATGGTTCGGGGTAAAATTATCATAAATGTACCAGTTTAGGGTTTTTGGTGATCAAAAAAATAGTTCGGGGTAAATTTGTCACAGGTGTACCAGTTTGGGGTTTTTTGTGATCAAAAAAATACTTCGGGGCAAAATTATCACATATGTACCAGTTTAGGGTTGTTTGTGATATTAACCCTTTTAATCAAAGCACACCTTGTACATAATATGTCTAATCCTTTCACTTTCAAAATATGAGTTTACAAATTCAAAAAAGAGATGGCACAACTCATCTTAGAATGCCCAAAACTAAAAAATGTAGCTATTCGAGACGACAATCTCATATATTCCTATCAATTAAACAAGAATCAACGTTAATACCAAATAAAATACTACTTTAGCTAACGACCTGATTAAACTATCATTAATTGTCGACCAATTGACTCCTACACAACAACGAAAGGCTATCTGTAGCAGACATTCACTACTATCCGCTGCATCGGACTTGTTTACACCACACAACTCTCTCCCTCAAACCCAAATTCTACCAAATCTACTGTCAAATGAAAGCCCCTTTAAGATACTTCAAAATCCTAAGCTTTGCCAACTCTAAAGATAGCCATAGAGGAGCTAAAATTGCCGCTAAAACATAAATTCACTACTGCTCTAGCACGCGCGCATAACTTCAAATATTCGTTTCGGGCAAATCGTAAGCCCGAATCGAGTTCTATAAAATTATACAGGTCCACAATACCCTAAAGTATCAATCCTCTATAATTTTTCAACTGAACAACTCATAGATTTACCCACCAGCTCAGAATTCACAGGGATATGAAATTAGGGCTCGATTTTGAAAATCTCTTATTAGATTTAACTCAACAAATTATACAATATTATTCTTCATTTGAATTCTACTAGAAGTATTCTCTTAAATCCCTATACATTTTAATGTCCGCATGAATTGAGAAATAAGTTTATGAGGTTCCTACAATATCTTCTTTTTCAAATCTAAATCATCGAGAACCCTCAAATAACCATGAAACTTTAAGAATCTGCTTGTCCCCCTAGATTCTACTTCTTCTCTAATTTTTCTCAACTGAGAATTTTATTCTATCTAGATTTGATTCTTTCAGTCAAGATTGGTTGTACTCAAAAATTAGATAACTGAGCACTAAACTAATACACCAATACCTCCAAAATCACTTTTTCATATCCTAAAAAATAGACTTCTAAGTAGTGATTAAGTTTACAATTTTTCCTGAAGACTTACAATTTAAGGCATCAGCTACTATGTTTGTTTTTCTTGAATGGTAATAGATAAACAAATCATAATCTTTCATAAGTTTTGACTATCTCCAATACAATTGAATGCATATAACTTTCCAAAGCACATAGATAAAACTTATCTAGTTTCCATTAAAGTCAATAGGTCCTTAAATTCTCAACATAAAGAATTGTCACTTAATTTCTCACTTCTTAAGCCCAAGATTTAAGTGCCAGTCTTGCATCACTTAAATTACTCTTAATCACACCTTGACATACATTGCATCAACTTAAGGCTTGATGTAGCAGACATTCACTGTTGTGCGCCACGTGCAGCTTGTGTGTCGGACTTGTTCATGCCACAACTCTCTCCATCAAATCCCAATTCTAGCAAATCTATTGTCAAATGAAGGCCTTTTTCATATACTTGGATATCCTAAGCTTTGCCGACTCTAAAAACAGCCGAGGACGGGCCAAAATCGTTGCCAAAGTAGGAAATTTGCTATTGTTTTAGAACGTGCGCATAACTTTGAAACTTTGTTTTGGGCAAACCATAAACCCAATTTGAGTTCTATAAAATTCTACAGCTCCACATCACCCTAAACTTTCAATTCCCAAATTTTTTCAGCTTAACAACTCTTCGATTTAACCCACCTGCTCAGAAATTCACAAGGATCCCAAATTAGGGCTCGGTTTAAAAAACCTTTTCGATTAGATGAACGAAGGGTGTGAATTCTTACGAGGCACTGTGAAATGAAGTTAATCCATCTTGGTGAATCCACCAACTTAGAATCCACAAGGATCTCAAATTTGGGCTCGTTTTTAATTTTTTTTTTTTTTTTTGATTAGATGAACAAATGGTGCAAATTCTTACCAGGCACTATGAAACGAAGTTAATCCGACTTGTCGAAGTCTTCATGGCGTGTAGCAAGAAACATCTTCTTTTCTTCTTTCTATCGTTTCCTTCTTTCATGTTATTTTTTCTTTTCCCTCTGTACATGCACATTTTCTTTTATAACACTTCTTTTTCTGTTCATTTCAATTTGTTTTAGAACCCCACGTCTTTTGACCAAGTAAAAAGAAAGTCGATACTACATCATAACTCACATTAATGTGACTTATCACATCGTAAAACACAAATACTCCGGGGAAAAGCAATGAGGTTGAAAAATAGCTTGACCATTAGGATCATCCCATATCAACATCCTCCACTTTTCCTCATCATCCACATAAATATACGGAAGGTCCTCAACATCACGTAATAGCAGTTGCAAAGGAATCTTATTCAATCTTGGGCATTTGTACACTTGTATAATTTCCATGGAATCGCAAATTATTGAGACTTCACATATGCTCTTCAGCTGAGGTAAATTGCATAGAAACAAGTGCTTCAGCTTTGGAAGAGAAATTGAAGAATGTAATGATAAAGAGGTGTTATACATGAGTCATTATGCTTACTTCTTGGCTTTGTCCCGCTTCGCTTATCATCTCCACCATTCCTTTGCAGCATCTAACCTCGATACTTCGAAGATTTTGGAGATGGATCAGCAATTTAAGCGGAAACAACTTTTCCACTCTATCATAATAATGCACCAATAGAGATTCGAGAAAAATCTCCTCAAATGGCACGTATGAGGAAAGACCTCCGATTATCTCCTCCATGTTCTCACACCAGTGTACTGAGATATGACTCACTTTAGAGAAGTGGGGCCACCACTCAAATTCCACCACTCTCTTCATTTTATCACAACAATAAAGAAAAATCACTTCTAGACTAGGGAAGGCTAGGAGCAGATGTGGTGGTGGTATTGTAGTTGCTATAATCCCCACCATTGCATCACAATGAGATATTTGAATCTCTTGTAGATGCAAAAGGTAGAATTTAGACCCATTCCCAAAGAGATGCATCAGTTTTGGACATTGATATATTTTCAAAACCCTAAGTCTTGGGAAGAGGACAGGGGTAGGGGTTGGGGTAGGGAAGTTATGGATGTCGATTAATTTTTCATCTTGTTCTCCATATAGCACCTATGCTTTTTTCCATTTTTCTATGTCTAGCTCCTCAAGGTATTCAAGCGGACCCATGTCAAACAAATTTGTTGTGTCGTCACATTTTTTCCCTGTCAATGTATGAACATCTTGGGGAATCAAAAAACAAATGCCAATACTTTCCCCTCCCACGCTCACGATAGCATGACTCCACTCATTAGCCTTGACACTCCTCTCCCAATTCCCAAATCTAACATCATCACTTATTTTCACATAAAACAATGATTTTTCTTGATCAACGATGAGCTCGTAATAGCGAAGGTTAGTCTGTTTAATAACTCTCACACACTTGTTGAAACCATCCACATTTTCAAAATAACTTTCAAGGGCCTCCAATGCCCACAATTTTATAATGTCATCTCCATTTACTACCTTAACTTTAAGATATTGCAAGTTTACCGAACCCCCCAGTGATCGTTTGGGTAATCTCTCGATACGTGTATTAGTTAGGTCAAGGTATCTCGAGTTCACCAACATTTCCAGACCCTCGAGCACTTCAAGATGAACACAGCCACTAGCATTCAACTTTCTTAAAGAGCCGAACCTTCCTAAATAAGGAATACGGCACAATTTGCGACACTCTCTAAGCAATAGTGCTCACAAGTTCACCAAGTCTAAGATGGAATCAAGAAGTTCTCTCAGTCTACATCCACTTAGGTTTAGAAACTTTAGCCCACATAGTTGTTTGAAGAAAGAATTAGGGATGATCACATCCCTCGACAAGCTTCTATTCAATAGAAAAGTTGATAGTCCAGGACAATTTGGTGGCATGTTCAACAGAAATTCTCTAATGTCATTCTTCATGAGAGAAACTTTCTCCAAAGCAACTGTCCAATATTTAACAAGTGGAATCCTCATCAACCCCTTTCCTGCTTTTACAATGGAAGTCACACATGATGTGCAATGCCATGTCTCTAATCAAATCGTGCATCTTCATCTCTTCCACATAATCTTCCAATAGGCAAACATTTTCCAATTTGTTTAGTATGGTAAGGCCTCTATCATATTGTTTCACCCACATATTCAATCCACCAAACAATCCTTGGTCAATAAAAAATTCTATCATCTCTAACTTATCAATCAATTTATCTTCTCGATAAAGTACACAAGATAAGAAATACTATTGAACTTCATGATTACCAAGGCAGTCGTAACTGAATTTTAGATTTATTAAAACCTTTTTTTCCATATCTGTTTGCCCCATATCTGATTGTTTCAATTTCACCAAGGAATCCTTTCATTCAAACACATCAATCACTCCTCGCATACTTCTTGCCACCGTGATGCTCCAAGAGGAAAGCATGCACATTCTTCAATAATGGACTTCACAACTGCTTCAGTTTCCAAATTGGGTACCACTTCATATCCATGCTCCTCCAAATGAAAACTCTCTACTTCTTTTTGAGATAGAGGTTCAATTTTTATTTTCTCTTAACAATGCATATGCCAGCATACATCAAAGGAACAAGTGGTTAAGACCAACTTAAATCCATCTACTCTAATAGGTATTTCTACCTCTTCAAGATCAAAATGTTCCCACATGTCATCTAGGATTATTGTAGACTTTCCTCTTTTCATTAAACAATCAAATAAAATTGCTGCTTGTTTCCTATCATCATTTTCATGTAGTATGCCCAAACCTAGCTCCTTCCAGATGTCATCCTACAACTTTTATGTGTTGAAATCTTGTGACATAGTGATCCACATCACATTGCCATAGTTTTTTTTTTCAAGGAGTTTATTATGTATGTGCACCATAATAGTCATTTTGCCAACACCCTCCATTCCATAAATGCCTAGTCGGGAAATGTCCTATTAAGTACTCAAAAATCCTTGTAGTATTTCTCTGAAATGCCTCTTCCACCAACTTTTATTCTAACAATTTACTGATTTTGGTCTCTCTCGCCTTAGATAGTCATTTTGGGAATTTTTCTTGTGTCATAAGGTCTTCTGCTTCTTGCATTAGTATATCAACCTGTTGATGTGGTAGCAAACAATCGTCACTTATTGTTTCAATACTATGAAAATCATTTCTAAGCTTCTCCACATTCGCCAACCAATTCGCAACTTCCGTTCTCTACTTCTTTAGGAATAGAGATGCAGCAAATTCCAACTCATCCCTTATATTAACTTCTCTGTTATAGAGTTGTTTTAGTTTTCTTTTCAAAGCTCCATTCTCTTCAAAATTGTTGCCTTTGTTTGGATGACTCGTCATTGGCATACCGTTGTTCATATCTAATTCTACAATTAAAAAAATTTTATCCGTTAGAGTTGTTTGGATGACTCGTCATTGGCATACCGTTGTTCATATCTAATTCTACAATTAAAAAATTTTTATCCGTTAGAGTCTCATGATAGCATTTTTGCTGCCCCTAAAAATGTAACATGGTGATATTTTAGGTAAATAACCCTATACCCGGTGATGACGATGGGCCTATCAGACCTGTTCCACAAGGTGGAATCTGAGGAGGTGGAGGAGCGTTATTAAGAGTTTTTGACGATGATAGGCTACATGGATCCATGTCCTTTTGAGCTTATGGGAGACATGTGACTAAATGGTTTTTCCATGATGATGATGGCACAGTTCGATTCTCTTGTGCATTCCTTGTCTTATGATTAATGGATTGATGTTGAACACTTTGATGTTGAGGGGGCACTAAAGCTGGTTACACGAAAATATTCAAGTGTAAGATCAATCAACAATGGGACTCTTAATCAAGTCATAAGTACGAGTAAAGCAACATCAAGAACTTGATCACAAAAAATATCTACAGCAAAAATCAACATGCATATGAGTTAAATATTTTGATGAAAGAAAACATGCAGTAAGAAGATAGTGATATCGGACGTATGGAATATGCAATGATATCACTGTAACTGGAAAAAGATGCAATACAGAAAGAGATGAATTTCAGTTATTCTAGAGAGAGTTAATAATACAAAGGAGTATCTATTCTATAATGAAAGCAACAATGCTCACATGAGTAAGATAATCTGGGAATGCCTATGATTCATTCGAAATGACGGTATCAATTTAAATAAATCAAGACCTACCTTATCATGATGATAGGCCACCCACATTTGCTTCACCCACTAGAACTTGTGAATCGACATGTGTTGGCTCGAAAATGTAAAGGCCTCCAATAGGTTGTAATGCAATTGGGGGATATATGTCCATCGAATTATTCAAGGGAAATGAACTTATTTCAGTTTTACATTCTTCTTTGCAGCTTGGAAGTGGCTGATTGCGATCCTGCAAGAAATTTGAATTACCCACAATACGTAATTGATCATACTAGAATGATGATGCCCCTACTAGAGTCTGCTGGTCATTCATATGCATTTCCTCATGATAAGGAGATTGAATGGAACATCGTGGCTAATATGGCGAATCAAGAAGATATGATACTTCTTCTATTAAAAGCATTGGTGAATGCATTATGCTTTCACCTATGTGTTGTTCATCAAAATTAGAATGTAGTTGATTGGAACACTAAAGAATGCTTGATGTAGTTACATTCCTAAATCCAACGGATCCAGTGGACTCATGCAACACATTTAATGCATTGTTATTAAGGAACAGATCAATTTGTAATGATGATGATGCTCTCGGATGTTGTTGTCTCTTCCCTATATAAAGGTTAACCGATTGATCAAAAAGTTACGGTAGAGGATTTATATCAGGAGAAAGTGAAGCCAACCAATCCATTGAAGACTGCTGGAGTGACAAGGCGATTTCATTTCGATGTTCAGAATCAATGCTCCAATGTGATTGATTAAATTGACAACAGATATCCAAATCATCCAAAGACACTTCACGGGGGTGGGGGGGGGGGCAAAACCAGATGATGCCGAGGGTGTATGCAACAACATCACTTCTTGTCTACCCATGGCGAGATGGTTTCTGCAATACACATGTATGTCAGTTTGAGTTTAGCCTATCATTCAAATTCCGCTAATAGTTACCAAGGAATAGAGTTTGGCTCACCCCACCAATTCTCGTTTCACTCCCTTCACCCGATGTGCCTCCTACTTAGCTTGAATCTGACTCGATTTTACCTTTAAACTATACTAGAGACTACAATTGGTTCTTATTTTTAGGAAATGGATCCCATTTTCTAAAAATAATTCTACATGATGTGGATGAGTTTGTCTAGCGTGTTGATTGTTTGAACTGACTATTAGCTTATTCCATGCTCAGCTATGACCTATTTCCTAAAAATAAGAACCAACTGTAGTCCGTAGCATAGTTTAAGTCACATGTCTGAAAATCAATAAGGAAAATGTGGACCATTATTGGCTTTGAGGCTACACGGTAGTGAATTAACTATACACTTTTTATCTAATGATCGGAATTGATGACCCGATTTCAGACAAGTGAAAACATAGAGCTCCTTGTGGCCTCAACAATGAATAGGACCTATTTTCTAAAAATAAGAAGCAATTGTAATCTCTAGTATAGTTTAAGTCATATGTTCGACAATGAATAAAGGAAATGCCGACCATTATTGGCTTTGAGGCAACTCGATAGTGAATTAATTACGCACTTTGTTTCCAATGATCAGAATTGATGACCCAACTTTGGAGAAGTGAAAACACTGAGCTTCTTATGGCCTAGACCATGAATGAGACCTATTTCCTAAAAATAAAAATCAATTATGATCTCTAACATAGTTTAAGTCACATGTCCGACAATGAATAAAGGAAATGTGGAATATTATTAGCTTTGAGGCTACCCGGTAGTGAATTAATTATGCACTTTGTATCCAATGATCAAAATTGATGACCCGATTTTGGACAGGTGAAAACATAGAGCTCTCCTTGTGGCCTCAACCATGAATGGAACCTATTTCCTAAAAATAAGAACCGATTGCAATCTCTAGCATAGTTTAATCAACGTTAGTTCTTTATTATCTCTCTCCATCAACTTATGATAATCTGAACATTAGAAGTTAGCCTTTGTTATAAATCATTCTATGTGTCTGAGTACATCACAGAGTTGATTTCACAGTAAAGACCTCTTGTCCTATTTTTGATCACTTTTAGAGTAAAATCTAAACCTGTGTGACATGGAGTGGATATTGTGCTTGAAAATTTCCTCAAGTATATGTTTGAAAGTAGGTTCCCCTAACTATCGCAAACTTTCTCATTCATTCGTTGTATGCTCTGTGATATGGTGACCCATGGATGTTAATGATTGGAGTCAATATGTTAATTGCTTTGTTCTAGTGATGGTCAAAGGTGATCAACGACAAGGTAAAATGTATATACGTTGGTCTCTGCTTAAGAATTTGTGTAGAGGATTGTGTATATCAAGTTCATACATGTTGATCTCGGGCGGATTATGAATGCTTTTATGCTGTTTGTTTTATTGTGAAACATTCAGCTATATTGGATTTCAAGGAACATGTTTTGTAATTGAGAGGATTCTATTTTGAATGGTTTGATAGATTTTGGATAGGTAACTTTGTATATTTGTCGCTTGAATAGAAATGGATAAAAATTTGGCCGATAATTAGAAGAATAAATAGGAAGTTCAAGTATATTGGAATTGAGAATGAAGGAGTCTTGTCGAAATGAATTGAATTTTGTCAATACATGCTGGAATCTTGCTGGCATTTGTTAAAAAAATTGCTGGAATTGAACCAATTGCATGCTGACCGTGATTGTATTTCTCAGCCCAATGAAATTCTCATTCTATTTTGTTTGTAGTTTGATGACACAAGTTCATATATGTAGGTGTAAAGACATTACATCAATTTCATGTCAATTCTTTACAAAACAATCGGAAGTTTTGATCTCGGCTAATCTATAATAATTCTGAATGTTGCTGCACGGCACTAATTTGATATGATTTTGGTAGATTCAAACTTGGTATTGCTCTAGCATGATGTACTTGAGTTTGTCTAGCATGTTGATTGTTTGAGCTAACTACTAGCTTATTTCATTCTCGGCTATGACCTTCTCTCACTTAAAAAACAAATTTCAGCAAAGAAAGGGGAGAAACAGCAAATGAATACGTAGAGGATCAAAACAGTAAATTCAGCGACAAAGGGCTAAAGCCAAAATTTCACAAAAAGCCCATACGGCTGAGTGTAGAACACATGCCCCATCATGCGCACAGGTGCATTAACCTTCTCATCCATTGCCATTCCTCATTTTGTCTCTTGCTAGTTAGTAAACTAATGTGAGATCACACACAAATGCATGCTATTCCAACACATTTGAAAGTCTTTAAGTGCATGTCGAACGCATCATTTCAAAGCAATAGCTCATTCAAGAAAAGTCACAGCTTATGATGACTATGGCAAAGAACAAGTCAAGGCTCGTGGACATGCTTGATCAAAAGGACAAGATGTATGGTTGGATCTCAAAATTAGGGTTGTTGCCCAATTGTGGTAGGAACAAGGATGAGGATGACCCTTTTACAGGGGAGGACATACTAGAGAAATATAAAAAGGCCAGGCTCGACTTGATGGTCCTATTTAAGTGGATGAGTTTGATATTAGAAAGAAGACTCTATGAAAGCTCATGTTGTGGAATTGGAGGTAATGGTGTTGGTGTTGATATGTGGGAGGATGGTCTCTAGTTGGGGCGTCAAGATATTTGTGTTCTTTATTGAGAGGAACTTTGGTACTTGGAAAAGAGTTCTTTATTTAATTTATGGATTGAGGAAAGCAATGCAAAATTGTATATGGTTAGGGTTGTTCTTGCTAGCATAGCACTTCCTGTTTGATAAAAAGGTTGAGAGAGAGACTAGTAGCAAGAACCATCAATTGGTGACTAAGGTCTTAGTGAGTTTCTTGGTTGGCATAGTTATTTGGCTTGCAAAGACTTTTATGGTCAAGGTCTTGGCATCTTCCATCCACATGAGCACCAACTTTGATAGGATTTAGTAGGCTATATTCAATTAGTATGTGATCGAGACATTTTTATGCCTGTCTGAGAAGCTACAGAAAACGAGGGCTATGATACCCCCCCAACCTTAATGCGGCTTAATTGCCAGCAAAAGGTAGTGGGAGAGTGATAGGTAGCTAGAGAGTAAAGAAGAGTCCTAGAGGAAAGGACAAGAGGGAAAAAGGGGATCACAATCGATCACTTGCATAAATTGAGCCCGAAAAATGTATCTGCCTGGAATATGAAGCGGCTAATGAATTTGGTGCAGTATGGGAACCTCACGACACTGGATGAGCAGATATCAGGAATTTGTTCAATGTCACACCATAAGTATTGAGCAAGATAGCTTTTTATTGTATAATATAAAATCTTAGAAGACGCCAGTTGTTATAGATTTAACATATGTTGATCTACCTTGTCGGACCAAAGTTCATCATATTAATCTCTAGAAATCTAGTTAGTTTAGTGGATGTTAAGGTAATAGATCCTGCTCTTGATGTGAAAGGGGGAATTATTATTGCTAGTTGTGAGTGCTCATGAGCAAAAACTTCTTATTTGAATGAATATTTTCAGAGTCAGATCAAAGCACTCCCTAGTTTTAATTTAGATGCAAGATAAGACCATTTTCTATTGCTCAAATAGCAAAAAACTAGTTGGCGCTTTTTAAAAAATGTTGATATAATGAAACCAATTTATTGCACTAAGCTTATAATTGCAATCTTCTCGAATTGGAGTTACTCGATAAAATGTCTATCTAATTGTGTTGAACTTCTATAGTTGCAGTGTCCACTAATTGAGCTATAAGTTTGCATTTGGATGTACTGCAAGTTATACTTTCAAATAACAAAGAGCACTAGCTTTGATGCTAGATGGTACTAAGACAACTGTGTACAAACACCATTGGATGGTGAACATTCTAGTTGGCATCCTCATAGCTGTTATATGGCTCTCTATACTAGGACTTGCCATGACAAAGTTTCTGCTTCTAATAAGCTCCCAATGGCTACTTGTGGTATTCATATTTGGAAACTCCTACAATATGACATTTGAAGCGATTATTTTCTTGTTAATGATCCATCCATTTGACGTCGACCATCATTGTGAAGTCAATGGGGTCCAGGTACACAAGCAAATAGAGCTCTATGCTTTCAACAGATGTTCAAAATATATTTTTTTCTAAACACGATGCACTGTGTTTCAAATGGTGGTGGAAGAGATGAACATCTTAATGATTGTTTTCTTGAGATATGACAACCAGAAAGATAATAATTCCGAACATTGTTCTTGCTACTATGGCCATCAATAACCAATATCGAAGTCCTGATATGGAAGATGCAGTTTAATTCTATGTGCACATATCTAAACCAATTGAGAAGATTGCCACGATGAAATAGAGAATAACAAGAACAATGTTTGGAATTCGACTACATCTCCCATATCAGGACTTCAATAGTAGTTATTGATGGCCTTAGTAGCAAGAACAATGTTTGGAATTATCATGTTATGGTTGTCGTATCTCAGGTAAATAGTCGTTAAAATGATCATCTCTTTCACCACCATCTGAGACACACTGCATCATGGTTTAGAAACATATATTTTGAACATCCGTCAAAAGCACAAAGCTCTATTCGCTTGTGTTCGTGGACCCCATCGACTTCATAACAATTGCTAACATCAAATGGATGCATCACAAACAAGAAACTAATCGCTTCAAATGTCATCTTACAGGGGTTTCCAAATATGAATACCACAAGTAGCAATTGGGAGCTTATGAGAAGCAAAAACTTTTTCATGGCGAATCCTAGTATAAGGAGCCATATAACAACTATGATGATGTCAACTTGAATGTTTATCATCCGATGCAGTTTGGTCACAGCTGTCTTGGTATCATCTAGCGCCAAAGCCAGTGCTTTTCATTCTCTATAAGTGTTACCCTACGTTCCATCCAAATACAAACTTAAATCTCAATTAGTGGACACTATAACCACAAAAGTTGAACACATGTAAATAGACATTGTAACTACTTCATCAACGTAAAGAAGATTGCATTTATAAGCCTAGTGTAATCAATTGGTTTCATTATGTCCACATTTTTAAAGAAAAACCAACTAGCTTTTTTGCTATTTGAGCTATAGATAATAGTCTCATTTTGCATCTAAATTAAAACCAAAGAGTTTTGTGAGCCGACTCTAAAAATATTCATTCAATAAGAACTTTTGCTTGTGAGCTGTCACATGCATTAGGAGCATAATATGTTATCTTAACATCCATTAAACTAACTAGATTTCTGGACATTAATATGTTGAATTTTGGTTTGACAAGATAGATCAACATTTGGAAAATTTCAATATGTGAAACAATTAGTGTTCATCAGGACAGTGAAAGAGTAGAACAAACAAATTTAAAAGATCAGAATAATCCAGGTACTTGGATCCATACTGACTCACATTCTAGAAAATTCCCTTCGCCGCTGCTCTTGCCTCACTTTCTTTGTTTATTTGCTTCAAAGATTGATCATCATGACTAGATACCTTATCATCCAGTGTTTGTGAGGTTCCCATACTCGCTTGCTCCTTTTGGCGGATCAAATAGATGCTGCCTTGAAATATGTAGATCTGACTCTGAAATCTGGCTATATGTTGTTGATGTTGTTGATGGAAGTATTCTCTGAATGTATACAAAGTTGTGTTAAGAAAGGCAGATTGGACACATTGGTGTTGATAATTAAGAGGTGCAAGGTATGCCATTAACATGTTCAATCCTGATCCTTGAAGTTCTGCACTTGTATATGTTCATCTCTTGGTTCGTCCTTTCCATTTGTGACTTTGTTCGTGCCAATGTTCTTAGGCAATGGATCAAAATAAAGCTCTTTGTCCACCGTGGAGTGTATGAAATTACATTGCTGAAATTGTGATGCAAGATGACAACAACAATTTAGCATTTTATGCATTGGAATTTATGGTGAAATGGATTACTAGAGGCGAGATGGCAAGGCCTCCTGTTCATCTTTCCGTGAATGAAGGGCTGGTTTTATCGACACTTGGAACTGCTGGAAGAACATTTAGTTCTACTCTCCTAGATGCTTCTTGGGCAATCTTGTGACGGTTTTTACAACAAAAGGATACACTTAGTCCAACTTCATATATATGCTCTTGCCTCGTTGGGCAATTTACAGAAGGCCTTTCGTATTGCCTATGGAAATCTTTAGGAGCAAGCTGAAGATCTTTTCTCGCCATTTACATCTCTAAATCCATGGGTGGTTGCATGCAACTATGAGTCCAAAAGTTTTCATCCACTAAGTGTCTATGCGATGTTTGCATTCATTGAAATCCTAAATTTAACCTTACTATTCTAAAAAAAGAAAAACAACAATCAATGTATTAAAAATGTGCATTAAAGTAAAATCGAAATAAAAGTGCAGCGACCTAACATTGTCTTTAAAAGAAAAAACAATAAAAAAAAATCCCCATGGTAATGCTCTAAAGATTTATTCAATTTTGAATCAAATTTTGTTTAAGCCCAAAATGTTTCTTAAAAGCCCTAAACTAAATGAATTCTGCTTTTGTTTAGCCTTTCCCACATTTTTATATTTTCCTGAATTTTCTGAATTTTTTTATTATGGAAAAGGGACTTCGGACCGGGTCAGGGGAACCCAGTCCAATTGTCCAGTTTGACTGTGGGTCTCGCCCGAACCACAGAGGTCTGGGTTGGGTCTAATTTTCGGAACACTCTAGGCCCAATCTAAATGTAGCCAACTTATCAAATTTTGTCCAAATTCAATACCGATTTCGTTCGGCCCATTATTTATCTTTATCTGATCCATATCTCTCAATCTTATAACATCCGGCCCAGATCAATTAATTAGATCCGACCCGGCCTCTTTATTATACCCTTTCTTATTTTTGTATTTTATTTTTATTATTTCTATTCTTATTTTCTGTTCTTCTCCACCGTATATCTCATGCCGGAGCTCCGGCCAGATGTTGACAGCCAACATCACCATCCACTACCATAACCATCACGTCGGCTTCATCACCACCGGCCATCAAATGCCGTTATGGAAGGAGGGCCGTCTTTATTCTCCAACTAATATATCTCAAACAATGCATAAACACAACAAGTAGAGGGAAGTAAGAAACCGGCCTTTAACAGCAGGCAACTCCAGCGATGGGAATGGCCTTTCATCCGCGAGCCACTCGGACATCAAACCGTATGCCACAAATCAAAGAGAAAGCACAGATTCAATCACAACGGAAAAATCTCACAACAAAATCAAGTATAAAATGAGGATTCAAATCCATGTTATGCAAACACGGTGAATGAGTGGATTGTAACCATTTCCGACGCAAACTCACAACCATACTCGAATTAGATGAATATATGACACTCTATCAGTCTCATGTATAGTTGATTTCACCTTGATTTAATCCTGGACTCTCGGCTACCTATCTATAGAAGATAGAATGTAACAAAGGATAAGAGGAGAGAATTTTACCTGGTTCGTGGCTGTGAAATGGCGATCGACGATTATGAGGAGAAATCGACAACGAAGTCAGAAACCGTCAATAATGTGGTGGCAACAACCACTAAGATTAATCGCCGAACTCAACAATGATCGGTGGTCATAAAATCAAGATCTCTCAGGCCGACTCGGCTCAATGAAAGAAAACTCAAATCTGATAACGATTTTCTCTCCTTGTGTGTATATCATATTGAAATTTGACTTCACTCCCTCTCGATCGATCCAAACCGATTCCCATACATCCTCTTCCAGAGGCCAATTTTCATCGTGGAGGAAGAGGAGCAACCTCGCAGATGATCACATGACCGTAGGAAGCTGCAACAGGGACGGAACCACGGTGGAAGCAGTGGAAGGCCGGTGGCGGCAGGACGATTACTTTTGGATTTTTGCCTCAGTCGCCCGCCCATGAGTCTTCGCAGACGCGTAGGTTGGGTCGGGTCATAAATGGTCCGACCCAAATTAATGTTGTTCTTGATGTTACTGGCCTAATTTTGAGTGCTCTCTTCACATAGGTATGCTGATTTTGGCTCTCGGAATTTGAAGGCTCTGATCTTCCCCCCACTTCCCCTTGTTAGGCATAAACTATACTGTAACAATTGATCTCTCCTTTTCTTTTGTATGTTATTCGATTCCACCTTTTTGAGTTTTGACATAATGGATCTAGGATGTTAGTCTTTAGAGCCAGTAATTTTGTTTTGTTTCGCTTTTTACATCCTCTTCTTTCTATATGAGTACCTCGGAGGGACAGTGATGCAAATCTTGCGAGGTAATTGGTTGATGATGAATAAATCTTGCACAAATTAGTTCCCGTTCCATATCTGCTTTCCATAAATCGATCTGTCCATCTTCTGTCCTGAGCTTGTTAGGTTGGTGGTAAGGAAAGAGAAGCCCCGGTCAACTAAACTAGCTCTAGTCTCTTACAGCATCTGTATGACAACGAAAATGTTACAATAATTAAATATTAAATCACGTCTTCATTTAACAGTTTAAGTTTTTAGAACAGTTAGTAATAATTCTACCAAAATCTCATATGGTATCAGAGCTAGAGATTCTACGTTTAAATCTTTCCAAACCCCAATTGTCTCCCTAATTAAATATATCCACACTTACTACTAGGCAAAAAAAGACCAAACTAAGCATGAATGAAAGTGTTAGAATAAATATTAAACTACATTTTCATTTAACAGTTTAAGTTTTTAGAATAGTTGACAGTGATCCTACCAAAATCTCACAGGAAAGAAGAAACCATTTTGCAAAAGCGACTAGTTCTCTATCGAAGATGCCCAGGATATGGCGCGAAAAATTGAGATACAATTGGAGAGGACTAACCCTAGTACTCGTGATAACAACTATTCGTATCGTGGGTCATTCGAAAAAGGAAGACAGCTTGATGTTTCAAGTTCTTCTAGTCAACAAACCCCTGATTCGAGCCAAGTTCCAGGGAGTACTACGGGGACGCCTAAGGAAGCAGTTGCAGCAAGCAATCGTACTCCCAATCAAAATATCAAGAATCCATATGCCAAACCCCAACCGATCAAGTGCTACAAGTGTAACGAGTTAGGCCATCGTTCCAGCGATTGTCCTCGTCGTAGAATGGCCAATATTGTTGAACATGACGAAGATGTGTATGAAGATGATTGGGAAAAGGAAGAAGAAGTGGCAGTGGAAGATGAAGTGGGCGAGCAAGTTAATTGTGTTGTGCGTCGTCTATTGTTTACTCCGCGGATAGAAGATACCCAGAGGAATCAGCTTTTCCGCGCTCGCTGTACTATCAACGGCAAAGTATGCAATATCATTATTGACAGCGGAAGTTGCGAGAATATAGTGTCAAAGGTTTTGGTGGATCACTTGCAACTAAAGACGGAGCCGCATCCCGCGCCCTACACGATCGGATGGATTCGCAAAGGAGCAGAACTTAAGGTAAACCAATTATGTCGTTTACCTATTTCGATCGGAAAATCATATCAAGATACAATTATCTGTGATGTTGTGGAGATGGACGCGTGTCATGTTTTACTGAGTCGGCCATGGCAATATGATGTTGATGCTACACACCGAGCTAGGGAGAATACGTATTCTTTTGTGTGGAAAAGGATTAAAATTACTTTGAGACTACAGAGTAATGCCCCTCATATTGTAAAGAAGTTGGCGACCAGAATTAACGAAGTCCAAGCTGCTGTGGCTAGTCAATTGGTTGCTTCTAATTCAAAGTATAAGGTGGATGCTGACAAACGGCGACGTTCGAAAATTTTTGAAGTAGGTGATGAGGTAATGGTTTTCCTGCGAAAGGAACGTTTTCCTGTAGGTATCTATAGTAAACTGAAGCACAAGAAGATTGGTCCTTGCCGCATCCTGAAGAAGATCAACGATAATGCCTATGTAGTTGACCTTCCTAGTGATCTCAACATTTCTCCTACATTTAATGTGGCAGATTTATTTGAATATCATGCTTCGGATACACCCCTCTATCCTGATCATAACTCGAGGGCGAGTTTTTCCGAAGAGGGAGGGAATGATGTAGAACAGTTAGCCTGTAATTATCTTGAAGAATATGATCGCCGTAATGGCCGGAAATCTCGGCAATTTTTCTGATTTTGGATAAAACAACCATTCAGGCAGTTTCCTATATCGCCGTTCAGCAGTTTCCTATATTATCAGTCAGGCAGTTTCTTATATTACCAGTCATATTACCAGTCAGGCAGTTTCCTATATTACCGTTCAGGCAATTTCCTATATTACCATTTAAGCAGTTGCTTATATTAGTTTATTAGATGTTATCTTTAATTATTCAGTTTCCATTAATATTAGGAGTCATGTCTCTATATATATGATGTCTGTCTTGTAATCAGAAACATAGTATCATTGAATAAAAATTTCGAGTTCTTTGGAGTTGTTCCAAATTTACGCTTCTCTCTGCGTCATTTGACTAGTCCATGGGCTACCTCTTGAGGTGGAGGAAGAGAATGCTCTGCGAGGGAAGTGATTATTTGATTTCGATGCTTGGACAGGAGAAGAAGATGAACATTGACGATATATTTTTGTTGTGCTTGGTTCAGTGGAGTCCACGTGATATGAGGATACGCCATTGACTGGATTTTACATCTGTTATTGTGTGCATGCGAGAAAACTTCTCCGCGGAGATTAGCATGACTCTTGCTTATATATCAAGAAGTGAAAGAGGGCTATACTCTTCTCAAATTTCTTCCCGGAAGGTGGAGAGAATCAACCAGCGCTGATAATCCTCTCTAAGCCTCGCTACAAGGGTTTTCCACCTATTATGGAATCACTGAAATGTTCGAATTAATTCATAATTACTTCGAACTGAGAGGTCAAGGTTGGCGAGTCCGTCAAACTCATATAATAGTTCAAAATACTTTACACACGAGGTATGTTGAAATTAGGCAACCCAGTATGAGTTATTTAGAAATTTGGTTGTAATATGAATCGATTTCGTGATTTTATAGAATATGGATGAATTTGTAACTACTAAATTAATCACCTTAGTGACTATTTATTGTGATCTAAACGCGCGAAAAGAATAGTGACTGCCGCAACAGCTCTGGCGCGATGACAATGGTGGCCGGGACTCGGGGTTCATGTGCTATACAGAAGTCTATGCATTACATTGAAGAAAATGACGGCCCACTTTAAACTGGAAGAATCTCATCTCGCTCTCTGAATAGGCTAATAAACTGGAAGAATCTCATCTCCTTCTCACCAAATGCAAGCCACCCTAGCCAAACTCAAGACACCTCCCACCTCCATCCTCTTCCACCTCCGCCCATTAACCTCCACCTCCACCGCCGCCATTGACCCCTCCCACCTCCACCGTGTCTCCACCATCCTCTATCAGCAGCAGCAATCACCCGATTCCCGCCTCCATGCCTCCCTCCGCTCCTTCCCCTCCCACCTCACCCCCGAGTTCTTCCTCCACGTCTGCAACAACTTCCCCCTTCTCATGGCGTCCCGTCCATCGCTTCTACCAGTTCACCCTCACCCTCCCCGACTTCCCCCACTCCTGCCTCATCCTTAACAAGCTCACCGATGTCATCGGTTAGTTGGATGTGTATGTGCTTGAACTTACTATGTGTTTTGCCGGTATCCGATGAAAAACCTCTCAATGAAGTTGGCTCTTCGGCTTTTTTGTGTTTTTTGTGTGTGTCGGGTCTTTGGCGATTCGGAAAGGAAGGATTCTGTTCTAACTAGCAAAAACTACAGATAAAGAAAACGACAACTGAGATTAAAAGGTAAAGGCAAAGCAATAAAGGATAAAGGCAATGTGAATACAAAAGACAACTTAAGAAATTTAAGACGTGTTGTTTCATTGATTGATTTGCGGATCCTTTACAACAATACTTTGTCGGCTATTTATAGTCAGATTAGACAGATAACCGTCGCAGCGGTTACTATTTCAAATTCAAACTATTTCCGTAACATTCAGGATGTTTCCAAGTAACCGCACCATGTTATCCACAGGGCGGTTGAACTTTAGTCTCCATGGATTCTTCGGTAATTCGTCTATTGTTTGCTATGCTGACTTTAGAATCATGATTTGTGCCAAACCGTCGGTATCCGTGGTCGTCTTTATCCATGGGCTTCTTTTAAACTCGTGGGCTGACCATCCGAAGACCCCTTTGGGCTCTATCGGTTTGCTGCGGCCCATGAGGGTTATTTTTGGGTGTCAATACTATGTAGAGATGATGTCACTTTCTTCAAAGATTGAGAGAACATAATCTAGTTTGCCCATCGAAGTGTGACATTTTGTCGTGAGGAGTCCCATTTTGTGAATTGCATTATGTTATGTGCAGATAAAAGATGCATACTCGCTAAGGTTCTTCGAGAATAATTCAAGTCGCTTGCCTAAGTGGTGCAATGATGGGGACGGCGTTGAATTTAATCAGTCGTTATATTATTGTTCATCCTTTCATTGTGTTCTATTTTTTTTTATATGTTCTTGCTGTATACGTATTTACTGTACGAATTTCTAAATTTGATTTGTACTTTCTATCTTATGAACGAAAGAGATGTTCTTTTGGTTTAAGGGTTGTCTGGCCTTCCTTCTTCCCTGAATGTTTATTCTATACATTTATGTGTGAAATGAAATGATATTGGTAATGGAAACGTCTAATAGGGGTGAGCATAATTTCAGAGTAAAACCTCTAAGTTTCAAGATATGCTGGGTAGGTTCTAAGTTCCAAAAATTAGAAAAATTATTTCAATTGGTAGGTTCCAGATTCTAGGTAGGTGGAACCTAGAACTAAGTTTTTTGCATTTTTCATGATCTATATTTTTGCGGGATGCTACGATATTCTATGGTGTCCGATGATGAGTATATAATAAAAAAAACCACTAATATAAGCTTCGATTATATAACTGAAACTTTTACTTTATTAATGTTTCATGCATATTCATCATGTGTCTAAATACAAATTGCGGTTAATGGATTGTAACAACAAGTGATAATCATTAAAAGTGACGACTTACTGTAATCGTTCAATTAATAATATAGGTGGAACCTGGATAGACCCTTAAACCGACCTTACAACCTGTGATAGAGTTGATTCAAAGTTCCAGGATATACAGGGTAAGTTCTAAATTCCACATGAATCCTATACAGAATCTGGAACCATTCACCCCTAACATCTAATACACATTAAAAACAAATCCAAGCCTTAGTTTTAATTTGTATTACATGGCAAATGTTACTAATATAAAAGCCATTAATTTGTATTACATGGCAAATGTTACTAATATAAAAGCCATTTTTCTGTCATTTTTTCAATTCACTCAAAAAATGTTTATTTGTTTTGTGGAGAAATCATGTATGTTGATACGCACGTCTTTGGGGTAATCTAATCGAGAAAAATAGATATGGCACTACACGGTTTGAAAGATATTTATTCGATGATTGCTAAAAGAATAATCTTTTAGTACGACTATTAAGTGAAAAAAAATTAAACAAAAATTTTCAATAACGGATTTATCTTGTTAATGTCTCTTATTCCAAGTTATAGGCAAATTAACAAAATTATATAAAATAATATTAGCATATTGTTCCAGGGAGATTAATTGATAGAGCACATAACAGGGGATAAGAACACCAATAGTACCATAACTTTCATATAATGCATATTTGAGCATCATAACTCTTTTGTTTCAACTACTTAAGCGCCATGATCTCCAAAAAATATTCACTTGAGTGCCATTAGTTTTAATGGATCACTTGAGGATCATAACTTTTTTTTAAAATATTCACCTAAGTGCCAAAAGTCCGACGTGGTGTATCACTTGTAGTTAACATTTTAAAAAAATTATGACACTCAAATAATTGATGGGAAAATTATATGTTACTCAAGTGATTGAAAAAAAGCCATGGTACTCAAGTGAGCGCCATATATATGTTATAGCACTCATTTGATCGAAAATAAATTATGGCTCTTAAGTGAATGCTGTACAAAAGTTATGACATTTGTGGTGTCTATTTTCCTCTAATAGTAATAAAGCAAATCTAATGGTTGTTTCAATCCCAAACTTCTACATATCCATAAAGCCCATGCATATATTTTATATACACTTTTTTTTTTGTCAGGATGTACACTTGATTACGCATAACTATAGGTGGACAAATTTGGGATCCAGAAATCTCTACCATTCTAATTTTAAATTAACATCATTGTTGAATATTTCATAAATCAATCATCTTTTCTTTTATGATAATTTAGGATTAAAATCTTTACTTATTATTTTTATTCTTCACTAACTTATTTTGTATTTTCTTTCCTTCACACGGTAATGCCTGTTTGCTTTTACTATAGAATTAAGGAATCACGCAAGAAATGTCGCATGGGCCAATCATGGCAATTCATATGAAAGATGAAAATTCGGAGGATTTCAGCAAGTGGTGCAAACATTGGAAACTGAGTATATATAGACTGGCCCCCTACCATGGCAATAATCATCCCACCAATTCGAGACTTGTTGGTGACAAAGGAACAGCTTGAGGAACAGTTCGAACTTGCTTTGGCTATGTCACCCTACACTCGTTCAATGCACCCTTATTCATAAATTTAAAGAGTCGGACAATATTGCTACTCGTTTTCTCACATTCTTTTCTCGTAGTATGCCTAAACTTAGTGCCTCCCAATTGTCATCCTGCAACTTTTGTATCTTAAAATCTTGTGAGACAGTGATCCACAACACACTATCATAGTTTGCTTTTTCGAGGAGTATATTATGTATGTGCACCATAATAGTAGTTTTACCAACACTCCCTAAATGCGTTGAGATATTTGATTCCTATTAAGTACTCCCAAATCTTTGTAGTATTTCTCTGAAATGTCTCTTCCACCAGCTTTCTTCCTAACAAGTTACTGATTTTGGTCTCTTTGGCCTCAAATAGCCCTGTCGGGAATTTACCTCGTGTCATAAGGTGTTCCGCTTCTCACATTAGTAAATCCATGTGTTGATCCGGTGGCAAACAATCCTGACTCGCTACTTCAATACTATGGAAATCATTTCTAAGCCTATCCACATTTCCCAACCAATTCACAACTTCCATTCTTGGCTTCTTTAGAGACACGGTAAATCCTAACTCATTCCTTGTGTCTGCTTCTCTACTATAAAGTCGTTTTAGTTTTCTTTTCAAAACTATGTTCTCTTCAAAATGGTTGCCTGTGTTTGGATGATTCGTCATTGTTGCACCCTTGTTCGCATCTAATATTGCAATTAAAATTTTCCATCCGTTAAAGTCTCATGAGAGTATTCTTGTTGCCCCGTAATAAAGTAGCATGGTGGCATAATGATTAATTTAGGTAAATAAACATATTCTTGGTAATGACGATGGGTCTATTAGACCAGTTCCATAAGGTGAAATCTAAGGAGGTGGAGATTGTAATGATATAGGATACATGGATTCATGTCCATTAGAGCTTGTGGGAGACCTGTAACTAAATGGTTTTTCCATGATGATAATGGCACGGTTGGATTGTGCTACACATTCCTTGTCTCGTGATTAATAGATTGATGTGGAACACTACGATGTTGAGGGGCACCATAGTTGGTTGCATTAAAATATATAAGTGTAAGATCAATCAACTATCGAATTTTCATATCAAGCCATGGGTACAGGTAAAATAAGTGATCATCCCAAAACAAAAAAAACTCCTAAACCTGTTGCATATATTCAAATTCAGTCATAAACTTTTCAATTATGTAAATTTAGTCTTGAACCTTATCACGTTTTGCCATTGAGTTCATCTTAGCCAATTTTGGCCAGAAATCGCTAATATAGATGTCGATCATCTTACGTGGCACAAGCCGCCTTGACGTGGATGCCAACCGTCCTACATGACATGGCCAGCCTTGACGTGAATAAATTTTTTTAATTTTGTTTAATTAATTTATTTTTTCTTTTGTTTTTCCTTATCTTTCTTTTTTTTTCTTTTTTTCCAATGTGGCCAGCGAGGGTCACCAAAGCTTGGCGACCCCTCTATAAGGTGCATATAATGGATAAGTTTCGTAAGTATTGTTGCTGACGCGATCATATTGCATCCAATTGCTATCGAATTATACAAAAATAAAAGGACATTTCACAATTTCCTTTTTTCCAATTATTTTTAACTTGTAAGTAGCTTATATTTCAATGAATTAAAGTCTAACTAAACATAACAAGATTTTTAGCCAAAAATTAGTTTGTCGAAGAGTTTTCATGTTCAAAAAATCAATAAAAAAAAAAGCTTGAACAACTCAAGTGAAGCAAATCATAAATTTGGACTCTAATTCATGATCAATTTACTTAACCTTATATAGCAATACACCTCTTTATGGGTACTTTATAATTCCCGTTTTTGTTCGTATGATGATATATTGTCATGTCTTCTTAAGATTCAATCTATAATATTCCATAGGCTTTGCTTTTAACATGAACATAATGCGACGTCATTGGATAATTAGATTGAATTTTATTGAATCAGGTTAGCTTACCATTAAGTTATATATTATATTGAATTTTTTTAATTAGCAGTGAGGATCTCCATATTTCAATTTGACAAATAGAATGAGAATAAATATTATCTATCTAATGTAGAGGCATTTGTAAGAAGAATTGTACTCATTGCAACAAACAATGCTTGAGATTTTTAAAGTTCTTTTTAAGTTAATTCCTTTTTTGTTGAGGATAAATTATTTTTTCAGAAATGTAAAAAGAAATAAGAAATAGAAGAAGTCAAAGCTACATCAGGTGGGGCATACAATGGATCAAGTGTCTACCCTGCATCAAATTATTGAATCAAATTTACGTCATTCTATGATTACTTTCTGATGAATAATTGACTCCATAAGTGGAGAGTCGCATTCATGTGAATGAGTGAAGAACTACTACTCTTCTAAACAGATTTTACCACGAATTATGTGTAAATAAACATATATGTGAAAACCAACCAAGCGAATATAGCATGACTAAAACAATTTAAAAATAAAGAATAAATTTTTTTTATAGGATTGCAACATTCTTTTTTTAAAGAGCAGGTACATTTTTTAGCTTTGTTAAAATTTCAGATATATTTTCCATAACTGCATGCTAAAAAATCTCTTTTCTTTTTCTGTTTAAAGTGCTTAAGCAACATAGTATTAGAACATCTTTTCCGTCTCATATCAATCTTAGGACCCCTGAAAATATGATATTCTTCTAAGAAAACTATAAATATAATTATTAGAAAAGACCCATTTCTTCTCTTGGATTACATCACACACTAGTACCGTTACTAACTATTCAAACATATGTGTTCCCGCGGGCTAAGTAATTAGTTTTAATTATTTCGTGGCCAAATATGCAAATAGAAGATGCTTACTCACTCTTTGAGAATCGTTTGAGCCGCTTGCCCAAGTGGTACAAGGAGGGGGGACAACGTCGAGCTTCCATTCTGTCAAATTCGAAAAAAAGTACCGAATGAGCGGCAGCTTATAACTACTTGTTTGATAAAACAGTGTGGCAAATTAGATCTCGACTGATGCTGATTGTTAATGCTGGTTTTCGGTCACCACCCATCATTATAAAAGAGCATGTCGTATAGTCATTCAAGACCATTTTAGAGACATACTTTGTCTTGTTTGTTATGTAGAAATGGACTATTTTTCCTCGCAATGTGAAGAAGTAACGGCCAATTTAACCCGGTGGGACAAGACTTTTAGTTAACTTCTTGTTGCTATAATGTGAAGAAGTGGCAAGGACGAGAGTACAAGCTTCACAGGAGAAATGTTCTCTGCCGGTTGGGATCCAGAGTAAGTAAAAAGCCGTAAAGAAATCAACCATTGTTCAAAAGGAAAAGAAAATGATATGAAAGCTTTTACGAAAAATGTAACAATTTTGGAAAATATTTTCTGGGAATTCATTTTCCGTAGAAAATGATAATATTTTTCGATATATGGTTGAGACCTAAAAATCAGCTAGAAAACATTTTCTGTCATTTAGTAAGGAAAATCTCAATGAATTTTCCTAAATAAACATACACTTTTTAAGCACTAGTGACTTACGCATGAGTAAACAGGAAACTCAGCACAGGCATTGGGATCTCAAGCCTGGATCCTTGGCTCTTGGGCATGAGCGCTAGCACTAGTCTTCAATCCACCAAAGGCAAGCCTAAGAACTTGGTACTTGAGCCCGGCTCCCCAGTGTCCTCACCTAGGTATAGATTCTCAAGACCTAGATCCATCGAGGTCTGGCCCAGGACTCTCATTAGATATATTCCAAGTTGGCTTAACTTACTGGATAGTGATGGGCATGAATGTCTTTTCAAAGATTAGAGGAATACAATGTTGTCGAGGAAAAGTTATTGCTCGTGGGAGTATGATGTTCTGGGTTTATTTTGGTGGGGAGTTTCCCATTAGACTCGTTGAATTGAGCAATGTTAGCAAATTGACCTTTGCGTTTGGCAATATATGCAGTTAAAAGATGCTTACTCACTAGCTATTTATGTTGGCATTGTTTAAAGAAACATTAGTTGTTGATTTTCCTACCAAAACTCAACATCGTTTCAAACTTTTAAAATTACCAAAAAAATGCAATAGGATTCTATCAATACTTGTAATATGTTGAAAACTTTCAGGTGTCCCGCATTAAATAGCATTTAGGTTGTGAGAACTGCAAAGTTTACAGAGAACTAAGTAAAAGTTACTTCAGACGAACCTCCTCATTTGTTTTGTTTCTTCTGTATTATTGAAAACTTGATATTTTTTTTTTTTTTTTGTCTGTCCTACTCTAATTATCAACTCACTCTCAGGCTTTTGCTTTGCCTCCTTACAGAGCGTATGAGTCAAAACACACATCTAAAACTAAACGTCCCACCACTAGTCTTCCTGAAAAGGTGGAGAATCGAACTCCCCACCTCCCCCTTCATAAGTGGGAAGGATGGCCAGTGAGGCAATGGTTCAAAAAACCTACATTATTTGAACTAGTCAATATTTAGCAGATGGCTCATAGTTTCCATGTCATTAGCAATTATGAATTGCTTATATGGGGACAACCTGAAAACTGCGAATTTATGCACATGAAGAAAGAACAATTTGGTATGATCCCACAGTTGCCATTGCAATTGTGACAATGCGCCATATGTAGTTCATTCTTGAAGAAACAGTTCATGATTGTCCCACTTTCATTGAAACCTAACCTTCCTAAAGTTTCCCATGCTCCATCTTGTGCTTAATTACACAAAATTCTAAGCCTGTTGATTCTTTGTCATAACTTCACTCGATATTGAAAGTAAACCGTAATTGTTCCATATGTGCAGCTAGTAAAAACACGGAAATGACTCGATTGAAAGAAGAGCGCAGAATAATTTTGCAGTTGCCACCATAAACCTTCGACCTGAGAAACTCGCGTGACAACACTTTAGAGGCTCGATTGCATGTGCGAAGGAAATAAAACTAAATGAATCGGTAAGCATTCAACAATTCCTTAGTATTACAGTCTAATGACATATGAAACATCTTTGCTGCAAGAATTATAATACGTCTCTCTGGCTGAGGAAATACAATTGGCTGTATAACACGGTACAACATAGAACCTGCAGCTGCAATTTAGAGAAGCTTGCAAGTGATCAGCCATTCTGGAGCTCATGAATCTATGTTCCTCTCACAAAAAATAAATTGCTGATAAATGAAGCTACAGTGCAGAGTATTTGAAATAATTAAAGGTGCCAAAGTGAGTTGTCGCAAAGAAAAAAAATTACTATCAGGTGAATTATCTATAAAATTAATCTCCTTTCGTATGTTGATGCTCTATCCATCTTTTTTTTCTTTTGTTGGAACATTATGCTGTGCTAGGAAAAAAGCAAGAAAGAACAAAGAAAAAAAAAATTAGAATCAGATTCAAACCAACCCAAAGAAATTGGAAAAGCAAAAGATGAATTTAGGAGAGGCCACGTATTCCCTTTTCTGTTCAATCCCCATTTATTTTAAGTAATATTGAAAGCCTTTACAGTTTCTGGAGGGGCTAAGATAAGGAAGCTTGCATGGATACAGGGAGTGGAGCGTACTGTCAAATTTGTACTGACGACATGCATATAGCATCATGCAAATTGAAAACATACACCATTGGCAGAATGCTCTTGGTTATGTTATTCAAAAGAGCTTCTCAAACCACTGGCTTCTTTCTTGGGTTTATAGTCTTTTAACTTCATTCTCAAACCATTGGCAGAATGCTCTTGAAGGTGGTGGCACCGTGAAAGTCCTGGATAGTTGAGGAAAGAATCGTACTTCATTTCTGTATCTTTGGCACAATCCGGAGCAGTAGTCCTTGACTAGGTACTGGCATGGGGTCCCTAATGTAATGATCATCTGAAGATAACTCCCAAGAGTACCGAGTGACCAGATAATGGATTGCAACAAGGGTTTCGATCCTCGCAAATTCGTTTCCTGGGCATATGCGAGGCCCTCCTCCAAAAGGAATAAAGCTGTAGGGCGGTATTGACTTCTGGTTTTCAAATCTATCAGGATCAAACTTTGATGGCTCTGGGAATATGCTCTCATCCATGTGTGTCATATTTGATGCCCAGAAGACCTAAATCACACATCAAATACGAAATGTATGTTAACCAACTGGTTTCACAGATAGAGAGAACAAATAGCAGATAGTGCAAGCAAGCATTTGAAGAGATAGGAAAAGTTATTTGCATCCTTACTTGCCAGCCCTTAGGAATGAGGTACCCACAATAGTCAAAATCCTTTAGAGCTACCCTGAAGCCACCAAAAACAGGCGGAACCATCCTTAGAGTTTCCATCGCTACTCTCCATGTGTACTTCATCATGGCAAGGTCTTCCCAAGTTAAAGGTTCTCCTGAAGTCTTGCTTTTTGCTATCTCTTCTTGTTCTGCAAATGAAAAACAAGCTTACTACTCGTGGCAATAAGTGGGAAGGAACATGCTTCTGAGCTTTGTTATTAAAGTTGACATCTGTTTTTGGAAACTCCGACAAATTTATCTATTGATTTTTCTTACACTAGTCAAGCCATCCATTATCCAGCAAGAGAGAGGTCATTCATTATCCTTACGCAGCTTGTATCACAGTTCAAGAATGAACTAGGTTTGAACAAATTCTTCTTCGTTTTGTTTCAATTTTCCTTCCTTTTGGGCTACAGGAATCTCTATGCAGATTCGACAAATCTAAAAAGATGCTGGGAATAGAGACTGTTTACCTTGAAGAACTGCTTTATAAACAGCAGGATTCTTACATAGAAGACGCAGCACAAAAGTTATAAGTATGGATGAGGTATCATGTCCAGCAACCATGACAAGCATGATATTGTGCAGAATTTCCTTGTCAGTCACAACTCGTTCATTTTCTTCATTGCGCTTACTTAACAAGCTCGTGATTAAGTCTTGATGAGGAGCTGCAGTGTGCTGCTCTAGTTTCACCTTCTTCTCTTGTACAAGTTCCTTCAACAAATCTTGGACCCTTGAGCTTGCACGGAGGCTCCGATTGTAGCGTGTGAATGGCAGGTTTACTGGTATGGACCACATTCCGTCTATCATTTCTTGAAAGTTTTGCAAGAATTTCTCTCTTTTAGCTCCTTCCTCTATACCAAAGAGAAGAGAGCATATGATGTTGAATGTAATGATTTTCATCAGGGGCAATGCCTATAGGAAGATAAAAACATTAGTGTTATTTACTCTTCTTTCGTTTATTGAAGAGATTATGCACATTCCCAGTATATGCATTATTCTCATAGTCGATAAATGCAGAGGCCAGACAAGCGTGAACCCCAGTCATATGAGACTATTGAGTGCATACACCATGCGTTTCTTAAAATTTAATATGTTTCGGATATATCTCAAACAGATCAAAGCAACAGGGAGAGTTTACAGAATATCGACATACCGCAACTTTTTCCTTTCCCTGCCAGTGCAACTCGATGTGCTTTCTGACTTCTTCGTCTATTTTTCCCATGTACTGCTTCAGCGATTCTGGTCTCAAGAACGACCCGATAGAGTCTCTCACGCGTCTGTGATCTTGGCCACTGAGTTCAAACAGACTGCGGTCTCCCAGAATCGCGCGGATGGATGATGGTTGCTTGTTGGCAAGCATGCTGCTGTCTCCATAGAATATAAACTTGTTTGCCGCTTGCCCGTGAATGAATACTGTCGGTTTGCCAAAGAGAGTGAGCTTTGAGATAGGTCCATACTTCCTCACTCTTTCTTGGAGCCATATTTCTCCTGTGTTTGTCCTCATGGCTCGGAGCATGCCAATGCTTTGGCCTATTATGGGGATTCCCAATGATCCCGGAGGTAGCATTCTTGATGATCCTCTTCTGCTCCAGCCTAACAGAAAGAGAACTGGTAGAAGAAAGAGAAGAAAAGCGATCAAAATGTCCATTGTTGTGGGTGTAAGTATGTGTGTGGGTGTGATAAGGGGAAAGCAAGAAGTTATAGACCTAAGTTTTTTTGTCAGTTTCTGAACTAGTATTTTAGGTGGTTGATTCCTTCTAAAACGTCTGATGAAGATTACTATGTAGAAAACGCATCAACTTTGATACAAGTTCAACTAAATAATAAAATTCTGCCCATTTGTACAGTAAACCAGGTGCTGTATCGAAAATTGAGTGTTGAGACAAGACAAATAGCATAAGACTGAACAAATATTAGCTTAAGCGTATCCGTCATGCATAAAATAAGGAGAAGGGGATGGAATGGAATGGGAACAGCGGAGACGGAGATAAAATGGATGTGACCTCTTGTTTGGTTTCAACAACAGAGTTGTGGCCGGATGTGTGTTACTTTGTATCTTTTTTTTTTTGTATTACTTTGTATCTGTTTCAGTTACTATCATAACTCATCTGAACGGAAGCAAAATATAGTTTTAAAATATGTGAATTCGGCAAAATGGAATTGTCCATTGGGAGCAAAACATACACTTGATAGATCGCGCAAAATCCAATAAAATTCGTAGAATGGCAAATGGGCTATAGTTGTCGGAATTTGAAGACTAGAAGATCAGGTTTTGGACCATAACTCTAGTTATTATCAGCAAAAGCTGGAACAGTAGTTCCTGTGCAATTGAGTTATCCGTGGTGATGCAAAGATATAGCTTAACGTCACCTCTCTCTCTCTCTCTCTCTCTCTCTCTCTCTCTCTTATTCCGATTTTTTCTGCTATTTTTATTTTTCTTTTTCCCTTTTTTGGCCTTTTTTCATATGGGGCATTCTTGGCACAACTTCTGTTGAAATATATAATGCGAAAACGAGAGGATATTACAAATTAAGTCAATGCAAAAGTACTAGATAAATAAACGAGAAAAAATAAATGACGCCTTGATTTATGTGGTTCGATCCAAATATCGGTATTTACATTCATGAGAAGAATCAGTAATAAATAATTCATTATAATCGAAAAATCAGAATTACAAATCGCTTATACACTCAAATGTTTTTTATACCTAAATTTAAGCCCGAATCCCAAAGTAACGCATGTAAACTCACGGCAAAAATCTTCAACTCCTCCGCACGCGATCAAGGGGAGGTCACTGTGCCATTCCTCCCTCTATTCGCGTTCGTCCCCTTGGAGTCCCACTGTGCGGCTCTCGGCTTGTGCGGCGGCTTACTGTTCGGCTACCGCTAGCAAAGGAAAGGAAACCCCTTGATTTTATTTTTTATCCTTCACCGTGCGGCTGCTCCAGGAAGACAGAGGGGCCCACAGACCCACAGACGATTCCATCTTTTCTTTCATACAACTAAGGGCAAGCCACACCCACCAAAAGTAAAACCCTTCCTCCTACAAAAACACTTTTACCCCCACGAGAGAAATGTATAAATTGTAAAATATGTATGCCCATCTTTTATCCTATAGTGCCAGAAATATTTTTTTTGCTTTTCTCCGAAACAGAAGCTCTTTTTTTAAATTTTCCTTTTGCGATTAAACTTGGATATGTATCCGACCGAATCGAGTTTCATAAACCGTTCAAATTCGAGACATAACTTCAACAATTTCAATGTCGCATGCCATTGAAAAATAAAAAATGTCATATCAGTATTTTCAATCTCAAATCATTTGAAATTGATGGAGTATTTGATTCCACTAATTGGACAAATATTAAGACTTAATTGCACTAACAAAATAAATTTAGAAATTTCTAACACACTTATCCCTTTTGTTTTAGGTTGGTTTTGTTGCTTGTGTTTACCGATATGATGCTTCTCTGGCGCCATATGAACACCATTCAATTTTGATGAATAGATGTACCCCGTAAAAAATGTTTTTGACTCGGATGCACTCCATATTAAACATTGTTAAAGGCAACACCGTCAAATTGCATCTGTGAATGTGAGCGGATCAGATCGTGCATCTTAATTGATCAATAAACAAGTATTCTTTTAACCAATACCTCGTAACTAACTCATGATAGATGGTAAGTAATTCTTCACGTGATGAATAATTTTTTCACCGTGCTAGTAACTTTTTGTACTTACAAAAGCCCTTAAAATGTACCTTTTCTAGAAAAGAAACCTATTGTCGACCCTGCTTTCTTTCGCACCCAATGCCCTTCCTTTGAAGCAGAAGCATGTCTTATTCGATCAAATGAGTCTTCTTTCTTCTTCATCCCATTAGTGGACCAATGTCCATGTAGCAGCTTCCACACCGCACGAAGTCTACCTAGGAAATTAGATCACAGAAAAGCCGAGTCCCGTGTGCTCCAACAGTGTGAAGGATCAAACATATCCTGCACCCACTGCCCTTCCTCTTTCTAATCCTTTTGGTTTAGTAAATATGGACCTTTACAATATGAAACCCTTTTGCAACAACGTACGGCGCATGGAAAAAGTTTAGTCATCTGCAACTTCAAATTCGCCGGAAAGCATGCTCAAGCAGCATAGCAGCAGGTGGCCTCTCAGCAGGCTGTCTCCAAAAGCAGCACTGCAGGAAATCCTTTCCCTCGGCAGACAATGTCTAAGGTATTGGCGGAGCACTTCGCGTCACCTTAAACATAGCTGCAGCCTGCATGAAATGATTTATCCTTAAACAGAAACTAAAGCCACAGATCACATGACGAAAGGTAATATGCACGGTCCCGAACTTCCAACAGAAAGCAGTGACATGGATCGGGTCCAAGGACTGACAGAGCAAATGAAAAAGCAAAACAGCGTTCTTACCTGCTCATACTCGCTCCAAGGAGATATCCCATTCATACTTTGGATAATAGGACATCCCAAACTCCACATATCAACAGTATGATCATGATCAGTGCTGTTATCATTCACCATCAGGGATCATACAAGCTGCAGGGTATACTATTCCATCACTCCGCCACAACAAAAAAGAATGCAGCATTGACGTTCACAAAAGCAAAGTACCTCTGGAGCCATCCAGTTTAGGCTTGCCTTCAAAGAGCGGTAAGCTGCTTGTCTAGTTAGCTAAGAAACGGTAGTACATTAGTAAAGCCGAAGACTATTTGGAGTGTTAATGGAATACTGGATAAAATTGCAACATCTTCATAGACAGATACATCAGATTAATAAAAGAACTAAATTAACCACTTTCAACTTATGTTAGCTCATCAATGAGAAAAACAGACCGTGAAGCAATCAACAAATGATTTCAGTAACCACCCGCCTGGGTGGCGCTGCTGGAGCGCGCACTCTTCCTCTCGCAAAAGGTTGAGTGTTCGAATCCCAGGCGCCGCAGGGTGACTTAACCGGTGGCACGTGTGTGGTGGCTAGCACGTGTCGCCTCCAGGGTTTACTCCCCGGCTGTCGGCCGTGCGGGGGTTCCCTGGGTTATCAAAAAAAAAACAAATGATTTCAGTAAATGCTTCAGAAACTTGAAAAGAGAGCAACACTACCTTGGCTACTGTCCAGAATTCTGTTCTATGGATCTATACACTTTTATTTACCCCATGTTAGGAAGGAGGCGCTTCTTACCCTGACTAAATTCGATTGTTCTCTTGGAAGGCAGAGGAGTAGCAAAAAATACAACAAGAAGAACTTTTCACCAAAGAGGTTTTAGCACCCAACCACAGCAAGGAATCTTTTCCGGTTTATGCAACATAGTTGCTTTACCAGAAACGATGGGTAAAAAAGGGGAAGAAAATCATTCTAACATTTCGTCCATCTATAATAGACTTTTGCACAGGTGAAATGCGCCAGACCCATAATGCAAAGTGCGCATTGAGAGACCATAGATGAAGAATAACAAGCTTCCATGTTTTCTTTCTCTTTTTTCTTTTTGCACCTAACCTAATCTATCAGTCACCCTGACTTCACAATCCCAAGTAAATGAACCACAGATCAGCAAGGAATTTCTACATGCACTCAGTAATCTTGCAGTGAAGAGGTGGAAACTCACCTGTTTAGCAATCCCAAAGTCAGCAAGTTTGACTATTCCAGATGCATCCACAAATAAATTAGCTCCCTTTAAATCCGTGCACAAACCAAAGAGTTTTAACAGGTCTGTAGGCACAAAGAAGAAGGTCCAATCGTCCTTATGCAATATGCAAGTCATCTCATGATGCTTGATCAATGGTTAAGAATTACCCATGTATGGAGTTGTTAACATGCAGGCAAGCCAGTCCAGTCACAATATGGCGGGTAAAATTGCAGACAAACGATTCCGTTAGGGCCCCAAGATGCTCCTGGATATACATGTCTATCGAACCGTGATGTGCATATTCCAGACATATGTTAAGCCGATTATCAACCTGAGTATATATGAATATGTTGAAATTTTGGTGAGTCAAATTATGAATGCCCATTGAGCTGGAACGTACAGGTGCCATGGAAAGGTGACTTACAATTCCACTGCCATAATATTGCAGAATGTTTGGATGTCTAAGCTGGCTAAGTACTTCAATTTCCTGTGTAACAGGTTGAAAAAATTGAGGTAGCAAAGCAATCAATTACCTGGAAATGAAAAGAGAGTTTCTTCAGCATATTTAGATCAGATGAGAGGATAGATGTCCTAGAGCATAACCAAAAAAAATTACCTGCTTTAACTGAATTATGCAGTCAGCCGAATTTGGATCATCATGCAATAACTCAATACTCCTTCAACACACATAGAGCTCTGGTTTCTCTATCACGTAACCTGTCAAAGTTTAGCTAGCTGGATGTTAAAAAATATGCAACATGTCGAAGTTTCTCAGAGCCGACTTACTGGTTACTTGCAATGTACACACTTCCGAAAGTGCCACGTCCAATAAGCCGGCCTTTTTGCCATTGACTCGTTAGTGGTAACTGCTCCGTTCTTGCAACAACTTGAGTATTAACAGAAGCTGAAGCTGTAGAGTTCTCCATCTATCCATTACTTTGAGGCGTCAAAAGAGGCACGCCCAGTAAATTCGCGAAAAGGATGATTACCGTGCAATTCTTTCTTCTTCTTTATCTTCTACATCTTAACTTAATGTGGGGCTGAGGTGCATTTGTACAACAAAGGGTGAAAAGAAAACTTCCTAGCCTACGTTCCAGATATGATAAAATTACTGAGCAGTTCAAATATTGCATACCCGATAGTTTAATGTTGAAACAGTTTAATTGGCGTCATGTTGCTCAGATCCAAAAGAGCCAAGCAACGTATGTGGCACATCTTCAATCAACAAGTTTAGGCAATATCATACATAAAGTCTTTTCTAAACACAAATATAAGGGAGGTGGTTTTGCCCAAAATTCTATGTGCACTTGATGGGGCTCGCTTTTGTTTGCACTTTGAATACGTCTCTTCATCTGCTCTTGTTTAAATCAGAGTGTGGCTTGTTCTGCCGAGGGAGAGAGGTGTTAACTTAGCTGTAACACAAATGATAAGTAAAAAATGTTCATGATGAAGCGGTAAGTAGACAGAGAAGCAAAAATTAATTATTTGCCACTTTCATTTTAAACCCCGCTCGTGGATTCTGTTGAATTGTTCTCTCTGCCTCTTTCTTGTATCCATTCCATAAATAACAAAATAGTATGTATTTATGTATAGACTGGTGATGGGAGCATTTAGTGGCTTCTCAACAGTGTGAAGTTCAGCTGATCGACCCATCACAATCACAAAGGAAATGAAACTAATGAGTTGATAAGCGATCAACTGTTCCATTGTATAACAATGTCATTGCTGTAAGAAGAATAGCGCCCCCTCTCTGGCTAAAGAGAAACAGTTGGCAGTTTGACACTGTAAAACAACCAACCATTCTAGCTCTTGTGAATCTACATTGCTCTTACAGAAAATAGAATGCTCACAAATGGACCCCAAGCGTAGTAGCTCAGTCTCACACAATTTCCCATGAGATCATAAAAGTGACGGTCAATTTAAAAAGTCTTTGCCTGCAAGTGAACGGAGGTCCGGCGAGTAAGTGATACAGGTTACCTGCACTTGATGGCATTTTAGAACATCTTACTCGGGGGTCTCCGCCAGCCTACTGCACCTTCCCAGATTATACGCTCTTAGAAATCTGTACTGTCGCTGTAGAGCCCAACCATTGGTACGGTCCCACTCCTAAGGTCTCCCACATTTCCTCAAGGCCCAGAATTTATAATTGGGAAATGCCACTGCTCAGATTCTGTGTTGAGATGCATGTGTTAATTATGATTGAAAACTCTCATGTCGAAAAATTGGTGTGGTGCAATGTAATTAATATATCCAATAAATTATTGATTTATTCACTCCAACTCCGGAGCGCAGATTTCATGGTTTTGATTAATGCTGGGAAACGCTTACCAAATTCATGGGCTGGGCATCTCCTTAATATATCAACACAGGGCGGAAAGGTCTTCAGTTTCGGACAGTCATCTACTACAACAAATGCATCGGGGATGAAACTTAAGGCATCCCACATAACACTTTTCAGTTGTGGAAGTCGGCATAGCACCAATGTATTCAACTTTAGGGAAGAAAATGGAGAATTTTCTCCTCCTCCGCTAATTATCTCCTCTATCCCTTCACAGCCATGAACCTCGATACTATTGAGATTTGGAAGATGGGGCAAACACTCATGCGATAGCAGCTCCCTAATGTTGTTGCAATATTCTACTTCAATCAGCCTCAGATTGGGAAAGCGAGGAGAAAGTAGAGATGGTACGGAAGAAGAGGGGGTGCTCAGAGGAGCGCTTCCCCTGTGATTTTCTCCTCCTCCGCCGATTATCCCATCTATCTTTTCACAGCCACGAACCCTGATAACTTCGAGATTTGGAAGATGGAGCAAACACTCATGCGGTAGCAGCTCCCTGATGTTGTTGCAATAGAATACTTCAATTATTCTCAAATTGCCAAAGTAAGGAGAAAATGGAGACGGTAAGGAAGAGGGCGGGGTGTTTAGAGGAGGGCTTCCCCTGTGATTTTCTCCTCTTCTGCTGATTATCCTCTCTATCCCTTCACAGCCATTAACCTCGATAAATTCGAGATTTGGAAGATGGGGCAAACACTCATGCGGTAGCAGCTCCCTAATGTTGTTGCAATTCCATACTTCAATATTCCTCAGATTGGGAAAGCGAAGAGAAAGTGAAGATGGTACGGAAGAAGAGGGGGTGCTCAGAGGAGCGCTTCCCCTGTGATTTTCTCCTCCTCCGCCGATTATCCCCTCTATCCCTTTACAGCCACTAACACTGATAAGCTCGAGATTTGGAAGATCGAGCAAACACTCATGCGTTAGCAGCTCCCTGATGTTGTCGCAATAGGATACTTCAATTGTTCTCAAATTGGGAAAGCAAGGAGAAAGTGGAGACGGTAAGGAAGAGGGCGGGGTGTTTAGAGGAGGGCTTCCCCCGTGATTTTCTCCTCTGCTGCTCATTATCCCCTCTATCCCTTCACATTCAGTAACCCTAATACATTCCAGATTTGGAAGACGGAGCCAACTTTCATGCGGTAGCAGCTCCCTGATGCTATTACAGCTTGCTACTTGAATCGTCCTCAGATTGGGTAAGTGGAGAAACCGCTCAGATCCCACCAATCTCTTCATGTTGCCACAGTCCTCTACACTGATATATTCGAGTCTGGGGAAGGCGGGGCCTCCAGGAGAAAGGGAGAATCCAGACTCATGCCCAAACAAATACTTCAGTTTCGAACACCCCTCAATTAGAAGCGTCTCAAGAGAAGGGAAGAGAGAGGCTGGGGAGTCGCGAGTGTCGCATACTTCTTCCCCATCGAGCACCACTAAATCGTCCAAATTAAATAATCGAAGCTCCTTCAGGCATCGGAGTAGGCCCATGCCAGACAAATTTGTCATACCATGGCAATTACGCCACGTAAAAGACTTCACATCTCCCGGAATCAATATAGAATCGTTATTGCTTTCCTTTCCTAAAATCAATATAGAATCGTTATTGCTTTCCTTTCCTACTCTCGCCGTAGCGCAATTGGAAGAACTCACCTGCACATCATTTCGGTTGCTTATAAAATGACTTTCCTTGATCCCCAATGACTTTCGAGGATCAGAATACACATGTGTATTTACAAACCACGACGACTCTTTTTGATCCACAATGAGACTGAGACTGTCACGATGGGGATCGTTTCGTTCTATAAACCTCACATATTTATTGAAATCATCAACGTTGCCAAAATTGCACTTTAGACGCTCCAATGCCTTCAATTGTATCACCTCTTCTGCCTCCACCGTTACTTTAATCTTAAGATATTGCAAGTTCACCATTCTCCTCAACGTTCCTTTCAATAATTTTTCAATTCGAGTCTTATATAGGTCGAGGTATCTCAAATTCGTCAACTCTTCCAAACCCTGAACCTCTACCAGAGACCAACATCTCCTGGCGTCCAACTTCCTTAAAAATTTCAGCTTTCTTAAATGAGGAATACAAAGTAAGGATCTACAGTTTCTAAGCAATAATGCTCTCAAATTTACCAATTCGGACAAGGAATCTGGAAGTGCTCTCATTGCACATCCACTTAGGTTTAGAACCTTCAGCCCCTGCAATTTCATGAAGAAAGAATCTTTGAGCTGTACGTTTTCCAATTGAAGACTCTCATTTAATAGCAAAGTTGACAGTTTAGGACAGTTTGGTGACATATCTGGTGGAATGTCCTCGATATAACCCCCAATCAAAGAAACTTTCTCCAAGTCTTCTGTCCAATCCTCCCCATTCGGTATCCTTCGCAAACCCCGGCCCGCTTTTACCATATAAGCTGTAGCCCTTATGTGTAATGCCATTTCTCTGATCAAATCATGCATCCTGATGTCATCATCATGATCAACTTCCAGCAAGCAAGCTTTTCGAAGCATGTCCACTATGGCAACACCCCTGTAATATTGTGCGTCCCTTGTATCCAATTCATCAAGGAATCCCTCGTCAATAAAATATTCTATCAATTGCATTTGATCAATGCTTTCATCTTCTGGAAATAGCGCACAGAATAAGAAGCACCGTTGAACTTGAGGGTCTGACAAGCGTTCGTAGCTGAGTGTTAGTACCGGCAAGACTTTATCTCCCATCTCTGTGTGTTTTGTATGGGATTTGTCCAGTTTATTTAATGTGTCTTGCCACACACAAAAATTCTTCTCTCCTCTAAAACTACTTGCCATTGTGTTAATTGCAAGTGGCAAACCTGCGCATCTATTCGCGATTTTCCTTGCAACCTTTTCAACTCGTATATCGGTTAGCGGTTTAGGCCCAAGTTCCTCCACGAATAATTTCCACGCTTCTTCTTCACCTAAAGGTTGAATTTTAATCTCTTCACAATCCATTCGAGAACATACTTCAGAGAAACGAGTTGTTAGGACCACCTTAAGTCCAGCACTATCAGGAATTCCCACATCATGGAGTTTAAAATGCCGCCACACATCATCAAGAATCAATACACAATTCTTCTTCCTTTCTAAATGCTTCGACAACATCGCTGCCCGTTTCTTCTCATGCTCATCCTCCATAATGCCAAATTTTAGTGCCTTCCAAATATCACTCTGCAACTTATCAATGCGGAAATCTTGGGACACGGTGATAAAAAGCACACCATCGAATGTTGCGTCTTTGAGAAGTCTATTATGTATGTGCATCATAATAGTTGTCTTCCCGACACCACCCATTCCATAAATACCCAATTTGCATGCATGATTCTCCTTCAGACGATCCCAAATCCACTCAATGTTCCTATGAATCGCTTCGCCTATTAGCTTTCGTTCCAAAAATGCATCTCCTTTGGCATCTCTCGCCTCTATGAGTAGTGGCTGCGGAAGCGTTTGTTCTATGAGCTCTTCCACTTCTCTCGTCAATGTCTCCACCTGTTCCTTTGGTGGCAAAGTTGCCGCATTGGTTTGGTCAATTATCTGGAAATTATTTCTTGCTCTTTCCGTCTCTTTCAGCCATTTCTCAACCAATATCCTCGGCTTCTTCCGAACTGAGGAAGCAGCAGACTCTATCTCCATCTGCTCATTTTTGTCCGCTTCTTTGTCGTCGAGTTCTTTCACTTTTCTTTTCAGGTTTCTTATCTCTTCATCGTTGGCATAGATGCTCCGTACGTTCATGATTGGAGAACCCCTGTTCATATCTAATTTATAAGACATACATGTTAGATTTCAATAAAATAATCTAGGGATATTTAAGAATCTAACGGAACGATAATCACATATTAGATTGACACACCATGTGATGATGATGGACCTGTTGCATTTGTTGCCACCTCTGGAACTTGCGAATCAATGATTGTTGCCTCAATAATGTGAGAGTCACTCGTATGCTGTGATGCAATTGAGGGATCTATGTCCATTGGAGTTTGCAATTGAGAGTGCTGATTGCAATCCTGCAAGCAATTTGAATTACCAAGAGCAGGTAATTCATCATGTGGGAATGATGATGCCCCTGCCAGATTCTGCTGGTCATTCATTAGCATCTCCTCGGGATACGGAGATCGAATGGAACACTCTGGCTGATTTGGCAAATTAAGAAGATACGATTCTACTTCCGCTAAAGCCGCCGTTGAACATGATATGGTTTCACCTGTGTGTTCATCAAAATTAGGATATGGTTAATGGGAACACGGGAGAATGCCTGTTGCAGTTAGTTTACTGGATCTAGTGGGTCCAGTGGACAAGTGCAACACATTTGGTGCTCTGTTATTAAGGTATAGATGATTGACTCTCTTAACATTTGAAAAGTCCTGATTATCGGAGATATTTAAGAGTCACCGGTTCCAGAATAGTATCTTTGCTTTGAAGAATATAATGATTTTTTTTTTCTCAACGCCTAGATGAATGTATAGAAACTTTACGTGGACATACCATGGCTATTTTGCACCAATGACGGCGTTGTTGAACTCTGATGAAACTGACGCTCTGCTTGTGATTGTTGGTCAGAGTTTAATCCAACATCGGTCCCTGTCTTTAACTGTTCCACATGTTCAAGGAAATTTGGTGAGAAGAATTCTGGCGAGAACAAAGTCCACGGTGGTCCCGTGGAAAATTGAACGTTGGCTTCTCTGCTCCTTTCTTCAGCCACCACGTCAGATTGAGTCGGCATGTCACGTGTTTGTGGTTCCGTGGAAAATTGAACGTTGGCTGCTCTGCTCTCTTCTTCTTCAGCCGCCTCATCGAGCAACGACCGCATCAGCTTTCTTACGTGGTCTGGCATTTCTGTGCAAATGGAAATCCCTTCATTTGGGACTTCAAGCAAGTGACCTTTCACTCCTGTAAGGCCTCCAAAGAATTCTTCACTGCAGTAATGACATCGCCACTTGTTGCCCTCCAGTCTGTTGACGAATTTCCAGGCTATATCGTCTTTGTTACGAACCTACAAGCAAACAGAGCCCACCCCGTCATATAGTATCCCCATCTTTTGTGTATCTTCTTAGCGCGCATAGCACTATTCTCAAACAGATAATGTAGCTACCACAAATGCTAAACCCACCTGATTGTGTAACCATTCCATTAGCGTGCTTATGTGCTCTGGCACTTTTGTGCAAGAGATAATCCCTTTGCTTGGGTGTTTAAGAAAGTGACTTTTCACTCTTGTAACTGATCCAGAGGATTCAATCTCGCAGTGAGGACAACGCCACTTCTTGTCCTTTCTAATCACGAATTTCCAGGCTATATCTTCACCTCGCGGCATCTTTGTCAAGTGTTGATTATCAACCTACAAGCAAAGAGAGCGCACCCGATCATACAGCGTACCAATCGTTTGTATATTTTCTTTGGCTTTTTCTTTTCCTTTTTACCAATGTGCCTTAATATGAAAAACTGGGTCTCGTCCGTAGGACTGCACGAGGTATCACTCACCTCACAAGTCAATTTTTTGCCTACTACCCTCGTCTTCTTTATATGTGTTCTTCGACCGGTTTGAACCTGAGGACTTCGAGAAACCAGCCAAATTTGACGAGATGCTACAATGCGAACCCTATCCACCGTATCAACAATTCGTGTATATTTGCAGTAAAAAGAAAATTAAGGCACATGCATATGATCTGACAGCAAATTAAATTATTTAAAAAAAATTCTAGTGATAATATGAAAAGTAATTGAATTGAATTAGCAAAGAAAAAAGAACAAAAATGTCATTTGATGAATTCAAAAATGAAAAAGAGAAAATCTTATTTCATGTTATCTATTTAGTACCAAGATATCTATGATCTAATTCATATTAGAATCGAGAAAGAGCAGTCGGGAGAAAGAAAACATGAACAAAATAAGTAGTATATAGAAACACAGAAGATTCCTAAGGTATGTTAACAGTCGGCTGACCAGATAGATTTGGTGTCGATGCACAGAACCGCAGAATCCTCCTAACAGAGCCAAACCACCGGAGCTGTGTATGCCCAAAGTGCAGAGATCTCTCTCCTTATTTCACCAGGGACACAAGCACAGGTAGAGAGATACACTAGATCTGCACAGAGGAAATTAATAGAGGAAAATTAAAACATACTTACTGAAAAAAAGAGGAAAACTCTTTGGGTTAACTAAGTAGGAGAGCATGCCTTGGAAGGAGAATCTCAAGCAGCCCTCACACATCAAGCATGGATCCAGAGGAGCATCAGGAGGAGTGCAGGGTAATCGTCTCCCACATCGTTGCCATCAAAAGGAATGGGGACGGTGTTACTCGAGGAAACGCGTTCGCCTTTGAGCCAATTTCAGCTTCCACCGTGAGGAAAGTCACACGAATGTGCACCCAAGAAACTTGTGAGCCCACGTATCTTTTTTTCTTTACTGCCCAAGATAGCACTAATTATATAATGATTTTAAAAATTCAGTGTAGCAAATGAGGTGGGAAACTATTATTGAACGTTAAAATAAGGTTCACTTAATTACCAAACTCTCTGGACTTTGCAAAGAAAATCAAAAAGTGAAAACAAAACTTACCTAAGAACTCTGCCGCACTATTTTCCATCTTGATATGTTTAAATGTCCAATTTTCTTATGTATAGCATTGCTCTTTTTTTTCCCTCTAGAAATGAGTTTGCATCGTATTAATTAGGAAAAACCTGGAAGTAGTGCTAGTTATTTACTTTGGATAAATCTCGACTCAAAATTTGAATTTTAACTGCACTAATTAATTAATCCAGGAGACCAATTTTGTATGCAGTCTGGATCTTTAGACCAAAAAGAAAAAAAATTTCAACCGAGGGATGATTCGAAGAGAAATAGAAACTTACCAACTTTCAAGGAAAATTACTGTTGACGCTTAAATTTCTAGCCTAAATGTCTCATGCGCATTTTCATGAAAATTAGCGATCAAATCCGCTGATAATTTGATATCTAACAAAATGCATCCGTGAACCCGCACTCTCGTTCTCTATTGTATTTTTTTCACATTTAAAATTGCAGACCCTTTCTAATAAGATTGCAAATGACCCAACCCTTGAATTTTCCTCGGCGAATTTAAGGCTCCGTTTATGTTGCGGAAAATATGATATTAATGAAAAATGTTTTTTAGGAAAATAATAACTTTTTTTGGTGTTTGACTAAAACGTGAAAATAAACTAAAAAATATTTTCTATCGTTTAATATGAAAAATATAATTTGATTTTTCTAAATAAATATGAACTATTCAGAAGCCAGTAACTTGTACATAGGCAATTAGGGAATTGAGTTCGGGTACTATAGTCCCAAGTCTGATCTCGATGGACCTCGACTCGAGCGCTAGGGATCAAGGCACGGGCACCTCGGTTCTGAGCGTGGCCTCGATGGACCTAAGTGTGGACACCCAAGTCCCAGGCACGGCCTTTGTGGAGGCGGGCCCAGGTGTTGGGGATCCAAGCTCGGGTGTCGGGATCCCACACTCGGCCTTTGTGGCCTTGATGGACTCGGGTGTAGGCATTAAGATCCGAGCACGGGCACCGGGATCCTGAACTGAGCATGGCCTCTTGGATCTGGCAATCAATATTGGAGTTTTTTATGTCCAAGAATAGAGTTTCGGATTCAAGCGCTCACACATAATCGTATTTTAGAAAATGACTTTCGATCTTTAAAAAAAGAAATCATTATTTTAGATTTAAACATAAATTTTCGTTGATTCGCTTTCTTAAGCGAGTGAAACACCGAAACCTCAACGGGAACTCTTCACGAAAGTTTTGGTCGCGGCCCGCTCGCGGAAGTCAAGTCCTCAGCGCTCCCTCCCTTCGGTTGACTGAAATGGTCGACTCGAGTCGAGGCGACTGTTCAGTATCTATCAACACGGCATTCCTGCGCGTGTGAATGAAGGAAATGAGCAGTGTGAACTGGGGAAATCGAGGAATTTCTGCAAAAGGGGGAGCAAGTGGGTCAGAAAGGACACGCGGCGAAGAAAAATCCTGCACGCCGTCATAATTGACCATACAGAGAGCCAGTAGGTGAGAAAAAGACCTTCATAAATGACAAACTGTCTCGTCTTTTGAGAAAGTAATATCTCGGTTTTTCAGAGAAAAAGCACGCGCACCTTCACGAATGACCGGACCATACAGTGCTAGGAAATTGCGAAGTACCTTCTCAAAAAAAGAACAAAAAAAAACAATTAATTCTAGCAGAATGAGATCGTGGTGTACGGTCCTCTGTTCTCCTAATGAAAGATCTTATCACTTTTTATTTATCAAATTGATATTCGAAAGACTAATTAAAATCGTTTTATCACAAAATAGCTGAATTATTAAATAATCAAAAGAAATTATTGATAAAATTACACAATAAGAACAATGTGAATGGATATTTATGGAGAGAGACAGAAAAAACAGCTTAATTGATGTTGTCGACAGTTAATAACCAGATAAATTTAATCCCCTTATTGCACCGAGAACAAAAGAACAAATAGAGAGATAGATCTAGAGAGAGGAAATTAGTAAAGGGAAATTAAATTAGACTATCGAAGAAAAGAGGAAAATTGCCGGGTTATCTAAGTAGGAGAACATACCGAGAGTCTCAAATGGAGTTGCACATATTTGCCTTTGAACTAATCACAGTTTCCACCCCTGAAATTATACTACTTGCATCGATATTTTGTGTGCCAAATAACGTGGAAATGCCAAATACAATTTACTTATTACTAAGGTCAATCGCAGCCTGCCACATCATTTAGTATATCAATATAGTTACGCCATGACCAATTCTCGCGTACATGAGAGAGCTTGGCCTAAAAGCTCGAACGAATAAGCAAAAGGAGATTATATAAATATAAGGCTCGTTGAAATCTCGTAAACTTATGACGTGGGATATTTTTATGGGAATTCATCTGACCATTTGCATTTCATCGGCTCAAGATGCAGCACTATTCTTGACAAAGAACCATCGTAGAAAATTGCTGCTAAAAATTGCATCATCACTTGGGAGAACACCCATCAGGGGGCAAGACTTCCCCCCTCCCGCCCAACAAGAGCATAATCGCGACAATCAATGTCAATTTTTCCTCTCGGAAGTCTCGAATCTTGGATCGTCATCACTTGCATACGCAGACACACAATGATCTTTCTTTCTTGATTCACCGGAAGTTGGTGGTGGGGATGTGAGCCACACTGGTCGGAGAAATGTCCTATATTTGACGAAAATTATCCAAAAAATCCTAAATCAATTACACTTTTATCAATTGAGTCTTAAACATTTTTCAAATTTTGCCAATTGAATCCATATTGTCAATTTTTGCCAGAAAACGCTGACGTAAACGGCAACCCTCATAAGTCAATCAGCCACAGTAGGAAAGTGAAGAAGATAAAGAGAAAGAAAAGAACAAATAAAAAATTCAAAAAATGCTAAAAATTATCATGTCAATGTCAGTCGCGCCGGCACGTAGAACGGCTAGTATCTACATCAACGATTTCTGATCAAAATTGGCAAAATTGACTCTATTGGCAAAACTTGAAAAGATTTATGAGTTAATTGATAAAATTAAAAGGTTTATGACTGAATTGGTAAAAATGCAATAAATTTATGACTTTTTAGATAATTTTTCCCATATGACATTCTTAAAGGAAGAATCAAGAGCCTCCATGGCCATAACTTTGATGGTTCTCCCTTCCCTTCCCCAATCCTAAGATATTGCAGTTTTCCAAACCTGCAAATGTTCCTTCCACCAAAATGATGGAGTATTTGCTTGTGTCAGTTGGACAAATTTTAGGCTTAGTTGTACTTTCACGATAAGTTTAGGAATTCCAACACACTCATCACTTCTCTTTCTTTATTTTTTTTATTTTTGGTATTCTTGCTTGTGTTTTGCTGATGTGTTACTTTTTTGGAGCCATATCAATACCATTCAATTTTTATGAATAGATGTACTTCGTACAAAATGTTTATGATTCGAATGCACTCCATACAAAATGTTTAGGTTAAGCAACGTTGTCAAATCGCTTAGGTTGAAGTATGCCTTCGGTCAGACCATGCGAGAGAACATGCTTCTTATTCTGTCGATGTACAATTACTTATATAACCAATACCTTGTAATTTACTTAAAAGATTTGACCTTATTTTTTATAATCGAGAAAGTTACTAACCACTATGAAACATTTAGCTAATATAATCATTTATATGAAATAAATAATTGTTTCACCGTGTCAGTAACTTTATACCAAAAAAAGTTCTCAAATATACCTTTTTCAGAAAAGAAACCTGAAGGAAACAAATTCCTAAAATATCATATAAAATTGCGGAAAAAACGTGCCCATTCTACACTTGAATCACCGATCGTTCGAAGTATATCACGTAAAACGAACATACCTCTTCAGCCACAGATTAAATGCACTTATCGCAGCGTCGAGAGAGAGAACAATCCTTGAATTGTTGAAAGCAAAGTTCTCTTGCTTTTCTTCTTGTGAAAAAATGTCTTCTGATGGATGATCTTGAACAACAACAACACAACATCCCATTACGTATGTTCTCAACTTAATAACTGCCAAATGCAGTTACTTTCTTTCGTGGGCTGGGTTAGCCCATCATGGGCGGCCCAATTTTCACAAATGAAAGCCCAACAATCCATCATCTCCCACTCGCACATGGTGGGCTAAACATTAACTCTCTCTCTTCTTTGCAATATTCATACTAGCAAATAATCCGTGCGACCAGCATACTTCGAGAGCTCGTTGCGATGCATCTGTTAGGAATACATAGCAGCTCAAAATTGGATACAACGTTTTCCGAGTAGACATTGTATGCAGTCCCCTAGATCAATCAGTCACATTTATATTTCATTCGATCTCTTTTAATATCTCATATATTGTATTCACAACTATGATTTATTCAAAATCATAATTGGTCGACCTGTGAATACAAAAATAGGATGTGACATCATCAATAAGTTGATCTTCCTCTTTCTTAAACCTCTCTATTTCAGCCCAGCACGCTTTTCTAGAAATGTCCCATTAGATCGAATCATTCATAACCATTGGCAACACTCTAAGATAGCGAACACTGAATAGAAACTTTGAGAATAAGTCAGAGTCCTGAGGGTACTAAATGAGGAACTCATATTCTCAAGAGTCTCACACGGCATAAAGTTGAGATCAAAAACTTTTGCCACTCTTATCGGTCGACTCATACATACGTAGTATGAAATACGTATTACGGTATTAACTCCTTTCCCGTGGACCGTATGTCTTTACATTCAATACCGTACAGATGATTGTTCAGACATACCCAATGTCTAAACTCGAGTTCACATATCTATTCCTCTAAAGAATCCATTAGAACTCACATCTGGCATCAAAGACAGATAAAAGTAAAATATGTGGGTTATTTTACTTTCGGACAAATTAAATATTATGTCCTCATCTTAGCACTTAACTAAGGTGACATTTATATTTTAAGCTTGAGCTCTCGATTATCACCTAGATAATAAGCCTAAAAATTGTCTCATCTCTACTTATCACATAGTAAATAGAGGCGATTACTCGTGTGAGTGAGTTAATCTTATCTGTCCGACATACTTACTTGACATAATACACTAAGTATTAAAATGCATAAATAAATAAAAATATCATAGGCATTAACAATGATATAACAATTTCATTCAAATGTGAACATTGAGGGAAATTACAATATTCAGTACATCAACATCTACGCAGTCCTAGAGATTTTACATGACCATTGAAAACATCTCTAGGAATTGGCTTTGTCATAGGATCTGCTATCATTTTATGCGTAGATATGTACTGCAAGTTCACATCTTTTCGTGCTACCATATCTTTAACAAAATTGTACTTGGTATCTATATGTTTGGTCTTGCCATGATATTTCGGATCCTTGGTGTATGCTATCGCTGCTTGACTATCGCAATTGACTAACAATGAGCTTGCAGCGTGCTCAACAACACCTAAATGATCCAAAAATCTCTTAAGCCAAACTCCTTCTTGTACTGCTGCTGACAATGCCACGAACTCGGCTTCCATGGTGGATAATGCTATACATGTTTGTTTCTTACTGCTCCAAGAAATGACGCCATTATTCAGTAAGAATGCAAATCCTGAGGTAGATTTCCTTTCGTCTAAATCTCCTCCCCAGTCAGCATCTGAGTAGCCTTCAAGTCGCAGATCCTTTCCTTGATAACTCAGAGAATAATCAGCAGTACCCTTTAGATACCTCATGATTCTTTTGACGGCTTTCCAATGTGCTTGACCTGGATTGGATTGGTATCTACTTACCATCCCAACTGCAAAACATATGTCAGGTCTTGTACACATCATGGCGTACATTAAACTCCCAATAGCACTAGCATAAGGAACACGTTTCATTTGCTCCTTCTCTTGTGGAGTCTTAGGACACAGTCTTTGGCTCAATCCTTCACCTTTTGCAATAGGAGTGTCAATGGGTTTGCAATCTTGCATATAAAATCGTTCAAGAACCTTGTTTATATAAGTCTCTTGCGAAAGAGACAATAATCTCTTGGAACGATCTCTTGAAATCTTAACTCCAAGAATATATGCAGCCTCACCCATATCTTTCATTTCAAAATTGGACGATAACCAATTCTTTACAGTATTAACCAACTCCTTATTGTTTCCGGCAATCAGTATGTCATCAACATATAATGATAAGATCACGAATTGATCTTTGGATCTTTTGGTATATACGCAATGATCTTCATCAATCATTGTAAAATCATATGCCACTATAGCATTATGAAAACGTATATACCATTGTCTCGAAGACTGCTTAAGGCCATATATCGATCTTATAAGTCGACATACCTTTTGTTCTTGGCCTTTCATAATGAAGCCAACGGGTTGCTCCATGTAAATTTCTTCTTCTAATTCTCCATTTAGAAAAGCAGTCTTTACATCCATTTGATGTAATTCAAGATCCATACTTGCCACTATTGCCAAAATAAGGCGAATTGAGGTAAATCTCACTACAGGAGAAAAAGTTTCTTCATAATCAATTCATTCCTGTTGATTATACCCTTTCGCCACGAGGCGAGCCTTATATCTTTCTATCGAGCCATCAATTTTTCGCTTTATTTTGAGAACCCATTTGTTCCCAATAGCTTTGCGTCCTTTAGGAAGATCAACCAGTTCCCAAACATGATTTGACTTCATTGACTCCAATTCTTCTTCCATTGCATTCATCCATTTATCCTTATTAGGGCAACTTAGAGCCTCATTGAAATTCTTTGGCTCATCTTCATCTTGCGGAGCGATCATAAAAGTTTCCCCTTCTATGTCAAAACGTCGTCGGGGAACACTTTTGCGACTTGTTCGCCGTAAGGGAGATTGTACACGTAGCATATTATTCCCCATTACGCTCCCACTTGGATTAGATAATGACGGTATTATTTCATCAAATGGTTGCAATTGAGATTGAGTTGAATTTAATTCCTCATTATTCTCATTGCTCCCACTTGGTCGAAATTCATCGATTTCATTATCAGGATCCAAGGTTTCAAATAGTGAGTAGTCCTCACCTATTTCGCCCTTCTTAGGATACTCATTCTCTAAGAATGTGACATCTCGTGATTCAAATTCAGTTATACTCCCACTTTCTTGCTCACCTATAAACACATACCCTTTTGAGTTCTCTGAGTACCTTATGAAAATACTCTTCTTACCTCTGGGACCCAGTTTCCCATATTTATGAGAGGACTCGTGAGTATAGGCAGCACAACCCCAAGGCTTAAGAAAATTTAAATCGGGATTTCTTCCTGTCCATAACTCATATGGAGTGGAAATAACTGATTTAGAAGGCACACGGTTAAGTATATAGGCAGCAGTTAACAAAGCATCACCCCAGAAGGTGATAGGTAACTTGGCTTGTGCCATCATAGACCTAACCATTTCCAATAGGGTTCTATTTCTCCTCTCGGCAACACCATTTTGTTGTGGAGTATATGGAATAGATAACTGTCTTTCTATTCCTTTTTCATCACATAAATTTCTGAACTCATCAGATAGATATTCTCGACCTCGATCGGATCTCAATGCTTTTATTTTCTTATCTAATTGATTTTCCACCAAGTTCATAAATATCTTGAAGCAACTAAAAGCCTCAGATTTATGAGAAATCAAATAGACATATCCGAATCGAGTAAAATCATCAATAAATGTGATAAAATAAACAGCCCCATGTCTAGCCCTCACATTCATTGGACCACAGATGTCAGAATGGATTAACTGCAAAGGAAATTCAGCTCTTTTTCCTTTTCCAAATGGTTTCCTTGTTGTTTTCCCTGCTAGGCATTGCTCGCAAATAGGCAAATCAACTTTTTCAATATTGCCTAATAAGCCCTCTTTGGCTAATCTTTGCATTCGTTGTTGGCCAATATGACCAAGTCTAGCATGCCACACATTCACATCATTTTCATAAGAGTTGGAAGATGTAAATAGGGAATAACAAACGTTAACATTTCCACAGTCAACATCTAGTACAATGAAACCATTCAAAAAATATCCACATCCATAATGATTTGTATTCAAATACAAATCAACACCACTGCTATGAAAGTTCAAATTAAAACCAAGTCGAATCAACACTAACACAGACACTAAATTCCGACGAATCTCCGGAGCATATAATACGTCATGTAGGAACAATGTGCGTCCACCACGCATCATCAACTGGCAGGTGCCAATTCCTTTAACTTCTACTTTGGAGTTGTTCCCTACATAAATCCATTTCGTTCCAGTCGGAACCCGTCGGAACTCCACGAAGGCATCTCTGTCCTTCGCTACATGGTCTGTTGCTCCCGAATCTACAGTCCACAAAGGATTAGACTCAGTTAAAAATACGGAACTTGACACATAGACAAAGTTCTCAAGAATGCAAGGGGAGTTTACCTTCTTTGGCTCGCCGCAATCGCGAGCAAAGTGTCCCTTCTTGCTACAATTGTAGCATTTCACCCTCGACATTTTCTTTACAAAAGAACGCTTTCCTTTGTCATGTTGATTGAATCTTGGTTTCTTACCCGAAGAACTTGCTCCCTTGCCTCTCCACCTTCTGAACGAATCAGAACGCTTGCGCTTAGAGCTCGAAGGCCCTTGTGAGCTAGAGCCTGCATAGTAAATGTCAATTACCGGCTTATCCGCCAGGAGACGGTCCTCCTCTAGCTCTAAGTGGCGCACTGCATCCTCAAAGGTTTTGATGTTCTCATTGTGAGTTAGGTGCAACTTCATATGCTCCCAACTTTGAGGCAAAGAACGAATCACCGCTTGCACTTGCTGTTCATCAGTCAGAACATGGCCAGCATCCTTCAGCTCATTAATCATGTTTGACATTTTTCTTAAATGTTGCTTCATGGACTGACCATGTGGCTTCTTATATGAGTCAAATCTTATAGTGAGCTGTCTAAGCTTGGTTACAGATGTATGACCAAACCTTGCTGCCAATGCCACCCACATCTCCTTAGCATTTTCAAAACGCCTAAACTCTCGCATAACATCATTTTCCATGCTACTCAGCAACGTGATGCGAGCAAGGGAGTTCTTTCTTTTCCATACAGCAAATGCATCCTTATCTCTCTTGTGTTGTGCAGTGTTTCCGTCTTCAGGCTCTTCCATAACCAGGTTAAGAGCTTCGAGAGCCTCTTGCTCTTCCAGCACATATTGGATTTTCATATGCCAAATTTCATAGTTATCACCATTAAGCTTCTCTCCTTTGTTCAGTTCAGCAACTATATTCTTTGATGCTGAAGCCATTGAATCTGAACATATCAGACAGACAAGCACGAATTGTTAATGCCACTCATTTATGCATTAATTTTACACAAATCGATTATATTAACGAATAATCTCACATAGGCTTTAGATTCGAAAGTTCACTATGTTTCCAATCATCATCAAAAAACCTAATGTGAAATTACCGTTAATGTAATCATTAAGGTAAAATTACGTTCTTTAAAGTTACTAAAACTTTTAGAACTCCCACTCAACTCCATATGATACTTATAAGATAAATATTAAAAACAGAATAGTACTTTAAACTATTCACAATATGAATATCAATCAACATTCATTTACCTAACACTTTGTACATAAGGAATGAATCCATCAAAGGAAATAAACATAAATACGAACATAGAAATATCTTCCCAAGATTTCTAACACCAACCTATAGTGAACATATCCATAAGAGTTTACAAAAGGTAAACACAATCAGGTGATGATCCTCTTTCTATAAACTGGAAATGACTCATGAAAAACCTCAGGAAATTTTATTTCCTTTGGCAACCAAATGGAGGCACCCGGAAAACCCCTAGATTCGGGCAACGTATTGCCTCGAGACCGATACAATGCAAGGGTTGACGTCCTTCTTGCCCCGACCCGCATGTACTCTATCATGAATTTCTCCACAATCATCTTATAGCTCGGACCTTCTAAGGTGTCCCATACCCTATCAATCATTCTTCCCAACTCATCAGGAATTGTGCATTTTAGGGCTCCTACCATCACATACTCTGGCATTAGGAAACCGTTCCAAATGATATCCTGTATCATTTGGTTGACCTTGATGATGTGTGTCATCATGTCATCATCAGCATCCCACCGGTAAAGAGCTAGCTTGATTCTGAGACTCTCAAGCTTCTCCTTTTGAGCCGCCGTTCTAGGGATAATAGGGGTTCGATATCTTCTTACCATATTTCCTGCAACAAATGCAGAAAAAGAAAAATCGAATGATTATTATTTATGATTCATGGTATTTGCAAGAAACACATTCTGCCCCCTTTTTTTTTTTTTTTTTTTTTTTTTTTTTTTTTTTTTTTTTTTTGGGCCGGTCAACGCCGGTCAACGGAAGTCAACGCCGGTCAACGGAGGTCAACGCCGGTCAACGGTCAACTGATGACCGGGTCAGGTCAACGGGTCGGACGGGTCAAATACGGGTCGGGTCCGGTCAAAACGGGTCGGGTCGGGTCAACGAAAAACCCGATCGGTAACCGCATGGCTGACGTCAGCGTGACGTCAGCCACGCCGCACGCGCCCTCATGGCGCGTGCGGTGCACGCGCGCGGGAGGAACCGCCACGCACGTGCCACGCACGTGCCGGCGAGACCGCCACTTGCGGCGGCGCGTGTGGGCGCGTGCAGCTCCTCCCGGCGGCGTGCCACCCATCAAAATTCTCGTTTCGACGAGTACTACAACCCTACACTTTCAAAAATAAGTTTTGATGCACGAAAAACGAGAAACCACTTCGAACAGTACGGCCGGGTGTCGGTTTTCGTACCCGAGCGTTCGTCGGCGCCGTTTCACGAATTCCGGCCAAAAAATTCGTTTAATGAACATATCAAAAGATCAGGAAACAAGTAAACATGCTCTGATACCAATGAAGGAAACAAATTCCTAAAATATCATATAAAATTGCGGAAAAAACGTGCCCATTCTACACTTGAATCACCGATCGTTCGAAGTATATCACGTAAAACGAACATACCTCTTCAGCCACAGATTAAATGCACTTATCGCAGCGTCGAGAGAGAGAACAATCCTTGAATTGTTGAAAGCAAAGTTCTCTTGCTTTTCTTCTTGTGAAAAAATGTCTTCTGATGGATGATCTTGAACAACAACAACACAACATCCCATTACGTATGTTCTCAACTTAATAACTGCCAAATGCAATTACTTTCTTTCGTGGGCTGGGTTAGCCCATCATGGGCGGCCCAATTTTCACAAATGAAAGCCCAACAATCCATCAAAACCTATTGTCGACCCTCCTCTGCACCCGATGCCCTTTCTTTGAAGCAAAAATTTATCTTTTATAGACTTAAGAGCCTATATGTCCTTTCCCTGTGTAAGTTGAATTTGCCCAAAATGCGCTGATTTTTTGCACTGTGATTCTCTTAGTTAACTTAATGAAAGTTGACTACCAACAAGTACGTTGGGTTGACCGGTTGTGTATAAAAGTATCTGCTTAAGCTTTTGTGCTGTCATTCAATCTAATACTAGGGTATGACCCGTGCCATGCACAGGTATATTTAGCTACATCAAAGTTCAATGTATTGACATGTCAAAAATCAGATAGAAATTGCCATTTCTCAAAGGACTCCGCATTATTTAGCTTAGTTAATTACTTTCTACATGTTAGATTTCAAATAAAAAATTAAATCAATATTCACTTCACAAAGAGAAAGTACAAAAATATTTTGCCAAAGTGGGTGATCTTACTAATGATAAATTGTCACTCCATGTCAAGATTGATGACCTTTTCACTCTCCCAATGGTGATAATTAGGGGTGTTTCAAAATTTAACACAGGAGAAGAGGCACTCGAGATAAATAGGGTTTCAGAGATAACATAGTTTTAGGAAAATGATTACTTAACATCTTATTTTATCTTATAGTTATGCCTCGAGAATATTATATACCGCACTTTAGAATATCTACTCAATTAAGTTAAAGAACAAAATTAGTTCTCTTATTTATTACCTGATCATTCTGAAATTCCCTTAGCACTTTTATTGCTATTGTCTTTACCTATTTCATAGGACAAAAGAGAAATTACATATATTGTGCTGAAAAAGATATAAATAATTATAACGAAAGCAAATGATTTTAACTTCACTATAACATGGATTCAATCAATAAATATGAATCTCCTTTTCATACGTTAATGCACTTTTTTTATTGAAATATTATGGTTTGTTAAGTAAAAAGCAAGAAAGAAGAAAAAACAACAAAAATTAGAATCAGATTCAACCCGACCCCAAAAAAAAAAGGAAGAGCAAAAGAAAAATTTAGGAGAGAGGCCGCGTATTCCCTTTCCTGTTCAAACACCAGCTGTCTTAAGTAATATAGAAAGCATTGATAGTTTGTACCGACAATTGCATCTTGCATCATGGAAATTGAAAACTTACACCATTGGCAGAGTGCACTTGCTTATGTTATTCAGAAGAGCTTCTCAAATCACTGGCTTCTTTCTTGGGTAGTTGGAGTTTTAACGTTTATCCCACCAATGCGGATGCTTGATATAGCCAAGTCCCGAAAAGTTGGCACGGTGAAAGTCTTGGATAGCCAAGTAAAAAATTGTACTTCATTTCTGTTCTTTGGCACAATCCGGAGCAAGAGTCCTAGAGTAGGTACTGGCATGAGTTCCTTATGTAATGATCATCTGAACATAACTCCCAAGAGTACTGAGTGACCAAATCATGTGTTGCAACAAGGGTTTCGATCCTTGCAAGTTCGTTTCCTAGGCATATGTGAGGCCCTCCTCCAAAAGCAATAAAGCTAAAGCTGTAGGGTGGTACTGACATTTGATTTTCAAATCAGGCAGGATCAAACTTTGATGGCTCTGGGAATATGCTCTCATCCATATGTGTCATGTTCGATACCCAGAAGATCTAAATCACACAGAAAATACCAAATATATGTCAATCGACTGGTTTCACATATAGAGAGAATAAATAGCAGATAGCTCAAACATTTGAAGAGATAGGAAAAGTTATTTGCATCCTTACTTGTTGCAATAAGGGGGAAGGAACATGCTTCTGAGCTTTGTCATTAAAGTTGACATCAGGCTTTGGAAAATCTGACAAATTTATGTATTGATTTTCCTTACATTTGTCAAGCCATCCATTATCCATCAGCGAAATAGAGATCAGTTATTATCCTTGCGCAGCTTAGGTCATACTTCAAGATTGAACTGAATTTGAACAAATTCTTCTTCGTTTTGTTTTATTTGCCTTCCTTTGGGCTGCAGGAATCTCTTCGCAGATTAAACAAATCTAAAAAGATGCCGGAAATAGAGAACGTGTACCTTGAAGAACTGCTTTATAAACAGCAGGAGTTTTAGATAGAAGACACAGCATAAAAGTTACAAGGACGGACGAGGCATCATGTCCAGCAACCATGACAAGCATGATATTGCGCAGAATTTCCTTGTCAGTCACAACTCGTTCGTTTTCTTCATTGTGCTTACTTAACCAGCACGTGGTCAAGTCTTGAGGAGGAGTTGCAGTGTGCTGCTCTACTTTCACCTTCTTCTCTTGTACAAATTCCTTCAACAAATCTTGGTCGCTGGAGCTTGCACGGAGACTCAAATATAGCGCGTGAACGGCAGCTTTACTGGTATTGACTATATTCCCTCTATCATTTCTTGAAAGCATTGCAAGAATTTCTCTTGATCAGCTCTTTCTTCCATACAAAGAGAAGAGAGCCTATGATGTTGAATGTAAAGGTTTTCCAACATGGGCAATGCCTATGGGAAGCTCAAAACGTTAGTGTTATTTACTCTCTTTTCGTTAATCAAAGAGATTATGCGCACACTCAGTATATGCATTCATTCTCCTAGCGAGCACCGTGAGGGCAAGGACGAGCCACCACAGCCGTGTTCACGAACTTCATGGCCGCCATTGTTATGAACTCGAGCTTTTCACACGCCTTTGAGAGGTTGCAAAGGCGAGGAGGAGCTAGGGTTTCTTGGTCGTTCTTGTGCAGAGAGAGAACAGAGCGAAGGGGAAAGAGAGAGAGAGGGGTAGGGCTGTTCTAGATGAGTTACCTTTGGTGACAGGGTCAAAAAAGCCCAGCTTGGCCCGGCCCGGCCTGGCTTGGCCCGATCCTAACAATTACCCACACCTAAAACTCTTATCCAAAGAAGACTAAGACCTAGCCCCAAAATATCCTAAAATTTTGGGCCAGATTGGGTCGGTCCGGGTTGGCTTGGGCTTTTTTTACACCCCTAGAAGGGAAGGCTAGTACTTCTATTTCCTACTCATAATGGGCTTGGCATTGATGAACTTGAGGTGCCTGAGTTCGAAGTGATGAACTTTGATTGTGCTGGGATGGAAGGCGGATGAAAGCCAAGAGAAAGTTACAATGAGGATCCACAGGTGAAGCTGTTGGCTCATTTTAAGGAAAAAAATTTAGGGAAAATTTCAATTTGATACCCAAAGTGGAGTCATTTTCTTAAAAATGGGTCTAAAGTGGACAAAATGTCAAATGAGGGCCTAAAGTGCCCAATCAATCTCAAATAGGGGCTCGAAGTGCCCAATTAGTCTTAAATAAAGGTCTGGATTCGCTGGCCGGTCAAATGTTCAATGGCCAACGAGCACATCACTGTTCCGGCAATCGGAATGGGGACAATTCCGTCTTTTACTCTCTTTTTTTTCTCTTTTCCTTTTCCTTTTCTTCTTCTTTTTTTTCTCTTTTTCCTCCACCTGCCATAGCCGGGACTAGCGGAGGTGGCCAGCCTCAGGTGGAGGCCGCCCAATGCCAGCAACGGTCACCCGACGCTAACGAGGCCGCCCTTGCCTGGGCTAGGCGGGCGAGGACGACCGGCAACCCTCGCCCTCGCCCGCCCAGCCCAGGCAAGGGTGGCCCTTGCCCGACACCGACGAGGGAAACCTAGGGTCGACCCTCGCCGACATCGGGCGAGGGCGAGGGTCACGCTCGCCCAACGCCGGCAAGGGCAACCTCCACCTAAGGCCGGCCACCTCCGCCGACCCTGGTTATGGCCGGCGGAGGGAAAAGAGAAAAAAAGAAGAAAAAGAGAAAAAAAAAAAAAAAAAAAAGGTAAAAGACGAAATTATCCCTATTCTGACCACCGGAACAATGATGTGCTCGCCGGCTGGTGAACATTTGACCGGCTACCGAAACCCAGGCCTTTATTTAAGATTAATTGGGCACTTCAAGCCTTTATTTGAGACTGATTGGGCACTCCAGGCTCGTATTTGACACTTTGTCCACTTTGAACCCATTTTTGAGAAAATGACCCCACTTTAAGTACCAAATTGAAATTTTCCCTATTTCAATGTACACGGATCATGAGAGTGCAACTTAGATCCACCGTTAGATGAGGTGGGATCTACGTGATCTAAGGGTACATGTGAGCATGATCCGGATGCAGGCAATAATTGCTCCATTTGAAGTTGGAGATGGGGGCAACAAGCATCTATGGAGAAGTTTGAAGTCAACCTTGGCAAATAATGTTTCAGGTATTGGCAGAGTACTGAGCGTCACCCTTGACATAGCCGCAGCCAGCATTAAATAATAACCCATGGACAGAAACGAAAGACACAGCACATTACCAAAGGTGATAAGCATCGTCCCAAACTTCCAACAGAAAGCAATGGCATGTAGTGATTCTTAAGGAGTTCAAAAACCTTGATATTAATCAACTTTACAGTAAGGTAAATCAACAAGGGCTATTGAGTATGCAATTCTCCACATGTAAGCGATGAGATCATGATCCGAGCTGTTCAATCAAGTAGGAGACACCTGAAGAAACATGTGCTAAACTTTTTTAATGATTTGTTTGCACTATTAAATGAACAAAAGCAAGTACAAAGTGCATTGTGGAAAATGAAAAGCTTTTTGTAGGGGAAATGATTGATCGAGTCGGGTGGTGTAAAAGAAAAAGTGTATTGCTGACAAATACATAGCAGAGACTGATAACCGATATGAATGGCAGAAAACAAAAATACCTCGTACATCAGGAAGAAGTCAAGCAGAATGAGATCACAATGAAGACAAAAGAATCCAATAAACGCAGAGCTCCATCGTATTTGTTCCAAGAGAAGACTCAACTTCAGTATAATATGCATGAAAACTGGCCACAGAATTCGAAGTAACTAATTAGTATTACTATTGGAAAAGGAAAGGAAGGAAAAAAGAAAAGACAAAGATGGACTATCATAACGACTTATGAGTTATGCTGGAATTAATTGTAGAATTAAAAATAGACAAATGGTCGAAGCAGAGACTTGACAGGAGGAAGACCCCACTCCAGCGACTCCCAGCTTGCCTCATCATCTACACTTATCTCCCTAAGAGAAGGGAAGCTGTTATTTAGTATGGGCAGATGAAGAGTGTTGAATTTTGGTAAAGTAGTCACAAACAAGGACATAAGATTTATGAGGTTCGGCGATGTGCCTACGTCCTCAGGCAAAAAACTCTCTTATTTTTTCCTTGAGAGATCTGCTGCCATTATTCTGCAAATATACACGAGGGATGCTCTAACAAAGGAAACAAGCAAACCCAAAAATACGAAAACAATCAAAATACAAATTTGCCTATAACAGATTTGCCTACAGTCTCTCATTTCTTTTGAATAAGAAAAAGCGCAAATCTCGCAAATCTCGCCAATACTCCCCCTCAAGTTGTAGCAAAGACATTGTCTGAGGTAAACTTGTTCACTATATCTTTAAATACTCCCTTGGATAAAGCTTTGGTGAAGACATCTGCAAGTTGATCCTTACTACGAATATATGGCGTTTCTATTATCTTGTCTTGAACCTTTTCCCCTACAAAGTGACAATCGACCTCTATGTGTTTGGTCCTCTCATGGAAGACTGGATTTGAAGGAATATGTGTTGCCGCCTGATTACCACATAATAGCTTCGTAGGTTTAGACATGGCATCACGGCCCAATTCTTGAAGTAATAAACGGAGCCATACGATATCACTAGTGGCAGCAGCCATGGCTCAGTACTCAACTTCTGCACTAGATCTAGCCACAATTGTTTTCTTTTTTTTTGGTAAGGATCTAGCCACAATTGTTTGCTTCTTACTTTTCCAGTATTGGCAAGATTTGCAAGATTTGTGCTTTTTCTTATTCAAAGGAAAGGAGAGACTATAGCAAATCTGTTATAGGCAAATCTATATTTTGATTGTTTTCATATTTTTGGGTTTGCTTTTTTCCTTTGTTAGAGCATCTCACGTGTATATTTGCAGAATAATGGCAGTAGATCTCTCAAGGAAAAAATAAGAGAGTTTTTTGCCCGAGGACATAGGCACATCGCCGAACCTCGTAAATCTTGTGTACTTCTTTGTGACTACTTTACCAAAATTCAACATGGTATCAAAGCAGGTTTCAGATCGACGATTCCTGTAAGTATGGAATCGAATTTCTTTTTGCCCGACTTCTATCGTCTCTACAATTCCCTTTTTTGTTTGCTCTGCATTGTGGGTGATAAAGAGAAAAATCTTGCGAGAATGGAGTCATCGAAGACTGTTGCGGTGATGGGGTCATCAAAGACCGTTGTGCAGGAGGCACATAGTCAGCGACTCACGTCCTTGTTACTGAATGGGAGGAACTTTCTGCCGTGGTCCCAAGCCGTCACCATTGCACTTGGTGGATGATCTCGGTTGGGCCACATCACTGATCAGACAAAAATTCCTCAAGAGTCAAATCCCTCTTTTGAGGAATGGCAAGCCGATGATCACTGTGTGATGTCTTGGATATTCAATTCCATGGAACCAGAGATCTACGAGATATTTGCATATTCAGAGTCTGCAAAGGCATTATGGGATTCAATATACGAGATGTATGGTCAATCCAGAAATGCATCCTAGATCTTTGAGTTGCAGCAAGAGCTTGCTTGTTCTAAGCAAGGCACAACACAATCTTTCACTGAACACCTGGGAAAAATGAAGAAGCAATGGGATGAGCTTCGTCAATATTGACCTGCGACCCAGAATGCGATGGATTATGTCAATCGAGAAGAACAAGATAAAATCTTTCAGCTATTAGCAAGTATCAGACCCAAGTTTGAGGACACCAAACATCAAATTCTTATGAGTCCTAAATTGCCTATGTTGACACCTAAATTTTGACAACCATTTAATAATAATTTGCATAAAAAATTAGGGATTAAATTTTAACCCCTAAACAAAAATATAGCATTTAGTTTTAAGGACATTTATTAAGTAGTTGCATTCTCATTGGACTGGTGGCAGATGGACTCGAGTGAATGGTTTTGAGCTTAACTGGACTAAGCCCGCAATGACTAAAATCATGTGTATCAAGTGAGGAAAATTTGATAAATATTTGAAACAATAAAGCTTGATATTATCAAGATTTTTTTGTCACAAACAATGCAATCGGCTTGGATTCCTAGTACATTCATACATGCTTAACTATTTGAAGGAACAAATATAAAGAAGAGCACTGTGTACACGGCCACCGATTTGCATATAGAGAATCCCATCCACGCTTGGAAGGAAAATTATGCATTGAGCCGTAAAATTGAGCAAAATTCGGTCAACATGGGGAGGGCAAGAAAATTGACCAGCATTGAATAAAGAAGAAAGAACTCATGCATGATCCTCTGGCCATATTCACGCAATATTGGCAGCACAGCAAAAAAAAAAAGAAATAAAAATCAATCTCACTTGATTGAGAGAAAATCAAAGAGTATATTTATTTTCCTTATCTCAAAATTTGATATCCTGTCACTATAAAAGGGCGCTCGGTCAATAGGGGGCTCTCATAATTTTCGGAGAGCAGGGGAGGCCACACATTGAAACACACAGCCATTATTCAAAAGACGAGAAAGAAGTGGTTAGGGAGGAGACAGTGGGAGCTTCCTTCCACGTAGGTGCACCATCGAGCTGCTGTCTCACCATACACACGTTCTACAAAGTCAAAGCAATTCTCCACGGTGAATCCGGCATCAACGAACTCTCTTCCACACCGGTTCTTCATCTTAGAGACCCGGACAGCCTCGTTGCTTCATCTTGCGAAACAGCTACACCACAAGTCTCTATCCGACAACGACAGTAACGAGGCTGTCGAGACGAGAACCTGCTAATTTAAGCCTTCCCTACACCGACCAGCCGAGTAGCAACCAACAAGCTTTCATCGTCTCTTTTGCAGGTTTTCGGGCCCTTTCAAAGTATTCCCGACAACCAACCCCTCACTACCGCCCGCAAGCCAGTCCTTGATCGAGAGCCACGCCATTGTAAAGCCCACCGTGTGCACCACCGTGAGCGACATTGTCATCACCACCATCGCCGCCAGTCCACCCGCCATCGATCATCTCGATTCGCAATCCCGATTCGCGAGTTCAAATTTGGAAATATCTCGAAATTAGGTAAAAACGTTATCCGATACTTTCGGAATATTTGGTTTCCTAATTTTTTGATATTTCAAATATTTTGATGAATATTCTGTGGATTGCTAGAAATTTTTAGAATAATGTTTTCTTTATTCGCAATGCTCTAGAATGTCCAAAATTAGGAATTTTTCCTAATTTTGCAACGTATCTGGACGATTATCCGACCTCATCCCTAAGGTACGATACGCAGTGATACAGAAAATCGTTATCTTATCCATAATCACTTGGATACGATAATAGATTTTATTCGTTTTCCAAATTCGAACAATCAACTTTCCATCGATATCTGTAACTCTAGAGATATGACCGCTAGTTCGATTCTCTTTCCTAATTCGAATATGATAAGAAGAATCTTGCGGATTACGTGAATTATTTGAATTCGGTTGTTATCTTTGTTTGATTTTTTTTATAAAAAATCCAAAAATATGTTAGTTAGGATTTAGATTAGGAGTTTTGCATGTTTAGAAAATCCTAAATGTATCTAGAAAATAGGATAACCTTTTTATTTAAATTAGGAATTAGAATAATTTATTTCCTAGTTTAATTTAGATATTATTTTGATCTCAATGATTCGTTTTGGGGTAATTTTAATTTCGAATTTTAATAAAAAAAAGAAGTCACTTTAGGATAGATTAAATTATCATTTTTTTAGAACAGATTGCATGTTAATTTAGGCATTTTTTAATTCCAAATTTCATTGGAAAATACCAAAAATAAATCATTTGCCCGTCATTAGTAATAGGTCATATTGTCGCATGTCATATAGTTTGCATGTTAGGCTTCATTAATCGCATGTTAATTTTTGCACGTCATTACATATAGATTAGCTTTCATTTAAATAAGTGAAAATAAAAAAAATATTGAGTGAACTGCTTGTTAATTAGAAATCATATTAGGATTGTTAATGTAATTTTCTAGCTAACAATGCATACGCTTACGTTACTTCGAGGTAAGTAATTCTCTCAATCTTGCAATTTATTTAATGTTTTGATTATTGAGTATTAAATTGGTGGTTTGCGCACATACATGAACACCTCACACGTTAGTGATTAAATAATAAAATGAATCCAAACTATCTGCATAAATATTTTTGAAAAGAAAAGGTACCAAAAGGGCGTTAGACTAAATCTAGCATAACCAAGTCTCCGAGCTTAAAATCTCTAGTTTGTAGGAATAAAACATATCTCCCTATGTTTTCTTTAGGTTTCTAATCGACTTACCACAAATAGATTAGTGGGGACTCCAAGTATGAAAAATTTGCACGTTAAGAACTTAAATCCTAAGTTGAGAATTGGTAGGGTTTGAGAGGGCCCGAGTTAAGCTTAATCTTAATAATCCATTAACCTGAGAAAATTTTAGGTTGCAACAACCTACTTTCAATGAAGTTTGTGCCATAATCCAAAGTGAGGAAACAAGGAGACGGGTCATGCCTTTGGCCCCTATTACATCAAGAGAACTTGGTGAACAATCGGCCCACAGTGCCATCCACATGAAGCAGGGAGACTCCACTGCTCAGTTTGCCAAAGGAAAGTTCAAGAAACCGATACGGTTTCATTGTGACCATTGCAATCGTGATGGCCATTCCAAAGAGAGGTGCTGGGTCCTTCATCCGCATTTGCGTCTTTCCAAAGACGAGCACAGAAGCTAAGGTGGCAGTCCAAGAAAATCCAAATGGTTTTCAATCCATGTTAGAGGTTTTGTCTCAACAAGTTCAGCAATTACTTCAAATACATGGCAATGGAACAAACGCCTCCAGCACTGAAACTGGAAATTTGGCTATGACATCTAGTAATGTTCATGCTTACTCAGCTATATCCACAACTCAATTTATTGTTGATTCCGGGGCTACAGACCACATGTGTAGTTCTCAAAACTTGCTATCGATATTACTTCAGATGTGTCATATCCACCTATTACTATTGCTAATGATGGGTAGGTTCCAACTAGGGGTGTTGGACAAATTAAATTTTTCTCACATAACTCTAAAGCTTTATTGGTACCCGAATTATCCTCAAATTTATTGTCAATTAGCAATTGTACTAACCAGTGGAATTGCAATGCTATTTTTATTCCTCAAAAGGTTTTCTTCCCAGATCGAACCACGAGGAGGATGATTGGTGAAGGGCAGTTGCAAAATGGGTTGTATATATTGAACTTCAACAACAAAGTTTTGATAGCTCAAAGGAAGACTATTGACACATCCCGACTGTGGCATTGGCGTTTGGGTCATCCCTCTAACCGGGTGTTACATGCTCTTGATATGACTTTAAGTTATGATTCAAATTGCTGTGATCCTTGTCATTATGCTAAGTAGCATAGGTTACCTTTTCCGCATAGCACACATAATTCAAAATAGTTATTTTATTTAGTTCACTCAGATGTTTGGGGGGCTTCTCCTATTGACTCTAAGGAGGGGTTCAAGTATTTTCTTACGTTTATTGATGATAAATCTTGAGCTATATGGCTCTATTTGCTTAAATCCAAAAGTGAAGTTCTGACTGTGTTTCAAGATTTTTGCAATATGGTGAAAAATCAATTTAACACTACAGTAAAGATTCTTCATACAGACAATGGAACTAAATATACCAATCAGACTTTTCAAGTGTTCTTGCGTGACATGGGAATCATTCATCAGAACTCCTACGTTAGAACTTCACAACAAAATGGAATTGCAAAAAGGAAAAATAGGCATCTACATGAAGTTACTCAAGAATTATTATTCTCAGGAAATTTATCTAAGACATATTGGGCAAATGCAATCTTTACCAGTTGTTACTTAATCAACCGTTTGCCTAGTAAGGTGTTGGAATATAAGGTTCCAATTGAAAGTTTGTATAGCCGAAAATTTGGTATCTCTCACCAGAGAATTTTCAGATGCGTGTGTTATGTGCATTCTCAATCTGGTGACAAGCTGGATCCGTGTGGTGGAAAGTGTGTTTTCTTGGGATACTCGAATGTCAAGAAGGGATATAAATGCTATGAACCAAGTACTAGACGCGTTTATATTTCTCGTTATGTTGTCTTTGATGAGACTAACATGTTTTTTGCTAAGAATCAAATTCGGGGGGAGCAAGATGACTATTATGAATTTTTGCTTCCTATCTTACCTATCGAGCCTTCAATGTTCAACCAAGAGGAAATTCCAACAGCGGCTATTCAAGGGAATCAGCCCATGAATATAGAAGATGTCAATATTGCTCCTGTTCAAGTTGCGGCCGATTTGGAAGTTGGAACTAACGATGCAACAAAGGGAGTTCCAACAGACACGGCACCTATTAACTCAGCTCCAATCCGCAAATCATCGCGCATTCCAAGGCCTTCAACGCGGCTCCCTGACTTTTCAACATATTATACTACTCAGCATCCCATTCAAGATTTTATTGGGTATGATAGAATTTCTCATAAGTATTTAAGTTTCTTGTCTGCTATTGAAAATCAACATGAGCCCAATACCTTCTTGGAAGCTTGTAAAAACAGTGTGTGGGTGAATGCCATGAAAGATGAGCTTCAGGCATTGGACCGTAACAGTACTTGGGAACTTGTTAAATTGCCAAATGGGAAGAAGACAGTTGGATGTCGATGGATTTACAAGATCAAATATAACAGTGATGGGTCAGTTGAGAGGTACAAAGCTTGACTTGTCGCAAAAGGGTATACTCAAACCTATGGGATAGACTACAAGAAAACATTTGCTCCTGTAGTGAAAATAAATACTATTCGTGTCCTTCTATCTTTGGCAATTAATTGTGGCTGGCCGTTGTTTCAGATGGATGTGAAGAATGCATTCCTCCAAGGAGACTTGGAGGAAGAGATGTCCCTCTTGGACATTTCTTAGAGAACGATAAAGAAATGGTTTGCAAATTAAAGAAAGCAATATATGGTCTCAAACAGTCTCCTAAAGCATGGTATGGCAAATTGAGTTCTACACTCGTTAGATTTGGTTTCAAAAGGAGCGCAGCTAACTCTTCAATGTTTACTAAAGCAGTTGGTGAAGGTATTGTTGTCATTCTTATTTATGTTGATGATCTTATCATTATTGGCAGTAACTTCACAGGTATTGCAAAGCTTAAGCAAATGTTGAGCAAGGAATTTGACATTAAAGACCTTGGAAAATTGAGGTATTTTTTGGGTATAAAGGTAGCAAGTTCTGACAAAGGTCTATTCCTAACTCAAAGGAAATATGTCTTAGATCTGCTGAAGGAGACAGGCAAGTTGGGCGTTAAACCTGCTAGCACTCCTATGGATTACAACAGTAAGACTGTGTCCAATGAAACACCATTAAAGGATATTGGGCAATTTCAACGTTTGGTAGGGAGATTGATTTACCTAACCATTACTAGGCCTGACATTGCATATTCTGTTAGCTATGTAAGCCAATTTGTGCAAAAACCTACACAAGGGCATATGGAGTTGATAAACCAACTCCTTCGATATCTGAAAGCTTCCCCGAGAAGAGGAATATTGTTGAAGAATAATGGTAATACAGAGATTGTGGATTTTACTGATGCTGATTAGGCTGGCAATCCTATGGATAGAAAATCTACCACAGGTTTTTGTATCTTTGTTGGTGGAAAAGGAATCCTCTTCAACTTCGGACAATTCCATAATCTAATATATTGGATGAAATCACAATTTATCGTCCCATCATATATGCTCTCCAATTCTGGTAGTGTAATTAGATTCAAGAAGTTTGACTTTGGCAAGGAGGAACAGGTGGTACTGATGTTTAGACGGCTTACTTCATCTCCGAGTTGTCGCCGTCGTCCTTCACGGCCTTTTATCTCCTCCATCCTTCTGCAGTCATGGACTAGAATGCCTTGGATGTTAGGGAGGTGGAGCAGCAATTCATGAGTAAGAACCTTCCTCACGTTGGGGCATCGCTCTATCCAAAAAGATGTAAGGAGAGAAAGGGCACCGGGTGGCATGGTTTGGGGCGCCCTTCCTATTAACTACTCCATTTTCTCACAATTCTGTATTATAACCTCTCTTAGGTTAGGAAGGTCAGGAAGCAACTCAGATTCCACCACACTCTTCATGTTGGTACAGCGCTCTATCTCAATCTTTTCGAGGTTGGGGAAGGCAAGGAGAGGCGTCGCAAATATTACTCGTGCTGCAGTTATCCCTCGTGATTCCTCAGTTTTTAATCACAATCTGCCGTAGATGCGGAAGGGTGACTTTAGAACGACTCCCAAAGAGATACTTCAGTTTTGGACATCCCTCGACGGTCAGCATCTCAAGACTACGGAGTAGAAGAGGGTAGTCATGATTGTCAATTACTTCATCTACTCCTCCACAGAGTCTGTAAATTTTCCCATTCTTCCATTATTGGCACCTCGAGGCTTTCAAGCGGACCAATGTTGGACAAATCTCACCACAAGTTGGTAATAGTGATGAGGGCCACTCTGTTGGAGAAATCTCATGTATTTGTTGAAATCAACGGCGTTCTGGAAAGAAGAATCAAGAGTCTCCGATGCCCATAACTTTGTTACGTCTTCTCCCTTCACTTCCCCAATCTTTAGATATTGCAAGTTTGCCAAACCTGCCAATGTTCCTTCCGCTAATCTTTCTATACCTGATTTAAATAAGTTGAGGTATCTCAAGTTCACCAGCATTTCCAAGCCCTCCACTGCTTTCAATTATCTACATCCATGGACATCCAACTTCCTCAATGAGCTCAGCTTTCCTAATTAAGGAAGACGACACAATTCCTGACACTCCCTCAACAACAATGCCCTCAAGTATACCAAAACTGAGATGGAATTGGGAAGCTCTCTGATCCCACATCCACTCAAGTTTAGAACCTTCAACCCCTCCAATCGCTTGAAGGAAGACTCAGGGATCAGCACATCCCCCCATAAGCTACCATTTAATAGCAAAGTTGCCAGTTTAGGACAATTTGATGACGTGTTCAATGGAATAACCCTGATGTAATTCTCCATGAAAGAAACTTTCTCTACACCATCCATCCAGCATTCCTCACTCAGAATCCTTCTCAAACCCTTGCCCGCTTTAACCATGGAAGTTGCACTCATGACATGCAAAGCCATATCTCTGATCAAATCATGCAACTTGCCCATACCCCGATCATTTTCCAACAAGCAAACATTTTCAAGTTTGTTCAGTATGGCAAGACCTCTATCACAACATTTCTCCCTCTTATCCAATCCGCCAATCAATCCTTCATCAACAAAAAGTTCTATCAGCTCAAACGTATGAATTAGTCGGTCTTCTGGATAAAGTGCACAGCATAAGAAACATCGCTGGACTTCATGATTACTCAGGCGACTATAACTTAATTTTAAATTTGCTAAGACCTTCTTTTCCATATCCATTTGCCCCATGTTAGATTCTTTCAATCTCACTAATATATCCTTCCATTCAGACAGATCACTTACTCCTCTCATGGTTCTTGCCATCCGACGATTCCGAGTGGTAGACCAGCACATTCTTCTACGATTAACTTCATAACTGCTTCAATTTCCACACTAAGAGCTCCAGGTCCAAGTTCCTTCAGAAAAAAAGCTTTGTGCCTCATTAGGAGACAAAGGTTCGATTTTTATCTTCTTCTGACAATGCATCTAGCAGCATACTTCGAAGGACGGAGTTGTTGACACCAACTTAAGTCCATCAGCTTCAACAGGGATACCCACCTCATCAAGATCAAATCATTCCCATACATCATCGAGGATAAGTATAGACTTCCCTCTTTTACTTAATTGATCAAACAACATAGCCGCCCGTTTCATCGCAACCTCTTCTTTTATATCACCAAATTTAGCACCTTTCAAATGTCACCTTGCAACTTATGTATGTTGAGATCTTGTGACACAGCAATCCACAATACATTAAAATGGTTTGCATTTTTTAGGAGCCTATTATGTACGTGCACCATAATGGTTGTTTTCCCAACACCCCCCATACCATAGATGCCTAATCGTGATATGTGATTCTCTTTTAGGCACTGCAAGATCTTCTTTGTATTTGTCTGAAATGCCCTACCAGCCTTCAACTTTCGTTCTAATAATATGTTGACTTTGGCATCTCCCACCTCAAACAGTCCTGGAAATTTGCTTTTATGATAAGGTCTTCTGCTTCATCATCAACATAACCTGCTGTTGTGGTGGCAAATTTTCTGCGCTTGCTGGTTCAAGACTTTGGAAATTTTTCCTCAGCTTGTACACGTTCGTCAACCAATTCACGACTTCTATTGTCTGCTTCTTCAAAGATAGAGATGCAGCGAACTCTCACTCATAATTTATATACGTCAGCTTCTCTATTGTAGAGTCGTTCTACCTTTCTTTTCAAAGCTCCATTATTTTCAATGTTGCCTGTGTTTGGATGACGCGTGATTGGAACGCCTCTGTATATAGCCAATTGTGAATCAAGAATTCTAAGTGTTAGATCCTAATGTAAGCATTCGTCCTTCTCCCTGATTAAGTGACATCAATTTACATGAGGATCAATTTAGACGAATAACCAAGTTCCATGCAATGATGATGGACTACTCGCATCTATGTCCATTGGAGCTTGCCTGAAACATGTAATCAAGAACTGGTTATTCTGTGATGATGATGACACGCTTGGGTGACGCTCTGTGTTCATTGTCTTAAGATTTCGAGGTTGATCTGGAAAACTTTGACGTGGAGGGTGCCTGGAAGCTGGTTGAAAAAGTAAAGCAGGTTAAAATCATAATTAACAATCCTGATCAATCAACCATTGAATTTTCAAAACAAGCCACAAGTGCATGTAGAATAAAATCTAGACTTAATCCCACAAAACATCTACACTGAAACTAACATTTAAATCTGTTTGATATTCTCACATAACATATCATCATTAAAAAATGACAGAAAGCGCACATATGAAACATTCAAGGATACGCCTGTCATTAGGAAACCGTGGGATATGTTAAATAAGGAGACAGTTAGTAGAAAAAAGAAGGATCACTTCAAGGCATACCTTGTGATGATAATGGGCCTTCTGTGTTAGTTTCGCCCTCTGGAACTTGGGAATCCACGTCCAGTTTCTCAAAAGTGTGAGGGTCAGTGGAAGGCTGTGATGTACATGGCGGAGATATGTCCGCTGAAGCTAGTGAGGGAAAGGAACTAATCTCATTTCCACATTCTTCGTCACATATATGAAGTGTCTGTTGACTAGAATGCTGGACGGCATTGGTAACACTTGTAGCATAGGACAGGGGAACTGCTTCAGCAATTGGAATTTGATTGCAGTCTTGCGAACAATTTGAAGTGCCTACATGAAGGGATCGATCATTTTGTGACGACAGTGGACCCATTCGATTCTGCAGGTCACTCATTTGCACTTCCTCAGAATAACAAGATGGAATGGAATACTGTGGCCAATACGGCATATCAAGAAAATAAGGGCGTGCATGGAATCCATTTTGAAGTAAAAATTCTACTCTAGAATGCATTCCGAAACAGAAATACGTTTGTTAAAAAATTTCCGGAATGCATTCTGGAATAAAAATGCGTTCGTTAAAAATACTTAATTCCAGAATGCATTTTTTATTTCAAAATGAGTTTTTGGCAAGAAAAAAAAACTACTTTTTGTAGCTTTTCTCTTTCAGAATGCATTCTCCCTATTTTCTCTCTTTTTTCACTAATTTTTTTTAGAAAATGCATAAAAATTGAAAAATTCCAGAAAAATTCATAAAAATTTCCAGAAAATAAAAAAAAATTCAGATTTCGAGAAAATAGAAATTTTGGTGAATTTTTTTCAAAAAATATAAAAAAATCAAAAATTTCAAAACTTCACAGAATGACTTAGAATACCTTTGAGCACTCACTTTAAGTAAAATTTAATTTTCTTGAAGTGCCTAAAAAAATCAAAAATTTCAAAACTTCACAAAATTGCTTAGAATACTTTTGGGCATCCACTTTGAGTGAAATTTAATTTTTTTAGATGCCCAAAAAAATTAAAAAATTTTAAAATTTCACAAAATGGCTTAAAATATCTTTGAGCACCCACTTTGAGTGAAATTTATTTTTTTAAGGTGCCCAAAAAAATAAAAATAGATTTATGTTCCAGAAATTTCTAGAACAAAATTAGTCATGTTTTGTCAAACAGATTTCTCTTCCAAAAATCAATTTCTGGCAAGAATTCCGAAAATCAATTTCTGACAAGAATTTGATTTTTAGAGCAGAATGGTTACCATTCGCGCCCTATGATTACCCACTTTGCTGAACATATTTGCGGAAATGAAGCACTTTCACCTCTCCACTGTTCATCAAAGCCAGAATATGTTTGATTGGGATGCTGGGGAGTGCCAATTGAACTTATATCACTGAGACGGGGACCAGGAACAGTAACACCAGGTCTAGTTGACTGATGCAACCCATTTGTCACACTCTTACTAAGGGATCGATGAGGTGGCAATGGTGATGGCCCTCTACTATTCTGTTGTTCATACCTCGTCCCGAGATCAACAAACTGATAAAAAAGCTCTGGTAGTTGACTTGGATCAAGAAAAATCAAAGCCGGCGGATCGGTTGAAGGTTGCTGGAAAGATGAAGTTTTTTCATTTCCATGTTCATCATTCAAGCGTTGAATTAACCCATTAAGTTGTGGAGGCATTTCTGAACCACCCACAGGCATGTCAGCGAGACACAAGGACTCTTGATATTGACAATCTACCGAAGCCGCAACACTTACATTCTGCCAATGGCAAGATGGCTGCCGTGGGACGTTTTGATTCGAGTTCTGCATGTCGTGGGGACTCGAAGCATGGTCACTACCAAGGACTACAATTTAGCCTATACCGTCACTTCCTCGTCCCGTTACCTCAATAGATGCGCCTCCCCTGTTGGTTGCGTCTGCCCCACTTTTACCTTTCATTGCTATCGAAGCTTGTGATCTCACATATCATCAACTATCTCGCACAGTTTAATGCCGTAGCCCGGAACCCCCGCGAGGTGTGCCCTGATCCTCGTAGCACTTCCACCAAAATCCTTGCCACAAAACTTACACTTCCACTTGTTCGCCACAACCTCCACATGCCTACGAAATGGATCAACTTTTCTAGGCATTACTTATTCTGAGGTACAAAAGAGGAGACAGTTCAAAGCAGACTAGAGAAGAACGAAGACAGACAAGATCTACATGTATAAAAAAAAGCCATACTAAACCCTTTTCCAATTACCCAGTAAAGCTGAACCACTCAAGGATCCCTCAGAGTAGGTAAAATAGCAGATATAGAAAAGAACCGACAATATTCGAAATTCCAAAGTAGCAAAGATAGATGAAAAGTAAAGACCAAAGCTGCTCTAGCGTCAGACCGAAAAATAGAAAAGCTGCTCTGGCAATCTGAACCACGGAAAGATCAGCATCAGGAATTCAAGGAGTTCGCCAGTTTAAGTTTTCAGGGGATTAGGGATTCGTCAGGCTTTAGGGGTACTCGAAAAAGGTCAAAGGTCAAGCATTTTATGAAATGGAAAAATAGAGTCAACAGCAGTCAGGAGGAGCAAAATTTCTTACACGCGCTGTAAGGAAAGAACTTCTTGCGTTATCAGACCGGACCACATCAAGGAGCTAGCCGTAGGAAAGATTACACGTGGTAAGTGACCGGAAACCATAAAAAGAAAATAAAAAAACCATATCCCATAAACGCAAATCTTTTATATAGATACAGTTTGGCCTTCTCATTTTGTGCTATTGAATCCTCCAACTTCTTACATCAGGCAAATAATTTTGTTTAGCTCTTTTTCGGATTCGTAAGTGGGCATCTTCATTCCTCTACAAATATGTTTTGGATGGACTACGCCAATTTACAAGCCGAAAACTTTCCACCAACGCCCTACAGACACAACAAGAACAAACATTCAGGGCCCAATTCAAAAGTAATATCCCTAAAGCCAAGAGAAAGAACAACAGAAAACACCCAAGCTCTCAAAACAATCTCAAACATCATACACAGAGCTTTATCTGCATCATTCAAAGACGCTTTGTTTCCTGCAATAGCTTTGAATGCGGATTCTCACACCAAAGACCGCCATTTTAACAACACTAGTAGACTGAGGAACAACAGGATTACAAAAAACTTCATTCCTATCACCACAAATATAGTAGATGGCACCATTCCAGATGAGTTTCAATATAATTTTAGTCAAAGACCACCCTCTAGCAGCTCCAAGATCCCATTCTATCACAGCCTTTAACATTCCAACAAAATCCAAGCAACCCCATGAGAGATCTCCATCCTTCGAGATGGCACCCTCAAAAAACAAAGGTTTCCTAGACTCAGGAAGCAGAGCACAATACACATTTGTCATCAATGGAGGACCACCTTTTTATCCCGTCAAAGGTTTGCAGCCTGTCCGAGATATCAAGCCAAGCTATAGAGCTCAATTTAGGTAAATTTGGATTAAACCAGATGACTTGATGCCAAGAGATCTGCTTTTTATCGCTCACCTACTCCCAAGCATCAGCCTGAGTGAAGCATCGAGACGAATTTCCTTTGAAAATTGCTCTACCCTCAAGAGCAGAGCAGGGGAAAGATTGATCCACATATGGCTGCTTGAATATGCACACCAACAAATCTAATCTTGCTGGAGGCCAAACCCCCTCATATCCATCAATGACACCTGCAACCAGAGAGTTAAGGCCCAATGCAGCAATATGTATCAGTTTTTGAGGGTAAACATCGAACTCCACCCCATGAGGATGCCAAGGACCATTCCATAAGAGACTTTGATGTTCATTACCAATAATACATCTGACATGTGGCTTAAGGACAGACCTTGCCTCGAGGAGCTTCCTCCAAACGTATGTGATGTGACTGATGTCATTCTTGGGCGAAACAGACCCAATAGAAATATGTCCATCAGCTTTTCTCCGTTAATGAAATCAAGTTCCTCCATCAATCATCCTTAGTAACATTATCAACTTGCTGATGTGGCATAAACTGGACATGTGTATATTAACATATACAAGCCCCACCCCTTCTCTTTCTCTCTCTATCTTCAATGTTTCTTTCCTTCTTTTTTTAATATGTACGTTAGAAGCCCTAAAACTTGTCATGAAAGTATAATCAAGCTATAAACTAATTAAATTAGGACAATCAAGCTGTTATACGCGTTCAACTTAAGTAACGAAAAATGTAGATATGACATTTTTAAAGATATGTTGAGGACACATGGCGCTAATGTGACGTCTCAAAAATAGGCCAAATATGTAATAATAAAAAGAAGCAAAAACCACAAAAAAGAAAAGAAAAACAAAATAATAGGAAAATGGTACCAAAGAGAGGAGGTGTGGCCCCTCTCTCTCAAGGGGAGTGTTGAAGTGGCTGCTCAAGGGTCGTCGGCGCTCACCAAGACGTCGGCATCGCCTCTTGGTCCAAGGACTAACAGAGCAAAGCAAATGAAAACACAACACAGCATTCCTTCTGGCTCATACTCACTCCAAGGAGGTTTCCCAGTTAGCATTTCAACAATAGTACATCCCAAGCTCCAGATGTCAACAGTATGATCATGATCCACACTGTTATCATTTGCCATCAAGGATTGTATGAGCTGCAGGGTATACTATTCCATCACTCCGCCACGACAGAAAAAGAATGCAGCATTAACGTTCACAATAGCAAAGTACTTCTGGAGCCATCCAGCTTAGACTTCCCTTCAAAGAGAGGTAAGCTGCTTGTCCAGTAAGCTAAGAAACGGTAGTACATTAGTAAAGCCGGAGACTATTTGGTGCGTTCATGGAACACTGGATAAAATTGCAACATCTTCATAGACATAGATACACTAGATTGACTAAAAGAACTAAATCAACCACTTTCAACTAATGTTAGCTCATCCCTGAGAAAAAGGACCATGAAGCAATCAACAAAATAATTTCAGCAAATGCTTCAGAACTTGAAAAGAGAGCAACAATACCTTGGCTACTGTCCAGAATTCCGTTCTATGGACCAATACACTTTTAATTACCCCATGTTAGGAAGGAGGCGCTTCTTACTCTGACTAAATTCGATGGTTCACTTGGAAGGCAGAGGAGCAGCAAAAACAACACAAGAACCTGTCCCCAAAGGTATTGTTCTCTATCCACTACACCTCTTAGGAACCTTTTAGAAACAAGTAGAAAAGGAAAGAACTTTCATTAGGTTTCGGAATCTAACCACAGCAAGGAATCTCTTCTTGTTTATGCAACATAGTTACTTTACTTGAAACAATGGGAAAAAAGTGATGAAAATCATTCACTGACAATTCATCCATCAATAATAGACTTTTGCACAGATGAAATGCCACAGACCAATAATGAAAAGTACGCATTGAGAGACCATAGAAGAAGAATAACAAGCTTGTGTGTTTCCTTTCTCTTCTTTTATTTTTGCACCTAACCTAATCTATCAGTTACCCTGACTTAAAAAATGCAAGTAAATGCACCACGGATCAGCAAAGAATTTCTACATGCACTCTGTAGTCTTGCAGTGAAGAGGTGGAAACTCACATGGTTAGCAATCCCAAACTCAGCAAGTTTAACTATCCACATCCACAAATAAATTAGCTCCCTTTAAATCCCTGCACAGGCCAAAGAGCTTTCACAGGTCTCTAGGCACAAAGACAAAGGTCTATCATCCTCATCCAATATGCAAGTCATCTCATGATGCTTGATCAATGGTTTAGAATTACTCATGTATGTAGTTGCGAACATGCAGATAAGCCAATCCAGTCACAATATGGCGATTAACATTGCGGACAACCGATTCTGTTAGGGCCCCAAGATGCTCCTGGATATACTTGTCTATCGAACCGTGATGTGCATATTCTAGATATATATGTTAAGCCGATCCTCAACCTGAGTACGTATGAATATGTTGAAATTTTGGTGAGTCAAACTATGATTGTCCATTGAGCTGGGACGTATAGATGCCATGGAAAGGTGACTTACCATTTCACTGCCATAATACTACAGAATGTTCGGATGTCTAACCGGGCTAAGTACTTCAATTTCCTGTGTAACAGGTCGAAAAAAACTGAGGTAACAAGGCAATCAATCACCTGGAAATGAAAAAAGAAAGTTTCCCGAGCACATTTAGATCAGATGAGAGGATAGATTGAATCCTAGAGCATAACCAAAAAAATTACCTGCTTTAACTGCCTCATGCACTCAGCCAAATTTGAAGCATAACTCAAAATCCTTCGATACACATGGAGCTCTGGTTTCTCTATCATGTAACATGTCAACGTTTATCTAACTGGATGTCTAAAAAAATGCAACATGTCGAAGTTTCCCAAAGCTAACTTACTGGTTGCTTGCAATTTAAACAATTCCGCAAGGTCCACGTCCAATAAGCTGGCCCTTTTGCCATTGACTTGCTAGTGGTAACTGCTCTGTTCTTTCAACAACTTGAGTATTAACAGAAGCTGAAGCTGGAGAGTTCTCCATCTATCCACGACTTCCAAGCATCAAAGAGGCACACCTGGTAAATTTGTGTAAAGGGTGATTACTGTGCAATTCTTTCTTCTTCTTTATATTCTGCATCTTAACTTAAAGTGGCAAAGGGTGAAAAGAAAACTTCCTAGCCTACATTCAAGATACGATAAAATCACTAAGCTGTTCAAATATTCTATACTCGATAGTTTAATGTTGAAACAGTTTAATTGGGGTCATGTTGCTCTGATCCAAAAGAGTGAAGCAGCATATGTGGCACAATGCATCTTAACTTAAAGTGTCAAAGGGTGAAAAGAAAACTTCCTAGCCTACATTCCAGATATGATAAAATCACTAAGCTGTTCAAATATTGTATACCCGATAGCTTAATGTTGAAACAGTTTAATCGGGGTCATGTTGCTCTGAGCCAAAAGAGCGAAGCAGCATATGTGGCACAACATTTTCAATAAACAAGTTTATGCAATGTCATGTATAAAATCTTTTCTAGACACAAATATAAGGGAGGTGGTTTTGCCCAAAATTCTACGTGCACTTGACGGGGCTCACTTTTGTTTGCACTTTGAATACCTCTCTCCATCTGCTCTTGTTTGAATCAGAATGTGGCTTGTTCTGCCGAGGGAAGGAGGTGTTAACTTAGTTGAACACAAATGATTGGTAAAAAATGTTCATGATGAAGCGATAAGTAGACAGAGAAGTAAAAATTAATTATTTGCCACTTTTATTTTAAACCCTGCTCGTGTATTCAGTTGAAGTGTTATCTCTTTCTCTTTATTGTATTATTCCTTACATAGAGAAATAGTATGTATTTATGTATAGACTGATGATGGGAACATTCAATGGCTTCTCAACAGTGTGAAGTTTGGCTGACAAACCTATCACAATCACAAAGGAAATGAAGTTAATGAGTTGATAAGCGATCAACAGGTTCATTGTATTACAATGGCATTGCTGTAAGAATAGTGCCTCTCTCTGGCTAAGGAGAACTTGGCAGTTTGACACTGTAATACAAACAGCCATTCTAGCTCTCGTGAATCCACATTGCTCTTACAGAAAACAGGTTGCTGACAAATGGACCCCAAGTGTAGTAGCTCAGTCTCACACAATTATTCACAAGGTCATAAAAGTGACGGTCAATTTAAAAAGTCTTTACCTGCAAGTGAATGAAGGTCCCGCGAGTAAGTGATACAGGCTACTTTGCACTTGATGGGTTTTCAGAACATCTTACTTGGGGGGCTCCGCCAGCCTATTGCGCCTTCCCAGATTGCACGCTCTTAGAAATCTGTAATGTCGCTGTAGAACTCGATCGTTGGGATGGTCCCACTCCAAAGGTCTCCCACATTTCCTCAGGGTCCAGAATTTATAATTGGGAGATGCCCCACATCAAATAGTGTGTTGAGATACATGTGTTAGTTGTGGTAGAAAAGTCTCGCATCCCAGAATTGGTATACTACAGTGTAATTAATATATTCTAATTGGCTCATAATTCATTAGCTTCAGTTTTTGACTGAAAGTGACTTTAACTGAATATGTTGTGGTGTAGCAACACCATCTTGACGGTAGCGTCGGTTTGGATCTTCAAGTTTTGATAAGGGCCAATTAGGATATATTAATTACGCTACAACGCCCTCGATAGGGCGTAATTATCTTCAGTTTAGGACAGTCATATACTCGAACAAATGCTCTGGGGATGAAACTTAAGGCATTTACCTACAGCCAATAATAGTTTGAACGTATGCACCCTCAAGGCACAATTGTCTCCAGTTTCGGACAGTCATGTACTTCAACAACTGCTTTGGGAATGACACTTGAGGCGCATTCACAAATACTTTTCAGTTGTGGAAGTTTGTTGAGCACCAACCTCTTCAACTTTAGGGGAGAAAATGAAGATGGTAAGGAGCAGGCGTGAGTGTTCAAAGGAGCACTTCCCCTCTGATTTTCTCCTCCTCCACTGATTATCTCCTCTATCCCTTCACAGCCATGAACCTCGATGTGTTTGATATTTGCTAGATGGAGCAATCCTTCATGCGGTAGCAGCTCCCTGATGTTATTGCAATTTTTTACTTTAATCGTCATCAGATTGGGAAAGTGGGGAAGCCACTCAGATCCCACCACTCTCTTCATGCGACCACAATTCTCTAAAACGATACTTTCGAGTCTGGGGAAGGCGGGGCCTCCAAGTTGCGGGAGTGATGCGACTGAGGTAGTCATCCCTTCTATTCCCTCACATTGAGATATAGAAACTTCACGTAAAAGTGGAAGGGAGAATCTAGACTCATGCCCAAACAAATACTTCATTTTTGAACAACCCTTGATATCAACCGTCTCAAGAGAAGGGAAGGGAGGGGCTAGGGAGTCACGAGTGTTGCATACTTCTTCTTTATCAACTTCAGCTCCCCCAAAGAGCACCACTGAGTTGTCCCATTCGTTTATTCTTAGCACCTTTAGGCATTGGAGTCGGCCCATGCTAGACAAATTTGTCAGACCACCCCAATTTCTCAGCATAAAGAACTCCACGTCTCCTGGAATCAATATAGAATTGTTATTCATTTCCTCTCCCACTCTTGCCATAGCGTAATTGCAAGATTCAATTTCCACAGATTTGTAATCATGATAATTTTCATCATCCTTTATTTTATTTTCTCGCAAAATTTCAGGATCAGAATACACATATGCAGATACAGACCATAGTTTTTGTTTTTGATCCACAATGAGACTGTAATCATGGCGACCACTCCATTCAATAATCCTCACATATCTGTTGAAATTATCAGCATTGCCAAAATTGCACTCTAGTCTCTCCAATACCTTCAATTTAATCACCTCTTTTGCCGTCACCTTCGCCTTTCTTGCAATCTTAAGATATTGCAAGTTCACCATTCTCCTCAATGTTCCTTCCAATAATATTTCAATACCCGTTCCAGCTAGGTCAAGGTATCTCAAATTCCTCAACTCTTCCAAACCAACAACCTCTAACAGAGACAAACACATATTGACATCCAACTTCCTTAAGAATTTCAGCTTTCCCAAATAAGGAATACGACATAATGACCGACAGCCTCCAAGCAACAATGCTCGCAAATTTGCCAGCTCCGTCAAGGAATCTGGAAGTATTGTTAATCCACAACATTGACTTAGGTTTAGAACCTTCAGTCCCAGCATATTCATGAAGAAAGAATCTTGGATCTGTACTTTTTTCGAACGAAGACTCTCATTTAGCAGCAAAGTTGACAGTTTAGGACAGTTTGGTGACATATCTGGCGGAAAGTCCTTGATCCGACCTTGCATCAAAGAAACTTTCTCTAAGTCCTTTGTCCAATACTCCCCATCCGGTATCCTTTGCAAACCCTGGCCCGCTTTTATCATGTAAGCCATACTCTTGATGTTTAATGCCATTTCTCTCATCAAACCATGCATCCTGACGTAACCATGATCAACTTCCAGCAAGCAAGCATTTCGAAGCATGACCACTATGGCAAGACCCCTGTAATATTGTTCCTCCCTCGTATCCGCTTCATCGAGAAATCCCTCATCAATAAAATATTCTATCAATTGCATTTGCGACAACGATATATCTTTGGGAAATAGCGCACAGAATAAGAAGCAATGTTTAACTTGAGGGTCTAACAAGTGTTCATAGCTAAGTGTTAGTACGGGCAAGACTTTATCTCCCATCTCTGTGTGTTTTGTATCGGATTTGTCAAGTTTATTTAATGTGTCTTGCCACACACAAAAATTCTTCTCTCCTCTCAAGCTACTTGCCATTGTGTTAATTGCAAGTGGTAAACCTGCACATGTATTCACGATTTTCCTTGCAACCTTGTCAACTCGTATATCGGTTAGCGGTTCAGGACCAAGTTCCTCCTCGAATAATTTCCACGCTTCTTCTTCACCTAAAGGTTGAATTTTAATCTCTTCACAATCCATTCGAGAACATACTTCAGAGAAACGAGTTGTTAGGACCACCTTAAGTTCAGCTCTATCAGGAATACCCACATCCTGGAGTTTAAAATGCCACCACACATCATCAAGAATCAATACACAATTCTTCTTCCTTTCTAAATGCTTCAACAACATCGCTGCCCGTTTCTTCTCATGCTCATCCTCCATAATGCCTAATTTTAGTGCCTTCCAAATATCACTTTGCAACATATAAATGCTGAAATCTTGGGACACGGTGATAAAAAGCACACCATCAAATGTTACATCTTTGAGAAGTCTATTATGTATGTGCATCATAATAGTTGTCTTCCCAACACCACCCATTCCATAAATACCCAATTTGCATACATGATTCGCCTTCAGACAGTCCCAAATCAGCTCCATGTTCCTATGAATCGTTTCACCTATTAGCTTTCGTTCCAAAAATGCATCTCCTTTGGCATCTCTCGCCTCTATGAGTAGTGTCTGCGGAAGCGTTTGTTCTATGAGCTCTTCCACTTCTCTCATCAATGTCTCCACCTGTTCCTTTGGTGGCAAAGTTTCCGCATTGGTTTGGCCAATTACCTGGAAATTATTTCTTGCTCTTTCCGTCTCTTTCAGCCATTTCTCAACCAATATCCTTGGCTTCTTCCGAACTGAGGAAGCAGCAGACTCTATCTCCATCTGCTCATTTATGTCCGCTTCTTTGTAGTCGAGTTCTTTCACTTTTCTTTTCAGGTTTCTTATCTCTTCATCGTTGGCATAGATGCTCCGTACGTTCATGATTGGAGAACCCCTGTTCATATCTAATTTATAAGACATACATGTTAGATTTCAATAAAATAATCTCGGGATATTTAAGGATCTAATGGAACGATAGTAACATATTAGATTGACACACCGTGTGATGATGATGGGCCTGTTGCATTTGTTGCCACCTCTGGAACTTGCAAATCAACGATTGTTGCCTCAATAATGTGAGAGTCACTTGTATGCTGTGATCCAATTGAGGGATCTATGTCCATTGGAGTTTGCGATTGAGAGTGATGATTGCAATCCTGCAAGCAATTTGAATTACCTACAGCAGGTAATTCATCATGCTGGAATGATGATGCCCCTGCCGGAGTCTGCTGGTCATTCATTAGCATCTCCTCAAGACACGGAGATCGAATGGAACACTGTGGCTGACTTGGCAAATTAAGAAGACCCGATTCTAATTCCGCTAAAGACGCCGTTGAACATAATATGGTTTCACCTGTGTGTTCATCAAAATTAGGATATGGTTAATGGGAACACGGTAGAATGCCCGTTGCATTTAGTTTACTGGATCTAGTGGGTCCAGTGGACAAGTGTGCAACACATTTGATGCTCTGTTATAAAGGTATAGATGATTGACTCTCTTAACATTTGAAAAGTCCTGATTATTGGAGAGATTTAAGAGTCACCAGTTCCAGAATAGTATCTTTGCTTTGAAGAATAGAATGATGGTTTTTTCTCGACGATGAATGTATAGAAACTTCACATCGACATACCATGGCTATTCTGCACCAATGACGGCGTTGTTGAACTCTGATGAAACCGATGCTCTGCTTGCGATTGTTGGTCAGAGTTTAATCCAATGTCAGTCGCTGCATGTAACTGTTCCATATGTTCGTAGAAAATTGGTGAGAGGATTTCTGGTAAGAGTAAATCCCACGGTGGTTCCGTGGAAAATTGAACGTTGGCTTCTCTGCTCTCTTCTTCAGCCACCACCTCAGCTTGAGTGGGCATGTCACGTGTTTGTGGTTCCGTGGAAAATTGAACGTTGGCTTCTCTGCTCTCTTCTTCTTCAGCCACCTCATCAAGCAACGACCGCATCAGCTCTCTTACGTGGTCTGGCACTTCTGTGCAAATGGAAATCCCTTCATTTGGGACTTCAAGCAAGTGACCTTTCACTCCTGTCAGGTCTCCAGAGAATTCTTCACTGCAGTAATGACAACACCATTTGTTGTCCGCCAGCCTATTGACTAATTTCCAGGCTATATCATCTTTGTTACAAACCTAAAAGCAAATAGAGTGCACCCCATCAGCTAGTATCCCAATCTTTTGTATATCTTTTTTACCGCACATAGCATTATTGTCAAGTAAATAATTTAGCTAGCACAAGTACTAAACCCACCTCATTGTCTAACCAATCCATTAGTGAGCTTATGGGCTCTGGCACTTTTTTGCATATGGAAATCCCTCCTTTTGGCAATTTAAGAAGGTGACTTTTCACTCTTGTAACTCCTCCAGAGGATTCAATTTTGCAGTAAGGACATCGCCATTTCTTGCCCTTTCTAATCACGAATTTCCAGGCTATATCTTCAAGTGGCGGCATCTTGTCAACCTGATCAACAAGCTACAAGCAAAGAGAGTGTACCCAATCATATAGCATATTGTATGTTTTCTTGGCGCGCATAGCATTACTCTCAAGCAAATAATACCGTCCACAAGTACTAAAGCTGTAAAATAGCTTTAATGGGTAAGCTATTCAACGACCCAAAGATAGTTCGCTGTTCTTGGGGACAAGAAAGACCCAATCAACTCAAACACAATTTGGGAATTGCGGACTACCTTCTCAAGAAAATAATGAATTCTTGAATTACAAGATTTGACAGGTTGCCGCCCCGAGAAGTGGCTTAGCCAAGAAGTCGGGCGGCACACACTGTTCGCCTGCAGCGCAGAGAGGACTTCGAGAGTTCGTTTCTCTCGAACCTAGATGTGGGGAATCAAAATATCGTTGGATTTTGGCCGAACCGTCGCCGGTGAAGCAAAAACCCTAAATAGATCCGGATATTAACTTTTCAAACAAAAATCCCAAATTCGTGCGAAGTGGAGCTAAAATCTCTTGCCTGGTGGTCGAAAACGGAGATTTCTCGCGTAGCTTGACCCTTTCGACGGCCTGCAATCCACCGTCATCGCTCTTCCCCCTCTCTCTCTCCTCGACCCTTCTTTCTCTATTCCCCCGTCGCCCGCCGTGCTGTGTTTTTGAGAGAGACCGAACGAGGGAGAGAAAATATTCAGTGCTAACTTAGCACCACGTCATCGTCCTACGTGGCGTGCATGTTCCATTCAGAGCCCGACACGTGTCGGCTTAGCTGGAAAATGAAAAATTGAAAAAGCCTTCTTTTCACTCTCTTCGCGGGCAGGGGAAAGAACGGAGCAACATTAAGGTACTGCATGAAAACCATTATGGTTCTGTCCAGAACTGGTTTTTTGTTCCCAGAATCAGTTTTGGACCAGAAACCCGTTTGGTAACGCAATTTCATTTTTCTATTTTCGGACAAGTTTATGTTCTATAATTGATTCTGAACCAAAAAATAAAAATAAAAAAAAGTGGTTTTTCATTTCTGGAACAAAAGTGAGAACCATTTATGAGGAATTCATTTTCTTCAACACACATTCATATGAAAGTCACGACCTTTGAGGTGAGAAAAAAAGTAAAAAATCAAAAATTTCAAAACTTAACAGAATGGTTTAGAATTTGTGGCTACCCACTTTCAATGAAATTTAAATTTTTTTAGGTGCCGAAAAAATTTAAAAAAATAAAAAAATAAAAATTTTCAAAATTTCACAAAATGACTTAGAAAACCTATGGCCACCCACTTTGAGCAAAATTTAATTTTTTTAGATGCCAAAAAAAATAAAAAATAATAAAAAAATTTAAAATTGAAAAACTTCACAGAATGTCTTAGAATACCTGTGGCCACCCAATTTGAGCGAAATTTTATTTTTTAGGTGCCAAAAAAAAATAAAAAAAAGTAAAAAATAAAAAATTTAAAAACTTCACAGAATGACTTAAAATACCCGTGGCCATCCACTTTGAGCGAAATTTAATTTTTTTAAATGCCAAAAAAAATAAAAATAAGCAAAAAAGTAAAAATTTCAAAACTTTACAGAATGGCCTAAAATACTTGTGGCCACTCATTTTGAGCGAAATTTTATTTTTTTAGGTGCCGAAAAAAAATAAAAAATAAAAAATTTCAAAACTTCACAAAATTGCTTAAAATACTTGTGGCCATCCACTTTTGAGCGAAATTTAAATTTTTTCAGGTGCCGAAAAAAATAAAAAAATAAAAAACTTCACATAATTGCTTAGAATACCTATGGCCACCCACTTTGAGTGAAATTTAATTTTTTAGGTGTCAAAAAAAATAAAAATAAGCAAAAAAGAAAAATTTTCAAAACTTTACAGAATGACTTAAATATTTGTGGCCACCCACTTTAAGCAAAATTTTATTTTTTTAGGTGCCGAAAAAAAAGCAAAAAATCAAAAATTTTTGAAATTTCACTCAAAGTGGATGGCCACATGTATTCTAAGTCATTTTGTAAAGTTTTGAAATTTTTTATTTTTATGTTTTCTTTTTCACCTAAAAAAATTTAAATTTCGCTCAAAGTGGATGGCCACATGTATTCTAAGTCATTCTATAAAGTTTTGAAATTTTTGATTTTTTTCTTTTTTTTCACCTCCAAAAATTAAAATTTCACTCAAAGTGGGTGCCCACAGGTATTCTAAGCCATTCTGTGAAGTTTTGAAATTTTTGAGTTTTTGAATTTTTTTGGGCACCTTAAAAAATTTAAATTTCACTCAAAGTGGGTGACCACATGTATTCTAAACTATTTTGTGAAGTTTTGAAATTTTTGATTTTTTGATTTTTTTTTTGCACCTAAAAAATTTAAATTTCACTAAAAGTGGGTGGCCACAAGTATTCTAAGCAATTCTGTAAAGTTTTGAAATTTTTGATTTCTTGATTTTTTTTGAAAAAATTCAACAAATTTCCTATTTTCCCAAAATCTGAATTTTTTTATTTTCTCGACATTTTGATGATTTTTTCTGGAATTTTTCAATTTTTTGGGATTTTTTGAATTTTTTTAAAGATTTTTATGAATTTTTCGGATTTTTTATTATTTTTATTCCATTTCTAAAAAAATGGATTTCTGTTCCTGGAAATAGAATTTTCTGTTATTTATCAAACGAGTTTTTGTTTCAGAAAATAGAAATTTTGTTCTGTTATCAAACGGGTTTCTGTTCCAGAAATATAAATTTTTTGTCATTATCAAACCGGTTTTTTTTCTCAGAAACTCATTCAGGAACCAGAAATAGAGAAATCTATTTCTGGTTCAGGAACTCATTCCGGAACAGAATGGTTATCATTCGCTACCTAAATGCCAAAAATTAAGAGCCCCGCCCCAATTCTCTCTCCCTCTCCCTCCTCTTTTCAATTTTCGGCTTTACCTGCTCAACGAAGTGACTCTCTCTCTTTCTCCAGCACTTCGATCCCGAGCCCCCTCCGCCTCCGCCTCCGGAGCCCGGCTCTCTCTCTCTCTCTCTCTCTCTCTAGCACTCCCCCCACCGCCTCCGCCTCTCCCAAAAGCCCCACCGGTCGCTCCAAGCTCAGATCTGCCTCTGGCGTTGTGGGTATTTCTGTTTCTACTGAAGAGTCAGGCCTTCAGATTTAGTCATAATATGATGATGTTGATTGGTGCTCGCTGATTCCTTAAGCTTTCTCTCTTCTTGTCATGTTGATTGAATGTATACCTAGAGCTTTTGAGATTTAAGCCACATAAATTTCTGCACATGCCTGCATGCATGAAACTTCATATATTGTGTATATTTGTTTACTTCTCTGTATACTCTCTTCTATTTTCAAAGACAATGCCGTGCCCTTATAGATCTCTATGACATCTTCTGAGATTCGCTATTGAGATAGCCAGTAGGCACTAACAAAAAGGAAAAAGAAATAGATGTATTGAAGCGCAAGTTATAAGCATCGGGCCTTTGTTTATTAATCTCAAATGTTGTTCTTCTTAGATGTTGAAAGTTTCTTGTTTCATTGGTGCTGAAGCTCATCTTAGCGGTTGTCAGTATGCAAGCTATTGTCTAGGTATTAATATGGATAGGCTTTGGCTTATGGTTTCTTGAGGAAATACGGGCCCTCGTGGATCTGGTAAAAGGTACCCAATCGCCGATCATCAAGGATGAATACTGCTTATGCCACTTGGCTACTGGTGATATGTTGAGAGCTGCTGTTGCTGCAAAGACCGCTCTTGGTCTCAAAGCCAAAGAAGCTATGGACAAGGTATGACTTCTTTTACATTATTTTTGGCCTCTCCACTTGGAGTCCTCTTTTTGTTTCTATGATGTCTTACGGTATGTAGTTTGGTGTCCAAAACTGCTTTCCAGGGAGAACTCGTTTCTAATGACTTGGTTGTTTGCATTATAGATGAAGCAATGAAAAAACCTTCATGCCAAAAAGGTTTCATTCTGCATGGATTTCCAAGAACCGAGCGCATAAGGTCATGTATTAGTACTTTGGTTTATCAAATATGTCGTCTTTTGTACGTCAACTCCCTGTATTGTCTCATTTTTCTCACAGGCTGCTCTGTTTTTTCTTTGACAGCTTGATAAGATGCTAGAAAAGCAAGGTGCCAAAATTGATAAAGTTCTGAATTTTGCAATTGACGATGCAATCATGGAGGAGAGGATAACTGGTCGGTGGATACATCCTTCCAGTGGCGGGACCTACCACACAAAATTTGCTCCTCCCAAAGTTCCGGGGGTTGATGATGTAAGCATTTTGGATGCCCATTTTTCTTTCCTTGGTTTAAAAGGTTTAGGAACCTGTAAGTTCTTGTGCAAGATGGCCTACTGCACATTGAGAGAAGGTCCTTTTCCTTTTTCAGTTGTTTTGCTTCGATTATTAAACTGTTTGTTAAAGTTGATCTGTTTTTAACTCCGGCTGTGTCTCATTACTAGTTTATTCTGTTGAAGGTTACCGGAGAACCTTTGATTCAGCGCAAGGATGATACTGCAGCTGTTCTCAAATCTCGACTTCAGGCATTCCATAAGCAAACTGAACCGGGTACCTACACGTTTTCCTTCTAGTGCCTTCTTCAATTTCATGTGTTAGACGTTGGATGAATTATGAGACAATCCATTTCACAAGCTCGCATTCATTGCTTATTTCCTCCTTCCTGCTTGTTTAAGCCAATCATGTTTCTCTTTTAGTTTAGCTAGCTGTCTAATTGGTGCACTTTGGATACAGGTGATTGACTACTACTCCAAAAAGGGAATAGTTGCAAATCTTCATGCTGAAAAACCTTCTAAGGATGTGACGACCGAGGTTAAGAAGGTTTTCTCTTCTTGAAGATGGTGCTGCCACCTGAGAATTCTAACAACTATGCTGAATTTTACAGGATGAACATTTGAGTTGCTGGTTCCATTGTTGTATAATTGAATGCGGCGGCTGTTGTCAAATTGCCGAGGGATTTTTCTTATGATCCCAAATTGTTGACTTTGAGATTAATATATATTAGGTAATGGCGGTCTAGCTCGTTATCTGAATATATACTCGCCAAACTGATGAATGTGTAGTATTCTTATTCATTCTGAGATTTTTAAGGTCATCCCTTGGAATATATGATCATTAATTCGAATTGAGATTTTTGTGTTTCCCCTGATATGGGTAGAAAAAATTGAAACACAACCCATCCTCTATTGAACGATTATGAAGCCGGCGACGTGACAAATGTCCAGTGAAACGTGCAAAAACATGGCCGAACTTATTGAGTTCATTCAAAGTAGGCCACCGCATGATGCTTCTTCCCTATCCTCGCATTTTCTCAGCAAGCCAACAGAACCTCTAGTTACCAAAACCCTCACATTCGCCAATGACTCGTGAATTTTAACAGCATTGGACCTTCGAATGTCACATAAATTCCCCAGATACGACCTTACTCGCGAGACAGAGACCTGATCTAACAAAAGAATAAAAAACAAACACTTGTTATGAGAGAGCGAGGCATGAAGTCGTTACCGATTAAATCAGCAGAAGCAAGAAATGAAAAGAAAAAAACAAGGTATATGAAGCGCGAGTTCAATCAAGATACAATCTCTTGCTCTCGAGAGACAATACGTTCAGTCAAAAAAGCCCTAGTTAATTTTTACCCTCTCTTCAGCAAATGCTGAGGAAGGACGAGAGAGACGAAGCTTACATCACGGTGGTTGACCCGAAATGGAAAGCAAAAAGTTTCCCTCATGGTTGACGCGGAGGCGGGGGGGCTCGGGTCCTGGTGGCTAGCGGAGGCTAGGACGTGGGTGGCCCGAGGCAAGCTCAAGTCAGCGTCGGGACGGCAACACGGCGGCACGAACGAGAGCGGCTCTGCGATCAGCGGGCTTGGCGTGGCGTCAAACGGTGATGGCAGCGGCTAGCGCAACGTGGGGCTGGTTCGGCACGACGACAGCACAGCAGCTACGACGGTGTCATGAAAGAACACGGAACAGCAACCAAGCACGGTGGTGATGTTGTCCGCGAAAGGCACGAGGCGATGCCGTCCGAGAAAGCCAAGAGTCGACGAGAGCTGCGACCGGCGGGATTTTTGGGGGGGCGACGTGCCAGAGGCAGATCTGAGCTTGAAGCGACCGGTGGGGCTTTTGGGAGAGGCGGAGGCGGTGTGGGGAGTGCTAGAGAGAGAGAGAGAGCCGAGCTCTGGAGGCAACGACGGAGGCGGAGGCGAAGGCGGAGGGGGCTCGGGATCGAAGTGCTGGAGAAAGAGAGAGAGTCACTTCGTTGAGCAGATAAAGCCGAAAATTGAAAAGAGGAGGGAGAGAGAGAGAGAGAATTGGAGCGCGGCTCTTAGGTGCTGCATGAAAACCATTCTGGTTCTGTTCAGAACTGATTTTTTGTTCTCAAAATCAGTTTTGAACCAGAAATCCATTTAGTAACGCAATTTCATTTTTTTATTTCCGGCACAAGCTTGCTTCCAAAACTGATTCTGAAACCAGAAATGAGAACAAAAAAAAAAGTTGGTTTTTCTTTTCTGGAACAAAAGTGAGAACCATTTCTGAGGAATTCATTTTCTTCAACACACATATTCATATGGAAGTCACAATCTTTGAGGTGAGAAAAAAAAGCAAAAAATCAAAAATTTCAAAACTTAACAGAATGGTTTAGAATCTGTGACTATCCACTTTCAGTGAAATTTTAATTTTTTTATGTGCCGAAAAAAATAAAAATAAATAAATAAAAATAAAAAATTTCAAAATTTCACAAAATGGCTTAGAAAACCCATGGCCACCCACTTTGAGCAAAATTTAATTTTTTTAGATGCCAAAAAAAATAAAAAATAATAAAATAATCTAAAATTTAAAAACTTCACAAAATGTCTTAAAATACCTATGGCCACCTAATTTGAGCGAAATTTTATTTTTTTAGGTGCCGAAAAAAATAAAAAAAGTAAAAAAGCAAAAATTGCAAAACTTTACAGAATGTCTTAGAATACTTGTAGCCATCCACTTTGAGTGAAATTTAAATTTTTTTAGGTGCAAAAAAAAAATAAAAAAATAAAAAATTTCAAAACCTCACAAAATAGCTTAAAATACCTGTGGCCATCCACTTTGAGTAAAATTTATTTTTTTATATGCCAAAAAAAATAATAATAAGCAAAAAAGTAAAAATTTCAAAACTTTACATAATGGCTTAAAATACCTGTGGCCACCCACTTTGAGCAAAATTTTATTTTTTTAGGTGCAGAAAAAAAGAAAAAAATAAAAAATTTCAAAACTTCACAAAATGGCTTAAAATACCTGTGGCCATCCACTTTGAGTGAAATTTAAATTTTTTTAGGTGCCGAAAAAATAAAAAACTTCATATAATTGCTTAGAATACCTATGACCATCCACTTTAAGTGAAATTTAATTTTTTTAGGTGTCGAAAAAAAAATAAAAATAAGCAAAAAAGAAAATTTTTCAAAACTTCACAGAATGGCTTAAATACTTGTGGCCACCCATTTTAAGCGAAATTTTATTTTTTTAGGTGACGAAAAAAAAAGCAAAAAATTAAAAATTTCAAACTTCACAGAGTGGCTTAGAATACATGTTGCCATCCACTTTGAGTGAAATTTAATTTTCTTTAGGAACCAAAAAAAAATAAAAAAATCAAAAATACCATTTGGGCATCTAAAAAAAATTAAATCTTACTCAAAGTAGGTGGCTAGAGGTATTCTAAGTCATTATGTGAAGTTTTGAAATTTTTGATTTTTATTATTTTTTTCACCTAAAAAAATTTAAATTTCACTCAAAATAGATAGCTACATGTATTCTAAGTCATTCTGTGAAATTTTAAAATTTTTGATTTTTCATGTTTTTTTTCACCTAAAAAAATTTAAATTTCGCTCAAAGTGGATGGCCACATGTATTCTAAGTCATTTTGTGAAGTTTTGAAATTTTTAATTTTTTATGTTTTTTTTTCACCTAAAAAAATTTAAATTTCGCTCAAAGTGGATGGCCACATGTATTCTAAGTCATTCTGTAAAGTTTTAAAATTTTTGATTTTTTGCTTTTTTTTTACCTCCAAAAATTAAAATTTCACTCAAAATGGGTGGCCACAAATATTCTAAGCCATTCTGTGAAGTTTTGAAATTTTTGAGTTTTTGAATTTTTTTGGGCACCTTAAAAAATTTAAATTTCACTCAATGTGGATGGCCACATGTATTCTAAACTATTCTGTGAAGTTTTGAAATTTTTGATTTTTTGATTTTTTTTTTTGGCACCTAAAAAAATTTAAATTTCACTAAAAGTGGGTGGCCACAGGTATTCTAAGCAATTCTGTGAAGTTTTGAAATTTTTAATCTCTTAATTTTTTTTGAAAAAATTCAACAAAATTTCCTATTTTCCCGAAATCTAAATTTTTTTTTATTTTCTTGACATTTTGATGATTTTTTCTGAAATTTTTCAATTTTTTGGGATTTCTGAATTTTTTTAAAGATTTTTATGAATTTTTCGGATTTTTTAATTATTTTTAATCCATTTCTAAAAAAATGGATTTCTGTTCCTGGAAATAGAATTTTCTGTTGTTTATCAAACGGGCTTTTGTTTCAAAAAATAGAAATTTTGTACTGTTATCAAACGGGTTTCTGTTCTAGAAATAAAAATTTTTTGTCGTTATTAAATGGGTTTTTTTTCTCAGAAACTCATTCAGGAACCAGAAATAGAAAAATCTATTTCTAGTTCAGGAACTCATTCCGAAACAGAATGGTTATCATTCTCTACCTTAATTTCTGGCATTTATTGTTGCTCCGTCCTTTCCCCTGCTCGCGAAGAGAGTGAAAAGAAGGCTTTTTCAATTTTTCATTTTCCAGCTAAGCCGACACGTGTCGAGCTCTGAATGGAACATGCACGCCACGTAGGACGATGACGTGGTGCTAAGTTAGCACTGAATATTTTCTCACCCGAAGAGAAGGAGACGATTAGACCCACTTCCCCCCGCCCTCTATTTTCTCTTTTTACTTTCTTTGCCTTTATTTCCTTTTTACCAACGTGCCTTAATAGTCATAAGTGAGCTTAAGTTCTTATTAATTCAATGGGCCGCTCAGTCGCAGTAAATCTAATTGAGTTTTAGACTGATTTATTTAGTATAATACTAGAGATTTGATAAATTAAAATGATTCGTAAAATAACGTGCCAGAATTTTATATCTATAGACTAAAGGAATCACTTAGACTTTATAGCAGCGTTTCAAAAATGCTCCGTTGAAATATCTACTCCGTTTTGCCTCTTATTTTTCTGTCCAAAATTCCGCGTCATGCTAATGCAAACACTACAGCAATGTTCGGTTTGTTAAGGAAGATAAGAACACAAACCGACGGGAAAAAATAATATTATCCGTAAAGAGCATGTAATTTACCCTTTGCAAAAGGTTTTTATAGTCATTATTTGTACCACGTTAATCTGCAATTGATTTTTTTTTCCATAGAGAGAAACAACTATGGAGAAGGTTTTTATAGTCTGATTCATTTAACCAATAATTGTTTATCTAGAGAACTTATAGCAAAAGAAAAATTAAGTTAAAAATGGACGTTACATGAGAAGAACGAATATTACATTTGCGATGTCACCAATCTATTTGTAATCTTCTATTGACTTGCTTTTTAAGCAATAGCCAATAAAATTACGCGTGCGACACGGGCAACGTGACTAGTGAATCCTAAATACAAAAAATACAAGAGCACATGAAAGTCCCTGTTGATCTTGGTCCCCAATTTTAATTGGGAAACTATCATAGGAGTCCTAAAATTTATCACATTAGTGCATTTCAAGTCTAAAACTTTTGGCTAATTTATTGAGATAAGTACACTAGAAGTTATAGTATTTGTCACGAAAGTACAATTAACTCTTAAAACTTTCAAAAAGTACAATTAAATTCTTTCTTTAACATTGTTAATTTTTCTACCGGAAAATGATGACGTAGCGTTTTTAAATTAATTTCTCTCTACTATGTGTCATTTTTTATTATTTTCTTCTTCAAATTTTATTTAAATTAGATTAAAATGCTAAATAAAGCTAAAATTTTATTTAAAAACAAAACTGAAAAAAAGAAGAAGAAAATGTCTACTTTTCGAATTAGTAACGGGAAGCGGGTCATTAACCATGACGCTCGCAAAAACTGTGGCTCATATCCGTTGTGTGCCTTCTCCGAATTTTTTAGAAAAGGAAGAGAAGAAGATGATGGAAAAGTAAGGCAGAGAGAGGAGAGAGAGAGTGTCCACAAAGTGCGTGTGACATTCTGAAATTCAACCCATTTTCGGAATTTATAAAATGATTATCTCATCGATACACTTTAGTTAAATCTCACTCGGAATTAATCACTCTTGAGAAGACTAACCATTAAGGAATGACTAGTTAGAAATCAAGTACGTAGACCTAAGAACTTGGCCGTGACCCAACACTTCGACCATAAGGATTGACGAGAAGATATTTTGGGCCATTATAGATCGATCCAAGGATGACTATGGAACGATTCACAAATGTTATACAATTGGATCGTAGGTGATTCCACTTGATCATTGTATAAAGTTTGAACGATTCTAAACCTAATCTAAACAATCGCGTCAATTCCAACTAATGAATAACCCTCATAATTATATGACAATCGAGGTCGTCATGGCTCGAGTAAACTTAAATGTGGCCTAATATCGAATTGGCTACAAGTCGATACGCGTAACTCCTAAAAGCCGTTCGTTAGTTTAAGATATACTAAAGTCGCGATTGATTGGTTTAGCTATAAATTAGAATCCGAAATGGGATGTCGAACTTTCAAGATTTCAAGAAAATTTATTAGATGTCGTCTCATTAAGCGTGGGCAACTATTAAAACGTGCGAGATTGTCGGAAAAGTGTAATTTAGACCGAGTATGGAAAAAGACCATTTTACCCCTAAGGATATTTGAATTCATTTCAAAGGTTGAAGGGTAATTTGGACATTTGGCACTTTCCCTCCTTGGCCAAAAATCATGGACCATTATTCCCCTCCCCATCTTGTTTTTTTATTTTGTGTGCCATTTGTGAATTTTGGGAAATTAATGTGAGGAATTATATGGCTTAGGGAAGAGAATAGATTTTGAGCCATTGGATTTGTAAGTGGCGTGGGTGATGGGGTTTTGTAGTGGGATTAGTAGGATGATGATCATCTCTCTCTCTCTCTCTCTCTCTCTCTCTCTCTCTCTCTCTCTCTCTCTCTCTCTCTCCTCCATTTTCGGCCAAGCACCATCTCCCTTTCCACCTTGCTGATCTGTTCAGCCCCTTCCAGCCACTGCCAGCCGCCGAAGCAACCACCAGTTGCTAGTCCTGCTGCTCACGCGGCCACCTCTTCCTTCTCCCTCTTTCTTTGCCATTTTTTTGACACCACCAGCCACCACCAAAGCCAACACCACTCCTCACCGTGACCACCAGCTTGTGCTCGCCTTAACTGTTGAATGCCATGACCTAAGCCGCCGCCATTCTTCCCGTCCGGCTGCCGGAACAACAGCTGCTGAACTTGGCTTTGTTTGGCTGATCTTACTTGTCTTAAGCTTAGGCTCCTAGTAAATACTTTTTAAGACTTTATTAGGACAATGAAGTATAAATGACGTGTTTAGTGGTTGTTTACAATTGGTTTGATGGCTGGTTGTGCTTTGTTAATGATTGATTATTGTTGAATTGGTTCTCGAGTTGATTGCTGAGATGTCCTGTTATTTTGTTATTTTGGTGGAGGTCATGGTGGGTAGAATTTGAGGAGGTGCTCTTCATAAAAGTTTTCCCTAGCACCTTGAAATATGTCATATATTAAATCTAGAATTTTTTAGGCACATTTGAGGGCATTCGGAGGTCCATTTTCGGACTGTCACAACTCTGCTAGATTTATTGTTCATCCAACTGGCGTGTCTTTCTAAACTTTTATAAAATTTTTCAAACCTCTTTTCAACAAACTTCCTTTATGAAAGTTGTCAAGGACACTTGTGTCTATTACATATTAAAATTTCAAGTTTTCCAAGCATATTTGGGTGCTGATTGAAATGGATTTTGAAGGCCAAACAGTCTGTCCTGCGAGGGTGGATTTCAGTCTGATTTTGAGTGACAAAATGAACCATTTTTAGTTCGAACTAGATTTCGTGCCCTTCATGAAAAATATTTATCAAGATGTTTCCGATAACATATCCAAAATTCGTAATTTTTGGAGTTGAATTACTATTTATTTCGAAAGGGTTTCGATTACTGCGCAATTGCCTATTTTTAGCCCGATTCTGTGCAAATTGGTTCTCTCTCTCGGGAGCTTTTCAATGTTGTTGTTGCACGTGAGGGGCGTGGCTGGATGTGAGTTGAACATAAATTGTGTGGCAATTGACTAATCAAAAGATGAGAAATTGATTTGAGTGTCGAATGCCCATATGCTTACTTAATACCCTGAAGTGTTTTACATAGGATTATAACCCATCTTGATGCGTTTTACGCGAGACAATGTCCAATTTATCGGACGCCAATCGTGATGGAGGCCAAATTGATGCTCCTAATGGAATACTATCTTAATGCGTGTGACGCGGGACGATGTCATCGTCGACGTAATGGAACAATGCCCAGTTATGCTGGAAGCCCTATGGCCTGATGCGTTTTACACGAGTTCGAGAAGCCCGAGGGGCCACTAATAATTTGGACCTTGTAATTGTGATATACTGTGTTGAGATTGTTGTTGGGCATGTCTAGATTATTAGGCGTGCTATGCATGTTCTTGTCTTAATTCGGGTCGTGATATTCGTTGAATGGTTTACTGACATGCAGGGCTTGTGTGTGCCAAGGCGAGGTAAGGACACCTGTGATTGTTATGGCACGTTGAGTGATAAACTTGCATGCTCTGAATTGTCCTGCGGTACGCATTAGCCTAAGCGAGGCTCCGGTAGTGACTTATTGAGATTATTCTCATTGTTGTTTCCTAAACCTTTCAGACCTTAGACCATGGACCTCAACGGCCCTTCGCAACGTTTTGGAGTCCCTATGGACATAGACCATATGTTGACGAAGTTCTCGGTTGGAGAGGATAAAAGTTTTTATTAAGCACTCTAGTACGGTATGGGTAGACGAGGGTGAGGCCGCTTGAAAACTCCATACCTTTTTAGCGCGGTTTTACTGGGAGGGAGATGTCTTGTTTGGACCACTGTGAGGGTTTGATGGTCCCCCGGACAATAGAGTAGAGGGATGGGACCTCATGGAGATCATGCCACCAGACGGTGTCGACATTAGCCCAAACACTAGCCCGAGCCGATAAAGTCTGAGCCCGAGCCGCCGCTTGGGGAGTCCAACCTTAAGCTGTCCGATGACATGGCAGATCCGGGTTTGCCGGAGTTTTTTGAGTCTGATCTGAAGATGCCGCCTAGCCATCATGGGGGTGATTGATTAGTTTAGTACTCTCGTCCGATGCATTCATCTTTTGAGTTGTGAAGTTAGGCTAACCCAACTACCTAACCCTTTTTGAATGTGCGTGGTTCGTAGCGATGGCCTCTAGTAAGACGTGGATGATGTGACATTGTAAGTAATACTATGTTTATAAAAGTGCTTTGTTGATGACTTTCCAATGTCTCTTTACTTCCCCGTTTAAATGTAAGTTGTATGGAGAGTTCGATTTATTTCCGCATGTGTTGCTCTTTATAAATTCATTCCTTTTAGTAGGCGACAAGTTTTGGGATGTTGCATTCTAACCAACCATGGCAAGATGACATGTGCTCGTGGGGATCAGGGCATGACAGTGTGTGGGTAACATAACGGAGGAGAAGAGGAGAAAATGAGAGAGAGAGAGAGAGAGAGAGAGAGAGAGAGAGAGAGAGAGAGAGAGAGAGAGAGGAGGGACCCGTTGGTACGCGTGGCTAGATTTGAATAGAGTGTCTTATTGTCGACTTAGCAAGTTTCATCTACAAAATTCTTTGTCCTTTTCATCACTAGTTTCATAAAAATCAGCAGACACCATGTTTCCCATAATGTTAGATGTGATGAAGCTTTCCAAGAAACTCTCCAAACTTAAACCAAACACAAGTTTCCTAGTTCTGCATGTCATTAGAGAAGTTCTAATATTTTATCATGCGACGAGGGGATGGTGCAATAAATTGTTGTTAACACCTAAATTTTGATTATCCATTTAAGGTTTCATTGCATATAAAATTATGGGTTAATTTTTAACCCCTAAACAAAAACATTTTCATTAAATTACACGGCATATAGAAATGGAGTCTATTAGACATGTTTTTCTTGTTTAAAAAAATTTAAAAAAAGTTGGAAAAAAAATCAAAATAAAAAAATCCGGGCCGGTTCGAGTGGACCGGATTAGCCTGGCCCGGTCTCATTTCCGTTTTTCTTTTTCTCGTGCAGGCCGGCCCAATCCCCGTTCCACTTTGGCCCGGCCCGCACTATTCAGTCCCTTTCCCCCTTTACCGTTTCTCTGCTAAGGCTGGTACGGGGACGAGCATCGCGCAGCAGCAGCGTCCGTCTTCGCGCGTCGAGGAGCAGATGTCAGACGTGCCCGTGGTCCCAAAGGAGAGGCGCCGTTTAGGGCTGGAAAAAGAAGAAACAGAGAGGGGCAAGCCTTGAGGGTTTTCCATGAATGCACCGCTTCTTCTGGGGTGGATCGGAGGCTGAACTGGCGGCGGTTCTTCGCTTGCAGTAGCTGCAATGGCAGCAAATGTTTCACTGAAAGGGGAAGCCGAAGAACGTCTGTTGCTAAGCGTGGAAGGTCAAATACTCGAAGCTAGAAGACAAACGAAATGCCCTCAGACAAGCCGCAAAGCTCCTCGAGTAACAGCTCGATAAGATTCAGATCTAAAGCTTTAACCACAAGAAAGCATGCGAAGCGGAACAGACAAGTGCAGACCTTGAGGAAGAGGAAAGGGAGAGAGCATTATCCGTCAGAGTTTCGTTGGAGAATGAAGTCGTTGCCTTGAAGTCCGAGATAGTATCATTGAGGAGGAGTGTCGGTTCTTATGATCAAGAGGAGAAGGAGAAAATGAAGCTGCTCAATGCCCAAGTCTCTAAAGGGGGAAAGATGGAGACCGAGAGAGAGGGAGTCACAAATCCTTCCCGTTCACTGGTGGTTGGCTTAAACCACCGTCGTTATTGTCGGAAGCCAGTCTGCCAGCCTTCGAGCGTCGTTCCGGCCATTTCGAACCAGGTAAGCTTCTCGTGTATCCCCTGTAATCTCTTGCATCTCGGTGGACTCACATACCGGGTTCACTCGGTGGTGTCATGACCCAATAATGTGATACCGAAGCTGGATCGTAATGTATAATGACGACTTGGGTCTGCACGTATTGTGTTTAGGCTAAGAATCACGTTGAGGTCAAATTCAGACCTCACATTCTTAGTCGCATGCTAACTGTTTGTCGAAATACCTGAATCAGATATTAGATGAGTAGAGCACCAAGTTTAATTGCGAAAAGTTTGAGTGAGACATGGTAAACTGAGATCGACCTGATATGAAATATGCTGGTTTAGTTCTTCATACACCACAACCGAACCGAAGATCGCGTTGAATCTCACTTTAGAGCGTATATCTCAACTTGCACATCAACTGTTCGACGAAATGTTTGAATGAAGAACCGAATTGAGTTTTGCTGAATCGATGCTTGGAAATCGGTTTTTATGCTCGGTTAATTCTCATGTTTATCGAATGGTGACTGCCTCTATGTTTTTGTATGATTTCGTGGCATACTTGTTGATCGCCATCGTCGGCTGTGGACATGCACCTTTTGGCGACTCACTCCTCTTGTCGGAGCAATGCTCACGGTAAAAGGCCGCCGTGGTTAGTTTCTCATCCTTGTTTCGTGTAACATCCTCAATTTCAATTCCTGGAAAATGCCTATAGTTTAAGGTTGGTAGTTTTCCAATTAGAACCAATTTTTTACTCTTGTTCTGGAAAATCCAGTTTCAAATCCTTTGTACCCCTTCATATTGTTATTTTTGTGGAGACTTTTGTGATTGGAATTTCCAAACACTTGCTTCTTGAAAGTTTCTCCAAACATCTTAAAGTTTTACATACTTTAATTTCAGAATTTTTGAACTTGATATAAGTAGTACAATAGCCTAATTTCCGAACAGTGTAAAATTGCCCATTATGGGTATTTCGGTGATGTTCACACTTTCTTTATTTTCTACAAGCTTTTCTAAGCTGATTTTGAAAAAGTTTTCTTCACAAAAATTGTTGAGAACTTCTTTTTCTATAACATATATAAATTTGAGAATTTTTAGAGATGATTTGGATTCTAGAAAGAGCTTACTTTGAGAAACAAGAATTCTGATCCAGTGAACTATGTTTAGTCTGTTTTTGAGCTACTAAAAATTGTCTTTACAGAAAGATTCTGATTTTATGTTCTTCATGAGAAATGTTTTTTAAGGCATTTTTTATGACATATTCAAATTTAAGAATTTTTGGAGTCCATTTACTATGTTTTCAAGTCCGATTTTATGAACAGTGCAAAGTTATCCGATTTTGTCAGATTTCAAAGATTTATCAATTTCTATATGAGAATGTTGGAATCTCGATTTCATGTCTTTTGGTGATATTTGAGGACTTAGATCGGCTTCATGGTTTGGAAAATTGTAAAATAAACTAGAAGAAAATGTTGGACCAAGTCAAATCTTCTTCTCCAAGCCATATTATTTAGCTTGGACTATGAGGCCTCCCATCATGATGATATGCAATAAATGAACAAAGACTTTGAGGCCTCCCTTATCATGACTTGCATTAATTAGTTGGACTTTGAGGCACTATAATTATGACTAATATTAATGGTCTTGAGTGAGGAGTAAGTTTGGAGTCTTATAAATAAGAGAAGCCCCCCCTTTTTCACACGCACGGCCATCTCTCTCTCCTCATTCTCACGCCATTCTCACGCCAACACCATCCACCATCTTCCTCTCTCTTTTGTTTCTTGATTTTCTTACGTTTTGGCCTGAGAAATCTCACGCCCTAGAAGTCCCGAACTGCCCATGTTTCTCCTCGTTTCCACCCAAGAGCCCACGATTTGGCCTTTGTATGCCTCGTATTAGTCGGCCAAGCAAGGAGAAAGCCCGAAGATCACCCGAGCTCGCCCTCTAACTCGTTCTCTAGTTTTGTTAGTTATTGTATAAATAAACTTCCTAATATCGAGACAGGATGGTGTGATACGTTGTGACACGATTTGCTTGAACCGTTTCTCGGTCGTTTTGTTGGTTATAGTTCGTTCATTTCTTGATTTAACCATGTTTCATGTTTGACGTTTGTTTTGGAGATAGAACCGAGACTTGAATGGTAAGGTGCACTTGTTATAGCCATGCTTGATGTTTTCGTGTGTGAACTTTGTTATTGATCCGCCAACGATGTGAGTGCAGTAAGGGCCGACTTGTGCTAACTGCAATTCCCTCGTCCTCTCTCAATATTAGTAGGTTTACTTGCTAAGTCTCCCCGACTCATCCCCCATTATTTCTTTTTCAGGTTCGAAGAATGACATCTCTCCCGACCCGGTTCGGCAACCTTGTGGAAACGAGAGCCGAAGTGCTCACCGTGATAGATGCCCTACAAGGCCGAGCCTACCGTCGGATCACGACGTATGTGATAGTTGATGAGGGCCTAACGGATTTGGTGCCTCACATGTACATAGCATGGCATGGTTACACTGATAGAGAATAGGTTAGACCCATACGTGGGTTCAATGGACCTTTTGGCGGTATAGGCAGGTCGACTCTGGGGCATGCCACGGGTGAGGTGTAGATCAACCATGCGGACGGAAAGTAGGGAGGAGATGTGAATGGAGTTAGAAGTGAGAAGACAAAGTAGAGGGAATAGAACCACCTAAGTCGAGTTTTGCTATTTATAGTCGACTAGGAACAGATGAGCCTCTAGAATATGCATGTGAAATATGTGTTGTTTGTCATGGTCCGAATGGCTTATTAAAATATGTTTACATGCACTATAAACATAAGATTTGCTTATGATGCTGCTTGTTTAAATTCCGTTGTTGTTCTGAATGTGATTGTCCCGAAATTATGCTTCCACTTGTGTATAAAGAAAGATAATATTGAACGGGACGTCACGTTAATGACCCCGAGGTGGAAGCGTTACATTTCATGTGTTTTATGTGAATATAGATTTAGAGCTTTAGATTTGGTTGAGATTTGGAGATATAAAAAACCGAAGTCAATATCGGTGTTTGGTCGCCGGTGTCATTTTTTCTGGCCGGAGTTAGTCGACGGTCCCATGGTTTGTGATGGCCGGCGGCGAAAATGTAAGGCTGGCGGTGGTCGTTGGCAGTGGCGACACGCGCTGATGGTCGGAGGCGAAGAAAGGATGGGGGCGTAGACTCATGGAAAGACATTCACGGTGAAGAAGCAGAGGACGTCCCCAAGAAGACGTCCTGGCAGGAGAAAACAAAAGGGGAATAAAAAATAAAAAAAAAGAAAAGAAACAAAAGAGAAAAAAAGGGAGGGGGGGTGGGGCGGGAAGAGAAATAAAAAAAATATCAGGAAAGAAAGGTATAAAAAGAGGTTTCGGACGGGTTTGAGAATCATGTCAGATAACTGGGTCGGATCGGGTCGGGGGATCTGGTTCGAAATCTTCATTTTGTTAATAAAAATATTCAAAAAATTAAAAAAAATTAAAACAATAAAAATTCCAAAAATTTTGAGAAAAATTCGGAAAAATTCCAAAAAAAATCAAAAAATTCGGAAATGTTCAAAAATCAGTTTCGGGCTTAATTTCACTAGATTTTAGATTAAAAAATCAAATGAAAAATGAGTAAAACCCTCTAAAAAATTCTCAAAAATCGGATAAGCCATTAGGATTTACTTTAGAGCTTTTGATTGCATTTTCTTTTTATAGATGATGTTACATCGGTGATCGTTTATTTTCTTCATGATTATCTGATTGTGCACTTTTAATACATTGATTGTTGTTTTTATAACGGTTAAGTGGAATCTTATTTTTTTCGATAAGCTGCCCAGTACGTTCATTTGTGAACATTCAAGTTTAGGTACCGAAAGGGTACTAGTTAGATCGCTAGTGTAATCAAATCCCTGAAATTTAGAATCTCTAGTTTTCGTGCGTATCGAGATGACAATCCCGCGTCTCGATTAGAGTTTTTAGCTGACCCTTGATTATGACTAGTTTCGACTCCAATCAAATACGTAAATATTAAAAAATTCTCGTTGTGCGAGGTATGAGTCTCAGGAGTGCCTAGGTCTTTGGATTAATGAGCCATTTGGTTTGTCTTTCAAATGAGTCGATTGTTGTTCATATCCATCGACAAATATCTCTTGACCTAAATCCAATCTTTGGCGGAGGGTAGGTCGCGACAATTGCCAATGGCTAATTAGGGTCTGTATAGTAACGTTTATATTTCTCTGTTTTTATGTTCTTTTGATTTCCGGAACAGAAAAAGAACAGAAATCCATTTAGTAGCGTCAGTTAGTTTTTTGTTCCACGGAACAAAAAAGTTATCATTGAATAGATTTGGAACATAAATAATAAGTAAAAAATATATATTTTTCTATTTCTAGAACAAAAAAGGAAATAATAAAGAAATAAGATCAGCTCTCTTTCTTTCACAATATATTCTCATACTAAATCCTAAACCCCAAATCATAAACTTTAAACTTTAACCCTAAACCCCAAAACCTTAAATCTCAATACCCAAACCCTAAAACTCATAACACTAACATCAAAAACTCAAAACCCCAATAAATCCCTAAAACCCTAAACCTTCTAAACCCCAAATCCTAAACTCAAACCTGAAACACTAAATCCTAAACCCCAAAACTCTAAACTCGAAACCCTAAAACCTAATTCCTAAAATCGTAATTCCAAACCCTAAATCCTAAAATGCCAAACCGCAACACCCTGAACTCTAAACAATAAACCCTAAACTATAAACCCTAAGCCCTATACCCTAAATCCCAAACCCCAATATTCAAAACCCGAATCCCTAAAATCCTAAACCACTAAACCCCAAACCCTAAAGCCCCAAACCCAAAACCCCTAATCTGAAACTTTAAAACCCAAATCCCAAACCCTAAAATCCATATCAACCAAATATATATCTACCAAATTAGGGTAATTAATTTTAGAAGATTTGGAATCTTATCTTTAGAAATTAGAAAGTTTTTGCATTTTATTTATTTCTTTCTTGCTAGTAAATCTTCTAGAATGTACTCTTGGGTATTTATATGTCCCAACTAAGCTTAATGGAAATATACAACGATTTCTGTTTCAACATGGTATCAGAGCCATATAGGGCTAACGCCTCTTTTCAATCCTAGCTTTCTTCTTCTTCCTCATCATCATCATTTTCTTCTTCTTCTTCTTTTTGGTGATCAATATGGCCCTAGAGAATCCCCTCACCACCACCACCATAACTGCTATTACAAACCCATCTTCTACACTTCCTCCATTCGGATATGCTCATCACTTTCTTTCCCTATGTCTCACGGCATCCAATTACTTGTTATGGAAAGCACATATTATCCTATTTCTCAAGGGACAAAACCTCTATGGTCATGTCAATGGAACCAAACCGTGTCCCTCTGATGCGGTTGAAGCAGCTTTCTGGCAACAACAGGACGCTTCCATCATGAGTCTTCTAATTGCGTCCCTCTCAGAATCAGTTTTTTTTTTTTTGGTAAGACCCTCTCAAAATCAGTTTTACCTCTCATTATTGATAAATCAACCAGTAAAGCCATTTGAGAAGCTCTCAATGCCTCTTTCGGCTTAGCTTCCGCTACGCGTATGCTCTCTCTTCATCTTAGTCTCCAACGTCTACAATAAAAACAGGACTTATCAGTTATTGATTTCCTCCAACATGCTAAATCCATTGTCGATGAGATGGGTGCTGCAGGCAAGCCTCTTGAACCGAAGGATTTCAATGTCCACATCTTCCGTGATCTCCGATTTGATCTCCAAGACATTATTCCTACATTACTTGGCTGTTCTGAACCAATCTCGTTTGCAGATCTTCAAGGTCTTCTCCTTAGTCATGAGAGTATTAAGGCTTTCCAAAAGTTGTAGATCTCTGAGCTTTCCTCTCTGGCTAACTCTCCTGCAGCCAACTCTGCTCAACGAAATGCCATCACCCATCCTAGTTTCTCTTTCTCTAGCTGTGGTCAATCCAGAGGTCGTGGGGGTCGTGGTGATCGCTTTGGCCGTGGCCGTGGTGCCCGCGGTGCTCAACAAAGCCAGTTATGGTGTTCCATCTGTCAACGTACAAATCACACTGCTATTACATGCTACTATCGCCCTTCAGGTATGCCTTATTACCCGCCCCCTACACATACCTCTTCGAATACTTCATCTTATCGACCATCTTACTCTCTCAATGCCAACCTGAGCCATACCCTTCCCCCTCTTTTTACCTACACCTACCAACATTGTACCTTGGTACCCTGACACTAGTGCCTCCCATCATGTTACACCTGACATACAATCCCTCTCTACTTATGAAGGCTATAATGGATCGGATCAACTACACGTGGGCAATGGTACGGGTCTTAAAATCACTAATATTGGTACTTCTTCTATTCCCTCTTCTATTTCAAATCTTTCTTTACGTTTAAATAATGTTCTTCATGTCCCTGATATTTCTAAACGTTTACTTTCGGTTCAAAAATTTGCATCTAATGTCTTCTTTGAATTCTATCCTACCCACTTTCTTGTTAAGGATCTAGTGACCAAGGTGGTTCTTCTCTCTGGCCAGAGTAGTGGTGGTCTTTACACCATACCACAACAATATTCAATGCCTACTGCCAGTATTGCGGAACGGACTTCCATGGATGGCTGGCATCAACGTCTTGGCCATCCCCATGAGTGTCTCTTACGTTTTATGATCAAACAGAATAATTTGTCGTGTCAGTCAACATGGTTGAGTCAGCTATGTACAGCTTGTCAATTGGGCAAGGCTAGTCGTTAGTCCTTAAGATTGTCTCCAACTCGTAGTTTATTTCCGCTGGATTTAATTTATAGTGATGTTTGTTCTTCTCATTTTGTTTCAACTGATGGTCATCACTATTTCGTTATTTTTGTTGATGATTGCACCAAATTTATTTGGTTTTATCCTCTTAAAGTAAAGTCAGATGTTTACTCTATTTTTCATACATTCCAAGCTCTTGTTGAACGTCAATTTTCACAAAAAATAAAAGCCGTTCAAATGGACTGGGGTGGGAAATTTCGTGCCCTCCCCTCCTTTATCTCAAAAATTGGTATTGCTCATAGCATTTCCGCCCCTCGTACTCATGAATAGCAAGGGGCAGTTGAGCGTCGTCATAGGCATATAGTTGAAACCGTTTGAACATTATTAGCTCATGACTCCATCCCTCACCAATACTGGCACTACGCATTTGAAACGGCAGTTTACCTCATCAATCGAATGCTATCCAAGGTCACTAATCGCATCTCCCCCTTTCAAATGGTTTGCAATCACCCTCCAAATTATTCCTTCTTAAAAATCTTTGGGTGTCGTTTCCTTATCTACGTCCGTATAACGCCCATAAGATGGATTTCCGCTCCATTCCTTGTATTTTCTTGGGATACAGTTCTTCTCACACAAGGTCTCGCTGTCTTGACCCTGTCACTAATCGATTATACATTGCTCAACATGTTCGTTTCAATGAAACTTGTTTTCCCTTTGCAACTCCTTCCATTCTCGGTCCATCACCTAATTCATCAGTTCCTACACCTATCCTAGTACCGTGGGCTTCAGCCCCTATTAGCGTTCCTCTGCCTACCAATATAGTGAGAACATAGACTCCTCCATTGACTCCCACAATGTCATTTAACACCGATTCATTCATCTCACCTACCTTAAGACCCAAACTCCTCCATGACATTTGTCACTCTCCTTCCTCATCATCCTCTCCACTACCGCTATCACCACCCCCACTTAGGCCAACACGTACCCACACCATGCAACTTCGCTCTCGTCCTCCTCAAATTAATACTGCCACCACCCCCTCTTACCAAACTAACCTCATTCACCCAAGTCAACAAAATCCCTGAGTGGCGTACAGCTATGACCGATGAATTTAATGCATTGTTAAAAAATGGTACGTGGTCTTTGGTCCCTCGTACTTCCTCCATGAACCTCGTTGGGTGTAAGTGGGTTTACAGAGTTAAGTGCAAAACGGATGGTAATCTTGAGCGTTATAAAGCTCGCCTAGTCGCTAAGGGTTTTCATCAATAACATGGCTTGGATTATACAGAAACCTTCAGTCCAGTTGTGAAAATTACCACCGTTCGCTTTATATTATCTCTAGCTATCTCTCAAGGGTGGCAAGTGTGACAATTGGATGTGCACAACGCTTTCTTACATAGGATTCTTTCTGAAGAGGTGTACATAGAACAACCCCTGGGTTTCAAGACCCAACTCATCGTGATTATGTTTGCAAGTTGTATCGTTCTCTAAATGGTCTCGAGCAGGCTCCGAGAGCCTCGTTTCAGCGACTCTCACAGTTTTTGCTTCATTTGGGATTCTCGGCATCACAAACAGATCCCTCATTATTTATCTATCGAAGAGGCCCTGATGTCATTTATTTTTTGATCTATGTTGATGATATTCTGGTTACAGGAAATGCATCTTCTACTATCAGTGCAATCTTAGAGACATTATCTGCAGAGTTTTTCATTAAGGATCTCGGCCCGCTCCACTTCTTCCTTGGGATAGAGGCTGTCCCTCACTCTAACGGGTTGCTTATCTGTCAAGGACATTATATTGATGATCTTCTTCATAGGGCTGGGATGTTCGAGTACAAGCTTGTCCAAATTCCTATACTACAAAACCATCTGAGAAAGGGGGTGCTCTAATGTCTGATCCTACTTTGTATCGGTCTATAGTTGGTGCCTTGCAATATGTGACATTGACAAGACCATATCTCTCCTTCGCCATTAATAAAATTTGTCAATTCATGCATGCACCTACTAAAGACCACTGGCAAATGGTGAAACGCACATTGCGCTATCTCAAACATACAAGGTCATTTGGTTTGCTTCTTTCCCGATCCAATGATAATCGCTTGCAAGCTTTTTCTGATACGGATTGGGCTGGTAGCTCTGACGACAGGAAGTCAACTAGAGGGTATGCTATTTTCTTGGTCCTAATTTGATCTCTTGGAGCTCGAGAAAACAATGAACCGTAGCGTGCTCTTTCATAGAGTCTGAGTATAAAGCTCTTGCTGATGCTGCAGCTGAACTCGTTTGGCTTGAGTCACTCTTTCAAGAGCTTGGGTTCCCTTTTCAAGGTCCCTCTATCCTTTGGTGCGATAATAATGATGCCACGTATTGTTGACACATAAATTTTGCTCAATCATTTAGGGTTTTATCACATAAAAAAATTAGGAATTGATTTTTAACTCATAAATAAAAATATTTTCATTAAATAAATTGGCATATAGATGTTAGGCGCATCTGTATTAATAGAATTTAGTGAAAACATTTTTGTCCTCTTATTTTATTTCGTTTTTATTTTGTGTTAAAGAACCATTATAAAGATTTTTTTTAAAGAAAAAAAAAGAGGAGAAGAGAAAGTAAAAAGGGAGCTCTTCCCCATGAACAGAGGCTCTGCCTCTTTAACTTATGAAAAAGAAGAAAAGGGCGAAGAAAGTAATAAAAAAGGGAGAGTGAGCTCGAGAGAGCACCAAAGCGAGAGAGAGAAAGCGCAAGGCACAGAGCGAGGGAGAGAGAGTTCCACAGAGAGAGATCCGAAGGAGAGAGTGATTCTTAAAGCCAAAAAGGGCGAGATCGAGACTGAAGGGTTGTTGGTCGACGACCGCCGTGCCTCGGTTGCGGCCGACAACCCCCCTTTCACGGTAGGTCTTCACCCAAGTTCTCGTCAGGTCTCGCTTGGCGTGACTCGGGATTGATTTCCCGAGGATTTCAGCTCGGAGGTGTGCGAGGAGACCGGACGTAGTCTGATCTCTCACGGTCGCCCCCGTTCTCTGCCGCCGAGCCAGATAGGGAGTGCCGCAGCAGCCGCCCCTCCTTCCCTTGTTTCTGGTTTGTGTCCCTTGTTGTTTGGGCTCATTGGCCGGAGCTCACGGCCATCCGGCTCGAGCGAGTTCCGGCCCATGACACCTCGAGCTCAATCCTGCTTGCCTATGCATTGTATGTGTGAATTTCGGATGTGTTTGAGCCTCGATCAAACCTAAAATCCCTCGTTTTCGTCGATGCTCGCAATGTGTTTGAGGATATGCCTAAACCAACTCTTGAATCTGGCTTTGTTTCGCTGTAATTTTGGGGACGTCGGTCGGTCCCGACGTGCCGCCAGTCGCCACGGCGGTTCGGGCGTGGCCACGAAAGGGAGCAAACAGTCAATCCCTTGTGGGGATCTTGTTGGTTCGCAATCGCCCAACCCCTTGTCGGGGCTTGGGTAGTCTCACTCAGCCAGGGTCTCCATGGCGGTGACCCGAATGGAGGACGTTGCCGCCCCTTGGTGAGGCGGCGATGCGGACCTAGGCGGAGCGTCGGCCGCGGAGGCCGGAGCTAGTAGGAGCGGCAGCTCGTCGTCGGGTGGCTGCCGCAATCCGGGTTGGGCGACTTAGGGTGGTGGCAGCGAATCGGGTCGCGAATCGGGTCGGACATGCGGGTGAACCAGGTAGGGTTTTCATCGATTCGGGTCCGCGGCCGCAAGTTGGGTCGGCGGCTGGTGCACGAGTCGCAATCAAGTAGGGTTTTGTTAGTATTTTGGCTGATTTTATGTTTATTTGACGTTTTAATGTTTTGGGCATTTTAGTTATTATAGTGGGTTTTATTAGGTCTTGGGCTTTTCGTGGATAGGTTGAAATTGAGATTTGGGCTGAAGTGTTGTTTAGGTTTTTATTTATAGTGGGCTGAACTTTTGTTCTTTTTTAAAAAAAATTCGGGCTAGGTCCCTTTTTCTTTCTTTATTTATCTTATTTTCTAGACCGGGCTCAATAAATGAACCTGGTCCGGTCATGGACCCAGGCCAGCTCTTCTGGGTCAGTCCCGATCCGGGTCGAATGTGGAGATCCAACCCGAATCCAATTTATATTATTTTAATATAAAAAATATTTTTAAAAAAATTAAAAAATTTTCGAAAATCAAAGATTGGAAATTGAGTTTTAAAATTATTTTTTTCTCCCTTTTTGTGTGATTAGCTTATGTTTGATTGCACCTCGTTTGATTTGCACGCTTTAAATTGCATGTTTAATTTAATCTCGAACGTGATTCACCATGCATGTTAGGTTTAGGTATTGATGACTGCTTCCCTTAACTTGATTAGGGATGGAATTTTGAGACTCATGGTTAGTGAGAACACGTTAGGCAGTAACTAAACAAGGTTAGGTACCGAAATGCCACTAATTTGTCAATTAGTGTAATCAAGTCCCCGTACCCATTGAATCTCTGGTTCATAAAAGTGAAGCATTTCTCTCGTGCTTCGCTTGGGTGTCTAATCGACCCCACCAAAAATCGATTAGTGGCGACTGTTGAATGAAATTGATCTGCATGTTAATAACTTAAACCTAAGTCACAAATTGGTATAGGCTTGGGAGAATTCGAGCTAGGTTTAACTTAGTAATCCATTAGCCAAACCACTTTAAGCGGCGAGACCGGTTCGGGAGGTCGCGACACTTATCTGTATGCAAATCCAGTTTTCCGAGCTCATACCAAACATGTTGAAATTGACTTCCACTTTGTTCGTGATCGCATTGCCAAATGACAACTCATTGTGTAGTTTATGTCAATAGTTGATCAACTAGCTGGCTCTCACCAAAGCTCTTCCCAGCACTTTTTGCATTTTTACGAGACAAGTTGAAGATTCGCAGTCTCGATTCTTCAACTTGAAGGGGTGTATCAACCAAATATATATATACCAAATATAAGGTAATCAATTTTAGAAGATTTGGAATTTTATCTTTAGAAATTAGAAAATTTTTGTATTTTATTTATTTCTTTCTTGCTAGTAAATCTTCTAGAATGTACTCTTGGGTATTTATATACCCCAACTAAGATTAATAGAAATATACAACGATTTTTGTTTCAACAGACATAATGAAAATGTAGTGGATGATCCGTATCCTACTTGTCATTACCAGACATTTCTAATATCACGCCTCACTTATAAGGTTCTCTTGACGGTAATATTATTCTCTTCTGCGGCAAAACGAAGATAAAGTAAGGAGATTGTCACTTTGACGTTTAGGGAGTAGCAAATTGGCGATGTCAGCATTATTTCAATGACTGAGCATCCAATTGGTCCACAAAAAAAAAAAGTTGCACATGCAGATTAGAATGCTCCTCCATTTAACTAGGATGCCATTCCACGAACTTCAGTCAACTCGCAAACTGCCACCTTCAAATGTTCATTAATCGATGATAATAACTACTGATTCTAGAGTGCAACACCTAGTGTTAGAAGTTTTGGACCATAAAAGCTTAAAGTGTCTCTCATCATTTGAAACGGCACAAAGGAGTCGGCTGATCCACTCTATGACACGCCTGAACAATGGCAACATTCATTTGCCAGGTAACAATATTACAGGGCTCGTTTTAGCTTAGCATGGGAAGCAAGAAGCAGCCAAGGAAGAGTCTCTCTAACCAAAAAATAAGCTACTGAGAAACAAAGAAAGACTTTCAAATCATGTGATCACCTAGAAAAAGAAAAATATTTTTGCTCTGATCCTACTGCTAGCGTTAACCTGTGATTAAGTAATTCGCCAGTGTTGAAAATATAAAGGTATTTACTGTAAAAACTGACGGAGTTCTAGGTCAAGAAACCAATAATTCAAGAACCCAGTAAGGACTCACATCAACCACACTGATATATCATGATTGACAAAGTAAAGCTCTTCAGATGGGATATCTTCCTTTTAATATGCCAAACAGCTCGAGCTTCTTCTTTCTCCAGTAAGTATACATGCATGCTAGCTATGATTCAATTATTTTTTTAGCCAACTTCTGGTCCTAATATTGCTAATAATTCCACACGAAACTCATATTTGAATTTTGACTGACCTAATTATGGTGCCCTAATCGTGGCCAAATTTAAGGAAATTGTCGACACGCAGGAACCCTGGGCATTTTTCGTAGCTTCCTATGGGTTTATAGCCATTTCAAGACATGTTGGATTATTTGATCAAGGGTACCGTCCATGGGGAAACAGACAGCAATACAAAGGCAGGCAGCTTCACTTTTAATGTAATTCAAAGAAGACTTACCAGCATATTCCGGTGCAAGATACAGAGAAGTTCCAGCAAGACGGGTTTCGATCGAGCCTTTAGCCTCAGGGGCAAGACGTACAAGTCCGAAATCTGAAACTTTTGCCCGCATATCATCCCCAAGCAGTATATTTGATGGTTTAAGATCACGATGAGTAAAAGTTTGATGAGCTAAACTGTGAAGATATTCGACCCCTCTGGCATCATCCAAGGCAATGCTGAGTCTTCTTGTCCACTCGAGGCTTTAGTCCTTCGTCTTTCCAGTTGAAAAGATGTTTACCGAAAGTCCCCTGAGGCATGTACTCGTAAACGAGATGCCTCTCATTTCCTCCTGTGCTATTCCCCAGCAATGCAACCAAATGCCTGTGCCGGACTTTGGTAAGAACGGCAATCTCAGACTTGAATTCATTCAAGCCCTGACATCACACTGGATTCCATCCTCTTGACAGCAATCTTTGTCCCATCATGTAATTCGCCCTCGTAAACAGTCCTGAAACCACCTCTTACCAATATATTGTCTTGACCAAAGTTGTTCGTTACATTCCTCAAGACCTGAACAGAAATGACCACATTCCCAGCTTCAACCACATGAATGTCACCAGTCCCACCACTGCCTTGACTGTAGCTTTCGCTAGAACCACTAGCACTTGATCCTGCAACAGTGATCTTCACACCGTTTTGATCGCCAGAATGTTGAGTATGTATTACTCTTACAATGTTTGGACATTGCACTTTACCAGAACTCTTGGGCCCTTTTCTAAACCAATAGAGCAAACCAAGCGGGGCAATCACAGAACCACCACCACCTAGAGAACCACAATCCTCGCAGTACTGGATTTCTTGTTGTCAGAATCGCTACCCCCACCGCCCGGTCCCAGGGGAGAGTGCCAGGAGGTACAGCAATGTCTTTACCTAGGTTAGGATTGCCATCTGTGATTATATTCACATTGCTCCGAAAAGCAGGTACCTTACCAGACAAATTGTTGTTGGAAACGTCCAACTCTTTGAGATTAGGCAGTGTCGCAAGCTCATCAGGTATTGTAGCAGTAAGAATATTTTTGGACAGTAACAGCCTTTGCAGCGATGTAAGCTGAGAATATTCAGGAGAAATAGTTCCAGAAAGACCCATATTTTGGAAGTTGATGACTGTGATGCTGCCCCCAGAACATGTAATCCCTGTCCACGCATTCCCCGAGTCACAAGCGTCATTCCCCTTCCAATCTTGAGCGAATTTAACGGGGTAACCCATTGGTTGAGCAATGCAGAGCAGTATATTGACTTTGAAATCACAAGGAGTACCCGGAATGGACGAGCAAAAGCTATTTACACCATCCGTAGCAACCCGAACAGCTTTAGTATCAAAAGCAGGAACCGGTCCCTGGGGCAAATTATTCGTCAGATTCACAACCTTATCTAGGAAGCTTCAGCAGGGACTCGGGGACAACGCCAGTAAACTGATCATCCCTCACACTGAAATCCCACGGATTCTTCAAATTCGAAACATTGGGTACAGGACCCGTGAACTGGTTACTGTGCAACCAAACCTGTCCTAACTGGGTCATATTCGCCATAACGTGGATCGTCCCGTTGAGGTTAGAATTCCCACTCCTCCCATTCAGCCAGAGGATCTGAATCGGAGACCCGGCAAAGCTCGAGGGCAACCCGCCTTCCAGATTATTCAGGGCCAATTGATTTGGGGCCCGATCACGCTAGGAAAATTTTCCGCATTTACAAAATCGAGGATTTTACCGTTCATATTCGGTCCATTCGCAGTGAAATTTTGAACGGCGGTGCAATCTCTTAGGCCATCAGGAATTTCCCAAGGAGCGAAGTTAACGTAGCTCAGATCAACCGCTTGCAAGGCTCACATACCAGAGAAGAAATCCGAAGGAATGGAGCTGAAATTGTTTGCATGAAGAAGCAAAACACCTGTTACAAAAAGGGCCCAGAGAAGAAATCCAACCTCGGTGTAACAAAAAAAAAAAAAAAACTTATCTTTTCCTCATATTAATCTCCTATAATAAGCATATAAATTATTTCTCACACCAACACCAAGTGACTTATTAATTATCCTCATCTTAATCCATATTTATTTCTCCCCGCATGCTTTTTCTTTTTCCCCTTGAAAAGGAAAGAAGTTGGACCCGTGTTCTTGGGTGTGGAAGGGGAAAAACAGCTGGCGCCGCGGGGATTTAAATTAAAAACAATTTGGGTATTAACCTATTAGGTATGATTCGGGAGCCAAAATGCTCGACACGTGAGGACCATATATAAAAAGTAATATAGTCGTATCCAGGAGGAGATTATGCAGTGCCTGCATTTAGTTAGATTACGACCTATTTCTTTATGACGTGGAGTATCAATAGATTGGCAATATGGAGCAGAATCGCCGGATTTGTGTCATTAAAAGGCCCTTTCGGATACCCTCAACTCGTTTTCAGATTTCAGCTAAACACCGAAAATAATATTGCTCTTTTTCAAGAAAAATGACTTCCCAAAAAATATTTTGAAAATATATCACATTTTTCGTGAAGTAAACAGAAAAGCAAAAGTTAGTGGGAAATTGGGGTTCTTTTTAAACTTATTCCTTTCTTGACCACTTTATAGCTCGGAAAATGAGAGTGACCACAACAGATTGTATTGACAGCAATTGCTCTCCAAAGATTCCCAATCAAGTTTGGCATTTGACTGATCAACCAATCAAATGAGCTAAATAATGAAATAATGCTTCCATATGCTAGTAACTGCTTGCACGACTATGGGACAACATTTGATGTGATCGACGAAGAGACTTATTTGAAACTTCGATCTTACCTGGGTCTTGGAACTGGACTATCTGAATTCGACTTGATTTCCCGATTAGGTGTGAGCGATGCTCGAGTCATGTTTCACGTCAAGTTGGGCTTCAACCTCGACGAGTACTATGCCCAGCTTTGGATATCAATGAATACTTTACGAGTTAAAGAATCAAGAGCTCTTGAGGGTGCAACTTGACCATAGCCTCGAGTATTGGAGCCATGACATCTGTCCGATATAAGACCTGCCTAGAACTTTATGTGCGTGTACAAGTTGGAGATATCGCACCAAGTGGGCCTAGACTTGTGTTGTCAAGTAATGCCTTGTAAAGCTAAGACATTAGTAGGTGCTATTCATGGCTAGAATTTTGATCTAGTGCGCATTGACCGTGAGGTTCAAATATCATAATTGTAATTTCGACCGTCTTCGTTATATTGATGAAAATTAAATTTTCAGGAGAAATTACATTTGAAATTGAAAAGATGCATTCTACTGCCGCCAGTTAAGAATTGTTGCAACAGTTTGTGTTGTAGCCAAAACTCCGAAAATGTCATATTTTGACTCAAGAGATAATTCGCTTTCTTTGACTTTGAAAGCTAACAACCCGTGGTCAAGAGCTCGTTCAAATGAGGGCGGCTCATGGGGAGGGCCACCCCAAAAGCATAGGACTGGGGATTCGTGCTTGCGCGTCGTGTTCGTGTTGACTAGTCTTATCACTCATGTTGTTAGAAGGATGTACAATGATTTTCATTAAAAAAAGAGAGCAAATGAGTCGTCGGGAATTGTCACCCTTACAGGATGAGACCTAGTAATGGCTAAGCCACTCATTCGGAAAAGAAGAAGAAGAAGCAAGAATGGCACAATTGGACATGTCATCGCTTGCAATTAGCAAATTAAGTTAGTTAGTCTATTAACCGCGGCTAGTAACAGTGTGATTAGGTCAATCAAGCATAATCTAGAAAATATAAAGTACAAATTCTTATTTCTCCATAGCCTATGTTGATGGTGCCAGGTTGGCGATAAAAGTGCTAAAATTTTACTCAAGAAGAAAGATGGAGCTTTTCTTGTGTCAACCTAGTAATTAACAAAAACATTTTGGACTAACAACTTTAATGCTCGTCTAATTATTGAATATGCCCTGAAGATTAAAATGGTAATTGAGATCCGAGATGTACCAGCAATAGGATGAATTATCAAGCCAAGGTTGGATACTTTTAGGATGCATTCGAAACCTAACCCTTTAGAAATATTTATGTTCTATTTGTTTCGCGAAAAATGAGTGATTTGAAAAATAATTTTTTGAAAACGATCAATTGTATTATAAAAATGAATAAACGAAAAATATTTCTATTGTTCATAAAAATGTGTAGAGATAAATTGTCGTTGGCAACGATATATTTTTCATTAACTAAGTATTTGAATTAAGACAAGCAATTATTTTTGAAAAAAAATATTTTTTAAATTACTCATTTTATACCCAAAAAAACGAAGACTGAAAGCTTAATTTACTATCTAACCTCCGTATCATCCAATATCCACGGTACCGTAATAATTTTTCTCATTTAGTACAAGAACGACGTGTCTCCACCACAACCCGATTGACAACCTCAAGTAAAGTGAAAACAAATCAAACGTGGAAGTTTTGTCCCCGTATGCAAAAATGCTTGAGTCACTTCCCAATTGATGTACAAATTAATCAATCACCGTCCCAATTGTCTACATCAGCAGCTCCCGACACGTGGCCGCTCGAAGCCATGCCAACCCGGCTCCACATGCGGACTCTGCCCCGGCACCCACGGGGTGGGCGGCGGCTACAGGTAAGAGATGGGTAATGACTCATCATCACACGTGTCGCCGCGTTGGTGGCCCGAAGTGAGCCTGATACCACGTGGGCCCCTGAGGGCCCAAATCCCCAACCGATGAGGCGCACTTGTATAGGCTTTTGCGGTCTTCAGGTGGGATTCTTGTGGTCCACGTCAGCACGAGAATACCAAACTTGATAGTGAAGTTATCTACTATTAACTATATAAAATGCGCATCAGAATTCGATAACATACTTAATAATCTAGGAAACGGCATCTAGATTAATTTATAGAACCTGTTCTCATGGATGGAATTCCATCAATAGATTCACAATCTTTAGGGTTTTGTCTAGAATTAATTTTTTATTCTTGTGAACCGGTTTGGAACAGAAACCCGTTTGGTAACGCAATTTTATTTTTCTATTTCTGAAATAACTTTTTGTTCGAGAACTTGTTCTAGACCAAAAATCAAAACAACAAAAAGTAGGTTTTTTGTTTCTTGACGAAAAATGAAAACCATTTCTAAAAGAAGCTGTCTTCTCTCTTCAAAACCCATCTCTTCCTAATTTGGCCCCGATTTGACCTGGTTAGACCAATTCGATCAAGTTCTGTTCGATTCATTCCTAGCGGAAAAATAAAAAAATTGTAAAAAAATTAGAAAATCAAAAAAAAAATCAGAAAATTCATAAAAAAAAAAAATTAAAAAAATCCGGAAAATTCCTAAAAATTTCAAAAAAAATTTCAGAAAATCCATAAAATTGAAATTTCCAGAAAAATTCATAAAATTTCCATAAAATAAAAGAAATTCATATTTCGAGAAAATAGGAAATTTGGTGAATTTTTTCAAAAAAATTTCAAAACTTCATAAAATGGCTTAGAGTACTTATGATCACCAACTTTGAGTAAAATTTAAATTTTTTAAGGTGCCCAAATGGTATTTTTGAAGACTCCTTAGTTTAGGGATTTAAAGGGGTTTTAACTCCTAAAAAATCCTAAAAGGGTTTTGACCCCCAAGAGGGGTCTTTGCCCCTAAAAAACCCTAAAACCTTAAAAAATAACACATTTCTTTGAATAAATAAGCCTTTAGGGCTTTACTAGGGTTTGGGTGTTTTGATTAATTTTCATTTTAGAGACCATTTCTAAAAAAATGGATTTCATAATTGTTCCATAATTGTTTCACGAGCCGATTCTCGTGAAACAATTGGCTGTTTACAATAACGTTCGAGATGTTTCGGATACAAAGATGGAATTTTCTGCTCACAGGGGGCGCGCAAGGTATACGATCATTCACATGCCGATTTGGCTTCTGGACACCAAGCCGCAATGGGCATGTTGGACCGTATAGAAGTGGGCACGCATTGTCCGGGCAGTGAGAGCCGTTATAATCTTGTTCAATTTCGGGTAGCACGCCCACGCCCTCTAACTCCAAGAAACGGGAATCTTCCGGTGCAAACGTATCTACCTGCGCAAATTTTGTCGCAGAAATGTGGCCACGAGTTGGGGATCTGCAAAGGATGCTCAAGTCATTATATTACCGTACCTCAGGATCCAATGCAATGGGGCAATCCCGCAGCGGTTTTGAAGGGTGATAGTGTTGATGCTCCGAAAAACTTGAGAAAGATCGACGTGGGGTTGCAGAGTCATTTGAACAGGGAAAACATTGTATCATTACCTTGCATCAATCCACTTGCCGGAAGAATTTATGCTCAAGAGCCTTCAGCTGTGGGTGGCAAGGCATGGGGAGCGATGCAGAGCAGCAACCGCAGCCACAGATCAGGTGCATCCGATGCAAGAGATCAGAGGGTTCATCCATATCATGTTCGAAATGATCACTATGATCCAGCTGAGATGGAGAGCCACCTTGCCGTTAAAGCTGAACGGCGGCTATATCGCCTGGGAAAAAGTTATCCTGGTCTCAAGCCTATTTCTAATATGTCAAAGCAGGAGCAGTTAACGAGAACACGTCAGGCAGAGCACAAGGCATGGACCAGATTTTATTACTGTTTGTCGAACGGAAGTGGGAGTTTGATGAACTCCTATTCTTTTTTTTTGGTCAGATAATGATGAACTCCTACTCGAATTGTGAAAATCCTTGCATTTATGTTCAAGGTGATTATCCAACCTCACTATATGCAAATGCAAAGTTTATGGAATGCAATCCAACTTATCCAGGCGTCTCTGCAGGTGTGAATGGGAAGCCAGCTGTGCATCGTGATTCCATATGTCGTCAACATGCCTAGAGGTGATGAAAGCTCAAGATGATGTCCAATCCCCATTAAATGAGTATAAAAACACCGCAATACATCAAACTTCCCCTGAAAATTTCCTTAATAGGTCAAAATGTGACTCTAACGCAGACAAGAAACCACTTCCTATGGATCCTTTGGAAAGCTCCAACGTATGTCTCTTGCCAAGTGACAGCAAATGTAGTGACAGCACAGGCACGAGATGCTACAGCAAGTTTCCGAGTAGATCAACGGGGATTAACTTGTCAAGCTATAATAATAACATTTCATCATCAGTTGATCTGTCGCTACATAACCTCTCACTATCGTCATCCAAAGAAATGGAACTATCCGCACATTCTCCTCATGCAACTAGCGACATTTCTAATGCTTTGACCAAGCCACAAACCAAGTCTATAGATCTGATGGACTTTAGCACGGGTCCACAACTTGATGAATCAAATGGAGTTCAATCTGATTCGTCTTCAGAGGCTGTCCCTAGGTGGCAAAAAAATCGTGTTTATAAAGAGAATCTAGAGGAACTTTCATCAGGTTTAAGCATTGATGGCAAGGTAGTGCTCGAGGATACTTTCCCATTTGCTCAAGGAATTAGCGAGTAAAGTTCCTGAAGCATATGATCCTTTCCATTGACTTCACTCACCATGAGCCTTTCCTTTGACAGGACAAGTGTAAAGGAAGTCCCAAGTGCTCTAAGGTAAATGGCAGCATCTCGATGGACTTGACCGCATTTTATGCACGCCTCGCTTCTCATGGGCTGCAGGTAATGTTTCAATTTGCTTTTGTGCCTTACCTTCCAGTGTCAGAAGAATTAAAGGTTTCCATTTTCTCTGCAGACTATTAAAACTACAGATGTAGAATGTATAAAGGTGGGATCGAGTACAAATGGAACTGTCAACTATTCAGACTAGAAAATTGGATCACTTAACCAGAGCAAAACCCATATAACACAGATTAGCTTTTTGAGTTTTAAATCTAAATGTCCTCCATGAAGAATATGCACTCGACGTGAAGGTAAGGCTTAAAGTAGGTGGTGATAGAGGAGGATGAGCATTGGTGCAAGCAGATGCCCAGAATGCAAACGAGTATATTCTGTAGGGCTTAGGCCCCAATTTATACAAAAAAGAGGAGATATTTTGACAAGGCATCGGTTAGGAAATCTTATTATGACAGAGTACAAATGGACATGCTTCGAAAAGCTTGCTTGCTGGAAGTTGATTATGATGATGACATCAGGATGCATGATTTGATCAGAGAAATAGCATTACACGTCAGGGCTACAGCTTATATGGTAAAAGCGGGCCGGGGCTTGCGGAGGATACCGAATGGGGAGGATTGGACAGTAGACTTGGAGAAAGTTTTTGATTGGGGGCTTTATCGAGGACATTCCACCAGATATGTCACCAAACTGTCCTAAACTGTCAACTTTGCTATTAAATGAGAGTCTTCAATTGGAAAACGTACAGCTCAAAGATTCTTTCTTCATGAAATTGCAGGTGCTGAAGGTTCTAAACCTAAGTGAATGTGCAATAAGAGCACTTTCAGATTCTTTGTCCGAATTGGTAAATTTGAGAGCATTGTTGCTTAGAAACTGTAGATCCTTACTTTGTATTCCTCATTTAAGAAAGCTGAAATTTTCAAGGAAGTTGGACGCCAGGGGATGTTCGTCTCTAAAGGTTCAGGGTTTGGAAGAGTTGACGAATTTGAGATACCTCAACCTATATGAGACTCGAATTAAAAGATTATTGAAAGGAACATTGAGGAGAATGGTGAACTTGCAATATCTTAAGATTACAGGAACGGTGGAGGCAGAAGAGGTGATACAATTGAAGGCATTGGAGCGTCTAAAGTGAAATTTTGGCAATGTTGATGATTTCAATAAATATGTGAGGTTTATAGAACGAAATGATCATCATCGTGACAGTCTCAGTCTCATTGTGGATCAAAAAGAGTCATTGTAGTTTGTAAATACACATGTGTATTCTGATCCTCGAAAGTCATTGGGGATCCAGGAAATTCATTTTAAAAGTTACCGAAATGATGTGCGAATGAGATCTTGCAATTGCGCTATGGCGAGAGTAGGAAAAAAAAGCAATAACGATTCTATATTGATTCCGGGAGACGTAGAGTTTTTTATGGGGAGTAATTGCCATGGTATGACAAATTTGTCTGGCGTGGGCCTACTCCGATGCCCGAAGGAGCTTCGAATATTTAATTGGGACGATTTAGTGGTGCTCGTTGGGGAAGAAGTATGCGACGCTGGCGACTCCCCAGCTTCTCCCTTCCCTTCTCTTGAGACGCTTCAAATTGCGGGGTGTTCGAAACTGGAGTATTTGTTTGGGCATGAGTCTGGATTCTCCCTTTCACTTGGAGGCCCCACCTTCCCCAGACTCGAATATATCAGTGTAACGGACTGTGGCAACATGAAGAGATTGGTGGGATCTGAGTGGTTTCCCCACTTACCCAATCTGAGGACGATTGAAGTAGAAAATTGTAATAGCATCAGGGAGCTGTTAGGGCATGAAAGTTTGCTCCATCTTCCAAATCTCGAACATATTATGGTTATTGGCTGTGAAGGGATAGAGGGGATAATCGGCAGAAGAGGAGAAAATCACGGGGGAAGCCCTCCTCTAAACACCCCGTCCTCTTCCTTACCATCTCCATTGTCTCCTTACTTTCGCAATTTGAGAACTACTGAAGTAGGAAATTGCAATAACATCAGGGAGCTGCTACCGCACGAGTGTTTTCTCCATCTTCCATATCTCGAACATATCAAAGTCAGTGACTGTGAAAAGATAGATGAGATAATCGGCGCAGGAGAAAATCACAGGGGAAGCGCTCCTCTGAGCACCCGCTCCTCTTCCTTACTATCTCCACTTTCTCCTCGCTTTCCCAATCTGAGGACGATTGAAGTAGAAAATTGCAACAACATTAGGGAGCTGCTACCGCATGAGTGTTTGCTCCATCTTCCAAATCTCCAACGTATCAAGGTTCGTGGCTGTGAAGGGATAAATGAGATAATCAGCAGAGGAGGAGAAAATAACGGGGGAAGCGCTCCTCTGAACACCCCTTCCTCTTCCTTACCATCTCCATTTTCTCCCCACTTTCCCAATCTATGGACGATTGAAGTAGAAAATTGCAACAACATTAGGGAGCTGCTATCGCACGAGTGTTTGCCCCATTTTCCAAATCTCGAACATATCGAGGTTTGTGCCTGTGAAGGGATAGAGGAGATAATTAGCGGAGGAGGAGAAAATTCTCCATTTTCTTCCCTAAAGTTGAAGACATTGATGCTACTCCAACTTCCACAACTGAAAAGTATTATGCGGGAAGCCTTCCCCGATGCAGCTGTTTCAGCACTTCACTGTCCGAAACTGAGGACCATTCCGCCATGTTGATATGTTAAGGAGATGCCCAGCCCATTAAATTGGTAAGCGTTTCCTAGCATTAATCAAAGCCATGAAATCTGCGCTCCGGAGTTGGAGTGGATAAATCAATAATTTATCGGATATATTAATTACATTGCACCACACCAATTTTTCGACATGGGAGTTTTCAATCATAATTAACACATGCATCTCAACACATAATCTGAGCAGGGGCATTTCCCAATTATAAATTCTGGGCCTTGAGGAAATGTGGGAGACCTTTGGAGTGGGACCATACCAATGATTGGGCTCTACAGCTACATTACAGATTTGTAAGAGTACAATCTGGGAAGGTGCAGTAGGCTGGCGGAGACCCCCGAGTAAGATGTTCTAAAATGCCATCAAGTGCAGGTAACCTGTATCACTTACTCACCGGACCTCCGTTCACTTGCAGATAAAGACTTCTTAAATTGACCGTCACTTTTATGATCTCATGGGAAATTGTGTGAGACTGAGCTACTACGCTTGGGGTCCATTTGTGAGCATTCTATTTTCTGTAAGAGCAATGTAGATTCACAAGAGCTAGAATGGTTGGTTGTTTTACAGTGTCAAACTGCCAACTGTTTCTCTTTAGCCAGAGAGGGGGCGCTATTCTTCTCACAGCAATGACATTGTTATACAATGGAACAGTTGATCGCTCATCAACTGGTTAGTTTCATTTCCTTTGTGGTTGTGATGGGTCGATCAGCCGAACTTCACACTGTTGAGAAGCCACTAAATGCTCCCATCATCAGTCTATACATAAATACATACGATTTCGTTATGTATGGAATGGATACAGGAAAGAGACAGAGAGAACAATTCAACCAAATCCACGAGCAGGGTTTAAAATGAAAGTGGCAAATAATTAATATTTACTTCTCTGTCTACTTGCCGCTTCATCATGAACATTTTTTACCTATCATTTGTGTTCAACTAAGTTAACACCTCCCTCCCTCGGCAGAACAAGCCATATTCTGATTTAAACAAGAGTAGATGGAGAGAGGTATTCAAAGTGCAAACAAAAGCGAGCCCCATCAAGTGCATATAGAATTTTGGGCAAAACCACCTCCCTTATATTTGTGTTTAGAAAAGATTTCATATATGATATTGCCTAAACTTGTTTATTGAAGATGTGCCACATACGCTGCTTCGCTCTTTTGGATCAGAGCAACATGACACCGATTAAACTGTTTCAATATTAAACTATCGGGTATACAATATTTGAACTGCTCAGTAATTTTATCATATCTGGAACGTAGGCTAGGAAGTTTTCTTTTCACCCGTTGTTGTACAAATTCACCTCAGCCCCACTTTAAGTGAAGACATAGAAGATAAAGAAGAAGAAAGAATTGCACAGTAATCACCCTTTTCGCAAATTTACCAGGTGTGCCTCTTTTGACGCATCAAAGTAATGGATAGATGGAGAACCATACAGCTTCAGCTTCTGTTAATACTCAAGTTGTTGAAAGAACGGAGCAGTTACCACTAGCGAGTCAATGGCAAAAAGGCCAGCTTATTGGACGTGGCACTTTCGGAAGTGTGTACATTGCAAGTAACCAGTAAGTTACCTCTGTGAAACTTCGACATGTTGCATATTTTTTAACATCCAGCTAGCTAAACTTTGACAGGTTACGTGATAGAGAAACCAGAGCTGTAGGTGCGTTGAAGGAGTATGAGTTATTGCCTGATGATCCAAATTTGTCTGAGTGCATAATGTAGTTAAAGCAGGTAATTTTTTTTTGTTATGCTCTAGGACATCTATCCTCTCATCTGATCTAAAGATGCTGGGGAAACTCTCTTTTCATTTCCAGGTAATTGATTGCTTTGCTACCTCGATTTTTTCAACCTGGTACACAGGAAATTGAAGTACTTAGCCGGCTTAGACAGCCGAACATTCTGCAATATTATGGTAGTGAAAGTGTAAGTCACCTTTCCATGGCACCTATACGTTCCAGCTCAATGGGCATTCATAATTTGACTCACCAAAATTTCAACATATTCATATATACTCAGTTTGATAGTCGGCTTAACATATGTCTGGAATATGCACATCACAGTTCGATAGACATGTATATCCAGGAGCATCTTGGGGCCCTAACGGAATCGATTGTCTGCAATTTTACCCGCCATATTGTGACTGGATTGGCTTGCCTGCTTGTTAACAACTCCATACATGAGATGACTTGCATATTGGATAAGGACGATTGGACCATCTTCTTTGTGCCTACAGACCTGTTAAAACTCTTTGGTTTGCGCAGGGATTTAAAGGGAGCTAAGTTATTTGCGGATGCATCTGGAATAGTCAAATTTGCTGAATTTGGGATTGCTATACATGTGAGTTTCCACCTCTTCACTGCAAGATTACTGAGTGCATGTAGAAATTCCTCGCTGATCTGTGGTTCATTTACTTGCGATTGTGAAGTCAGGGCAACTGATAGATTTGGTTAGGCACAAAAAGAAAAAAGAGAAAGAAAACACGGAAGCTTGTTATTCTTCATCTATAGTCTCTCAATGCGTACTTTTCATTATGGGTCTGTGGCATTTCACCTGTGCAAAAGTCTATTATAGATGGACGAAATGTTAGAATGAATTTCTTCCCTTTTTTACCCATGGTTTCTGGTAAAGCAACTATGTTGCATAAACTGGAAAAGATTCCTTGCTGTGGTTAGGTGCTGAAACCTCTTTGGTGAAAGGTTCTCTTGTGTTGTTTTTGCTGCTCCTCTGCCTATCAGGAGAACAATCGAATTTAGTCAGAGTAAGAAGCGCCTCCTTCCTAACATGGGGTAAATAAAAGTGTATTGGTCCATAGAACAGAATTCTGGACAGTAGCCAAGGTATTGTTGCTCTCTTTTCAAGTTTCTGAAGCATTTACTGAAATCATGTTGTCGATTGCTTCACGGTCTGTTTTTTCTCATTGATGAGCTAACATAAGTCGAAAGTGGTTAATTTAGTTCTTTTTATTGATCTGATGTATTTGTCTACAAAGATGTTGCGATTTTATCCAGTATTCCATTAACACACCAAATAGTCTTCGGCTTTACTAATGTACTACCGTTTCTTAGCTGACTAGACAAGCAGCTTACCGCTCTTTGGAGGCAAGTCTAAACTGGATGGCTCCAGAAGTACTTCGCTTTTGTGAACGTCAATGCTGCATTCTTTTTTGTCGTGGCCGAGTGATGGCATGGTATATCCCGCAGCTTGTACGATCCTTGATGGCGAATGATAACAGCACTGATCATGATCAAACTGTTGATATGTGGAGTTTGGGATGTCCTATTATCCAAATATTAATGGGATATCTCCTTGGAGCGAGTATGAGCAGGTAAGAACGCTGTGTTGCTTTTTCATTTGCTCTGTCAGTCCTTGGACCCGATCCGTGTCACTGCTTTCTGTTGGAAGTTCGGGACCGTGCGTATTACCTTTCATCATGTGATCTGTGGCTTTAGTTTCTGTTTAAGGTTCATCATTTCATGCAGGCTGCGGCTATGTTTAAGGTGATGCGAAGTGCTCCGCCAATACCTGAGACATTGTCCGCCGAGGGAAAGGATTTCCTGCAGTGCTGCTTTCAGAGACAGCCTGCTGCTATGCTGCTTGAGCTTGCTTTCTTGCAAATTTGAAGTTGCAGATGACTAAACTTTTTCCATGTGCCGTACGTTTTGCAAAAGGCATGTCATATTGTAAAGGTCCATATTTACTAAACCAAAAGGATTAGAAAGAGGAAGGGCAGTGGGTGCAGGGTATGTTTGTATAGGGTTCATCAACGAAAAACAACGCAGCGGAATATAGAACCCTAGACCGGATCCATGTGTATATTAAAATCGAGATAAAAGTTCGGTACGTACCTTTTGCAAATCGAACGAAAATTAGCAATTAATTGTGTCTGGATTAGCGCCCCAAGTGTTGCGCCTCTACTGGTATCCACACATGCGAACAGAAGTCTCCGACGATCCAAGTGCTAGCTAAAGATCGTGAAATTCTTTTTCTTTAACGCCTTTTGATTTTCGATACTCTGTCGAAAAACAAAAACCCTAGACAGAGAACGATTCTCTATCTATTTATACAACCTCATTATCCAGCAGAATTAAAAAAAGTGGGCCGGGCGATTTGACCCACATTTAATCGTTATCTCATAATACGCACGACCGCATAGATAATTTAAATAAGAGAATAAATTAAAATCTACTTCTTAAGTAGATCAAGGCACATAGAAAATATTAATTCAGTTCGCTTTTTATGTGCGACCCTATAGGTTCACTAAACATTAGCAATGTGCTCAAAACCCTTTTTGGCCCACAAGTCATAAGCGGTCTCTAGTAAGACATTATAACTACCTAAGTATAGTGAAAGTCAATATTCCAACAAAACCTAATCCACAACTAATATTAGAGTATCAATTTTGATTGATTCTTAGGGCAGATCACTAACAGTTTGATCCTTCACACTGTTGGACCACACGGGACTCGGCTTTTCTGTGATCTAATTTCCTAGGAAGACTCCGTGCAGTGTGGAAGCTGCTACATGGACATTAGTCCATTGATAAGATGAAGAAGAAAGAAAACTCATATGATCGAATAAGAGATGCTTCTGCTTCAAAGGAAGGGCATTGGGTGCGAAAGAAAGGAGGGTCGACAATAGGTATCTTTTCTAGAAAAGGTACATTTTAAGGGCTTCTGTCAGTACAAAAAGTTGCTAGCACGGTGAAAAAATTATTCATCACGTGAAGAATTACTTACCATCTATCATGAGTGAGCTACGAAGAATTGATTAAAAGAATACTTGTTTATTGACCAATTAAGATGCATGATCTGATCTGCTCACATCCACAGATGCAATTTGACAGTGTTGCCTTTAACAATGTTTAATATGGAGTGCATCCGAGTCAAAAACATTTTTTTATGGGATACATCTATTCATCAAAATTGAATGGTGTTCATATGGCGCCAAAGAAGCATCATATCGGCAAACACAAGCAACAAAACCAACCTAAAACAAAAGGGATAAGTGTATTAGAAATTTTTAAATTTATTTTATTAGTGCAATTAAGTCTTAATATTTGTCCAATTAGTGGAATCAAATACTCCATCAGTTTCAAATGATTTGAAATTGAAAATACTAATATGACATTTTTTACTTTTCAATGGCATGCGACATCGAAGTTGTTAAAGTTATGTCTTGAATTTGAACCATTTGTGGAACTCGATTCGGTTGGATATATATCCAAGTTTAATCGCAAAAGGAAAACTCAAGAAAGGAACTTCTGTTTCGGAGAAAAACGAAAAAATATTTCTGGTACTATAGGATAAAAGATGGTCACACATTTTTTTACAGTTTATACGTTTCTCTCGTGGGGATAAAAGTGTGGTTTTGCTTTTGGTGGGTGTGGCTTGCCAGTAGTCCTATGAAAGAAAAGATGAAATCCTCTGCGGGCCCCTCTCTCTTCCTGGAATAGCGGCACGGTGAAGGAAAAAAAATAAAATCAAGGGATTTCCTTTCCTTTGTTAGCGGTAGCCAAACAGTGAGTTTTTCTTTCTTTGAAGCCGCCGCGCAAGCCAAGAGCTGCACAGTGGGATTCCAAGGGGACGAACGCGAATAGAGGGAGGAACGGCATAGTGACCTCCCCTTAATCACGTGCGGAGGAGTTGAAGATTTTTGCTGTGAGTTTACATCCATTACCTTGGATTCGGACTTAAATCTAGATGTGAAAAACATTTGAGCATATAAGCGATTTACAATTTTGATTCGTCAATTATAATAGATTATTTGTTGCTAACTTTTCCCGTGAATATAGATACCGATATTCGGATCGAACCACGTTCTCTATTTCCGGCATCTTTTTAGATTTGTTGAATCTGCGAAGAGATTCCTGTAGCCCAAAGGAAGGCAAATAAAACAAAACGAAGAAGAATTTGTTCAAACTCAGTTCAATCTTGAAGTATGACCTAAGCTACGCAAGGATAATAAATGATCTCTATTTGACTGATGGATAATGGATGGCTTGACAAATGTAAGAAAAATCAATACATAAATTTGTCAGATTTTCCAAAGCCTGATGACAACTTTAATGACGAAGCTCAGAAGCATGTTCCTTCCCCCTCATTGTAACAAGTAAGGATGCAAAAAACTTTTCCTTATCTCTTCAAATGTTTGAACCATCAGCTATTTATTCTCTCTATATGTGAAACCAGTCCATTGACATATATTTGGTATTTGTGTGATTTAGATCTTCTGGGCATCGAATATGACACATATGAATGAGAGCATATTCCTAGAGCCATCAAAGTTTGATCCTGCTAAATTTGAAAACTAAAAGTCAGTACCGCCCTACGACTTTATTGCTTTTGGAGAAGGGCCTCACATATGCCCAGGAAACGAACTTGCGAGGATCGAAACCCTTGTTGCTACCCATGATTTGGTCACTCAGTACTCTTGGAAGTTTTGTTCAGATGATCATTACATAAGGGACTCATGCCAGTACCTACTCTAGGACTACTGCTCCGGATTGTGCCAAAGAAACAGAAATGAAGTACTATTTTTTACTTGGCTATCCAGGACTTCCACCGTGCCAACTTTTCAAGACTTGGCTATATCAAGCATCCCCATTGGTGAGATAAACGTTAAAACACCATTTACCCAAGAAAGAAGCCAGTGATTTGAGAAGCTCTTTTGAATAACATAAGCAAGTGCACTCTGCCAATGGTGTAAGTTTTCAATTTCCATGATGCTATATGCATGTTGTCAATACAAACTATCAATGCTTTCTATATTACTTAAGACAGCTGGTGTTTGAACAGGAAAGGGAATACGCGGCCTCTCTCCTAAATTTTTCTTTTGCTCTTCCAATTTCTTTGGGTCGGGTTGAATCTGATTCTAATTTTTGTTTTTTTTATTTTTTCTTGCTTTTTACCTAACAAACCATAATATTTCAACAAAAAATGATGACAGAGCATTAACGTATGAAAAGGAGAATCATATTTATTGATTGAATCCATGTTATAGTGAAGTTAAAATCATTTGCTTTCGTTATAATTATTTATATCTTTTCCAGCACAATATATGTAATTTCTCTTTTGTCCTATGAAATAGGTAAAGACAATAGCAATAAAAGTGCTAAGGGAATTTCCGAATGATCAGGCAATAAATAAGGGAACTAATTTTGTTCTCTAACTTAATTGAGTAGATATTCTAAAGTGCGGTATATAATATTCTCAAGACATAAATATAAGATGAAATAAGATGTGAAGTAATTATTTTCCTCGGAGATTGATAAATTATAATGAAGAAAAATATGTCATCTCTAAAACCCTATTTATCTCGAGCACCTCTTTCCCTGTGTTAAATTTCGAAACACCCCTAATTATTATTAGAATAATTAAATATTAAATCACGTATTCATCTAATAGCTTAAATTTTTAGAATAGTTAGTAATGATTTCACCAATATCTTACAATTATCACCATCGGGAGATGGAAAAGGTGATCAATCTTGACATGGAGTGACAACTTATCATTAGTAAGACCACCCGCTTTGGCAAAATATTTTTGTACTTTCTCTTTGTGAAGTAAATATCGATTCACTTTTTTATTTGAAATCTAACATGTAGAAAGTAATTAACTAAGCTAAATAGTGCGGAGTCCTTCGAGAAATGGCAATTTCTATCTGATTTTTGAAATGTCAATACATTGAACTTTGATGTAGTTAAATATACCTGTGCATGGCACGGGTCATACTCGAGTATTAGATTGAATGACAGCACAAAAGTTTAAGTAGATATTTTGATACTTAACCAAACGTGCTTGCTGGTAGTCAATATTCACAAAGTTAAATAAGAGAATCACAGTGGAGAAAATCAGCGCATTTTTGGCAAATTCAACTTACACAGGGAAAGGATAGTCAAAAATCAGTATTTACTATTTATCTCTTCCGCGAGATAAATAATCACGTTGACCGTTGCGATTATGCTCTTGTCACGGCGGGAGCGGAAAGTCTTTCCCCTGATGGTTTTGCTTTGAAGTGATGATGCAATTTTGCCAGATCTTTCCCTAATGGTTTTTTTTTGCTGTCTTTTCCTGGAATTATCTAAGAATACCAACTATACATTTTAAAAGCCAAGAAACTATTTCCCTTCCTTCGAACTAATGTTGGTGACTGAAACAAATAAAAAGCAATACACATCCGGGATCGGCTCCGTTGTTGAAACCAAACAATCGGTTAGGTCATTCTTATGCTATCTGTTTTATCTCAACCCCAACTTTCGAAAGAGCAACTGGTACGCGAAACAAATCAGCAGTCTTTATTATTTAACAGGAACTGCGTCAAAGTTGGTGCGTGGTCTACATGGTAACCTTCACCTCCTCTGTCCTATGGGGGCTAACAATGCAACCTAATAGGGACGAATAAAGTGTATCGAGATCTTTATACCTTTTGTGAAAAAATAATAAATACAAAGCAAAGATCACCTTAAGATGATGGTTCGAAAATCATGAATTGATTGTGTGCTTAAGTAATTGAAGCAAAGGGAAACAGCAGTGCACAAAGATATACAGTGGTTCGGCTTTATCCACAAGCCTACGTCCACTCTCACCACTAATAATCACAAGTCGGGTAAACTCAGTCAAGTTGCACACCCCTAGTATTTTATGATCTAAATATTAGTTCGGGGCAAATTTATCACGGCCATATCAGTTTAGGATTTTTAATTATTCAAAAATTAGTTCGAGGTAAATTTATTACAGCTATACAAGTTTTGGATATTGACCCAATAAAAAAAGAGCGCAAGTAGAGAATTTGGTCAAAAAGGACATGCGGCAGAGAAAATCCAACACAGCCACATAATGACCATATCGTCGGTAAAGATTGAGGGAAAAAAATAAAAGAGAAAAATCACAAAAAATTTTAAATTATGTCAATTATAACATATTTACTATAAATTTTTTTTCATGACATAAAAAAATTTCAAACTTGTATTTTTCTAATACATTTACCCTCCATTAAGATTCCTATAATGAGCATCGTAAAAAATTTGCCTAGATGAATGCCGGAAGGCAAGCGATGTTGTTAGGACACCCACGTGACTTAAATGGAATAAAAACGAAGTTATTTTGACCGAATAATCATCCAATGGAAAATTGACAGACGAAAAATAGATCAATTAGTACAAGTTTGGATTTTTTTAGGATAAATGTGTTACAATGTGCATAATTTGGAGTTATTTTTATATCACAATAAATAAAAAAATTAAAGTAAATATGTCACAATTGATATGATTTGGGATTTTGGTGGCTTTTTCACAAAAAAAAAAAGCAAGAAAATTTGGCTGAAGGGAGGCTTAAGACTGCCGGTGAAACATTCACACGGTCACAACTCGGTCATTAGAATTTCTATTTTCTAGAATGTCGAGTAAAATTCTAATTTGGATATTCTTCAAACATATAATACGTAGAAGAATTCATCGTTTGATACATTCGAGACGTACTTTAAAAAAAAAAAGGCACAATAACACAAACTGTCCCTAAATTTTGGCCCAATTTGTAATGTGACCCTTAAACTTTAGCCTAACATTCAATTTGATTCATGAATTTTTAATTTGTTCAATGTGATCTTTCGACTTTGGTACATATTTAATGTAATCCTTGCACTGTATGAAAATATTTAATATAGTCATTTCATTAATTTAAGTTCATGAATTACATTGAATATTTTCGCATAGTTTATAGACTAAATTGAACAAGTACAAAAAATTCATGAATAATATTGAACAAATTAAAAGTTCATGAACTACATTGCATAATGGGTTAAAGTTTAGAGATCACATTGAACAAATTAAAAGTTTAAGGATTACACTGTACGTTGAGTTAAAGTTGAAGGACTTTTGTGTCATTTTCTCTTAAAAAATCCCATATAAGGGCGTGCATGACGTTCAGGACGTCCATAACGCTCAAGACGTCCAGGACGTGCAGGACGGGCAGGACGTGCAGGAAGTGCCCGCTTTTCAGAGGAAGAGAAGATATCGCCAACTCTGTTCTTCCGTCAGTCTGATCCATCTGACACTCTCAACCGCCCAGGACGCCGTCACATCAATCCTTTTGAGCCACCGCCCCGCTGTGGCCACCACGATCAGCGGCAAAGCTGGTGATCTCGTTGCCGGCAGCCATGGACGAGCCAAGACTCGAGCTAAAAGCTGTTGAGCAGCTGTCCAAATATGGCCGATGAGTGACGGTCGATAGTCGCGTCCACCCTCTCTGTCGTTCGGCGGCTGAGCCTTGGGCGCGAGTGCTCGTTCACAGACCTGGAGATACATGGCGGAGGCCGGCCCGTCAGTCGTCGTGAACATACCGTCATCGTTAGCAGCGAGGACTCCAGATCTGGCCGAACTTCGAGATCTGGAGGCATGGCCGCGAGCGACAATGGTTCGAGATTTGGAAGTCCTCCGTCGTTGTGGGTAAACGAGCGGTCGTCGCTCGTGGCTAAGGCTCTAGATCTGGCACAAATGGAACTGGTTCTACACAATCGATGTCCGTTTTGGTCGCATCTCGTGACAGAACGAACCTGCACACTTAAAATCCATGCATGTTATGTTGAGTGGTGTAAGGAGAGGCCAGTTTCAGCCATTGATTCTCTTCGGACCAAATCCAGTACCTCGCACTTTTATACAGTATCTTAATAGAATTATATGTAATGATCAATAAATTCAGTTTCATTGTATCTCTCCATGTTTCAAAACCCTAGAAACAATAGAGTCCATAGATATTTTGGATTGGAATTGACGAATAACAAAAAATTAAGTTAGTGCTTATTAGCATTGAATAGAAATCGAAATGGGGCGTGGCCAAGTGGTAAGGCAATGGGTTTTGGTCCCGCTATTCGGAGGTTCGATTCCTTCCGTCCCAGGGATTACCTATTCTCTATATAGATAGAAATATCCATCATCAAAATGAGAATTGTTGTGTTTTTTATCTGTCATCTTTACTCTTTAAGAGTCAAATATTGGATATAATGTGATTGTTGTATTTGTTTTTTAATGTCAGATCTGGAAGTGAGGCACCCGGCGGAGGAGACAGCCGAATTGGTTTGCACTGGCACGAGACACGATACGCTGGGACGCGTTACATGTTAAATATATGTTTTTATATATATATGATAAATTATTATTTTATTATTTTATTCAAACTAATTTGATACATATTTATAAATAAATAAATAAATCAAATTAATTTAATAAATTATATGAGTAAAAATTCTTTTGTTTGGTCACATGTTTTTTTTTTTTGAAGTATCCATTTTCTTTTTTATTTTCTGCCCGTTCTTTTTGTTATTCTTTCTTGTCCATCAATTTCTTGAAGCTTAATTTGACCATGCTTGCGGATCGCTGAGCTGGCGCTGATGATGTTTTCAATTTCTCACATTAAAGTATATGGGAGCATCTCATTTTTCTGCAGCTCAATCATTTGTAGCAGACACTTTTTTTTCTTCGCTGGGTTCTCTCTCCCTCGGCCGCTAACCGGAGTTAATGTTCCGTCTTTTTTTGGGACTTTGTTTTCCTGTTATGTTTCTCTATTTTACTCTCCTGTTTGGCCATTTGTAGTCTTCTTTACTGGATTTCTCTTTTTCAGCCACTACCCGCTTGTTGGTCAAGGGCTTGAGGTAATTTTCTATCTTTGTTTAAGACTTTATTTCCCCTGTTCTTTTTTATTGCCTTTCTGTTCTCTGTTTGCTATAGACAAAATAGAGGTTTCTAACCCGTTTGCCTAGATTACCATAATTAAAAACGAGTATCACCAATCGATTGATGTCCAATCGATTGATGTCCTGCTAGTGACAGCAACGGCCACAGTTCGGCATGAAGTGATCCTCCCGGGCAAGCGTATTTTTGTTTGCCTCGAGAACAATATGCCAATGAAAAGAGCTTGAATTGATTTTTGGGGACATCGATTGGACATGTCATTGCTTGCAATTAGCAAGTTAAGTCGGTCTATTAACTGTGGCTAGTAACAGTGTGATTAGGTCAATCAAGCGTAATCTAGAAAATATTGAGTACAAATTCTTTTATCTACATAGCTTATGTCAATGGTGCCAGGTTGGCGATCAAAGTGCAAAAATGTTAAGGAGGAGCTTTTCGTGTCAATTTAGTAATTAACAAACATTTTGGACAAACGACTTTAATGCTGGCCTAATTATTGAATATGCCCTGAAGATTATAACGGTAATTGAGATCCGAGATGTACCAATTATAGGATGCTTTTAGAATGCATCCGAAACGTAACCCTTTAGAAATATTTATGTTCCCGTATGCAGACAAACCAAACGTGTAAGTTGTCCCCATATGCAAAAATGCTTGAGTCACCTCCCAATTGTCTACATCAGTATCTCGACATCTGGCCCCCGAAGTGAGCTTCTGATACCACGTGGGCCCCCGAGGGCCCAAATCCCCAACCGATGAGGCGCACTTGTATAGGCTTTTGCGGTTTTGAGGTGGGATTCTTGTGGTTCACGTCAGCACGATGATACAAAACTTGATAGTGAAGTTATCTGCTATTAACTAATATAAAATGCGCATCATAATTCGATAACATACTTAATAATCTAGGAAACGGCAACTAGATTAATTTACGTGACTTGTGGTTCAATTTCGGGTAGGATCAAATGTAGTGGGGTCCCGTAGCGGTGTTGAAGGGTGATAGTGTTGAAGCTCCAAAAAACTTAAGAAAGATCGACGTGGGGTTGCAAATGTCATTTGAACAGGGAAAACATTGTACCGTTACCTTGCATCAATCCACTTGCGGGGAAAAATTATGCTCACGAGCCTTTAGCTGTGGGTGGCAGGGCATGGGGAGCAATGCAGAGCAGCAACCGTAGCCACAGATCAGTTGCATCCGATGCAAGAGATCAGAGGGTTTGTCCATATCATGTTCGACATGATCACTGTGATCCACAGCTGAGATGGAGAGCCACCTTGCTGTTAAAGCTGAACAGCGGCTATATAGTCATCCAAAGAAGTGGAACTATCTGCACGTTCTCCTCGTGCAACTAGCGACATTTCTAATGCTTTGCCCAAGCCACAAACCAAGTCTGTAGATCTGATGGAGTATAGCACGGGTCCACAACTTGACGAGTCAAATGGAGTTAAATCTGATTCGTCTTCAGAAGCTGTCCGTAGGTGGCAAAAAAATCGTGTTTATAAAGAGAATCTAGAGGAACTTTCATCAGGTTTAAGTATTGACGGCAAGGTAGTGATCGAGGATACTTTCCCATTTGCTCAAGGAATTAGCGAGTAAAATTCCTAAATCGTATGATCCTTTCCGTTGACTTCACTCACCCTGGGACTTTCCTTTGACAGGACAAGTATAAAGGAAGTCTCAAGTGCACTACGGTAAATGGCCGTATCTCGATGGACTTGACCGCATTTTATGCACGCCTCGCTTCTCATGGGCTGCAGGTAATATTTCAATTAGCTTTTGTGCCTTACCTTCTAGTGTAAGAAGAATTAAAGGTTTCCATTTTCTTTGCAGACTATTAAAACGAAGAATGTATAAAGGTGGGATCGAGTACAAATGGAACTGTCAACTATTGAAACTAGAAGATTGAATTACTTAAGCAGTACGAGCATGTACCATACAACTAAAGCAGTAAGAGCGTGTCTACAACTCTAAAGAACCCTACAACTCTAAAGAACCATCTGTCCACAGCACAGGGCAAAACATGTACGATACAACTAAAGCAGGAGAGTGTCAAATTCAGAGAATGTAAAGCATGTAAAACTCACATAAACCTTCACTCAATGCACTACGAGAATGTACCATACAACTAAAGCAGTAAGAGCGTGACTACAACTTTAAAGAACCATCCGTCCACAGCAGAGGGCAAAACATGTACGGTACAATTAAAGCAGAAGAGTGTCAAATTCACAATATGAAGTATGTAAAACTAACATAAACCTTCACTCAATGCAACACTCAGAATCGTCAATCATCTACGTGAGGTTGGATGCGCACGCCCCCAAAGCACAACTTTCGCACTGCTTCTTTAATTTGGACCATTGCCCTATAAAAAACGAAAGTTTGCAGTTAATAGCAAGGACACTGCTGTGAATCAACGACCATATTAACAAATTAACATACCGCATTTCAGTGAATCGATTGTTTGCCCTGCTGGTTTGTGTGACAATCATGTGAGTTTCCGCATATACCAACACGATCTTCGAACATGATAAGAGGTTGATGTTGATTGGCGTGTAATTTTCCACAATTCCTTGTGGCGCAAGTCTCGCCCAGAAACCAATCCAAACTCTGTTGTACCCGGGGCAAACAAGAATATGTCTGCTTGGGGGTATCACCTCATGCAGAACTGTGCCCGTTGATGTCTGTAGCAGTACATCGATCGGTTGGTGATGCCCGTTCTTAATTTTGGTTACTTTGGCAAACGGGTTAGAAACCATGTTTGCTTTGTTTCGTCTAACAGCAAACATAGAAGAGAAAGGTAGTGAAAAAAGATCAGGGAAAACAAAGTCTTAACAAAGACAGAAAATTACCTCTAGTAGAAATCCTTTAAAGGAGACTACAGATAATTACCTCTAGTAGAAATCCTTTAAAGGAGACTACAGATGGCCAAACAGAAGAGAGTAAAATAGAGTAGAAATCCTTTAAAGGAGACTACAGATGGCCAAACAGAAGAGAGTAAAATAGAGAAACAAAACAGGAAAACAAAATCCCAAAGACAGACGAAACATTAACTCAGGGTAGCGACCGAGGGAGAGAACCCTGCGAAGAAAAAGGAGAGAAGAGTGTCTGCTGCAAATGGCCACGAGGGAGAATGGAGAGAAATAGAGCGTTGTTGGTCCGTGGTTCAGAGAGATGCAAACATATTTCCTTCCGATTTCTGTTTTAACAGACTGAATGAATCGGTAGTTCAGAGAGAAGCCAATATTTTGCCTTAAAATTATATTTTGGCACTAAAAACTAACATTACAGAATGCCACCTCAGCGATCCTGAGATGCTCCAATATACTTTGCCGTGAGAAGTTCAAAACATTATCGACGCCAGCTCAGCGATCAAGTATTGTCAAATAAAAATGAAAAGACTCGAGAAAGACATAACTACAAAAATCAAAGCAGTATCAATGGAAGTTTGTTCGATAGTCTTTCCACTAACTACCAAGAATTACAAATCTATCGGTAAGCGGATCGACATCAGAATCAAAATTAACTCGCATGTTTTAACTCAATTTAAATTTTTCTGAGAATCGCAAAAATTCACAATAAGGAATGCAATAGGAATTTAATTATAACCAGAATATCCATCTAAAAAGCAATAGAACTCATCCTGCAAATCTCTCCAACAATTGATTAATAAAAAATAAAGTAAAGTGACCTTTAACGGATTGCATCATTCAATTTTCTATTATCCATGTATAAGTAGTAACAAAAATTTAACGAGCCGTGTGATCGCAAGCTTCTATTGAATTCATAGCTAATCAATCTATGCATTGCACTAGCTTAACACACGAATGCCCTGCGTCTCCATACTTGTTTCGAATTACGGCTAATTAATCTAGTGAAAACATTTCCTTTGGACAAAACATATATCAGAGAACCAAGGTATACGTCCTCAACATCCTTTTCCAGTTCACCACTCTAACAACACTAAATCACCATGTTGCATCTACACGCTTCGGAGGCCACTGCGTCAGACCGACGACATGGCACACGGCGGACACGCGATCAACGCGCCGTCCACGGCATCAAGTCCGGAGCAGAAAGGAGGGAAAAATAAGACCCCACTAGTCAGATCTCTCGCCAGAGCAAATCAAACCGTATAATCTCGATCCCCTTCGACAGCGACTACACGTGGATTTGGAATTAGTGAATGGGGAGGCGAGGGATCTGGGAATTTCAACAGGTAGTACCCGCTGTTTCAAATTCGACAACGAGGCTCGAGCACTGCGAACCCCACTACGAATCCTCTCGAAGATAACGAAAGAGGTGGGGGATTTGGGAATTGTTCAGTATTGGGCGAGAGAATTTAACCGGGGAGGGAAATCTTAAAATCTGGATCAGGAAGGGTTTTAAGAACTCACCACCGACCCTGATCCTCCTGAGCCGAGCTTTATGTATGAGCTGAGTGAATCGTAGTTCCCGTGGCAAGAGCTGCCGGAGATCTGATCGGAGGAGAGGCTGAGGGGGTAGGTACTCTAGCAGTTGCAGAGACGCGAGAGGAATAGTGTCAAGAGTACTAAACGGAGAAACAAGAAATAATGCTTTCCACCTGTTCCTTTATGGAAAGGACAACGATGGCTTCTTAAAAGCTTCAAGAAATTGATGGACAAAGACTAACAAAAAAACAGGCAGAAAATAAAAATGATAATCAATACTTCCAAAGAAAAACATGTGACCAAACATAGGAATTTTTACTCTAGCGCATGGCATAATAAAATGTCAATTAATTTATCAAAGTACATTGATTTATTTATTTATTAACTTATATCAAATTAATTTAAATAAAATAATAAAATAATGATTTATCATGTATACATAAAAATATACATTTAATGTGTAACGTATCCCAACGTATCGTGTCGGAGTATCATGTCGTGTCTCGTGCCAGTGCAATACAGCTTATTCATATATAATATACATCTGTACATGTATAATTTTTTTTGGTTAGATACGCGAGTATAATTGAGCCAGCCTAAGTTTACCTACCTCGGTGAATTGGTGTTTACTAGTTCACCTGAAAATGGAGAAACATTTATTACCAATCAATTACAAATTAACAAATACATGTTGAAGTCCCACTCCAACTGATTTCTCCCTTCCTCCCCGGCGGCCACGAGCCCCACCTCGGCGCCTCCTTCCACAATTGCCGCCGGCCGCATTTCTCCAGTTCGGCTGTCTCCTCTTCCAGTTCTGACATTAAAAATCAGAAACATCACATTACATCCAAACGAGCCCCACCTCCGCTCCCCCTTCCACAATTGCCCCGGCCGCATCTCTCCAGCTCGGCTGGTCTCCACCGGGTGCCTCACTTTCAGATCTAACATTAAAAAATAAAAACAATCACATTATATCCAATATTTGACTCTTGAAGAGTCAAGGCAGATCAAAAAGACAACCTTTCTTTATTCTGATAATAGATATTTCTATCTATATAGAGAATAGGTAATCCCCGGGACGAATAGCGGGACCAAAACCCATTGCCCTACCACTTGGCCACGCCCCTTTCCGATTTCTATTCAATACTAATAAGCACTATTTTGTTTTTTGTTATTCGTCAATTCCAATCCAAAATATCTATGGACTCCATGTTCCTAAGGTTTTGACACGTGTAGAGATACAATAAAACTGAATTTATTGATCATTACATATAATTCTATTAAGATACTGTATAAAAGTCCGAGGGACTGGATTTGGTCAGAAGAGAACCAATGGCTGAAGCTGGCCTCTTTCCACCACTCGACATAACATGAATAGATTTAAAGTGTGCAGGTTTGTTCTGTCACGAGATGCGTCCAAAACAGACATCGATTATGTAGAACCACTTCCATTTGTGCCGGATCTGGAGCCTTGGCCACGAGCGACGACCGCTCGTTCACCCACAACGACGGAGAGAGGGAGAGACGCGGAGGTCCGTGAACTTCCAAATCTGAAACCATCGACGCTCGCGGCAATGGCTCCAGATCTCGAAGTTCGGCCAAATCTGGAGTCCTCGCTGCTAACGATGACGGTATGTTCACGATCACTGACGGGGTGCAAACGGAGACGGCTGGACCAGAGGCCGTCCATGGCCAACCACCGCCGTGTATCTTCAGGTCTGTGAACGAGCGCTCGAGCCCAAGGCTCAGCCGACGAACGACAGAGAGGGTGGACGCTACGATCGACCGTCACTCATCGGCCATATTTGGACAGCTGCTCAACAGCTTTGAGTTCGAGTCTTGGCTCGTCCATGGCTGCCGAGTCTTGGCTCGTCCATAGCTGCCGGCGACTAGATCAACAGCTTTGCCGCTGACCATGGTGGCCACGGCGGGGCGGTGGCTCAAAAGGATGGATGTGACGGCGTCCCGGGCGGTCGAGAGTGTCAGATGGATCACACTAACGGAAGAGCTGAGATATCGATACCTTCTCTTCCTGCCCATCCTGCACGTCCTGGACGTCTTGACCGTTATGGACGTCCTGAACGTCATGCACGCCCTTATATGGGATTTTTTAAGAGAAAATAACACAAACAATGGTCGCTTAACTTTAACCCAACGTACAATGTGATCCTTAAACTTTTAATTTGTTCAACGTGATCTCTAAACTTTAACTCATTATGCAATGTAGTTCATGAACTTTTAATTTGTTCAATATTATCCATGAATTTTTTGTACTTGTTCAATTTAGTCTATAAACTATGCGAAAATATTCAATGTAATCCATGAACTTAAATTAATGAGATGACTAAATTAAATATTTTCATACAGTTCAGAGATTACATTAAACATGTACCAAAGTCGAGAGATCACATTGAACAAATTAAAAATTCAGGGATCAGATTGAATGTTAGGCTAAAGTTTAATGACTATATCGAACAAATTAAAAGTTTAAGGGCCACATTATAAATTGGGCCAAAATTTAGGGACAGTTTGTGTTATTGTCCCTTTTTTTTTTAAAGCACGTACCACACACGTGCCACCGGTTAAGTCACCATGCGGCGCCCAGGATTCGAACACTCAACCTTTTGCGAGAGGAAGAGTGCACGCTCCAGCAGCGCCACCCAGACGGGTGGTATCGTTTGATACATTCGAGACGTACTTTAAAAAAAAAAAAAAAAGAATGTATCAAACGATGAATTCTTCTACGTGTTATATGTTTGAGGAATATCCAAATTAGGATCTTACTTGACATTCTAGAAAATAGAAATTCTAATGACCGAGTTGTGACCGGAGTCTTAAGCCTCCCTTCAGCCAAATTTTCTTGCTTTTTTTTTTGTGAAAAAGCCACCAAAATCCCGAATCATATCAATTGTGACACATTTACTTTAATTTTTTTATTTATTGTGATATAAAAATAACTCCAAATTATGCACATTGTAACACATTTATTCTAAAAAATCCAAACTTAGACTGATATGATCCGTTTTTCGTCCGTCAATTTTCCATTGGATGATTATTTGGTCAAAATAACGTCGTTTTTATTCCATTTAAGTCACGTGGGTGTCCTAACAACATCGCTTGCCTTCCGGCATCCATCTAGGCAAATTTTTTACGATGCTCGTTATAGGAATCTTAATAGAGGGTAAATGTATTAAAAAAATATAAGTTTGAGATTTTTTTATGTCACGAAAAAAAATTTATAATAAATATGTTGTAATTGACATAATTTGAAATTTTTTGCGACTTTTCTCTTTTATTTTTTACCCTCAATCTTTACCGACGACATGGTCATTATGTGGCTGTGTTGGATTTTCTCCGCCGCATGTCCTTTTTGACCAAATTCTCTACTTGCGCTCTTTTTTTATTGGGTCAATATCCAAAACTTGTATAGCTGTAATAAATTTACCTCGAACTAATTTTTGGATAATTAAAAATCCTAAACTGATATGGCTGTGATAAATTTGCCCCGAACTAATATTTAGATCATAAAATACTAGGGGTGTGCAACTTGACTGAGTTTACCCGACTTGTGATTATTAGTGATGAGAGTGGACGTAGGCTTGTGGATAAAGCCGAACCAATGTATATCTTTGTGCGCTACTGTTTCCCTTTGCTTCAATTACTTAAGCACACAATCAATTCATGATTTTCGAACCATCATCTTAAGGTGATCTTTGCTTTGTATTTATTATTTTTTCACAAAAGGTATAAAGATCTCGATACACTTTATTCGTCCCTATTAGGTTGCATTGTTAGCCCCCATAGGACAGAGGAGGTGAAGGTTACCATGTAGACCACGCACCAACTTTGACGCAGTTCCTGTTAAATAATAAGACTGCTGATTTGTTTCGCGTACCAGTTGCTCTTTCGAAAGTTGGGGTTGAGATAAAACAGATAGCATAAGAATGACCTAACCGATTGTTTGGTTTCAACAACGGAGCCGATCCCGGATGTGTATTGCTTTTTATTTGTTTCAGTCACCAACATTAGTTCGAAGGAAGGGAAATAGTTTCTTGGCTTTTAAAATGTATAGTTGGTATTCTTAGATAATTCCAGGAAAAGACAGCAAAAAAAAACCATTAGGGAAAGATCTGGCAAAATTGCATCATCACTTCAAAGCAAAACCATCAGGGGAAAGACTTTCCGCTCCCGCCGTGACAAGAGCATAATCGCAACGGTCAACGTGATTATTTATCTCGCGGAAGAGATAAATAGTAAATACTGATTTTTGACTATCCTTTCCCTGTGTAAGTTGAATTTGCCAAAAATGCGCTGATTTTCTCCACTGTGATTCTCTTATTTAACTTTGTGAATATTGACTACCAGCAAGCACGTTTGGTTAAGTATCAAAATATCTACTTAAACTTTTGTGCTGTCATTCAATCTAATACTCGAGTATGACCCGTGCCATGCACAGGTATATTTAACTACATCAAAGTTCAATGTATTGACATTTCAAAAATCAGATAGAAATTGCCATTTCTCGAAGGACTCCGCACTATTTAGTTGACATCAGGCTTTGGAAAATCTGACAAATTTATGTATTGATTTTTCTTACATTTTTCAAGCCATCCATTATCCATCAGCCAAATAGAGATCATTTATTATCCTTACGCAGCTTAGGTCATACTTCAAGATTGAAATGAGTTTGAACAAATTCTTCTTCGTTTTGTTTTATTTGCCTTCTTTTGGGCTGCAGGAATCTCTTTGCAGATTCAACAAATCTAAAAGATGCCGGAAATAGAGAATGTGTACCTTGAAGAAATGCTTCATAAACAGCAGGATTATTAGATAGAAGACACGGCATAAAAGTTACAAGGACAGACGAGGTATCATGTCCAGCAACCATGACAAGCATGATATTGTGCAGAATTTCCTTGTCAGTCACAACTCGTTCATTTTCTTCATTGTGCTTACTTAACAAGCACGTGATCAAGTCTTGAGGAGGAGTTGCAGTGTGCTGCTCCAGTTTCACCGTCTTCTCTTGTACAAATTCCTTCAACAAATCTTGGACGCTGGAGCTTGCACAGAGGCTCAAATATAGCGCGTGAACGGCAGCTTTACTGGTATTGACCACATTCCCTCTATCATTTCTTGAAAGCATTGCAAGAATTTCTCTAGATCGGCTCTTTCCTCCATACAAAGAGAAGAGAGCATATGATGTTGAATGTAAAGGTTTTCCATCAGGGGCAATGCCTATAGGAAGCTCAAAACGCTAGTGTTATTTACTCTCTTTTCATTAATCAACGAGATTATGCGCACTCTCAGTATATGCATTCATTCTCCTAGGGCAATACATGCGGAGTCCGTACAAGTGCGAACCAGTCATATGCGAGTATGAGTGCATACACATTGTGTACCTTAAAATTTAATATTTTTTAAATATATCACAAAAAGATCAAAGCAACAGAGAGAGCGTACAGAATTTCAACATACCGCAACTTTTTCCATGTCCTGCCAGTGCAACTCGATGTGCTTTCTGACTTCTTCATCTATTTTCTCCAGATATTGCTTCAGAGATTCTGGTCTCAAGAACGACATGAGAGAGTCCCTCACGCGTTTGTGATCTTGGCCACTGAGTTCCATCAGATTGCGGTCCCTTAGAATCACGCCCATCAGATTGCGGTCCCCTAGAATCGCGTGGATGGATGATGGTTTCTTGTTGGCAAGCATGCTGCTGTCTCCGTAGAATACAAACTTGTTTGCTGCTTGTCCGAAAATGAACACCGTCGGTTTACCGAAGAGAGTGAGCTTCGAGATTGGTCCATACTTCATCACTCTTTCTTAAGGCCATTTTTCTCCCGTGTTTGTCCTCATGGCTCGGAGCATGCCAATGCTTCGGCCAATTATGGGATTCCCAGTGATCCTGGAGGCAGCTTTCTTGATGATCCTCTTCTTCTCCTGCTAACGGAAAGAGAACTGGTAGAAGAAAGAGAAGAAGAGGGATCAAAATGTTCTTTGTTGTGGGTGTGGGATGAGGGGAAAGCAAGAGAGTTATATTTAGCTCTATTTTTGTCAGTTTCTGAACTTGTATTTTAGGTGGTAGATTCTTTCAGGAACGAGGGATGAAGATTCCCATGTAGAAAACGCATCAATTTTTATACAAATCCTATTAAATAATAAGATGCTGCCGATTTATACAGTGTCATTAGGTGCCTTACTGGAAATTGCGGTTGAGATAAAACAAATAGCATAAGATTCTGCCGATTTCAAAAACTGGAGTTGACCCGGATGTGTATTACTTTGTATTTGTTTCAGTCACCAAATTAATTCAACAGAAGAGTAACAAAATCTAGTTTCGAAAATTGTATTTGTATTTCTTAAAAAATTCCAGGAAAAAAAACCATCAAGGAAAAATCCAGCAAAATTGCATCATCCCCTATAATAAAACAAGAAAGAGGGCAAGAGAGGAAGAAGAATGCAAAGAAAATGAGATGGGACTGAAGGAGGGATTCTAGGAAAATGCAGTGAAAATTATTCCAACTGAAGTCTTGATTAACCAGGAAGGAAAGGAAAGCTAATCCATAGGCTAATAAGTGAAGAAATCTTATTAGCGGCAAAAGCTGGAACAGTAGTTCCTATGCAGTTGGGATATTCCTAATGATGCAAAGTTCTCACTTTACTGCACCATAACTATAATTCCGTCCTCCTTACCAAAAAAAAAAAACTATAATTCCATCCTAGTGTCTGCTTCTTTACACCAAACGTGGCCTTATGTCATGTTTGGTTGGATGACTTCTGATTGGTTGCATAGTTTTTGAGTCGATGGACTGGAATGGCATTCCAACAATCGGGGAAACTTATCTTTATCTAAGTATCACCTATATTGCTAGAAATGCATCTAATATCTATTCTTCAATAAACTATACATATTCCACACACTTGCACTATCTAACAGCAGATTCGGTTGTGTAACTCTCCCAGGAAGAAGGGAAGGTTGGTACTTCAATTTCCTACTCATAATGGGCTTGGTATTGATGAAGTTGAGGCGTATGAGTTTGAAGTGATGAACTTTGATTGGGCTGGGATGGAAAGTGGATGAAAGCAAAGAGAAAGTTACAGTGAAGATCCATGGTTGAAGATCTCGCCTCATTTGAAGGAAAATTTTTTAGATGAACATGGATCATGTGAGCATGATCCGGATGCAGGCAATAATTGCTCCATTTGAAGTTGGAGTTGGGGGCAACAAGCATCTATGGAGAAGTTTGAAGTCAACCTCAGCAAATAATGTTTCAGGTATTGGCAGAGTACTGAGCATCACCTTTAACATAGCCGCAGCCAGCATTAAATAATAACCCTTGGACAGAAACTAGAGACACAGCACATTACCAAAGGTAATAAGCATCGCCCCAAACTTCCAACGGAAAGCAATGGCATGTAGTGATTCTTAAGGAGTTCAAAACCTTGATATTAGTCAACTTCACAGTAAGGTAGATCAACAAGGGCCACTGAGTACGCAATTGTCCACATGAAAGCAATGAGATCGTGATCCGAGCTGTTCAATCAAGTAGGAGACACCTCAAGAAACACGTGCCAAACTTTTGTCATGATTTGTCCGCACTATTAAATGAACAAAAGCAAATATAAAGTGCATTGTGGACAATGAAAAGCTTTTTAAAGGGGAAATGATTGTTCGAGTCGGGTGTAAAAGAAAAAGGGTATTGCTGAAAAATGCATAGCAGAGACTGTGATAACCGATATGAATGGCAGAAAACAGAAGTACCTCGGACATCAGGAAGAAGTCAAGCAGAATGAGACCACCACAATGAGGACGAAAGAATCCAACATATGCAGAGCTCCATTGTATTTGTTCCAAGAGAAGACTCAACTTCAGTATAATATGCATGAAACCTGGCCACAGAATTCGAAGTAACTAATTAGTATTACTATTGGAAAAGGAAAGCGGGGCAAAAAGAAAAGACAAAGATGGACTATCATAACGACTTACGAGTTATGCTGGAATTAATTGAAGAATTAAAAATAGACAAAGGGTCGAAGCAGAGACTTGACATGAGGAGGACCCCACTCCAGCGACTCCCAACTTGCCTCATCATCTACGCTTATCTCCCTAAGGGAAGGGAAGCTGTTATTTAGTATGGGCAGATGCAGAGGAATCCTCTTCAGCTTCGGACAATCCCATAATCTAATATATTGGATGGAATCACAATTTATCGTCCCATCATATATGCTCTCCAATTCTGGTTGTGTAAGTAGATTCAAGAAGTTTAACTTTGGCAAGGAGGGACAGGTGGTACTGATGTTTAGACAGCTTACTTCATCTCCTAGTTGTCGCCGTTGTCCTTCACAGCCTATTATCTCCTCCATCCTTCTGCAGTCATGGACTAGAATGCCTTGGATATTAGGGAGGTGGAGCAGCAATTCATGAGTAAGAAGCTTCCTCACGTTGGGGCATCGCTCTATCCAAAGAGATGTAAGAAGAGAAAGGGCACCGGGTGGCATGGTTTGGGGCGCCCTTCCTATTAACTCCTCCATTTTCTCACAATGCTGTACTGTAACCTCTCTCAGGTTAGGAAGGTGAGGGAGCAACTCAGATTCCACCACGCTCTTCATGTTGGCACAGCGCTCTACCTCAATCTTCTCTAGGTTGGGGAAGGCAGGGAGAGGCGTCGCAAATATTGCTCCTGCTGCAGTTATCCCTCGTAATTCCTCACAGTTTTTAATCACAATCTGTCGTAGATGTGGAAGGGTGACTTTAGAACGATTCCCAAAGAGATACTTCAGTTTTGGACATCTCTCGACAGTAAGCATCTTAAGACTACAGAATAGAAGAGGGTAGTCAGGATTGTCAATTACTTCATCTACTCCTCCACAGAGCGTCTGTAAGTTTTCCCATTCTTCCATTATTAGCACCTTGAGGCTTTCAAGCGGGCCGATGTCGGACAAATTTGTCATACCTCCACATTTTCTCCCCACCAATCTCTGCACGTCTTGCGCAATCAAAATAGAATCCTCATTGGATCCCCCTCCTGCCCTGACAATAGCATAATCGCAACAATCAATGTCAATATTTCTCTCCGAAGTCCCAAATCTTGGATCATCATATACACTCGCAGACCACAATGATTTTTCTTGATTCACCACAAGTTGGTAATAGTGATGAGGGCCACTCTGTTGGAGAAATCTCATGTATTTGTTGAAATCAACGACGTTCTGGAAAGAAGAATCAAGAGTCTCCAATGCCCATAACTTTGTCACGTCGTCTCCCTTCACTTCCCCAATCTTTAGATATTGCAAGTTTGCCTAACCTGCCAATGTTCCTTCCACTAATCTTTCTATACCTGATTTAAATAAGTCGAGGTATCTCAAGTTCACCAACATTTCCAAGCCCTCCACTGCTTTCAAATATCTACATCCATGGACATCCAACTTCCTCAATGAACTCAGCTTTCCTAAATAAGGAATACGACACAATTCCCGACACTCCCTCAACAACAATGCCCTCAAGTTTACCAAATCCGAGATGGAATTGGGAAGCTCTCTGATCCCACATCCACTCAGGTTTAGAACCTTCAAGCCCTCCAATCGCTTGAAGAAAGACTGAGGGATCAGCACATCCCCCCATAAGCTACCATTTAATAGCAAAGTTGCCAGTTTAGGACAATTTGGTGACATGTTAGATGGAATAACCCTGATGTAATTCTCCATGAAAGAAACTTTCTCTACACCATCCATCCAGCATTCCTCACTCACAATCCTTGTCAAACCCTTGCCCGCTTTAACCATGGAAGTTGCACTCATGACATGCAAAGCCATATCTCTGATCAAATCATGCATCTTGACCATACCCTGATCATTTTCCAACAAGCAAACATTTTCAAGTTTGTTCAGTATAGTCAGACCTCTATCATAACATTTCTCCCTCTTATCCAATCCACCAATCAATCCTTCATCAATAAAAAATTCTATCAGCTCAAACTTATGAATTAGTCGGTCTTCTGGATAAAATGCACAGCATAAGAAACATTGTTGGACTTCATGATTACTCAGGCGACTGTAACTTAATTTTAAATTTGCTAAGACCTTCTTTTCCATATCCATTTGCCCCATGTTAGATTCTTTCAATCTCTCTAAGATATCCTTCCATTCAAACAGATCACTTACTCCTCTCATGGTTCTTGCCATCGTGATGATTCCAAGTGGTAGACCAGCACATTCTTCTACGATTAACTTCATAACTGCTTCAATTTCCACACTAAGAGCTCCAGGTCCAAGTTCCTTCAAAAATAAGCTGTGTGCCTCGTTAGGAGACAAGGGTTTGATTTTTATCTTCTCCTGACAATGCATCTGGCGGCATACTTCGAAGGACCGAGTTGTTAACACCAACTTAAGTCCATCAGCTTCAACAGGGATACCCACCTCATCAAGATCAAATTGTTCCCATACATCGTCAAGGATAAGTATAGACTTCCCTCTTTTACTTAATTGATCAAACAACATTGCTGCCCGTTTCATCGCATCCTCTTCTTTTAGATCACCTAATTTTAGCGCCTTCCAAATGTCACCTTGCAACTTATGTAGGTTGAGATCTTGTGACACAGCTATCCACAATACATTAATATGGTTTGCATTTTTTAGGAGCTTATTATGTACATGCACCATAATGGTTGTTTTCCCGACACCCCCCATACCGTAAATGCCTAATCGTGATATGTGATTCTTTGTTAGGCACTGCAAGATCTTCTCAGTATTTTTCTTAAATGCCTTACCTGCCTCCAACTTTCGTTCTAATAATATGTTGACTTTGGCATCTCCCACCTCAAACAGTCCTTCTGGAAATTTGCTTTTCATCATAAGGTCTTCTGCTTCTTTCATCAACATATCCACCTGTTGTTGTGGTGGCAAATTTTCTGCACTTGCTGGTTCAAGACTTTGGTAATTTTTCCTCAGCTTTTCCACGTTCGTCAACCAATTCACAACTTCTATTCTCTGCTTCTTCAGCGATAGAGATGCAGCGAACTCTAACTCATTCTTTATGTCAGCTTCTCTATTGTAGAGTCGTTCTACCTTTCTTTTCAAAGCTCCATTATTTTCAAAGTTGCCTGTGTTTGGATGACTCGTGATTGGAACGCCTTTGTATATAGCTAATTGTGAATAAAGAATTCTATGTGTTAGATCCTAATGTAAGCATTCATCCTTCTCCCTGATTAAGTAACATCAGGATTCAAAAGGGTCAGTTTAGATGAACAAACATGTACCTTTCGGTGATGATGGACTACTCGCATCTATGTCCATTGGAGCTTCCGGGAAACATGTAATCGAGAACTGGTTATTCTGTGATAATGATGGCACGCTTGGGTGATGCTCTGTGTTCATTGTCTCAAGATTACGAGGTTGATCTGGAAAACGTTGACATGGAGGGTGCCTGGAAGCTGGTTGCAAAAGTAAAGCAGATTAAAATCATAATTAACAATCCTGATCAATCAACCATTAAATTTTCAAAACAAACCACGAGTGCAAGTAGTGTCAAAATATAGACTTAATCCCACAAAACATCTACACTGAAACTAAAATTTACATCAGTTTGATATTCTCATATAACATATCATCATTAAAAAATGAGAGAAAGTGCACATATGAAACATTCAAGGATACGCCTGTAATTGGGAAAACGTGGGATATGTTAAATAAGGAGATAGTAGAAAAGAGAAGGATCATTTCAAGGCATACCTTGTGATGATAATGGGCCTTCTGTGTTAGTTCCGCCCTCTGGAACTTGGGAATCCACGTCCAGATTCTCAAAAGTGTGAGGGTCAGTGGAAGGCTGTGATGCACTTGGCGGAGATATGTCCATTGAAGCTTGTGAGGGAAAGGAACTAGTCTCATTTCCACATTCTTCGTCACGTATAAGAAGTGTCTGTTGACTAGAATGCTGGACGGCATTGGTTACACTTGTAGCATTGGACAGGGGAACTGCTTCGACAACAGGGATTTGATTGCAGTCTGGCAAACAATCTGAAGTGCCTACATTCAGGGATTGATCATTTTGTGATGACAATGGACCTGTTCGATTCTGCAGGTCACTCATTTGCATTTCCCCGGAATAACAAGATGGAATGGAAAACTGTGGCTGATAGGGCATATCAAGAAGATAAGGCAGCCACTCCGGTGAATATATTGACGGACATGAAGCATTATCACCTCTCCATTGTTCATCAAAGCCGGAATGTGTTTGATTGGGATTCTGGGGAGTGCCAATTGTACTTATGTTACTGAGACGGGGACCAGGCACAGCAACACCATGTCTAGTTGACTGATGCAACCCATTTGTCACACTGTTATTAAGAGATCGATGATTTTGCAATGGTGATGACCCTCTACTATTCTGTCGTTCATACCTCGTCTCGAGATCAATAGACTGATCAAAAAGCTCTGGTAGTTGACTCGTATCAAGAACAGTTGAAGCAGGCGGATCAGTTGAAGGTTGCAGGAGAGATGAAGTTTTTTCCGTTCCATGTTCATCATCCGAGCGTTGAATTGACTCATTGGGTTGTGGGGGCATTTCTGGATCACCAACAGGCATGTCAGTGAGACTCAAGGACTCTTGATACTGACAATCTACCGAAGCCGCACCAGCAACACTTCCATTCTGCCAATGGCAAGATGGTTGCTGTGGGACGTTTTGATTCGAGTTCTGCATGTCGTGGGGACTCGAAGCATGGTCACTACCAAGGACAACAATTTGGGCCATACCGTCACTTCCTCGTCCTGTTACCTCAATAGATGCACCTCCCCTGTGGGTTGCGTCCACCACACTTTTACCTTTTATCGTCTTCGAAGCTTGTGATCTCACATGATCATCAACTCTCTCGCATAGTTTAATACCGTAGCCCGGAACCCCAGCGAGGTGTGCCCTGATCCTCGTGGCACTTCCACTAAAATCCCTGCCACAAAACTTACACTTCCACTTGTCCTCCACAACCTCCACATGCCTCCGAAATGGATCAACCTCTCTAGGCATTACTTATTCTGAGCTACTAAAGAGGAGACAATTTAGAGCAGACTAGAGAAGAACGAAGTCAGACAAGATCTACATGTATAAAAAAAGGCCATACTAAACCCTTTCCAATCACCAAGTAAAGCTGAAGCACCCGAGGATCCCTCAGAGTAGGTAAATAGCAGAGATAGAAAAGAACCGACAATATTTGAAATTCCAAAGTAGCAAAAATAGATGAAAAGTAAGGATCAAAGCTGCTCTAGCTTCTGACCAAAAAAAGGAAAGAAGCTGCTCTGGCAATCTGAACCACGGAAAGGTATTAGCATCAGGAATTCGAGAAGGTTGCCAGTTTACGTTTTCCAGGGTTTAGGGATTCGACAGGCTCGAAAAAGGTCAAGGTCGGGCATTATATGAAATGGAAAAACAGAGTCAACGGCAGCCAGGAGGAGCAAAATTTCTTACATGCGCTGCAAGGAAAGTACGTTTTGCGGGCGTTATCGTACCGGACCACATCGAAGAGCTAGCCGCAGGAAAGATTACACGTGGTAAGTGATACTGGAAACCATAAAAGGAAAATAAAAACCAAATCCCGTAAATGCAAATCTTGCATTTAGATACAGTTTGGCTTTTTCATTTTGTGCTATTGAATCCTTCAACTTTTTAAATCAGGCAATTAATTTCTTTAGCTCTTTTTTCGGGTTCGTAAGTGGGCATCTTCATTCCTCAACAAAAAAGTTTTGGATGGACTAAGCCTAATTACAAGCCGAAAACTTTCCACCAGCGCCCCACAAACACAACAGAACAAACATTCAGGGCCCAACACAAAAGTAATGTCCCTAAAGCCCAGAGAAGAAACAACAGAGAACACCCAAGCTCTCGAAACAATCTGAAATATCATACACGGAGCTTTATCTGCGATTCTGCATCATTCAAGGACGCTTTGTTTCCTGCAATAGCTTTGAATGCGGATTCTCACACCAAAGACCACCATTTTAACAACACTAGTAGACTGAGGAACAACATGATTACGAAAAACTTCATTCCTATCGCCCCAAATATGGTAGATGGCACCGTTCCAGATGAGTTTCAATATGATTTTAGTCAAAGACCTCCCTCTAGCAGCTCCAAGATCCCATTCTATCCCAGTCTTTAACAATCCAACAAACTCCAAGCAAACCGCATTAGAGATCTCCATCCTTCGAGAAGGGACCCTCAGAAAACAAAGGTTTCCTAGACTCAGCAAGAAGAGCATAAGACACGTATGTATCAATGGAGGACCACCTTTTTATCCCGTCAAAGGTTTGCAGCCTGTTCAAGGTAGCAAGCGAAGCTATACAGCTGAATTCAGGCGAATTTTGGATTAAACCAGATGACTTGATGTCAAGAGATATTCTGCTTTTTATTACTCACCTACTCCCAAGCGTCGGCCTGAGTGAAACATCCAGAGGTATTTCCTTTGAAAATTGCTATACCCTCAAGAGCAGAGCAGGGGAAAGATCGTTCCACATATGGCCGCTTGAATATGCACCAACAAATCTGGTCTTGCTGGAATTCAAACCCACTCATATCCATAATGACACCAGCAACTAGAGAGTTAAGGCCCAATGCAGCAATATATGTCAGTTTTTTAGGGTAAACGTCCAACAACACCCCATGAGGATGCCAAGGATCATTAATAAGAAACTACAATGTTCATTACCAATAATATATCTGACATGTGGCTTAAAAACACAGCTTGCCTCGTATAGATTAGTTATATTCAATAAATAAGTCATAAATTAGTTTAAAAATAATATGAGTATTATATGGATCATAAATTAGTCATGAATAGATTTACAACTTACTTAAATCCAATCCACCTTTAAGATGCTCTCTTCATTCTCTCTTGCCCTCTCTCGATCTTTCGCTAACTCACGCCACACTCTCACCTCGATCTGGGTATGAATTTTCTTATGTGGAGCTAAATATAGTAGTTTTTTAACAATATGGGTCAAGTTAAATATTAATATTAAATTTACATTACATGGAAAACGGGTTAAATGGGTTTATTCGAGTTAGTCCATTTTCCGAGCCTACCCGATCCACTTGTTTGACGGATCTACCTCGAGGAGCTTCCTTCAAACATACGTTTTGTCATTCCTGGAAGAAACGGACCCAATAGAAACATGTCCTTTAGCTTTTCTCGTTAATGAGATTAAATTCCTTCATCAATCATTGTTAGTGACATCATCAACTTGCTGATGTGGCATAAACCAAACATTTGTATATCAACATGTACAAGTCCAGCCCCCTTCTATTTTTCTCTATCTTTAATGTTTCTTTTCTCTCTTTTTTAATACTTGAATTAGAAATCCAAAAACTTATCATAAAAATGTAATTAAATTATAAACTAATCCAGCCATGGCAATCAAGTTGTTAGACACGTTGGACTTAAGTAACGAAAAATGTAGATATGACATTTTTAAAGATATTTTGAGGACACATGGCTCTGAAGTAACATCTCAAAAAATAGGCCCAAAAAAAAATAATAATAAAGGCAAGAACCAAAAGAAAAACAAAAAATTAGGAAAATGGAACCGAAGAGAGAGGGAGATGTGGGCCCCAGTCTCTTCAGGGAGTGTTGAAGCGGCTGCTCAAGGGTCGCCGGAGCTCACCAAGGGCCTCCGCGCCGCCTCTCTTCCCAGTTCTGGATTTCTTTTTTGCTATGTTTCGCTTTTTCTTTTTTTTCTTTTTAGGCTTCTTGGTGCCATGTAGGGCCAAGTAGTGCCACCTTTTGTAAAATCACATGGAGTTGACAGAATTTTAATTCCACTAATTGAATAAGTTTCAAAAATTGATTACACCCTCGCAACAGAGTTTAAGACTTCTAATGTTCTTATCATTTTCTTTTCTTTTGTTTATCTTGCTTGTATTTACTGATGTGGTACTTTTTTAACTTCGTATCAACACTATACACCATTCGATTTTGATGAGTAGATATACCCCATGGACGATGTTTATGACTCACATACACTCCATACAAAACATTTGGGTTAAACAACACCATCAAATTGTTTATGTAGATGTCCACCGTCGAGTCAAATCATGCAAGAAAAACATGCATCTTGTCAATAAATAAATATTTTTACGATCAATATCTCGTAACTAATTTATGATAGATTTGACGTTACCTTTCTAATGGAGAAAGTTACTAAACACTATGAAAAATTGACCTAATATAATAATTTGTCGCGACCTAAAAAATTTTCATTTTTCGGGCTAATGGATTATTAAGACTAATCTTAGCTCAGGCCCTCCCAAGCTCTACCAATTTGCAACTTAAGGTTTAAGTCTTTAACATGCAAATATTTTCATGCTTGGAGTCGCCACTAATCAATTTACGGTAGGTCGATTAGAAACCTAAATAAAACATAGGGAGATATATTTTATTCCTACGAACCAGAAATTCTAAAATCGGGGATTTGGTTACGCTAGATCTAGTCTAACGCCCTTTCGGTACCTTTTCTTTTCAAAAATATTTTGGCAAGCAGTTTGGATCCATTTTAACTTAATTACTAACATGTAAGATGTTCATGCGGGTACACAAACCACCAATTTAACACCCAGGAAAGCATTAAATAAATTGTAAGTTTGGAAGAATTACTTACCTGGAAGCAACGCAAGCATCTGCATTGTTAGCTAGAAAATCACATTAACATCCTAATATGATTTCTAATTAACAAGCAATTCACTCAATTTCTCTTTTAATTTTCACTTATTTAAATGAAATCTAATCTATATGCAATGACGTGCAAAAATGACATGCAATTAATGCAACCTAGCATGCAAACTATATGTCATGCGACGACGTGACCTAATTCTAATGACAGACAAATGATTTATTTTTGGTATTTTTCTCTAATGAAATTCGGAATACAAATATACCTAAAATAACGTGCAATCTATGATGATTTAACATATCCTAACATGATTGATTTTTGAAATTTTTTTGTTAAAATTCGAAATTAAAAATAACTCAAATCATGAATGCAATCTATCCTAAGATGACTCTTTTTGGGTTTTTTTATGAAAATTCGAAATTAAAAAAATGACCTAAATAATCTATTAAGATTAGAATATTACTTAATTTAAACTAGGAAATAGATTATCTCAAGTCCTAATTTAAATTAAATAATTACTCTATCTTCTAGATATATTTAGGATTCCCTAAACATGCAAAATTCTAATTCAAATCCAACTGATATTTTTTTTCCTTTTAAAAGGAAAGCAATTAAATAAACAAAGATAGCAATCACATTCAAACCATCCACGCGATCCGCCAGATTTGTTTCAAATTCGGATTAGGCACAAAAATCAAACTATCGGTCATATCCATAGGGTTATAGATATTGACGGAAAGTTGATCATTTAAATTTGGAAAGCAGATAAAATTCATTATCGTATCCAAGTGATTATGGATAGGATAATGATTTTCCATATCGCCGCATATCGTATCTTAGGGATAAGGTCGGATAGTCGTCCAGATACGTTGCTAAATTAGGAACGATTCCTAATTTTGAATATTTAAAAATATCGCAGATATATCGAATATTATCATAAGATATCTAATTATCCACATGATATTCATGAAATATTCAAAACATGCAAATTAGGAAATTAAATATTCTGAAAATTATCGGATAATGTCCAATTACCTAATTTACAGATAATCTCCAAATTCGAATCGATCGAGATCGAGCTTGCGGATCGGGACAATCGGCGACGACGACGAGTATAGCAGCGACTTCTCATGTCTGGCCGCGGTGGTGGCGTGCACGTGCGACGGTGCGGCGGTAGCGTGCACGAGCGGCGATGGTATCTTCAAGGCTTCGTCGTTGGGATCGGCTTGCTGGACGCCGTGAATGTTGCGGAGACTCATCGGAACCAGCAAGAAACACCACAACTAGTGACTGAGGGGCAGAAGCATGTTGGGAGGCTGTAGCGGGGCTGGTTTCAAGGCGTGATAAGCAAGCTCCTATGGACATGAACGGTGGCCGCGAAGGGGCTCACTTTGCTGGACGTGCTCTTTGTTTCTTTCCTTTGCCTTCCTTTGTCGTTTTTTTTCTATTCTGTAAACTCTCTGTTGACCAATTTTTTTTTCGATTGTGGCTGCCAAGGGGAGGTTTCAAAGTGGCATGCTGCTCTTTCCCTCTCCCTCCACGTTTTCCTTCCTTGATCTTTTTTAGTATTCTGTGAAGGACTTGGATGAAGAGATATTGGTGAGCGTGAGTCTGCACAGTGGCTGGGCAATTCTCTTGAAGACCCCCTTTCTTTGACTTTTCTTCTTTCTTGTGGCCGCGTGAACGTCAATTCCGTGGCCTCCGACTTCTTCGAATTTCTATTCTCCGAAAATTCTCTCGTGTCTCTCCAAAAATCAGATTTGAAAATTCTGAGAGCCCCATTTAATTTCTGACCTAAACATGTTTATATAGTGCTAACTTAGGTCAATTAGATGGGCTTACTAATCCTAATAGGCTTAGGCTTGGGCTTAGGCCTTAATCTAATTTCTGATTTTATTTAATTCATAAGCGGGCTGAATTAACTTGGGTTTTAATTTAATTGAACATAATGGGCTGAATTAAGCTCGAATTAAAACGACCAAATCTATTTGACTCGTGATTTCCGGCCCTTGCCTTTCCGAGCGAACCGAGTCCCATTCGATGAAATTTAAGCTCGTTCGCCATCACCGGTCCGATGCAAAATGCGATTAAATTAAAATGAACCTAAATATATGTTATGCAATTTAAATATTTTGTTTAGGGGTTAAAAATTAATCCCTAATTTTTATACAAATTACAATTAAATGGTGAGTTGAAATTTAGGTGTCAACATAATTCATGTCTTAAGCGTATTTTTTATAAGCCAAAGTAACTTTTTCATTGTAACAACTTTTAATGAAACTATTTAGCTTTTTCCATCAATTTATTGGTGAGTTTTCTTAAGGTAATGTGAACTGAAATCTATTCTGAAGTAGTAGCTTCTGAAATTGTCAAGTAATTCTCCATTAGATAAATAATATGTTCACCATGTTAGTAACTTTTTATACTGAAAAAAGTTCTTAAATGTACCTTTTTAGAAAAGAAACCCATTGTCGACCCTCCTCTGCACCCGACGCCCTTCCTTTGAAGCAAAAAGCATCTCTTATTGGATCATTAAGGGTGCGAATGATAATCATTTTATTTCTGTCCAGAACTAGTATTTTGTTCATGGAAACAGATTTGAAACAGAAACTCGTTTGGTAACGCAATTCCATTTTTCTATTTCTGGAACAACTTTTTGTTCCAGAAATGGTTCTGGACCAAAAATCAGAATAAAAAAAAAGTAGGTTTTTTGTTTCTAGACGAGAAATGAAAATCATTTTTAAAAGAACATATCTTCTCTCTTTAAAACACATATCTTCCTAAATTTGGCCCTGGTCTAACATGGTCAAACCGATTCGAACCAGTTCAGTCCAATTTATTCCCGACGGGAAAATTAAAAAAATTAGAAAAACCATAAAAAAATAGAAAATTCAGAAAAAACGGAAAAAAAATAAAAAAATTTAGAAAATCCGGAAAATTTCTAAAAATCTAAAAAAAAAATTTCAGAAAATCCATAAAAATTGAAAAATTCCAGAAAAATTCATAAAAATTTCCAGAAAATAAAAAAAGTTAGATTTCGAGAAAATAGGAAATTTGGTGAATTTTCTAAAAAAAAAATCAAAAAATTAAAAATTTCAAAACTTCATATGACGGCTTAGAATATCTGTGGCCACTCACTTTTAGTGAAATTTAAATTTTTTGAGGTGCCCAAATGGTATTTTTGAAAACTCCTTAGTTTAGGGATTTAAAAGTGGTTAACCCCCAAAAGGGGTTCTAAAAAAATGGATTTTTGTTCTGGAAAATAGAAATTTGTATTGTTATCAAACAGATTTCTGTTCCAGGAAATAGAATTTTTATGCTGTTATCAAACGGATTTCTGTTCCAGAATTAGAAATTTTTTGTCGTTATCAAACGGATTTTTCTATTTCTGTTCCAAGAATTGTTTCCGGAACATAATGGTTGTCATTCGCGCCCTAAGAGTCTTCTTTCTTCTCCATCCCATCAATGGACCTTGTGATCCTTTTGGTTTAGTAAATACGAAACTTTACAGTAAAGCATCCCTTGCCCAACAACGTATTGGCACATGAAAAAAGTCAAGTCATCTGCAACTTCAAATTTGCAGGAAAGCATGCTCAAGTAGCGTTGCAGCTGAAGGCCTCCCAGCAGGCTGTCTTCGAAAGCAGCACTGCAGGAAATCCTTTCCCTCGGCAGATAAAGACTCGGGTATTGGTGGAGAACTTCGCATCACCTTAAAAATAGCCGCAGCCTGCATTAATGATTAAACATTAAACAGAAACTAAAGACACAGATCACTTACCAAATGGTAATACGCACGGTCCCAAACTTCCAGCAGAAAACAGCGACGCAGATTTGGTTGGAAGCGTATCCTTGGAAGGACTAACAGAGAGAATGAAAAAGCAATGCAGCGTTCTTACCTGCTCATACTCACTCCAAGGAGGTTTCCCAGTTACCATTTCGATAATAGTACATCCCAAGCTCCAGATGTCAGCAGTATGATCAAGATCCGTGCTGTTATCATTCGCCATCAAGGATTGAATGAGCTGCAGGATATACCATTCCATCATTCAGCCACGACAAAAAAAAGAACATAGCATTAACGTACGCAAAAGCAAAGTACCTCTGGAGCCATCCAGTTTAGACACTTCTTCAAAGAGCGGTAAGCTGCTTGTCCAGTTAGCTAAGAAACCGTAGGACATTAGTAAAGCCAAAGACTATTTGGTGTTCTCATGGAACACTGGATAAAATTGAATCATCTTCATAGACATAGATACATCAGTCGATGAAAGAACTAAATCAACCACTTTCGACTTATGTTAGTTCATTACCGAGAAAAAGCACCACAAAGCAATCAACAAAATGATTTCAGCATATGCTTCAGAACTTGAAAAGAGAGCAACAATACTTTGGCTACTGTCCAGATTTCTGTTATATGGACAATTACACTTTTATTTACCCCATGTTAGGAAGGAGGCGCTTCTTACTCTGACCAAATTCGATCCTTCTCTTGGAAGGCAGAGGAGCAGTAAAAACAACACAAGAAGAACCATTGACCAAAGGTATTGCACTCTATTGGGTACACCTCTCAGGAACTTTTCAGAAACCAGTAGAAAAGGAAAGAACTCTCATTTGGTTTCGGCATCTATTTACAGCAAGAAATCTTTTCCCGTTTATGCAACATAGTATCTTTACCCAAAACGATGTGAAAAAAAAGTAAAGAAAATTGTTCAATAAGATTTCATCCATCTACGGTAGACTTTTGCACAGATGAAATGCCACAAACCAATAATGAAAGTATGCATTGATAGAGCGGAGATGAAGAATAACAAGCTTGCATGTTTTCTTTTTTTTCTTTTTGCGGTAACCTAATCTATCAGTCACCCTGACTTCACATTCGCCAGTAAATGCACCACAGATCAGCAAGGAATTTCCACATGCATTCAGTAGTCTTGCAGTGAAGTGGTCGAAACTCACATGTTTAGCAATCCCAAAGTCAGCAAGTTTGACTATCCCAGATGCATCCACAAATTAATTAGCTCCCTTTAAATCCCTACAAAAGCCAAAGAGTTTTCACAGGTATGTAGGCACAATAAAGAAGGTCCTACTGTCCTTAACCAATATGCAAGTCATCTCATGATGCTTGAGACCAATGGTTTAGAATTTACCCATGTATGGAGTTGTTAGCGTGCAGGTAAGCCAATCCAGTCACAATATGGCGTGTAAAATTGCGGACAGCCGATTCTGTTAGGGCCCCAAGATGCTCCTGGATATACTTGTCTATCGAACATTGATGTGCATATTCTAGATAGATGTTAAGCCGATCCTCGACCTGAGTATGTATGAATATGTTGAAATTTTGGTGAGTCAAACTAGGAATGCCTGTTGAGCTGAGACGTGTAGATGCCATGGAAAGGTGACTCACAATTTCACTGCCATAATACTGCAGAATGTTTGGATGTCTAAGCTGGCTAAGTACTTCAATTTCCTGTGTGACAGGTTGAAAAACATAAACGTAGCAAAGCAATCAATTACCTGGAAATGATAAAAGAAACTCTCTGCAGCATATTTAGATCAGATGGGAGAATAGATTGGATCCCAGAGCATTACAAAAAATTACCTGTTTTAACTGCCTCATGCACTCAGCCAAATTTGGATCGATAGGCAATAACTCAAATTCCTTCAATGCACACACAGCTCCGGTTTCTCTGTCAGGAAACATGTCAAAGTTTAGCTAACTGGATGTCTAAAAATATGCAACATGTCGAAGTTTCCCAGAGCTGACTTACTGGTTGCTAGCACTGTAAACACTTCCAAAAGTGCCACGCCCAATGAGCTGGCCTTTTTGCCATTGACTTGCTAGTGGTAACTGCTCTGTTCTTTCAGCAACTGGAGCTGAAACTGTAGGGTTCTCCATCTATCCACGACTCTGAGGCGTCAAAACAGGGGCGATTACCGGACAATTCTTTCTTCTTCCTCTTTTTACATCTTAGCTCAAAGTGGGGCTGAGGTGAATTTTTTACAACGAAGGGCAAAAAGAAAACTTCCCAGCCTATGTTTCCAAAGATGGTCCATTTACTAAGCAGATCAAGTATTATATACCTGAAAGTTTAATGTCGAAATAGTTTAATCGGGGTCATGTTGCTCTGATCCAAAAGAGCGAAGCAGCGTATGTGGCACAACGTTTTCAATAGACAAGTTAAAGAAATATCATATTTGAAATCCTTTCGAAACACAAACAGATTAAAGGTAGCATTGCCCAAAATTCTCTCTTTTTTGTAGTAGGCCTTATTCCAGGATGATCAATCCATATTAATAAATTGTAATTTCGGCTCTAAAACAAGATGTGAAGCAGACTCTGCTAGTCCCTCGGCTTCTCAAATATTCGGATCCATTGTTCTTCGACTAACCTGAAATATCGACCAGATTTTTTTTCTTTTTTCGGCCAAAAAGTTCTTGCCAGATCGAAATTGGACAACACGCATGCAAATTCCAAGAAGCAATTTCAAGTGAAGTTGCGCAGCAGCATCAGCAACTGAAACATGAAGCTAGGACATCGGTGATACATACCTGTATAACCCCAAAAGGAGGAACTCCGAGGCTGCTATTACAATCCGAAGCACAAATGGCAATCACCGTCCGAGAATCCAGAGAACAGATTGATTTCCTTTGCTAAAAGCTGCAAAGAAAGGAATGCTTTTTGGCAAAGAAACAAATGGCATTGCTCGAGTCAAAAAAAGACTCTGGAAGGATGGAAGTCTTTCCAGGGCCTCAATTGCTGACCCGTTGACCTGACTCAGAACAAGTTGATCTCAGTCGGTGCTTACCGTGGTCTAAGTGCATGATGTCGGTTCATTCATGGAGTCAAGACCATGGGAGACCATAGAGACGCGTAGAATTGTCGAATTGCTTAATTCGACAAATTGTTTAAATTAATCGTGCCAGGGGACGGCCGCCTGCTCAGTTGTTGCCATGGCATCCAGCCCAGACATTGACGGATCTCCGGCGAATGAGCCCCGAAAGCGCTACTAAGCCCACAATGTCGCACCACCGGGCCCTGCGCGTCGTCCGACGGCGGCAACCACTATCGATCAGTCACCACCACACGCTACTTTTTCCGGATTTGAATCCGAGAGGCTGCCGCGCACTCTTTAGTCATTCAAAACTATTGCTCCGGACGTCTGGCCCCTTCTGTTTCTCTCAGATCCCCGAAAACCATCTCACGATTCCTGGAAAAAAAACTTGTACCCGCCGTACCAGATAGATGCAGGCCCATTTCGCAACCCGGATCCGATTTCCGAACCCGTTCCTGAACCCTAAATCGAGCCCGTTTCGATCCGCGCCCCTGACCGTCATCCTCAACAAGCTCCATCCTTTCCCCGGCCAGATCGCCGGCGTCCACCGGAGCTCCGCGGAAATGGCGGAAACGGCTCGCAAGCGACCTGTCTGCCCGGCCTGCTCCAAGCCCGCGCGCACCTGCCTCTGCGCTCGGATCCGATCTCCGGGCCTCGATCACCCCGTCAGCGTCACCGTGCTCCAGCACAGCCTGGAGCGGAGGCACCCCCTCAATTCCGCTCGGATCCTGAGGCTGGGGCTCAAGCACGTCGCCGTCGCCGCCGTTTCCGACGTCAACTTCGGCGCCGAGTTCTCGATCTCGCCGCTCGAGCGAGGCTCCGGAGTCGGCGCCGGTGGATTGGTCGGTGTGGATTTGGGGACCGGAAACGGGGAGCAATCGAGCGGGGCTCACTGTCCTGGGGATGATAGGAACTGCGGTTTGATTGCCCCGAACAATGTCGAAGTTTCGGGGGATTCCCCGGTGCAGCAGAACTCGCGCTCCCGTGGAGTCGTGTCTGGAGGTACTACTAGCGAACCTGTTATCAGTTTTCAAATGGGCAAGAAGGGCATTATCAAATCGATAGACCATATTTGGATGTCTCGAATTGGTCGTCGAGGAGCTGATTTTGATGCCATGTTAGATTGTGAGTCGGCTCGTGATGTTCTGTCCAATGGATTTGTGGTTAGGAAGTTGCAAAACCTTCCATTGAATCCAAGCTTGGGGCTCGAAGAATGTGAGGAATTCGTGCTCGAGGTGCCGCGCGGGTCGGTACTTCTGTTCCCATCCGAGAATGCACTCGGCATTGACGAACTCAAGGCGACTGAGTTCGAAGTGAGGAACCTGATTGTGCTGGATGGCACGTGGATGAAGGCAAAGAGGATGTACAGCGAGAATCCTTGGTTGAAGCTTTTGCCTCATCTGAAGTTGGATTTGGAGGCGATAAGCTTGTACGGAGAAGTTAGAAGTCAGCCTAAGGCTGGATGTTTGTCCACTCTCGAGAGTGTCATTTACACGATGAAGGCGGTTGGGGGCAGTCCGGAGGGGCTGGATCAACTGTTGGATGTTTTCGAGTCAATGGTCGATGATCAGAGACGATGTAAAGATGAAAGATTGGGTAAATCCACTCCAGAGTAAGCCTCTTCCAGCTTGGCTTCCATAACGAGCTCTTCAGCAATTTTCTGTTCGAGTTCATATCGCATAATTGCATTGATTATATGTGCCTGTTGAATTCTCATTCAATGAGGTCTTATCTGTCCCCCGTGTTTTGCACTTCTCAAGGTTTTCCAGCATCCCATGCATCGTGATCTCCTGCACTAGCGTTTTCAATCTCTTCTCCGGTTCTTTCTAAGTTGAATTTGCCAAAAATGCACTGATTTTCTGCACTGTGATTCTCTTAGTTAACTTTGTGAATATTGACTTCCAGCAAGCACGTTGGGTTGAGTATCAAAATATCTACTTAAGCTTTTATGCTGTAATTCAGTCTATTACTAGAATATGACCTGTGCGGTTCACAGATATACGTAACTACATTAAAGTCCAATGCATTGACAAGTCAGAATTCAGATAGAAATTGCCATTTCTCAAATAACTCCCTATTATTTAGCTTAGTTAATTACTTCTGTTAGATTTCAAATAAAAGAGAATCAATATTCATTTTACAAAGAGAGGACAAAAATGTTATGCCAAAGCGGGTTGTCGTACTACTGATAAATTACCACTCCATGTAAAGAATGATCCGTTTTCGCCAGCCCGATCATGATAATTAGGGATCTTTAGAATTTTAACACAGGAAAAGAGGCAGTCAAGGGTAATAGGAGGATTAGAGAATCTTGGCCTATCCACTGATCTAACTTAATAATCAAATTAGGTACCATATAGAGAAGCATCATTCGTCCACTTTAATTGATTAATTACTGAAGAAATAACGTAGTTTTCTTCATTGTATTTCATCATTCTATAATGAAAATGATGACTTAGCATCTTATTTCATCTTATATTTATGTGTCGGGAATATTATATATTATGCTCTAGAATATCTACTTGATAAAGTTAAAGAACAAAATCAATTCTCTTGTTTATTATCAGATCATATTGAAATTCCGTTAGTAGTTTTATTGCTATTTGTTGACACCTATTTTGATGGCGGTCGCGACACTATTGTCTTACCTATTTCATAGGATAAAAGAGAAATTACATATATTGTGCTGAAAAAGATACAAAATAATTTCAACTTCACTATAACATAGATTCAATCTATAAAATTGAATCTGCTTTTCACATGTTGATGTTCTGTCATCATTTTTTTTTTTTGTTGAAATATTATGATGTGTTAGGTCAAAAGCAAGAAAAAAGGAAAAAAAAATTTTAAAAATTAGAATCAGATTCAAACCAACCCAAAGAAATTGGAAGAGCAAAAGAAAATTTACGAGAGAGGCCACGTATTCTTTTCCTATGCAAACCCCATTTGTTTATATGTAATATAGAAAGTGTCGATAGTTTCTAGAGGATCTAAGATAAGGAAGATTACATGGGTATCGGGGACTCAAGCTAAATGCCAAATTTGTACTGACAACACGCATATAGCATCATACAAAGTGAAAACATACAACATAGCGGAGTGCTCTTGGTTATGTTATTCAGAAGAGCTTCTCAGATCACTGGCTTCTTTCTTGGGTTAAATGGTGTTTGAACTTTTACTCCACCAATGGGGATGTTTGTTGTAGCTAAGTCCTGATAAGGTGGCATGGTGAAAGTCCTGGATAGTCAAGGAAAGAATTATACTTCATTTCTGTATCTTTGCCACAATCCGGAGCAATAGTCCTTAAATAGGTACTGGCATGGGGTCGAAAATGTAGTGATCATCTGAACATAACTCCCAAGAGTACTGAGTGACCAGGTAATGGATTGCAGCAAGGGTTTCGATCCTCGCAAATTCATTCCCAAGGCATACGCGAGGCCCTCCTCCAAAAGCGACAAAGCTGTAGGGTGGTACTGACTTCTGGTTTTCAAATCTAGCAGGATCGAACTTTGATGGCTTTGAGAATATGCTCGCATCCATGTGTGTCATGTTTGATGCCCAGAAGATCTTATCACAAAATACCAAATGTATGTTAATCGGCTGGTTTCACAGATAGAGAGAATAAATAGCAGATAGTTCAAACACTTTAAGAGAGAAGTTGTTTGCATCCTTACTTGCCAGCCTTTAGGAATGATGTATCCACCATAGTCAATATCGTTTAAGGCTACCCTGAATCCACCAAAAACAGGCGGAACCATCCTCAGAGTTTCCATTGCTACTCTCCATGTGTACTTCATCCTGGCAAGGTCTTCCCAGGTTAAAGGTTCTCCTGAAGTCTTGCTTTTTGCTATCTCTTCTTGTTCTGCAAAAGCAAAACAAGCTTATGATTTGTCGCAACAAGGGGAAGGAACATGCTTCTGAGCTTAGTTATAAAGTTGACATCTGGCTTTGAAAAATCTGACAAATTTTGTGTATTGATTTTTCTTACATTTGGCAAGTCATCCATTATACATCAGCAAAATAGAGATCATTCATTATCCTTATGCAGCTTGGGTCATAGTTTGAGAGTGAACTGAGTTTGAACAGATTCTTCTTCGCCTGATTTTGTTTTCCTTCCTTTTTGGGCTGCAGGATTATCTCTGCAGATTCGACAGATCTAAAAAGACGCTGGAAATAGAGGATGTATACCTTGAAGAACTGCTTTATAAACGACAGGATTCTTAGATAGAAGACGCAGCACAAAAGTTATAAGAATGGATGAGGTATCATATCCAGCAACCATGACAGCTGTGATATTGTGCAGAATTTCTTTGTCAGTCATAACTCGTTCGTTTTCTTCATTGCGCTTACTTAACAAGCACGTGATCAAGTCTTGATGAGGAGTTGCAGTGTGTTGCTCTAGTTTCACCTTCTTCTCCTGTACAACTTGCTTCAACAAAGCTTGGACCCTAGAGCTCGCACGGAGGCTCTGATTGTAGCGCGTGAAGGGCAGTTTTAGTGGTATTGACAACATTCCCTTCATCATTTCTTCAAAACTTTGCAAGAATTTCTCTCTTTCAGCTCTTTCCTCCATACCAAAGAGAAGAGAGCATATGATGTTGAATGTAAGGTTTTTCATCAGGGGCAATGCCTATAGGAAAATCAAAACATCAGTGTTACTTACTCTGCCTTTGTTTATTGAAGAGATTATGCGCACTCTGAGTCTATGGATTGATTCTCATAGCCAATACATGGGAGGCCATACCAGTGTGAACCACGGTCATATGAGAGTATGAGTGCACACACCATGTGGATCTTAAATTTAATATGTATCTAACATATCTCAAACAGATCAAATGGAGAGATTACATAATACCCACATGCTGCCACTTTTTCCTTGCCCTGCCAGTGCAACTCGATGTGCTTTCTGACTTCTTCATCCATTTTCCCCACGTACTGCTTCAGGGATTCTGGACTCAAGAATGACACAATAGAGTCTCTCACGCGTTTGTGATCTTGGCCAGTGAGTTCCATCAGATTGCAGTCTCCCAGAATCGCCCGGGTGGATGATGTTTGCTTGCTGGCAATCTTGCTGCTGTCTCCGCAGAATACCAACTTGTTTGCTGCTTGTCCGTGAATGAACACCGTCGGTTTGCCGAAGAGAGTGAGCTTCGAGATTGGTCCATACTTCCTCACTCTTTCGTGAAGCCATTCGTCTACTGTGTTTGTCCTCAGGGCTCGGAGCAGGCCAAAGCTTTGGCCTATTATGGGGATTCCCAGTGACCCCGGAGGTAGCTTGCTTGATGATCCTCATCTTCTCCAGCTTAGCAGGAAGAGAACCGGTAGAAGAAAGAGAAGAAGAGTGTTCAAAATGTTCATTGTTGTGGGCGTAGGTATGTGTGTGTGCATGATGAGGGGAAAGCAAGGGAATTATGGCACTAGTTTTGTCAGTTTGTGAACTAGTATTTTAGGTGGTAGATTCCTTCTGTGACGTGGGACGACGATTACTATGTTTTTTATTTGGTCGGAATGATGATTACTATGCTGAAAACGTACTACTTTGATAAAACAAACGGCATAAGATTCTGCCGATTTCAACAACCGGAGTTGAGTCCGGATGTGTACTACTTTGCATTTGTTTCAGTCACTATCATGAATTCAACGGAAGGGAGCAAAACCAAAAACCAACTGTTACAGGGTCGCATTGCGTGCGGAGGCCGCCAATGGCATGGCCGGCCTTGGAGGACACCAAATCTGGGATCGCCAAGGCCGGGCCAGCGACATCAGACCCAACGTCCTGAGCCCAGATCCATCTTGCCACCGGCAAAGACAGAGAATGGAGGCAAGGGGCTTAGCTTGACACTCGAGGCTGCGTTGCTTGTGGAGGTTGCTGGCCTCGAAGGACACTAGATTTGGGATCGCCAAGGCTGGTGATGCCAAATCTGGGATCGGCGACCTCGGATCTGACGTCCCGAGCCCGGATCCATCTCCCGACCCGCTAAGACAGATGTCGGAGGCAAGGGGCTTCGCTTGATTTGCAAGGCCGCGCCTTGGCATGCGACGACAAGGTGGAGGCGAAACGCAGGCAAGGTGGTGCGACGGCTGGTCAGCGCATGGCGGGCTAGCAAAGCCAATCGTGTTAACTGGGTCATGCCACCGGAAAAATCTAATGATTTGGACATGAACGACGGCTGTTCTTTTTCAGAGTTTTTAATTTATTTATTTTTTTGTAATCTTATCCAGAGTTTGCTTTGGACAAAAATTTCCTGTCCAGCTGCCGAAAAAATCAAGTGCTTGCCACCCGACCAAATTGTGACGAGCCAACAAGCTCGTGCCCTAATTTGAGACTAACTTGGGCGCTTCAAGATTTTATTTAAAATAAGAATTATTTTGATTCTTTTTTTTGAAAAAATGATCCCACTTCATATTGTTATGTGAAATTTTCCCTCATTTGAAGAACAGAAAAACTGAAAGGAAGAAGAAGATCAGTTTCTGAATTCCAATCGAGAACCTTATCATCCTCCGTAACAGTGATTAGAGTCGAACAAACACCTGCAACAAAACCAAGAGACGGGGCGAAGAAGAAGAACGCGAAGAAAAGGAAAAGGAAGTGGAGGTGGGATTTTGGGAAAAGGCAGTGAAAAATAGGCCTACTGCTGTCCTGAATGTTTTTTAACCCAGGAAGGAAAGGTAATTCCAAAGATTAACAAGTGAAGGAATCCTATTTTCAGCAAAAGCTGGACCAAGAGTTGTTATGCAGTTGGGATCTTCCTAGTGATGAAAAGATGTCACGTCTCTACTCCGTAACTCACAATCTCACACCATAACTCTAATTACATCCTTGTGTCTGATTCTTCACACCAAATGTCGCCTTATGTCATGTTTGGTTGGATTTGGAACTTTGTTTTGTGGATAGTTTCTGGAAGGAATGGAATGCCGCCATTCCAACAATCAGGGAAACTTATCTTCATCTTTATCACCAAGTTGCTAGAAATGCATTAATATCTATCTTTGAATAAACGGGAAAATTATTCAAAAAGTCATAAATCTATTGAACTTTTACTAGTTCAGTCTTAAACTTTTTAATTTTGCCAATTAAGTTTTAAATATTTTCACGTTTTGTCAATTAATTCTATTCGACTAATTTTAGCTGGAAATCGCTGACATGCATACCAACTGTCCTACGTAACACAGCCGACGCTGAAGTGAAATTTTTTCTTCCTCTTCTTCTTTTTCATTCTTTCAAGCCGGCAAGGGCCGCTGGCCAACCCTTGCCGGTACAAGCAAGGGCCTGCTGACCCTATACAAAATGAAAACGTACACCATTGGCAAAATAAAAAGGTGGCACGGTGAAAGTCCTGGAAAGTTAAGGAAAGAATTGTACTTCATTTCTGTTTCTTTGGCACAATCCGGAGCAGTAGTCCTTGAGAAGGTACTGGCATGGGGTCCCTAACATAATGATCATCCGAGCATAACTCCCAAGAGTACTGAGTGACCAGATAATGGATTGCAACAAGGGTTTCGATCCTCGCAAATTCGTTTCCTGGGCAGATGCGGGGCCCTCCTCCAAAAGCAATAAAGCAGTAGGGTGGTACTGACTTATGGTTTTCAAATCTAGCAGGATCAAACTTTGATGGATCCGGAAATATGTTCTCATCCATGTGTGTCATGCTTGATGCCCAGAAGATCTAAATCACACATTAAATTCCAAAAGTATATTAATCAACTGGTTTCACAGATAAAGAGAATAAATAGCTGATAGTGCAAACATTTGAAGAGATAGGAAAAGCTATTAGCATCCTTACTTGCCAGCCTTTAGGAATGAGGTATCCACCATAGTCAATATCCTTTACGGCTACCCTGAAGCCAGCAAAAACAGGCGGAACCATCCTCAGAGTTTCCATCGCTACTCTCCATGTGTACCTCATCCTGGCAAGGTCTTCCCAAGTTAGAGGTTCTCCCAAAATTTTGCTTTTTGCTACCTCTTCTTGTTCTGCAAAACCAAAACAGGCTTATGACTTGCAATAAGGGGGAAGGAACATGCTTCTAAGCTTTGTTATTTAAGTTGCCATCTGGCTTTGGAAACTCCAAATAATTCGGGTATTGATTTTTCTTACATATAGGAAGTCATTTATTTATCAATTCGGCAAAATAGATTCATTATTACCAATTCTTCTTCATTTAGTTTTATTTTCCTTCCTTTTTGGGCTTCAGGAATTATGCAGATTGGGCAAATCTGAAAAGATGCCTGAAATAGAGGATGTGTACCTTGAACAACTGCTTTATAAACAGCAGGATTCTTAGATAGAAGACGCAGCATAAAAGTTATAAGAACGGATGAGGTATCATGACCAGCAACCATGATTAGCATGATATTGTGCAGAATCTCCTTGTCAGTCACAACTCGTTTATTTTCTTCATCGCGCTTACTTAACAGGCATGTGATCAAGTCTTGATGGGGAGTTGCAGTGTGCTGCTCTAGTTTCGCTTTCTTCTCTCGTACAAGTTCCTTCAACAGATCTTGGACCTTAGAGCTTGCACAGAGGCTCCTACTGTAGCGCGTGAACGGCAGCTTTACTGGTATTGACCACATTCCCTCTATCATTTCTTGAAAACTTTGCAAGAATTTTTCTCTTTCCGCTCTTTCCTCCATACCGAAGAGAAGAGAGCATATAATGTTGAATGTGAGGTTTTTCATCAGGGGCAATGCCTATAGGAAAATTAAAACTATAGTGTTATTTACTCTTCTTTCGTCTATTAAAGAGATTATGCGCACTCCTAGTCTATGCATTTATTCTCATAGTCAATACATACGGAGGCCATACAGGTGTGAACACCAGTTATATGAGAGAATTGTGCATGCACCATATCTCTTAAAATTGATTATGTATTGAATATATCTCAAACTGATCAAGGCAACAGTGGGAGTTTTACAGAATAATAACATACCGCCACTTTTTCCTTGCCCTGCCAGTGCAACTCGATGTGCTTTCTGACATCTCCATCCATTTTCCCCACGTACTGCTTCAGGGATTCTGGTCGCAAGAATGACATCAAAGAGTCTCTCACGCGCTTGTGATCTTGGCCAATGAGTTCCATCAGATTGCGGTCTCCCAGAATCGCACGGATGGATGATGTTTGCTTGTTGGCAATCTTGCTGCTGTCTCCGCTGAACACAAGCTTGTTTGCTGCTTGTCCATAAATGAACACTGTCGGTTTGCCGAAGAGAGAGAGCTTCGAGATTGGTCCATACTTCCTCACTCTTTCTTGGAGCCATTCTTCTCCCGTGTTTGTCCTCATGGCTCGGAGCAGGCCTAAGCTCTGGCCTATTAGGGGTATTCCTAATGATCCCGGAGGTAGCTTTCTTGATGATCCTCTTCTTCTCCAGCTTAACAGGAAGAGAACTGGTAGAAGAAAGAGAAGAAGAGTGATCAAAATGTTCATTGTTGTGTGTGTGGGTCTTTGTGGGTGTGTGATGAGGGGAAAGCAAGAGAATTATAGCTCCCTATTTTTGTCAGTTTCTGAACTAGCACTTTAGGTGGCAGATTCCTTCTGGAACGTGGGATGACGATTACTGAGTAGAAAACGCATCAACTTTGATAAACAAATAGAATGAGACTGACCTAACAGAGAAAAAATGGATGTGACCTCTTGTTTAGTTGTGACAATGGAGTTGAGCCCGGATGTATATTGCTCTGTATTTGTTTCAGTCACTATCATAAATTCAACAGTAGACAGCAAAACCAAGAACCAACTGTTTATTTGTCGCGTAAAATTCAATCAAACCTGTAGAATGAGAATTGGACTACGGTTTTTAGAATTTGAAGACCGGAAAAATTGAAAAGATGAACAAGATAAAATTCTGAATTCCACTCAAGAAGCTTTATCATCCTCCGCGACAATTGATCGAACAAGTTAAATTGCTCGTGCTCTGGCCCCTTCTGAATCTTTCAGATTCCCGAAAGTCATCTCGCAGTTTCTGGAAAAACTCTTACCCGGCATACCAGGTGCAGGTCCATTTCGCAACCCGAATCTGATTTCCACGCCCGTTCTTGAATCCTAAGTCAATTCCATTTCAAATACGCATCCCTGACCATCCTTAAGCTCCATCCTTTCCCCAACCAGATCGCCAACATCCACCCCTGTTCCATGAAAATGGAGAGATCGACTGACACCAATCCAAAGTCACCCATTTGCCTCTTCTTTTCCTAGCCCAGTTGCACGTGCCTCTGCACTTGGATCCAATCTCCGGGTCTCGATCACCCCATGAGCATCACCGTTCTCCAGCACAGTCTGGAACGTAAGCATCCTCTCAATTCCACTCAAATCTTGAGGTTAGGCCTCAAGAACGTTGCCGTCACCACCATTTCTGACTTCAGCTTTGGTGCCAAGATTTCGATGAATTAAAGGCGCAAAATAAAAATTTAGGAGAGAGGCCATGTATTCCCTTCTTGTTCAAACCACATTTGTTTTAATTAATACGGAAAGCATTGATAGTTTCTGGAAGGGCTAAGATAAGGAAGATTGCATGAATACTGCGGAGTCGAGCTAAATGTCAAATTTGTACCGACGACATGCATATAGCTTCATACAAAATGAAAATGTACACCATTGGCAGAATGCTTTTGGTTATGTTATCCAGAAGAGTTTCTCAAAGCACCGGCTTCTTTCTTGGGTTAATGGTGTTTCGACTTTTATCCACCAATGGGGATGTTTGATGTAGCTAGTAAGTCCTGAAAAGGCGGCACGGTGAAAGTCCTGGATAGTCGAGGAAAGAATTGTATTTCATTTCTGATTCTTTGGCACAATCCGGAGCAGTAGTCCTTGAGTAGGTATTGGCATGAGGTTCCAGATGTAATGATCATCCGAACATAACTCTCAAGACTACTGAGTGACCAGATAATGGATTGCAACAAGGGTTTCGATCCTTGCGAATTCGTTTCCTGGGCATATGCGAGGCCCTCCCCTAAAAGCAATAAAGCTGTAGGGTGGTACTGATTTGTGATTTTCAAATCTAGCAGGATCAAACTTTGATGGCTCCGGGAATATGCTCCCATTCATGTGTGTCATGTTTGATGCCCAGAAGATCTAAATCATGCACTAAATTCCAAAAGTATATTAATAAACTGGTTTCACAAATGGAGAGAATAAATAGCAGATAACGCAAGCAAGCATTTGAATAGATAAAAAGGTTATTTGCATCCTTACTTGCCAGCCTTTAGGAACGAGGTATCCACAATAGTCAATATCCTTTAAGGCTACCCTGAAGCCAACAAAAATAGGCGGAACCATCCTTAGAGTTTCCATTGCTACTCTCCATGCGTACTTCATCCTGGCAAGGTCTTCCGAAGTTAAAGGTTCTCCTGAAGTCTTGCTTTTTGCTATCTCTTCTTGTTCCGCAAAAGCAAAACAGGCTTATTACTTGTCGTAATAAAGGGAAACGAACATGCTTCTGAGCTTTGTTATTAAAGTTGACATCTGGCTTTGGAAACTCTGGATAATTTGTGTATTGATTTTCTTACATTTGGCAAGTCATCCGTTGTCCATCAGCAAAATAGATTTGTTCTTATTGACAAGTTCTTCTTCATTTGGTTTTATTTGCCTCCCTTTTTGTGCCGCAGGAATCTCTATGCAGATTCCACAAATCTAAAAAGATGCTGGAAATAGAGGAAGTGTGTTCATTGAAGAACTGCTTTATAAACAGCAGGATCCTTAGATAGAAGATGCAGCATAAAAGTTATAAGAACGGATGAGGTATCATGTCCCGCAACCATGATTAGCATGATGTTGTGCAGAATCTCCTCGTCAGTTGCCACTTGTTTATTTTCTTCATCGCGCTTACTTAAAAGGCACGTGATCAAGTCTTGATGACGAGTTGCAGTGTGCTGCTCTAGTTTCACCTTCTTCTCTTGTACAAGTTCATTCAACAGATCTTGGACCCTGGAGCTTGCACGGAGGCTCCCACTGTAGCGCGAGAACGGCAGCTTTACTCGTATTGACCACATTCCGTCCATCATTTCTTGAAAATTTTGCAAGAATTTCTCTTTTTCAGCTCTTGCCTCCATACAGAAGAGAAGAGAGCATATAAGGTTGAATGTAAGGTTTTTCATCAGGGGCAATGCCTGTAGGAATATGAAAACATTGGTCGATGATCATGCAAAGATGAAAGATTGGGTAAATCCACTTCAGAGTAAGCCTCTTCCAGCTTGGCTGCCATACCGAGCTTTCAGCAATTTTTGGGTTCAAGTTCTTATCGCGCGATTGCATGGATTATGTGTAGAATAATATTTTGTGCCTGTTAAATTTTCATTCACCGAGGTCTTTGCTGTCCTCTACCTCTTGCACTTCGGAATGTTTCAGAATCTCAAGTATTCGTAATCACCTGTATTAACGTTTTCAAGCTCTTCTCCAATTCTATTAAGACTTAAGAGCCTATAGGTCCTTTCCCTCTTAATTATTTCTAAGTTCTGATTGTCTGCACTGTGATTCTCTTGGTTAACTTTGTGAATATTGACTACCGTTTCTTTGGCACAATCCGGAGCAGTAGTCCTTGAGTAGGTACTAGCACGGGGTCCCTAACGTAATGATCATCTGAACATAACTTCCAAGAGTACTGAGTGACCAGATAGTGGATTGCAACAAGGGTTTCGATCCTCGCAAATTCGTTTCCTGGGCATATGCGAGGCCCTCCTCCAAAAGCAATAAAGCTGTAGGGTGGTACTGACATTTGATTTTCAAATCTGGCAGGATCGAACTTTGTTGGCTCCGGGAATATGCTCTCATCCATGTGTGTCATCTCTGATGCCCAGAAGATCTGAATCACACATTAAATACTACATGAATGTTACTGGTTTCACTGAGAGAATATATAGAGCATATAGCGTAAAGATTTGAAGATATAGGAAAAGTTATTTGCATCCCTACTTGCCAGCCTTTAGGAATGAGATATCCACCGTAGTCGATGTCCTTTAAGGTTAGCCTGAAGCCACCAAAAATAGGCGGAACCATCCTCAGAGTTTCCATCGCCACTCTCCATGTGTACTTCATCCTGGCAAGGTCCTCCCAAGTTAAAGGTTCTCCTGAAATCTTGCCTTTTGCTATATCTTCTTGTTCTGCAAAAGCAAAACAAGTTTATGACTTGTCGCAAAAAGGGGGAAGGAACATGCTTCTGAGCTTTGTTATTAGAGTTGACATCTGGCTTTGAAACTGATTTTTCTTACATTTGGCAAGTCTTCCATTATCCAACAGCAAATAGAGATAATATATTATCCATACGCAGCTTGGGTCATAGTTAAAGAGTGAACTGAGTTTGAACAAATTCTTCTTGGCTTCGTCTTATTTCATTCATTTTTGGGCTGCAGGAATCTCTATGCAGATTCGACAAATTTAAAAAGATGCTGGAAGATGGTACCTTGAAGAACTGCTTTATAAACAGCATGATTCTTAGATAGAAGACGCAGCATAAAAGTTATGAGAACCGATGAGGTATCATGTCCAGCAACCATGATTAGCATGATATTGTGCAGAATCTCCTTGTCAGTCACAACTCGTTTATTTTCTTCATCGCGCTTACTTAACAGGCATGTGATCAAGTCTTGATGGGGAGTTGCAGTGTGCTGCTCTAGTTTCACCTTCTTCTTTTGTACGTGCTCGTTCAACATATTTTGGACCCTGGAGCTTGCACAGAGGCTCCGATTGTACCGCGTGAACGGCAGCTTTACTGGTATTGACCACATTCCCTCTATCATTTCTTGAAAATTTTGCAGGAATTTTTCTCTGTCAGCTCTTTCCTCCAAACCAAAGAGAAGAGAGCATATGATGTTGAATGTAAGGATTTTCATCAGGGGCAACACCTGTAGGGAAATCAAAACGTTGGTGTTATTTACTCTGCTTTCGTTCATTGAAGAGATTATGCGCGCTCCCAATATATGCATTCATTCTCATAGCCCATACATGCAGAGGCCATACAAGTATGAACCACAGTCACATGAGGTTATGAGTGCATACACCGTGTATCTTATAACTTAATATGTATTGAATATATCTCGAACGGATTAAAGCGACACAGAATTTACAGAATATAGACATACCGCAACTTTTTCCTTGCCCTGCCAGTGCAACTCGACGTGCCTTCTGACTTCTTCATCCATTTTCCCCATGTACTGCTTCAGGGATTCTGGTCTCAAGAACGACATGAGAGAGTCTCTCACGCGTTTGTGATCTTGATCACCAAGTTCCATCAGATTGCGGTCTCCCAGAATCGCGCGGAGGGATGATGGTTGCTTGTTGGCAAGCATGCTGCTGTCTCCGTGGAATATAAACTTGTTTGCTGCTTGCCCGTGAATGAACACCGTCGGTTTGCCGAAGAGAGTGAACTTCGAGATAGGTCCATACTTCCTCACTCTTTCTCGGAGCCATTTTTCTCCCGTGTTTGTCCTCATGGCTCGGAGCAGGCCAATGCTTTGGCCTACTATGGGGATTCCCAGTGATCCCGGAGGTAGCTTTCTTGATGATCCTCTTCTTCTCCAGCTCAACAGAAAGAGAACTGGTAGAAGGAAGAGAAGAAGAGTGATCAAAACGTTCATCGTTGTGGGTGTGGGTATGTGTGTGGGTGTGGGTGTGTGGGTAATGAAGGGAAAGCAAGAGCAAGACAGATATAGCTCTAACTTTTGTCAGTTTGCGAACTTGTATTTTAGGTGGTATATTCCTTTTGGAACGTGGGATGACGATTTCTATGTTGAAAACGCACCCACTTTCACTTTAATATAAGTTCACATTAAATATTCTGCCAATTTGTTTCGTTTAGCAGGCGCTTTATTGAAAATTGCGGATGAGATAAAACAATTAGCATTAGACTGACCTGAACAGAGGAAAAAGGTCACGTGACCTCTTGTTTTTTTTTCAACAAACGGAGTTGGGGCCCGGATGTGTATTACTTCGAATTTGTTTCTGTCACCATCAATAATTCAACGGGAGGTGAAACAAAATCTAGATCTACAGATATACCTTGTATTCTTTGAAGTTCCAGGAAAAGACAAAAAACCATCAGGCAAAAATCCAGCAAAATTGCATCCTCCCATGCCTTGGGAGCAAAACCAAACAAAACAAGAGAGAGGGCAAAGAAGGAAAAGAATGTGAAGAAACTGAGCTGGAGTTGGAGGTGGGTTTCTCGGAAAATGCAGTGAAAAATTAGTCCAACGGGAGCCTTGATAACTTTTGAACCCAGAAAGGAAAGAAAAGGTAATTCCAGGATAAGCAAAAGAAATCTTATGTCCGGCAAAAGGAGGAATAGTTGTTCCTACGCAAGTGGGATGTTCGTAGTGATGAAAAGATGTCACTTCTCTGCATCATAACTCTAGCTCCATCCTAGTGCCTGGTTCTTTATGCCAAGAGTGGCCTTGTGTCATGTTTTGGTTGGATTTGGACCTTTGGTTGCATAGCTTTTGAGTGGATGATGGACTGCCATTCCAACAATCGGGAAAACAGATCTAAGTATCACAAATTATACATGTGCCACGCACTTGCACTATGAAAGGTGCTCATACCGTAAGCTCAGCGAGTGCTTGGAGATGCTGTGAATTTTACATGTGGTGCTCGAAGAATACGATGACTTCAGAGTACGGGTTCTGCATGGACTGGCACTTCTATTTCTGACTCAGAATGCGCTCGGTATTGATGAGCTTGAGGTGGCTGAGTTCGAAGTGATGAGCTTGATTCTGCTGGGATGGAAGGTGGATGCAAGCAAAGAGATTGTTACAGTGAGGATCCACGGTTGAAGTTGTTGCCTCATTCGAAGGAAAAAATTTAGATGAATCTGGATCATGTGAGCCCGGCTCCCATTGTACCGATGGATTAGGGGGGCAGTGATGTGAGCATGCGCTCGCATGATCCGCATGCAAGCAATAATTGCTCCATTTGTTGGAGTTGGGGGCAGTGAGAATCTATGGAGAAGTTAGAATTCAACCTAAGGCTGGATGTTCTTTTGTCCGCTCTCCGACGTGTAATGTACACGGTGAAGGAGAGCGGACCCTGGGAGCTGGATCAGCTGTTAGATGTTTTCGGATCAATCATCGGCGATCGATGATCCGAGGCGATGTGAAGATGAGAGTTTGAGTAAAGTTATCTCGGAGTAAGCCTCTTCTAGTTCTTCCTATCGTTGTGAGCTTTTCAGCATCTCTTGCTTAAATTTCCTACAAGTAATATTTTGTTATAGGTCAACTTGTACATCTATTTTTACACCTCATTGAACTCAAATTCACTGAGGTCTCCACTGTCCTCCAACTTTGCTTCTTACAGAAGGATCTCAGAATCTCGTGCATTTTCATCTCATTCATTAGTGTACTTGAACTCTTCTCCAGCTCGGCACCTCAAGGTCCTTTCTTTCTTATCAATTTATGAGTTAGAAGTCACCAAATGCATTTATTATTGGCAGTGTAGTCTTCTGTGGGATCAATTTTGTGATTACTGCCGGCCACTAAGCATGTAGGATCGAGCATCAAAGATCCTGTATTGTAAGTCCAAAAGCTTTGATAGGATCCCTAGTAGGAGCTAAGATAAGATAAGGAAGATTGCATCGATTCTTGGGAGGCGATTATATGCGGTATATGTACTTGCAACATGCAGAAAGCATCATACAAAAACTAAAGCATACACCCTTGGCAGAATGCGCTTGGTTATGCAAAGCTTATATGAACCTCCTGCAATGCTAATTTTCTTTCTCAAGTTAGTGACACTTTTCACAGCCACAAATGAAGCTACAGCACACACCCCTAGCAAGGGAGAGTCTCAAGGCTTCCAAAAGGGCAAAGCTTCAATACCGAAGGCCTACTACACCTAGCAAGCAAGGCCCGGATTCTCCGTGCGACGACAACCGTAAAGGTAAAGAGTTATAGATATCATCCGAACCATTGATTACGTGGAACGCATGATAAGAGCTCATATATCGATAACTTAAATGGGCTTTGAGCACGTTAAAAGTCGAGAACACTGAAGGGCATAGAGGCCCATGAATACAACCCTCTTTGGAAACAACCAAAACCCAAGACCAGAAGGCCTCAATAACCAAAAGCCTAAAAAGGCCACGCGGCCTGAAGGGGTGATCGTGTCACTTCACATCCCCACTTTTACCAACAGAATAATCGGGTTAATTCCCAAAAAAAACACCAACTTTATGTCTAGAGACAATTCTGGCCCGAACATTTTTTTGTTCCATAAAAAAGCACCAATTTTAGTTCGAGGGACAATTTTGGCCCGAACTTTTTTTTGTTCCATAAAAAAGCATCAACTTTAGGTCGAGGGACAATTTTGGCCCGAACTTTTTTTTGTCCCGTAAAAAAGCATCAACTTTAGGTCAAGGGACAATTCTGGCCCCAACTTTTTTTTGTCTCGTTAAAAAACACTAACTTTGACTTAAATCCCAAATCTGGCCCCCATTAACTTAAAACCATTAATTATCTAACTTGACTATTCCATATTAGCAATAAATCCATGTGACTTGCTAACCGGATTTAAAGCAATATTTATTGTCTTATTTTTAAGCCACAATTTGAAGATTAACGATAAAACTGTTTATCTCATTCACTTCACTGACAAGTCAAAAATATCTTTAGATTGAATCTCTCTGGCCAAACTTAATCTGAAACTAACAACTGCTTGTCGACAAACGTCATGGACGAGATTGGCCAAGCTCATCACTATAACCTTTTTTCTTAAACAATGGTGAAAGTCAACAGGTGATTAAATTTAGAATCATGATGAAAGTTTGTGATTTTTAATAAGATAAAAAAAAAATTAGGGCCAAAATTATCACTCAACCTTAAGTTTGTGCTTTTTTATAAGATAAAAAAAAGTTTGGGCCAGAATTGTCCCTTGATCTAAAGTTGGTGCTTTTTTATGGAACAAAAAAAAATTCGGGCCAGAATTGTCCCTTGACCTAAAGTTGGTGCTTTTTTATGGAACAAAAAAAAGTTCGGGCCAGAATTGTCTCTCGACTTAAAGTTGGTGCTTTTTTATGGAACAAAAAAAAGTTCGGGTCAGAATTGTCCCTCGACCTAAAGTTGGTGCTTTTTTTAGAATTAAGCCCAGAATAATCACGGCTTTACTAAGTCCCAAGCAAGGAAGCAAGCGAGAAAGAGCAGACTGGTGCGGAGAAATCGGGCTGGGTGGAAGAAATAAACATTCCCCGACAACCAAAGGAGAAGTTGAAGTCTGTAATGGGACGAAAGATCCTGAATTTAGTACTGGTCCTGTGGATCTTCTCAGCTGCTGTCGCGGCCGATTACGTGCGACCGCAACCTCGAAAGACCCTCGATTTCCCATGGGAACGCAAGCCCTCCTCGTATCCCCAGCAGGTGAAGAACTTCGCAATTCTCGCTCCTTCCTTTTCTGTCAATCTTTCGTTTCGAAAGCCCTCTTCTTTTGGGGGGATGACGTTTGTCGAGTTAGCGCGACTTCGTTAGCTGGGTCCTCCTATCTGTTGATATCTTGGCGGTGGGGGGTTGAGTTTGGCTCGCTTTCTGCAATTTTTCTGCAATTTCTGAGTTATGAGAAAAATGGTCAATTCCTTGGAGCTTCTTGTTGTGTTTTTGAAGCTGCACCTTGCTTCGTGTTTCATCTTGCGGTGAAGATTGTTAGATGTGGAGTGTCAAATCACAGTAAAGAGGGACCTCAACTAATGGATGGCAAAAATGGGAAAAAGGAAATGCCACTTTAACTTTGGTACTTCATATGGCACCAAACCAAGATTAGACGTTTGTTACTAAAGTTACTATCTTTATCTTTATCGGTGTGATGGCTACAGTTGGTCTCGTCGCCCTGCACCGCCCTCGTAAACTATGTTGTTTCTGAGCAGTATCAACAATTTATGATGAAGGCCAAGGTGTTGAATGATCTGTTAGTGACCAATTTATGTGTCGATTGAGTTTGCTTGGTGGGAGAAGCTTGGTTGTCTTGTTCTCTTGTTGTGTTGACTTAGTTCGCTTAACGGGGAGTGGATTCGTCAGTAGTTGGTGATTTCAGTATTATTCTGAGATGATTTCCAGCTGCTTCACCAAGATCATATATTGATACGTTATGTGACGGTATCAAATCCTCTTGCAGGTTCACATTTCTTTAGCTGGAGACAGACATATGCGCATCTCATGGGTCACTGATGGTAAATCTTCCCCTTCATACGTGGAATATGGAACATCGCCTGGTCGATATGACTCTACAGCTCAAGGAGAGAGCACTTCTTATAGTTATCTATTTTATAGCTCTGGAAAGATACACCATACGGTGATCGGGCCATTGGAAAGCAACACTGTTTACTTCTACAGATGTGGAGGAGAAGGTCCTGAGTTCCAGCTCAGGACTCCTCGCACAGAATTTCCCGTTGCTTTCGCTGTGGCAGGAGATTTAGGCCAAACTGGCTGGACTAAATCAACGCTAGACCACATTGATCAATGCAAGTATGATGTGTATCTCCTTCCTGGAGATCTGTCCTATGCTGATTACATACAGCATCGCTGGGATACATTTGGTGAACTGGTGCAACCACTTGCAAGTGCAAGGCCTTGGATGGTAACACAAGGAAACCACGAGGACGAGAGCATTCCACTTATTAAAGATGGATTTCAGTCCTATAATGCTAGGTGGAAGATGCCATATGAGGAGAGTGGATCGACTTCAAATCTATACTACTCATTTGAGGTGGCAGGCATCCATGTCATCATGCTTGGCTCATACACAGACTATGATGAATACTCAGAGCAATATAACTGGTTGAAGGTTATTCTTCATTTCCTTTTTCTTTGTCATGCGAAAGTTGTTGCAATATTACAGATGTGGTAGTGAATCAATTAAATGCACTGATTACAAAGGAGGAAGTTTGTGCTGTTAGCCATCTGTAGAAGTTAGGATTCTAAGATTGAGGTAACAAGTCTCACAGATAGGAAAGATTAAGTTTGTAATTTATATCTTGATTATATTTTGTTAAGAGTAAGGAGATTTGAAATCAATTGTTAGCTACTATTTTGCTAATGAGGCAATTCAATCTTGACCTTGCTAAGGGGAATTAATCTTCATATCAGTTATCAAAGGCAAAGGTGTTCATTGTCAGCTATCATATCTCGCTCTTTGTTTTATTATATTGATGCGGAGGAACTTATCCTGATATTTAGCACTCATTTGTGCCTGATGCTTTAGAATTTTCTGCTAAAATATATGTTTTACTCTCAATCTACAGGCTGATCTTTCAAAGGTTGATCGCAGTAAAACTCCATGGCTGATCGTGTTGACCCATGTACCTTGGTATAACAGTAACTATGCTCACCAAGGTGAAGGCGATGGGATGATGCAAACCATGGAACCATTGCTTTATGCAGCTGGGGTGGACATAGTATTTGCAGGACATGTGCATGCTTATGAGCGATCTGTATGACCCTATACCTATACTTTTTCATCTCTCATTATTATTTGATGTGCATGAGGCATGATTTTAAGTGGTCATCACTGAACAGAAACGTGTCAATAGTGGAAATCCCAATCCTTGCGGTGCTGTTCACATTACCATTGGCGATGGGGGAAACAGAGAAGGTTTAGCTCATAGGTATGTCCTCACTCTAAGAAAGCTATGGATTAGGGATTCGATAGGGCATTCTGTTGATGAATTTTCAATGGATGCATCGGAAAATGTTAATATAGATACTGTGTATCATTACAGATATAAGGACCCCCAGCCAGAGTGGTCTGTCTTCCGTGAAGCCAGCTTTGGTCACGGTGAGCTCAAGGTTGTGAATTCATCACATGCATTCTGGAGCTGGCACAGGAATGATGATGATGAGCCAGTGAGGTCCGACCAGCTGTGGATTACTTCTTTGAAGAGTTCAGGTTGTCTCGCTCAAAAGCAGCACTCCTTGAGGAAAATTCTCATGGCTCCTTAGTATTGGCAGTATGAAGTCCCGATGCCACGGCCAATACAGGATCGGTCATATGTTGATGTAACTAGGATGGGGTGATGTCTTGTCAATATGTATTTTTTTCTTTTGGTCGGTTGTCAACATGTACCTTGAGACGTTGCAAAATTGAGTGTACCCTATGGGATTCAAAACATATGTTTTCTGGGAAAGTTAAGGGTCCTCAGGTCTCTATTGCGCTTGACGGCCAAGTTAAGTGCAACCTGTACCTTCCGCTTCTATCAAATACATGACCCATCTTTCAGATTTATGCTGTTTCTTGTTAGTCAGGCCTGCCTACAACCCAGGGTCGGAGCAGAATCGGTGTTTCCCCTCCCTAAGTGTGGTTCCAAGCATTAGACGAATCTTCACAGCTGCGGATACTCGCAAAATTTAAAATTCCTGGTATTGTGGTTATGACATTTCTTGCAGACTAACTATTAAAGGCGCAGCAATTGTTAATAAAAAAGCGGCAACAAATGACCAACATGGTAAGAGTTGACTTGTGACATGCTTCTTCAAGTTTCAACTAACACAGCCTGTAAAAATGCATGCACACCGACAGATATTTGTGGGGGTTATAAATATGTACGATGCTCTCGCATAAAAAACATCCAGATGCAGTCTCTGCCTCAACTAAGCATTACATGTGCCGGATCAAGAGTTAAATAACAGGGACAAAACTTGGTAAAGCCAGTCGGAAGAAAATAATCTCACGACTAGATTCATCATTATAAAGTTAATTCATTAGTGCATTGAACTCAGTAGCTTAAGAGCCAATGCCTCTTGATCTGCCAAAGATATAGCGTCAGACTTCTTATCAATCTTATCGTTAGTTTCTTTTCGTGTGCCATCATCGTCATCACTGTCAAAATATATCTTCAACTTCTTTCGGTTTCTGTTCTCCATAGCTTCACTGTCTGACCCGGAAAGCTCACTCTCACCCTCATCGTCATCGTCTTCAAGTTTCCCTCCCTTCAATTTCATCTTTTGCTTGAGTCTTCTTTCCCTGCGGCGCTGTCGCTCTAGGAATTTGTCTTCTTTATCCACTTGCTTCATCTCCTCTCTCATCCTCTTATAGTACTCGTCTTTCTTCCCTGCAATAAATAATTAGAGAAACTTGCACGAGTGGAAACAGACAAAAACCATCCTCCGATATTCATTTGTTCATAGAATCAGGAAGTAAGTATCCAGGCAGATGTAAAACAAAATGACAAGCAAACCAACCCAATACCAAAAAAAACACACGCACACACATTCAGTCAATTCATTAACCATAGACATTCTTCGCCATTGGCAAGATGCATCGAACACAAGAAATCCACGATTCAATTTTGAATAACATCAACACAACATTACTCTCTAAGAAAAATCTAAAAACACTAATAAACTTGAGTAGCAGTGCATACCTTTGTCAAGCAAAAGAGTACCATCTGAACTCTGAGTCTCTGCTATCCTAGCAAGCGGGGGTAGGGTATTTCCTTCATCATCAAAGACAACTCTAGTTCCCACTGGCCTATTGACATTGATTTTAAGCTTCTTTTTCTTCAAGACCCGAGTCGCCGGTCTACAGTACAATAGCAAGTTAGATGTTTTTATCTTTTTCGCTAACATCAAATCAAGTTGCAACAGATGAGGATCTTGAAGATGCAGAAAAACAAGTAGCTTGTAGAATCCTAACCAACTTTTGATAGTTGATGCTCTTCGTAATCTACAAGAGATAATTCTACCACAGACAGAACATGCAGATTTCAATTTTCCTTTGATCTTTTTGTAGCCTACTCTGTGCATAATTGCATTCTGATCATTTCAACAAGGATGATGTCTAAAATATGACTATGCCCACACTGAAGAGTGCATAAACTATCTTTTGGTAGCAATTTTCTTATATGAAAGAAAAACATACATTACATCTTCAAGTTCATTAGCTTTTGGCTGAGCTTCATCCACATCATCATCAGTCAAAAGTAAATTGTTCTCTTCATCTTGTTTAGAGTCATTCACCCACAGAGTCCTTGTTGAGACCTTCAATTCACTTCTGCCCACAGCATCCTCTGGTTCATGTGGTAAAGATTCTTGTGGGACTGTTTTGGACTTAATTTTCTGGTTTAAGAAACGAATCTTAGGAGTCATCGGTAGACCAAATGATGCTGAGAAATCATCAACAGGGAGTTTCATCACATCAAAGATCTCTTTATCTTTCTGTATATGGATCGACCGCAGATATGTGATGAAGGCCCTTTGAGCAAGATACTGAATATTTGGATACTTGACAAGCAAGGCCGACAACAAGCCAGAAACTGGTTGGAACCTTTTTTCGTTTGCCTGGAATCAACCCAAATCAAAGCCATGTCAGCATCTGAGGTGTCAATGCCACATGGTAATCAATGAAGTGCACACACGAAGTACCGCATAACCAACTTTATAGATGACTAGTAAGCTAAAAGGCAAAACGGTCCAGAGAGAATGCATTACCTTAACGAGTTCTAAAGGAATTTTGGCAGCTCTTAATTTTTCAAGCATTTTCGTTTCTGATGGCATCAGAAACAAAACTGACCTTCCTCCAGACAAATATCGCGCTGTGCGACCGACTCGATGAATGTAAGATGCAACATCTTCTGGACAATCGACCTACAAGTTCAAAAGGCTCTAAGACATTTATAAAAAGGAATAGACTGCTCCTTCCCGAGAAAAAATAAGATGACAATCTGATCAACGAATCCACCAAAAGCACAGTGACAAAAAGAATCACCTGAATGACCCAGTCCACTGCCTTATTGAAATCAAGACCTCTAGAAGCCACGTCAGTTGAAAAAAGAACAGACCTCTTCTCACAAAATTCAGAATATATTCCCATCCTTTTCTCCTGCTTCATCCTTCCATGAAGACATTTCAAGGGAATTCCCGGACGAAGTTTCTTAAATGCTTCATAGACAAATTTCACCTAGGAAGATTGCAATTTAGTGGTAGCATTAAATATGAACAAAAGAATCAACCCAAACATGAAACAGTGAATGGAATATTGAATATATCAACCAGAATAAGAGGTTAAAAGACAGGAGTTGAGCTAAGCATTTGATCAAGCAAATACAACTAAATCAAGTATCTTAAAGCAAGTAATTCTCCCAAACATGTGATAGTTGATTGTTGAAACCAGCAATCTCTATAGAAAAAATGGGACCAGACTCCGGTATGATTAGATTTATCTCTAAAATAGGAATCTGAACCTCCCATTTGTTTGGTCAAAACAACAATTCCCATTTTGTGGTTACACCAACTCACGAAGTAAATGGTCCACGACAGCAATTAAGCATTTGCAAGAGCTGTGCTAGTAAATGCACCAGTGTATAAAAAAATTTTCTTCAATAGATGCATATGACAAACTAACAAGTTTTGGGGAGAAAGTATCCGAAGAATCAGCCACCGGTTTTAGCCAACAAATTCAACTAACCACCAAACAAATCTAAGTCAACAAAAACCTAAAACGATGCTAATAACACAAACAGAAAACGTCAGATAACACAAACTGTATTACACAATTTTAAGGATTCACAGAGAAGGCCAAATTATCTACTTATTCTATTAAGGTGAGGCCAATAAAAATGGCAAGTCTCAGTCAAGAGAGCTCAAAGGTTCTAAAATACCTGCTTGCAACTCGAGAGAAACACAAGAATCCGGGATTTGAGATGGGTCTTAATAAAGCTCCACAACAAGTCCAGCTTCTGCTCAAGCGGAACAGCCATAGCAGTTTGCTGCAAGCGGTTTGGAGTCGCCGTCACAGACTCCTCATGCACACTTACATACTCAGGGTCCTTCAAACTAAGCCTTGCAAGATCCTGGACTGACTTTGTCTGGGTTGCAGAATAAAGCATGGTTTGTCTATGTTTAGGTAGCTGCGAAATAATTGCATTTAGAGACTTCTTAAATCCAACGTCAAGAATACGATCTGCCTCATCAAGGACCAAGACCTGTTCCCTGACCAGAAATTTTAACTCAAATCAGCAACTATATATCAGCATTCAAATTGCTAATAAATTATTCCGTTGACCTTAAGCTGTGAGCAATCAAAGTTCGGAGTCTCGTCCATATGCTGGAGAAGCCGACCCGGAGTACAGACCAATATGTTAAGGTCGTTTACGCTCTGCTTTTCCAGGTCAACATCCTTGCGGCCACCAATGAGAAGACCAGCGCTGAAGCCATGGTACTTCCCAACAGCTTTCAACACATCGAAAAGCTGACCAGCTAATTCCCTCGTAGGAGATATTATGATGCTTCCTACCCCGTCCTCAGGACCCCATCGTTCTCTGTACAATTTCTCCAATACCTGAGACAAGCTACATAATTTGAGTCTAAAAAAAGTTTCCTCGCTCAGACAGTGAAAATGCCTCAAGGGAAAACTTTTAAGAAGTATCTGAATGGGTAACTTATAAAAACTAAAAAGGATTAGAAAGCGCAAAAAAATAAAAATAAAAAGGAGGGAGGGGGAGACTGGAGACTTCTAGCAGCAAGCTGCAATGCGATTTGCCAATAGATGTAATAAGGTTCCAAAAACAAACTAAAATGTCACCGCGTCTAGGGACAAAGAATCAGCAATTCTCAGAAAAAGAAATCTGCAAAACTTGAAATTTCGACAGAAACATAGGAGAAGAGAAGCCCAACTCTGCACATTCTTACAATTCTAAACCAAAAAACGAGCCAATCAATCATTCGAATGAACAACACACTGACCGGAATGAGAAAAGCCAGAGTCTTCCCCGACCCAGTCTTCGCCGCGCCGAGGACATCTCTACCGCAGAGCGAGTGGGGCAGCGAAGCTCTCTGAATATCGGTCATCTTCACGTACTTGGCGTCGCGCAGGCCGTCCTTCGTCCTGTTCGATATCGGCAGCTGGTCGAACTTCGTGGACCCGGCGTACGGAGGGAGCGAGGAGGCGGCGGCGCCGTCGTCGTCCTGCGGCACGCCGGGAGGGGGCGGCGGAGGAGGTAGCGACAGGGGATTGGAGCCCGAATCCGGCTTGCGGGATTCGATCCACGCGTCCAGGAGCTCAATCTCCTGGACCTCCGAGAGGCGCTTCTGCTTGCGGAACTGCTTCGACCTGGGTCGCTTCATCGTCGGCGGCAATTCGGGGGAGCGGCGAGCCTCCGGCAACCTCCGGTGGAGATTTTGCCTGCTCTTCTCCGAGGTCAGCGAGGGACGGCCATGGAGGGTTTAGGGTTTTTGCAGGGCGGCGCGATGTTTTACGAGGAGGAAGAGGATGGGGAAGCACGTAGGGAATTTACGTATCTGCCCTTCCGCTCGGCGCCGCTTGTGGATTTTTCGAAGTGACTATTATCCCCTCGCGCCTTGACGGTCGATAATGTGGATTCAAGAAAAGGTAACGACGTCGGAATGAATTTGATCGCCGGCGACGGCGTATTTGAATGATTGAATATTGTTATTAGGTCCGCCGGTGGTAGGAGTTGCGATGAGTGGAGGCGGCCCGCTTGGTCCCGAGAGGTCCAAAAGGCAAATGAGCCGACTCGATTAATGTCCTTAAATGAGCAGGCCTAATCTGTTCAACTTTGATTCGAATTCATACCGAAACAAATCGAACATTATCTATGTAGAATTCATATTATGAATGGGTTTGTGAATTACATTAGGCCCTTTTTATCGATGAGTGAGTTTGGCACGATACAAAATTTACATATAAATCTTCAGATCGAGCGAGATTGAAGTTGGAGATATCCGGCTTTCTTGTTTGAGGATGTTGCCTAAGTCGCTCATTTGCCTTTCACACTCCAATGGACCACCGCCACGTTAATTGCCTCTAATTTCAGGCGACAACGCACGCGCCCAATCCTTCACGCCTCTAATTACATTGATGTTGCACGCGCCCAACCCGTTGCATGCACCTTGCGCTGCACCCAAGTGCGTGCACCACATGCGCCTGCCGTTAATGCAGGCGCATGGCTGCACATGCCTGCCCTTTTCAACGCGCCCGTTCATCGATTTGTCGTCTTCGCCGCGCCTTCCACCGTTCCGCTGCTCGATTCTTGTTGCGGCAACCCACATTAAACAAAAATAATTAATGGGTTTTTGAGATCATGCCGGCGCGACCACATAGATCCAAGAATAAGCGCAAATGGCCAAGAAATTTCCCCGGATCAAGCAAAATTCCGTCAAAACACAAGCCCTAACTATTACGATTTTTGCATATGATCTTGAAAAATCGAAAAGGTGAAATCTTGGTTCATAAGGAGTATAGTTTACTATATTTGTCAAAATCTCATATTTATAGCAAACATCAATAAATTCTCATCAATCAACAATCAATAGAAAATCACCAGTTCTCAAACCATGCTCTGATATCACATGTAAGTTTATTGAATTCTATGCAAAATAAACCCTAATATTTGCACACGACATAATTCCCAAAACCTTAGAACAAGATGATTTTCACAACATCATCAGAGACGAGAAACATATCATGATCCATCATGATTCCTTGTAAAGTAATCAATTATAAATTAGAAATCTTTGAAGAAATATGTTTCTCTCTCTTGACCCCTTTTTACTTTCTGACATTCTTAATGGAAAAGAAACCGTCATTCTATTCTAGGGTTGAGAGAGGACCAGTTTATAATTAGGTCTTTTATAATCACACTATCCATCAAGGTGTACGGTAATTAGAATACACATCACTATTGATCAATAGGAATTTAGCACATAATAATTATTAAACTTAAACCACATATGAGTCAGGCCATTAATCACGTGGGCCATAATAAAATCCAACAGCATCCACTAAGACCCCGTGAACCTCACCCTCTATTACTACAGTGATACGAATCAGACCGAGCGGCTTAAGACCATTCCTGGATTTTACCAAGTGTATGAGAAGAAGGCCACGAAAAATGCAAGTGTGGAGACTTTTGGGATGACTTGCACTGATGCTGTGGCCAAGAACGAGTCTTTGGTCTTTAGGGTGGATTTGGCCACTGTAGCGAGGTTCCAAATCACGGTTTGGAAGACCGAAAGGTATAAGTTAATGGTGGGTACTAATGTGACTCTCAATGATGAGGGTGCTAAGACCACCAAGAAGGATATTAAGCTAAAGTCTACGGTGTGTATGAATTTGAGGGGTTGCTTTTGGCAGGTTGGGATTTATGTTGTTGCTCTATGGGCTGAGTTGTACTCTATTTCGTACGGGGAGGGTTGAGAATGAAATTGATTTTCTGGTAGTTCTAGTTAGTGGGCAGTGTTGGTTAGTGTTTGCATGAGAAATGATTTATTTAATAGAAGAGAAATAAACATTGGTTTCGGAAGATTTCGTTGAATAAACATTGAAGTGAATTCTAGTGTTTGGTTTTTATGGTATGTAGTGCTTATCCTTCATTACAGTGAGTTTATTCAAGCTGGTTCAGATTCTTGGTCTTTGCAAAGAGAGTGAATTTTGTTTACCTTCTTACAATTCTTGCCTGAAAATATTGCATCAGGACTTGGGAGGAGAATCTGGTCATATTGAGTGGATTTGAGCGATATATTTTAAAAGCCTCTTAATTTTTTTTATCTAGATAATAATTAGATTCTACCGGTCACCATCGTTGGCCACTCTTAGGTAATGGCTGGTCACCAGAGAGGGCTGGGCGAGGGTCGCCATTGCTGACCACAGGCAAGGGATCGCCTTACCTAGGTGAGGCAAACCTCACCCTACCCGGGTGGGGCCGCCCAAGCCACCCATGACCTATAAGGGCTTGGGCACAAAAGAAAAGAAAAATAAATAATTGAATTTTATCTTTGAACAAAAGCATCCTTGATGAATGGCTAGGCGGCAAGACCATGCCATTAATTGAAACTATCATAGCCATTTCATGCACTTATTTGAAACAAGGTCCATTCTAGGCCTTTTTATGAAAAAATTATGGCTCTTAAGGTTCTTATTTGAAATTTTCTTTTATTTTTTCCGCAACATATAAGTATGAGAGAGAGAACTTTTTTTTTTTTTTTTGTAAGGAGAGAGAGAACTTTTTTATTTCTATATAAACGAATAAAGAGAAGATGAGCAGCTTGGTTATATTTGAAGTATAAAATTCAATTTCAAACTAATCTTGCCAGCTGCTAAACAAAGTTTGGCATACGTTAACATTTTAATAATGGGGACCTTGTTGAACAATGTTATGTTCATCTCCAAATGCTGATGATGTCTTTCGACCAACTTAAACCTTATCATTAATCCTAATCTTCATCCCACCGCTCATAGATGCTTAGATAGTAGGTGACCGACTAGCCTCTTATTTTTCTACGAAAGTAAAATATTATATTCATGAACAAACATGAATAGATAAAATGCAGGTACATAAAGCAGTGACTCACCCTTAGTGGTCGACAAGATGGCAAATAACAATGACATAAAGCATGCCACATTCATCGTTATACAAGATAATAGGATTGATCGATTCTATGGTGGGTTAATTCTCACTCTGAAACTGAGAACTGACCACTTGATCCTGGAATCGGACGGGATAGACTGATCCGATTTGATTTCCAAGTGGGTCCAGGAACCAACAAGGATATCTTTTTTTTTTTTTTTTCATGCACGATCATTCTTCACTCACTCGTTAGTCAGCACACTCTCGTACTTTGTAGTACTCCGCAACACCCCCATAAATGGAAACAGACATCCTCCCAACTCTCTCACCCGTTGCTTCTGCATTCACCAACAAGGAGGCTCTCTAGGATTCTCAATCTCCATTGGAATTTCCGTTCTTAGAAAATTAAAGGAAAAGGTGGCTCACAAAACAAACATTGAATGAGGGAGGCGTGCGACCGCGTGATACGGAGAATGAGAAGTGAGAGACGCGAGGCTGAGTGAGAGCTGAGAGGGATGAGCGGCGAGAGAGAATGGAAAATTAGGGTTTTGAGAAGTGTTTTGTAATAACAAAAATTGTAGAAAATAACTATCGATCCGCTCTTGGCAGGTGGATCTACACCTAAAATCGAAAACCGGACAAATAATCACTATTTCCAAATTTCCAAAATTGAGAACCGCCCAAAATCGGCTAGTTTAGTCCGATTCCTGTGCTCACCTCTAGAAGATAGGGCTCACAAGAAACTCACCTAATGTAACGGTTAATGTGGCATGGACTCACATGAGTCGAGTGTGCCTAATACTCACTCGTGTAACTAGGTAACGTATCGTGGCGCAAGGCTTACGGATGGTCCCAAAAGAGCTATCCTTCGTTGTTAAGGCTTGAACTTATCACGACACGACGCTTCAAGGGGTGCGACCCAGTAACGAGACCGTACGATGTAGGATATATATTTTTTTTCATGTAGGATCCTCAGAATAGTCCGAAAAGGATTGAGAGTTGTAGAGGGATGTGGGTGATTATTGGGCCTTTTGGCCCCATAATCTCCTATGGGACACGGTCGAGCCCAATCGAAGCATTGCTCCTCCGGACGAGGGAAATCAAACACGTCCACCCAAGTTACGCTCGATCAAGCTCGTGGGAATCGTCTCTTTCTGTTTGAATTCGCGGGCCATGAACTGGTAGGTTGAATCTTGGGATATTTTAAGTGTCGTCAAGAAGTGCGCGGTCCTGTTGTCTTAGATTTCAGATTTCAGTATTGAAGATGACTTTACCGATTGTTTCGACATTTGTGATTGGAATTCGAAACGTTTGAGGTTTCTTTCCTTTCCCTGAGGCCTCATTCACGCATCAGATTTCTTGGATTTCTCGATTTTAAATTCAGCATGGAATTTTCATTTTATTACCTTACTGAGATTTCTCAGTTTCAGTTTTTCAACATGAGCTCCATTGTTCAGCTAGACATTATTCACAATTTGAGATGGGTTGATTAGCGACTCTGCGAAATTGCAACCTTCCTTTTCATTCAATAATCTTTGCAAATTCCCGCAGTTTGCATCATCTGTAATTTCGACAAACCTCGTCATCAATGCCGTGAACACAGCTGTCGAATCCTACTAAAGCAGGCAGCTGATTATCTTTGGAATCTTCAATCAGAGTGGCATGTTGGAAGACGCGAAAATCATTAACCAAGGAAATCCCAGAAACGAAACTTTATGCCTTTGGGACATTCCAGTTGCTAGTTGTGCTGTCTCCGTCATAAGCTTTACGAGAATAGTCCATACATAATCTGCCATTCGTAGCAAATCTTGACTAGCATTCTTTCGTGAATACTCTGAGTGACGCGTTACCTTCCAGTTTTTTCTAATGGAGTTTTTTCTCCTTCGATTTGGCAGAGGATACAAACAAATTCTGGTTCAAGTGACTCACCATCCAACCAGAGCCAGTTTTGCCGATGAATAGATCTCTGAGGCTCACAGTTGACCTCTCTCTTCATCAGTCAATGCCCACCGTCGGTCCTCGATCCGGTGATGCAATCTTTGCAAATGTTGAGCGAGTGGTAAGAGGAAAACTTTTGAGCATGACATACCCAATCAGTAAGCTGCTAAGATGCCAATAAACCACACGAAAAGAAGAGGAGAAAATCTAACGTTAATTGAGGGAAGTGGATTATCTGCTGCCCTACAGTCGCTGGTCACCGGTCATCTACGTGGAACTTACACCTGAAAGTACATAATCTACCTTTAGTTCCGTTTAACTATTTCTGCAACTTCGCAGATGATAAGGTCCTAAATTTAGTTATAGATCTTAGTCGAAAATGGCACTGGTATTGACTCTGACCTTACCAGACGACAAGATATTTGGAGCTCTGCTGCACTCAGAATGGGTTTCTGCACGACAACCTTCTCAAGATTATTAACGACAAGTTGGCTGCCCAGATAATTTCTAAGACAGTCGACATTGCGGATGCCATTAAAGCTAGCATTATGCGCTCTGTGTCGAGTGAAATAGCCACTAGTCTGCTCCAAACCAAGAGCACCTCCCACAGTAGATTGTACTTGCTCTAACTAGATCATCTAATTCATATCCAGATCCATCCTCTATGCGATTCATTCAAGTAGGGGAGAGAGAAATAGAAAGAGAGATGCTTAACGAGGTAGAAATAAGGAATAATCCAAACCGAGAAATCCATAAACAAGACATAGTAATCATAGATTGGAAAAGAAGGCATAAATTAAGCACGTGTCATCACAAGGTTCAGAGGTACTTTAAACATCAACCAAGCAGGATGATGTAGCAATGGCAATAAGTTTGATGTCCACTGCCGTCAGAAGACGATTCATCCTCAACGGGATCCTCTACGGCTTCGTCAATCTGGGGGCAGAAATATTAACTTTTGTTAGTCACTTGCTAAGTGGGCCCAAAGGACCAGAAAGCGGTTGAGAAAGGGAGTGCGAGAGGGGTTTTTCTATAGCTGTCGTGCGATTGATCCCCCAAGGACCTTTCTCGGACCCATACCACTGTGCACCCCATGACTATTCATGGAAAAATCTATACAAATATTGAGGTGCATTTTGAAAGAGCTTAGAAAAACTTGAACTGTGGCCAATTCTCTTGTTGACACCTACGCCCATCTTATTTCTGTCCAATATTTTTGCTTCCAAAAGAACAGCCCTCATAGAAATCACAAGGTTCTACAGAAAGCTAACCCCTCATTTCTTTTTCTCTTCCAAAAACAATTTAAAGGAATCAGAGACTTCTTTGACTGATAAAACCTAATCCATCTAAGAGAGAACGTCAACAATCTAAAGAAATTAGAGACTTCTCCGGCCAACTGAACTTAATCAAATCAAACAGAAAGAAATTCAATGGGTGAAAAAATGCAATTGGAAATACGAAGTCCATGAAAAGTACTCATGGTGAGTAGTGATCAATTTGAAAATAAAAAAGGACTTGAAAGTGAAAGTAGAAGTACTGGAATGAGGTAAAACAGAAAAGGCAACAAAGAGAAAAAGATAAAAAAAGCATCTAACATGCTCTCTTAAACTATCCCAACCTATAAAGTAGAACTTCCTAATCAAATTTTACTTTTACTAGGATTTAGCATCTTTCCAACAAGGGTGTCACGATCAATTTCAATTTTTTTGCATAAGAATTCTGCAGCCCTTAATCATTTGTTATCTCTATGTCGTGATCATTTTGTGACCACAAAACTGATCACTTATAATAGAGGGATTTGTACATCAGCATATTCAAAATTTTTGTATACTCAGAATGGCTTTTTTTTTGTAAAATCTGTGTGAGAAACATCTTCCAAATGTACAAAGAGTGCCTTGGCCATAAAAGGAAAGAGCAAGGACTATTGCCATTGTTATTCATTCAAAGTTAAGGGAGTCTTCTTCTTTTTTTATCATTTTTGAACATCGCCGAAACAACTAATGTTTAATAATAACATGACCATTATGCTACACTTCCAAGCTGTAATAGAATTCATTTATCAGTGTGCAGCACAGTTATGTGGTATGACACTTGCTATAAAAGTCAGGAAAAAAAATGAACTTCCCATACCGTGGGAGAGTAGATCCTTAGAAGGGACCAAGGAAGATGGAAAGGATAAAAGTAGTAAAATTTGCGGGCGACTTACCGAGAAACTTGACAAAGTGTTCAAGTGAAGGACGGGCAAGGGGATGATCCCACTCCAGCGACTCCCACGTCTGCCGATTTATCCAAATCTCTCGAAGAGAAGGGGAAGGAGAAGGGAGCCCACTGTCAAGCAGGGGCAGCTGCAGAGGAATACTCTTCAGTTTCGGACAATTGTCTATAGAAATCCACTCGAGGGAATCGCAACTCGTGGTCCCATCACATATGCCCTTCAGTTCCGGAAGATTCCATAGACTCAGGTTCGCTAGCTTTGGGAAGGAACAGCATGTCATCTTGGCAACAGTGCCTATTATCACCTCTATGCCCTTGCAGTCTTTGACTGATATCTCTTGGAGGAAAGGGAGGTGGAGCCACATGTCTTGCGTCAGCAGCATCTTCATGTTATTGCATCCATTTACTCCAAGATATGTAAGGCGACACGTGGCCCCGCTTGGCAATGGCCCACGTATTATCTCCTCTAATTCCTCACAACTATATATTACAATCTGCTCCAGATTTGGAAGGAGAGTGGTCAGCCACTCCCATTCCATCACTTTCTTCATTTTATGACACCTGAACAATTCCAACGATTGCACACTTTCCGGAAGCAGAGCGCAGCCATCACCACTTGTTCCGTCTACACTAGCAGCGATATGGTCGCAACTATCGATGACTATACTCCTCTCAGTCTCATTCATACCCCAGAGGAGCAAACCGCCTGGTGAACCGATCGCAACCCTGTACCATCGGCAACTATTTCGCTCGAGAGACCCCACGCATGCATTGAACGTTTCCACATTGGGAATAGAACAATAAAGTGCCTCCATCTTCGTTAATTTTACCTCTTCTCCCGCCCTCAGCTTTTTAATCGCAAGATATTGTAAGTTCACCAGCTTCCCCAACACTCCCTCTGATAATGTCTCGATCTTTGTGCCATCTAGGGCGAGGTACCTCAGGTTTACCAACATCTCCATGCCCTCTGGCAATTCTTCAAGACTTGCACACCCTTGGAGGTCCAACTTTCTTAGGGATCCCAACTTTCCTACATAAGGAATAAAACGTAATGCCCAACAACTTTGCAGTAGCAGTACTTCCAAGGTCTCCAACTGAAAGATGGATTCCGGTAATTCCGTGATTCCGGTGTTGCTGAGATCTAGAACCGTCAGCCCCTTTAGATGTCTGAAGAAAGATTCGTGAATGGCTCCCAACATGACATTATCATTCAAAGACAGCCTTGTCAGCTTAGGGCAATTTGGTGATATGCCGTCTGGGATTTCTTCTATTTGGTTGCCTCGTAAAAAGACTTTCTCTAGACGATCGGTCCATAATGCTTCCTCCGGTATTTCTTTCAACCCCATACAGGCCTTAACCATGTGAGTTGTGCTCGTCACCATATCCAATGCCATGTCCCTTGTCAACGGGTGTAGATACTTATACTCTTCTTCTAGATGCAACAGGCAGGCCCCTCTTATTTTATCCAATATGGTGTTACCCCGATCGTGCAGTCCTTGCCTGGTGGCAATCTCACCTAACAAACCCTCATCTACGAAAGACTCTATCAAATCCTCTCTATTAGTTTCTGAAAGGACTTCTCCAAAACAAAGTATTAAATGCAGGAAACACTGTTGCACTTGAGCATTACCCAAGTTCAAGTAACTGAGTTGCAGTCTCTTGTACACGTCAAGCTCCATCCTGGAGTCTTCTAATTTTCCCAACATGCCTCTCCATTCATGCACTTTCTCTACTCCTCTCAAGCGAGTTGCAATCTCAATGATCCCAAGTGGCAGGCCATAATACCTATGAAGAAGAGACCTTGCGATTTGTTCCACTTCCCAAGGGAGTTCTCCTGCAAAGCAAAGCGTCTTTGAAAATAGCCTCCAAGAGTCTTCCATATCGAGAAGTTCTATCTTGATTTGCTTTTGACAGTGCATCATACGACACACATCTAGTGATCGAGTTGTCACTACCAACTTTAGTTTGCCCGTTTCAACCGGAATTCCCACATCCTTAACTTCAAAATGCATCCAAAGGCCATCTAAAATTAGGATGGATCTATTCTTCACATTCAGATGTCCATACAATAGGCCTGCCCTTCTCTTCACGTCCTTCTCATTTGAGAGATTGTCCAGTCCGACGGCATTGGCGATCTCTTCTTGTAGTGCATACACACTAAACTCCCGAGGTACAGCAACCCAGAATACATCCAAGGCAAGATCCTCATGGAGTCTATTATAGACATGCCTCAAAATGGCCGTCTTGCCCACTCCACCCATACCATAAACACCAATTATGGAAACGCTGTCCTGCATTAAATAGGAAAGAATCTCATTCACCTTCCATCGAGTTTCTTTGCCTACTAATTCTATTGTCACCAAGGGAGATGATTTGCTGCATCTAACAAGTGCCGCCGCCTCTTGCCGAAATCTTCCTGGAACTGGAAGAATCTCTTCAATTTCTTTGCTCAACTCTTCCAACTCTGCTAATTTCTCCGGAGGAAAAGATATTCCTTCTCTGATTGCCCGCACTACACTCCAATATTCTTCTTCTATCGTCCTGCACTTCGACTTTAGCTTGTTCATGTCCGCTCGGTGACTACTGATGAGTTCTTCCAGCTTTCTTTTGAGGGATGTCATATTTGTGTCGGCAAGCCTACGGGTACCAGGTTGACTCTTAGCCGGTGCAACATGCGTTCTCGCACCTAAACTCAAGTACAAGTGAAAATTCACTATTAGGTACTTCTTAGATATATTTTATAGATATGTTACACCCACACATATATAGAAATTGTAACTTTGTATTCACTTTTTAGAACAAAAATATTATATGCAACATTCCATACGATAATTAATATGCTATGTAGGCATTCATGTCACAATAGTGAAATACTGACAGCCCCATATCATGAGCTCTCCATTGGAAAAAAAGCCGATTTAAAATTAAAAGTCAGAGGAATTATCTTTGACAAATAATTTAATCGTATATAAGCCAATGCCCATGTAGGAGATCAGAGGGGGGATGGGGAGAGCCATGGCTTTGAATGCCACACGCTTCAAAACATTTTTCCTTTCATTTTCAACGATCTAGTGATTATCAATGACCGACTCTTAAAACTCCTCTTTTCCTATTAACTCCTCACTGTTTTCTGTGTATCTATAACAATATGAAATCTGAGCATCCTGCCGATATCCCTATTCTTAATTGAAGATTAGAAGACAAATCAAGCGTCCTCCACGAGCTTCGACTTATGGCAAATTTAGAGATGCACACATACCATGTGGAACCTCTGTATTGGGTTCTCCCTCTTCAGCATTCAGTGGGCGTGGCATGTTGGTTAAAGCAGAAAGAGACTGATTGGGCAAATTCATCTCAGGCAACGGAAGAAAGGCTGATGAACCAGCACCTGTTCACAATTTGGAAATACTTTTGGCAATTCGTTAAATAAAACAAGGACGGAATATGAAACGATGTTCCCAATTTATGGTGCAAGAGATTGAAATTAACTGATGCTTTTATGTATAAAGATATAACTGTCCATCTCCCGAGTCAGCCCGCTAGCAAAGGAAGTTCACTAATCAAGCGAACTTATTTACGAGCAGCAATTTGAGCGAGTCTATTGTTTGCCACAATCTTTGCATGGGACAGTTATTAAACTTCGATTTAAAGCTTTATGCGATAGAAACACACAAACACGTCCAGACCTATAACAAGCAGCAATTTGTGTGAGTTTATTGTTTGCCTCGATCTTCGCAAGTGATAGGTTGCATTTAAATTGAATTGACAAGTTGTTATACTTTGATTTAAAGCATGACATGATAGCAATACACATATATACCCCTCCTTCCCTCCTACCCTCCCTCTTGCTCGTCCAGTTACAGCATAATAATTTCATGGCCTGGGCTCAGCTGCGCCCCCAAGTTATTCAATTTGCTCGATTTCTGCTAATGTCAATCAATTCTAAGGATGGACGGTAAGCTATCCAGTTTGCACGCATCAAGTATGGCTTGACCAAGTATGGCTTCCCAAAGCTAGCTCGTTATAGCTGAGAACAATTGAAGTGGAAGCCATTGTTCAAGCCAATTATGTAACTTATTGTTGATAAAAGTCTTCGCTCTTTGCTCACCGGAAACATTAAATCATCTTATTTGATAGAGAACGCCCTTTCGGGGAAAAAAAAACTCCAGAAACAAGACCGGACATGATTATCGCCTATCTTCTGTTCCATATTCGGCCCATTAATCAATCGAAGTGTAAAAAAAATCCTATAATAGAGCGTCACGAGTTGCACCAGAAAATTCAGACAGGCATGCAATTGCATAACGAGTGTAAAAGATTAACGTACGAGGAGGAGGACGGAGGCCCCGGTCCATTTGCTAATCACTGGTAGTCGAATTGGTCCTTCAGCCCCTGATCACACACAACCTTAATTGACTCCGGTTACAGCAAAAAAATTTCCATGGCCGCTTGAGTTCTTGTCCCTCGATCTCTATCTCGTTCACATGGAGATTTCGATGCTGTGTGATGAAAGAAGGAATAGGAAAGATGAGAGGAGGAAGAAACCCCAAAAGTACAGAAAAACCCTGCAAAACCGAGAGTGCCCCTCGGTTGTCATGCTCGGCACATCTGCACCGTTCGTTTTCCATACGAGCAAAGACCATCATCGTTGGATTATTACGTAAAGTGGAAAGCAACTCGAAACCTGCTATGTGCAGATCTTCCAGTTTGATTCTTGAGAAATCGATTTATTTGCGTTCAAAATTTCCGGAAATTGATTTTATGAAAATTCCATCTGGTGTTCCCAAATCGCGCTGACCATTTTATTAGAATCTGCGGATTGCTCATAAGTTTACGAAAAAAAGTTGCTCGCTCCATGCCAGAATTACTAATCCCCGAAAGGAAGAAACCTACGTTTGCAATTTTGAAATCACAAATCAACATGGGAAAAATTATTTGATAGGATATATCCCAAATTACTAGAGATGTTCCAAGGCAACTAACTAATTTTGGATAGATTTTTTTATTTTTTCCTAAGTCGTGAAATTACGTAGCGAAGATACCACTCTTGATCCCGAAAGTTACTTACAATTATTGCAAACTTACTTCTCACTTGTTAAATGGGTCGGGTCGGGTTAGGTCGAGTTTGGGTCAAATCAAAAATAGTCTGACCCAAATTAACCCATTTATACTCAATGCTATTTTCTTGACCCATACCTGACCCGATCAACATTGCTAAAACACCTTCATATTTAACTAAATCTAAGAAAACTATACCTAAACTGATATGAGAGGACAGAATGAGTGAGCGCGAGATTGAGTGAAGGCGAGAAAGATAATTTGAGTTTACATAAGTTGTAAACCCATTTACGATCTATTTAACACATATACTATACATATACCAATTTATGGCCCATTTACTAATATATGGATTAAAAAATTGATTTATGACCAATTTTAATAGGTCTATTTCTCCGGCTATATGGAAACTTATATGAAATGTTACTATTGTTGCATTGGAAAAAACTAATTATTGTGTGATTACTTGATTTGGATATTGGAGTTTTGATATTTATTATCGGGAAGTACAATTATCAGAACCCTCGTGATGGGTAAAAATGCTAAATGCCCCCCACGAGGCGAGTTGTTAGATTGCCGAGGGAAGGAACACGGGTGATTTCTCTTACAAGATGACACTCATGCTTGACTAGGGTTCACCCAAATCCTATCGATCGCAAATCATTTTCTCAAGGAAAAACGTTATAGTGATAGTTTGCAATCAATACATATAAGTATTATATAAGATTGACAAGTTTAGGCAGTGAAAAATTTCGCAAGGAAAAACCAACATTGGGAATCCAACGAATTGGCTCTTGCAATTTGCACACTTCTAACATAGTTTTCTGTGCACTTAAACGAAATATAGTACAAACGTAATGCAAAATATATACGCCTAATGTATTCAAATATAACAGGAATATGTATATGTCTGAATGCGTTATTGTTGGATATCACCGAAGATACAAACAATAGAAAACCAAAATCAAACAAATAAAACACGACAAACCCGCATGGAAACACATAATATATAGTCTACTAGTCTTATTGATCAATCGCCACATACAAAAGCTTAGCGCATGCTAAATGATCATTTACATGAACATTTGGTTATGCTCTAGGGAAAGCCATCGCAAACACAGCTCTCTGTGAGTAAATCGAACGATCACCATCATGACCATCGCCATCACCGGAGAGAAATAGTTTGAGTTCTTGTATGACACGCCCCTAATAGAGCAAATACCTCATCAGATTATTTTCATTGACCGGCCCTTGGAAACCCTTCACCTCCACCACCTTCAATGTCCGGAAGACACACTTGTAAAGCCTATCTATATGGCCGGACCAAAATATGTACGAATCGAACTTGAACGGTGGTTGATAATCCTGAAGAAAATTGATAAAACGTCAAATATTTTTGTCAATATCTCATGTTACGAATTTGAAAGTTATTTACAATCACATATTGTCGAATCACGTTAATTTATCATAAGGGAGAAAAACAATCACGAATCCCTCCAGCATGTCATTAACCAATACGTATGGAAAGAAATCTAATGCAATGTCTAATGCGCCAACACAAATAACTCATATAAGGCTTGTTTTGTTTTAATGAAATATGCAAGGGTAATGTGTGCACTTACGGGGAAAATTCTTGGAGGGCTCATTTGGAGGGTTAGGGTTTCGAGAAAAGGACAACTCTTGGGAAGAAAGCAATCCCCCAAAACTCATCCTGGTGCACTGTGTTCAAAAATAAGATGCCGCACATTAAGATGCGATTGCATTCCCAAGGTCCCCATCCCAGCTAGAAGAACTTGATGAACATCATCATATCGTTATTATACGAACATGTCTTGCAATAACAAAAAATTGTTTGTAACAAACAAGAAATTAAGTGATGGGAACTTTTAAAAGAGGAAAATATTCAAATTGTATTTAAAAAAGCATGTAAATGCGATTAGAAAATTGACGTGATTTTTTGCTAAATTTAAGTTCCACAATGTTTTGTTTACGGGAACACAATGTATGGAAAAAAAGAAGATAAACAACATGTGAATCCTTGCAAAATTATGTCACCAAGTGGTCAAAAGAAATATTAATCACGTGAAGCAGATACATGATTCATTTAAAGTAACCATGAAAGTACAAGAAATAAAAGGTATGCATATCTGAAGCATGAAACTACAAACTTTCAAAACCCTAGCACAGTCCAAGGATGATAAAAGTCTCTGAAGAAGATCGCCACCGAATTTATCAAACTCCGACTCGGATCCAAAGTCAAGTTCAGCCTCTTCCAAGTGCCTTGTCAAAATTAACTCAAAAATCCCTACAGACCCTGAATACTTGAAAAACCTTGAGGTCAGTGCCTCAATCCCAAACCACTCTTGATAGAAATTGCAATTATCAATCACCAATGTCTTCAGCGCCAAATCGCGCTCGAAAATGCTCAAATGCTCGAGGTTCCAACATTTTTTCAACCTCAAACTCTCCAAGAACGCACAATTCATTCATTCGGAGCTGAGATTCTCACTGCAATCCAACCAAACGAAATGTGCTTATGCAATTTCAGATGGTTGAAACTGCATGCGAACAGCATCAACGACTCAAGATCCAGTGTGCCATTTTCATAAATTTGCATGGGTAGAACAAACTCCGGTTCGTGATTAAAGTCCAGTTCAAGCGCTCCAACATTACGGATTGCAGTTTTGCATGTCGGGTTCGAACTCGCGAGGCTTCGATATACAGAGCTTAAACCTTGGCAGGATGAGTTCGGTGGTGAATTCATTTAGAAAGCATCGAATAAAGCTGATGAAATCAAATCTTTGAACATGTAGAGTTTCAACAGGTACATTGTCTCTAACAAAAAACCGCTCGTCGAATTCAATGTTCGCCATCGAGCGCCGTATGCAACCCCATGCACCGCCGAGATAGTACACTCGTTCTTGCCGCTTCTTTAAAGGGAAAGAAGGAAATGACAGTGACTATTAGAGCCTCCGTCAATGCGGAGAACATGTCCATGGCGATGGAGATTTTTTTGTTCAAGTAGCATAAAGTCACGTTTATGCACTTGGTCATTCAGTATCTGGACATGCATAGATGTAAGGAGCGGAAGGCACAAAGCTAAAAGCTTTCTAACATGCCTCTTCGCCGCAATGGGGAGAGAAAACTGACCAGACAAGAAAAAATGAATAACTACTTTACGGTTTGCTTTTAAGAAAAAAAATTAGAATTACACGATGGTTGAGAAATGAGAGACACTAGCATTACGGAGATCTCGCAACTAGACTCGTTAAACGGGTGGGTCGGATCGGGTTTGATAGGACCCAAATTGACCCATTTGATTCGTTTCAACTCATTTTCATGCAATACAAATCTAATAACTCATACCTGATTTAACCCATATTGTTAAAGCACTTCTATATTTAACCAAATCTAGGAAAACTTATACTCAAATTGAGATGAGAGCATGGAGTAAGCAAGAGTGTGACCAAATGAAAGCGAGAGAAAGTGAAGAAAGAATCGTAGAGGTGAGTTGAGTTTAAGAAAGTTATGAACCCACTAACATTTATATTATTTTATACTTCATCATTTTAAATTTATTTATGACTTATTTACTTAATATGACTAATCCACCTAACAATCAAATCCATCATATATAGGATAAAAAATGGGTCTATCACCTCTTTTGAGAGGTCTACTCACAACCAAGCATTCCAATTAATGGAATTTGGCAATCGGGACTAACTTTCGAGCAATGGCCAAAAATAATCGTCTTTCTATGGATACAAATGTCGGTTACCAATAACTGTCGGAGGACTATCTAACACGAGATAAAATCATGCGAAAGATCGAACTCTAATAAAGAGCAGCGAAAACAAAATTTCTAGCTAGGTTCCATTCTCTTCGTTTCACCTAATTTCATCTTTGTAATCTCTCTTTTGCATGACATGGTAATTCACACAATGCAAGCCACATAAAAAGTGGGCATTGATATATGACTTACCTGCTCTTGCCGAACTCGATGTTGTCCATTTCACATAATTTATAATATCACTGAGGTTCAATGGGATTCTCTTGCAAATGTAGAAGGGCCGGCTCCCAATTTTCTGGAACCAACCAAAACCGCTCGATTCGGTTTCAGGGTAAGGCTTGTTCGGTGTCTGGGTTATAGTTTTTAGGGATAGGATCATCTGGACCATGGCCACCCATAGAAAATAATAGAGGTAGTGGGATCGTGCCCGACCATAGCAATAACCCTTTTAATGATAAAATGGATAATTCAAAATATATATATATAAACCGAATTTTGTGGCCAAAATTGGTGAGTAATAACTGCTATCTTTTCTTCAAGTGAAGAGTAGAGGTTTAGAATTCGTTATTTGACTTCGCAAATTGATGTTGCGGATTACTCCTTGTACTCCTAGGGTTACTCTATGTAATTGTTGCTCTGCATTTTCGTTTAAAAGCCACCAGAGGATATGCACAGCTTATTTGATGCTCCTATGGTATTGCTTGGTAAGAACAGTTTAAGACGAAGGGGCGTTTGTTTAGAGGAAAATGAGTAATTTGGAAAAAAATTTCCGAAAAACGTTGCTTATATTGTTTAGAAAAATTAGTCAACGGAAAATATTTTCATCATAGATAACAATTTATGTCTAACTATTTTCGTGGGCAACGAAACAAATCATTTGTTTTTCTAAACGATAGAAGCGATCATTTTTCGGAAAATGTTTTCCAAATCAATCATTTCCCTTGAAATGAACGCACTCAAAAGCTTTGAGAAATCTTCTAAGTTTTGATAACTTGTAATATTCATAGATGCCCCAGGAATTGTTCAAATTGACAACTTCTCCTTTCTGTATTGTTTTCACATTTCAAATCAAGTTCATGCATAGAGTCTCTCTTCTTGCGTATCCAATGTCCATGCATTTAGTGATATTTTCTCTTCATGCTTATCCATGCAATAATTTTCATTCTTTAGGCCACGCCTCATGTTTTCTTTCTTATGTTTATGTTGTTTCTTTTGTTTTTACTAAAATTTACGTGATCTACATAAATTTGTGATTCTTTCAATATGCTCCATGGTGTAAGTTTCGGTATCTTATGGTACTATTTATTTAGGTTATGGTGGGCACAATCTTACTTGATGTGAATTATTTATATTTATGGCACGTCCATACACTCTATTTTAACTTAGTCAAAGAAATTCATTTTAGATTTAAGATGGATAAAACAACCTCAAGAGGACAAGTGTATTGGCACTTTTCTAATTTTTGGTGTATTAATTTGTATTAGTGATGAGACACATAATATAGTTGACAAATGTAGCCATTTTTAAAAGAAAAAAAGGAGGTGTAATGTTATGGAGACAAAATTAACTAGACAAGAAAATAACAATATCAATTTGAAAAAAAAAATTGTCAGTACGTGAGGGTTCGAAAATGAGGGATGCTAGCATGACAGAGACCTCCCAACCAAACATTAAATTCCTGAAATTTGGTAACCGGGACTAAACCGATGGCCGAAAATAACCCTCTTTGCAGGTATATATATTTTATCCTGTTTGATACGGAGGGTGATGAGATGGCATTTTTTTTTTCCACAGATGATCTGACCATTTAAATTTAGTATTTCATGTTCTTTGCGGAGCCTGAGATATTATTTTGGTCTTCTCTACTTGCTCCATAATGCTTCTCCAAACACGGTCACTCTCTAAGAGGTATTAATAAGGATGTACACACTTCAGCAGGTAGCTATATAGAAAGATTTTTTTATTGGAAATTGCAGCCGGTGATTTTGACATTTTTATGACCCAAAACAGTATCAGTATTTTACTTTGTTGAAAGGGCAATATTGAGGCCAGCTGTAGTATGTGAAATGTAACCAATTAAGGTGAGGCAAGAAGTGATATGTGCAAATTTGATTTGAGAGTAAAAAAGAATGTTGTATTTCTTTGCCTGGAGGAGTGAGAAACCGGATTAGAAATAAAGTAGAGCGGGGACTTTTGCAGTTGGCTGCACTGAGGATAGGAAAATTTTCAAATAAAGATATGAAGTGCCCTCATTTTCTTAACGAAGAGCCTGAAGTGAAACTTATTTTATGTAAGGGCATGAAATGGCCAAATAGTCTCAAATAAGGGTTTGACGTGGATATTGTTTCAAATAAAAGCCTAAAATGACCATATCAATCTCAAAGGATGGCCTAACCTAAGAGCGCTTTCGTCATTTACTTTTTTGAATTTTTTTTCTTTCTTTTTTTCTTTTTATGTTTTTTCTTTTCCTTTTTCCTTTTCCCTTCGCCGGACTCGGCCGCCCTCGCCCTCACCCTCACCTGAGCAAGCAACTGTCGAGGGCGGCCCTCACGTGAGGTCTTCTACCCCCCCCGGCCATCGACGAGGCCCCGTGATGGCCGGGAGAGGGAAGAGGAAAAAAGAAATGGAAAAGAAAAAAGAATAGAAAAAAGGAAAAAAGAAAGAAAAAAATTAAAATGTAAATGACGAAAATGCCCATTATCCAGGTCCTTATTTGAAATCATTGACCATTTCAGGCTCTTGTTTGAGAAAATAATGACACTTCAAACCGTTATTTGAAATTTTCCTTAGGGATATTATAGGAGAGACATTGAAGAGGCTTAGGGCCATATTGGTTAATGTTGAGCCCCCAAATTCCTTTGATAGAAAGCAGGCAAATAGCTGCCTCGGACATTAGGCTGTGAAAGGAAGGTTTTGGGCTCAGTGGCTTTAAAATAATTTTTATCAAACGTCCAAACTTTCGATCAAAGGACTTTGCGAGTCCAAAGCTGTTTTTCAGGGTTTCCCATATCTTACACGTTCATGGAGCTGTCTTGTAGATGTACTAGTGAGAAGGATTGGCCTGATGTCGGACTGAAATCAACAATGGTAGACCAACTGCCCAAGAATGGAAAAAGAATGGTAGACCTAGTTATATGTAGATATTGGGAAGAGAAGATGGTTGATTTGAAACCTGATATAACGAAGAGTCCATATGGTATAAGGTGGTCATTTCCTTGACTTATTGTGCTGTAACAAATTTTCGTTGTGCTGAGTTGATTGAAATGTTTTTTTACACGTTTCCTGCAAACTTTTAAGAAAATATTTATTTCATGCTCCTTTGATTCTTGCTAACCATTTCTCGCAAGTCTATGAGGTTCTTTTGCAAATTGCAATGTTCCAAATGCAAAACTTTGGGTTAACTTTTTTCCGGGCTTTCCTCTTCGGAGACCATGTTCTCCTCCAACCGCTAATTTGGACCTTTAAGACATATTACTAACAAATGGTTGGGAATTAAGTGGAGTAGCATTTAGATTGTGGTTTGCAACAACTAAAATTTTGATCAAGCTCCTTTATCACCTGGAAGTGTCTTTTTTATTACATCTTTATGGACTATAGACACGTGCAATTTCAGTTAGCAAATACCTAATTTGGAATCTAGCTCATCCTGGAGTCTCTGCCTATTGGTTCAATCAATTCTAATTGAATGCGTGTAGGGAAGTCTAGTCAAGTCATTTCATGGTCAAATGTACCCACTACTTTTGTGCATTCTGGGCATTGATATGTGGTTGTAAATGTGGAATGGTGTAAATGGCTAAGGACTTTGTTCTATTAATGTTTATTTCGGTGTGCTGTAAGTGTACATAGTTATTTGCTTATCGGTATCAGATTAATTTCTTCATCTGAGTGAAAAAACTTGTAAACACACACACACACAAAAACTGGAATAGCATATGAGTGATGTCATATCTGCATAATAAGCCTCATATTTGTTGAGTTGCCTATTTTGGCTGTCTGCATCATTGGTCATTTTGAGCTTGGGTTCTAACAAATTATTCACCATTGTTAGGTGTTTGGTGAAGTTGCAGAAGGTCTTGACACATTGACTAGGATTAATGAAGCCTATGTAGATCTATGAGAACATCAGGCTCGTTCTCATTCCACTCTCGCTCTTTGAGTTCCTCTACGCAACTCTCTTGTCTTATTTCTAGTATGGTTCCTATTGCTTTGAGCAGAATCAAGCACACATATATACTGGATGACCCTTTTGATGACCCTTCTAAGCTAGTTGGGTTGAATCCTGATGCTTCCCCCGATGGAAAGCCGAAAGATGAGGTGTTGACTGCTTAAAGGTTCTATTATCAGTTAGCCACAGAAAAATTTTGATTGCAAATACTCTCTGTTATTTTGAAAGAACGATTACATTAATATATAATTATCACCGAGTGCTTCATAAAATTGGCATCTATTTAATCGCATCGATAGAGATTGAAGTTGAACAAGAATTCACTGAATATGCTGCCAAAACTATTTAATCAGTAAATATATGATCAAAAGCAAGGAGCGGCTAATCTCTTTGACAGCTAGAGGTAGATTAATTGTGTTTTCTAGTTCTAAGTCACTTAAAAGAAACGCTGGCATGAATATCTTGACAGGTAATTGTTGAAAGAGACCCTAGAACTGGTTATTCAGAAGCCCACTAGATCATAACCCATCTTGCTACAAAAATTTATACGTAACATTGGTAAATTGAGATTATCTTGACAGGGAACCTATCTATTCCTCTGCCAACCAAAGTGTCTCCTTCCTCTCCATTTTACATCTGTCCGTGCTTCACTACACATTATTAATAAATCAGAAACCATGTTGAGTAGTGGTTCTTATATCATTGGAGTCTTCAGCCACTAGAGCCTTGTTTGAAAATGATCTTGCACCATCTCCGTGCTTCGACAGTTTCTCCACTTCCTTTCTTGACTTGGTGAAATTTGGAATACTAACTTCAATTTCCCCAAAGTAGAGACATGCGGTTCAGGGGAAGTTGTCATGCATTCTCGACATGTGTACTACTCTAAGAATTGGAGTCTCTCCATTCATCTGCAGATTGATGGTACTCTTTACATGGACAAAGTATGAGAACAACCCTGACTCTCACTTCCTGAGCATTCAAAGTCTATGCAAACACCTCCTTAAAGCTTCTCAATCCGTTGCCCTCATCAAAGCTGTCTGGCCAATGACGTTTAGTTGGACCTTTCTTCCCTTGCCTTATCTCTAACTTCTTTACCTGCTTCTGACAAACCTCAGATAGCATTGTGATCGGTTGAGGCTGCCGCTGCAATTCTTCAGGGCCAACAATAGGCTACAGTAAACCTCTGAAGATCTAAACATGCACCAAAGAAATCTGTTCTAAAGACGACGATGGTTGAAAAAAAAATAAAAGATAACTTGAAGATCAAAATGTAGGAGTAAAGAGGGAATTTTTATTCAGGTTTCCTCCAAAAGAAGTTGCAGGTGAATAGGTAACTCCGAGAGGTTACAATGCATGTGAGAAAAGAACATCACATAAAAGACGTCAGTCCAAAAGCTAGTGTCTAAGTTCTTCAATCAAGTTTTCTAGCTGCGTCATAGTCTCCGGTGAAACTTCTGCTCCATTGTCAATTGCCTCCTGCACAGTCAACTGGCCTGCTGATATCATGTCCAGTTTCATCTTTAAGTTTGTCAGTTTCTCTTTGCAAGCGGCCCTGGCTTCCACCAATCCGTTCCGTAGAGATAGCAATCTAGCTTCTGAATTTCCCCCGCTCGAACTGCCAGCAACGTCTCTGCTGGAGGACGCCTGGTGGGTATCCATCAGAAGAGGGGGACTACCAGTGGCGAAAAAAGCATCCACCATTGCTAGGTCTACTAGTGCTTCTGCTGCTTCATTGCGTGGAGGAAGTGGAAATTGCTGAGGCAGTGGAGGTTGAGGTTGAGGCTGTGGCTGTGGAACCATTGCTAGCTCTTCTAGTGCTTCTGCTGCTTCATTGTTTAGAGGAAGTGGAAATTGCTGAGGTTGAGGCAGTGCAGGTTGAGGTTGAGGCTGTGGCTGTGGAACCATTGCTAGCTCTTCTAGTGCTTCTGCTGCTTCATTGTTTAGAGGAAGTGGAAATTAATGAGGCAGTGGCTGTGGAAGCCAAGGCAGGGGCAGTTGAGGCTGCAGATGCCATGGAGGAGGTTGGAGGTGCTGATGCCATGGATTTGGTGGTAAAAGCTGAGGTGGTGGCGGAGGTGGCGGTGGTGGAGGGAGGACAGGCGGTTGAGGCTGGGGTGGATCAATTCCGAAGGCATGCCGCAATTGGTTTCTCACGTGCTCGGGGACAGCGGGGCACATCCTGAAACCTGGCTCTGGGTAATGAGCGAGGTGCCTCCGAATTCTGTCGATGCTGTTTTTGTTCATGACGTATTCGTTCTGACAGTACGCACATTGCCATACATTTCGGTTGGGGTAGACGTGCACCAAATCCCACAGTGGACTCCTCGGCCGAGGCATGCTGATTATCGCACCAAAAAGAAAGAAAAGCACAATTAATAAGGCACCCACAGCGAGTGTGAAAATGGGGGTATTCGGATAGGGTCAGAGGACCCGGTCCGAACAGGGCCCGCACGCCTAGTTCTTCTTCTTCCCCCGCCCCCCCAGGTTCAAACCTAAACACGGACACGAAACAGGTTCATTCAGGCAAATCATGCCCGCACGCCTAGTTCTCCTTTTTCCCCCCGAGGTTCAACTCTAAACACGGGTTCATTCAGGAAAATCAACGAACAGGTAAGCTGCAATTCAGAATACTAAATCTGATTTCGATTTCTATGCAATCCTCAGCCTAGACGTGGGATATCAAACCCTAAATCGAAGTCCTTGATCGCAATGCAACCATAGTCTCGCAAGATCTGCTCAAAGTTTCGCCGATCGGATTCGGCGTACCGACTATTGACAAAACAGAGAAGAACAAGAGGAGGCGTCCTTGATTCACTTCTTCTCCGTCCGGCCGCGAGAAACTCCGATGACCGGCGCGCGAACTCCGGCCGACAATGGCGAACTGGAGCAAACTTTGGGATCGATCGGTCGAGAGTTTAGGAGGAGTTTTTTCTCCGTGACTCACCACCTTCTTAACACGCTCCTCCCATTTCCCGCCCCTCGTCGGGATTCTGTTAAGAGTCTCCCAAACATAATCCGTCCAGGTCAACAATGTTCTAGAAATCTCCGAGCTTGTCTTCAGTCTCATGTCTGTGATGCCAATTTTCCTCAACCTTCGCTTGTTCATCGACGCTGGGTTTCGGTCGAGCATTTTACTTTGTTCTATCACTTTTTTTATTTTTGGAAACTCCTTTTTTTAAAAAAAAAATTTTCTTTTCGTGGCCCTTTTGTTCATATGTTCGCGCTCTTTTATTATGGTGCTGTGCCTATTTATTTAACAAAAAATGTTCATATGTATTTTTGCTATATTTTTGTTATTTCTATTTATTTAACAAAAAATATATTTTTTTTATCGTTTTCTTTTTTCATTTCCGGGCTACAGAAGTGAAAGGTCTCTTAGGAAGAAAAAAAAAACAGAATAAGGAAAAATAGGAAAACAGAAAAAAAAAAAAAAAAAAAAAGAGGAAAAAAATCCAGAAAAATTTTAAAAATTCAAATTTTCCTTTTTTTTTATAAATAATTCTCCACGCCAGCGCTGGTACGCCACATGGGACGGCTGGCACCGATTGGACCGCCACGTCACCGCTTTCTGATCAAAATTGATCGGAAGAACTATATCGGTAAATTCTCAAAATGTTTAAGATTGAATAAACACAATCTCAAAACAGATTCATGACTTTTTTGGTAATTTTTCGCATGAAGGTTCCGGACTACATTGTCAAAATCGAAAAGTTTAGGACTGAGCTGACATTCGTACAATAAATTTAGTACCTATTTGGTAATTATTTCCGGAAGAAATATAAGCAATTATAGCTGTAAACTTTAAAGAGACCATATCATCTATTACGTGAGAACCTCCAAAGCCTCACAAAAACTCGAGGACCGACCCAAATGAAAACCCCGAATGATTGCGCGGATTAATAATAATAATAATAATATAGAATTCTCTCCCGCGCTCTAATTGCTCTTACCAAGAAAACTTGAGTGAACCGTACATTATTAACTTCTCATGAACCCTTCTCACCTCGTAAGCCGAATCGGCTCAGCACCAGGCGGCTCTCATCTCACGGTGCCGGGGACGAACCCACAAGTCGAAGGCAAGTGCCGAGCCGACCTCGCCACCTCGTGGCTCCCCTAGCCTCTGAACTCGCCCTGTTACTCTCCCACGATCCGTCGTATCCCCTCGTGCACCCGCCTGAGCTACTCGCAGCATGGCCTCAGGTTCTCTGACGACTCCATTCGCTCCCTCTCGCTGGCCCCTCGGCCTCCGCGGGCAGTGTCCCCGAACAGCTGCTCGCAGCGGTCGAGATCTTCCCTCTGGAGCTGCTCGCGGCAGCTCCGACCTCTCTCGGACCTTCCTCTCCGATCTCGACACTGGTTATCGTGGTCCAGTGGGCCTCAACGACACGGGACACCAGCAGGAAGGTCGAAAAGATCGCTGCTAGGGTTGCCAACTTCGCCATTGTTTGTCACAAGAGAGTGAGAGACAGAGAGTGATGAGAGTGAGTGACAGTGAGAAATCTTTATATTTAATACATGGTTTTGTTGCTGCGGCGAGTGAGAGAGGTGGAGGATGATGAGGGTATTTATAGGGGACTATAGGGTTTGCAGGTGGAGTTATGTAGTGGGGTGGAATTTGTCATCAGGTTAGTTTGCAAGGGTTTCATTTGGCCATTTTTTGACTCAGTATCAGCTTAAAGATGCATCCTCTCGCTCGTGGAATTGCGGTTTTGAATGAAATATAGCGAATGAAGTGGTCAGAGAAAAGAAGGGAGCAGCACATTTGGTGGACTAGAAACAACCGCAACAATATTCATTCGGCATTTTTTTCTAACGAGATAGGAGTCGTGTTAGTTGTTTATTGTTGTCCACTGATCATACTCATGGTCGGCCTGGCGAACTCCATTTCCATGAGTCGTCACCCGATCGATGAACATTACCTCACTTGACGACGGAGGAGGTGGAGGAGGAGGAAAAGTTTTGGGTGCACCTGGTGAGGCCTGTTTACACTCGGAAACCACGTAGACATCCTTGACTGCTGGCGGAGCCACCACTTTGCCCTCAGCAGCCAGACGAGAGGCCTCAGTCTTGGCTAGAGGCACCTTTTTGCCATTTGAGGGGCCTGAATCAGCAGAAACCGGTGCTGCATGGGTAGGACTAGCATTCTTCTCTCTTGAATTGGCTTCACAGGCCCGAGTTCGGCGCTTTCTCTCAGGACGGGGAATCTCGACTCTTTGGATCATTGGCACACCAGGAGCCACGTCATTTTCAGTAGAAACAGGTTGATGGCATCCAGGCTTGAACACAAAGCCCCCTTCAAGTTTTCTGGGGGTTGCCAAGTCTAACAGTCAGCAAATAACCGGCATCAAATTCGGCTTCAAGAATACCCGAAAACCTCTGGGCCAACAAAACAATGTCTATGCCATCAACACGATCTACTTGATCGGGTTGGTTTCTCTTTGAACCTCTATGCGCAGGTGGGTCAGAACTAGTACCCTGAAGATCTTGATGTCGAACTTCAGGTACATTCGAAGCCTCGCTGGGACTTGAATTCTGATCCTCTGGAATTGTAAGTTTTCGAGGGAGCCCCCTTTTGCGCTGACGCGAGTTTGCTGAGGGATCAGGGATGGTATCTTGGTCTGCTTTCTTCATCTTGAGTGCTAGAATTATTCTCTAGCCCTCTCCACAGAAGGTGCTCTACTTTCACCTCTTGCTGCTAAAAGGAAAATCGGGTGTTTTGAGTGATTTAGTCAGAACTGGACCGTGACTAGATAAACATCAAAGAGGTACCATATATAGAGCAACCGTGTTACTTTGTACCGTGCATTGCCGGCACGTGGAGTTCATGCCAGGGGCTTAATAACTGATGCTAATCTGCTAATAAAGGAAATAATTCAATGCTCACGAGAGTTCTACTGCAATTCAAATATCAAGTTTAATTAACTCCGTTTATTGTTATCGGTACAACACCCCGCACCATCATGCTTCGTCTTTAGGATTAACATAAATTTTTCGTCGACTCTGCAACAGCTAGCAGCTCGTATCAAATACTATTGAGCAGAGAAATTAACAAACGAACCAGAAGTAGAAAGAAAATTAAATTAAAATTACTGGAAAATACAAATAATGACATAAGATGCGCACTCGACAAGTTTATGGCAAATCCAGATCACATAAACAACGTGAAGGCAAACAATCTGGTACAGCATGTTAGGGAATAGCAACGGAGCGCACCGACAAGTGAGCGGTAACATGTTGTGATAAGCATGCTATAACACGACGTAACGGAAAAAGATAGGTTGGCGAGATGAACGATGAAGAGGAAGCCTGCTAATACTTCCAAAGAGAAAGATAGGTCTGTCATGGGACCAAAGATCCCAAATTTAGTACTCGTCCTGTGGATCTTCTCAGCTGCTGTCGCGGCCGATTACGTGCGACCGCAACCTCGTAAGACCCTCGATTTCCCATGGGAACGCAGGCCCTCCTCGTATCCCCAGCAGGTGAAGAACTTCGCAATCCTCGCTCCTTCCTCTTCTGTCGATCTTTCGTTCGAAAGCCCTCTTTTTTTGCGTAGATGAAGTTTGTCGAGTTAGCGCTATCTCGTTACCTGGGTCGTCCTTTCTGTTGATATCTTGGCGGTGGGGGGTTGAATTTGGCTCGCTTTCTGCGATTTCTTTGTTATGAGGAAAAATGGTCACTTTCTTGGAGCTTCTTGTTGTGTCTTCTCAAGCTGCACCTTGCTTCATGTTTCGTCTTGTGGTGAAGATTGTCAGATGTGGAGTGTCAAATCACATAAAGAGGGACCTTAGGAAATCGCGTAAACTTAGATACTTCATACGGCACCAAACCAAGATTAGTCGTTTATTTCTAAAGTTACTATCTTTATGTTTATCGGTGTGATGACTACAGTCGGTCTCATCGCCTCACGCCGTCCTCATGAACTATGTTGTTTCTGAGCAGTATCACCAATTTATGATGAAGGCCAAAGGTGTTGAATGATCTGTTAGTGATCTGCCATAGGACAGTAGGTCTCATCTTTTTCTCGATTCATGTCGATTGAGTTTGTTTAGTGGGAGAAGCTGGGTTGTCTTGTTCTCTTGTTGTGTTGACTTAGTTCGCTTAATGGACAGTGGATTTGTCAGTAGTTGGTGATTTCACTATTCCTCTGAGATGAGTTCCCGTTGCTTCACCAAGATCTCAAAATTGATACGTTATGTGACGGTATCAAATCCTCTCGCAGGTTCACATTTCTTTAGCTGGAGACAAACGCATGCGCATCTCTTGGGTCACTGATGGTAAATCTTCACCTTCTTATGTGGAATATGGAACATCGCCTGGTCAGTATGACTCTACAGCTCAACGAGAGAGCACTTCTTATAGTTATCTATTTTATAGCTCTGGAAAGATGCACCATACGGTGATCGGGCCATTGGAGAGCAACACTGTTTACTTCTACAGGTGTGGCGGAGAAGGTCCTGTGTTCCAGCTCAGGACTCCTCACGCAGAACTACCGGCTGCTTTCGCTGTGGCAGGAGATTTAGGCCAAATTGGCTGGACTAAATCAACACTGGACCACATTGATCAATGCAAGTACGATGTGCATCTCCTTCCTGGAGATCTGTCCTATGCTGATTACATACGGCATCGCTGGGACACATTTGGTGAGCTGGTGCAGCCACTTGCAAGTGCAAGGCCTTAGATGGTAACACAAGGAAACCACGAGGACGAGAGCATTCCACTTATTAAAGATGGATTTCAGTCCTACAATGCTAGGTGGAAGATGCCATATGAGGAGAGTGGATCGAGTTCGAATCTATACTACTCTTTTGAGGTGGCAGGCGTCCATGTCATCATGCTTGGCTCATACACAGACTATGATGAATACTCAGAGCAATATAACTGGTTGAAGGTCATTCTTCATTCCCTTTTTCTTTGTCATGCGAAAGTTGTTGCAATATTACAGATGCAGTAGTGAATCAATTAAATGCACTGATTACAAAGGAGGAAGTTTGTGCCGTTAGCCATCTGTGGAAGTTAGGATTCTAAGATTGAGGTAACAAGTCTCACAGATAGGAAAGATTAAGTTTGTAATTTATATATCCTTGATTAATTTTTGTTAAGAGTAAAAAGATTAAATCTAGTGTTAGCTACTATTTTGCTAATGAGGCAATTCGATCTTGACCTTGCTTAGGGGAATTAATCTCCATATTAGTTCTCTAAAGCAAAGGCGTTCATTGTCAGCTATCATATCTCGCTCTATCTTTTCTTATATTGATGCGGAGGAACTTATCCTGATAGCTGGCACTCATTTGTGACTGATGCTTTAGAATTTTCTGCTAACATATGTGTTTTGCTCTCAATCTACAGGTTGATCTGTCAAAGGTTGATCGCTGTAAAACTCCATGGCTAATTGTGTTGACCCATGTACCTTGGTATAACAGTAACTATGCTCACCAAGGTGAAGGCGATGGGATGATGCAAGCCATGGAACCATTGCTTTGTGCAGCTGCGGTGGACATAGTATTTGCAGGACATGTGCGTGCTTATGAGCGATCTGTATGACCCTATACCTTTACTTCTTCGTCTCTCATTATTATTTGATGTGCATGAGGCATGATGTTAAGTGGTCATCGCTGAACAGAAACGTGTCAATAGTGGAAAACCCGATCCTTGCGGTGCTGTTCACATTACCATTGGTGATGGGGGAACAGAGAAGGTTTAGCTCATAGGTATGTCCTCGCTCTAAGAAAGCTATGGATTAGGGATTCGATAGGGCATTCTGTTGATGAATTTTCAATGGATGCATTGGGAAATGTTAATATAGCTCCTGTGTATCATTACAGATATAAGGACCCCCAGCCAGAGTGGTCCGTCTTCCGTGAAGCCAGCTTTGGTCACGGTGAGCTAAAGGTCGTGAATTCATCACATGCATTCTGGAGCTGGCACAGGAATGATGATGATGAGCCAGTGAGGTCCGACCGGCTGTGGCGTACTTCTTTGAAGAGTTCAGGTTGTCTCGCTGAAAAGAAGCACTCCTTGAGGAAAATTCTCATGGCTCCTTAGTATTGGCGGTATGATGGCCTAATGCCATGGCCAATACAGGATTAGTCATATGTCGATGTAACTAGGATAGGGTGATGTCTTGTCATTATGTATTTTCTCTTGGGTCGGTTGTCAACATGTACTTTGAGGCCTTGCGAAATTGAGCGTACCCTGTGGGATTCAAAACATGTATTTTCTTTTGGGTTGGTTGTCAACATGTACTTTGAGGCCTTGCAAAATTGAGTGTACCCTATGGGATTCAAAACGTGTATTTTCTGGGAAAGTTGATGATCCTCGAGTCTCTAGTGCGCATGGCGGCCATGTTAAATGCAACCTGTACCATTTATCTTCTACCAAATACAGGTGCTTATCTTTCAGATTTAAGCCGCTTCCCGTTAGTCAAGCCTACCTACAACCCAGGGTGCGAGCAGAATCGGTGTTTCCCCTCACGAAGTGTGGTTCCGAGCATTTGTCTTCCGAGCATTAGACAACCTTCACAGCTACAAAAACTCGCAAAATTTAAACTTCCTGGCAATGTGGTTACGACACTTCTTGCATGCTAACTAGTGAATGCACAGCAATTGTGAATAAAGAAGCGGCAACAAATGACCACTAAGGCAGAGTTGACCTGTGACAGCAAATGACCACTAAGTTTCGACAAATGCTGCCTGCAAAATGCATGCACGCAGACAAATTTTCGCGGGTATTCCGAATATTTACGCTTCCCTCGCATAAAAAACCTCCATATGCAATCTCTGCCTCAGCTAAGCATTACATGTGCCGGATGAAGAGTTGAGTAACAGGGACAAAACTTGGGAAAGCCAGCCGGAAGAATTTAATCTCACGACTAGATTCATCATCATAAAATTAACCCATTAGTGCATTGAACTCAGTAGCGCAAGGGCCAATGCCTCTTGCTCTGCCAAAGATATAGCGTCAGACTTCTTATCGATCTTATCGTTGGTTTCTTTTTGTGTGCCATCATCATCATCATCACTGTCAAAATATATCTTTGACTTCTTTCGTCTTCCGTTCTCCATAGCTTCACTGTCTGACCTGGAAAGCTCACTCTCACCCTCATCGTCGTAGTCTTTGAGTTTCCCTCCCTTCAGTTTCATCTTTTGCTTGAGTCTTCTTTCCCTGCGGTGCTGTCGCTCAAGGAATTTGTCTTCTTTACCCACTTGCTTCATCTCCTCTCTCATCCTCTTATAGTACTCGGCTTTCTTCCCTGCAATAAATAATTACAGAAATTTGCATGAATGCAAACAGACAAAAACCATCCTCTAATATTCATTTGTTCATAGAATCAGGAAGTAAGTGTCCAGGCAGATGTAAAACAAATTGACACGCACACCAACCCAATACCAAGAAAAAACACACATTCAGTCAATTCATTACCAGCGTACATTCTTCACCATGGGCAAGATGCATCGAACACAAGAAATCCACGATTAAATTTTGAATTACATCAACACAACATTACTCTCTAAGGAAAACCTAAAAACACTACTAAACTTGAGTAGGGGTGCATACCTTTGTCAAGCAAAAGAGCACCATCTGAACTCTGAAGTCTCTGCTATCTGAGCAAGCGGGCAAAGGGTATTGCCTTCCTCATCAAAGACAACTCTAGTTCCCACTCGCCTATTGACGTTGATTTTAAGCTTCTTTTTCTTCAAAACCCAAGTCGCCAGTCTACAGTAGAATAGCAAGTCAGATGTTTTATCTTTTTTTGTTAACATCAAATCAAGTTGCAACAGATGAGGATCTTGAAGATGCAGAAAAACAAGTAGCTTGTAGAATCCTGACCAACTTTTGATTGTTGATGGTCTTCCTAATCTAAAAGAGATAATTCTACCACAGACAGAACATGCAGATTTCAATTTTCCTTTGATCTTTTTGTAGCCTGCTTCTGTGCACAATTGCATTCTGATCATTTCAACAAGGATGATGTCTAAACTATGACTATGCCCACACCGAAGAGTGCATAAACTATCTTTTGGTAACAATTTTCTAATATGAAAAGAAAAACATACATTCCATCTTCAAGTTCATTAGCCTCTGGCTGAGCTTCATCCACATCATCATCAGTCAGAAGTAAATCGTTCTATTCATCTTGTTTAGAGTTATTCACCAAAAGAGTCCTTGTTGAGACCTTCAATTCACTTTTGTCCACAGCATCCTCTGGTTCATGTGGTAAAGATTCTTCTGGGACTGTTTTGGACTTAATTTCGTGGTTCAAGAAACGAATCTTTGGAGTCATTGGTAGACCAAATGATGCTGAGAAATCATCAACAGGGAGTTTCATCGCATCGAAGATCTCTTTATCTTTCTGTGTATGGATCGACCGCAAATATGTGATGAAGGCCCTTTGAGCAAGATACTGAATATTTAGATACTTGACAAGCAAGGCCGACAACAAGCCAGAAACTGGTTGGAACCTTTTTTCATTTGCCCGGAATCAACCAGAATCAAAGCCATGTCAGCATCTGAGGTGCCAATACCACATGGTCATCAATGAAGTGCACACACGAAGTACTGCGTAACCAACTTTATAGATGACTAGTAAGCTAAGCTCAATCAAAAGCCAAAAGGCAAAACGGTCCAGAGAGAATGTATTACCTTAACGAGTTCCAAAGGAATTTTGGCAGCTTTTAATTTTTCAAGCATTTTCATTTCTGATGGCATCAGAAACAAAACTGACCTTCCTCCAGACAAATATCGCGCTGTGCGACCGACTCGATGAATGTAAGATGCAACATCTTCTGGACAATCGACCTACAAGTTCAAAAGGATCTATGACATTTATAAAAAGGAATAGAATGCTCCTTCCCAAGAAAAATTAAGATGACAACCTGATCAACGAATCCACCTAAAGCAAAGTGAAAAAGAATCACCTGAACGACCCAATCCACTGCCTTATTGAAATCAAGACCTCTAGAAGCCACGTCAGTTGAAAAAGGAACAGACCTCTTCTCACAAAATTCAGAATATATTCCCATCCTTTTCTCCTGCTTCATCCTTCCATGAAGACATTTCGAGGGAATTCCTGGACGAAGTTTCTTAAATGCTTCATAGACAAATTTCACCTAGGAAGACTGCAATTTAGTGGTAGAGTTACATATGAACAAAAAAATCAACCCAAACATGAAACAGTGAATGGAATATTGAAATGTTGGATCAACCAGAATAAGAGGTTAAAGGATTTTATCAGTAATCACGAGGAGGAGTTGAGATAAGCATTTAAGCAAGCAAATACAACTAAATCAAGTATCTTGAATCAAGTAATTCTCCTGAAAAAGTGATATTTGATTGTTGATACCAGCAATCTCTATAGAAAAGATGGGACCAGACGCCGGTATGATTAGAATTATATCTAGAATAGGAATCTGAACCTCCCATTTGTTTGGCCAAAACAACAATTCCCATTTTGAGGTTACACCAACTCACGAAGTAAATGGTCCACGCTAGCAATTAAACATTTGCTAGAGCTATGCTAGTAAATACACCAGGCATAACAATTTTTTCTTCAATAGATGCATATAACAAACTAATGAGTTTTGGGGAGAAAGTATCTGAAAAATCAGCCTCAGGTTTTAGCTAACAAATTCAAATAACCACCAAACAAATCTAAGTCAACAAAACCTAAAACAATGCTAACAACACAAACAGAAAACGTCAGATAACACAAACTGTACTAAAAAAGTTTTAAGCATTCACAGAGAAGGCCAAATTATCTACTTATTATATTGAGGCGAGGCCAATAAAAATGGCAAGGCTCAGGCAAGAGAGCTCAAGGGTTCAAAAATACCCGCTTGCAACTCAAAGAGAAACACAAGAATCCAGGATTTGAGATGCGCCTTAATAAAGCTCCACAACAAGTCCAGCTTCTGCTCAAGCAGAACAGCCATAGCAGTTTTGCTTCAAGAGGTTTGGAGTCGGAGTCGCCGTCACAGACTCCTCGTGCACACTTCCATACTCAGGGTCCTTCAAACTAAGCCTTGCAAGATCCTGGACTGCCTTTGTCTGGGTTGCAGAAAAAAGCATGGTTTGTCTATGTTTAGGTAGCTGCGAAATAATTGCATTTAGAGACTTCTTAAATCCAACATCAAGAACACGATCTGCCTCATCAAGGACCAAGACCTGTTCCCTGACCAGAAATTTTAACTCAAATCAGCAACTATATATCAGCATTCGAATTGCTAAGATAAAAACTTCTGTCGACCTTAAGCTGTGAGCAATCAAAGTTCGGGGTCTCGTCCATGTGCTGAAGAAGCCGGCCAGGAGTACAGACCAATATGTTAAGGTCATTTACGCTCTGCTTTTCCAGGTCAACATCCTTGCGGCCACCAATGAGAAGACCAGCGCTGAAGCCATGGTACTTCCCAACAGCTTTCAACACATCGAAAAGCTGACCAGTTAATTCCCTCGTAGGAGATATTATGATGCTTCCTACCCCGTCCTCAGGACCCCATCGTTCTCTGTACAATTTCTCCAATACCTGAGACAAGCTATATAATTTGAGTCTAAAAAAAGTTTCCTCGCTCAGACAGTGAAAATGCCTAAAGGGAAAATTTTTAAGAAGTATCTGAATGGGTAACTTATAAGAACTAAAAAGGATTAGAAAGCGCAAAAAAAAAAAGATAAAAAGGAGGGAGGGGGAGACTGGAGACTTCTAGCAGCAAGCTGCAATGCGATTTGCCAATAGATGTAATAAGGTTCCAAAAACAAACTAAAATGTCACCGCGTCTAGGGACAAAGAATCAGCAATTCTCAAAAAAAGAAATCTGCAAAACTTGAAATTTCGACAGAAACATAGGAGAAGAGAAGCCCAACTCTGCACATTCTTACAATTCTAAACCAAAAAACGAGCCAATCAATCATTCGAATGAACAACACACTAACCGGAATGAGAAAAGCCAGAGTCTTCCCCGACCCAGTCTTCGCCGCGCCGAGGACATCTCTACCGCAGAGCGAGTGGGGCAGCGAAGCTCTCTGAATATCGGTCATCTTCACGCACTTGGCGTCGCGCAGGCCGTCCTTCGTCCTGTTCGATATCGGCAGCTGGTCGAACTTCGTGGACCCGGCGTACGGAGGGAGCGAGGCGGCGGCGGCGCCATCGTCGTCCTGCGGCGCGCCGGGAGGGGGCGGCGGAGGAGGTAGCGACAGGGGATTGGAGCCCGAATCGGGCTTGCGGGATTCGATCCACGCGTCCAGGAGCTCAATCTCCTGGACCTCCGAGAGGCGCTTCTGCTTGCGGAACTGCTTCGACTTGGGTCGCTTCATCGTCGGCGGCAATTGGGGGGAGCGGCGAGCCTCCGGCGACCTCCGGTGGAGATTTTGCCGGCTCTTCTCCGAGGTCAGCGAGGGACGGCCATGGAGGGTTTAGGGTTTTTGCAGGGCGGCGCGATGTTTTACGAGGAGGAAGAGGATGGGGAAGCACGTAGGGAATTTACGTATCTGCCCTTCCGCCCGGCGCCGCTTGTGGATTTTTCGAAGTGACTATTATCCCCTCGCGCCTTGACGGTCGATAGTGTGGATTCAAGAAAAGGTAACGACGTCGGAATGAATTTGATCGCCGGCGACGGCCGCTTTGAATGATTGAATATTGTTATTAGGTCCGCCGGCAGTACGAGTTGCGATGAGCAGAGGTGGCCCACTTGGCCCCGAGAGGTCCGAAAGGCAAATGAGCCGACTCAATTAATGTCCTTAAATGAGCAAGCGTAGTCTGTTCAACTTTGGCTCGAATCCAGACCGAAACGAATCGAACATTGTCTATGAAGAATTCATATTATGAGTGGATTTGTGAATTACATTAGGCCCTTTTTATCGATGAGCGAGCTCGGCACGGTACAAAATTTACATATAAATCTTCGGATCGAGCGAGATTGAAGTTGGAGATATCCGATTTTCTTGTCTAAGGATGTTGCCTAAGTCGCTCATTTGCCTTTCATGCTCCAACGGACCACCGCCACGTTAATTACCTCTAATTTCATGCGACAATTTTTAAAATAACTCCAAGCTCATCCAATCTCTATTTTAATGTTAATACCACCGTTAATCCCCCTATAATCCCAATACCAGGTTCCCCTTCTCAATCCTACAAATAACTTAACAAGTACCTTTTCAGATTAGAAAAAATGCTGATTTGAATAGAGATAAATGTCTAAATTAGCAAAATAATATATTAAAAACTTAAGAGAACTATGTGATGATCAATTTTGACAAGTAATATTTGCGAGATTTATTTACGAGTATCCTGATCAATTTAGATAATAGAATTTTGCATTTCAATAAAAGATATGAGCCTGATCGTGAATTTTTTTTTTTAACAACAATTGGAGGTTAAAATTCTTGTTGAATTCGCACTCTATGTTGTTGACACCTAAATTTTAACACATCATTTAGTGGTTAATTGTATAGAAAATTATGGATTAAATTTTAACCCCCAAATAAAAATTTTAAAATTGCATAACATATAGTTTAAGTTCATTTAGATTAATTGCATTCCGCATCGGATTGGCGGTGGTAAGCGAGCTTAAAATTCATCATGTAAATCGAGCTCAGGTATCGAACGAAACCCGGCTCACTCAAAAAGCATGGGCCGAAAATCACACGCAAAAGGGCTTGGTTATCTTAATTTGAGCTCAAATTAGCCCATTATGCTTAATTAAAGAAAAGCCCAAATTAATTCAGCTCACATAGAATTAAATTAAAGCCTAAACCTAAGCCCATTAGGACTAGAAAACCCGGCTAATTGACCTAGGTTTACACTATAAATATATGTTTATCGAAGAAAAAGAAAGAGAGAGTCGTGAGATTCAAAGACACACGGCCATAGAAAGTCAGAAAGCAAGAGATAGACGGAGAGGCCAAAAAAAATTGATATCCTCGGCCACTGTTGACAGAGAGAAAAACACGTAAGGTTAGACAGAGAGAAGAGGTCTCTTGGCGGACACCTTCGGGTGGAGACTCTTTCTTCGACGGCACCCCTATTCCAGTCGACGGCCGCTCCTTCTACAATAGCGAGTTGTTCTGATCTGCCCCGCGGGCTCGATGTCGACCTTGATGACGATGCTGTTCACTGCCCGATGACAAAGCATCCTTGTCAACCCCTACTGACGAGCAACTAGCCACCTCGTGCCCGAACATCCTGCACCAACAAATCAGCGTTCCCGTAGCTCTGGTGCTTCATCGAACAGCCCCCGTGAACTTCCGTCTGACGCCAATGAAGTCCCAACGTTATCAAAGCAACTACTTGTCAACTCCAGCAGCTTCCCAGACGTCGTTCTTCCAATATTAGTAATACTCGGTGAAGATTCTGATCAGCGACCTGACTCCTACAAGCTTCTCAATCCAGTCGTCGCTGTTCTGCTCCTTGAGGTGTCCCTCAAGCAAACCTCAAGCAAAGCCACAGCACCAATAATCATCCTTCACCGAAAGTTCCACCAATCAAGAAGGCAAGCCCATTGTGAGTCATGTCGCGTCCTCACCAAAGCAGACCAGCAAAGTTTCTTTTTTTTTTTTTTTTTGCAAGTTTTTGATAGTCACCACAACTTGTTGCCTTCGCCGATCATCACCGCGACTCCTATCCATGTCCTGTGAAGTCCAAATCAGGTAGTCCCTCAGCCACTAGTCGGCTGAGTACACATTGGTCAATTGTCCGATCATCCGTAGACCACCATCCTGACGCCATCGTTCCGCCACCGCTCCCGACGCACCGCCGATCCGCAATCCCGATCCGTTGCAAATTCAAACTTGGAAAGAAATCTGCAAATCAGGTAATTATCCTATTCCAATTTGATTTGAATATTTGGTTGCCTATTTTGTGCTTATTGATATCTAATTTTGCATATTTGAATAATAGGCATTATTCCAATTAGGATTTTATTTCTTTTTTTGAAATCTTGGATATCTATTACTTTTCAAACTTGGATAAATTTTAGAATTTTCAAAATCTTTTGAATATATCCAAGATATTTAAGATATTGAAAATTTTTCAAGATGTGATCGATTAGGAAAATTTCCTAATCCGCAACCGCACACGTGGAAATAAATCTATCTATCAGGCTTTAGATAGAGTTATTTCCATAGCGGGTATTTTAAATTTTAGGATCGATCTGTCAGGCTTCAGATCGAAACTTAATTCAAAAGATTTAGCGGTTATATTTTTTTTTACTTGATTTTAATTTCGAATTTTGATTTAAAAAAAATACCAAAAGATCACTCTAGAATAGGTTAATTTCTTTAGTTTAAAATTGCGTGTTTAGACAATTGGCATTTTTAATTTCGAATTTCATTAAAAAAATACAAAATAATAGGCCCGTCATTAGAAGTAGGTCACGCCATCTCATGACATATGATTTGCATGTTATGTTGCATTAATCGCATGTCAATTTTTGCACGTCATTACATATAAGTTAGCTTTCATTTAAATAAGTGAATATAAAAATTTTTGCACCTTTAAACTCTAAGTCAGGATTTATCAAAATTGCCAAATTGAGTATTTTTCTTGAAATTGATACCGAAAGGGCGTTAGGGAATCTAGCGTAACCAAGTCCCCGAATTCAAAATTTCTGGTTTGTAGAAACAAAATAGTACTCCCGCTATTTTATTTAGGTTTCTAATCAACCTACCTTAAATGATTAGTGGCGACTCTCATTGAAAATATTTGCATGCTCAAAATTGGACCTAAGTTGCGAATTGGTAGAGTTTGGGAGAACTCGAGCTAGATTAGTTAATTTAATTGATCTAGTAATCCATTAGCCTAAGATCGAAAACTCGATTTTTTTAGGTCGTGACAACTTGGCGACTCCGCTGGGGACAACTTGATTTTTTTTGAAAATTTAAGGAGGACTTAGGCCCAAAAAAATTTTCAAACAAAAATCACTCGATTTGGCAAAATTTAATTGAATTCTCATTTTTAGGTGTTAAATGTTTTTGCAGGAATGGAGTTATAAGGGGAGTAGTGATTGGCTAACTCTTTGTTTTGCAGGTTTGGTGGAGTGGAATTTAATTTAATTTTCGTACTATTGAAGTGTTGGTTGCATATAATTGTTGTGCATGATTTACAGTATTTGCACTACATCACACACAACCTGTGACCGGACCTGGGTCATACCCATAGTTTTAAAATGGTATTTAGGTGGTTCTTTAACCTTGGCAATAAGGCTTCGCTAAAGGTTATCCCATTTGAATCTCGAAAATTTTTCCAAAAAATAGCTCAAGGGTCATCCTCATGCACGTGAGGCTACAACGCATGGGGGTTGCCCTTGTCGACCGAACCAAGCCGAAGTGATTGGACCCGACTAGTCATGACTATTGTATGCGAGGCTGCGACTAGTCATGACGATTGTACGCGAGGCTACGACGTGTCGTTCCGTTCATCATTTCACTTTGCAAAAGCCATGAGGATAGATAAATTAAAATTTAAACTCACGATTCATGTGCATGTCTCTGTGATTGACATTTTCTCCCCAAAGACGGTAATTTCTCGAGCTTTATCTTTGGTTTTCTTCATCTTATTTTGAGTCGGTCCATGATTTAGGTTAAATCATTTGGCACGTGGTCTATATAAGAATGGGTCGCCTCGATATCCGTTTCGTGCCTACTCCGAAGCTAGAGCTCAAGAAGCTATGGAGCCAGTTGAAGCCAGATGGTCAGCAGTACGTTCTCAAACGCATTGGATTCATGCTGCCAATCCTAGACATAGATGTTTAGAGTAGGATCATGCAGGCATTCGCTCATTTTTTATGCTCCGAGACAACCACATTTGTGTTGGAAGGTAAGTTTGAGCTCACACCGACTCTGGAAGAATACAGTATTGCCATTGGAAAATCGATTGAGTTGGATATAGTCAAACCACCCATTAAGGTAGATCCCGTGGTAGTGCTTGCTGAATTTTTGAATTTGACTAAAAAGGAAATTGAAAAAGTGCTAAGGGGTAATTGTCAAGCACGCTCATTATCTTTTTTTATCGAATGTTTCGAAAATAACTCCGTCCTCATGAGATCTAAAATTTTTATCTTAGCTTTTTTTAGACTCATCATTTTTCCATTTCGTCAAAATGCTATTAATCCTGTCATAGCTTGGACGGTAAAACTAATATGTGGTGGAGTTAGTTTTATAAATACAATTCTAACAGAGACTTTCATATCTCTGACACGATTTAAGAAAGGAAAAGATAGAACTTTTCGAGCCTCGATTGAACTTTTACAAATCTGGCTTTTCTCACACCTTTCTTAATTTGGGGAAGATATAACTGTATTTGAAATGGGCATGACTGATAACCCTTTTTAAGGTTCAAACAAATACAAGATCAAACTAAGAGTTTGTACTATACGCAATGGGTCCATCTGTTCAAAGATCCAAACTCTAAGATTTTCCTTTGGCAAGCTGTGTGGTTTCGGGAGGTCAAGGCTCGACTATACCATGGCGATCAGAAGCCCGTACCTTTGATGGGCATTTATGGGGGAACCTGCTATCAGCCCCTTCGGGTTACACGTCAATTCCGAGTTCTACAAGATATCCCACCTCCGCTCAGGCCCAATGAATTTCAAGTCCAGTTCGAGAAAGGCGAGTCCTACAGAGTCGAGCTTAGGCGTCATTCTGAGGCTTGGCAGAATTGTTCCACTCAGAAGCTGATTTGACCTATAGATGAGCCCACTGGAAGGACGAAGCGTCACTTTGCCACGGACCGGTATGTTCAGTATCATACCATCCCTGCTGAGATACTTCCGAAGATCCCGGTCGTGACAGTACAGCATACCCTTTAGACTCAAATCAAAATCAGCGAAGAAAAGGCGATGAAGGCCCAGGATAAGGCAGATGCTCTGGCTGAAGAGAATACACGATTACGGCGTGCCTTGAAGGCCAATTCCTCTATAGATCATGTAGCCTCTAAAAAGAGGAAAACCATCTGATTTCTTGTTTGGTTTAAGGAGTTTTTCTTTTCTTTTTTTAGGAGGAAATGTTAGCTTACTATTAACATTTTCTGGTAATAGATGTCATTTCTGAACGATTTTTATAAGAATTCTTTTGAGACATTTTCCATTCTGAGCAATTCAATGAAAAACGTTAAGCTATAATTTGTAAATTTTGGAATTAGTCCAAGTTTTTATTGAATGAAGCAATTTGGAATTTTGGGATTTACTGGATGAATTGGTCTTTTGAAAGAAATTTCATCTTGAGGATCTAAAGGATGTCATGGACCGACTCGTTATTCTTACTTGTTATATTCATTTGATCTTTACTTTTGTAGGTAATTTACCACGGATCCCCCTCATCTTCAGAATACTCGATTGGTGACCAAAAGAAGGATGGCCAATCAAGCTGAGATTGCAGCCATGATTGACGAAAAGCTGAAAGAACACATGAATACAATCAATGAGCAGATCACGGCTGCCATGTCCAAAATGATGAGCGATCTCATGGCCAAGCAGCAGCAGATCAATGCTGTCTCTCAATCAGAGATTTCGCCTCTAACCCGTCAAGGCCTCCGCCTCGACAAAGCTCCTGTAGTAAATACTAATCCAACCTTTCAACTGGATGATGTCATTTTGACTGACACTAGTACGTATCCGGCGGCCGATGTTCTTCATCCACTCCCCAATGATGAAAATGCTAAATTGTTGGCTAAGCTCAACCAAAGATTACGTGAAGTGGAGGGAACTCAAAGTGTTCCGCCTGTTGATATGTCTATTTTTGCTCGAGTCCAAGTGCCCGATAAATTCAAGATGCCAACCTTTGAGAAGTATGACGGCACCTCAAACCCAATTCAGCACATTGAGATGTATCGGGGGCTCATGAATAGATATGTTTCTAACGGACCTCTAATGATCCAAACCTTCCAAGTAAGCTTGAAGGATGCTGCAATGAGGTGGTATACCAACCACCAAATCAACCGGAAAGACTCGTGGGAAGAAGTGGCAAACCTTTTCGTCAAACACTTCAAGTTCAATCTCGATGTCACCATTACAAGGGAAGACCTGGAAAGAGCTGAGCAGAAAAAGGGCGAAACTCTAAAGGAGTATGCCACTCGCTGGAGGAACATGGCGGGACAGATCATGCCTGAACCCTCAGAACGTGACTTAATGAAGTTGTTCGTGTCCACTCTACCACAGCCGGTTCGTTCACGAATGTTAGTAACGGCCGTCCAATCTTTTAGCCAGCTGATAGCCATGGGTGAGGAGATTGAGTCTAGGCTCAAGAAAGGATGGTACAGTGAGTCGGGTTCATCAGGCAAGAGATTTACTAGTAAGAAAGACAAAGAGCATGCCCCTAAAATCAACATGACTTATGTACAGAAGCGCCAGCTCAAGCCCCGAAACTACAATTTACCACCAAACAGCCGACCTCTTATGGACAGCAAGGCCGGCAGGACCCACGCCCGCAGCACAAAGCTTGCCAATTTACTCCACTTCCTGGAACGTTATCTCAGGTACTAGCAGTGCTAAGGAAAAAGAATTTGCTGAGTTCGGAGCCACAAAGATTTAACGCTGCCGGATTTGCACGATACGATCCATCGAAGAAATGCGATTACTATAGAGGTGAGGTGGGACATTCGACAGACAACTGCCAAGTGCTCAAACATCGAGTACAGGATCTACTCGAGACTGGAGCGTTTGCACTACAGCCAGCCGGTAAGCCCAATGTGCAGAACAATCCACTTCCTGATCATTCGAGCAGTGCAAATGTTGTCCTTGGCCCGGCGGTCGAGCGAGTTCAAGACTTCAAAGTCCCTTTCGAAGATATGTTCGACGCTTTAGTCCGAGCTGGTTATGTTTCGACCGGTGAAATGGTATCATTCGGTGAAATAGAAAAGAAGATGGATGAGTTGGTAAGAGAGGGAATGATTGGGATGGCTGATGAATTCGGGGTAGTGGCTACTATATCTCAGGTCATCATTGATTGGAATGAAGAACTCGCAATGCTAACCGATGAACAAGTTAAGTTGGATCCTGAGCTAATTGACATGCCCTCTCTTGAAGATGCCTCTGATGATGACCTCGGGATCGTTATACTCGATGCTTCTGAAGTATTAGTGCTGGCATCACCTCAGCCCTACGCTTATGAAAGTGACAAGATGGTTCTATGGTCATACAATGTTGATCTGATAACAAGATCGGGGCGAACTTATGCTGATAATCCACCTGTCAAGCTAATGGCCGAGAAAGAAGCGAAGGAATTCTTAGCTGTGATCAAGGCTAGTGAATATAGCGTGGTTGATTAGTTGAGAAAGTTGCCTGCATAAGTCGCACTGTTGGAACTTCTTCAGACATCAAAGAAATATCGGGGTGCTCTGATAAAGGTTTTGAGTGAGGTTCATGTGCCCGAAAATATTGAAGAAGATAAGCTAGAGGGATTTGTCGGGACGATCCTCCTCAAGGATCAAGTAGCGTTTTCTGATGAGGAAATCTCAGTTGAAGGACGTGGTCATAATAAAGCGCTTCATATATCAGTGAAGTACAAGGAAACTCACATGGCTAGGGTGCTTGTTGATAACGGGTCAACTTTGAATTTATGCCCGTTGTCTACTTTAAAAAAGTTAGGCATTAAGCCATCTACCATGTAAGCAGCCAAGACTTCTATTCGAGCCTTTGATGGAGCAAAGAAGGATGTGATAGGCCAGATTAACTTAGAGCTGCAAATCGGACCTTCGGTGTTCGATATTCTTTTTCAAGTGCTGGATATCTTTTGCTTTCAATTTTTTGTTAAGGCGACCATGGATCCACAATGCAGGTGCAGTGCCCTCCAGTTTGCATCAGAAGATCAAGTTTGTCGCTGAGGCAAAGTTGGTTACAATTTATGGAGAGGAAGATCACCGAATCTTCAACGCGACATCGGTCCCATACATAGAACCCGATCATGTTGAGGAGGATAGCTATCATTCATTTGAGATAGTTCAAGTTGTTCAAGCTTCCTCTGATATGCCGTTGCCGGCTCCAGAGGTTTCTAATGCAGCTATCATAGTGGCCAAGGTCATGGTCGGTAATGGTTTTGAGCCAAGTCAGGGTCTTGGGAAGGAAGGTCAAGGCATTCGTGCCCCGATTGAGACAAATGGACAATCCCACAAGGCTAATTTGGGATATCATGGGTCGGGAAGCCACGAACAAGACCTCGGTTGTTGCAGAGACCAAAGAGGAGTAGGTCAAAGTCCCTTACCACCTCCTATTGACCACATCTTTCGCTCAACTGGAGTAGTGGGGGGATATGAGTATTTAAAGCCGAGCCCTACTGATGATGATCTTGGGCTTATCTTTCCTAAGTCGCCACCAGCCCTAACTGACTCGCCTAAGAAGTATAGTAAAGCGATTTTGGTCAGTTTGTCTGATGATTCTGAGGATGACCAGCCACCTTATATTTTCAAGAAGCCGGAGTCGAGGGTGGTGGACTTTGACTTTAATGATGGTATACCCTACCGCACTGGTTGGTTTGCTGAGACCTCAATTGATGCAATCACTGAAGGACCACTTGAAAGGATGGGCGCTGGCCCTCAAGAGTAATTATTTCCAGTTTTCGTATCTCCCCTGCATGGGAATCTTTATTGTTTTCGATTTTCATTTCAATTCATGTTGCACTTAGGTTTTTCAATCCAATAAGATGTAATTCATTGATTCGATATCAATAAAATTACACAAGTTTTTATTATTTTGAATCTTGTTGAAGTACCCCAAACTAACCCGATAACGATAACCAACGATTGGAAAAATTTGTCATCTACGGTAAGAACTGAGGGTTGGGCTTCTCAAGAATTCTCGTCTCAAGGTTTTCGAAAGAAAAATGAATTTAAGCAATGATCAATTTTTGAAAATCGCATGTAGTTAAGCCCTGTCTTGTCTTTTTGATCCCTTTCTTTTATGTTTCAGGACTAATCTTGAGGCATGCAAAGGGTTGGGAATCATGGACCCTCATATATGTGATGCGAGTCAATCCAATGACTCAGACGATTCTGATCCAAATGATGAAGAGATACAACGGAACTTGGAAATCCATGAGAAATCCAAGCCTCTGACTGTTGAAGAAACCGTGGTGATCAATCTTGGCGACACGGAGAATCCTAGAGAAGTGAAGATTGGAGCATGTCTCTCTAAAGATGTGGCTAAACGCTTGACTCAATTGTTGAAGGATTATCAAGACATCTTTGCCTGGTCTTATACTGACATGCCGGGCCTCGATCGATCGATCGTCGAACATTGTCTACCAATTGATCCTTCGATTGAGCCCGTGAAGCAAAGGCCGCGAAGAGCTAAGCCAGAACTGGCAAAGAAGATCAAGAAAGAGGTCATGAAACTTCTTGACGTAGGATTTATTGAGACTACCCAATACTCAGAATGGGTCGCTAATATAGTCCCAGTGTTGAAAAAAGATGGTCGGGTTCAAGTGTGCGTTGACTACCGAGATCTGAATAAAGCTAGTCCTAAAGATGATTTTCCACTCCCACACATTGATGTACTTGTGGACAGTACAGCCGGGTTCAAACTATTTTCCGTTATGGATGGTTTCTCAGGTTATAATCAGATCTTGATGAATTAGGATGATAAATTGAAGACAGCATTTACCACTCCATGGGGGACATTTCACTACAAGGTAATGCCATTTGGTCTCAAAAATGCTGGAGCAACTTACCAGCGGGCAATGATCACGTTGTTCCATGACATGATGCATAATGAGATTGAGATCTACGTTAATGACATGATTGCAAAAACTCGGCATGGAGAAGATCACATAGAAACTTTGATGAAATTATTCGACAGACTTCGCAAGTTCAAATTGCGCCTCAATCCGAAAAAATGCGTGTTCGGGGCAGCCTCTGGCAAACTACTCGGCTTCATTATCAGTAACAAAGGGATTAAGATTGACCCGTCAAAAGTGAAGGCCATTTGTGAAATAAAATCTCCCTCTTCGATGAAGGAAGTTCGTAGCTTGATGGGTAGACTAAACTATATAACTAGATCTATTTCTCAGTTATCTGAGACAGCGAAGCCTTTCTTTAAACTTCTCAAGAAGAATGCGCTGGTTAGATGGGATGAAGAGTGTGAACTGGCATTCGACAAGCTTAAGCACTACTTGATGAATCCGCCCGTGCTTGTTCCGCCAACACCGGGGCAACCTCTAACCCTATACCTTACAATCCACAGCGAGTTCCTAGGCGCTATGCTTGCTCAAAGAAGTGAAGAGGATGGAAAAGAGCATGCGATTTATTATTTGAGTAAGAAGTTCACCGACTCTGAGATAAACTATTCTGAAATAGAAAGAACGTGCGCAGCACTGGTCTGGGTGCTACACAGGTTGAGGCAATACACTTTGCAATATCAAATATTGCTTGTAATAGAGTGTGATCCCATCAAATACTTGCTCAATCAACCCGCTTTGGTTGGTAAACTGGCAAAATGGCAGATTCTTATCTCAAAATTCAATGTTCAATTCTTGTCTCAAAAATCAGTCAAAGGACGAGTAATTGTTGATGTCTTGACTGAAAATCCTGGGAAAAATGAGGATTTGGGTCCACTAGAGAATAGAGTCATGCCAATTGATGAGTATGTATGGATCATGTATTTTGATGGGACTGTAAACTTATTAGGATCAGGTATCGGGGCAGTTTTAATATCCCCAGGCGGTCAACATTATCCAGTGGCGGCAAAATTGATATTTCCTTGCACGAACAATATCGCTGAATATGAAGCATGCATCCTCGGGTTACAAGCTGCGATCGAAATGGGAATAGCTCGACTTAAGGTGTTCGGAGATTCAACCCTCATTATTCTTCAGACCGTTGGTAAGTGGCAAACTAGGAATGCTAAATTGCAGCCCTATCATGCCTATTTAGAGGAGTTGGTGGAAGAGTTTGAAGACATTTCATTTGAATACTTGTCGAGGACTCAAAACCATTTTGTCGTTGCTTTGGCTACTTTATCGGCAATGCTACGAGTGACAAGTGGGTTAAAAGTTGAACCTTTAAAGATAGAGGTCTTACAGAAACCGGCTTATTGCATGGCCACGACAGAAGAGCCTGATGGCAAGCCATGGTATCATGATATCAAGGCATATCTTCAAACACAGGAATTTCCTGACAAAAGTACCGCATCTGACCAGAAGTATATCAAGAAAATGGCGTCGAAGTTCTTCTTGAGCGGAGAATGTCTATACAAGCGGTCCTATGATTCGGTCTTATTAAGGTATGTTGATTCAACTGAGGCTGTTCATTTGATGCTAGAAGTACATGAGGGAGTATGTGGTCCGCACATGAATGGTCATATGCTAGCAAGGAAGATAATGAGGATGGGTTATTACTGGCTCATTTTAGAGAGTGATTGCATTCAACATGTCCGAAGTTATCACAAATGCCAGATCCATGGTGACAAGATTAATACTCCCCCGAATGAATTGCATCAGATGTCTGAACCATGGCCATTCTCTATGTGGGGCATTGATGTGATTGGCCCGATCAATCCTAAAGCGTCAAATGGACATTGGTTTATCCTGATCGCTATCGATTATTTTTCGAAGTGGATTAAAGCTATGTCTTATACGACAGTGACGGCCCGGAATGTGGTGAAGTTCATTCGTCGAGACATCATTGCTCGATATGATGCACCTGAGACCATAATTACTGACAATAGGTCGAATCTGAATAATAAATTGGTGGATGATCTGTTCAAAGAGTTCAAGATCAAACATTTAAATTCCTCTCCATATCGTCCGCAGATGAATGGAGCGGTTGAAGCAACCAACAAGAACATCAAGAAAATTTTGGCTAAAACAGCCGAGAACTATTGTGATTGGTATGAGAGATTACTATTTGCACTTATGGCATATCGGACTTCTATCCAGACATCTACAGGGCAACTCCATATTCTCTTGTGTACGATATGAAAGCAGTTTTACCTGTTGAGATTGAAATTCCTTCATTACGTATTCTTTCACAGGTACAATTGTCAGAAGCAGATTGGATCCAGCAAAGATTAGACCAGTTGAACCTGATTGATGAGACAAGGCTTAGAACTATATGTCATGGCCAGTGCTACCAACAACGAGTTGCTAAATCTTTCAACAAGAAAGTCAAGCCTCGACATTTTTAGGTAGGCGACCTTATTCTGCGGAAGTTATTGCCGATAGTTCCTCTTGCAGAAGGAAAATTCGCCCCAAATTATGGCAGCCCGTACATTGTGAAGAAAGTCCTTCCAGGAGGTGCTTTGATTTTAGCCGAGATAGATGGTCGTGTTTTTTCCAGTCCAGTTAATTCTGATTCTGTGAAGAAGTATTACACTTGATTTGTACTCATTCTGACTTTGTTTCTATCAAATCTCAATTTGAATTTCATAAATCAATTGATGTTACCAAGCTTTATTTAATGAAGGCTTTTGATCTGGCAATCTATTTCTGTCCTAATTAAGTGATCATATTGTATGAGAGACTTCTAGATGACAAAAGGCAAGCCATTTCCATACACATCCTGAATAATAATCCCCAGTGCGAGTTGAGTGAAAATTCCGTGCTGACAAGGTAAAGGATTATCTTACAAAAAGTATGACGACCAAAATGATGAGAGGCATTCATTTCCTTTATCTAAACACTACAAGTTATCATTTGCTTAACCCTTTGAATGGAGTTTCATTTGTTACCCCTGTTAGGAACAACCCCATACTGAGGCAATTTCTTAGAAAGTTCAAAATGGTTAGAATTTTCTTGCTTTCACTTGTATCAATCTTCAAGTATATTTACTGCATGCAAATTCTATGTTAGCTTGAGTGCCTTAGATATGACGAAGAGCATTTCTTTCGCTATCCTACACACTTTATCCGTTGCTTAGCCCACTTGAGCCTGCAATTTCATTTCATAAGAACCCAATTGGTGATCATCCCTCACACTGGGGCAAGGTAAAAACCATCGCTATCCACGCGGCATATTCGGAGCGCCAATGGAAAATGAAGACCCTGAGAATCCAAACGTTAGTCATTTAGTCAAAACAAGCCAAAGTGTGGCTAGCCAATTTATGCATTATAGATAGTATATGTCAAAGGTCAAAAAAAAAAAACTAGGGGGCATGAAAAAGCAGTGTGCCTGGTAAAAGTAAGGCCAATGCCAGTAAAAAATGATGAGAGAAAGAAAGGCTTTGGCGAAAGCTGAGTCGATATGCAAGATCATTCTTCAAGGAAGAGACCATTTGAAGGTTCATTTGTGGGACAAGCGCTAGAGATAGATCAATGGTACCAGTAGCATGATTGGATGATTACCAATTTCCATGTTCATAATACCCCCTTTGATGGAAATAGGCCATTCATTTCAAACCTACCCAAATCTACATTACAACCATTTACCAAAGTTTCTTCAGAATAGGGCACTAGAGTTAACGTAGAATTTCAAATGCTTATAAATGTTGCTCGAAGAAGTGTGAGCAAGATTTTTCTATCTCATTTTTTTTGCAGCATTCCTAACTTATAAACCCGGAGCAGCTGGTGATATCATTTCTTTCAAAGCCATGACTCTCATGAGTCCCCATTGTGAAACCTTTAACCAAGCCTACGTTTCAATCCTTATAAAGACCTCTCGAATTGGTCAAGTCATACTGATTTTGAGAATATCTGAACCCTTGTCAAGTACGATAAAGTGAGTTTGAGTGATTCTTATACCCGCATCAAAGGTCGGGTCAAAAGCCTTTCATTGAAAGTGAGTAGAAAGTCCTTTCTGATTAAAGATCTCTCATTTAATATGATCAAATTGTCAAAAGGACGAAATTATTGTTCTTATTGATAAATTCCCCAGTAAAGCTTGGTAATGCAGGCAGATTCATGAAAAATGTTTTCTTTGCCCCTGCGTATGTGCTAGTTTAACCTTTTCTCAGGTAAAAAAGAAAAAAAAACAAGTGCAATGCAATTGGCTCTCCCATAAAATAAGAAGAATTCAGGTACGTTTGCTAATTATTCTTCATTGTTTCTCTCTTCAAAATAGGATACATTGTCTCTCATATGTTCACCCAGAAGAACAGATGACATATCTCATTTTGTGTTGTCCAGTGGAATAGACAACACACCCCAGTTCATGTTTGCTCAGTAGAACAGGCAGCATAGTTTCTCATTTCATGTTCACCCAGTGAAATAGGTGGCACAACTAACCTCATGCTCACCCAATGGAAGAGGTGACATGATCCTTTTCGTGATTGCCTAGTAATATAGGCAACACGTCCCTTTTAATCATGCGCTATTTCGTATCTGTAGGAAACTACAGGTAACAAATAAGCAATCCCGTACTTCGAGAACCTTACTTCCAGTAGACTAGAAGTTTGGAGATCGAGGGAGCTCACAGCATTATAAAGCTTTCCTTTACTTGGACGCTTTTTGTGCGGTCCGTATGTAAGGCTCTTTCACCGCTCTACATGAAGTGAGAAGCCTTAGCATACGTTCCTTATTGTTTGCATATCATGCATTGTTGCATTAAAAAAAAAATCATTCATCATTTTGCATAGTTTAAATTTAGGTCTCAGTCTTTGAGTGAAACCTCTACGAGCCTTCACTCAAAGAGAGGCAGCTGTTGACACCTAAATTTTAGCACATCATATAGTGGTTAATTGCATAAAAAATTAGGGATTAAATTTTAACCCCTAAACAAAAATATTAAAATTGCATAACATATAGTTTGAGTTCATTTAGATTAATTACATTTCGCATCGGATCGGCGGTGGTAAGCGAGCTTAAAATTCATCATGTAAATCGAGATCGGGTATCGAACGAAACTCGGCTCACTCAGAAAGCATGGGCCGAAAATCACACGTAAAAGAACTTGGTTATCTTAATTTGAGCTCAAATTAGCCCATTATGCTTAATTAAAAAAAAGCTCAAATTAATTCAGCCCACTTAGAATTAAATTAAAGCCTAAACCTAAGCCCATTAGGACTAGAAAATCCGGCTAATTGACCTAGGTTTACACTATAAATATATGTTTATCGAAGAAAAAGAAAGAGAGAGTCGTGAGATTCAAAGACACACGGCCATAGAAAGTCAGAAAGCAAGAGATAGACGGAGAGGCCAAAAAAAATTGATATCCTTGGCCACTGTTGACAGAGAGAAAAACACATGAGGTTAGACAAAGAGAAGAGGCCTCTTGGCGGAACACCTTTAGGTGGAGACTCTTTCTTCGGCGGCACCCCTATTCCAGTCGACGGCCGCTCCTTCTACAATAGCAAGTTGTTCTGATTTGCCCCGCGGGCTCGATGTCGACCTTGATGGCGATGCTGTTCACTGCCCGATGACAAAGCATCCTTGTTGACCCCTACTGACGAGCAACTAGCCACCTCGGGCCCAAACATCCTGCACCAACAAATCAGCGTTCCCGTAGCTCTGGTGCTTCATCGAACAGCCCCTGTGAACTTCCGTCTGACGCCAATGAAGTCCCAATGTTGTCAAAGCAACTACTTGTCAACTCCAGCAGCTTCCCAGACGTCGTTCTTCCAATATTAGTAATATTCGGTGAAGATTCTGATCAGCGACCTGACTCCTACAAGCTTCTCAATCCAGTCGTCGATGTTCTGCTCCTTGAGGTGTCCCTCAAGCAAACCTCAAGCAAAGCCACAGCACCAATAATCATCCTTCACCGAAAGTTCCACCAATCAAGAAGGCAAGCCCACTGTGAGTCGTGCCGCATCCTCACCAAAGCAGACCAGCAAAGTTCTTTTTTTTTTTTTTTGCAGGTTTTTGATAGTCACCACAACTTGTTGCCTTCGCCGATCATCACTGCGACTCCTATCCGTGTCCTGTGAAGTCCAAATCAGGTAGTCCCTCAGCCACTAGTCGGCTGAGTACACGTTGGTCAATTGTCCGATCATCCGTAGACCACCATCCCGATGCCATCGTTCCGCCACCGCTCCCGACGCACCGCCGATCCGCAATCCCGATCCATTGCAAATTCAAACTTGGAAAGAAATCTGCAAATCAGGTAATTATCCTATTCCAATTTGATTTGAATATTTGGTTGCCTATTTTGTGTTTATTAATATCTAATTTTGCATATTTGAATAATAGGCATTATTCCAATTAGGATTTTATTTCTTTTTTTTAAATCTTGGATATCTATTACTTTTCAAACTTGGATAAAATTTAGAATTTTCAAAATCTTTTGAATATATCCAAGATATTTAAGATATCGAAAATTTTTCAAGATGTGATCGATTAGGAAAATTTCCTAATCCGCAACCGCACACATGGAAATAAATCTATCTATCAGGCTTTAGATAGAGTTATTTCCATAGCGGGTATTTTGAATTTTAGGATCGATCTGTCAGGCTTCAGATCGAAACTTAATTCAAAAGATTTAGCGGTTATATTTTTTTTTTACTTGATTTTAATTTCGAATTTTGATTTAAAAAAAATACCAAAAGATCACTCTAGAATAGGTTAATTTCTTTAGTTTAAAATTGCGTGTTTAGATAATTGGCATTTTTAATTCCGAATTTCATTAAAAAAATACGAAATAATAGGCCCGTCATTAGAAGTAGGTCACGCTGTCGCATGACATATGATTTGCATGTTAGGTTGCATTAATCGCATGTCAATTTTTGCACGTCATTATATATAGGTTAGTTTTCATTTAAATAAGTGAATATAAAAATTTCTGCACCTTTAAACTCTAAGTCGGGATTTATCAAAATTGCCAAATTGAGTATTTTTCTTGAAATTGGTACCGAAAGGGCGTTAGGGAATCTAGCGTAACCAAGTTCCCGAATTCATAATTTCTGGTTCGTAGAAATAAAATAGTACTCCCGCTATTTTATTTAGGTTTCTAATCAACCTACCTTAAATGATTAGTGGCGACTCCCATTGAAAATATTTACATGCTTATAATTGGACCTAAGTTGCGAATTGGTAGAGTTTGGAAGAACTCGAGCTAGATTAGTTAATTTAATTAATCTAGTAATCCATTAGCTTAAGATCGAAAACTCGATTTTTTTAGGTCGCGACATATGTAGTGTTGATTCTATAGACTGTTGGAGCTTACTTCATTCATTTCACAATTGGTCAAAACCACAGCCCCGCTTCTCCCCTAAGCACACACGTTCTGCTATCACTTCTTGCTTTTCCTCTTATCCGTTCGAAGTGCAAAGAATCAATATGGTCAAAATCAAAGTTCATAAAAATCAAAGTGCATGAAAACAACATCACATGTTTTAAAGGGATTGTCCCATTGTTCGTGCGATGTAACTTGTGTTTATACCATAACAATCAATGTATTTGTCTCGATGATTGAGTTCAAATCTTGCTAGTAAAATACAGTCGAATTTTCATCATGATTGAGGTATAAATTTTAGAGTAAGTGTGTGGCTTTTTTGGCAATGAAAAAACAAACCATTTTTCCATGACAACTTTGTTTTCCCTCTAAATCCCACAAGTAATTCGGTCATATACGAAGGAAATCATCAAGGCTTTGTTTTGTGAATAACTTGACATTAAGTAGGTTGTGCACTTTTTCGATTTTGGTTAGATTGGATCCCCACCTTCATAGCGGATTAAATTGAGTATTTGTGGGGCGTCTTAAAGCAACCCAAGATTTGCTGGTGCAGGGGTTCATTCATAAACGTAATTTGCTTTGTGGTTTTGCCATATTCATACATACGAATATATTCATCTACATGAGCAAAATTTTAGGCATTATACTCGTGGCTCAACTTCGCCAAAAAGTCGAGAATTCACATGATCATCAGTAAGATTGACTCTACAAACCATAATGGATCTTGTTGGTCTAGAGTTTATATTGATAATGACGGCCCTACTTTACTCAAAAATATCATAAGATTGTTGAGTTCTTATTTTGAGTTCCAAAGTGCTGCATAACTTATCATAAGGAAACCGTTTTGCCGCCTGACTTGCTAATTTTTGGATTGGTAATCCATTGGACACTAGACTATTTTCATTATAGATAGTTATTCATGTTTTATCAGACGATCAGATAGGGGTAAAAAATTTACAATCTTAAATTTTTATATTCCACTTTAATCTTTTATTTTTGGAAAAATATCACCAAAAGCCCTAAACTATACCGCATGTGATAAATTTATCATAAATTTTTTTTTTTGTGATACGAAAAATCTCAAATTATACCATTTGTGATAAATTTACCCTGAATTTTTTTTAATGACGCGAAAAATCTCAAACTATGCCACTTATGACACATTTACCTCATAATACTTTGGCCCACAAAAAAACAGAAAAAGGAAAATGACGAAAATGCGTGTGGACCAAAGTATTATGAGGTAAATGTGTTATAAGTGGTATAGTTTTGGATTTTTCATATTACAAAAAAAAGTTCAGGGTAAATTTATCACAAATGGCATAGTTTGAGATTTTTCGTGTCATAAAAAAAAAGTTGAGGCTAAATTTATCATAAATGGTATAATTTAGAGTTTTTGGTGATATTTTTCTTTTATTTTTTCATAAAAAGGAAGAGGAATGAAAAAGGTTCACGACCGACTGCGGCCATTGACCCAATAATAAGCCCATCCTTAGAACATGTAGAGCGTTGCTGCATCCTACGGTAGGACACATTGGACGACCAGACACCGAACAAACCGAGACGATAGCTTAACATCCCTCGCTCTCCCTCGCTTACCTTCGACTGTAATACACAGGGCGATTCCGAATCAGAAAGCGCAAAGACACGCAGGAGCAAACGATGGGCCGCCGGATCGGAGAGCTGTCGTGGAACGGGGACGCCGGAGCGCCGCTCGGCGAGCCGCTGCTGTACGCGACCGTGTGCATCGTCGGCCTCCCCGTCGACGTCCACGTCAAGAACGGCTCCGTCTATTCCGGAATCTTCCACACTGCTTCCGTCGAAGGTGCGTGTTGTGCGCGGGCATTCGCTTCTCTCGCGGTTTGATCTCGACGATGAACCTGTCGAAATCTTGAAACTTGGGCGCGGAGAGTCGATTGTATAGGACAATCACGCAGGGTTGATGCGGAGAGAAAGTTTCGATATTTCGTTTGGTTTTCCTGTCGCGGTGCGGCGCTGCTTCATTGGGCTTGATTTCTTTTTAATTTCCTGCGTAATCCGTGCAATGGAGGGAAAATTTCATATGAATTTGGTATTGAGGTGCTGGATGATTGGAGATCACAGTGATGGCGTCAATATTTTCCCTTTGTAGTGTCTGGAATGGAATGGAGATTGGGTGGAATGATATGGAATGGAGATTTAGGTTTGGAAAGAATGTAGAGAAGGCCCGGGAAAAGAATTCGAGACGGAGTTTAGAGGAAGAGAGCCTGCAAAAAGCTTAGGGCAGAAATCAATCTCAATCACTTGATACGGCGCCGTGTTATGCATCTCCTGCAGTAGAATGTAGATGGAACTGTCTGCATATAAGTGCCGGGCAACTTCCAGAACTAGTCTCTGACAACCACCAACTAATTCAGTTAACTGATTACACCAAAACATAGGATTCTGCTGACATGGAGATGCAACACGTGTTTCTTTATCGTCTGTTGAGGTGCTATTAGCTTGGTGCAGAAAGGGAGGCAATTTGAATCTTTATAGTCTTATTTGTTGTGCCGTCGAGGTTTTTCTTTGCCTCGTATTGTTTTCTCGCTGCTTCAAAGGGTTATGTTCAGATGGTTGCTGAAGCTTAATTCGCAAGAATCTAGCAGACATTTCTACGTCCCTGCAACAATCTGTGCTTACAAAAGAACAAAAAGAGCTAAACTTAAGCTTGTCTTATTTAGGTGTTATTTTGAAGAAAGCAAGGATGACTAAGAAGGGGAGAAGCAATTCAAATGTGGCAAGTGGATGTATGATAGAAACACTTGTGATTCTCTCGGAAGATCTTGTTCAGGTCATTGCCAAGGTATTGTCTAGCACTTCTTATAGGGTTGTTGAGTATTTTAATGAAGTACAAATTGATGAGCCAAAGTGACATTTCTGCTGTAGGGAGTAGAGCTTCCAGCTGATGGCATTACTGGAACTATAGCTGGGGATGAATCAGAATTGGCAACTGGAACTGCTTCGCACGACGTCGCAAGAGTGGACAATAGGTTCGGTACTATTACCACAAGCAAGAGGAGACCCCATCAAAGAAAGTATGTATCATAACATGCTGTGAAAGCATACTTATAAACCAAGTACTGTTTCAGTAAAGGTATTATTGTTTGACTTTTTCATATGCTGCTGGAGATAACCGGAAAATGATGGAACTTTGAAAATACACTGGTGTTAGTTAAATAGAGTACCTGTATGTAATCTTAAGCTGATTTGACTTTTAGTGAAGAAATGCCTGGTTCTGCTGGTTCTACTTGCATTTACTGAATTTATCACGATATTAAGAATGGGGAAGCTATTTACTAATGTCACGGGCTCTACTTTTACTTTGCTTAAGCAGGACTTCAGTTCCATCTGAAAATGGATTGACAGATGGAGATACATGTCGAACCTTCAAAGTCAGTTCGCCAAGACAAGCAGAAAATGAGAATGAGGGAAAAAGTATGTCAATCGAAGTAGTTGAAAATGTCTCTGAAGAAGGAATTGAGAAAAGGGTTAGGAAAATCCCCATTATGGTATTGTTGGCCTGCAACTTTCCTCTGTTTGTTTTTGCGGAGATTCAGTTCAATGTTTCTATGCACTGGAGAAGCTAATGGTTATCCAGTTCTGTTACTGGCATGCAATAAGCTACTCCTTCTCACTGACCATTCTTACGCTTATTTCAGGGAGGAGGAGCTTTTGATGCATCAACAAATGAAAGGTATTATCTCTGTGCTTCTTTACTTAGTCTGATTTTTAGCTTAATGCCTTGGGGGCATCCACGGTTGCTGGCATAGTCTGCATTATAATGAATTTTTATTTTATCACGTGGAGAAGAATAAAAATATGGTTGGACGGTTATGCTGTAGCTCTGTGCCTTTGTTCCATTTCATTACACGTGTCTCTTTTGGATGCTTCTATCCATTCAGTTTTCTTTCAGTTTCTCTCTCTTCCTGAGGTCATTTCTGTCACTTTTTCCAGACAGGCTGATGAAAATCCACAAGTCAAACAGGATGATTCTAACAGGGTGTCTGAGAATCAAGGGGCCAATAAAGTATGTTTTGTCGAGATGAGGCATATGTCTTATTCAGTGGAATTGAGTTTATAATAATGACTTATGTATTTATACATGCGTTCGTATATTGCAGGCTTCTGCAATGCAAGGTTCAAGTCCAAGCTGTAAGTCCACTCTTGATGATTATTACTTAAAAGGATTTTGTTCTCTCTTTACTGGGCTAATTGAATGCAAATTAAGAGAAGTGTTTTTCCTCTTGGGCCCATGTTCCATTTTCTCCAGACTTGGGTGGAATATGAAGGGAATCCATTTCCCATGCACGTGTCTACTATTGCCTTCACTTTACTTTTGAAAATGTATGAGACAAGGCGTGTTCGGTCCCGCTACTAACTGTGCATTATTTCTCTTCAATGGACACGCTGACATGATAGGGACATTGTAATTTTATCTCTGTGTTCCTCCAACCTTAAATTGCCAAACATAGTATTGGGAAAGCCTAAATAGGCGTACAGTGGTTCACTAAGGGACTTTTGTGGCTTATTTTGTATGAGACGCTGAAATGCTTCTCACTGGTTTTTAGGAACTCTTTTAGAAGCTGTTAGCTCTGCACAGCTTGCTGTTGAAAATGTTTTATAGTTTTGTCTGGATACCAACGAAGATGCACATGGATTTTTCTTGCACCTGTAGGTTTTTGCCATGATGCTCTCAGTAGATTAGCTCTGTGAGCTTACAATCTAGTTTTTTTAAGCTTTTCCTTGCTGAGAATTACTGAAGTTTTTATTCTATTTCCTTTTAAAATCTCAATTTGATTTTTGTACAGTGGATGCTTGCCTTTCCCTAGTAAAACCTGTTGATGGAACACATTCAGAATTGCTGCCACCATTGCAACCTAATGAAGGATCCCATGTTACTGCTTCTGTACCTGCAAAATCAAATAATGAGACCTATTGTAGGCCAGTTTCAGCAGAGAATGCTGCTTCTGGCTGCGGTTTGCCTTCTACTCTATCTGTAGTTGGTACCTCCGGCAGAAGCCTTAGTTCAATGGCATCTCCAACTGACAAGGTTCATTTACAAGGTCCAGAATCAAACAAAAGGGCAAAGGTAAACCATATGGCTAATGCAAATAATCAGGTCAGCATGTAACAGTGCAGTCTTGCAACTTGAGAGAAGATGAACTGAGGAAGTATGTTAAATAGAACTAATTATTACATTGAGCAAAAAACTGGCGTCTGTGCCTGTAATTTGTTTAGTTGCTTGTTCCTCCTCGTTATTCTATCGTCTAACAAAGATTTTTATTTCATTTTATCAATTATCACAGGAATCTAAACTTAACCCTGGAGCAAAAATCTTTTCTCCTGCTCTCACAAAACCTGTACCAGCAACTCCACCCTTGGTACAAACAGGAATGTCCTATGTGCCTAGTGCCTCACCTTTGTTGCCTGTTGCAGCGGCTCAAGCAGAAGTGGGTACCAGCACTTATGTACCCCAGCCATCTGTGCCTGCTAAGGTTGTACAGTACAATAATTTCACTGCTGGAAATGGCGACATAGGTGCTATTTCGCAGGCTGTAAGTAATTTATAGTTTACAGTGAGTTGTCTTTCCTAACAGAGTTAAAGCAATTTTTTTTCTGGCAGAGGATATGCATTACTTCAACTCTTAAAATATATGGCAAACATTCTTTTTATGCTTCAACTTTTGAGCTCTATCCACCCAAAATTATTTGTAGAAATCTTTCTTTCTAGTTTTTTTTTTTTTTGGGGGGGGGGGGGGGGGGGGGGAGAGAGAGAGAGAGAGAGAGAGAGAATCTTCTTTTGTAAATTGACTGGGCTTTTGGTTTTGCAGTTTGCTGGAAATATGGGGAGCAGGGCGCACCTACTTAGGTATGGCAGTCAGCATCATGCTCTTCCACTAGGTTCTACTTTTGTTCACCCTAATCCTCAAGCTGTAAGTAGTAGTTAGATGCTTTTCATGTCCAGTCATTATGTTTTTGCTTATAAATGGCCCATCTGGCTATTATATCCGAACTCGTATCTTTCTTTTCAGGTCATGGTTGGACGAATGGGTCAGCTTGTATATATGCCTGTTTCCCAGGTAAGACACGTTCTGTAACAGAAACATTTTCCTTGTGATTCTTTGTCTGAGTCAGTTATTATCTATAGGGTTTGTGAATCTTGTTGCACAAGTTCTCTTCATTCTTATATTTAACAGAGTCTACCGGGTCATGCACTTAATCTGATGGGTTGTGCACATTTATCTGCTTGTTTTGTTAGGTGGTCTTTTTACCAAGACTTTGTACTACGTCAGTGCATCCCCCTTGTTTGAGAATATATGATGACGTGGTGTCCTATTTTTTTACATTTTTTAATTTCATTCTTGAAGGATCTGGTTCAGAGTGGAACTGCCATCTCTCCAGCTTTTCCGCGCCCTTTGCCAACCATAAGCCAAGTCCAGTTTCCAAAGCACCAAGGTAACGAGAGAATTTCAATGTAATTCATGTCTCTACATTCAAAGAACTGCAAATTGATATTTTGTGTTTCCGGAGGTTTTTGGAACATGCAAATTTGAGGTGTGTATGTACAACGGTAGGGCATCACATCATTTAAAATGTTGAACCTCACTTTATCTGCTGAAGATAATTAGAGGAACATAATATGCTCCTTTAGGTAATGGTTGCAGAATAGAATTAGAGGATACATGGTAACTCTTTTCAGGCCAAATTGTATGCTCAGCTCAAAGGGAAATGCCAGGGGAAAAACATGCAGTTGTTGAAGTGAACTTTACCAACATCGTCTACCTATTGTATCTTAAACAGATCTTTGAGTCGTGGCTTGCAAGATCTTTGCAACAATGGATTATCTAAACTGCAGTTTTTGGTTTTTATCTCCGCTGTGCTAGCTATATTCACTAAAGAGAGGATGAGTACCAATGGGAGCTATCTTTTTGTCTGGGAAGATCGTATGGAGGAGCTACGCTGTTTATATTTCATTTTATTTTTACAACCTCATTTAAATCTAGAAGAGCTTTAAAAACTGTGATGGAAGCATCTCATCTTTGATTGCAGGAACTCTTCCTGGTCAACCGTTTGTGCATCAACCTACAGTTGGTGGGCAGCAACTATATGCAGCTGCAAGCCCCCCACCGCTGTTGCAATCTCCCTTCCTCACTAATCAGCCCATTTCAGTCCCTGGAGCTAACGGGCTCTTTAACGCCAAGATTTTGTGAATGTAGTCATTTTCCTTGAGATCACCGTCAAACAAAGAAATTTTCTCCATTTTTCCCTCACTACAGAGGAGCTCTTTTTTTTTTTTTTTTGGGTAGAAACTATGGAAGAGTTTGATTGGTCGTTTTTCCTCTCGATTAATTTTTTTTGTCAGGCTTCATCATATAGGTTTTTCTTTCTATAAGTTTGAAAGTGAGTGCACTGGTGGGGAAATCGTTGTAAGACCTGGTCAAGGGATTATTATTTGATTATACAAGGTTCTTTGTTTTGATTGTGAGGTGGAATTTTTAGTTCTATAAACTCTTTATCTAAGCTTGTCATTCCTTTGGCTATGAGGAAAATCTCTCTCTCTCTCCATCTTTCTCTCTAGCTGGAATGAAATGTCGCCGAGCCTATTGCCTGCCTAAAACATGGGCGTAATCCTTGTAAGAGGTATCTTGCATCAAAAGTAATCTGCAAGCATCACTGATGCTCTCTGTGCAAATTCTTAGGGTTGTCAGGCGGTATTAATTAACAGAACAGCAACTTCAGAGTAATATCCTTAGTTGAGTTGGGTTATTCTTGGTATTTCTAGTAATCCGCAGTTCATCTCTGATTGCCCGAATCACTCATGGTGCTCGTTCATAACTAAACCTCCTCCTCCAGCTTGCCGCCTTTGAGTATCTGGGCATCCGCCTGTATTGAGCTTAATCCAACCTGTGCTAGTCCTTTCCGAACTGATTCAGATTGAACCATAGTCTCGGGTTTGTTCTGAGAACGCATAGGTAAAACCAGATTGCACTATGCTTGAGTTCAATACGTTAGCCTTGGTCCTGAGGGCACCGAAGGTTTCCCCGTTTTAGGCAAAACTAGATGCACCAGATCAAGCTCGAGTATAGGGGCTCCGTGGGACTTCATAGGTCGAGTGTAAAATATGAGGCCAAAGGGTGGATGTCTTCCTTGAATGACACTTAGAAGACCGGGGGGAAGGGGGGGAGAGAGGTGGGGGTGGAAGAGGTGTGGTGGGGGTGGTGGGGGTGGTGTGTTGAGGGTGTGGATTCCGGAAGGCATCCTTGTCCCCTGGAACCGGGACAATCTCGAAGCGCACAAAGTGATACCCGGAAATTTAAGAGACTTCATCATCACTTCTTATTCGTAAATTTTGCATATAAATTGCACTGACCTCCATTCTGAGCTAACTAATGCTGCATTCAACTCGACAAACTATGTTCCACATGATCATTAAACTCCCATCAAATCTCCACTAGGAGGGAATTAATTCTGAGAAACTGCTACAATAAACGAGCCATGCAAGATGGAAGCAAAAGCCGAAATGACGCACAGCAAACTAAGATGCCGAGCTCGAGACTCGGAGAATACTAAGTAATGATGCATACCACAATCAGCACATGCTACAAAACCAATTTGAGCCTGGAGATTACTGCTGCTCTTATTAAGCTACAGAAGGTCCGGCTTGAAGTACAAATCACACAACTTCCCCATAATGATGTTCAAAATCTAAAAGTTAGGATAAACACAACAGAGAAGCTAGAGCATAAAATGGATAGTTCCAGCGACAATTACAATAAATGATCCAGCATGATTCAACCCAAGCATACAAAAACTATTTGCGACTTTAAAACGGTAAACAGGAAACTATCATTGCATCTGCATCCTTTCTAGCTCATGAAACAGAATATGTCCATGGATTGTTGGTTTTCATCCATTGCTCCGAGATTGCTGATGGAAATAAACAGTCCCTAAACAATAAAAGTTATCTTAGATCTCATTACATTTATGGTTGGTCGTTCTTCATCTATAAGTCATCCACTCCCCAAGCTTAGTCTCCATCTTCAGTTAAATCTGCTCATGGTCACCACCAAGATCAGGTTCTTTGGCCTGAACCTCCTGGTTCTGCTTCTCTTCTTCCTGCACAGCCTTGGTAAAATAGTGTGCTCTTAGAGTAAAGGCATAAACAATGCAACCCAATAAAGTGAACACAAGACCATCTAATTAAGATTATAATACCTGCAACAATTCAGCCATCCTCCCCATTTCACCATGCTCTGGATAGCCACGAGCAGAAGATGAGGGATTGTCAAGTTCAGGAGGTGGTGAAGGCTCAACAACTACTGGCTTGTACGCTTCAATGAGCACTTCCGACTTAAGATTTTTAGCGCCCCCGTTCACCAGCTTTGATTTGCCCAGAACGCTCAAAATGACTTTCCTCAGCAGCTTCTTAGTAATTCCAGGCAGCAAGGTCATCGCACTGGCCTCCGTCTCACGCCATTCCTCTTCCGAGAGCTTGTAAAAAGGCCCCCATACCCTCTGCATTTTCCACCACTGATTATATTCACGGCTGGCCTGGCAAACTCCATTTCCATGAGTCGTCACCCAATCCATGAACATTATCTCACTTGACGACGGAGGAGGTGGAGGAGGAGGAAAAGTTTTGGGTGCACCTGGTGAGGCGTGTTTACACTCGGAAACCACGTAGACATCCTTGACTGCTGGCGGAGCCACCTCTTTACCCTCAGCAGCCACACAGGAGGCCTCTGTCTTGGCTGGAGGCACCTTTTTGCCATTTGAGGGGCCTGAATCAGCAGAAACTGGTGCTGCAAGGGTAGGACTAGCATTCTTCTCTCTTGAATTGGCTTCAGAGGCCCGAGTTCGGCGCTTTCTCTCTGGACGGGGAATCTCGACTCTTTGGATCATTGGCACACCAGGAGCCACGTCATTTTCGGCAGAAACAGGTTGATGGCATCCAGGCTTGAACACAACACCCCTTAAAGTTTTCCAGGGGTTGCCAAGTCTAACAGTCAGCAAATAACCGGCATCAAATTCTGCTTCAACAAGACCAGAAAACCTCTGGCCCAACATGACATTGTCTATGCCATCAACACGATCTACTTGATCTCTCTTCGAACCTCTATGCGCAGGTGGGTCAGAACTAGTACCCTGAGGATCTTGATGTTGAACTTCAGGTACATTCGCGGCCTCACTGGGACTTGAATTCTGATCCTCTGGAATTGTAAGTTTTCGAGGGTGCCCCCTTTTGCGCTTACGTGAGTTTGCTGACGGATCAGGGATGGTATCTTGGTCTGCTTTCTTCATCTTGAGTGCTAGAATTATTCTCTAGCCCTCTCCACAGAAGGTGCTCTACTTTCACCTCTTGCTGCTAAAAGGAAAATTAGGTGTTTTGATCGATTTAGTCTGAACTGGACCATGACTAGAGAAACATCAAAGAGGTACCATATATAGAGCAACCATGTTACTTTGTGCCGTGCATTGCCGGCACGTGGAGTTCATGCCGGGGGCTTAATAACTGATGCTAATCTGCTAATAAAGGAAAATAATTCAATGCTCACGAGAGTTCTACTGCAATTCAAATATCAAGTTTAATTAACTCCGTTTACTGTTATCGGTACAACACCCCACACCCTCATACTTCGTCATTAGGATTAACATAAATTTTTTGTCGACTCTGCAACAGCTAGAAGCTCGTATCAAATATTATTGAGCAGAGAAATTAACAAACGAACCAGAAGTAGAAAGAAAATTAAATTAAAATTACTGGAAAATACAAATAATGACATAAGATGCGCACTCGACAAGTTTATGGCAAATCCAGATCACATAAACAATGTGAAGGCAAACAATCTGGTACAGCATGTTAGAGAATAGCAACGGAGCGCACCGACAAGTAAATGGCAACATGTTGTGATAAGCATGCTATAATACGACATAACGGCAAAAGATAGGTTGGCGAGCTGAACGATGAAGAGGATGCCTGCTAATACTTCCAAAGAGAAAAAACCCATTATGGCTCTGAAGAACTCAACGCATCAATGCTCACAAAGCTTATTGCAAACATTAACTAAAGGAGGAGGAGCAATCAAATGTGTGAGCTTCAATTTCTAGATTCTAGCAGTCCCAGTAATAGAAACAATAAAACTAAAAGCATTTAGGATGATAGACTCTCTCACCTTGATAAGTGAATGTTGATGCTGCCATCAGTTTTCCACGAATATTTCACCTGACAATATATGATAACATTTTCCTACCATTAGCATAATAAGAAATGATCAGAAGACAAACTCACAAAGCTAGCGCAGGTCCTATAGAGTAAAAACCATGAGCATAAGAATGGTTCCTGACATGTTCTACTGAATTGAAGTCCTAAATTTGGCTCTATAGAATTATATTTGATAACTCAAAAGTTGAACCATCAATTACAAAACATTACGGGAGTATAGTAAAATTCATTCCTTGAGATTCTCCTTCTAACAAATGAAAGATAAAAGTAGATACGTAAATGGATCCTGCCTAGTGAATGCAGTAAATCGCCATTACTCTATTTATGATGCAAAAGAGTGCTACAGTCTAAATATTCAAAGCAACATTGACAGGCTTATTTGTGTGCTGCCTGCGCGCAAGCACACATCCAAAACATATTGGCAAAGAAATCATGTGCGTCCATGTTATACCTGACAGAACTCACTGGTATCATATATAGATACATGCCAACTTTTAGTGTTAATTGAAAAGTTTTTTTTTTTGGTAAGGATGTTAATTGAAAAGTTCGTGATGGTTATGTCGAAGAATCTTGCTCAGGAAACTTCACCAATTACCCTTTCAGCAAAATTTCTTTGTTTTCAAGGATGCTCTGGTAAGGAACCAGAATGGTGACTCTCCAAGTTGTTCTCTTACACTGACATAGAAGTATACATTTTCTACCATTAGAACTATAAAAGATGACCACAACACATAACCCCAAAGGCTAGTGGATGTCCTCTACAGTGTAAACCATGAGCACGGAGCCTTTTCATTATATTGTTCTGGTGAAGCAAAGTCCTGAACATGGCTCTGTAAGATCATACTTGAGAGCACAATATCCGTATCCCCGATTTGCTCAATTCTATTATATGCTTTCAATGCAAAACACTATGAAAGTATATTGAGTTTTGTTCATCAAGATTCCTTATCCAACTAATGGAGGATATAATATATAGCTAAATCCTTCCCAATATATGCAAAAATCGCCATAATTTCCTCCATGATGCAAAATAGTGATAATCCTCCAAAAATTCCAACATTAGCACTTGGCATGCTTCTGTACACTAGCTCAAGAAACCAAAACTAATGGGAAAATTTTTTTTTGATTGCGTTCATTTTTAACATGACGAAAGTCACCGATATTATATATAAACACACGTTGCCATCCACTGTCAATGAAAAAATTGTCATGGTTAAGTCGATGAATCTTGTTAATGAAAATGAAATTTCACCAACTCTTTCTTTGAGCAAACTCTTTTTAAACTTCAGCCTTCAAGGATTTTTTGGAAATGGAACACAAGCCTTGACCACCAAGTTGTTTTCTTACACACCACTTTCTCCAACATCTTTAGTCCATGCCGCATTGTCTCTCTCTCTCTCTCTCTTGTATATTTTTAACATCCCACAAATCTTTGTGAAATCACTTGTAGATCAATTGTTCAGTGAGTCATTATATCTGTAGCCACATTAGTTTTCCAATAGACCCATGTTGGCATGTACTCTCTTTCTCTCTCCACATGTTTTAAGCTCTTTCTGTTTAATAATGTAAGACAGAAAGAGTCTATTTCCAATAATCTTTACCAATATCGCCATAAAAAAAAAAGATATCTCCTCATACTCAACGCATTAAATAATGCGCTGTTCGCGCCCGGACAGTAAGCAAACGGGTAAGCCTTCCATAACCCATACGAAGCCTGATCAACGCCCGCGACGGCCTCAAACGCATAGGATCAAGTGATCAAACAGGACAAATGCAAAGAAGAAAACAAGAAACGGTGACCAAGTGACAAAAAAACAGCTGCTCTGGACTGTCTTTAGTCTCACAACTCAAGTAGACATTAGCTCTACGCAAGCAGCAAATTCTTGAACATTCAACCAGTTCATCAGCTTTCCACGTCCATCCGAGAAAAAAGAAAAGAAAAACAGAGACACCCACATGATTTTCTTTCGACCCTGTGTTCATCCAGCCACAGCAAACGTTAAAGCTCGCAACTTTATTAACTAAACTCAAGAATATGGCCGGAAATTTTCTGGGAAACTGCCAAATTGTTAAGAGCTCATTATTCAAATAAAAAAAAAACACACACACACACACACAAACACACAGCGAGAGAGATAGAGAGAGATAGAGAGAGAGAAGTACCTTTCATGGAAGAGGGCCCAGCGACCGCCATTGACGTCGGAAAAGTAGGGTAAAAAAAAAACATATTTTTATTAACGAACGGGCTTTGATTTACTTTGGTGCTAATGATCGTGAGGGGAATGATTTATTACGGTGGTTGCGAGCATTAATCAAGGTTTCCGATTTGCGGATCCATCTCGACGTGCAAAGAAATCGCAGCGCCGTGACATGAAACCTCGGCAATCGCTAATTGCCCCGAGTGTGTCCAAACAATGCCCGACACGTGGATTTTTCTGACTCGGCCTGCTTTAAAAAGACTTTTGGTGATTTTCTATTGGCCTAAATCTTTTGTTGCTGTTCGAGACAGAAGCTTCAGTGAGATTTACACACAAGTGCCATCAAAAGGGACAACATCGACAACGGCTTTATAAAATCGATCTCTTGTATCGTTTAAAATTATTAATTAATAAAAAAAAGTTTATTATTAATTATAATTTATATTTAAATATTTTCGTAAACTCATTTTTGTAAGTAATGTAATTGATCATTTTTAAAAAAATATTTTTTAAATCAAAATTTTCGCGAGACAAAGACATCCTCGTAGTGTATTTAACACATAAAATACTTTCTTTAGCAAAACAAAACGCATAAAATACTTTCTTCTTTAGTTAGGCTTATTTTGACTCGTGACTCGCACTAATAATTTAGTTTCAATTTTTCGAAGTGATGAAAAATAAGATATGGATGTGTAAAAATTTTTGAATAAATTTGAGACGAGTGTTTAAAGATTTTAGGGGTTTACAACTGAAGTTTGCAAGGTAAAGAAAAGTCGCTCGCGTACCCGAAGAGTCACATTCGGCCAAATTTTTCTATTGGCTCACTGATACGGTGACGTTTAGTGTTCCCCAGCACTCATGATGGGTCACTAGCGTAGCACCCGTGCATAACGCTGATATATTGCCATACTCCATGATGGTCTAAGATATATTTGTGAACTCTTATATGTTGAAGAAGATTACAGCAAAATATAGTAGCAACATGTTGATTTAGGAGATTTTCGACATGGTTTTTTAGGCAAAAAACTCCGTCTAAGATAGAATACGAGAGGAATCTATTGAGCCGAATATGTTTACTTTGATCTATTTTAATTAGGATACATCAACAACATTGTTTTCCCCTAATAGTTCTTTACTTTTGAGTGAACATCTTTTAGGGGTTAAACAAATTGATGCTGAGAAGGAATACAGACCCCCCTCCTCCAATAGCCATGCCATGTCAAGTTACATCATGGAAAAACTTAGAAAAGTAAGGAGTCCACCTCTGTCACTTCACTACACCACAAAAGTCGTGGCAGAAAAATGTTCATCCGAAACAAAGCATCCAATTATGTTGCTCAGATTCCAATCTGATCAGATAGTACAACATGACCCATAAAGACTAAAAGCCACCCCTATTTCCCAACTGGAAAAGAATATACGGGCCATTGGTTACTGTAGTACTTGATACAGCAACTCTCTAGCCAAAGTATCTACAAGAGAGACATTTTTCCCTCACGACTTATTACTAGGATCAGGGGCCACGAGAGGCCTCTGGGACTCTGGGAGATGCCGAATGTATAGGTCATGCACCAATTTTACGTAGTCATCAATCTTGTCGGCCACCCATTCATCAGTTTTTATAGGAGGGAGATACTTTACAGTGAGAGGCGTAGATCGAACATGTAGGCTGCCCTTCGTCCACGCTCGATGAGTCCCAGTTAGGACCATAGGAACTATAGGGAGGCGGGTTTGCAATGCCAAGTGGACAAAACCCTGCATAGAAGAAGCAACTATATAAATGCTCTGTCGCAGAGCATAAACAAGGGAGTTTAGTATGATTAAATTTAAGTAACCAAAGCTAGCAAGATCTTTTGTCATAAGAACCAGTCGAAAAGAAGCATCTACTGATAGTTCGATGATATCTCTCCTAATCTCCACAAAAAGCTATTCTTTGTAGGTTGTGGAGCATTAACAATGAAGCTGTAACATAATTAAAATTACATAATCAAAGCTAGAAAGATCTTTATCACAGTAACCGATTGAACACAAGGAAGTGTCAACTTTCAGTTCAATGAAATTCTCCTAATCTCCACGAATCTGCACCCTTAAGAATCTTGGTGCAAATTGTGATACCCATTATGATCCATATGGCATCTTTACCCTCTTCAAGTATAGTAAGCTATACATAGAACAGATTGTCTTATAGGACCCTGGATAGTGGATACTGGCCAGTAAAGAAAAATATCTTCATTGTGGTTGCATGATGTGAAACGAAAAAAGACAATCAGATCTGTACGCAGGCCTGAAAATAAAATTAAACTGAGGACTTAACCTTTTTGAAGGGAAGCAATCGTCCATTTTTCGACCTGGTCCCCTCGGGGAAAATGACTAGAGAGAGCTTGTTTTTTACCACAGCACAAGCTGCCTGAGAATAAGTATATTCACAAGTTAGGAATGAAGATTTATAAGCAGACTTAATGTTTATTAGTGAAGATACCTCTTTCATTGACTTAATGGCAGCAGTTGGATTCGAACGATCTATGCGGAGGTGATTTGCCAACACATAAAGTTGTCCAAAGAGAGGGTACCAAATAATCTGGATAATTAATTTATAATAAGTAACAATCTGCGCAAACTTTGAAACAATAGAAGAAGATTGTCCATTTTTTAGAACTCAAGTTCACGTGAACTGTAAAATATAGCCCTCATGTTCTTTCTAGCATGAAGAGTTTCATATTCATTACCTTACTGGAAATTTAAATGTGAACTCATGCAAATTTGCAGCAAAAATGCAGTATTGTTATTCTGAAGCACCAAGGCAAAATTATCTTTAAAGCTCATAATGCAGAGGCATCTCCTATTGGATCTCATCACATTGATGTTCTCTTGAAGGTCAGTTACCATGTCTGAACAAACTGCAAAGTCAAAGTACCTCTTTCTTTGCAATGCCAACAGTTCCAGTGGGAGTCAACCACATTATAAGACAGACATCTACTGGAGATGCATGATTACTGATGTATATAGCCCTCTCATCAGCAAACTCAGAACCTTCAATCTTCACAGGATTCCCTAAGATCCATATCTGCAACCATAATTTGGGTTATTAATCACGACATATGTCATCCATGTACATAGCAACTACCAAAGTAGAACAATATGAAGGATTCTCACACGAACATTGAACAAGAAGCTTATCAACAATGTCATACAAATATTTATTACATTTATCTGAGCACATGTAATCAAAGATCTACTTGATTTTCTGTGCGCTTTAATGGAGACTGCAGTGAAGCACTTTCTTGACAAACTCTGCCCTAATTCTAGAGTGAAAACGACGGTTTTGTTTTGGAATCCAAAAGACAAAAGTCAGTGCATTACACGTAACTAACCAGCGGAAAAAACCAGATTTAATAAGCCGATGACCTCGCCTAAAGATTAACCAAACAAGGTTTACATGAACTGCAAAGTGACGTGAAACTTACCAGCAATCTACCAGTCACATGGCCGTAAACATTCCCTTGCCGAACCCTTTCGTATGGCCACGGAATCAGCACAAGCATGATTAGTGCCCAGATGATTGTTGTCACCATCATCGTCATAAAGCACGCAATAATTTTTAACCACGATATCACTATAGACACCCATCCATCATCACCCAAGAACATGTCAGCCTGCCGCCCCACCTCTTCCCTTACCGCAACCTTTGATGGTGCTCCTATATCTTCGGAAGTGCTAGGACTGAAGAAGCCCTCCAATTTTCTGTACCTCAACAAATGACTGGCCCCAGTTGTCTCCATGAATCAATGAGCAAGCCCCAACGGATTTTACTATACAGTTTTCACCTGGGGTGTTTTACGTTCAAGAATTAGGAATAACACCAGAACACCAGCAGAATCCATGAAATTCCAATTGCTTCTTACTTCCTTATCTAGTTGTGGTCAACACTTACAGCTCAACACGAAAGAACTTGATGTTACAATAGCCAAAAGATGAGAAGTTCTCCTACAACCAAGAAGCGTACTCATATTTACCTAATCCAACTTTTAACACAGTAAACTCTATACAGGTGCGCTAAATTTATAGCCTAACCGAAGTAAGAGCAAAGTCGGTATCAACAAGCAACTCCCTTTTTCAGTTTCTGAGCAACGAAAGGGAGCCTGGCTCCGGCTTAACAAGCTCAAAAAATGGTCAGTGCGTAAAAACTGGTAGAACAAGTCATAAAGATAGAACTTCATCACTCAAAGGGCGTTCATAAGCAAGAAGGAGCATATGGCTTGGAACAAAATCTGAACTTCTATCCGTATTAAAAACAACTAAAGCCCAAAAACAAAGAAACAGAGAGAACAAGACATGTAACAAAACAAGAACAGTAAAACAAGAATCATCATGTCGGTAGCTTCGCAGAGGAAAAAAGAGGAGTCAAACAAGGAAATCGACCTCCAAGGTTGTTCTCGGCGACAAAATAAACCCAAGCATCGAAAAAGAGCTTCATCGACGAAGTACCTGACAAAATGCCCAGCAAGAATCGCTACTTCCTCCGCGAGGTGTTGGTCAAAGAACGGGCCGAATCAAAGAACCCAAGGGGGCGTTCAGACAACGAAGGCAAAAGGGGAGTCCTAGCGAGAGAGAGAAAGAGAGCAAAGCAGAACCCAAAAGCGAGAAGCAGCAGAGTGCACAGAACGCGAAGCAAGTCAAGGTAGACTTACAAAGCGCCTGTATTTGGCTGGCGCTAAAATGAACGAATGAGAGAAGACGGAGCCGATTCAATACTATACGACGCGACCCATTTGATCATATGATGATCAAAAGGATCGCATTATCTTATGCGAGATTACAAATTCCAATCGTGCCGTGATCAAAACATTGGCCAACTCATGTCTTGGGCATTTGCTACTTCACGTGGGGGAGTTTCTTAACTTCTTAGCGTACGAGTGGAGCTGCGGTGATGTACTTGTATACGTGATAGATTCCGAGGCCATAATCAAGCAGACAGAATATTACTAGGATTTATGCTTTTTGGACAGAGCATATTCTGTCCAATCCGACGAATCATCGTCATGCATCTCCAGTGTCTCTGCCCTCGCCGCCTTGCTGCTCCGCTCAACTTGTCCTCGTTTCATTGCTTCTCCAAGAAGTCGCATTCCGTCACGTCTTGTTCACGGCTCAAGGAATAAAATTTGCGGTTGCATTTCGTGGATTTATCTTCTAAGTGACTTATAAACTACAGCATAGAACAATTAGAATAATACCAATGGATATTCTATATATTTCAGTTAATTTGACCGACGAAAAAGTTTCTAGAATATGTTGGGTACTTCTCGTTAGAAGTTGGGATTGAGGATCGGCCCCATTCAAGGGTCGGTAATCAAAGAACTAAAAAACGTTTGAAAAAGTAAGGGAAAATTGTCCAAAAAGTCTTAAGCTGCATTTGGTTCAGCTTTGGAGTGGGTCTTCAGGCAATACAAATTGCATTTGGTAAAAAATCATTTTTATGCTTAAGTAGTGTTTTGCATTTTTTTTTTTTTTTTGCAAAGGGTTTTTAGGTGCAATTTTTCCTTTTTTTATTAAAAAAATCAAACCCTTCGTTGGCTCCAACAAGGAGTTCAATCCGTCGGCAAGCCAAATTTAGCGACAAGGCTTGAGGTCACACAACCCAGGGGATCGTCGCCTGGGCAATCATGTGACCTTTGCTGACCCCATGTGAGCCTTTCATTGGCCACCCTTGTGCAAAGAAGATGAATAGTATCAACGAAAGGCAAAATCAAAAAACTAAAGAATTGGTGAGAGTAGTTTTGGAAGAAAAAAATTATCTAACCCTAGTTTTAGCATTCCACAAATGCTGAAAGCCAAGGCCGGTCCTTACTTGCCTGGGTTTTTGGCTTTCCCAAGGCCAACATTTGGCCGAAAGCCCCTTGGGAAGGCTTACCAAACACATAACATTACTTTGGAAGCCAAAAGCCCATTGAAAAACTAAACCAAACGCATTTTAAGCCTAGAGGATTTTTCCCAATTCACTCCTAAATCAATTTTATCAATTAAGTTTTAAACATTTTCATATTTTATCAATTGAGTCATCCGGACAAGTTTGGTTATAAATCGCTGACATGAACATTGATCATCCTATATGGCGTGAACAACGCTAACATGGACAATTTTTAATAAAATTTTAATTTTTTTCTTTTTTTAATATTTTTTCCTTTTTTAATTTTATTTTCTTTCCTTGCTTTTTTCCACCTGAAAAAATAAAAGGAAGGAAAAAAATAAAATAAATTTAAAATTCAAAAAAATGTTATTAAAAATTATCAACATCAGCTCTTGCTATATCACATAGGACGGTCGACGTCCACGTAAACGATTTCCCGACTTTTTGGATAATTTTCCCAAAAAAGTAAGATTTGTCCAACACCTATCGAAAATTCCCATTTAAGCTCCATTTATTCTATGAAAAATGCATAGTTTAGAAGATATTTTTCTAAAATTGATCATTTGTATCTTTTAAAATAAGGGCAAAAGCCACCATAGATCCTAATTTATGTCCCCTACACATATTGTCCTAAACTTTTTTCTATCACGTCAAAAATCCAAACTTGTATATGTGTAACACATTTACCCTCTCTCGAAATCCTATCTATAAAATTGTATATGTGTAACACATTTACCCTTTGTCGAAGTTCCGTTAATAATAACCATTAAAAATCTATCTACACGAACATTTGATAGCAAATAGTATTGACATAGCGCCTGAGTGGCTTAAGTAAAATAAAAACGACATTACTTTGGTTGAAAAATCATCTGAGGGTAAATATGTCACATAGGTACAAGTTTGAAATTTTTTATGTCATAAGAAAAAGTTTGTGGTAAATGTGTCAAAATAGACATAGTTTCAGGTTCTTGATGTCACAAAAAGAAAGCTAAGGATAAACGTGTCACGGTGGGTATAGTTTTAGATTTTTTGTAGCGTTTTTCCTTAAAATAATTAGTCCAATAAAATTATTTTCATTATTGACAACAAATTATGTGTAAATATTTTCGTGAACAGTAAAAATATTTCTTGTCCATTCATTTTTATAAACGATACAAGTAATCATTTTTTTTAAAATATTTTTTAAATCATTTATTATTTATGAAACAAACGGAGCCTTAGTTTATGAGAGTTTTTGTTATCATGAGTTTATGAGAATTTAATTATTTGAAAAAATACCAGCAACATACCCCACCTCTCACCTCCCCACTGACCATCCAAAAATACAAATATTTTCTAATGCCGGACCTCTTAGAAATGACTTGCTTCATTAGATTTCTCAAATGAAACTGCAAAGTATATGGTATTGTCATCATTATATTTATGCTATGATTTCGAAAAAGGTATGAATGAAATATGCAATTAAAAAATGATAGCGCACAGCGAGGCACGGGCATACTTTGCTGGTGAAAAGGAACAGTTGGGTGCGTTTTCCGCGGTCACCCTTTTTCCATCACCTACTCTGGCCTTTTAAATGTTTTCCCTTTTTCGTCCTTTTGAATCACTAATTCATCTTTTAGCAAAAAATATCAATCATTCATCCCATTTATCTATTTTATATCTGCTAATGGAGATTTTTAGTAGGGCATATCAAATCACATATGTCGCTTCCTCCCTCCTTTCTTCTTTCTCTATTCCTTTAAACTTTCACTTCGCTAACTTTATATCAACTTTCCATCTTTTCCCCTTTATTTCTCTCCTTTTATTTTTTTTAGAATTGATATTATGAAAAACCTCAAAATTATACCCACTGTGGCATAAACACTCCAATTTTTTTTTCGTATCACTTGAAACGCTAAACTTGCCCATCGTAACACAAATTTCCCAAACTTTTTTGTGTCATAAAGAAACCACGAACTTATATCAGTGCGACAGATATACATTGGATGGAACTGAAATAGTAGGTATATATGTCACATGTGTACAAGTTTTGATTATTTTGTGACAAAAGAAATTTTGGGGATATTTGTATCACGGTAGACAAGTTAAGGGTTTTTTGTGATGCAAAAAAGGTTTGAAGTATTTATGTCATAATGGGTATAGGATAGGGTTTTTAGTGGTATTTTCCTTAATATCAAGTTTCTTTTACATTAATTTTCAAGCTATATTATACAATTCCTTTAATTCATCATACATTTGCATGGTCCTAAATTCACGGAACTTAAAGTGTAATTACGTACTTTGATGTTGATAATTTACAAGTGTTGATAAATAAAATGGATAATGGCACAAAAAATCTCAAACTTTTGGCATAATGTGCAATATGGTTCATGAACATTTAATTTGTTCAATGTAGTCTCTGAATTCTAACCCGATGTGCAATGTTGTCTCTGCAATTTTAATTTATTCAATGTGGTGACTAAACTTTTTGTACATATTATAAATTCTAGTTCATGGATCACATTAAGCATCTCCATATAGTTCAAGAACTAAATTGAATATGTATCAAAAGTTTATGGACCATATTGAACAAATTGAAAATTCAAATATAAAATTATTTATTAAGCTAAAGTTCAGGGAACATATTGAACAAATTAAAAGTTCAAGGACCACATTACACATTGAATCAAAATTCATGGATTATTTATATCTTTTTCCTTAAATAAAAACGAGTTTGCAATATTGATATAAAACCTTTGAAATAATGCACATGAATATGTCTTATGCATTATCTTGAATTCACTATCTATAAAGGAGACGCATATTTTAGTAATTTTCTATTTTTTTTATACTAATCGAGCCATCAAAACATTTAGAATTAATATAGGACATCATTATAAAAATCCATCCCTTTGGTTTTACTATAAAAAAAAATACTAAGACCGCGGAATTTATCATTTTCGTAAGTCTCCCACTTCCAAATTTGACACATGTTATAGCATATAAAAAATATTTTGGAGTCGCTTTTTTGTTTGTTGATAGAAGGGTCCTCAAATATCTTGACATAAATGTTAAATATAAATGTTGAATTCATAACGAGCGCTACGAATGCCGAAAAATAAAAAACGGTTAAGTAAGCCACAACGTCAAATTTTTAGTGTACCGAAAAGAATAATAATGTTGTGGTTGTTAATTTTCTCTTTGTTAAGCGGCAACGTGCGAGTCAAATGTTCTAGTATGGTACGAAGCACGGTAATAAGTCCAAACCCTAACAAGGATAATTTTTCTAAAGTCACTCTTGAACCGAGTCTCTTCTCATGTATTACAATGTAAGAGACATTAATTAATGAAATCAATTGGTCGTTTTGACAGCTCCTGCTAAATAGAGTACTAGCCTTAATAATTACGAGTTGCTGTTAGAGCAGTAAAACGAAGGACTTTGTGATTAGATGTGATTAATGCAGTGTTTTGAGAGATTATGCACGGAATCTAATGATATTATCAATAATAACAATAACAATATTATTATTATAATAAATGGCTCTTTCGCCGTTGTGGAATGGAATGGTCAAACGTGTTTTTCCTTTTTCTTTTTTTCTTTTTTTATTTTAGGCGCACTTTCTTACACAAAAAAAAAAATTGCGATTTCCGTATTTTCCTGATACGGCGAACTCTGCGCGAGCAAAGCGCAGATTTTCTCTCTCTACCACAGCTAATTTCATCGCCCCCTCTTCAACTCCCTGAAGCTTCTTGCATCTTCAATGGAGTCAAGACTCCATTTTGATTGCGACCCGCGAAAATTCGCTCGCTTGTAATCCAGAGTAAGCTCAATGCCTTCACTCTCTCGTTCAGTCAATGGTCGACAGCTTCTCGCATCGGATTGCACCCCCATTACGTCTAATTCCCATGTGTTTCCCCAGTTCTTGATCCAAGAGCTTGTCGATTGTTTCGATCGGGGCGCAAATTTTGTTGCCGTTGTTGGTGTTGCCGTTCGTGCAATTCAGCTTGCGGAATTTGTTTCTCTGTTTCCCCCGTTTCTAGCTTTGCGATTGTAGTGATTTGCCAAATTTTTTGGTCTCGTGTCTGTGAATCAGGTGTATCTTTGCAAGTCGTGCTGGCGTAGGTTTCGGTTCGGAGGGACGCGAAACGGAATTAATTGGTGCCATCTTTTGTTAATGTTTGGATAAGTGGAGCTGTTGGGTTAAAGAAGGCTTGTGTATGTTTTGTCTTTTGTGAGTTCCAGAATGAGTGTGGTGGGCTTTGATATAGGAAATGAGAACTGCGTGATCGCCGTGGTGAAGCAGCGGGGCATCGACGTTCTGTTGAATGATGAGTCGAATCGCGAGACCCTGGCTGTTGTGTGTTTTGGGGAGAAGCAGAGATTTTTGGGTTCTGCTGGGGCTGCTTCAGCAATGATGCACCCGAAATCGACCGTGTCGCAGGTGAAGAGACTGATTGGTAGAAAATTTACGGATCCTGATGTTCAAAAGGAGCTTAAAATGCTGCCTGTAGAAACTTGTGAAGGTCCGGACGGAGGCATTTTGATTCGAATACAATATGCTGGAGAAAAGCACACGTTCTCGCCAACTCAGGTTATGGCAATGCTCTTTGCGCATTTGAAAGAAATTGCAGAGAAGAATCTGGAAATCGCTGTTTCAGATTGCGTTATTGGCATTCCCTCATACTTTACAGACCTGCAAAGACGAGCATATCTGAATGCTGCCACAATTGCTGGATTGAAGCCTTTGAGGTTGATGCATGACTGTACTGCAACTGCCCTTAGTTATGGGATTTACAAGACAGACTTCTCCAGCAGAGGCCCCACTTATGTTGCATTTGTGGACATTGGCCACTGTGATACTCAGGTTTGCATTGCATCATTTGAGGCCGGGCATATGAAAATCCTTTCACATGCTTTCGATAGAAGATTGGGTGGTAGAGAATTTGATGAGGTCTTGTTTGGTCATTTTGCTGCACAATTCAATGACCAGTACAACATTGATGTGTATTCGAATGTGAAGGCCTGTATCAGGCTGAGGGCAGCATGTGAGAAGCTGAAGAAAGTTTTGAGTGCCAATGCAGAGGCACCATTAAATATTGAGTGTTTAATGGACGAGAAAGATGTCAAGGGGCACATCAAAAGGGACGAGTTTGAGAAACTAGCATCTGGGTTACTGGAGAGAATCGGTATCCCTTGCAAAATGGCGTTAGCTGATGCAGCGTTGCCTACTGAGAGGCTTCATTCAGTTGAACTTGTTGGATCGGGGTCTAGGATACCGGCTATTACTAAATTGTTAACATCTATTTTCAGAAGAGAACCTAGGAGGTCATTGAATGCAAGTGAATGTGTAGCTCGTGGATGTGCTCTACAGTGCGCGATGCTTAGTCCAGTTTTCCGAGTCCGAGAATACGAGGTATGTTAAAATATCTCACATCGTTTTCCTACAAGGTTTGTCATGGCTATTGGTGCACTCTTCCTCAACCAAATGACTTAGGCTTTTGAGTTGGACTTTCTAGTCTGGTATCAAAACCCGTTCTGTTTTTCTTGATGTGTTCTGGCTTCTCTTATTTTCATTTACATTCCTGACAAGCATAGTCAATGTGGCATAGGAATTTGTTTTGTCCAACCTGGGAGGTTTGTACTTTCCGTTTTGCATTTGCACCAAACCTGAGTACCATAAGACCAACTGTACAACAGGTAGGGTTGTGTCATCCCACCTGCAAGTTTTTGTCGTACAAATTGATCCACTCCTGTCCCAGTTGCTTGAATCAAGGATAGTCAGTCTCTCAAACGTGCTGGCATAAATACCAGCGTACGCCTATCATGCATGAATCAGTCTTGGGATTCTAATCAGTTTACTGAAGTTTAGACCAATCTTCTCTAGCATAATCTTATGTTTTTGTATTGCTGGTTACTGATCGATTTTGTCTTTCTTTTTTGCCGGTGATATTGAGCGAAACTAATTTTTGCCTTGTTTTTATGCAGGTACAGGATTCAATACCATTCTCCATAGGGTTCTCATCAGATGGAGGCCCAATTTGTGCAGGGTCAAATGTCATGTTGTTTCCAAAAGGCCACCCTATTCCAAGTGTTAAAGTACTGACGCTTCAAAGGAGTAGCTCATTCCAGTTGGAAGCATTTTATCCTAATCCCGATGAGCTCCCTTCAGGCGTGTCTTCAAAAATAAGTTGCTTCATGGTGAGCACAGGATATGAACTTGACAAATCTTATAGCTCCTTTTTTAGGAGTTTATAAGAAATTTACTTAAATTTTAGAATGATTAGACATGCAAGATTTTCAAGCATCAAATCACTTTTTTAAAGTCATTTCATTATTAGTTGTTCCTCAAATCTTCTATGATCAGTCCCTTTCCTCATCTAGAGATGTGATAAGTAGTTATGGTTGTAGATGGGCATGTGTAGTGGGACTGTCTGTGTTGGTGATAGTAACTTAGCTCTCTTGTTGATATGCACCTGTTCATTCAGGTTGGCCCCTTCAAAGGTTTGCACGGAGAAAAGTCAAAGGTTAAAGTTAGAGTTCAATTAAACCTTCATGGCATCGTCGCTGTTGATTCAGCCACGGTCAGTTTGCTATTGCTATATATTAACATGTTATTTCATCTGCGGACTTTGTGAGTTTTCTTTTCAATTATCATGATGTTGATGCCCATATTGTTGCAGATGATAGAGGATGGTGTAGATGGTTCAGTTATCAATGATGACACTCAAGCCTGTGTTGACAAAATGGATTCCGAGAGTGCTTCATTTGCCGGACATAATGGTGTTGAAGATGGGACCTATTCACATTCTCAATCCTCACATGCATCTGTATGTAATTATGCAGTAATATTGTTTCTATAATTACTGGTGTTTATTTTTGGTCCAACTAGATTAATGGTAGCTTTTGGTGAACGAATACTGGTAGTTAACTTTATGTTTCTCTCACTATGGAACTTCTTAAATTTGACTAGTCTTGGCAGTAAGCTTAAAATATGTGTGAGAGTGCAAGAATAAGATTCATTGACATGCGTGGAATGGAATTCTTTTGCACCTGATCTTTCTATGGCAGGATCATCACATCAGAAAACATAAAGCAACCAAAAAGCATGAGATACCAGTTCATCTGAAAATATATGGTGGGATGACAGAAGCTGAGGTTTTAGAAGCTCAAGAGAAAGAATTTCAGTTGGCTCAGCAAGATAAGATAGCTGAACAAACGAAAGAGAAGAAAAATGCTTTGGAGTCGTATGTTTATGAGACGCGGAACAAGGTATTGCTTTGATTTCTGCTGATAATATTTCTTGGTGGATCTTGTAAATGAGTGCCTTTTGAGTATTGATTGAGCTATCTCTTAAAATCTGTAGAGATTAAACATGAGTTAAGTGTCAGAAGCGCCATTAGGAAATTAAACATGCATACACTCCCCTTTTACATCTTCTAACCACATTATCCATAAAGTGGGTTTGTTTGTTTGGTTCATCAAATTTGTAGCTATTAGTTTGTTGCATTGGATATTGCAAACTCTATTAAAGCCTTGAAAGAGTCAGCGCATTAACAGTTGATTCATATGGATATAGTGCCTAAAGTTGATAGGACTGGAATCTTTCTTCATCCCTCTTCTCTGGCTCAGTAGGGAAAGATTTGAAGATTTTGAAGAGTTCTACTCTCTGTTAGACCAAAGCTGGATGCCCATAGTCTGTTTCTAGCATCTGTAAGGCCTTCTGATATTACTGTGAACTTCCTCCTGCAGAGGAGAAAGTTCCCTCGCCCTATTGCGAAATCATAACCTATGGCAGATCTAGTTGCATCTTATGGTGCTAGAAGCCCTCCTATCTCTGGGTTTAATCATCCATCCCTACTTCTAGCGTCTTCTGCATCTTCTGCATATTTTCCTTTATTTGGTTAGACGGTTCATTCAAGTCTTGTCTTCTATCTGTGCTCCCATATTTCCCTGTATCATCTCAGAATAACGAGTCAATGCTCATTGTAATAGCTTTTGAACATGTACCGGAGCTTTGCAAGTGATCGGGAGAAGGAGGGGATCTCCGGAAGTCTACAACAGACAGAGGATTGGCTTTATGATGAAGGCGACGATGAAACTGAAAATGCTTATATTTTGAAGCTGGAGGACCTACACAAGGTGATTTTCTTTCTAAATTCTAGAGTCTGTCTTGCCACTTTTGTCTCGGTGCTCAATTTCCTTTTGCTTTTCAGCTGGTTGATCCAATTGAGAGTCGGTATAAGGATGAAGAAGCTAGAGCGCAAGCTACGAGAGACCTATTGAACTGCATTGTGGAGTATAGAATGTCTGTAAAGTCACTTCCGCCAAAGGACAGAGAATTGGTATGATTAAGAAACTTAAATGGTAAGTTTTTATGCAGCATGGACTTTCTTTGAGTTTTTGGCTTTTCATATTTCAGATAGTGGATGAGTGCAATAAAGCTGAACAGTGGCTGAGAGAGAAGACCCAGCAACAGGATTCCTTGCCTAAGAATACTGATCCAGTACTATGGTCTAGCTATATCAAGAGCAGGGCAGAGGACCTTGAAATGTAATGCTCTTTATTTACTGCAGTACCATGAGAAAGATCTCTCTCTCTCTCTCTCTCTCTCTCTCTCAGGTGTAACTATCTTCATTGCATGAAGTCAAATGAACCATGCATGCTAGTTTGATTTTGGCTTGTAGATTGTTATAGAGACAAACCCTTGATGCCTCTGTGGTGAAGTTTATTACTTTCTATTGGTAAGCGAAGTTCTTCTGCGACTGGATATTCTGAGGCATGATGTCTCCTCCCAATGACATGGTGGAACTTTTAACGCTGGAGTTTTTCTCCTTCTGTGGAACCTAACTCTTTCAACGGATTATGACATTTGCTTTTGTGAATTTCAGGAAATGCAAGCACATGCTCAAGCAAAGGACGTCTAGCCCAACTTCAGGAGAGTCTGGAGGCCCAGATCATCACCATTCCAGTGATGCATGAACAGATTGTGGGAAGGTCACTTCACTTCTTTTTGCCCTTTTACTGGTGAGCTCATGTCCTATAGTTTACAGGGTTTAGTTTTTGAGAGATGTAAATCTTTTAGGTTTTCCTTTTTGACAATTTTAGATTTAGATCTAGCAAGCAAAGGTGTGGAAATGAGAGAAGAAATTATAGAAGCTGACAGAACCTGAGAGAGTCTTGGTCAAGTGATTTTTGTTGTATGAGTTTGATTCTGAATTCTTTTCCCTTGAGAATTGTGAAAATTGTTGAAATGAATGATCCACTCATCTAATGCTGATGTCCCTGCTATGGGGGAGACTGTGAAACTAGTCCTTTTTGTCGGTAAATTCTTTTAATGTGGTCTTCGCTTATACAATGAGCACTGTTTTTTATACTCTGCCATCGCAATGGTAAATGCCAGCTTGCGCGAGTTGTAAACGACAAAGAGGGCAAGAGCCTTAGATGGTTTAGTGGCTTCTTACGCAGCATATAGAAGCTCTTTTGCAACAAAAGAGAATGAGGATGATGACACAATCAAGTGAGGATTCGTCGCATCTCTAAAGATCATGTAAAATTTGATTTTGTTGGTCTGTGCTCCAGAAGTCAGGAGGATGGTTTGAGAGCCGCTGGGTCATAAGGTGGTTGCGTTTGGTTGCATGGATTAAAGCTTAGATAGGATACGATAAGGCGGAGTTTCTTATATTATATCCTTTGATTGGAAAATCACCGAATATAAGACCCGAAATCAAAATAAAATAGGTTAATAAGGAATAGAAGAGAACTTCCATAAAGGAGTTCCTAGCTGGGTCCTTGACCATCGTCGGCCACCTCCAGACACTGTTTGCGTGAAGGCCTGCGATCGCCCCAAGGTGGCCATACAAGAAGCTATTGATTCAAGTAAATTTCCAGATTCATGGTAATCGTACCAGGTTGTCTTGGCGATCATTACCCATAAACCAGATACTAGAGTCAGTTAACATGGAAACAAATCGAGCTCGCTAACAGAAGCGAAAGGAGGAACCTCCATCCAAGGTACAGTCCAAGAAGCTATTCGTACAGTGTCTAGGGATCAACAAGGGATGTACTTTAGATAGCAGAATATCGGTGTTCTCAGACTATCCAAGGCATTCAATTAAGAATCTACGGTAGACTCGGATGGACATACATCTCGGGCTTATGAAGGTTAATCTGTGGTTGAAAAGTTGCTACATTTGATCAATGCCATCTTCACTTGGTTCATCATTTGCTGCTCGTATATATGCAGGATGACCAAGCAGACGCTTGTTCAGCTATAATCAGACATCATTTTGAGCTTGCCGGCCTGGAAAACAGAGGCAGATGTGGTCGCTGCACTGCATTTCTTAAGACTTGATCTTTCTGTTCAGAACCACTAGTTTATTGCTGGATGAACATATGGATTGACCTTAAAATTGGAAGAGACAATGTGTCTGAAAAGTACATTGCTTCTTAATACAAGCAACACCGACGAAGCTTGACGGTAATCCAAGCGTCAACCCTTCTTGCCTTTCTTGGCCTTGGATTTCTTTTTTGACTTTCTGAATGCCGTTCCATTCTCCTGTCAGCAACTCACACACATGAAGCATATATCACCTGTATTGAGCCTTACTTTCTTTAAGATGACAAACTTTTGAGTGTTACCTTTCTGTAATGTCTATAGGCACCTGAACCTGTCAACTCCTCCCCAGTTGCAGTGACGTAAACCTGAAGGATAGAAATCTTGATCAAGACATGAAACTCCTTAACATCTAAATCAGAAATAGTTCATTCAAAGAGATCAATAGAAGCAGACGCTAGATCAAAAAAGAAGTGCACTTAACTTAGTATTTTTGGCTGACTTCATTGTGGCAAAGTATTTGAGAGTTTGCTAATACACATCAGGTCAGAGTGAAGCAATCCAAAGGGTTTTAAATGTTTAAAGAAATAGGAGATATCAAATTAGGAAACCTATTTATATTAGGAAACAACCCTCCAGTCTTTGTGCTTATCCTGACTTAGAGTTATACTGCAAGTTTAGCTTAATTTAAACGTGCAATGTCAATGGTAAAGTACTCATCCACAAGAATTGCTATTTAGGCAAAAAGAACAAAAAAAAACAACACACAGGCAGGAGCAATGACCATGAAAATATTTCTCAGGGTGCTTCCGTGAGTCTTGAAAGGACGGAATTATGGCAACTGAAAGTTGCAACCACTGCAAATATTGTTCTCGCACACTAACTAAGAACTGGATACATTAAATTCTTCTGATACAACTGCACAAAGTAGAATCTGCAATATCATCTCTTAGACACTCACACGAATGCATGTCTAAAAATACTGAGTGTCAATAGATCTAGTGAAAGCAAAACTTCAATTAGTAGCATTACGACTGGAGGTTATTAGCAGGCAGTAAGTTCTTGATGCTGATCAGATGGATTTAAGCATGTCCCCGCACAAAATTCTGAATAAAGGTAAGAAAACGCTTAAGTATATCTGACGTAAGTGATACACACACCAAGCAATTATCACTTTCTCCTTCTAGATCCACTACAAACAATTTAATGAATTTAACAAGATGAGATTGCTTGAAAAAAGTACAAACAGAAGTTTCACCAACCTTCTTCCCACCAGCTGCAGTATACCAATGACCTGTGAATTTTCCATTAGCATGAACTCGTCTTTTCCCAGCATTCTGCGGAGTGATTGAAGTGTCCTTGGGGTTCATCCAGCTTCCGGTGCTTGTGTTTCCTTCAGCACTCTGAGCTTTTGATTTATTTCTCCCCCCTGAGCTTTTCTTAGAATCAGTTTTTTGTATTGCTTGCTTTTGAGAAGATTGTCCATTTGCAAACTGACCCCTGGAAAAAAAAAAAGTTTTGATGTAGTTACGATTATATGAAGCATTAAGATGGATACGAGTGTTCAAGCAGCTGTTTTCAGTGGATAAGGATGAGGTGAAATACATGTAATCGATGAGTGATGGCTGCTTGCTACTATTGGCACCACCAAGAGGGAAAAAGTGAGGTAGACGACTGTGGACTAAGTTCCGAATACTCGGATCATCATGAAAAAAGTATCGATGAGCAGGAGGTAGGTTGTCATTCGAATCACAGCGAGGCTCAATAATTTGGCTGCTATTTCTTGTCGGCTGACAGCTTTTATTATCGACATTTAAATGAGCCACCGGTTGCAGAGGTTTATTCCCACTCTTCAGAGAGTGGAAATATTCTTCACAAACCTCATCCAGAGCTGGGGTTGGGACGTGAAGGCTCTTTGTTGGACGAAAATCTCTCCATGGATCCTCATTCTTAGGAACACAGTAAGATCTCCTCTCTTGACTTCCGAGTATATGATCGGCAACTTCACTTTTCTCTTTGGAGGATAACTTCGCCTTATCAGCTTCTTCATTGGCATGTTCACTAGTAGATGGACTATCAGAATCTGAATCGATTAAGTGGAACCTTCGAAGAGGACTTACAGTAGTTTGTTTGAACATGGGTTTATCGTAGCTCCTTTTCAAGCTGGCAGAGTGGTCAATCGAAGCTTGTTCCCCTTTTATGGCTTTCAAGCGGCTTGAGGAAGGCGCATTGTTAACCCAACGTCCGCACAGTGGGACCTTCGAACTGCTGCCCACTGAATGAATCTGGATGGATGCCTTTTCATCTGCTACAACAGAAGTACAGTTGTAACATTCACGCTGGGAATTGATTAACGCACCAAAATAACTGGCTTCTAAGTAATCTCAGTCCTCAAACATTAAGCATGCTCCTACAGATGAGATGAATAGATAACATTTAAATATGCATCACCGAGAGCCCTTCCACTAGAAGAAGACGGAGGCGTTTATAAGGCACAGCAGCTGATCTCTATTTACTTGTCCAATGAACATCACATCTGAGAAGGGCCATGATTTATCAACCAGAACTTGCATGGATGTACAGTAACACAAATTGGTTGGACTAAATCCAGTGAGAAAACAACAAAAAGTTCATTGAAGTTTTTACTCCTTGTGCATCCACAAGGTCAAGCAAAATAATGTAAACTGATTGCTTCATCACTAACCAACATATATGGGATTCTATTAGCTCTAAAAAGATTCTAGTTGAATGAGACTGCAATGACATAACAGACTAATTTGCAACTCCGACACTGCAAGTCAGTTGGGAATCAGATGAGAGCAAACAAAAAAATATGCAATTTATTCTCTGCTTGAGCCATGTTTGCAGTAGTTGCAGAGTTCATGCTTTCCAAGAGCCAATTTTTAACCACCCAGATAAAAAAAACCAAACAGAGACTAGTTATACAAACTTAAATCAGCTGGAACACTAAAACTCCAAAAGGCCCTTCGACATGAACTCCTAAACGGAAAAGGTAAACTATTAAGTAATCAACCAGACAGCTGTGGAAACATACACGATGCCGCATTTCTTATAGCCATGCCATCATCGAACAGATTGCGGTACATAAATCGCATGAAGCCCTGTCTTTCAAAATGTCAAATCTTCGGGAAACCCTCGCTTAACCGGCACTGCCATCATAATGCAAAATTTCACAGCACTTAAACATAAACACAGCTCTAGCTGAATACAACCCCTGAATTTGATCGATGTGATCAAAGACTTGAATCTATCTTCATCAGCAGATACACTCATGGACGCAATGAATCAAATCAAAGCCGAAACATGCAACTCCTAAGAACGTTCTGGACAACACACTACATCTAACAACACTGACTCGGAAATCTGCAGGAGCAAAACTAACTCTAGCAAAGTAACAAATGTGTAGTTTCTACGGTAACATCACCGTCATTCAATTATGCTCGTACCTCTGCTTGTTTCATCGGACGAGAACTCTTCGATGTCGTCGTCCAAGTACGCGTCGGGAGACGGCCGAGCGGAGCTCCGTTTCGGCTCGGCAGGCAGGCCGGGCCTGAGCCGCTTCAAGGCTCGCGGCGGGTCGGCCCCGATCTCGCGGCCCGGGTCCTCGGTTCGCGGTTCCAGCTCTCCCCCGCCGCCGCCGGCCGGAGACATCCCGTTGGGGACAGCATCATTTTGGCGTGGGTCAGGGTTCGGAGGCTCCGAATCGGAGTCCGAATCGAGCCCGAGAGAGAAGGAGGGAAGCTCGAAAGAGCTCATTTTTTCTCCGGCGGCTCTGTATGAGAGATCGATCGAGAGAGAGAGAGAGGATGAAGGTGGCGGTGACGGTGAGAGGGAGATGGATCCGATGGTGCGGCGGCTTGGGCGGTCGAACCGGGTCGATGTGGCGCGACTGCGAAACGAGAGGAGACTTCAAAATCAATTTCCTTTTGGCGCCGGAGGGAACAAAATTTGAAACGCTAATGGGCTTTTAGGCTCTTGGTCCAAAGCCTACAACCCAAAAAGAGCAGTCAATTTGAGCTTGATCTTTAGTGTCTCGTTTGAATTTTTTCAATTCTTTGTAGTTTGATCACTAGATGTGCAGTGCGTGTATATATGCACATACGTCGAATCGATTCGTACAATTAGTGGTTGCTATCGTCATTTGCGTCATCGGATAGATTTTCGCGACCGTGGTAACTTTCTTTCTCGATCCCGATGTACCAATCCCTGTTCGCTCTAGTGAGTGGTGATTGATTTTTCCGAAGGCCAATGCTTGGGCTTTCAAATCATCTATAGTGTCCGCCTAAATAATGATTCGCGTCAAGCAAAGGGCCCCCCAAGAAATTGAGATTGATGTTTCTTTTGATTTACTTGTTTGCAACGAGTGATCTACTAGTGTCTTGCTAATCTAGAAAAAGTGGTTGGCATAATTATCGTGGCAGCTAATCTATAATCATATCTACACATGCACGCTATTGGAGCTCGCATTGGATCACGCGTGATAAGTTTGATAGAATATCAACTTATGCATGCCATAAATGAATACCATCAAGGATAAAACGATCAACCTGAAAAGTGAATGTAATTTCTAATGTGTCGTCACTCTCGTGTTATGCGTAATCAATGCATTGAAAATCAAAACATTTCTTTGTTAAGCATGCTTAACCAATGCCTCAGGAGCGCTCGTTAACAACAACCTTTAACTAAACCCATCTTAAAAATCTGCTTCTTTTAAAAACCCCAAGACGTTGCTCAAGCTGCACAGGCAATTAGGTTAGCTGTTGAAGGCCGAAGACATTATAGGGTCATTGCTCCTTATAATTGTCTCCCTAAGCGAGGATGAGATCAGGAGCATATGGGTACTCTTAAGAAGCCAGCCTATAAAAACGCACTAGCGATTGAATAAGTCGTTGACTTGCTTTTTAGCCTTTGACGTCCGTCTCACCTAATTGGTGTTTCCTAATCTTTCACGTAATTGACACGTAGAGAGAAAGCCACTGCTTCTGGACCATGTGCACCTTCTTAATTAATGCTATGCTGTCGCCGGAAATTTGTTAGCTTTCGCTGCATGTTCATTGAATTTGACAGTGTTTGCGCTAAATGAGAAGCCAGTGTAGGTAGACTAGATTGTCAAACATGGCGGATATTGAATACCATTAGACATTGAGATGAATTATATGTGGGGCTTTGAGCTGCCAGGAGAATGCCCGAGTCTGTTCATGGAAAGCGAAGGTGTATCGGGTGAGTGGATTCGGAGTTATGCGGTGTTATATGTCGCAATCAAGAGGATTTGATGGAGAACTTAGCTGGCATTAACACTCGTGTACTCTTCTTTTACTTGTATGATCGAACGAAGAGACTCCATCCGACCACATCACATAATTCAGATTGCTTGTCAATTCGCCCTTCGAATCGTTCCGCTCTACATTTACTTTGGTGGCAATTCTTCATGTCACACCCTTTCGTCTTGTAATCCAAGGGTATCAATGTGAACATTCGATCGGCTAAAGTGTTAGGAGATATCCCGTAAATCTCGTGAATCGATCAAGTTTACATCATTGACCTACGCAGGTGATGCAAGGCAGGCAAAATGACCTACCATTCTCTTCCCGAGCACGAGTAGGTACACACAAACGTGTACAAAACGTGGTCATGAGTCGTGAAATCGAGAGTAGTTGGGCCCATGATCTTGTCCATTCTCTCGACAAGGTGTGCAGACGCTTTAGATTTCGTGGTCTCAATCAATTGAGCTACCGACCCAAAAGAAAAGAAAGAATCACTTGAGCTAAGTTCCAAGTTCCAAGAATGCACGAGCTCTCTTGTCACTTCCTATGGTCAGACTGCTTGGATTATTGTTAATTGGCCTAATCTAAAGAGGCACATGGATTGATGAGGTCTTTGCTTAGCAACTCTTTCGAACCCTAATAACTAAGCGGCCCCCAAGCTTCGGATACTCGCGTTATGGGGAAAAATATAATTATTTCATGAGAATGAGATAGCCCAACATTTTAATGTGAAAAAAAGAAAAGCAGTCTTCGAATAAACTTTAATTGAAGAGGATAAGGGTTATGTTATTTTAACTGACTAGATCTGAATTGGGTTCTTCGTAGACTTAAAAGACAATGGAGATTTCGAGGTTTGCATTGACATTACATTTGTCTGCTCCATACTATCCAAATTCTTCATTTTCGATCTTTCGATGTTACCAAACGAACTAAAAAAATAAATCACGGAAAACTTGATACCGAGGAAGTCCACTTTCTATTGATCTCGTTAAGATAAATAGGTTCATGCTTTCCCTTCGTTGCAAACCGTGGGTTTTCTATATAATAAAAATGGTTTTGCTAATGTAACAGTCTTTTCTTTGGACCACTGTGAGAATAATCGAATGTTGTAAATCACAAATTCGTAAAAAGGTAGACCCCAAGATAATTTATAATTATTTATTATTATTATTTTTAGCTCGGAATAGATTGTTAATCTCGTATCAGATTAAGAACTGTCACTTAATCATTTCTCTAATAAAAGAAGAGAGTATAGATCAAGGTAAATTGCACTTATTAATCCCTCTTTTGACTTGCCTGTTTATGTAAAATTCAATTCGATCGCTTTTGACATAGGGTAATAGTCATGTAACACATTGGTATACGTTATATACATCTATTCTCATATTTACTTTATTTTGTGACATATGAAGACCTTGCTGTATTATTGTGTGTTTGAGGCTATTGCATTATTTGCGATGTTGAGGACCCCTAGACTTGCAAAAGGAAAAAACCATGTCTAAAACGACCAAAAAATAGTACAAGTCTCAACATCAAAGGAATCCAATTCCCCGCGCCAAGACATTGCCGATTCCGAGGATCCCATCCAAATGGAGCAATTCTAAATAACTGGACCCTTTCGACCCAAAAAAATAAAATAAGTGGGCCCACGCATAAAATCCCCATTGCGAACCGGTGTCAAAGTCTTTATATGGTACAAACATTTTTGTGGGTAATATTTACATTAGTCTTTTTTTTATTTTCGTTAGTAACCATTCATTGACTCAATCATCCTCGTCTCACCGTTGACTAGATCTGTCAAATGGATGAGCCGGGTCAGGTCCAAAATGATTATATCCAAATTGACCCATTTAATCTATTTTAATTCATTTCCATTCAAAACAAATCTAGTGACCCATATTTAACTCAGAATATACCTAACATGACTCATATTACTAAAACATTTTAATATTTAATCTCATTTTAAAAAAACTCATGTCCAAACTGAGTTGAGAGCGTGGAGTGAGCAAACGCAATATTAAAGGACAAGAGAGTCATAAAAGTTAGTTATGCTAAGTAAGTAATGAATTCATTTAACACCCTTATTATTTTGGACTTCACCATTTCAAACCTATATATAATCCATTTACCGAATATAAATAATTCACATGACAATTCAACTCATCAAATATGAGTTAAAAAATTAATCCATGACTCATTAGAACAGGTTTACCATTGACCTTTTTGGCCAAGCTAAATATCTCCAACAATACAAGCATAACAAATAGCGATGTTTGCTAAGTACCCATGAGCTGCACTCTAGCGACTATCATTATCTAATTTAGCTACTCTCTCACCCGTCTTTGATAACATATAGGTCTTTATCATGAGAGACCAACTTAGAGCCTAAAGCTAAAGGTGTTTTAGCTGCAAGATGCCGCGGACCCACAATCCGTATATTCAATTTATGGATCCATCATCAACGGTCAAATGTGGGGGTTTGCTGAAGAAGATAAATAATGTGGGTTCGACATGGCACATTCAATGTATAAACTAGAGAAGAATAGATTAAAGATTAGATCTAAATCCTGGTCCCGCGGGGGAGCTTTAACAATAATGGAGAACCTCCTTGGGCTTGCCGACCGAGCAGGACCTTTACTCCACTGCTATATGCGACGCCCCCATGTGGGCACGACTCGTCGGCTTGCGGGGGCAATGCATGCATCATGGGAACTGCATAGGATTCGTGCTGATGTGTCGACTCATCCGGTGCCACGTGGTTGCCTCCTCGGATGCCCCCCTCTCTCGTGCGGTCGTCGACGGACGGGCCAAGAGTGAACAGTACGTGCAATACGAGACATGTCGTAGAAGCCTCCAAAATTTGGGAATCTAGAAGTCACCGGTAGACTTGCCTATTGAGTGGATCGGGTCAAAAAAATCGCGGACCCATTTTATGCAATATAAATATCGTGATTCATACCCAATTCGACTCATATTATTGAAATGTTTCTATATTTAATTTAATATGAAAAAACTCATATTCGAATTAAGGTGAAAATAGGAAGTGAGAAAGCGTGAAATCGACTAAAGGTGAGACAAGGTGAGGAAGAGAGTCATAAAAGTGGGTTAGGTCTAAATAAGCTGTGAACCAATTTAAAATCCGTATTGAACCTACTAATGACATATAGGGTTCAATCTAAATCTATTTATTAAATAATTATATGGTACAACAACCTACCCTATCAAATATAGGTTAAAAAGATGAATTTATGATATATTTTGACAAGTCTGGTTATAGATTTGAGGTTGCACCATGCTCGGTTTGGTGGTACAATATATGAACTGAGGCATGCAATAAATTTTGTGGTCAAGGAGATTTGGTGGTAGTTTGAAGAGAATTGCTTTTCTGTTGAGGAGAAGAAAATTTCCAGCCATGGAACACACTCGCTAGTAAAGAAATGAAAAAAAATACAAATATCCACCGCCGCCGCCGCCACCACCACACACCAGCATCGAGATCATTGCTCGCCTCACCCGAGCTTCGCCTCGCCTTTGTCTGAGCCCACGGTGTCCCGGTGACCCTAGTAACTCCCCTCCAAGCTCAACAATGCCACTAGTGGCCACTCCATCTCAGCCGTGACCCCGCAACCCGTCTCTCCCTTCCACCGCCTCCCCACCATTTCGAAACTCCTTAGCTAGGGGTTGACGATGGTTAGCACCTCCGTAAAATCGAGTGGCTGTCGCCTACCCCACTTGACCTTAGATTGATCCGCATTCAAGGCTGGGCTCAGATCTTTGTTCTTTGGCAACTAGCCCTCAATTTTTGAATGACGCGACGATGATGGAGCGATGGGGGGGTGACATGCACCGGAGAGGGGTGATTAGTGATCCGAGAGCCACAAACAATGACGAAATGGAAGGTGAGTGACTGTTGCATTCGCTAACTAGACGAGAAGTTGATTGTGGTGATAGCAGCAACCCTCGCACAATGGCCAATAGTTTTATCATTATCGTAGACATAGATAACAGATGGTGGCATCCCGTTCTTGGCGGCGCACGAGTTTCATCACCTATAAACTAAATTAGTATTGTCTATCGAATATGATGATAGTACGGGATACTATCTAGGAGAATAGTAACTCCGCACCTCCACTTTTACTCTCTCTCTCACTTACCGGAATGTATATTTAACCAGTAATAGAAATGATCATTGGGCAAGCTCGGGCCACGCCGTGCCATAAGGCCAAGCTCATAGATTTTTATACAAAGCTCAAGCTCCTAGTCAGGATTTCTCACCTCGACGAAAAACAAAGAAGTTGGGATTCCTCATTAAATGCCACTATCCAAACGTGCCCCGAAAGGTCGTACCATAAGTCAGTTGACAGAACGGGAAGATCTCAGGAGTTAACAAAGGACGACACAAAGGGATCGCGCACGAGAACGACATTGACCATACACACACGCGCGCGCGCGCGTACGTACGTACGTACACATACGTAGTTCAGTTCCCGTCCACCCTCCATGTCTACATCTACACGTCCCGGGACCACCTTCATCTCCGCGTGTTGCATATGGAGTAGCGTATCTCCGTACTTCCCTCTCTTCATCCACTCCCCTCCCTCTCTCTCACGCACGCGCACGCCGAGCGGAGCTGGAAGGCGGGGTCGCGCTCGACGCTCCAAATGGGCCAATCCAGCCTCCCGCGATGAAGATCACCGGAAGGTCCCTGCACCGGTCGAGCGCCCCGGCCGCCGCTTCCCCGAGGGCCCCGCACCCGCCGCCCCCGCGCCGCCCAGATCTGCCGCCGCAGGGGAAGACCCCCCGCAGGACGCCCCGCCGGAAGGCCCGCCTGAGGAAGGCCGGGACCCCCGCCGGCGGCAAGCGGAGCAGCCGGCCCGAGACGCCCCTCCTCGAGTGGAAGACGACCGAGGACAAGGAGGAGCGGAGCGTCCTCCCCGTCGACGGCGGCGGCGGCGGCGGCGAGGGCGGCGGGTCGCTGCCGCGGGCCCGCCGGAGGAGCCGGCGGAGGGATGCCTCGGTGTCGTCGAGGAAGCTCGCCGCCGTGCTCTGGCGGCTGCAGCTGACGGAGGCCGAGGGGGGCGGCGGCGGCCGCGGCGGTGGCGTTCGGGATGAGGTCGGGTTCCAGGTAGTGTTTGATTTGTCATTTAGTGCTTATGATTTTGACAGCTTGTAAGGATCTAGAATCGGAAAGATTTCGGTATTGAAGAGCCGTGAGTGATTGAGTCCAGGCTTTGCCGCATTTATAAGCCCTAGTGCGAGAGGGTATTGATGAAGGAGTGATTCCGAAGCAAAAGGCAATGAGTCCGAGAATCTTGTTTGACGCTTCGCCGTTGCGGAATTCCATCTTCGATTGCTTCACTTTGCAATTAAGAGCTTGGCTTTTCAGCAGTATTGATTGCGGTTGCAAATCTATGCTTGCCAAGTCATTGCTTCTTTGATGTGCTTTATCTACAGTGAAGCGTTATTGTGCAGAAAAGGCCTCATCTTGACTGGTAGTAGTTCATCATCTTAGAATCTCTGAATGAGCTCGAAGTTTACGTGCATTTCTCGAGCTCGGCTTTAGATTATTATGCATTCTTGAAGATTCTTGATATTATTCGAGGGCTTGTGCTGGTCTTCTGAAGTGGTCTTGGGTGTTTTGTATTTTTTTTTCTTGCTAGTGCACATGTAATGGAACTCAAGTAAAATTCATGGTTTCGTGACTTTAAAAGTCGATTGGTCTTTTGGAGCAGGCGTACTGTGCCCTATATGCTTTTCCTTGCTTGTTTGTGTCTATGCTATTAATCGGCTGCTTTGATGCAGTTTAAGCTTGCTGAGTGGTATCTTTTGTTTTCTTTCTGTGCAGTCTGGTGCTGGACACATAGAATCTCCTTTTGTTTTTAATAGAACCGGGAAGGTGTACAACTCAGATGCAAAAGATCTCGATAGTCCTCGATCAGTATATGGCACGAGGATTGGCTTTTCGCATAAGGCAAGACTCTTTGCTTAGCATAAATTGGGTTTTGATTATGACATTAGGATTGGTTTATTTGTATCTAAGTCAAGAGAAACTGGAAATGTGGCATAAGGTATTCGAATATTGAAGACAAGGATATACTGTAGATAATTAAACAGCTGGAGACTTGAATCCGACAGGCAATCATCATCATGAATATTAAGGCGTTACTTGAGAGATCCGCATGTTCTTATGCCAGCATGGAGCATAAATTCCTACTATCTCGCAGATCAGTAAGAAACTGGTGAATGGTGACGAGCACCCAGATCTTTTCGCTGTTAAAATACGTTTTTATTTAGTCCCCTAAGGGATGGGGAGAACTTACGGTTCCTGGTAACTTCCCAGATTCATCAAATCTTTTTAGCTGAATGGATAGCTGAAAGTAACAATGAAAATGAGTTGTTTCATCCATTAAATCTCTTTGCGGACTACCATTCATCAAATCTCTCTCTCTCTCTCTCTCTATCTCTGATTCTTGTTCGGGGACCGGTCATCAAATCTCTTTATCTTGAAAATTTGGCCAGTTGATTGACTCTCTGGAACGTTTGACTGCTCAAGAAGCCTTAGAACAAACTGAGTAGAGATTTTCATGTCCAAGTGAATGAATTGTTTGTTAGTATAAATAAGTTGCTTGATGTATCCACTCAGATGAGATAATCGTTCCTAATTTCCTCATTGGCGGAACTTGTAAAAAGATGGTACCACTATCTGTTGGTTTTATGTGTGAAAGTAGGAAAGCCTGAATTCTTGTTGTGTATTTTAGTCGCTTTGAAGTAGTAAGGGCAGGGAGGTGCTGCTCTGGTTCTGTCTGTCTTTCTCACTCTCTTTTCTTTCTGCACCTAATACTAGATCCGTTTTCCTTTTCAGCTCGAGCCTTCTTTTCAATTTACCAGTTCTGCGATGGAGGGTATAACTAAGTGGGACCCAGTCTCTTTTAGAGTACCTGAGGATGTACGTCAGATTCACAGCCACACGAAGCTTCTCAATCAACAAGTGAGTGCCATATCAGCGATTTCTTCACTTGAAGCTGAACTTGAACAAGCTCGGGCTCGCATTCTAGAGTTGGAAACTGAGCGTCATTCCTCGAAGAAAAAGCTGGAGCACTTTCTAAAGAAAGTCAGTGAGGAGAAGGCAGCATGGCGGAGAAGGGAGCATGAGAAGATTCGTGCCTTTGTTGATGATATTAAATTGGATCTGAATCGAGAAAGGAAAAATCGCCAGCGCATGGAAATTGTCAATTCCAAATTGGTTGACGAACTTGCTGAGGCCAAGCTATCAGTGAAGCGATTAATGCAGGATTATGAAAAAGAAAGGAAGACCAGAGAACTAATTGAAGAAGTATGTGATGAGCTGGCAAAGGAGATTGGGGAAGACAAGGCTGAAATGGAGGCATTGAAGGCAGAGTCCATGAAACTACGGGAAGAAGTAGAAGAGGAAAGAAAGATGTTGCAGATGGCGGAGGTCTGGCGTGAGGAACGAGTTCAGATGAAACTTGTGGATGCGAAGGTGGCACTTGATCTAAAATATTCTCAGATGAACAGTTTAGTAGCTAATCTGGAGAATTTCCTAAAATCAAGAAACCATACCCCAGATGTGAAGGACATAAGAGAAGCAGAGTCACTTAGGCTGGCAGCTGCTTCCATGAGTATTCAAGATATGAAAGAATTCTCTTATGAGCCTCCCAATCCTGATGATTTATTCGCTGTTCTTGAAGAAGTTAATAATTTTGGCGAAAACAATGAGAGGGAGATTGAACAATGCATAGCTTACAGTCCTGCAACTCGTGCCTCAAAAATTCACACGGTGAGCCCCGAAGTAAACATGTTGAAAAGTGACAACATCAACAGATATCCCAAGGCTTTCCCTGGTCATAATGGTGATATAGAAGAAGATGAGAGCGGATGGGAAACTGTGAGCAACCTTGAAGACCAGGGATCAACCTGTTCCCCGGATGGGAGTGCCCCATCCGTGAACAATATACAGCAAAATGGGAATATCTCAGCTAGCGGCGGTGAAACTCCAGTAACTGAAATCAGCGAAGTGTGCTCGGTTCCTACGAGGCAATGGTCCTCATCCATAGCAAGACTCTGGAAATCATGTCCAAATAACGGGGAGAACTACAAGATAGTCTCGGTGGAGGGCACGAATGGGAGGCTGTCCAATGGGAGGATATCCAATGGGGCCGTCATGTCTCCTGATCACAGTTTGGGTAAGGACGGTTTTAGCCCGTCTGATATTGTTAGCCAGCGGAGTTCCCCTGATATAGGGAATCCTCACATAACTCGAGGTATGAAAGGCTGCATCGAATGGCCTCGTGGTGCGCAGAAGACCAGTCTGAAGGCGAAGCTTCTTGAGGCAAGGATGGAAAGTCAAAAGATCCAGTTACGGCATGTATTGAAACAGAAAATGTAGCTGTGAATTTCCCGTATGGCCAAGCAAGGCGGTCCTCTTCACATTGACAAGCTGGAGTCTGGTCAAATACACATTCCTGGATGTGCGAAGAGCATGGGGGGGTCTTCACCAGCGCTGCTGCACCCACCTTGGTTCGTGAATGATTTTCAATAATAGTTAAATTTTTTCTAGTTAGGAAAAATCGGTTAGGAGTTATGATCTTCGTCTCGATATTGCTCGAGATTCTTGGTCCGGCATTGGCAATGTATATCTGGAATTGGAACTGGGACAGAAACAATCTTGTAATGTCGAGTATTTTATAGCTGGCTAGTTTCCAGATGCTATATTGGACCACGATTTCGGGTTTTGTTGTAAACTATGTGATCATAATCATCATATCTCTGGAGATTTCTGCATATCTCAGGTAATGTTAAACAAAAGGGGACTTGATCAACATCATGAGGGCTGAAAACCCAGTAAAAATCAGCAAAAACCTAAACAGGTCTTATTGTTGAGATGGGTTTTCGTGATTTCATGCGTGCACGGCGGTTGCAGACAGATTTTGTGCGGTGTGTCGAGCATAAGATCTCTTCCAGGACTTTGCCGGTTCAACTCTTTTGGAAGATAAAGCAGCAACTAGCTGATAAAAGTAGAAAAATTTCAATGGGAAAAGAATCTTTTTGCGTTGCATTGTTTAATCTTCCTACATAAATTTTGATAATTGGTCTCTTGGTACCTTTCCTTTTGGATACGCATCTCTTATCATTCCAAGGCGATTCCATGTTATCCGATCAATGTTACTCTCGCCTTTGAAGATGCTTGCCACCGACAGCGACCTCAGAGTGCTCACATCAACTATCATGCGGGGTGACTTCATTTAGGACTTGAATCCGTGATCATGTCGCAACGTTGAACGTCACGTCAATGGCGAGTGTTGCCACCTCAGAACATGTGCTATGATGCTCGATGTAAGTAGGCAAATGTACCAATAACATGCGGAAGAATGACCCTAATTTAGCGAATTAAGTTTTGTAATCCTGGAATTAATGCTTAAGCGAATTCTTAATTAGCTTTCCAAGAATAAGTTTCATGAGCTACCAAAAAAGGGAATTTCTTATTATTTGGGATGGCGTTTTATTGCCGAAAATTTAAACGGTCAATATTTGACATCATTTTTTTTTAATTCAATAAAGTAGGGGTGCGACTTAACCATTTTTGGAAACACATATCTAAGTAACTAAGTGAATTTCATTGTTCACACCCGCGTCGAACAAAATTGATTATTATTCTATCCAAAAATGAAAAAAAAATAAAAAAACCCGAATCTGTCTAATATCAATTTTCTTTCATTTGCCTTCGTATAAAATCCAAAGTGACCAATCCTTCTTTGCTCTTAGCCATATAAATCTCGAAACTCCCCACCATTCACGAACAGTAGAGGAGGTAAAAAAATGTACTCATCCACGGAGCGAGAGTTCTTCACTGGGCACTAGCGCCATAAGATCGGGACATCGGAGCGGCAACGCCGGACCATTTCTTTTGCAAATTCTGGCATTTGATCACCACCTCATTCGTGTGAGTTTTCTTCGATCCCATATTTCTTCTTCTTCTAAACTTGTTCTCTGGTCGGACGAAAATTGCGTGTACAACACAAGCATGCCACCGTATGCGAAAGTAGCTGACGTATGCGTCAAGATAATGTTGTGGGTCCGGCGGTGTTTGTTTTCCTTTTCAGCGGAATCCCACTGTTTTAGATCTAGAGCTTTCCCCATGATCTTTATCTTTCTTGTTGGATGACGTCCGTGTTCTTCCTCCTGTCATGATTCGCGATAAATATCGCCTAAACTGGTTGGTGGGTCGCTTTCTTTTTGTTTCTGGCGAGGTCTCGTTTTGAGGTTCCTTTGGAATTATATCTCGTTGACGTCAATCAGGTGCCTGCTAGGTGGGTTTTGGATCATGGTTTTTTTGTGGGGTTTTCTTGCTTTTGCGTTTCTTCTCCTTTCCCCTTTGATGTGAATTGTCCCTTTTGATTTCTGTTCTGTTATAAAGATTGCTTTCGAGACTCATTTCGGTCGTCTTTTTTAGTTTCCACGGGGGTTTTTGTAACCCGGCGCATGGTATTAGGTTGTTGTTGGGATCGTAGTTAATCTAAATTGAAACTGGGTCGTGCGAGGCTAAAGCATCTCAACTGATGGTGTTGTGCCATCATTTGAATCCATTGGATGTCTGTTCTGTTCTAATGATTATTCTTCAAGATTGATTTTAGTTGTTTTTCGTGTTCCGTTTGGTTATGAATAACCCAGCTCATGTTACGGGTCATCGTAGGAATTGTAGTAAGTCTGAATAGAGAGACTGGGTGGTGGGAAGCAAAAGCATCTCACTTGAAAGAAGCTATAATTCGTCTTCATTCGATGTCTGCTCTGTTCTCATGATTATTATCTGTGATTGATCTTGGTGGTCTTTCTTGCTCTATGAGCTTATTAATTGACCCAGCACAAGGTTTTTGTTATTGTAAGTATTGTAGTCAATCTGAATTGATCTGGATGGTGTATCTTGGTTGCTACGATTGTTCTATCATTCCGGTCCATTGGATACTTCCAATTTAATTGTTTCTGATGATGCTGTGATTCGAGATTTCATTTTGGAATATTTAAGTTATATGAACTGTGGATATGCATCTCTAGTATTATGAAGGTAGTTCTTGCACAGATTTTGCTTTTTCTGCATGTGCTAGCTTTTAGTTTTCTTATGCAGAAGTTCTTCATTACTTTAGGCTGTTAAACTTCTGAACCATTTTCTGCTTTTGTGGATACGAGATGATGCACTCATATGGCTCTCAGACAGCAGGTATCAATCTTGATATTTAATGATTCTCATGGTTATTTCCAGCTGGACATATATATCTGCCATGGAAGGTATCGTCACTAGAAGGGTCATTCCCTCAGACAACAGTTGCCTTTTTAATGCTGTCGGGTAAATGTTATTTCTAGAATCTCTTTTGCCTTTAAGTTTTCTCGTCAAAGTATAGAATTTGCAGATTGGGGCCTTCATCTCTCTCTTTCCGATACAGGTATGTCATGGACCATGACAAAACCAAGGCTCCTGAGTTAAGAAAGGTTTGTCTAACATATTTTTTCTGTTTTTCACCCATCGTCTAGTAATTTAATATTGGTCGGTGATGGTAAAATAGAGAAAAAAGACAGTTATCTGTCCCCTTCGGTGCTTATGTTCTTGTATTCTCTAGTCTGCTTGTGCCTTTTGATTCCTCGTATGTGAGTGTGATATCCAACGTGTCTTTTTTCTCTTCAAACTTGTTAAATTAAATAAAGTGTCTTTCCGGGTCAGTTTGACCAGCTTGACCATATTCCCTCATGAAGCTCAATAAAAAGAAATACATTGTTCCCATTTTGGATGGTCATGCCTTTCCGAACCCCTAGCTCTAGTTGGCTGCCTGATTGACCCCTCTGCATGCTCAAGCAATTTAAGATATCAGCCTAAGTTTGATAGTGCCAGCTTATTGCAGAGTATGTTGTATATTCTTAAACCCACATATGTGATGCATGTTACAATATCATATGAAAGAAGAGGAGAGGGAGAGATGGAAAGTATGGATTCTATCCATTCGTGAGGACTTGATACCATCTATCATCTGATATTATACATTTTGAACATTATTTGATCATTTATTTGATTTATTTCTCGTGTTGCTGGCATCTGCAATAGTCAATTCATAATGGGTTGTTTATTGCCCGCTTGATACATGAGCTAGCATTTACATCAAGATGTGTACTTCTAAGCTTTCTTCTTTTCACGTGTCATTTATTTCTTAACATCTCATCTCTATGTTTCTGAAGGTCATTGCTGCTACTGTGGCAAGTTGTCCCGAGAAATATTCAGAAGCATTTCTGGGAAAGCGAAACGAAGAATATTGTGCTTGGATTCAAGAATCAGAGAAGTGGGGAGGTTTGTTGACGAAAAGCAGGCATATTAATTTCTGTTCTGTTAATGATTGGAAAAGGTAGATAGAAATCGCGATCATACAGTAGACAGAAGAGGTCAAGATTGCTGTTTGCTGTCTTTTTTAAGGTTACGCACAGTGATAGATAGACTTCTCAAGTACTTCAAACATGATCTTTATCTCTATCACTTCATGCCATATGTGACTTAATATTTGCACATGAGTTGGTAGCGAATGATAAACCTTATGCAAGTAGTTGTTTCTCCCATGTCTTTGAATCTTATCCTACTGCGCTAACTCTGACAATGCATATCGTCCATGATAGGTGCTATTGAACTTTCAATACTAGCAGACTACTATGGACGTGAAATAGCAGCATATGACATCCAGTCAGCGCGTTGTGATCTGTATGGTCAGGTAGGTAGCATTGAAGAAACTATATCTTAGAAAGAAGAGCATGAACTATCATATGGGAAAATTGTTCCTTCTTTTCTGAATGTTGGACATGACTGAATGTTTTTTACTTGCTATCTGACAGGAAATGGGGTACACTGAGAGGGTCATGCTGATTTATGATGGGCTTCATTACGATGCATTAGTAGTATGCTATTTCTCTGTGCAATTACACTTTATCTGTTAATTATTTAATCTTCGTGTTTTTGTCTTTAAGGAAATAGCGTCGTAGTTGGAAAAGTAGTGCAGATCTGATGGTACTTTTGATAGGGTCTAGTTGCAAAATGGATTAGTCTTCTTCTGCACCATAATAGAGAAGTTGAAAAGTTTTGGACAATGAGATATTTTTTTTGGGGGGGGGGGGGGGGGGGGGGGGGGTTGGGAGAAGTATGAAGATTTAGTGGGGAGTGGAATGATGTGTAGGATGGGCTCTTTTTGCCAGCAAACTCATTTTGCTTTTTTGGGACTGCACGATCATCGGCACTTAGACTGTTCTTCTTTTGTTAGTTGTTGAATTTCTAAACATGCATTCTCTTCGTGCAGATATCACCGTTTGAGGGAGCTCCGGAGGACTTCGATCTGACTATATTTGAGGTGCGGAAAGATAGGACAATCGGGCCAATAGAGGGACTTGCCCTTAATTTTGCCAGGGAGCAGCAGAGGTAGTTTTTCTCAGCAACTGTATCTCCCCACATCTTAGTCTGGGATTTTTTTATGTACTTTGAGAAGCAAATGTGAGCTTCTGTGTGCGAGATACAATCTCAGATAGATTTGCAAAGATTGTGTGGCTAAAGGTACTCAACTTGAGGTTTCACACAGCTCAAGTCAAGAGACAATAGGACTGCCATGCTGGCCGTGGAGTCCTTTAAAATTAATCATGGCAGGCCAAGTTAAACTGCCATTAACACTTAGAATAGGGTTGCTGATGACACATGCAAGCTCAGTGTTGTTGCATTGGGGTAATTTGGATTGGCATCTTATTGCTCTGGCACTTCTATTTGCAATATATAAACCTTCCTGGCATTATACTGAGAAGCTATAGAAGCGCACCATTCTCTGTGGAGGTTATGCAGAGTCACGAAAGGCTATGCAGTCGGTTATGCTCAAATATCTAGATGGATTAGGTGAAAGCGCTTAATACAAATCTGAGTTGACTATGTTGATAGAGCACGCTCTAGTTCTGTTTTCTTGGATAACAAGGGTTTTACGACCTTTGATGCAGGAAAAGGAAGTATACTGATACCGCCAACTTCACTCTCCGCTGTGGAGTATGCCAAATCGGAGTCGTTGGCCAGAAGGTCACTTCTTCGTGACAGAGCACAATTTTATGTTTGTTTGATCTTTTCTCAGGTTCTTACTTGTCTTCTTGTTCCAGGAGGCTGTGGAGCACGCGCAAGCGACAGGGCATGTCAATTTTCAGGAATACCGGTGACAAGTTGCTGATGAACATGTATTGCTTTTGTCGGAGGGAGCTCCACTTGGACTTGGCTTACAGATCTGTTGTATGTTTTTTCATCATGATACAATCAAAGCAACGACTAAAATCATCTTGAAATGTTACTGGAATTGACTTGTACCATGGAGAAAAGAATGAAATTCATGATTCAATCAAATGTTTTCCAAAGTTTTCTACTGTGAATACCTCCCAATATCATCAGGTTTTACACGGTGGCCCTGTCAGGTACTTCCCATGAGTTCCATTTCTGAATATTGACTACACTAAGGTGCAGTGTAGTAAAGGGACATTTTCCTTGAAGAAAGTTAGTGCTAAAGGCAAGCAAACTGAGTTTTGTCAAAAAGGTCGAGCATCAGGCTTCAGTCACATGCCGATGTGCCGTTCAAGTAATGACTGTCAAACCGCAACGCAAAAAGTAGATCTGAACATCTCACAATACTTGCTTAGGGCGATTAAAAAACACATTGACATTACTCTTGGCAAAGTTGCATAACTGAGTTGGCTGATACTGATTATAGGATAACGAATTCTTTTGTGTTGCGCTGCTGACCAGGACAGTTATTATGCATCACGTTTAGTGACTGAAGAAGAACCTTATAAATAAGGTGGCTCAGCATCTTATTAGTCGCTTGATAAACAACTCTTCATTCTGCTTCCAGCCTCTCTCAACAGAGAGGGAAAGAGGAAAAGAACTGCCACTACGATCAATCTCATGTTATTAGGTCAACACTGCATGCCAGAGATTCTGAGTCCTCGGTCCAACAAAGAGTGCCGCGTCATCGATTTAGATTGTTGCAACAATTACAAAAAATTCATCCAGTTATACTTCCCTTAAATCTCATAAACGGGATTCATCCAGTTATACTTTCCTTAAATCTCAAACGGGATTCATTCAAGAAGTTTGTATCCAATTGTGCAGAAACCCATTAAAGTGCTGCAATGCACTCGATCTCAATCCTCGCATTCAGTGGCAGAGCAGCAACCTGATATGTTGAGCGCGCTGGGGAGGGTGCCGGAAAATCTGCAACATAAAGACATCCAGTCACTTTAAAGGAGTTAACATTTAGTATTGAAGAATCTAACTTAAGAGACAGGATAGATGAGTCCTATATGTCCAAGCATCCACTGGTTAAATATGAATCTATTTTGCATCGAGCTATCCCGGTAAATGAGTTCAAGCACAATGCAGAATGTGTTACTGTAGTCCTGTCGCATGGCACAGTGAAAGTGAGACAACCCACAAACGTTTGTTCAGATAATCAAGCTTGGTCAAAACACCATTCTGAAAAATCTCTTATTATGTTCTTCAGCTTATGAAGATATATATACTTCTCATTGCATACATGACTTCTTTAAGTATTGAAGTAATGCCATCGAACCACGTGACCTAATAATTTGATATGCCTCGCCTCAAGGAACCAAAAGACTCATAAATTTGTGCGTCCAATTGGCTACACTAGTACAGAACTCACATTTTGCATAGATCTCATTCACTTTTTTGAAGTCTTGCAAGTCAGCCAACCTGCAAAACAGGAGATAGGCAAATCCAATGTCTTTAATTCTGTTTCAACCATACAAAAAATAAATTCAGCAGTCCAACAAAAACTATGATTTCTTACATAATCGTTGTCTTGACCACAGAAGAATAGCTGGCACCCCCAGCTTTAAGTATTTCCCCCATATTTTTGAGAAGCTACACAGTTTCGTAACACCACTTCTATTAGCAAATGGACAAATCAAGTGCATCTAAGCAATGGTAAATACTCCTCAGCAGGGAGCAATAAGTCATAGGTGGCAGATAGATTGAACCCTCGCCCCATTATTGTCACTAATGAAATAACAAATAGGAATATATTTCCAAGCACACTAAGTATAACAGCATCCTTCATGCGGTGGATGAATTGCTTAATAAATCTCAACATCTTTCTCTCAGAGAAGCCGAGAGAATGGTTATCAAAGTCCCAATGCAGGTAGGTCATGTATCTTACCTGTTCTGTCTGGTCTTCCACACTGTCAGAGATAAATTTTCCAGTCTGCATCAATGCATGCAACACACAATGTTACACTTGGATGTGTCAATGCCACAGTAAAAAATGTGTTTCCATGCAATTTTTAAGCAGGCAGCTCTGTTTAGAGTCCCATTATATAGCCATGATCATACTAAAACAATTGATGATGCATATAAGAATACTCGAACTGCTTACCTCTGGAACAAGACCAAGAACACCAGATACAAACAGAAGGTTGTTGGCTTTGATAGCCTGAGAATAGGGTCCTAAAGCAGCTGGAGCTTTGTCTGTTTGAACAGCTTCCTTTAAACCTAAAAAAATTGCTCCGGTTAGGACTCCCACTATATTTGATACAACAGTAAAATATGGTAACGCCAAGTCGCTCTGGTCTCTCCCCTTGATTTGATGGTTTTGGTACAGGAGTTGCGAGATTAAATGAGTAAGCTCCATTCAGATGGCAGTAACTAAAAGGCCATCCGGTAATGTGACCACCGTCAGGTGGCATCTGTAAGCAGTTTCCAAGCCTTTTGCCCATTCTCATCTAACTCTCAACAATTCTCTAAAGCAAAAGCTCGACAGCACATACAAAATTTGAACTTTTTGCAAGTCCAACGTAAGACGGTTGATTATAAGCATACTTTGACAATGAAAATTAAGGTGTCAATTTGTCATGCAACTCTAAGATCTCAAACGTTTGAATGCATGTCAGAGAAACTCGGGCCTCAATCACCCATTACAATTCGAGTAATGAGCCGCCAAGTAAACTGGCAGCTCCAATTTTGCGAATTTCGTGAAACCATATCCTTAAGCACCCTGCATCAAGAACGTATTCCGCTATTCACATCATCCACTCCAGTGCCTACTACTGAAACGAACAGCTAAATACGCAAACGACAAGGGGACAACAATCCACGCCAATGCAATCATTTCAGCCCAAAAAACAACCGCAAAAAGCTTGCAAAGATGATTAAGTTGGAAAGTAACAGACTTTCGGAGGAAGCTGTAAACATAACCCATTCAGAAATCAAATCGACTCCATATCGATCAAAACGCACGTCGCGAAGCATACATAACACCCAAATTCTAGCATTCTTTAAAAATCGCTCGATTGCATCAATCACTGACGGAATCAACACAAAAAAATGTCGAAAGTTCGACTCGGATTACTTCCCTCCCTAAGCGCTGTCTCGTGGGATAAGAGATACGGGGCAGTGAGACGCACGGGCGGAGAGAGGAACAAGAAGAAGAGGGGGAGGAGGAGACTCACGAGCATCGGTCGAAATGCCCAGGCAAGCAAACGGCACGGCCGGTCGGCCCGAAGACGGCGCCGCCGCCGACGACGACCGCCACAGGCTCGTCCCGACCACGGAGGCGCAGCCGACGCCCATGGCCGCGGGGCAACGGGCGCGCAGCGCCCTCACGTCGATCGGCGGCGCGTGGAACGCCCTCGAAGCAAGCCACGACATTCTCTCGCTTCTCTCTCTCTCTCACCGAGTCTCTCCCCACAGCGCTGCGAAGTCGAGTGAGATTTGGTGCTCGACTGCTGCTAGGTTTGGTGGAGTGAAGTGAACAGGAGTCGCGGTTCCGGCTGTAGAAAATTGGTGGAGATACTCTTTTGCTTTTTTTGTCTTTTTCTCGATTCATTTTCTTATTGGAAAATGGTAACTGAACGTGTGTAGTGTGATTCATGAATTTTTAACTTGTTCAATTTAATTCATAAATTAATGAAAAGATGATATTAAACGTTTTCATGTTTGAACATGTATTAAAAATTTGGAAATTGCACTGCACATTAAAATAAAATTTATGAATCATAATCATTTTATACGTTTGGTCAAAATTTGGGAATGGCTAGTGTCATTGTTCCTTTCCTATTTCATGTCTCTAAATATCTTCGACGTTGCTTGTTAAAAAGCAATGGATGCACGCTAAGCTTTTTGTTCAACACAAATTGTCCCTCTTTTTTGGTACATTTTTTTTTCTTTTTGATAGCACAAGAATCAGAATGGAAGGCGTAGTCCCCGATATAACTCTTAAGTGGAAGATTTCGTGATTTGAATGTTTTTGACGCATCAAAATCGAGTTCTCATCGATCTCTTGGAGATTCTCTTTTAGATGTGCTAATTTTTGCCCCTCTCCTCCATTCAAGGAGCATTTTTTCTATTTATTGTGCAATCGTCAAGTGATATCCCGTGTCAATTTTCGCACATCAAACTGACTCGAGGAAGATTTCTCCTTTGGATGCACTAAATTCTGTCCACCTCCTTGATCCGACAAATTATTTTTCTATGTGCAATAATTTGACAATCTTTCGCTTGTAGTAAATTTGGCGATCTCTTCTTCTCCACGCGATTGGGTACTAGAAACGGTGGATTTCATACGCAGTCCATTTGGTCTTGAGGTCTTATTGGTGACATGACGAGCTCATTCCCACTTCTGGAAGCAGCTCGCATGTCACAACTCACAAGTAGAATCACTCAGCGGGCACTTGAAGTCGACTGTAAAATTGGTCGCTAGCGTACGTACCAGATCGCTGCTGTTAGATTAAGATATTGCTTCTAGGACTCGTATTATTCGATGATTGAAATCGAATATGCCCAATGAAGTCGGTCTCCGTCTCTGTGTCCTACGATGCGGATTGCGAATTTCGTCGACACGAATACAAAGCATCTGAAACTTAGCAAAGACCAGTTTTCAAGAGGGTTTCATAACCACGGAAATGAATTGACTACTCTATTTTTTCGACGGTGAGATATATCTCTGTCAGGGCTTCATAAACTTCTTGATGTTGCAACATGCGCATATAGTACAGTTTGTCAAAAGAAACTCAAGTCATCTCACGACTCAAACTCAATAGCAATTTATGAAGCAGTCGGCGTTCTCGGGATCACATATACTATCTCTACATGTAGGGCAAGAGCCTCGCCGGATGAGCCATGCATCCAAGCACTCCAAATGGAAAATATGCCCGCACTTGGGAAGCCTTCTTCCAGTTTGTCCTTCCTTGAAGTCCTGAAGAAGCGAAAATGCATGCACTCATTTGTTAAGCATAAGATGATACCACTTGTGCAAGCATGCACACGAGAACAACTTATTGCATGGTCTTTTTTTAGCAATCTAAAGCACCAAGAACATCGTTTCAGAAAGAAGAGAAAGTTATGCATATTAGGACTAATTAACTAGATTGGTGAACCAAATTATGTGGTAAACTGTATAGTACATTGAATATGACCTGCTTTCTTGAATTCCCATCTAGAGCCTATTGCATTACTCAAGTATGCCAACTTTGCAGACCAGTCTTAATATACTTAGGAGGTACTAGGCAGGTCAATCGAATCAGCAACATAGCTGTTATATTGTATACTTGGACTACAGCCAAATTCTACAGCAATTCCCTTCGATGATTATCGTTCTTCAGTTATAAAATTCCAGGGACACCTTAGGGTATTATCCCGGTTTTCAAGCTGAAGTTCACCTGGAGGCAGATTGAGCAGCAGAGTCCATCATCAGTTATCTTGGCCATCTCACTAGACTGGAAATGGTATTCAGGAAGCCTCTGAATGCAATCCTGGGACAGCCCTTCATCTTCTGCTGTGTCATAAATGTCTGAAATTTCTCTATGAGGTGTTTCCAGATTGCTCACCTGCATTCCCACGAATTCATTTCACATTCATTAGGGTTTTTGTTCAAAAGAAGACACAGTGCATTAGGACTTAATCATATAATGTAAGTCATAATTATCTGCCAGATGAATCAGTTTATTGTTTGGATAAACAGCTTCTGGGGTTGGGTTACTTGCCTGCCATTGATAGGCTTTGAGCACTGCAGGGCTTACCCATTCCATGAATACTTTTCCATCCACTAAGCTGCACAGGAGTGCAACCTGCAAAAGGAAGTGAATTTGAGAAGACATTACAATTGATATTTTTATTTTTGCCTCAGAAAAGAAGAAGAAAAGGAGAATCCTTGAACTAGTAGAATTATAGAGTTGTCAGGATCCAAAACGGAAATCCTCGTACGAACCAACCAATCGTAAAACTTTGAATCTCCACACAGAAATACTGCTTATACTTTGTTTTGCATATTTTACCTGATGGGGGTCAAATATGTGTTCCCTTTACCTCTCATACCAGATACTACGTCTTTATATTCGAAAAAGAAAATATCTAGAATGAAGAATGTCAAGTCAATGTCACTTTGCTCCTATCACTTCAGACGACAGGAGGGAGGGTAAAGTCGAGCTTATACAGCAAGTCATTTATGTAGTCAGGAACAAAGTCTCATGACCAGCATATGCGACAAAAGGGTAAATGAATCACGTGAACAACCTTAAATATCATATGATCTGTATAAGCCAAGAAATAATAATTAATGTTCCAAAAGAAAAAGGTGGCATATAAAGTTAGTACCTTAGAAAGTGACTCCCCATCTACCATTAGCTCCAGCAACTGAACTGCGGTGACGGCCCCAGTCACTGCTCCAATTCCTGCTCCTCTCACAAACCCTGTCTCCGTTGTCTGTCCCTTTAGCGCTCCTGTGATTATTCCCACAATAGCTCCACCTACAGAAATTAGCCTTTGCCTCATAAATATGTGATATCATCATCCTAGTCCATCACTATACCTAAGTCAAAGTCCTGGTTGTGAAGGCAATAAGTTGGCCATATTGCCAAGGTTTCGTGCTGACTTACCGAAGAATTATCTCATAGACTCGTTCTATCTCTCGGAGGGAAAGCAGGCCAGTCACAAGTAGACTATCGTGTGCGAAATTTGTGATTTGGCATGTTTTATTATTGGCGATAGACTGAGTTTATATGCATTACCTCTTTTCTAGTTAGAAGTTAGGAGTAGCGTTTGAGCCTCTCATTGTCCTATCATCCCTCTAGCTCGAGAAGGAGCAGGACTGTAAATTCCACATAAGTGAATTTAATTCATCTTTTTCACTGGCGAAGGCAGATGACACCTAGGGAACCAATAAATAAGTTATTGGTGATAATAAAACTGCGAAGCATTTGAAAAAGGTATCACCAACTCTGGCTAATAATTTTGTGAAAGAAGAGACAGAGAATTATGAGGATGCAATAATGTGATAATGCTTCTCTGTACCAGGAACTTGCATTGAATTGGAAATATGCGATGACGACTCTGTTGTACTTGGTTTTTGCCCCAGCACATGCAAGCAGTTGAATGACAACATTCGGATAAGTTCAAAGCTCAAGGCTCAACACAATGAACCACTTCTCTAGTATTTGCATTATGGCGTTGCAGGTTGGTTGATGGCCTCATAGTGAGTTTGAGTTTGCTATGTGGCCTCTCTGAACTGAAGCTCACTGCTAGCGAAAATTTGTGTAAAGCTAAATGGTGCATGACTTGGACTGACAGAAACTTAGAAAGAAGCTGCAAAAATGTTGGGGAAGTGGAAAATAGAACTCACCTAAAGCAAAAGCGCAGGTGAAAGCAGCAAGGAAAGCTCCCTTCAAGAATCTGCAGAAACACCCAGTCCTTGAAGCACCAGCTCCGTCAACCACCCACATAGAAGAAGCAGCTAGTTCTTCGAGCCTGAGCTGAACATGTTTTAGCACTCCACAGACCCACCTCTTCATCATCATCCTTAACCTTGAGACTGGCGGAGATCAGCTCAGAGCTATGTCAAGGTGAGTCTGAATCAGAACACTCTCTTGAATTGTACTTAGAGAGAGAGAGAGAGAGAGAGAGAGAGAGGAGCTGCCTAGGGAATGCGTGAAGTAATAAAAGCGCATTTAAAGGGGGAGGGAGGGGGAGGAAGAGCGAGCGAGAGAGATTAATGTCAAGGAGCATTTAAGAGGATGAGATGCGAGCCACCTCACTAATGGTCACGACACTACATGTATGCATTGCAGGTTCATGCACGAGTATCCATAGAAGGGCGATATGGCTGCATTATATGAAGATAACCATATCAAGTATTACAACTATACATAGAAGAAAGTAATTTGTGCTCCCGCACTTGGCTAGTGGATTATGCAACTTGTGTCTCCATTGGCCAAAATGCAATCTTGACCACAAATCGGCAATGCACGCAAGTGATTATCATGTAGTAATTATCAATTTTGTGTTCGAACGTAGCTATCACTACTACGGTCTAGACAGAGATTTAATTTCTGATGGGCATGATTTCAATTATTATTCCTCATATGTAAAAGCATAAACATAAATGGATGATTGGTGAAGATAGTATCACACTCTTGATAGGAATATACTGCTTTTAGTACACAGAAAAATCTCGGTACACAGAACTTCAAGGAACATTTACTGCAAATATTATAGCAGCAACGTAGTTATATTCTTCTTATGATTTTACTCTTTCTCGTAGTGAGATTCACCTATGTCTCGTCATCTTACTTTAATCAATGAATTTGCCCGTAAGAGACAATAAGATCAGTTAAGCTGTCATTTCTCAAATTCATTTTGTTTGCTGGGACATTATCTCGCAATCTTGACGGAAAAAAAGAAGAAGGGAGAAGAATGAAGAGAGAATGAGAAACCCTAAAAACTCTCTTTCTCTGGCATCATTGAATTCGATGGGACGTCGTCCTTGTCACGAATCTTCCAATTTGTGAATGCATGACGCCTGTTCGACAGTACTCGTCAATCTTTTTCGAAGTAGGGCTAGAACGAAGTACAAGAAACAAGAACCAAAAAAGAAAAAAAAAACTGCAATAGTAAAAAAAGGAAGCTGAGGCCACAGTCGCTGGACGTTGGACACAAAGTAATGGAATCTATTTGTTTTAGAGGATACAAATTCCAAGCTGCATGAAAGCCAAAAAGCAGAAATGAAAGAACCACAACGAAAAAATAGTTTCTTACTCGTTTATATCTAAAATATACTTGTTATATTATTCTTAATCTTAGTTTATGACATGAATTTTCGTAAGAGTAATAACACAAAATTATAACAAAATAAATACTCACGTCAATCAAATTCTCCATATATAGATATTTATTTAAAGTGGATTAGAATCCCACCATGCAAGTTTAATTTACCGATTAGTAGAAAGCATGAGACATAAAATTGCACAATGTATTGGGTATACTATCGGATACGATGAATGTCAATTGGTATTGTTTGGATTACTTCATAAGTTCCTCGAAATTGCCTTATTTTTCCTTCACGAGCCCAAGCACATACCCATTTATATGATATTTCTTAGAGAAACAATACGCATGTTGATAATTAACGTAAAGTCTTGGTTATCATCACCCAATGTAGTCAAGTTTATTAGATGCCAATATAATATTCATTTATTTGTGAAGCATGTAATTTCAAAAAATCATCATATTCCTTAAATTAAAATATCAATGGAGAAGAACTAAAGTGATCTTGCAAATTGAATTGGTAAAGTGCAAAATGGAAATGCTATTTACACAGACAATATATGCTTAAGAGTCATAGATATGCTAAAATGCAAAGCAGAATCAATACATACATAAACAATATAAGCATTATGATTTGAGATTTGCTTAAGTGCAAAATTGAATCGACATATACACAAGCAATATATGCTTAAAAAAATAATATTTTTTATATATGTATTTTGTTCGCACTCTTTCTCCTATGCTTTCAAAATCTACATCGGGATTCAACGTTACGATAAAAAGCCATTATAGAGACATAATTATCTGCCTCCATAAGCATTTTGAATTTGCCTGCAAACATTTTAAAGGCGGACACATAACTTGTTGTGTTTACTCCCTTCCCTAATTCTATTCCACTTAGTGGTGAATTTGCGACAATTTTGTATTTGTCTCTAATTCTACTCTAAAGTTTCTCCACGTCATCATTGTTTGTGAATTTTGTATTGGAATTACTCGCATCTAAATGAAACATGACTCAGCCTTACGGAAATTAGCTGTGTCCCAGGAGATTATCTCATAGTAATCTCAACCATCAAAACATTGGACATGTGAACGCTAGACAGGATCTTTTGCCATGATCTTCGTCTTTTATGCCTCGATCTTTTTTTTTTTGGGTATCTTTTTGTCCATCTTCCGTCCTAATGCATTAGGATTAGGATGGTTTCAACTGCTCGTCGAGCAAAATCAAATTGCGGAACAAAATTCGCGTGTGAACGTATTATGTAACTCAACCTCACGCTAGGTTCACCCACTTTTATATGCATAGACAGTTGCATGTAGTTGTCCATAGCTTAATTTGGTCCATTCAATCTGGCATCTGTCACGTATGAGCCATAGCACTTTGATGTCCACAACCCATTAAAAGAGCACTTCCAATCTGTACTTTTGATGGTGAGAAGCAAATGAAGCACTTAAACCATGATTTCTAATCAAGTAGTAATGGTAATTGAGAGACCCAGCTCGATTCTGGAGATACTCCAAAAGGGCAAATTCGACTCTATCAATAGAGGTAGACCAAATTCATGTGACATACAACAATGCAATGGAAATCATATTACATAGGTGGATCGATGAATGTGGTGGGCCCAAGAGATAAGCTTGTATAAGGAGAATTGCCAAAAACCAGGGGCTACGATGGTGGTTCCGAGCTTTCTCTATGGGCTGGATGTATATATAAGAAGAATTTGCTTGTTGAAGTCATTAATTGAAGCCCTTTATTTCTCTATACTTGTCTTGTCTACTTGGAAAATCCTCCTTCACTCGTATACACGTATACGTACTTGCACAATGTGCAATAAATATCCGTAATAAACTGCATTATCCTCTGTCAATTTGACTTTCTACGCTTGCACCTAGGTACCACGCTCATAATTTTTTGTAAGCCTGTGGTGATCTATTTTATTCTCTTCGAATTTGGTCCGTCATTTTATGTTGCTTTCGCATATAAGAGAGGATCATAATCATCTGCGCTAGATAATTGTTTTAGATTACTGATTGCGTAAAAAGAAAACTACACTGTCATTAGTGAGTGGGCTACATGTACCTATATCTAGCCGGTTAATTACTTAGTTGAATTCTTACATTTGTCAATCATAAGACCCTGCAAATCATTTATTACATTGTCAGTCGACTTAATAGAACTCCTAGTTTCTTTTTATCACTTCCTTTCCTAGCCAAGAACACTTCATCCCTTGTTCACTAGCTGGCTAGCCCATTTGGGTCTGAGCTTTAATGACCCTTTTGTTGTCAAAGACGAGATTGACTATCGTTTCTCCAAAGTACAGAAACATAGGTAAAATCAACAACTCACTATTACAATTTGCCAAGATAAAGAAAAAATTAAATTGACGAAGTGATGGCTATTAGGCCAACTACTCTATGCATCAATCTCCTTCTGATTGCCCAAAGAGAGCTTACGTTTGTTTCCATAAGTTTCCTTTCAATTTTTCCCTTTGAAATTCAGAAACTGAAAATATATACGTATTCTGAATGTCAAAAAAAAAAAAAATCGAGAAATTTCGAAATTTACATAATTTTATTTTTTGGAAAATTTCACATATTCAATATCAACACAGGTCGAAGTATATGTATCGTTAGAGAAGTAAAGAAGCAGAAACTAAAGAAGTAAAAAGCGATCCATGCAGATGCTTCGGCCCCATGCATTATTGATGGGAAAAGACCGAAGAAAAACATAGTCAAAATGATATTTTGTGGTGTGGTGCTTCGTGGATGTCTCTCCAGAACGTCATGTTTTATTATTCAGTCGGCTACCTCATGTCTTGACGAGATATTTATGCACCGTATGGAGCCGATATTTCTGGAGAGTGTTATTAAGGATGGGACGCTTTTAAGCTGTCCTACTATTGTTTAATCTTCTCGCATATGATCCTGTCTCCGGGGAAGTTCTTGCCATGTACTGATCAAACTTAATTTCGTCTTCTTTATGTACTGATCAAACTTGCCATGTATACAATACGGGAAAGTTCTTGTCAATTAGGAAGCTACATATTTCCTTTTTCTTCGGGGAAGCGGAAAAATTCCATAGATAAAAGACATCAAATTAGGAAACTATACATTTACACGTGGCGGCTACAGATTCGGTGCATGCATCTCAGTATCTTTATTAACTGTTTCGGCAGATGCTGCCTAATCTGCAGGTGCGCCAACGGCAACCATCCTAATTTCCTCTTTGATGTTATTTCCTGTTTGGCAAGGTCACTTGATATTTTTCAGGTTCAAATATTTACTTCACTGTTCAGTTGGAGCAACGTTCATGTTATATATACAGGACACACTGTCTTAGTGCTTCATCTGATCCATTCTACACAAATCTCGCTCTCGCTGCTGAGTCAATTACTTTTTCTCTCTCACTTGTGAATAGTTGAGAAGATTTGATAAATGGAAATCGACCAGAACTTCATCCCCATTCTGAGCATCGATGGAGGAGGAATTAGAGGAATAATTCCGGCAGTTATTCTCAGTTTTTTAGAGTCCGAACTTCAGGTAGTCGGGCGACTAATTTCTCTCTTTAATGTAATTTTGGTTAAGATTTGAGTACAATTGGTCACTATTTCTGTAGAAACTCGACGGCCCAAACGCAAGAATCGCTGATTACTTCTACATGATCTGTAGAACAAACACCGGCGGACTGACGTCGGCGATGCTCACTTGTCCGAACGAGAGAAGCCGCCCTTTATTTGCCGCGAAAGATGTCAAAGAGTTTTATGTGAAAGAAAGCCCAAGGATTTTCCCTCAACCCAGGTAATTAATGAAATTCATCAAGTCTTTTTTTTCCATGACTATTCCATGTGAAATGTCAAGTTGAGATATTATGTTGATTTAAAGAATACATTTACTGATTGCCCAGTTGAACTAATTCATCAATTAAATTAGGGTAACCATGTCGATTTTAGGTATCTTATTCTAATTAAATTAGAGTCTTTTTTTTTTATAAACGCAGAATACACACTCGGATGCTGCGGTATGTAGAGGAGGTGATTAACTCTTCTCGAGGTCCAAAATATGATGGAAAGTACCTTCACAATGTTGTTAAAGAATTACTAGGGAAAAAGAGGCTGCACGACACATTGACCAACGTAGTGATCGTGGATTATGATGTTATGTTGAATGACTTAGCCATATTCTCGAGCCATGAGGTATTCATTCTTCTATTTTCAATTATGTTCTCGATATTTTCAAATCATGATGATTATTTTGTTGGGACTTTTGCTTTTTAGTTAAAAAAATCACCGAGTCGAGATGCCCTCCTTTCCGATATATGCATCGCAACTATGGCAACACCATATTACCTGCCCTCCCACTATTTTGAGACAGTCAACCCTTCTGAAAAGATCACGACATTCAATATTGTAGATGGTGGCATTGTTGCAAATAATCCGGTACATTTATAAAATCTTGTGATTGCATTTCTTGAATTTGATAGGGCTATTTTTGTTTTTTAAGATTTATTCCTTGAAACTAAATGTTATGTTTGTTTTCGCTTGTAGATTTGCCTTGCAATAAGCAAAGCAGTGAGCAAAGTGACGGGAGGGACTGACGATTTGGGTGAAGCGGGGGAGCACGGTCAATTTCTCTTATTATCTCTTGGAACGGGGACCAAGAGGAAACACGATTTCAGTGCAAGCAAATGCGCAAAGTGGGACTTATTGGGTGGAGTAAGAACGGACATGGTCGACGCGTACCTTGACATGCTCATTGGCACTCTTAACGTCGAAGATTACTATCTCCGGATTCAGGTTAAATTTTTTGGCTCAAGCACTTACTAAAGTTATGTTCTTAAATTGCGATAGACTTTTCCTATTTTAATGTCATATGTCCAGGATGATACTTTGTGTGGGGATCTATTCTCCATGGACAAAGCCACCAAGAAGAATTTGGCGAATCTAGTTAAAGTTGGCGAACAATTGCTGAGAAAACCGGTTTCCAAGAGAAGTCGAAAAACTGGCCTCTTAGAGCCCTGTTCTAAAGAGACCAATGCGGAGGCTCTCATAAGGTAAATTCACTGTTATTTATATTTTGATCCTTTGCTTTATCGCTAATTGCAATTACACGCCTTGTGGTTGCAGGTTCGCTAAACTGCTTTCTGAGGGTAGGAAGCGTAGACCGGCACTAAATCACACGGGAGAGCCAATCTGATCCGAGAAAGCGATCGGGGCATGTCAATTTTCAGGAATACCGATTACCAGTTGCCGATGAACATGCACTGCTTTTGTTGGAGGGAGCTCCTCCTGGACTAGTCTTACAGATCTGTTGCATGTTTTGTCAATGCAACAACTAAAGCGATCTTTTTTTTGCTTTTCTTTTTTTGGGGTCAGAAAGCTAAAGTGATCTTGAAATGTTACCGGAATCGACTTGTACCGACAAGAAAAAATTGAATTTCATGACGCATCGGGCTTCAAGTCGTTCGAGCAAGGTGTCGAATATCATCATCCCGCAATGCAAAAAGTAGTTCTGAACATCACAGTACATGCTGAAGTGTGATTGAAACCTAGTTTCTTCAATAATTTGCAGAGCTGAGTCGGCTGTTGCAGTTCATAGAATAACGAATTTTTGTGTTATAAGTGCGCGCTGCTGACGAAGATAATTTTTATGCATCAAGTTCAGTGACTGCACAAAAACCTTTAGACACGGTGGCACAGCATCTGATAAGTCCCATGATCAAACATCACTTCAATTCTGTTTCCTGCGTCCCTGAATAGGTCGGAAAAGAGGAAACTAAAAGAGCCGCCACTACGATCAATCTCATGTTGTTAGGTCCACACTACATGTGTGAATCTGAGTAGACAGTTCGAAAAAGAGTGCCGCATCACGGATCGAGATTGTCGCTGCGATTACCAAAAGAAAAATCATCATGCTACACGTTCCCTTGAACCTCATAGGTGGGATCGGTTCACAAAAGTTTGTGTCCGATCGTGGAGAAGCCCCCACTGAAGTTGCTGCGACGCACTCAGATCTCAATCCTCGAACGGCCTGCGGCAGGTGCCGGAACATCTGCAAAATTGAATTTGAAGCAGAAGCTAAAATATAAAGACACCTACTTCTTCACAATTTTTGGCTTACAATTTATTCTGATATTTGTTAGGACGTAAAATAGGATACACGGACTTGAATTGCTTACTGTGGATGGGATGAGGAGTGGAAATCGCCACCAATCAGTCCTAAACTTAATGCTATTTAAGTTCTAAACTTTTCAATTTTGCTAATTTAATCCTAATATTTGCCAGGAAACTTCAATGCCGGCTAATTTTCTCTCGAAATTGCTAACGTGATAGCGTACCACGTAGATCTAAACTATTTACTTTTAGAGCATAAAAATTCAAAGCCACATGTTAGCCAAAAGCATAAAAGAAGGGTACACCAAAAATAATTTCATACTCGTGAGATCTAAACTCATACTTAATATATTATTCTCAATGTTGGTTTATGACATGAATTTTCGTTAAAGAAGTAAAATAAAATCATAACAAAATAAATATTCACGCCAATCAAATTCTTTGCAGGAGTTCATGTAGAGTTTTATTTAAAGTGGATCAAAATCCCATCATGCATGTTTAATTTACCGATTAAAAGAAAACGCGAGACATAAAATTGCACGATGTATTGGATACACTATAGGATATAGTGTATGTTGATCGATTTGTCTGAACTACTTCGTAAACTCCCTTGAAATTGCCTTATTTTTCCTTCATGAATCCAAGCGTATTCCCATTGATCTGACATTTCTTAGAGAAATGAGAAACAACACACATGTTGATAATTAACGTAAAGTATTAGTTATCATTGCCAAATGTTTTCAAGTTTATTAGATGCCAACATGATACTCATTTATTTGTGAAGCATGTAATTTCAAAAACTCATCATAATCCTGAATTCATATATCAATAGAGATATCCTAAAGTGATCTTGAAAATTGATTTGGCAAAGTGCAATATAGAACCGACATTTTTCATAACTAATGTATGCTAAGAGTTATAGATTTGCTAAAATGTAAGATAAAATCGACGCATACATGAACAATATATCCATAACAATTTGAAATTTCTTAAAGTGCAAAATTGAATCGACACATACACAAGCAGTATATGCTTAAAATAATAGAATTTCGAATAAATTTATTTTGTTCGCAATCTTTCTCCTATGCTTTTACAATCTACATTGGGATTCAACATTACGATAAAAAGCCATTATAGAGACATATTATCTGCCTCTATAAGCTTTTCTTTTTTGCCTCTAAAACATTTTAAAGGCGGATGCAGAACTCGTTGCCTTTGCTCCCCGTCCCTAATTCTATTCTATTTAGAAGTGAACTTGCGACAATTTTGTGTTTGTGTCTAATTCTACACAAAAGTTTCTCCACGTCATCATTGTTTGTGAATTTTGTATTGGAATTACTCGCGTCTAAAGCAAACATGACTCATCCCTACGGAAATTAGTTGTGTCCCAGGAGATTATCTCATAGTAATCTCAACCATCAAAACATTGGACATGTGAAGGCTAGACAGGATCTTTTGCCTTGATCTTCGTCTTTTATGCCTCATTCTTTTTGTCTTTTTGTCCATCTTCCGTACGTCCGGATGCATTAGGATTAGGACGGTTTCACCCGCTTGTCCAGAAAAGCCAAATTGTGGAGCAAGACTCGAGCGTGAACGTGCCATGCGACTTGACATTACGCGAGTTATGCCCACCTTTATATGCATAAACAGTTGCATGTAGTTGCCCATAGCTTAATTTGGTCCAATCAATCTGGCATCTGTCACATATGAGCCATAGCACTTCAATGTCCACATCCCATTAAAAGTGCACTTCCAATCTGTACTTAATGGGGGTGAAACAAATGAAGCACTTAACCATGATGTCTAATCATGCATTCATAGTAATTGAGAGACTTAGCTCAATTCGCGGACAGACCCGGAAAGGGCAAATTTGACTCTATCAATGGAGGCAGACCAAATTCATGCGACATACAACAATGTAATGGAAATCATATTACATAGGTGGATCAATGAATGTGGTTGGGTCCAAGAGATAAGCTTGTACAAGGAGAATTGCTAAAAACCAGGGGCTGCGATGGTGGTTCCGAGCTTTCTCTATGGGCTGGATGAATAAGACGAATTTGATTGTTGAAGTCATCAATTGAAGCCCTTCATTTTACTAAACTTGTCTTGTATACTTGGAAAATCCTCCTTCACTCGTATACATACGTACTTGCGCAATGTGCAATCAATACCCGTAATACACTGCATTAGCCTCTGCCCTCTTGACTTTCTATGCTTGCACCCAGGTAGCACGCTCATAATTTTTTTTAAGCCTGTGGTGATCTATCTTATTCTCTTCGAATTTGGTCCGTCATTTTATGTTGCTTTCGCATATAAGAGAGGATCATAATCATCTGCGCTAGATAATTGTTTTAGATTACTGATTGCGTAAAAAGAAAACTACACTGTCATTAGTGAGTGGGCTACATGTACCTATATCTAGCCGGTTAATTACTTAGCTGAATTCTTACATATGTCAATCATAAGACCCTGCAAATCATTTATTACATTGTCAGTCGACTTAATAGAACTCCTAGTTTCTTTTTATCACTTCCTTTCCTAACCAAGAACACTTCATCCCTCGTTCACTAGCTGGCTAGCCCATTTGGGTCTTAGCTTTAATGACCCTTTTGTTGTCAAAGACGAGATTGACTATCGTTTCTCCAAAGTACAGAAACATAGGTGCAATCAACAACTCAGTATTACAATTTGCCAAGATAAGAAAAAAATTAAATAGACGATGTTGGTGACTATTAGACCAACTCCTCTATGCATCAATCTCCTTCTGATTGCCCAAAAGAGAGCTTACGTCTGCTTCCATAAGTTTTCTTCCACTTTTCCCCTTCGAAATTCAGAAACTGAAAATATGTACGTATTCTTCCGGTTGTCAAAAAAAAAAAAATCGGGAAATTTTGAAATTTACATAATTTTGTTTTTTTAAAAGATTTCACATATTCAATATCAACACAAATCGAAGTATAAATGCCATTAGAGAAGTAAAGGAGCAGAAAATAGAAAAGTAAAAAGCGATCCAGGCAGATGCTTCGACCCCATGCATTATTGATGGGAAAAGACCGAAGAAAAACATAGTCAAAATGATATTTTGTGGTGTGGTGCTTCGTGGATGTCTCTCCAGAACGTCATGTTTTATTATCCAGTCGGCTACCTCATGTTTTGACGAGATATTTATGCACCGTATGGAGCTGATATTTCTGCAGAGTTTTATTAAGGATGGGACGCTTTTAAGTTGTCCTACTATTGTTTAATCTTCTCGCATATGATCCTGTCTCCTCGTCGTCATTGCAGGTGCACACAGGATATACATGACGACCAGAGCAATAGATAGTATCTTCATATAATGAGTACCACGCCTCTGGTTAGCTTGAAAGCCAACTTGCCTTGTTATATAATGAATTCTGCTAGCTAGTGTCATTTGATGGACATTAACCTGGCAATGTGTTCATGCAAATTGAGTATAACTTTTATAACGTGATTAATGAGGCAGAATTAGAGACGGTTAGATCTAGCTTGGAGCAGTTTTTTTTTTTTTGGTAAAGATAAGATTATATATATACTTTCCAACACGAAATATACAAGAAATGGAACCGAAACACAAAAACCTCGCACCTGAAACGACAATAAGTGTCCCAACAGGTGCAAAGGTGTAACGGTTACAGAGCTATAAGCAACAAAGCAAGATACAGGAGGGCCAACGAAGCGACCACAACACTAAAAAAACCAAGACAACCTTAAGGGGCTTGATCAAATATGGTAGACGAAATGCCCCAACTGACTTGGATCCTACGATTGCGAGGATTGTCTTCAACAGGTTTGAAGGACAAACCTCTATCCCTGATGAGTTTCGCAAGATGTTGCCGAAGGGCCGGCACGAAGAGAGGTTGGCTCCTGAAGAGAATATTATTCCGAGTGGTCCAGATAATGTGGCACAAAGCTGCAAATGAGAACCGAGCAATTCTCTGATCGAAGCTATGGCCTCCTATGTGATTAGTGGTCCAATGAAGATTATCTTGGCAAGACTGATTCCTCCATGAAAGGTGGCAATTTCCAGCCCAGTACAAGGCAAGAGAACGCGTGACACGACATGCAAAGAACAAGTGATCCACCAAGTCTGGTCTACATTTGCAAAAGGCGCAAACACCTATTGATATTCTGTGATAATTGAGCAATACAACCTATGTTGGGAGCCTATTCAGGGATATTAGCCACAACAAGAAACCATACCTCGGCACAATACTGTTGTCCCAAACAAAAGAACACCAAGGAACAGCAGGTCTGGATATTCTGATCTGCTGCCAGGCGGAGGCTACAGAGAAACACCCGAAGGGTGGCCTTTCCATACTAAGCGATCAGGCCTATGCACGTCCAGAACAGGGACACTTTCCGGCCAAGAGTTAAAAGATTGAAGCATGTTTGAGGCATGCCAAGATCCAGATACGAAGTCCTGCACAGAGGCCTCCCTAGGAATACCCGAACAATAGATATCCCTATTTGAAAAGAATTCCGATAGAGGGCCTTCAGGATGCCAAGAGTCAAACCAAAAAGATATAGTAGAGCCATCGCCAATTTGCCATTTGAAGAACATGCGAAAGTCCTGACGAATGTCAAGGATTTTTTTCCAGGCCCATGAACAAAACGTCGTCTTGGGCGCAATCCAAAAATGCTTATGCTTGAGAAAAGTGGAATGTATTCATTTACACCAAAGTGATTCCTTGTCTGTAAAGAGAGTCCATATATGTTTGAGCATTGCTGAAAGATTGCAATCGAGGAGTCTATGAATACCCAAGCCGCCCTCCTCTTTAGGGAGACAAACATCACACCAAGGGATCTTAGCTCCACCAACGCCAAGGTCCGGATCCTTCCAAAGGAATTGTCTAAGGATCATTTCAATTCTAGACAGAACCAATTGTGGAAGCATGAATACACTAGCCCAAAATACTTGAATAGCATGAAGGACAGATTTTATGAGCTGTAATCTACCAGCAAAGGATAAAAATCTTTGGGGCCATGAACGAGCACGTGCAGTAATTGCGTTCACTAATGAGGTACAATCCGCCTTGCTTAACCTGGTGGAGATGACAGGAACCTCAAGGTAGCGAAAGGGAAGCGTACCTTCATCGAATCCGAAGACATTTCTGACCTGTTCTCTACTGTTTGCTGTGCCACCAGAGAAGAAAAATTCACTTTTGTTTACATTAGGCTGCAGACCAGACCATTTAGAAAATAGGTCGAGGCCTTTGATGAACATTTTGTATTCTTCAATTAAGGATTCTGTATTTGAACGTATTGGAATTTAGGTTAACTGTGACTTTGATTTTCTGCATTGTTGTAACTTTCTACAATTCAACATGATTACATGTCACATGTATGCTCATGGAAATAAAAGGCACTAGTTAATTCACGTGTTTAAATGCCTTGAATACAAGTTCAATGCTCCAACCTTCGACTATATGTTCCAAGGTAGTTATCTAGTTAAGTTGTGATTAACCATGTGAACTATTTAACTAAGTTGAGTTTGGACAACAGTTAGCTCGGTGTAAGGAGTGAGCATAGTTGAAGTATAAATATAGGAAAGTGTAACCCCAAGTTAACCAAATTCTAAATTCATCTTGTCACACCTTGACTCCAACAAGAATAGGAGAATGATGCGATCGTCTTTCCATCCGAAGCACGCGGCCTCAAACTCAAACCAACACAGACTTGTTATTCAAATATAAATCCATATATATATATATATATGATAAAATAGGGAGTTGGTTACGGAATCACAGTTCTTAATCTTCACCAAAAACTATATGTATACTTTGCCAAACTAAGGACTAAACCAAAATAAATATCATTTCAAACATAGCCAACTATCCAAACTCATACCCACAATCCAATTACCAAAAGTTCATCGTCGATTTCGCTCTCGTCCTACTCATACATATCTCTTCTAGAGAAATCAAGCATCCATTATGTATATTTACAAAACAATACCATAACTCATATATCCCAATTCTAGTATATAATGTACATAAAATATCAAAATGAGTTCTATCTTGTGAATAAAACTTTATATAAAAAATACTAATTTAAATCAACAATATTGAATCATAGATCAATGATTTATCCCATTAATTAATCTCATACTCAAAATTCAACCATGGTCAAGAAGGCAACCAAGATTCCCTTAGCAAGGTCTTCACCTATTTTAAGCATGTGGCTTGGCTCAAAAGAATATCTCAAAACCAGTGTGCATATGTAATTAGGTTCATAGCGATAATGAGCATCAAATCATCATCCTATCATATTCTACAAAATCAATCTAGAATCCACACTACAAAAAAACTGGATTTTTGCTACGAAAATTTGCGACGAAAAAATTTTCGTTGCAAATTTGCGACAAATTTTCCAACGAAAATTAAAATTCGTTGGAAATTTCCAACGAAAACGTTTTCGTCGCAAAATTTGTTGGAAATTTCCAACGAAACAATTTTCGTCGCAAAATTCGTTGGAAATTTCCAACGAAAAAAAATTTGTTGGAAATTTTCAACAAATTTTGCGACGAATTCAAAAAAACCCGGTATTGTTCGGCATTTTTTATATTCGTTGAAAAATTCATTGAAAATTTCCAACGAATTTTCCAACGAATTTCAATTTTCCGGGCCATTATTTCAGTATGTACAATTTTTGTTGGAAAATTCGTTGGAAATTTCCAACAAAAAAAAAATTCGTTGGAAATTTCCAACGAATTTTCCAACGAATTACAAAAAAACCCATTATTATTCGGCATTGTTGATATTCGTTGGAAAATTCGTTGGAAATTTCCAACGAATTTTCCAACGAATTTCAATTTTTCGGACAATTATTTCAGTGTGTACAATTTTCGTTGGAAAATTCGTTGGAAATTTCCAACGAATTTTCCAACGAATTTCAATTTTTCGGACAATTATTTCAGTGTGTACAATTTTCGTTGGAAAATTCGTTGGAAATTTCCAACGAAAAAAAATTCGTTGGAAAATTCGTTTGAAATTTCCAACGAATTACAAAAAAGCCCATTACTATTCGGCATTTTTGATATTCGTTGGAAAATTCGTTGGAAATTTCCAACGAATTTCAATTTTCCGGACAATTATTTTAGTGTGTACAATTTTCGTTAGAAAATTCGTTGGAAATTTCCAACGAATATTTTTTCGTTGGAAATTTCCAACGAATTACAAAAAAACCCGTTATTGTTCGGTATTTTTTATATTCGTTGGAAAATTCGTTGGAAATTTCTAACGAATTTCAATTTTCCGGACAATTATTTCAGTGTGTACAATTTTCGTTGAAAAAGTCGTTGGAAATTTCTAACGAATTTTTTCTCGTTGGAAATTTCTAACGACTTTTCTAACGAATTCCAAAAAAAACCCATTCCTGTTCGGCATTTTTTATATTCGTTGAAAATTTCCAACGAATTTTTCAACGAATTTTAATTTTCTGGACAATTATTTTAGTGTGTATAATTTTCGTTGCAAAATTCGTGGGAAATTTCCCACAAATTTTACAACGAAAACCCTACTTCTTCCTTATTCAATATTTTCGCGCTCGTTATTCCCACAACTTTCAATTTCCACATTCACACACACATACACACACACACACTATCTCTCTCTCTCTCTCTCTCTCTCTCTCTCTCCTTCGCCTTCACCTTCTCCCTCCGCCTCCCCCTCCGACTCCTCCCCCGCCGCCCCCCCTCCTCCTCTGGCTCTGGCTCCGACTCCGGCGCCATGGACACCAAGCCTCCGACGCCCCCGACGCCATCAAGCCTCGTCGCCGGCAAGGCTAATAGACGACGACGGACTTGACGAGCGGTGGCCCCGAAGCCTGCTCCCGCCCCTGCTGCTTCTTCTTCTTCATCTTCGGCCATGGCGAGGGCCGAGCTCGCCATGGCCGGCGAGCTCGAGCTCGCCCAGATCTGGGCAAGCTCGGCCCTCGCCGGCGACGAGCTCGAGCTCGCCCAGATCTGGGCGAGCTCGGCCCTCGCCGGCGACGAGGCTTGCCCTCGCCGGCCATGGCAAGGGTCGAGCTCGCCCAGATCTGGGCGAGCTGGGCCCTCGCCGGCGACGAGGCTTGCCCTCGCTGGCCATGGCGAGGGCCGAGTTCGCCATGGCCGGCGAGGCCGAGCTTGCCTAGTCGAGCTCGCCCAGATCTGGGCAAGCTCGGCCCTCGCCGGCGACGAGGCTTGCCCTCGCCGGCCATGGCGAGGGCCGAGCTCGCCATGGCCGGCGAGCTCGAGCTCGCCCAGATCTGGGCAAGCTCGGCCCTCGCCGGCGGCGGGGGCTATTTTTCAATAAAAAAAAAAAATTCGACCAAAATAAAAAAAAATTTCAATGGAAAAAAAATTTCCACGATTTTTAGCTCGACCAAAAAAAAATTTGTAATTTCCAACGAAAAAAATTTGTCGGAAAAAAAAAAATTCCTTTCCAATGAATTTAACCACGAGTTTTTCAACGAAATTTTCCAACGAAAAAAAATTTATCGCAAATTTCCAACGAAAATTGAAATTTTTCGTTGGAAAAATTTCCGACGACTTATTACCAACGAATTTTTTTTCGTTGGAAATTCGTTTTCCAACGAATTTCTCCAAATTTTTCGTTGAAAATTTCGTCGGAAAAAACATGTTTTTTTGTAGTGCCATATCATAATTCAGTTTCACAAATCCAAACATATAACCTTTCACAACAAAATAAATTTCATAAACCAATTTTGCAAACTAGTAAATATAGCCTTTTGCTATTCAATTCATAAAGCATTTCTTAAAACATTTTAACATTCATTCATTTTTTACTTGAATATTAGCATTTGTTTGTCAAATATGGACTATCATGTCATATGTAGTTTTCTTAAAGATCGACTAACATAATCTATTTATGGAAATATTTATTATATTATGTATCTATATATTATTCACCTTTAAAAAATATATAAATTGCAAAGCAATATGATTTATTTTCGATTATGCATTAAATCATTAGGGTCGTTGCTGATTATGTTCTTAGTCGTATTTTTTCATGACATATATGCACAATCATGTGATATGACCCTTTGAAAATATGCTATAAAGTTTTCTAATGTTGGATTTTTTTATTTACATAATTATTTTTTTATTTTATAATACTCATTTATCTTGGAGACGAGCTATAATTCTTTATTAATGATTTTTTTATTGATCCTGTAATTCCTCAAATAAAAGGGTACCATATATATAACTTTTTTGACGATGCTCTAGCTTCGTATGTATGAAATGAGCATTATCATGTCATAGAGTCCTTTTTAAATAATTATATTCTTCGATAAAGTGTGTGTTAATTTGTAGTTTATTTTATAGTTTGCTAATAATCATTTATGCATGAAATATGCGTTGTAATCTTCTTTTGATCATGATTAGTTCATTTGTATGTTGCCCGTGGTCAGCAAGGTTCTGGTGGCCCGTGCCGACCACAGTTGAAAAAAAATAGAAAAGGAAAAAAAAGGAAAAAGTAAAAAGAAAGAAAGAATAAATAATAAATAAATAAAATGAAAATAATATTATTAAAAATTGTCCATATCAGCAACGGCCGTGCACGCCAGCAAATTTCATCCAAAATTGGTCGGATGGACTTGATTGGTAAAACATGAAAAGGTTTATGACTTAATTGGGAAGTATAAAAAGATTGAATTGGTTAAAGTGCAATAGGTTTACCGTTTTTTGCAATTTTTCTCTCATTCTATTGAGAAGCCCACTAAAATTAGACTCTAAGAACCATTGCATGGAAGGAAAATGTCTTTTGATCCCCGATTCGAGTCCAGCTCATGACAAGGCCTAATTAATTTGTGAAGCATGTAATTTCAAAATGTCATCATAATTCTTAATTCATAATAGAAATAGGGATATACTAAAGTGATCTTGAAAATCCATTTGCTAAAGTGCAAAACAAAAAAAATGATATTTACATAAACAATATATGCTTAAGAACCGGAGATTTACCAAATTGACCATCCAAATCAAATTGTTGGGTAAAGCTCGTGCTACTCAACCTTGCATACGTTATATAATATATGTACCCACACATTCGTTTTTTAATAGAGTATTGGACCACAATCGTAATATTTTTTTCAATCCTGATCTATTTTATTTAATCAATTATCTAACGAGATGATTATAAATTATAATCCTCTCTTAATTAAGCCACGGAGCCCAAGGAACATCACTCGAAGCAAAATCCATGTCACGGGATTTGTGCCTCAACCTATAAAAAGCCCTCGACAGAATGGGATTAGAGAAGAAAAAAATAAAAAGCTCTCTAAATAGGCAATAACACTTAGAGTTAGAGCTTGTCTCGGTATTTTGCTGCTCAATCTTCCCTCTCTCGCATTTCGCCACTCAGTCTCAAGCTCTCACCTCCATCTTTCACGCTCTACGTCCAGTTCCAGGGCAATCTCCCTCGTTCGTCATTGTCGTCACACAAGGAAGCCCTGTTCTTTGCACACAAAAACTCTGCACCCGAGTATGGAAATCCAACGGTCGATGGTCCAAATGCAAGAATCACCGACTACTTTTACATAGTCACCGAAACAAGCATAGGTGGTCTGATGACAGCAATGCTCACTTGCCAGAATGAAAAAATAATGCCCAATTATTCACTGCAAAAGAGATAGAAGGAGTCTTCTTTGAAAGAAAGCCTTAAGATTTTCACTTAGCCCGCTAATTAACGAAATTCATAACATTATGTTGAATCACGTGGTCATATTCTCAAGGGTATTTTTTTTCTCTGTTTTCGATTATATTCTCAATATTTTCAAATCGTGATTATCATTTGTTTCCATCTAACATGAATTGTTTGGATCTTGCTGATTGGGTAAAGAAATCGCATGCCCTCCACCCTATTTGACACGCATCGTGAAGAAAATTGTGTGAAAAAGCCATTAGAAAAGATCTTCTGTTTTTTTATCCTTTTCAAAAATGTGTGATTGGGCAAAATTTTGAGATTACGTAACTCATTTCTCCGGCATCTTTTTTGAGTAATCTGTTTTTTGATTGTAAATAACTTTTTGTGGATATCTAAATTTGATAATTGATGACTTTTCGTTCGCTGCCCAATTTACTCGATTATTTTATCAACAGAAAGCTCACGATCCAATATTTTTTAAATGAGATTTGATTTTTGTGACGCCGACTGACCTCACCTCCCACTATTTCGAGACTGTCAACGCTTCCAGAAAAAATCACGAAATTCAACTTCATAGATGGTGGCATTACCGCAAATAATTCAAGACCAAAATTAATATTTTTTAATGTTGTTGACCGAGGAAGTAAGGTGATGGTTGACCACAACCTTCTCATGGTAATCGAAACTCTTAGGACCGTTATAGTTATGGCCGCCGTTCATTTGGCTTCGATCGCTGGCCCCTCTATCATCAGGTCATCAACTTAGCATGACATTGGGGAATCTCATTGCTATTACTCAAATAAGCATCTTGTTCTAGTTTTCTGCTTGAATTGTTGATGTCTCTAGGTCAAAATTTCATTCCCGTTTTGAGCATCGATGGATGATGGATTGTAATCCATGCAGTTATTCTTAATTTCTTGGATTCCGAACTTCAGGTAGGTCAAGCAACTTTCTACTTAAACTATCTCTCTTTTTCATGGACTCATATGTTCGGATTCAAGGACGTTAAAGATTTAATTACATTTTATCCCTACTTGTGTAAAAACTAAATGGTCCAAATGCAAGAATCACAACTACTTCTACACAGTCGCTAGAACAGACATAGGCGGTTTGATGACAGCAATACCCGCTTTACTTGCCCAAATAAAAAAAAAACGTCATTTATTCACTATGAAAGAGATTAAGGAGTTTTATCCGAAAGAAAGCCTAAGATTTTCACTACTAATTGATGAAATCCATTAATTCCCACATTATGTCGAATCACGCTATTATATCCTCGAGCTATGAGATATTCTTTTTTCTTTTTCAATTATGAATTCAATATTTTCAACTCATGATTATCATCTATTTTCATCTGACATGAATTGTTTGAATCTTGCTAGTTAGGTAAAGAAGTCACCTAGCGGAGATGCCCTCCCTCCTACTCAGCACATGCATGGCAAACAAAATTGTGTGAAAAGTCATTACAATACCTTTTTCGTTTATACTCTTTTTGGAATAGTGTAACTGATTGGTTTGACATCTTTATCGAGTTATTTATTTATTTTATTATGAATAACTTTTTGTGGGCATCAAAATTTGATAATTGATGACTTTTCCTTGGTTGCCCAATTCATTCGATTATTTTATCAACGGAAAGCTCATCCAATTCACTTGATTATTTCATCAACGGAAAAGTTCACGATCCAATATTTTTTAAATGAGATTTAATTTTTGCGACGCCAAGTGACTTCCCCTCCCACTATTTCGAGACGGTTAACCCTTCGGGAAAAATTATGGAATTCAACCTCGTAGATGGTGGCATTGTTGTGAATAATCCGATTGTATTTTTTGGATTTAATACGGTGCTCCTGGCTCTTAAGGTTTATTCCTCAAGATTGACTATTGTGTTTGCTTAAAGATTTTGGTCGCAATAAGAGAAATAGTGAGGGAAGTGACTAGCGATTTGGCAAAAGCTCTCCTATTATCGATCATAATAGGGACCAAAATTGATGACAACCACAGTGTGCACGAAACCGCAAAATGGAGCTTATTCGATTGAATCCACAAAAGATCAGTTGCTCCAATTGTGAATATCGTTGATGGAGGAAGCAAGCCATGGTGAACCTGGTGTCGAAAAATTAGAATTACCGTTGCTCTTGTGTCTTTGTTTCTCAGCCACGAATGTGATAGTTTTCGACATCAATCAATGAAAGGAGAGAAGCTCATCGATCGGAATTTCATTCCCATTTTGAGCATTGATGGGGGAGGGATTGTAATCCATACAGTTATTCTTAGTTTGATGGAGTCCAAACCTCATGTAAGTCAAGAGCAACTTTCTACTTAAATGATCTCTCTTTTTCATGGACTTTTATGTTCAGATTCAAGGTTGTTAAGATTTGATTAGATCTCTACTTGTGTAAAAACTAGAGTCCAAATGCAAGAATCACCAACTACATACACTATATCTTAGGACAACTCACACACCCAAATGTAAAAAAAAAAAAATGTTTTATTCACCGTGAAAGGGATTAATGAGTTATATCTAAAAAATCCTTTATTTTCACTTAACCCTTCTAATTAATAAAATTTATCAATTATATATTCAATATTTGTCATATTCTTGATTCATCAGGTCTTCTTTTTCAATTAAATATATATTCAATATTTTCAAATCATGATTATCATCTGTTTCCATCTAATATGAATTGTTAGGACCTTGCTAGTTAGATAAAGAAACACATGTATCACGAAGAAAATTGTGCAAAAAAGCCATTACAACATCTCGTCCATTTTTGTTCCTTTTTAAATATGTTTGGTTAGGCAAAACTTGGATAGTGTGGCTCATTTCTCTGACATCTTTTTCTAGTGATTTGGTTTTTTGATTTTGAATAACTTTCTGAGGGGTATCTAAATTTGATATTTGATAACTTTTAGTTCGTTTCCAATTCACTCGATTATTTTTTCAACGGAAAGCTCATGATCCAATATTTTTTTGAAATGATATTCAATTTTTGCGATGCTAGGTGACCTCCCCTCCCACTATTTTGAGACGGTCTACCCTTCAAAAAAAACATCACAGAATTCAAGTGACATTGCTTCAAACTTTAGGTAAGTCAAGAGGAATTTTCAACTTAAACCATTCCTCTTTTTCATGAACTTTTATATTCAGATTTAAGTCGTTAAGATTTGACTACATTTTATCCTTACTTGTGTAAAAATTAGATGGTCCAAATGCAAAATTCACCGACTACTCCTACATAGTCACAAGAACAAGCTGGTCTGATGACGGCAATGCTCACGTGCTTAAACCAAAAAAAAATGCCATTTATTTTCTCATAACTATTCCATGTGCAGTAGAGATATAGTGTTGACATGAAAAAGATACCAAAAGTGACATAATTTTGTATGACACTCACTTAAGTGTTATAACTTTTTTCGATCACTTCAATGCTGTAACTTATGTACGGCATTTACTTAAGTGTCATTTAATTTTTCATTCAATCACTTGAGTGTCATAACTTTTTAAAAACGACCAATAAAAGTGTTATACCATGTCGGATTTTCAACATTTGGTTGAACATTTTAAAAAATTTATGACACTCAAGTGATCAATTGATAGTTATAGCTCTTAAGTGAACAATTTTTAGAAGTCATGGCACTCAAATGATCGAAAAAAGAAGAAATTATGATAATTAAGTGAGCTCCATATAAAAATTATGACACTTATGGTGTCTTTATCCCTAGGAATACATTAAATGCCCAGGTGATGTAATTTATCAACAAGTTTTACATTAGTATGATAGACTATTTATGTTGATTTCAGCCACCCTATTTACTATGAAATTGTAATTAAATTTAGAAAGCTTTACAACTAAAAGTTCTTTTAAATCAACACAAGACTTTTTCAGGTGCTGCATTATTTAGAGGAGGTGACAGGTTCAAAATATGATGGAGAGCACCTGCACAATGTCATTAGGGGATTACTAGGGAAAAAGAGATTGCACAACACATTAATCAACGTTGAAATTGTAATTAAATTTAGAAAGCTTTACAACTAAAAGTTCTTTTAAATCAACACAAGACTTTTTCAGGTGCTGCATTATTTAGAGGAGACGGTTCAAAATATGATGGAGAGCACCTGCACAATGTCATTAGGGGATTACTAGGGAAAAAGAGATTGCACAACACATTAATCAATGTTGTGATGGTGGCTTGCGACACTATGTTAAATGACATCGTCATATTCTCATGATGTATTCTTTTTTTTCTAATTATTTTTTTGGTATTTTCAAATCATGATAATCATCTATTTCAATTCAATATGGATGTTAGATAAAGAAATCAACAGCAAAAATTGAAAAAAAGAAATCGAAATTAGGAGATTGTATTTAGATTGACTAAAACAGTTACTGAGAGAATTGATTCACATCCTATACATATCCATTACCCTAAACACTGAAGAAACACTAGCTCAGATGCCCTCCTTTCCAACATATGCATCGCGACTTCGGTTAGCTCCCCTCTACCATTGTTTCAAGGCAGTCGACCATTCGAGAAAAATCACAAAATTCAATCTTGTGTATGGTAGTATAGCCACAAATAATCTAGTACATCTATTGTATATAGCAATTGTATTTCTTGGATTTAATACGGTGCTCTTGCCTCTTAAGATATATTCCTTGAGACTAACTTTGAGTCTTCAAGATCGGAAGGACTTCTTATTTGGTCGAAACAAGAAAATACAGGCGGTTTCTCTTATTATCAATCAAAACAGGACAAGAAATGTACATTATGTGCTAAACCGCAAGATGGGGTATTTTCGATTGGATTCTCAAGAAGTAAGGTCACGATCGACCAAAACCTTCCATGGCCATTGAGACTCTTCGTGCCGAAGATCATTACCTTCGAATTCAGGTCAAATTTCTTGGCTCAAACATTTACTAAAATTATGTTCAAGTAATACATATAGTTTTTAAGTGCTTTATCAATAAATGTGAAATTGATTTAATGTGTGTAGGATGACACTTTGACAAAGCCACCAAAAAAAACTTAACAAAAATAGGTGGAGTATTGCTGCAAAAACCTCTTTCTAAGAGAAACCTAAAACGGGCCCTTTTAGAGTCCTTTTTAAAAGAGACCAATTCTGACGTTCTCATAAGGTAAAGTCACTTTTTTTGTCAATGAAATGTGCCAGATCTCTCACATCCGAAGTCTCCTTTAAAAAAAAAATCTCCTTTTTAAAAGAGACCAATTCTAAGCTTCTCATAAGTTAAAGTCACTTCTTTTGTCAATGAAGTTGTGCCATGTGAGGTTCGATCTCTCACATTCGAAGTTAAGAAGAGTAGTTTATTGAAATTTAGTTTATTTAGGAGAGAATTCTTAGAGAGAGAAAGTAGAGAGAAACTCTAAAAAATGTAATACTACTCAAGTGAAAATGAATGATACAAATGAGAGGAGGACTGCCTATATATATATAAGTGTCCCTCTTATTACAAGCATTAATCTTCTATGATCTATCATCTAACCAATCCGTAGAGATCCACTTGGGTGGTGGATATCGATTATCGTCACATTAACCCAATGGTGGAGATTGAGTCTATCCAACGGCTCTGGATATCAAACCTTGTTAAACCAATCTGATGATAAAGATCAAATCTTCTTGCCAATCTGATGGATCTAAGGAACCTCTGTGGATCAATGATGTGGTGATCCGGATTGATGACATGACGAACTCTTGTCGACATTATTTTTCCATACCCACCAATATTTATGGTGGTAGGCATGAAAATTTGTCTTTTTGAGTTCCTTTGAATTCATGATGGTATTAAGATGTCATGAATTTGAGTCCACTATTACATTATTTAAGCTATCGAGCAATCTTATCCACAAATTTCTTTTTCTTGATCATTGAATTCTAGTCAATATGCAATCAAGGTCATTTTGAGGTGTTTCGTTTTAATCTCTCCGTCACTGAATGTTGTGTGTTGTGCTCACTTAGCTAATCGTCTTTAGAATATCAACTTTCCCACACAAATTTAATGAGATGATTTATCACGTATTTCCTTTATTTGAACGACAAATATTATTAAAATGGAATTTCACCATTATTTGTCATAAATGTCTGTTATGAAAAATGTTCCCAATAGCTTCATTTATAAAAAGAACCCTCTGATGTGACATTGTACTCATTAAGTTAAGTGATTTTGTTCCGTTCATAGCAAATAAAAAGCGTGGCTAGCATAAATTGTCACGATTTAACATAAAGTTCTCCTAGTATATACAACTATCCGGGGCCACATAACAATCTAATTTCGTAGCCCAACTATGCCTAGGGGACAACTGGGCTTTAATCTTCCAAACACCATTTAGCCTACAAATTAGGCCCGAGAGAAGAGCTTTATGAGTTTGGCTAAGTACACCGCCTTTTGATTTTTTTCCCATTAAAAAAAGGTAGACCAACACCTTGAGCTAATTAGTTTCACACGGCCCAAAACCGCATTGAAATATCGTCCTATTTTATTTGAAAAAATATTAAAGATATTAACCTACCAATTTTGAATCCCAACCTCCAAATTCAACTTCGCCATCTAGTATTTTCGTTATGACATGTGCATAGTTAACTTTTCTTGGTGATAAGTGAAAATTTTTGGATCATCTGTGGTTTTTCCTGCAATTGATTTTCCACATATAATCTTGGTGTTGTTGTTGCCTTTTTCTCTTTATCATTTCGACATCATATTTACATATCACGAGGTTGTATTGCTAGAATATACTCCTAGTTGTTGTTGGGGTTAAGTCAATTTTGGTCGATTTAGTTTTGGGGAAGAAATTTGGTTAGTTCTCTGGTGAATTGTTGCCCTATTTTCCCCAACATTGTTTGTGTTTATTTCACAACGGTTGTGGAAGGGACCGATAATCATTTTATACTTGTAAAGGAAAGTATCACCTTTGAATCAGCTCTTGGAGTGAAAGAGGTTTAAGATCACCTAATACATCCATTGTTCTCTAGCTGGTTTAGTCCATCTGTGTCGATGACCCTTTAATTTGTTATCAAAGGACAAGTTATCCCTATACTTTCTCCAAAGTACAAAAGTATTGATGCAACTAATAACTCACTATTATAAGTCTGTTTTTATAAGTTTCCTTTTAATTTTCCCTTCAAAATTTGTAGACCGAAAATATATACATACTTTGAAAATTTCCAGATATTCAATATCAATGCAAATCAAAGTATATATGTCATTAGAAAAAAGAAGAAGAAAAAATAGAGAAATAAAAAGGATCCATATTTTTATTATTTTCAAATAATTAGTTGCTGTTCACTTGGAGCAATCGTTGAGGACTCAAATTGTCTTAGGTGTCATAATTCAATATTCGAAAGTCTCACTCTTGCTATTAAGATCGACAAATTATTTTTGCTCTCTCTTGTATTTGCTTGAGACTAACTATTGAGTCATTCGCTTGAAGATTTGAGTGAAGTGACTGGAGCGACTTCTGATTTCACCGAAGCGAGAAAGTACAGCCGGTTTCTTTTATTATCAATCGGAACAGTCACGCTCAAAGGAAGCAAGGTCATGGTCGACTAGAACGGAACCTTCCCATGGCCATCAAGACTCTTCGTGCTGAAGATCATTATCTTCTGATTCAGATCTCTCAAGTAGTACATGCAATTTTTAGAGCTTCATCAAAAAATATGAAATTGATTGAATGGGTGTAGAATGACACTTGATCAAGCCAGAACTTAGTGAATTTGCTGAAAGTTGGTGAAAAAAACCAGTTTCTAAGAGAAACCCAAAAACCGGCTTGTCAGAGCTTTTTCAAAGAAGCCGATGTTGACCTTTTCATAAGGTAAAGTCATTTTTTTTGTCCACTAATTGCAATGAAGTTGTTGACCTTTTCATAAGGTAAAGTCATTTTTTTTGTCCACTAATTGCAATGAAGTTGTGCCATGTGAGAGCCGATCTCTCAAATCCGATCCGTGAAAAGTCAGAAGATTATTTTATTTATATCTAGTTTATCTAAGAGGGAATCCTCAAAAAGAGAAAATTGAGAAAGAAACTCTTAAAAATGCTATATTACTCTAATGAAAATGCATGATACAAGTGAGAGTACTCCCTATCTATGCAAAGTTTCTCTAATTACAACCATTGATCTTCTATGAGATCTATCATCTAACCGATCTGTAGAGATCCACTTGGGTGGTGGATATCAATTGTCGTCACATAAATCTAAAGGCTAAGATTGAGTCTATCCAATGGCTGTGTATATCAACCCTTGTAAAACAAATCCGACGGCAAAGATCGAATCCTCTTGCCAATCTGATGGATTTAAGGAACTTCCTTGGATCGATGTGGCAATCCTTTGGATTGATGACGTGGCGAACTCTTGTCTAAATTATTTTTCCATAACTATCAATATTTTTGCTAGTAGGCATGGAAATTTGTCTTCTTGAGTTCCTCTTCATTCGTGACAGTATTAGGATGTCATGAATTTGAGTCTACTTTTATGCTATCGAGCAGACTAATAGACGTATTCGTGTTCTTGATCATCGAATTATAATCAATATGCAATCAATGTTATTTTGAGATTTTGCGTTTTAATTTTGCACTCGTGATTAATGTTGTGTGTTGTGTTCTCTTAGCTAACCGTCTTCAGCATATCAACTTTCTTACACAAATTTAATGAGATGATTCATCACGTTTTCCCCTTATTTGAACGGCAACTATTATTAGAATGGAATTTCACAATAAATTGTCATAAATATCTCTTATGAAACATTGTCCCAATAGCTTCATTTATAAAAAGAATTCTCTGATAACTTCAAGTTCACGTGACATTGTACTCATTAAATTAAGTGATTTTGTTCCGCTCCTAACATATAAAAAGCATGACCAGCATCAATCGTGGGTATGCCACGATCTAACATAAAGTTTTCTTGGTATACAAAAGGAAAAATGACATAAACAATCTATAAACTTTAGCCCAATGTGAAATATGATCCCTGAATTTTTAATTTATTCAATATGGTCTTTGTACTTTAACCCAATGCGCAATGTGATTCATGAACGTTTAATTTGTTCAATGTTGTTCCTAAAACTTTGGTAAATGTTCAATTTAGTCCATGAATTATATGAAAATATTAAATGTAATCCTTCTATTAATTTAAGTTCATGGACTACATTGAACATTTTTATATAGTTCAAACATGTACTAAGAGTGCAAGAATCATATTTAACAAATTAAAAGTTCAAGAACCACATTTAACATTAGGCTAAAGTTCAAGAATTATATTGAGAAAATTAAAAGTTTCGGGACCACATTATATATTGGACCAAAGTTTGGGGACTGTTTATATCATTATTCCTATGCAAAACTATTAGTGGCCACATAACAATCCAACTTTGTGGCCCAACTATGCCTAGGGGACAACTGGGCTTTAATCCTCCAAACATCATTTAGCCTACTAATTAGGCTCGAGAGAAGAGCTTTATGAGTTTGGCTAAGCGCACTGCATTTTAATTTTTTCCCATTAAGAAAAAAGTAGACCAACCCCGATTTGAGCATCGTCCTATTTTGTTTGGAAAGACATTAAAGATATTGAGACTAATTTATAAAGTTGGTTCTGAGAATGACATGACATATTATATATATTTACATTCACTAGCAATCATCTGTATAGTATTATTTTTTTTTTTGCTCGAGTAAAAATTGCACCCACAATTATTCTTAGGATGAAATACTCTCCCTTTTTTCTTTTTTTAATTTCCTTCTAGTTTTAAACCCCAAGCTCCAAAATCAACTCCGCCATATACAGAGCTGTTAACTTTTCTCAATTACTTGGAACTTAGTTTAACATCCTTGCTTGTGCAATCATTTGTACGTTAGACTCTAGTATGGAGGTAATCTTTTTACTGACTTTTAATCAGTAAGTACGATCGATTATCCACTTCTTTCACTATAGTGTTCAATTTCTTCACCTTAGATATGGTGTCTTTGATTTAAAACCTCACGGAAGCAACCCATGATGTAAACCATTTTATACGCGGGATGTGTTGAATGAGTCGATAAAAGAAAAAAACTTAATCGGCAGGGAGATTTCGTAGACAAAAAAAGTCGTATAAACATCTCCTACTCAAGCAAATGCGCGAGGCCTCTTAAGATGGTCAAGATTATAGGACGAATGTGAATATGATTAGTGCACATCAAAAGCCAGCTCAACGCCAATGACAGAGAATTAGGAGGATGATTTGGATATGGATTAGGCTCAATTTGGCCGTTTGCTTTTTGTAATAAATCACTTAAACTGGAATAGTCTTTTTAAATAATTATACACCCGTGAAGTGGGGTGCCTGTATTCTGATCTTGTAGCCAACTTTCGATTTATGAGAATACGATAGGACAAAAGATAGCTTCTCCCACTTGTTCTGGAGATGTAAGGCCATCGGCTTAACCCACTTGTTCTTTGCTGATGATGTCCTCTTATTTGCCGAAGGAAATAGAGACTCAACTTTATTGTTAAAGGAAGGCCTCGACCTGTTTTCTCAATGGTCTGGTTTGCAGCCTAATGTAAACAAAAGTGAATTTTTCTTCTCTGGTGGCACAATGGACAGTAGAGAATAGGTCCGAAATGTATTCGGATTCGATGAAGGTACGCTTCCCTTTCGCTATCTTGGGGTTCCTGTTATCTTGACCAGGTTAAGCAAGGCCGATTGTACCTCATTAGTGAACGCAATTACTGCACGTGCTCGTTCATGGTCCTAAAGATTTTTATCCTTTGCCGGTAGATTACAGCTCATAAAATCTGTCATTCATGCTATTCAAGTATTTTGGGCTAGTGTATTCATGCTTCCACAATCGGTTCTATCTATAATTGAAATGATCCTTAGGCAGTTCCTTTGGAAGGGTCCGGACCTTGGCGTTGGTGGAGCTAAGGTCCCTTGGTGTTATGTTTGTCTCCCCAAAGAGGAGGGCGGCTTGGGTATTCATAGACTACTCGATTGCAATCTTTCAGCAATGCTCAAACATATATGGACTCTCTTTACAAACAAGGAATCACTTTGGTGTAAATGGATACATTCCACTTTTCTCAAGCATAAGCATTTTTGGATTGCGCCCAAGCCGACGTTTTGTTCATGGGCCTAGAAAAAAATCCTTGACATTCGTCGGGACTTTCGTTTGTTCTTCAAATGGCAAATTGGCGATGGCTCTACCGTATCTTTTTGGTTTGACTCTTGGCATCCCAAAGGCCCTCTATCGGAATTCTTTTCAAATAGGGATATCTATTGTTCGGGTATTCCTAGGGAGGCCTCTGTGCAGGACTTCGTATCTGGATCTTGGCATGCATCAAACATGCTCCAATCTTTTAACTCTTGGCCGGAAAGTGTTCCTGTTCTGGACGTGCATAGGCCTGATCGCTTAGTATGGAAAGGCCACCCTTCGGGTGTCTTCTCCGTAGCCTCCGCCTGGGAGCAGATCAGAATATCCAGACCTGCTGTTCCTTGGTGTTCTTTTGTTTGGGACAACAGCATTGCGCCGAGGTATGGCTTTTTGTTGTGGCTAATATCCCTGAATAGGCTCCCAACACAGGTTATATTGCTCAATTATCACAGAATATCAGTAGGTGTTTACGCCTTTTGCAAATGTAGACCAGACTCGGTAGACCATTTGTTCTTTGCATGTCCTGTCACGCGTTCACTTGCCTTGTACTGGGCTGCAAATTGCCACCTTTCATGGAGGAATCAGTCTTGCCAAGATAATCTTCATTGAGCCACTAATCACATAGGAGGCCATAGCTTCGATCAAAGAATTGCTCGGTTCTCATTTGTAGCTTTGTGCCACATTATCTGGACCACTCGGAATAATATTCTATTCAGGAACCAACCTCTCTTCGTGCCAGCCCTCCGGCAACATCTTGCGAAACTCATCAGGGATAGAGGTTTGTCCTTCAAACCTGTTGAAGACAATCCTCGCAATCGTAGGATCCAAGTCAGTTGGGGCATTTCGTCTACCATATTTGATCAAGCCCCTTAAGGTTGTCTTGGTTTTTTAGTGTTGAGGTCGCTTCGTTGGCTCTCCTGTATCTTGCTTTGTTGCTTATAGCTCTGTAACCGTTACACCTTTGCACCTGTTGGGACACTTATTGTCGCTTCAGGTGCGAGGTTTTTGTGTTTCGGTTCCATTTCTTGTATATTTCATGTTGGAAAGTATATATATAATCTTATCTTTACCAAAAAAAAAAGATAGCTTCTCCCACTTGTTATATCATTAATCATAAGAGTTCCTCTTTAGTTTAATTAAAGTGGTTATATTTATCAAAAGTTAACAAATTTTTATTTTCTAATAGTATTATTGATTCTTGTTTTTTTTTCAACTATTACTATTTCAATTAATTTGGTTTTCTCCCATTTTCTATTTTTTTTATTTCTTATGGCAATTAAGGGAAAAGAGACATTTTCTTCACAAAAAAAAGAGGTGAGATATATTTTCAACCTTTAAAAGCCGCACGCATTGCACATGCTAATGGAAAAAAAATAATTGAAAGTTGACGGCAGTAACAATATAAAAAGTTAATGAGATATTGTGTAATGTTGAAATTCGGTGGCAAACGTGTTTTACCCTCGAATTTCATTGACAGGTTATGTGAAATATTGATAAAAATAAAATAACGGATAAAAATCACCAAAAACTCTAAACTATACCCAATGTGACACATTTATCCGAAACTTTTTTTCGTAACACAAAAAATCCTAAACTTGTACTTGCGTGACACATTTAACCTCCATTAAAATTATGTCAATGAGAACCATTAAAAATCTGCTTATATGAATGTTAGAAAGCAAACGGAGTTAACACGGCGCTCACATTGGCTGAAAAATCATCTAACGGGATCTTGACGGGGGATAAATATTAACATAAATACAAGTTTAGACTTTTTTATGACACAAGAAAAAATTCAAAGTAAATGTGCCACAATGGGCACAGTTTGGGGTTTTTGACGTCACAAAGAAAAAAGTTCGGAGTAAATATATTGCAATTGGCATAATTTAGAGTTTTCATGTGGCGTTTTTTCCCTAAAATAGAATTCTTCTCAATGGTTGCATTTGTTTAACTATTAAGAAACGGATACACGAGACTTGACTTCATCGGGGGTGGGGCATACGGCACGACACGACCGCAGACGGACGTGCGCTCCCAATTCAATCCCAAAAACCGTGTAAACGCCAACTCGGGCCCTTTCAAAACGAGACCTTTTGACCAAATCAAACCCTGTCCCACCACTGACGCATCTTTCTTGTGCCATCTACGCGTTTGCTTTGCTTTTGCTTTGCTGTTGCTTTGCTTTCCTCCGTCCACAGTCCGATCTTCAGATGCCACGTAATTACACGGTCTTTTCTTTTTAATTGCCGATTAATAGAGTTAGTTTATGCATAATGCGGACAGTCGCGCATGTTGTGGGACCCGCTTCAATCTATTACCTTATGTTAATCCGATAGGTCCAAAGGATGTTGAGGAGATAATCCTTCGTCCCTGGCGAAGAAAGAGAGAAAAAGATGGGGGGACCTTTTCGTGGGGTTTGTTCTTGAAAATTGCAGAGTCTTTTTGTTATTGTAAAGCACGTTGTCCAAAAGAATGCCACCATCGTTGAAATTGGTCGGTATGAGTGGCTATTACTTAGATTCCGAAAGCCATCTCTATACTATATGCTTGTTCTGATACAATCATAGCTTAATATAAAGGATTAATACCACGAAAAACCCTAACTTGAAATACTTGTGATAAATTTACTCAAAATTAATTTTTTCACCACAAAAAACTCTAAACTGATACATTTATGATAAATTTACCCTTCATTAAATTGGATTAATATTAAGAAAAATCATAAGTCGGTACACTTGTCACACACGGTGGGTATAACCCCAAACTGGTATATTCATTAATTTCCACTTGTCATCCAACTTAACAATTTAATGAAAAAATTTAGCGAAAGTTAACGGAGGGTAAATTTATCATAGATATACTGGTTCAGGATTTTTCGTGATATTAACTCTAAAATAAAATGCTTAGTCGAAAGAATTGGACGAATCTCTATTTTATTCTTTAGCGGAGTCAGTGTTGAGTTTGAAAAACCCTACGAATTCATTCAATTTTACTTATTCGACTCTTTTTGGGTAAATGGAAAACGGGTCTCGAGTACCAAAAATAAGAGTCTCGAGAACGAAAAATAAGAGTCGTATAGCGGCAGTGGCAATGCACCAAGGATGTGAATTTCGCGGAATGGTCATCATGGTTTAGTACCGCGGTACACTATGAACGTGAATTTCGTGGAATGATGATCACATGGTTTACAAAAACCGCCGGCCAAAAAGGGGCGAAAAGTAGGAACGGATCTCAACATCAAACAATTGAAAAGTAGGAGAACAGTGACTCAGGATAATAATTACGCACGAGAATGGAAATGGCGAGGAGCTACTTTGCTGGTGAATTTTCCGAACGATGCAACTTACGAAACTTCGCAAGTCATTATTAGCACGAGAAGGACTCTATGTTCTTTCCTCCCCGACCAAACCTTATCCCACAAAAGCACCATGAAAAAAATGATTAAAAAATTTACTGAAGAAGGCGCTGTGGCATTGGCTCGTGCATCCCAACACCGACGGGTCGGATATTCTTGATTTAAGAATACAACATTGTTTTTTTTTTAATTTTTGCTGGAAAGATCATCCGACATGCTGAACTCTCCAACTTTTCAAAAGCGATTTGGGTGTTTTCTCGCTCGATGAATCTTCAATTGACGCCAAGTCATCTTTATTCACGTGCACTAGCAAATAAGCCTTCACTCACTCACCGAAGGGCAATTTTCGAAATTATCATGTTGTCATATTGGATTAAGGCATAATAATTTCACCTCACTTATGATGAAAAGGTTCGAGATTCACGAGTTCAACGCTATACCCAATTAAAATGTTAGCAATCAGAAATTTACTTCGACAATATATGTACCACAAAAAACTCCAGATTAATAAATCTGTGACAAATTTACTTCAAACTAATATTTTGATTGCGAAAAACCTCACATTGGTATACATCCGAGATTAATAAATCTGTGACAAATTTACTTCAAACTAATATTTTGATTGCGAAAAACCTCACATTGGTATACATCCGATAAATTTATCAAAAATTAATTTTTTAATCATCAAAAACCTCAAACTTGTACATTTATAATAAATTTACCCTCCATTAAATTGAATTAATACTATGAAAAATCATAAACTGATATATATGTGACAAATGAAAAGTAAAACTCCAAACTTGTATACTCATCAACTGTCACGTGTCGTCAAATTCAAAAATTTGACGATAAAATTTAACAAAAATTAACGAAGAGTAAAATTATCACTAATGTACCGATTCGGGAATTTTTTTTTTTTGTAGTATTAACTCCTGTTTTTATCACTTGGCAACCACTTTGGTGGTGCGAGGGAAATTATGTTTAAGCTGCATATATCACGTTTTGCTAGTACAGAAAAAGTCAATATCTCGACTTAATTGAACAGTTGACCCAAGTTCTTGTTAAAGAGTTGTCTGTGAAGCCGTGTTTCGTTCCAATCACAGTTTGCCTGCCTTTTTCTCCCGATTCTCGAACACGTTTTCCTTAAAAAACTCCCAAATCACGACCCCAAAGCTGCCTTGTTTTGTCGGCAACCTCCGCTGATTGTCTCCCCCCAATCTCAGTTTCATCTCACGGATCGTCTGCCCTTCCCTGGTGTAATCACTGACCCGTGATTCATCCGTCAGCTCCCGAGCAAAAGAGTCAAACTTTTTTCTCTCTGTTTCCCTCGACTCTCGGCGCATTCTGCACACAATTCTTGGTTCCGGAATCCGATCTTTCCTCCGCTTTCCGATCGTTGTTTGTTCTCTCCGAAGAGAAATAAAGACATGGGTTGTTGCCTCACTAAGGACAAAGCTCCAGAGCCGCAGCAAAATGGGTACAGATCTGTGGGTGCGAATTACCAGAGATCCTATGAACAACAGCACCAGCAACAACAACAACCTGTTGTGGTTCAACAGCACAAGCCTCCTTCGAATCATTATCAAACCCAGCAAGTTGCGTTCAAGAACTCGGCCTCGGTCGCGAGCCCCAAGCCAGTCCAGAAGGTGGACACAATCCTGGGCAAGGCCTATGAAGATGTCAAGTCCCACTACGCACTCGGGAAAGAACTGGGTAGAGGTCAGTTTGGTGTCACTTATCTCTGTACTGAGATTGCCACTGGTCGGCAATATGCTTGTAAGTCCATTTCAAAGAGGAAGCTTGTGTCCAAGAATGATAAGGAGGACATGAAGAGGGAGATTCAGATCATGCAGCATTTGAGTGGCCAACCCAATATAGTGGAGTTCAAGGGTGCTTATGAGGACCGGCAATCGGTCCACCTCGTGATGGAGCTCTGTGCCGGTGGCGAGCTTTTCGATAGGATCATCGCCAAGGGGCACTACAGCGAGAGAGCCGCGGCTACAGTCTGCAGGGCGATTGTAAATGTTGTTCATGCGTGCCATTTCATGGGTGTTATGCATAGGGATCTCAAGCCTGAGAACTTCTTGTTGGCTAGCAGGAATGAGAATGCCCCCTTGAAGGCTACAGATTTCGGATTGTCCGTGTTCATCGAAGAAGGTGAATATTCTATTTTTCACTTGAAAATTCTTCCTGTTTGGTTGGTTCATGACTGGAATTATGGAATGAAATGGAACAGCTTTCACTTTTGGAAGTGAAATGGTAAATAGTTTGCAATTTTAGGATGTATTGAACCTTCAGCTATGGTGAGGAAATGTTAGAATGGTGCCAGTCAGTTCTTCAGGGAGTCTAGAGTGTATGTAAGATCATTACATGCGAAGGGTATAGCAATGAGCTGATAATTTATTCGTAAGTATACGTATTCCTTGACTCTAGTTAAGTTTTGGCAAATTAATGAACTGGGAGTGAATTTACTCTTATCACAAGGATGTGAATTTCGACACATTGTATACTACCCTCTTTTAGGAGGTTAGATGCTGAGGAGCTGCATGATTTTCTACAGAAGAGTAGTATTTGGCACAAACTTGTGTTGTTTATTCCTGTCAAAGATTGTAGCAGGTCCCTGATGTCTCTTGTACAACGCTAGATGCTTGAAAGGCAGTTGTTGCTTGCAATTGAAAATTGATGTGGTGTACAACTGAGATTTGCTGTTGCTGGTTGCTGACGAAAGTATCTTTGCAGTTAGGCTCAGCTCTATGTTCTGTTATAGCTCTCAAACTTTAGAAGAAATTGAGTGGATATTACTTAGCATAATTATGCATATGGCTTTTTTTACTGTATCCATTGCTTACCTCTTATTTTCCAGGCAAGGTGTACCGGGACATTGTCGGGAGTGCTTACTATGTTGCTCCTGAGGTTTTGCGGCGCAATTACGGGAAGGAAATAGACATTTGGAGTGCAGGAGTCATACTTTATATCCTACTCAGTGGCGTGCCTCCTTTCTGGGCTGGTAAAGACTATATCCTTCTCTTTGTCCTTTGTTTCCTTACATAATTCTTCATGCTCTAAGGAGTACGTAGTTCGATCATCTCTTCAGAACCATGCCAAACGGTAAAGTGGTGCATGATTTTGGCATCGGTAGTATCTAATAAGTTCGCATTGCAGAAACAGAGAAGGGGATATTTGATGCGATACTGCAAGGAGATATCGATTTTGAAAGTCAACCATGGCCAACTATATCCACTAGCGCTAAGGACCTGGTCAAGAAAATGTTAACGAAGGACCCGAAGAAAAGGATTACTTCTGCACAGGTTTTAGGTGATTTTACTTCTGCCTTACAAGACACATGCTCTTAGAAATGTTTGATGTGAGTCAATTTTTTAGATTTCCTTTTGACTTGGAAGCCTCCATGCTACTCTATCAGAGGATATGATCGTTTCGCAATATATGAAGTATGAGAAATGCTAGCTCTATTATCTAAGCTTGGGTTTATGACTAATGAGATTCTTTCTACTAAACAATGAAAGTAGGAGTCATCTTCTGGCATGTTACTTCTCTAGATATGGTCCAAATGTCAAACTTGCCGGTACATTCGAAGCTTATATTATCTTCTGATCAACCACGTCCTATTTCTGTCTCGTACAGAGCATCATTGGATTAAGGAAGGCGGAAATGCATCAGACAAGCCAATAGACAGTGCTGTCCTTTCAAGAATGAAGCAATTCAGAGCAATGAACAAGTTAAAGAAACTTGCATTGAAGGTTAGTCCCTGCATTATTGGAGTGCATCTTGTTTCTTTATGTCCCTATTTGTATTTGCTGAAAGAGTATACAAGTGTAACTGAAGGGATTGTTTCTGGATGGGAGTGTTTCCCATGTTTCCAAATTCAAATTATTTGTGTTTGCTAATTGTTTGACGGTATGTTTAGTTCAAATTGCTATTTCCAAGTCTTAATTTAGTACAGAGATTGACTAGGCAATCATTTCATGCTAATGACTTTGCTATTGTAAAATGAAAATAGGTAATCGCTGAAAATCTATCTGAAGAAGATATTCAAGGGTTGAAAGCAATGTTCGCAAATATGGATACCGACAAGAGTGGAACAATCACCTATGAGGAGCTGAAGACTGGATTGGCTCGGCTTGGATCGAAGCTCACAGAGGGAGAAGTGAAGCAGCTGATGGACGCAGTAAGATATATGTTATGGAGTGCCCAACTTATTCAACCTGATTTTTTTTCTTTTTTGGTGTGAGGAAATTGAATTGGTGCGACTGATATCCTTGTTCTGTACTTCAGGCTGATGTGGATGGAAATGGAAGTATTGACTACATTGAGTTCGTAACAGCTACAATGCATAGACACAAGCTAGAGTTAGATGAACATCTTTACAAAGCCTTCCAGCATTTTGATAAGGATAATAGTGGGTAAGTGTGCCCTTCCCACATGTCATAAACTGTTAAAGAATCGGGACTTGTGTCACAGTGAATTTCATGGTCCATCTCTCCAGACATTGAATATGGATCTACTTGGTTATACCCACAATTTATCGAAGGCACTTCATACCTCAAATTCTATTTGATGTCTGAAGTTCTTCCTTCTCCGCGTTAAGTGTAAAAACGACTACTGATGCAAGTGATTATTGTTTTTCTCGATTTTTGCAGGTTCATCACAATGGATGAAATTGAGACAGCCATGAGAGGATATGGAATGGGAGATGAAGACACCATTAAAGATATTATAGCCGAAGTTGATACAGACCATGTGAGTTTGATTTCGTTTGGATTTAAGGTTGCTTTTTGTTTTGAAAAAAATTTCTGGTTAATGTTTTCCTCTACGAGTCTTATGAGAATTCATATCTTTTAATTTTATCCTGTGGAATCTTCACTCGGCACATTTTGTGCTCCTTCATCGCTTTGTTCCCTATTAGGGATTATGCTTGGCAAAACCAAAGAACTCTTTCATGAATTCTAGGTTTCCTCTTTTCCAGATGGTATTACCGTTTGAAAATGGTATTGCCATTTTCCAACTTTCTAGAAAGCTAATCCCATTGAACACGTCTATTTTCTTCACTGACAATAGTCCGGAAGTCCCACAAAAGCACCTGCACACTCTTTTTAGCATGATGAGCTTATACATTTTCTTCTGTGTCGGCAGGACGGCAGAATCAACTACGAGGAGTTCTGTGCAATGATGAGAAGTGGAAACCAAAACCAGGGGAGACTCTTCTAGGCACCAATCAACAACTAGGTGGGGCTCTTTCGCGTCTACAGACGAACTATTGTAAATTGAAATTAAGCACTCTAAAATATGGAAGCTGTTTCTTGACCTGGAAAGTTGATTCTACTTCGAGATATATTTTTGTTCGCCTGAGATGTCAAATAGAGGACGCAGCTCATGGCATTTTTTTGGGCCTTTCCTATGGTTCATTTTTGTGCTGTCAATTTCTTGAAGATCACTGTGAGAGAAGATGTCATTTGAAAACACAGCCTGGCTGAAGAAGCTGCGTCTTTACTGTTGTAAATAATTGTAAAATCCTCTCTTTTGAACCTTCATGGTTCCGAAACCTGAGAGGGGTAGACCCGAGTACGGAGGAATATTGACTTTGTTTGCAGTTTTTTGTCTGATTGATAGTTCGGATTGTTGTCATCTTGCTTAAGGTTTGCCATAAATGAAGTAATTGATGGAGGTTACGGCATTATTTTTTAATGGAGACATTCTATCTGTTCTTAAGAAAGGATGAGAATCTTCTTCTATGGACATCTCAAAGCCGTAGGAAAACACATATGCACTCTTGTATGGATTAAATGTAGAAATTACATGGCATGCTGCACCGGCAGCTACATTTCGTGGTTCTTTAATTGCCTATACGCAGTTTCCATGTACCCAGATTAGACTCTCACGTTCTTTCTAATCCCGATTGTATGGCAATTAAAGTTGGTAGGATGAAGAACATTAACATTCATTTGGTCAAGCCACCATAGATCTACCCCGTCGTTTTTTTGTTTTATCATGGGAGGTTTTCTCTTGACCCTTAAATCACAACACCGTGTTTTGGAAATTGAACAAACAAATCAACACGAGGAGTTATCATATCGACATCTGAACTTCCAAATCCCATTCTCCACAAAGGATCATAACATCCCATTGAGGTATACAAGTCTAGACAGCATCAAAGAGAAAGCAAAAAGGAGGAAAAACACAACCTAACGACTTCTCCAGCAGTCAAAGCCACCGGATTATTCAGGATTCTACAGAACCCACATAAAGGCAAGCACCTCCAGTAATTATAATAGTGGACACACGACACAGTGACCGATCATGAACCCTGGTCTCTCTTAGAAACCATGAATCTTGATCTGATCTTTCTTCACGAGGCCGGCCTGGACCAGAAAGTGGGAGACCTTCTTCCGCTGGTCGCCTTGCAGTTGAATGATTTTTCCGAGCTCCTTGTCCTGGACAACATTCCCATTACAGCAGAACTCCTTCTTCAGATCCTTGAGGATCTTCTCGTAGCTGAATTCTTTCTTCAGCCCCTGCACAGTGGTCAAGCTTTTCTTTCCATTCCTTTGCTGGATGCGGATGTGAACATACTCTTTTGCCCCAGGGGCACCCGAGTCCTTGCCCTCAGCGAATGGGTCGAAAGCAGTTGGAAGCTCAAAGTCTCCTTCAACCATGTAATTTGCTGGGTTTGGACTTCTAGAACCGAAGAAAGAGGATGCTGCAGTAATCGCCTGCTGCTACAAATCAAGAATATTTTGCGGTGAGACAACTAGCTGCGACAAAAATAAGTTCCATCAACCCAATGATACAGTCCAGATTAAGCAACCAAACAGCGAAAATCATATACAATTAGCTCGGACATAATGAACCAAACGGATACTCACAATTCAGTAATACAAAACTAGACATGGCAAAGTTGTACACAACCACATCCAACCATGGCGAAGAAATAGAAGCCGTACTCTTGACAATCAAGAGAGGACCAATTCAATGAGAACCGGCAAGTTTGTGGCGAAAGAACACGAACATATGAAATAATCTTAACAGACCATCAACACATAGTCTAATCAAAACTATTCCGAACCCCAGAGGAATCCCAACCTCCAGCGCCTATAACTAAAACCAAGAAACAGGGAGACTATCCTGAACCCCAGAGAAATCCCAATCTCCAGCTTCTATATCTCAAACCAAGACCCGGGGTTCTTTCACAGCCAGCACAACCAAGAGCACGTCACCAAAACTAAGTCCACGATCACCTACAGGAAGCAGACTTACGGGATGCAAACACCGCACGGGTGGGTGCCGCGTATAATCTCCCAGAAACAAGAAACAAGCGCGCACAAGCACAAAGATCGCGCGAAAGAAAGAGATCGAACATAAACCGCAGCAACCAGAGAACGGTCAACCGACAACTACTTCACATGAACCGAGCTTCTCCACGACAAGAACATCCACGGTCGTTCCCTAACCCATCGACCATGATCATCGCTAGCAGAAAAAGCGAACCCCATAGAAATATTCCAACTTCACAACAAGAACAGAGAACCCAAAAAACCCCTATCTCTACAGAGGAGAAAAAAAAAGGTTTCTCGAGGCAAATTTCGAGGCTTTACCAGAAGAAAATATCGGCAGAAGAAGCTGATCGCGAGATCAAGAACGCAACTATGGAAACCGATGACAGACTCCGCAGCCAGAAGAGGGGGCAATATATAGGGCCGTTGGAGTCGGTTTGATACCAGCCGCACGTATCGGACCCGGTCGGTGGTGGGGCCCCCGTCCCCGCGCGTGCCGAATGCCGTGCCTTCAAAGGAAGAGCTTTGGACGGTCCAGATGGTCGAGTGATCGCGCGGCGCACGTTGGGACAGCTCAGCGGCCGTGGCGATCGCGCGTAAACGCGTAGGGAGGACGCCACCACCGCGCACGCGCGAGCGAGCGGGAGTGGGCGTTGGGGGGGGGGGGGGGGGGGGTTGTCGGCGATCCCATCCCGGATTCTGTCGCGCTAGGTGGGTCCCGCCAAAGGCGGTTTTGTCCTGATTTTTTTGGCGTCAATGGAGAGAAGAATCGAGAAAGCGGAAACGATAAGCACGTGGCCGTTCAAGTGGCGTATCCACCGATTTGGATACAGCAAAAATCTATGATAATCTCCTTTTTTTTTTTGGGCTGAGCTGGTCAAAAATATCAAAAACATATATAATGAAAAGGAAAAATTCGATTCCTAGAGACTTTTTATTTTTTGGGGTCAATATGGTACCTAGAGACTGACGAAGAAGGGGATGAGGAAGAAATTGAGGAGCCCAAAAATTACCACGGGCACGGGGATGCCAGAGCTTTGTTTCTCTTTAAGTATTTGCAGAAACATTTTATTTTTTTTGGTTTCAATATCAAGCAATTGTTTGTATTACTTGATTTTTTTTTCCTTAATCTTTAACACTATAAATAAGAAACAAAAAATAACAAGCCCAAGCATAACGTGCCTTCGCCTGAACTGGAAGTAGAGCTCCAGCCAGGACAGTTCGACCGGTTAAAATCAGTTCAAGGTTTCATAGCTAGAAGTTGAAGGGGCAGGTTCTCGATTGGCATGAGGTATGCGTGGTTTCTTCCTTTGAACCACGGAGCGCGATTTATATTCCTAATCTAGATATTATGTAAGGAAATTTCATTCACGATGACTATCCGCTTGCTTTTAAATACAATGACATTGGAAACAAAAAATCTCAGCAGTTGCTATCAATATCAATCTCGCTTGGATTGACTTTTGTTTTGGTCTAATTTGAATCTCGTGTGGAGCATGCCTTGTTTTTTCGAACGAAACACCTAAACATTCATAACATAGAATAGTCGGCACATAAATTTGAATGCCATTCTTTTTTGTAATATTTTTTCGGGAAATCGGATAACATTTTACGAGTGGAGGAAAAGGCAAAGGATAACTATTACTTATGCCTAATACCAAAAAAAATAAAAATAAAAAATCAAGTCCGAAGTTCAATTTGAGGACTGAAATTAGACATAAGCTTTAATTGATTGATCATGCTCCGTCTAAAACTGCAACTCGAAACTAAAAGAGCGGTGATGGCCTTGCCAAAGTCGGTGGCGCCGGCATCCTCTGGTTCTTCCATGATACGCACGTTATACCCTCATCACTGGTATTTTCTCTCTTTCTCTCTCGTCTTCGTCGTCCCCAATTTTCATGGAAAAGGGCAAAGCTAAGTTGGCGGCAGTCACCGATCCCGCTCCCAAGCTCGATTCCGTCTCCAACGCCACCGGTTCGGATCGTAAATCCGCCGCCTCCTCGCTCCGATCGTCAGGTCTCTCTCTCTCTCTCTCTCTCTCTCGTCTGTTCGTACATGTACGCTTGCCGATGTGATCGATTGTGTTGTTACCTGTTTGTGATTGTGAGTTCCTACGTGTATCGAGCGATCGTTACTTGTTTGTGATTGTGAGTTCCTACGTGTATCGATCGATCGATCGATCGTGAGGATTTCCGTTGTCTTTGACCTAGATTTGAGTTCACGATGCGGTTTGCTGTAAATTTGGCTGCCGTAAGAACGATTTTTCCTCTTTGTAAACCGGTTTGATCGTTAGAGTCTCTTTTGCCTCGTCGCTTGTGATGTGCTGTTACGTGGACGAAGCATTAACGTCTGAATCCAGGACTGTTTCTGTCCAGAAGCTCGGGCGCAGTGTTTTTTTTTTATTTTTTTCGATTTACTTTGGCGATGAATGATCTGAAATGGTTGTGCCTGTCCGGCTATTGCTGTAAATGGATACTGTACTGTAGCTTATGTGAGTATGGGCTAGTTTGGGATATGAATCTTCTCTGTTTACTCACTGCATCGTGGTTGTCCATGTAGGGCCGCCAATCATGAGGTCGAAGCCGCCAAGTCTAGTCAGTCTGTGTGTGGGGGTTATCGGCAAGCACTTGGAGGATATAATTGCAGATTTGGAAGAGATTGCTGTTACCTTCCCTTCAGATATTAAGGTCTTCATTTGAATTTTTCTGAATGTATAGTTGTGCGAACTTAACCCTTGCAGCCGGAGATTATTTTTGGGCAATCTGTGCGTGAAGAGCGATGCGAGCACGCTCATGTTGTCGAGTTGTCCTTTACAGTCCTATTCTATTGTTTGTGCCAATTCATTGCTTGTGTTCAGTTCTACTGTTCTCGTCAAATTCCACCAGAGAATAGAGAACTCTTCCTCGTTCTTCAATGTTGTGATGAGAAGCTGTTTCATCCACGGCATCAGTTGTCATGTCATTTTTGGAGTTTCCTTCACCTAGGCGGCTATGTGTTATCAAGGGTTCACATCTTAACGTGATTGTTTCACTCGATTAGTGTATGTTATTTCATGCATAAGTCATGCAAAGAATGAATGTCATGAATGGGGAAAAGATGACAATTGTCGGCATTGTGGATGTTCATAATTTGATGGAAAAATTTTGGGGATGGGGGTGTTTTCTACATGTTGAACATTGATGTGGCATTCTTATTTATCCTCTCCGTGGAAGAATGTGGAAGAACCATATTTTAACATAAAATGTCTGTATGAGAAAATCCCTTGTCTAGAATCAGTTCAATCATCTAGTCCGTACAGCGTTGGCTCACGCATTAATTAACATGACAAGAGAGCAACTCAATCGTGTTTTTCCACAGCTTTTCAGGATTTAAGTTCTTGAATGCCAAATGGTTTATCGTAATTGTTTACTCAAGTAGTTTATACATTGCATGGTATTATATGAGTAATTGTGGATTAAACTGCCATGCTATAATATTCAAGATATCTGTAGTGCAAGACATTCCCTTCATACATTTGCTTGTCTAGTTGTTGCTTGTGCATATAATCCACCTCATCTTAGTCGTAAGTTGCTTCCCCAAGATGTTGGATATCGGATGAGTCTTCTCATTGTTTTTTTCGAACGACTTATGTATTCCTGCATAGGTATTTCAACTCTGCCTTCCCGGTGTCCCATTAGACAACCAAACAACATGAAAATTGCAAGCACTATTCTTCAGTTCTACTCAAATCAGAAATAAATCTCTGCAATTTATATGGAAGTATTTGTTCTGTGGATTTGGGTCTGTGGTCTGAAACCTCAGAAGTTGAATAATTGAATTGAATTCCAACACCAAACACCCCCCCCCCCTCCCTCTCCCCTCCCCAGAGCACAACCCAAAAAAGGAAAAAGAACAAGTGTGTTGCCAGTTTTTTTTTTTTTTGGATGTCTATAGTCCATACCAAGGTGTGTTGCCAGTTTTATCAAGCATGTTGGGAAAATATAACTAGATTAGTATTACTGTATCATGAACTAATAAGCTAGTCGATAAAGTATAAACTAATAAGACCGTAACTAAACTGGGTATGTGTTGCAGCTCTGGTTTGCATTCATGTGTATTAAAGGAAGAATTATGGAGTTAAGGTGTGAATGTAATCTTCTGCGGGCATGAAGGGTTGAACATTTGAGATTTTAATGTTTTGAGCATGCGTGCCATACTGGGTGCTAGAGTACATCATGCATATTACTTGTTACACGGGTAACATGTTAATGGTTGAGATTCAACACCATTAGTACCTCGTTCAGGTGTAGCTCATAGTGGAAAGGCCTAAAAGATAAACACGTAGTTTAAAGTAGACTGCATTTTTCTTTTTATGGAAATAAACTCGACAAGAATTAACAGGTTTGAGTCGGCTGTAATATGTTTTAGTGTTATTGGTCTTTTCTATATTAGGATAATTTTGTCGTAGGAGACACGGTGTCCCTCCGTTCTTATGGGTTTGCTATTGGCAGATGGCAGTGACATCAATTGCTCGGAGGAGACGGTTACTTGATGACAATGTAATTGCTTCTTTGGCTGATGGTTCATGGGAGATCCTTGACATCTCTGGTTCAGATGTTTCTGATGTGGGATTGTTTAAATTAGCAGGAATATGCAGGTCTCTTCGAGCTGTGGATATAAGGTACTTAAGTTACATTTGTTATTTTAGTGGGTCTCATAGGCCTCACCTTAAGTCGTATTATTTCCTTATGTGTGCCTCAAGACTTCCAAGAAAGGGGATGAGAATTATTGTCTCAATGTTGTTACACGAGTCCTATCCAGGCTGGGTCAAGTGCTCCACTGCATGTTCCTGACTTCCTTGTTTTTTTTTTGCTGACCTTGTTTGACATGTAATACCTTGGGTATGCCAAGGATTTGTAGTTGGTCCTTTAAAACATTATGCAACAAATCATGAACGCATGAATGCCTTGTGTTTGGCAAATGAAAGGAATGCCACTTTGCCTTGTCCTTCCACCTGAGCCCTACCAACCCTAATATTTTCTTTCTAAAGGATTAAAGGGATTACCTTTTAAGAAGGAAGTTCTTTGAGAGATGACTGTGAACTTGCAAGAGTTCAAATATGTATGATGTTGATCTTTTGCTTGGAAAAGTAAAAAGAGTAAATACAGGTCAACAGTTCTTAAGCCTCTACCCTCCATGGCCCGTGGCTAGGGTGAGCTGAGGGGGGCTAGGGTGAGTGAGATAATGTGTGTAAGCCCACTTTTCTGGGAGTCAAGAGGGAATTTGTTTTTGCATTTGCTTCCGTGTGATAAGTTGAATAGATACATGAAGTGGAGGACCTCTGTATTCCATCAGCGTCATGATTTCATAGCTGTGGTTCTTTCCGTTTTAAGCAAATCTACCAAGTTATATGCTGACAATCAGTTAGGCTTTCTTTCCTTTTCTTTTTTGTTGCATGTGAAATTTCAAGAACAATGTTGTGCCTCCATTGTGCTTTAGCTAGGCTCGGTTGTGGGGATATAATTAGTGTTCTCTTGGTTATTTTACCTCTGATGTATGGGTTTTTTTGTTTTTTATTTTCTTCGGAAGAACTTGCTTGTTAGACTAGGTATCATCTCATGCTGACAAGGTTTTAAATGACTTACTATCATATTGAGATGATTTATTTTTGTGCAGTCGGTGTGAAAATATCACTGTGGCTGGTGTTTCTGGACTTTTGCAGCATTGTCATTCGCTAGAAACTTTGAGATGTGGGTATGGACTCTGTCTATGTCAACATTTACGATTTTCACTGTCAATGATTTTATATGCCATTGTTGTCCGTCTTCTCTTTGCTTTACACTCTTATAATGATTAGCATATTTCATTACACGGTATAATTAACTTCATCTTGGGCAAAGCCTCTTGATACTCCAAATATCCAAGCACGTGTAAGGGTTTTTTTTTTTTTTCTAATTTAGAAGATCATTTAGTTCTGTTGCATCTAAATTATCACCTTAAGCTAAATCCTCATCGCTCCTGATCATGTCGCACTAGAATGACCCTTGTATATTATGGAAGAACCTTAAGTTTGTATCTTGGTCTACAGCTAATCAGCATACTGTATTCAGGGCAGTCGTGAAAAACATTGAGCGCATTTATTGTTGAAGTTTTGAATGATAATTGCACTTGTTGCTCTTCTCCATATATGGAACTATAATTAGAGATTGAGATTAATTGCTTGCTCCTTGCATGTCAACTGGCATACACACGAGGACAGATCTGATTTTGTTGTTAAATACATGGATTGAGGGGAGAGAGGATGAGAGTTTGTACAGACAATTGGTCGAGAGTTTCTACTAAAGAACTTTCTCGAGCAACATTTTGTCTTACTCTTCGTTTGGCACCTCGATTTTTATGATTAGAATGTTGTAGAAGTTGGTTGTCCTTAACTTTATTAGTAGAGGTTTTGACCAGCCATGGCATGGTGTACTGCTTTTACTGCTTTAAGATGGCGCTTACTTAGCTTCAACTTCTGCCTTGATGGTTTCCACATAAATAGTGACTTTTAGAGCCCAGTTTCTTGGGTTTGACAGGGGGTATAAAACTCCTAACAGGAAATGAACCGAAGTTGATTTGCAGAGGGTGCCCAAGGAGTGACTTCACGGCACGTTGTTGTTTGGGCATATTGAAACCGAAGCTGCACAATGTGGATGGCGACTCATGGGAGGAACTTGATGCCTCAGAAATCATAAATGGTGCTCATTCGTTGCGATGGCTTGTGTGGGTAAGAATTTTCTCTTTGTAGTTCATTATTGAGTTTTTTCATGCCGTTTTCTTCTGCTTCACAAAGGCAGGAAGGTTAACTTGGGACTGATGTTTTGGATCTTTGCATTGTTGATATGTCTAGCCATTTTGTTCTTAACCATTTCAAAATCATGACAAGAATGCGAAGTCCCTTCTCCTATTTTTGCTCTTTCTTTATGAATCTTCACAAACAGCTTAGCTTCTGCCTTTTGAATTTCATTTCATGCAGCCAAGGATCGATAAAAATACTCTGGAGAATTTCTCTGCTGAATGCCCACGCATCACAGTAAATCCCAAGCCGTCGCCTTTCACTCTAAGAGGGGCCCAAGTTCCGAGAGAAGCATGGCCAGATGCCATATTGGATGAAACCTTTGTTAGGGATATTAATCCCGAGACATGGGCTATGTCTGGATTTAGACCCAAGAAGACTTCTGCACCTCTATCTAGCCCATCATCTGAATTGTCAATGGCTGAAAAGTTTAGGCTTGCATTTCTTGAAAGAGACAATCGGTTAGCCCCGAAACGTGCGAAGAACGTGAGGCAACATCAACGGCGTGCCGAAAAAGAGTTTATGGCAATGGATACAAGGGCAAAGGCCCTTGCTCTGGCCACAAAATTGAGCAAATCGCTGCATAATCGGCACTAGTGTCGCTGGATAATCAGGGGCAGCACCTCGGAGAGAGCTTTTGTTGTCTGACCGTGCTGTTTTTTGGGGCGTGTTTTATAATGTCTGCGGCATATGGCCTTGTTTTGATGAGGTTCCGCTAGCGGGCGTTAGCATTCTTGTGAGCTTAGCTTTTGGGCCGTTATGAATTTGTAATTATTAGATCTGGATCATATAATGTGTGTATGCCATGGTGATGAGAGGAACCAACGGACGTTTCATAGCGTTCGGAATAGCAAGCGTTAGAATTTCCCGATCGGTCGGCACAGGACCGGGCTTGAGAGGGGGCAGGCCCATTTTGGGTCTGTAAATTGTTCTTTCTGTATCTAAATCTTGTAGCAGTACACTTCTCATGACCGTAATGCCAGTCCCAATGCGAATTGGCTGAAATAAAAATGAAATAATAGTAATAATAGAACGGTATAAGTGGGTTGTTAGGTTGGATCAAACGGAGTGGTTGCTTCTTCAAGAGTAAGCCTGGTCGGGCTTAACATAAAACGACATTACGTTAACACTTACAAGCTGCAAAACTTTAATTGGGGCGGACTGGGCCCAAAGCCCGTCAAGCACATGCGGTCAAACTTACTGGGCCTAAATAGGCCAATGTGACCCTACTTTGGGCCTTGAAAACAGTACAGTATTTGGTCGCACATTGGGCTTAGATCGTGGGCTGAATTTGGACCTAGATAATGGGCCAAATTTGGACTGTAGAATGGGCCCATAGAATGGGCTGAATATTGGGTCTAGATAATGGGCTGAGTTTGGGGCGGACTTTGGCCTTTCCAGCAAAGAAAATGGGCCAAAATTTGGACCGGGCATCGGGCCTAGATAGTGCACCAAGCTTGGTCCAGACTTTGGAGGCTGTTGGGCCTACAGAATGGGCCGCACTTTTGGGCTACGGTAATGGGCCAAGTTTGACCCAGACTTTGGATATCTTGGGCCAAGATAATGGGCCCATTGATTCTATTGGGGCCGTGTTAGCAGGCCTACCATCTGGCCTCTTAGGCCTAGATAATTGACCCAGGTTTGGGCTTGTTTGACTTTTTGCTGGGCTAAGATTGGGCCTTGTGGATCAGTATGATCGGCCAGAACTCAAGCCTACCGAGCCCAATACATTTGGACCTAGACAGTGAGCAGAGGTTTTGGCCCCTGGACATAAGCCGATTTTATGGGCCAGATATTGTACTAATGGACCTTTTCAACCAATGTGATGAACCGCAATGAGCCCACTGTTACTCGGCTTTGTGGCCCACACGGGCTGGGCTTCACGTATTGTGCCAATGGGCCAAGCATGGTAGGTCTTATCGGCTTAGACAGATGGGCCGCAATAGACCAATTTCTATTTATCTTAACAGTCTTGTTCGATTTTACTGTTCAGATGACACCATCATCCACTGACTGAAAATTTATCTTACACCCAAAAGAAACCTTGTTAGGATGCCAAGTGGCGTTTCAACTTTGATTATGCCCTAATATGATCTTTCATCGTTGTCGTCACAGTTCCAATACGTTCTTCGAATGCTACACATCTTAATCCCCCACTCTTCCCCCAAATTTTTCCAAACCAAATTATTATGAACAAGAAAACCAAGAGACTTCACACCTCTATTATTCCCGGACCTCTCCAGGAAACGAAACGAACTGCTGACTTTAAGCTTACTGTTTAATCAGGCTGCGTAAAACATATGGTAGAATTCCACCATGATAAAAATATGCCAGCTCTACCTGCAATCAATCAAACCCAAGATACCCGTAATATAATTATGAAATTAATAAACGGAATGGCAATGCAATGAACAAAACTAGGAAAAGGCAGCGAACACTTTACCTTGGTATCAAATCGCAGGGTACATATGAACGATTTCCCGGTGTTGGTTGTAACAGTCACATCTTGGCCAGGCCTTACCTCACTGACTTTACCAGGAAGGTCTATGGTGTAGCGCTCATGCCCCGTCAATCCCAAAGTGTCCGCATCCTCGCCGGGCTTGAAACACAGTGGAATGACCCACATACCAGCCAGATTGCTACGATGTATTCTGCCGAAACTTTTGGCAATCACTGCTTTCACCCCCTGATTAAGCCCATCATGATTAGTGACACTGAACCCGAATGCAAAGGAATATTAGGCAAATTTAACATGTTTAAGTTAAATCAAACGTGAACTCACCAGGAGCATCAGACCCTTGGCAGCCCAATCTCGAGAGCTGCCACTTCCATACTCAGCTCCTGCGAGGATAATTATGTCTTGCCCAGCGACCTTGTACCTCTGCAAGAATACAGGCACGTCAGTATTCGAAAGGTGCAAGCATATTAAGAAATGATTCTCAAGACTCATCATGCAATAATCAATATTCAGCCGATCCAAGATCTGGATGTCAGCTTCAGAACCTCTTACCAAAAGGGAAATATTGACCTGATACTTGCAGTTTACGTTTCATTTACTATAAGCAGTTCAATTCATGAGTTTTAGGGGCATCCCATCATGATAATATAATATAGATGAGCATTCCGAACTTAAGCAGCTAACATCTAAGTGTACATGCCAAGGAACTGCTAAGAGATCTGGCAGAATGACAACACGGAAGTAGGACCATGAATCTCAGATTATGACTCACCATAGCTGCATAATACACATACAGTTTCTCTCCTGATGGAATATGAATCGGCGTTGGAGCCACTTCTCCGTTCAAGAGCTTGTTGAAAAGGCGAATACTGGCAAAGTACCACGTGCCATCACTTCATTGTTGCCTCACCGGCTGCCGTAAGAGTTAAAATCTTTTGGGTCCACTCTGCGTTCCAAGAGATACTTAGCCGCAGGGCTGTCCTTGTGGATACTTCCAGCTGGAGAGATATGGTCAGTAGTTATGCTGTCTCCAAAGTTCAGTAGGCAATAGGCATCCTTCACTCGATGAGGACTGGGAGGATCCATGGTCATGTTCTTAAAATATGGAGGTTTGTGAATATAAGTCGAGCTCGGATCCCAAGAATATAGGGTAGAGGAAGGTACAGAGAGCTCATTCCACATAGGATTTCCCCTTTTAATAGCCTCATAAGTGCTCTTGAACATGTCTGGCAACACATTAGCTTGAACAACCTACATCAGAGTAAAATGCATGTCCATTGGTCCAACTGTAAGAGATGGAATGCACCAAAGAATCAACCCTTTGAATTCAATAGGCATCTACCTCTGCACTTTCCTCATTACTCAGCCAAATATCTTTGAAATATATTTCCTTCCCATCCTTTGATGTTCCAATAGGCTCCTTATCAAAATCAATGTCAACCTAATTGAAAAAGGAGTCAGCTCCCCAGAAGCTATTGAGTCGTGAAAACTGCTTCTAACAAAGTACACAATTCTGAATATATCAGGTCAACAGCTTACAAGTAAATAAGAATGCGACCAAATGTAAGAAAAAACCATATATTAAGGCTTTCGTGTGGTCATATTGGTATGCCAATGTTTAAAATGAAGGCTCCAATGGAAGTATCCAACAAGATATAAAGACATCACGTAAAATTCCACCAGAGACATCCGCATGCATACCATGCCCGCAAGTGCATATGCAACTACCAATGGAGGTGAAGCAAGATAGTTAGCTCTCATCAACGGGTGAACACTGCCTTCAAAATTTCAATTTCCAGAAAGCACAGCTGCAGCAATTATATCTGCAAAATAAACCAAAAAACTACTTTGGCTGAACCCGAAATATCATGAAAACGATTCACTTCAGATAAATAAGCAAACAGAATCATCAGCAGGTGGACCAAAATTATCAAGATTGACAAATAGATGGCGCAATGGAAAGAACATCAGAATAACCGCACACAAGCTCAGTTTAGTGGACTAGGCATTCTGGAAAGAGAATGAAAGAATTGGTTGAGAAGCATAAGTGAGCAGAACTGTATGATTTATCTTAATGCAAAGCAAGGCAATCATCGAAGCTCAACACATATATTAAAAGCAAGATGAACCTTAGGGACTTTTTCAAGTCTTGTTTGGGATTGTTGCCTAGCCAGATGGATACAGATTGCATTTCCATTAGCATCTCTTTCCATAGAACCATAAATTCTCAGATGAAACTCTCACCCGAGAGAAAATATTCACTGGTATCATCCTACCACGTCTTTGTCCTACGTGGCATGATGGTGCTTGCATGGCTCCACTCAAAACGTGACAAGTGTCATCTGATGTGAAACTTTAAAAGATGAAAACATAAAAGCTTGCAGGCTTCCGCCTCCCTCCTCATTAATTACGCACTCTCTTTCCTTTCTCGTCTTCTCCCCTTCTCTCTCTTACTTTATTTCAAATTTCAGGCCTCACCGCTCACCCCCCCCTCTCTTTCTCCTAGAGCCACCTCCAGACGACCATGTTTGGACGACCACCGCCGGAGGCTTTTCTTTTTGGAGCAGAGAGAGCTTGTCCTTCATCCTCCCAAGAGTAGCTCAAACGTCTATGTATTCGCTTAGAATCGGACTCCTTCATCTTCGCTTGACCACAGCCTTGAAGACCTCCATTTTCGCAAGGATGGCCGCTTCAAAGACTACCGCTTTTGCTTAGAAGACCTCCTTGAAGCGGCAGGAGATGGAATACCCAACCCTGGACTCTGATTTCCAGAGCTTATGTGCTCTTCGCGGCATTTTCACAAGTTCGTTGACCCGTCTCTGTTCTTTGCCATTTGGCCACAGAGGAGAGAGAAAATACTCCAAGATCAAAAAAACTTCAGAAGGAAGTTAGTTTTCCTGGAAATGGAAATGACGAGAGTGGAAGGGCGAATTTTAACGTTCTTTCCGATTGGTTGCTTTTTTTTTTTTAATCTTTTTGTCCTCAGCACAAGATTTATGGGCATTCACTAACTCCAGTTTTTTGTGGCAGACGCAGAGCAACAACCGTCGCTTGAAGATCTCCACTTTCGCAAAGACTGCTGGTCTTTGAAGTGACAGTCGACTGGCGGTCTTTGCGAAAGTGGAGATCTTTGAGCAGCCGTTGTTGCTCTGCGTCCAAGAGGGTTGTTGCTCTGCATCCGCCACAAAAGATTGGAGGTCGTGAATGCCCATAAATGTTGTGCTGAGGACAACAAGATTTAAAAAAAAAAAAGCAACCAACCATAAAGAACGTTAAAATTCGCCCTTCCACTCTTGTCATTTCCATTTCCAGGAAAACTAGCTTCCCTTCTGAAGTTTTTCTGATCTTGGAGTACTTTCTTTCTCTCCTCTGCGGCCAAACAGCAAAGAACAGAGACGGGCCGACGAACCTGTGAAAATGCCGCGAAGAGCACAAAAGCTCTGGAAATCAGAGTCCAGGGTTGGGTATTCCCTCTCCCGCCGCTTCAAGGAGGTCTTCTAAGCAAAAGCAGCAGTCTTTGAAGCGGCCGTCCTTGCGAAAATGGAGGTCTTCGAGGCTGCGGTCCAGCAAAGATGAAGGAGTCCGATTCTAAGCAAATACATGGCTGCGGTCGAGCAAAGATGAAGGAGTCCAATTCCAAGCGAATACATAGACGTTTGAGCTACTCTTGGGAGGATGAAGGACAAACTCTCTATGCTCTGAAAAGAAAAGCATTCGAAGAAAGGCCTACGTGGAGAAAGAGAGGGGGGGTGAGCGGTGAGGCCTGAAATTTGAAATAAAGTAAGAGAGAGAACGGGAGAAGATGAGAAAGGAAAGAGAGTGCGTAATTAATGAGGAGAGAGGAGAAAGCCTGCAAGCTCTTATGTTTTCATCTTTTTAATTTCCACATCAGATGACACTTGTCACGTTTTGAGTGGAGCCATGCAAGCACAATCATGCCACGTAGGACAATGACGTGGTAGTATGATACCAGTGAATATTTTCTCCTCACCCAAGGACCAATGTTACTTGTTTATCTTATCTATTTCAGCCAAGAAAGGATTTTAATAGGCTTTAAAGCTGAAGCTAGAGGTGCCAAAAGGGATCGTGGCAGGATGGCACAACTTCGTGGATACAATTCTTGCCTGCTGGAAATAAATCTTCAGGGTACTTGAAATGACTCAAGAAGCCTTGCTAGAGTTCTCTTTATCCTCCTCATTAGGCTAACTCAGACTCTCTGGATGATTTCATTTATAGTCACATATTAATGCCTGTAGATTTAGATAACTTAAATACTTCAGACAAAGACAAGCCATTTTCAAGGCAAGAGGTTACTGTGAGGTTTTAATGCAAATATTTTTTCACACATTGACCACCTAAGTATTAAATAAAGAGAAACAAGTCATATGTACCGTTGTCTGCAATTGCAGAGGCAACTGATTCATCGAGTTGTCCCGAATTTCCAATGCATGTAGTGCAACCATAACCAACTAAATGAAAGCCGTGCTGGTTCAGATACTTTTGCAACCCACTGCAGAAGCAAATGTTGGAACAATAAGTAATGCACTCAAATAGCTATCGAATTATAACAAGATACATCTTGCACACCTCTTGAGCAGGATTTTTGTGAGAACTCCAGATCCAGGCGCAAGACTTGTTTTAATCCATGGTTTAACCTGAGACACGGTTGTTCTTGTTAATCTCTTCTGTAACCAAGTTTATGTGCCAAATCTCAATTTGAAATGCTGAGAGTGAGGCCACCAGAAAAGTCCAAAGAGGTCAAAACATTTGAGAATCGAAAACCAACCTCCAAACCAAGTTCACAGGCTTTCTTTGCAACAAGGCCAGTGCCAAGCATGACACTAGGGTTTGATGTGCTTGTGCAACTTGTAATTGCTGCAATAACGACACTACCACGCGTAAGCTCTGCAGGTATTCCATGGAATGAAAATGGTACCACTCTATCTTGTGCCTCCTTCGGTATAGCAAATCCCTAAAATAATTTAAAGTGGGAAACAAATATGCAAAAGTCACATGAATCAACATTGTGATTAGGATGGTTAAAATTAAATTTCAGATGACAATGTAGCCACACACACACACACACACACATCAGACGAATAATCAGCTATATGGAATTTGCATTAGGAGGCACTCAACTTGCTTCCAGAATAAAAAAAATCTATAAAGCTGAACAAACTTAAAAGTTATACACATAAGAAAAACCTCCACACAAGCAGAGTTATCATCATAGGAAGCTATTAAACTAAAGAAAACTTACAAATGGTAGAAAACTAGAATTATCCATGAATGCCCAAGCAAATTTCACGGAGCAATTACCTTGAAGCCAACTTTGTTGTCAAGACAAGCATGCCAATCAGCCTTCATATCTTTCAAAGGAACTTGGTCATGATGCCTTCATGAAGAAATAAAGAAAATCATCATTGGGAACAGCAAATGATTAACGTGCAATAGGATCAATAATATTCATTCCCTTTTTGGTCCTGCAACTGAAGGTTCAACTTCTGCCAGGTCCAATTGAAGATAAGATGTGTATGCTCTTTCTTGTTGAGGCTGGAAAATCAAAAATAATAAGTGGATGTGACACATCCACACCTTTAGATCACTTCTTCAACAAAAGGAAAGGACAAAAGTTACCTCATTATAGTCAACAAACATCTTGTTTGCACGCAAATATGCCTCCATCATGGACACCTAAGACAAAGCATAAATTACATGGCAAGACAGCTTTATCTTTCACAGAGAATGGACACTGAATTTGTAACATAAATCTATATCAAATCAGCTCACCATTACATCACTCCGTCCTGTTAACCTCAGGTACAGCAACGTAAGATGATCCACAGGGAAGAAGCCCATTGTTGCCCCATACTCAGGAGACATGTTTGCAATCATGGCCCTGTCAGCTAGTGATAACCGAGCCATTCCTTCACCTAAATTAAATATGAGGCGTACAATTGGTGTGAAAGAAATAAAAATAGGGTGTGAAAATTCGATTTCCAGAATTTCCTTCTCAGTAACCCACCATAAAACTCGACAAACTTCCCGACAACACCATGCTTTCTGAGCATCTGGGTTACAGTTAAAACTAAGTCAGTGGCAGTGACACCATCACTCAACTGTCCTGTCAACTTGAACCCAACAACGCCAGGCAATACCATGCTCATGGGCTGTCAAATACAAAGGTAATTGGAACAGAGGAAGCAAAAGTTATCTACAATCAAATAGCAGATTATGCTTTCTCTTTGTCCCTACAGGAGTATTACATGCTAATGAAGGTACTTAGGGCATTGATGAACTCTAAGAGTGATAGGTCCTCTTTCTTGAGGCTTCTATAATAGGACCTTAACAGAAATAGAGAGGAAATTACAATTTCTTCAAACTAGATTAACTGCACACAAATAAAGTTAGTAACTTAAGGTGTCTGGCCATCCTCCTCAAAGATCACTATATTTATCACTGCATTTCACACTCAACATATAAGAGCATGCCATAGAGCTCATTATCTTATCGAGATTTCAAAAGAACATATTAATACTCTGGTTCAATCAAATCTGCTAACATACATCAGTCAAGATTAAACAATGTTGGACATGAACAGGTGTGGCAGAGAGAGGAAGCAGATATGTTGAAGTCTACCTGTCCAAGCGTCGCTGCCTCTGCTTCAATTCCTCACTCCCCAACCAGCTACTCCTAACCCATCAATCATAGTTGTATGGGAATCTGTACCAACCACACTATCAGGGTACAGAATGCCATCAGTGTTAAAAACGACCCTTCCAAGATATTCCAGATTAACCTGAAAAATTTATCAAGGATATACCATTTCCACAAACCAAATTGATTAATGTGTTGCCCAGATTTTTATCCACAGAGAGAGAGAGAGAGAGAGAGAGAGAGAGAGAGAGAGTCAAATTAAGTTTTAACCGTGGGCCGCTGAAACATCCTTACCTGGTGGACTATCCCAGAACCAGGTGGCACAACAAGCATGTTATGGAAAGCAGTGGATCCCCACTTGGGAAAGCAAATCTCTCTTTGTTTCTGTGAAACTCCAATTCCATATTAGCCTGCAAAGCATTCTCATTTCTGGCCACATCAACCTGAACAGAATGATCGACAACCAGGTCCACTGGAACCTGCAGGTGTGAGACATTGTAAGTCAATAGCCCCAATTATTGAATCCTCATAAGCAAAAAAAAAAATTAGTAGAAGATTTTGAAACAAACATTCAAATGTGACTACTCATGTTGGGATGCCATTAGTTTTCTAGAGATCTTGACTCCATTTAAATTGCCATATAGTTTATCGCTCTCATGAGAAGCAGTGCAACTGCAAACTTCTATAAGCTTTTGTTTAGCGTAAAAACAAATCTTTGACTTCAGAGTACCAACAAAAAATAATTAAGGCTGTGACTCAGCAAAAGTGAGCGTTCTTGTGCAAATAGCTTGAACTCTTATTTTCTCAGGTTTTGGTAGACGTGAAAAATCATACATATAGGGATCACCCTGTAGAGGAAATAGTAATTCGAATTTGGAAATAACAAAAAATTAACAAATCAACTTGTTCAAAAGTCACCAACCAACGGATTGATCTTTTCAGGATCACCACCAATATCCTTCATGGTATCCTGCATGCAAGCAAGGTCAACCACCGCCGTTACTCCTGTAAAATCCTGTTCAACAACTCAGAAGCCTTAAAATGTGTAAAGCACGACCCAAAAAGCAAGCTACTGTCATCATATAATTAATTTTTAACCTGCAACAGGACATGGGCAGGCTTGAAGGGAATTTCAACTTGCTTAGGTGATGTGTTCTCCCAGTCAATGATCTTTTCAACATCATCCTTGGTGACTAGGAAATTGTCGCAATTACAAATAGCAGATTCCAAGAGTATTCTTATAGAGTAGGGCAGCCTCTCTGCATTGTTCAGGAATGATGGCAACAACTTAATTGGAACCCAGGCAAGAATTGGATGAACACAGAAATCAATAGGGCGATATAATCTTAGTTTGCATCCAAGAAAATGCATTTTGAGGGGTACATAATTTTCCTTTTTGCCAGAGAATTAGATTTGATTAGTAATGTAGTCTTTGGTGAACAAACTAAATGGACAAAAACTGGCAAAAGAGAATGTTTCTCAGAAAACGATTTCTACACTTCTACTTTTAGTTTGTGGCACGTTCAAAAGAACTTGATTTTTGTTGTTTTGAAAATATATTTGATGAGAACAGAGTAAATGCATCATCCATCAATGAAACTGATGCACGTACCTACTCAGGGATCGTTCAAAGCTGGTAAGCTATAAAACTTTCCAAACTCGCCACCTCCAGGCTTGGGAAGGCTTGTCAATATTCTCTTGAAAGCATGTTCTGGAGCTGGAATTCAAAGGAGGAAAATTGCAATAAGTAGCTTGGTATTTAGCACTTGCACAATCATATCTCATCAACAAGATAATCCGTGATCTCCAATTCTGATTTCATTCTAATATGATTGCGGTACAAGACTAGCCCATGAGCGGAATTACTATGATCCTTGACCATCTATTCACCTATCAAAATTAAGTTATGCATGCGCCACACTTTCATGCAATAGATAATTGAATCCAATCAGATTTATAGCTAAGATCAATCATACAGAAAACAATACGAATTACCAACATGAGACTCATGGCAGAGGTTATGCGAACTAATTCATCAGTAATCCAGAAGCTACTAATTGAAAAGGCAACTCATACATCACAAACTATATATGCAAGTAAATGCGCGCAACGGAAACAATTCCTTATATGCACTCCACATGCGACAGTTTATCCAAAAAGCACACCTCAAAAAGCACCGGACACAAGAGGCTTCCATGTGATCGTCTACTCTACACTTAGTTACACTTGACGGCAGACAGATATCACTCCTCCACTCAACGCTATCTCCAGTAGAAATGCGCGCACGAGAGATGACAGTACGTCAAAATGTTCATCTATAATCCAACACCAGGACGATGACGTTCTCTTTGTTCTTATAGCGAAGTTACTTCTGGAGTTTATCTAGCTTGCACTTAGTTTTTAACATAAATGATATCTTCAAGTTTTCAACGGCGATCATGCTGAAAGCAGAGAGTCGACGGGAATCCCGTACTCGTAGTAGCGATCCTTCGCCGGAACCTCTCGACGACCGGAGCACCGCTTCTAATCCGAGCGCGGAGACTCGGCGGAGGAGACCGCCAGCGCATGCCGCGGCGGAGCCTCAGGGCGGCGGAGAAGCTCGGGCAGCGGAAGCTCCGATCGGCGCGCTTCGGAACGGAAGGCGGAGGGGAGGACGACGAGGAGGTGGAGCGAGCGGTCCCGGCGAGAGGACGCCGCGGGTGGTAGGAAGGAGGAGGCGGCGGAGGAGGGTGTCCGGGGGAGAGGAGCGGAGGCGGAGCGAGCTCTGGAGATGGCGAGGAGGGAGGGAGGGGACGGGGACGGGGACGGGGACGAGGAGGGCGTGCATGGCGGTTGGAAGTGGAAGGGCGAGGGGTTTCAGAGGGAGAGGCGAAGGAGGAGGAGTGGAAGTAGAAAGTGAAGGAGAGCGGAAGAAGAAGGTGCGAGAAGGAGAGAAGGAGGGGTGGCGAAGGCGAAGAGGGAAAAACTTCTTCGTTTCTGTTTTTTGGTTTCGCTTCCGCCAAAATCGAATAATTTCGAAGGGGCGGGGCCTCGCGTTCGGGCACGCGCCCGATTCGCGCGGGGTCATTGGCGCGTTTAGCCAGAGAACTCTCGTAAACGAACGGGATAATTACGCAAATAATTTTTAAATTTGTGTAATTTAATTCACAAATTTTCAATTTAATTAGTATAATCTCTCAATTTTAATTTAATATACGATATTATCTTTAATCTTTGGTACATGCACAAGATTATATTGAATATGTATTAAAATTTTAAGGATCATACTGAATAAATTAATAGTTCGAGAACGATGTTGCACTTAAGGCTAAAATTCCGAATTATTATCCTTTCATTTGCCTAGGCAAAAAAGGAAAAAAAGAAATTAAACGGACGAGAGATGCAGATTATAAAGTTTAATGGACCAAAGTTTACTGAAATTTGACGAATTATTTTCACGCTGACTAGTCAGACTAGAGCACTCGACAATGCAGAATGCAGAAACTAACGGAACCAAAAAACGAAGAAAGCAAAACATTAGCTCACTCCTCAGTCTTCAGTCGGGGCGATCCGGAAGCCAAGACGGGAGCACGTCTCCGCCGGCTGGCGCGGCGGAGGCACCGTTGGAGGCATCGCCGGAAAGCACAGAAGCATCGCCAGCATTCCCAGTTTCTCTTTCCGGTACGTTCAGGAACGAATTCATTTTGACCTGTTAAACTGCTCTCACCATAAACCCTCTCTATGCCCTCGAGCCCCTGGAGATAAGTTGCTGCAAAGTGCAAAGGAATAGATCGAAGACCCACAAAACCATGTATTGCTCCAATCTTAACTCGTGGATCACCCCAAGCCCACCATTTTCGGACACATCTTCGCTCGTCTCTCAACTTCGCCAAAACCCTCTTCGCGTTTCTCTTCGAATCTCGCCATCAAGTGCTCAATCTCCAACTCATCAATCTTCACTCTATGCACCGATTCGTTGCGGTCTCCGAGAACTCAGAGAACGAATTGAGTCCGTGAAGAGCACGCAGAAGATCACCGAAGCGATGAAGTTGGTGGCTGCGGCGAAAGTCCGGCGTGCTCAACAAGCCGTGATCAATACAAGACCGTTTGCTGAAACCCTTGTGGAATTCCTGTGCCACATGAATGAACAGCTTCAAGGGGAGGATGTAGATGTTCCTTTGACAGTCATCAGGCCCGTAAGGAAAGTCGCCCTCGTCGTTGTGACTGGTGATCGGGGCCTTTGTGGCGGATTCAACAATGCGGTCCTCAGGAAGGCCGAGACCCGGATTGTGGAACTGGAAAATCTTGGATTGGACTACACCTTGATTAGCATCGGAAAAAAGGGTAATTCATATTTTATGCGCAGGCCTAATGTTCCAGTTGATAGGTTTATAGAGGGAGACAGTTTTCCTACGGCAAAGGAAGCCCAGGTGATTGCGGACGATGTCTTCTCATTGTTTGTTACCGAAGAGGTCGATAAAGTCGAGTTAGTGTACACTAAGTTTGTGTCATTGATCAAGTCTGATCCGGTTATCCATACTTTGCTTCCTTTGTCGCCTAAGGGAGAGGTACTTGATGTGAATGGAAATAGTGTTGATGCCAATGGGGATGAGTTATTCAGATTGACTACTGAAGAAGGGAAATTGTCAGTTGAGTGGGAGCAAACTGAGAAGAGGAACAGCGAGATTTCGCCTCTGTTGCAGTTTGAGCAAGACCCTGTTCAGATTCTCGATGCTATGATGCCTCTGTATTTGAATAGCCAGATTTTGAGGGCATTGCAGGAATCAATTGCAAGTGAACTAGCTGCTAGGATGAATGCCATGAGTAATGCGACCAACAATGCCGTTGAATTGAAAAAGAATCTCTCAATGGCTTATAACAGGGAACGGCAGGCAAAGATTACAGGGGAATTATTGGAAATTGTGGCTGGAGCTGAGGCATTAAGAGATTTTGACTAATTTGGAGGCTTGAGGCACTAACAATTTTCATTTATTAGGAACTTTTCTTCCTTTCATGGCTAGATTCCCTCTGCTATCTGCACATACTTTCGCCGAGACTTGGAGGGTTAATTGGCTGATTGTTGAATTGACAATAATATCTGAGTGGAGAAGGTAGCCTCTTTTTGTTTCATTCTTTGTGCTCTGGCTGGGAAGAAAAACTATTTGCCATATTTTGGTTCGTCGCAACTTTCACAAAAAGAGTTAGCTGTATGCCTTTGTCAATCATCATTATTGTATTATCTCATTCTTTCTTCTCTGCTATATGCTAACCTAAGGTCATTACATTGAAGACCCGAATATGATGCTTTCTAATTGCTGCAGTTAGTTAGAGTAATATGATTTCCCGGAGTGCATTTTCAGGGAATGTTTTGTGTTGGAATCTTTCTGGTTAATCTCTCATTTAGTAGAGGGACCGTTCTACATTTATCTGCTCACTGAAGAAACACTAGTTACTACCATTGCTGGAGTGGGATCGGATATTATGTAGTTCGGTGGCTGTTTGGTCAAATGGGCATCAACAAAATGAGAAGTGTATACTGTGTGGCTGGCAGGATTGGTGCTATAGGTGGCATATTTCTGATAGTAGTTTTTTAGGGAAGAGAAAATTGGCCATGGCAGTAAACACTCCACCTTGTTTGCTCTTTTACTGGTATTTAGTTAGAAATGAGGATCATACATCCCATGGATGGACATGTTCTCTCCAGTTTAAGTATCGGGAGGGAAATACTCAAAGATGCTAATTTCATCTTCAACTTTCTCTTTACTTCCTTCCGCCTGGCAAATCTATTGACAATTGTAATCATAAGAGTTGACAATCCTCCTCCAGCGGCCTGACTTGCACTGCCTGGAGTTCTGGATGAACTTAAGGAGGGAGCTTCTCTAGTTGATTCCTTACCCTGCCTTCTCTACTTGCTCTCCTGCATTCTGATAAGTTTGTCTGCAATTATATGACCGATAAAAGAATTGAGAGTAACTGAAGAGATGGGAAGTAGAGACTAAAAACGATGGAGAGTGCTCGATCCATTTTGTTGTGGGAGAGAGACGTATTGGCAGAAAAACAGACCTTAATTTGCTATGGCCTTGCCTCTTCAGGGTTTGTGCTGGCGAGTGCTTTTGGTTTCTATTACCTAACTGATATCATCGTGCTTAAGCATTACCTTGTCATGGCTGCTGAATTTGCGACCAACTGAAAGGCCACATTGATAGAAACTGTAAGCAATGCTTGTCAATGGATTCTGTTGCTAAGAGCTCAACTTGTGTACATGCGATGATGGATTAGCCACTGTAAGACATATCTAGTGCAGCTTTTCCAGACCCTTTAACACTGCCTGGTGTGCTTACTACTATAATTTCTGGAGATGCTTGCTTTTATGTGGGTTCTGTAGAATCCTGAATAATCTGGTGGCTTTGACTGCTGGGGAAGTTGTTGGGTTGTAGGTTGTGTTTTTCCTCCTTTTGGTTTCTCTCTGCTGCTGTCTAGACTTGTAAACTTAAATGGGATGTTATCATCCTTTGTGGAGAATAGGATTTGGAAGTTCAGATGTTGATGTGATAACTTCTCATGTTGATATGTTCGTTCAATTTCCAAAACATGGTGTTGTGATTTAAGGGTCAAGAGAATTCCTCCCATGATAAAAGAGGGGGTGTAGATCTATGGTGGCTTGACAAAATTAGTGTTTATAGGCTTCATCCTACCAACTTTAATTGCCATATATTCGTGATTAGAAAGAACATGAGAGTCTGATATGGATACATAGAAATTGCGTGCGTAGGCAACGAAAGAACCATGAAAAGTGACTGCCGGTGCAGCATGTTTTGTGATTTCTCCATTTCATCCATATAAGAGTGCATATCTGTTCTCCCAAGGCTATGAGATGTCTAGAGAGAAGATTCTCATCCTGTCTTAAGAACAGACGGAATGTCACTATATAAAAAAATGTGGTAACTTCCATCAATTACTTCAATTATGGCAAACCTTGAGCAAGATGACAACAATTCGAACTATCAATCAGAAAAAAAAAAAAAAAAAACTGCAAGCAAAGTCAATGTTCCTCCGTACTCAGGTTTGCCACTCTCAGGTTTCGGAACCGTGAAGGTTCAAAGAGAGGATTTTACCATTATTTACAACAGTCAAGAAGTAGCTTCTTCAGCCAGGCTATATTTTCAAATGACATCTTCTCTCACAGTGATCTTCAAGGAATTAACAGTACAAAAATGAACCGTACGAAAGGCCCAAAAGAAATGCCATGAGTTGCGTGCCTCTATTTGGCATCTCAGGCGAACAAAAATAAATCTCGAAGCAGAATCAACTTTCCAGGTCAAGAAACAGCTTCCAAATTTTAGATTGCATGACTTCAATTTACAATAGTTCATCTGTAGACGTGAAAGAGCACCCGTAGTTGTTGATTGGTGCCTAGGAGAGTCTCCCCTGGTGTTGGTTGCCACTACTCATCATTGCGCAGAACTCCTGGTAGTTGATTCTGCCGTCCTGCCAACACAGAAGAAAACGTATAAGCTCTCGATGCTAAAAGGAGTATGTGGTTGCTTTTGTGGGACTTCCGTAGTTTCCAATTTCATTGTCAGTGAAGAAAATAGAAGTGTTCAACAGGATTAGCTTTCTAGAAAGCTTGAAAACGGTAATACCATTTCAAAACAAAAGCAACCTTAAATCCAAAGGAAATCAAACTCACATTGTCTGTGTCAACTTCGGCTATGATATCTTTAATGCTGTCTTCATCTCCCATTCCATATCCTCTCATGGTGGTCTCAATTTCATCCATTGTGATGAACCTAAGAAAATCAAGAAATAATGATCACTTGCGTCAGTAGGTGTTTTTACCCTTGACACAGAGGAGGAAGAACTCCAAACTTAGGATAGAATTTGATGCATGAAATGCCTTCGATAGATTGTGGATATAACCAAGTAAATCCATATTCAATGTCTGGAGAGATGGACCGTGAAATTCACAGAGACACAAGTCCTGATTCTTGAACAGTTTATGACGTGGGAAGGGAACACTTACCCACTATTATCCTCATCGAAATGCTGGAAGGCTTTGTAAAGATGTTCATCATTCTCTAGTCCATTGTAGCTGTTATGAACTCAATGTAGTCAACTTCCATTTCCATCCACATCAGCCTGAAGTACAGGACAAGGATATCAGTCGCACCAATTCAAACTCCTCACACCCAAAAAAGAGAAAAAAATCAGGTTGAGTAAGTTGGGCACTCCATAACATATATCTTACTGCTTCCATCAGCTGCTTCACTTCTGCCTCTGTGAGCTTCGATCCAAGCTGAGCTAATCCTGTCTTCAGCTCCTCATATGTGATCGTTCCACTCTTGTCAGTATCCATATTCGCGAACATTGCTTTCAACCCTTGAATATCTTCTTCAGATAGATTTTCAGCGACAACCTATTTTCGTTTTACAATAGCAAAGTTATTAGCATAACATGATTGCCTAATCAATCTCTGTACTAAATTAAGACTTGGAAATAGCATTCTTAACTAACCATATTGTCAATCAATTAGCAAACGCAAACAATTTGAATTTGGAAACATGGGAAACACCCCATCCGGAAATAATCCCTTCGGTTACACTTGTATGCTCTTTCAGCAAATACAAATAGGGACATAAAGAAACAAGATGCACTCCAATAATGCAGGGACTAACCTTCACTGCAAGTTTCTTCAGCTTGTTCATTGCTCTGAGTTGCTTCATTCTTGAAAGGACAGCACTGTCTATCGGCTCGTCTGATGCATCTCCACCTTCCTTAATCCAACGATGCTCTGAACGAGACAGAAATATCATGTGGTTGGTCAGAAGAGAGTATAAGCTTCTAATGCACCAGCAAGTTCGACATTTGGACTATGTCTAGAGAAATAACATGCCAGGAGAGGACTCCTACTTTCATTGTTTAGTAGAAAAAATCTTATTAGTCATAAACTCAGGCATAGATAAAAAGAGCTAGCACTTCTCATACTTCGTTTTGGCAAAAAAATTATATCCCTGATAGAGTAGCACGAAGGTTTCCAAGTCAAAAGGATTCCAACAAAAAAGACAGACATTAAACTTTTCTAAGAGCATACGTCTTGTAAGGCAGAAGTATAATCACCTAAAACCTGGGCAGAAGTTTTCTTGGGGTCCTTCGTCAACATTTTCTCGACCAGGTCCTTAGCACTGGCGGAAATACTTAGCTATGGTTGACTTTCAAAATCAATATCTCCTTGCGGTACCTCATCAAATACCCCCTCCTCAGTTTCTGCAATGGCGCACTTATTAGACACTACCGATGCCAAAATCACGCACCACTTCATTGCCAGCATGGTTCTGAAGAAATGATTGAACTACGTGGTCGTGAGAGCGCGAAGAATTATGTAAGGAAACAAAGGGAAAGGACAAGGACATAATCTTTACCAGCCCAGAATGGAGGCACGCCACCTGGTAGGATATAAAGTATAACTCCTGCACTCCAAATGTCTATTTCCTTCCCGTAATTGCTCCGCAAAACCTCAGGAGCAACATAGTAAGCAATCCCGACAAGATCCCGGTACACCTTGCCTGGAAAATAAGAGGTAAGCAATGGAAACAGTCAAAAAAGCTGACAAGATCCACTCGATTTCTCTTAAAGTTTGAGAGCTATAACAGAACATTAAGCTGAGCCTAATTTCAGAGCTACTTTCGTCAGCAACCTGCCACAGCGGCTCTCAGTTGCACACCACATCATTTTCACTTGCAAGAAACACCTGCCTTCAAGCATCTAGCATTGTACAAGAGACATCGGGGACCTGCTACATTCTTTGACGGAAATAAACAACACAAGTTTGTGCCAAATACTACTCTTCTGTAGAAGATCATCATGCAGCAACTCAGCATCTAACCTCCTAAAAGAGGGTAGTATAAAATGTGTCCAAATCCACAACCTTGTGATAAGAGTAAATTCACTCCCGGTTTATTAATTTACCAAAATTTAAGGAAAAATTTTAAATACAGAACTGAAGTGTATCGATTTTCTCAAAAGGTGGCCCAAAATTAACATTGTTTTAAATAGAAGTCTGAAATAACCAAAACAGTCTCCTCAAATAAGGGTTTCGGTGAGCATATACATCTCACATGCCACTTTTCAAGTAATGGTTGGGGCCATTTTTGTCCATAGTTTTTTTTTCCTTTCTTTCTCCGCTCTTCTTCTTTCTTCTTCATACAGCCGACTCTCCAGTTCAACTTCTTGTTTCTTTTCTCTCCGTTACTTCTTCCTCAGCACGAAGCGACGTCCGGAACAGCTGAAGCTTCGAAACTTCTCCCCCTCACAACTCACAAGATTCGAACTTTCTTGTAAGACTCAAAGTTCCTTCTTGTTTTCGCCTGCAAATTGGGGCATCCGATTCCGGGGACTGGGGAAGGGTCTGTCCTTGACGGATTGGGGAAAGGTTTTTCACCCGTTTCCATTCTCTTGCAGATATAGTCGGTATAATTTTTTTGTTTTTCTTTCTTTTTAGGAAAAAAGTTAAGCATCAGGTGAAAGCAAGAAGATGAACCGGAGAGATGAAGAACGATGATGCTGAACAGAGAAAAAAGCAAAAAAGAAAAAGGCATTTGGACGAATGCCCCCGTCATGGTGGCATGTGAGATGCACATGTTTGGCCGGGCCTTTAATTGAGACTAGATTGTCACTTGATGCCCTTATTGAAAATTTCCCAAATTTAATTGAAGTCAGGGAATACATAGCCTTCCGAATAAATTATCAGCTCATTGCTATACGCTTTGCGTGTCATGATCTTACATGCACTCTAGGATCCTGAAAAACTGACTGGCACCATTCTAATTTCAAACATTTTGTCACCAAGCTGAAGGTTCAATACATCCTAGAATTGCAAACTATTTACCATTTCACTACCAAAAGTGAAAGCTGGTCCCTTCATTACATAATACCAGTCGGCAGTCATGCGTGAACCAACCAAAAAGGAAGAATTTGTAAGTGAAAAATAGAATATTCACCTTCTTCGATGAACATGGACAATCCGAAATCTGTAGCCTTCAAGGGGGCATCCTCATCCCTGCTAGCCAACAAGAAGCTCTCGGGCTTGAGATTCCTATGCACAACACCCATGAAATGGCAGGCCTGAACAACATTGACAATCTCCCTACGGACTGTAGCCGCTGCTCTCTCGCTGTAGTGACCCTTGGCGATGATCCTTTCAAAAAGGTTGCCACCGGCACAGAGCTCCATTACAAGGTGGACCGATTTCCGGTCCTCATAAGCACCCTTGAACTCCACTATATTGGGCTGGCCACTCAAATGCTGCATGATCTGAATCTCCCTTCTCACGCCCTCCTTATCATTCTTGCACACAAGCTGCCTCTTTGAAATGGACTTACAAGCATATTGCCTACCAGTGGAAATCTCAGTACAGAGATAAGTGACATCAAACTGACCTCTACCTAGGTCTTTCCCAAGTGTATAGTAAAACTTGACGTCTTCATAGGGCTTGCCCAGGATTGTGTCCAACTTCTGGACTGGTTCGGGGTGCTGTTGCTCATGGGGTCTCTGGTCATTCGCACCTCCAAATCTGTACCCATTTTGCTGTGGCTCAGGAGCTTTGTCCTTAGTGAGACAACAACCCATGTCTTTATTTCTCTTCGGAGAGAACAAGCAATGATCAGAATCGGAGGAAAGATAGGATCCCGGAATCAGGAATTGTGCAGAATGCACTGAACTTCGAGGGAAACAGAGAGGGAAGGACAGATGATTCGTGAGATGAACTGAGAATGGGAGAGAATAAGCGGAGGTTGCGACAAAACAAGGCAGCTTTGGATGGTGACTTGGGAGATTTTCAAGGAAAACGTGTTCATGAATTGAGAGAAAGTCAAATTGTGATTGGAACAGAACACGGCTTCATTAAGGGTTCTTTAAAAAGACCTTGGTCAACTGTTCAATTGAGTCAAATAATGTCTTTTCCCGTACTAGGATTTCGTGATATATACGGCCAAACATAATTTCTTTCGCATCTAAGCAGGTCCTTAAAAAGCTGTATCTCTTGAGGTCTCTCCCTTAAGCTTTTAGGGATGTAAAACCTCAAAGGGATATTTCCTCCAAGTGTGGAAGATAAATATCCACCTGAAACAATGGAAGCATCTGTGTGATGAAAGTAGACGCCATGTCAACCCTGGCTAGTTACAGCCAAATAAGCAGATATAATAGCCTTTTATGCTTGGGGTGACAGATAGGTTCTTACCTTTGGGTGAGAACCTGCAGGGTTAATGCTAACGCGATTTAACCCGCAAATTGACGTGATTTTCAAGAAAAATGTGTACGAGAATTGAGAGAAAGTCAAATTGTGATCGGAACAAAACACGGCTTCATCAAGGACTCTTTAAAAAGACCTTGGTCAACTGTTCAATTAAGTTAAAATATTGTCTTTTCCTGTACTAGGATGTCGTGATATATATGGCTAAACAAAATTTCTTTCACACCACCAAAATGGTTGCCGAGTGATAAAAGAGATCTCCTGGCTCTCCAGTCCTTGGAGATTAGTTGCTGAAAAGGAAAAGATTGAAAACCCATATATATAACCATGTATTGCTCCAATCTTAACTCATGGGTCACCTCAAGTCAAGACCACCATTTTCGGACACGTCTTCACTCTGTCTCTCAATTTCGCCAAAACCCTCTTCGCGTTTCTCTTCCGATCGCGCCGTCAAGTGCTCATTCTCAAATTTGTCAATCTTCACTTCATGCACCAATTTGTTGCGGTCTTCAAGAACTCATAGAACGAGTTGAGTCTGTGAAGAACACGCAGAAGATCACTGAAGCAGTGAAGTTGGTGGCTGCGACAAAAGTTCGGCGTGCTCAAGAAGCTGTGATCAACGCAAGACCTTTTGCTGAAACCCCAGAGGAATTCCTGTGCCCCATGAATGAACAGCTTCAAGTGGAGGATGTAGATGTTCGTTTGACAAATGCCAGGCCCGTAAGGAAAGTCGCCCTCATCGTCGTGACTGGTGATCAGGGCCTTCATGGCCGATTCAACGATGCAGTTCTCAGGAAGGCGGAGACCCGGATTGCAGAACTGGAAAATCTTGGATTGGACTACACGGCGATTCGCGGCAGATAAAAGGGCAATTCATAGTTTATGCGCAGGCCTAATGTTTTCCTGCAGCAAAGGAAGCCCAGGTGGTTGCGGACGAGGTCTTCTCAGTGTTCATTAGGGTCGAGTTAGCGTACACTAAGTTCGTGTCCATTGATCAAGTCTAATCCGATTATCCATACTTTGCTTCCTTTGTTTCTACAGTGAGAAGAAGTACCCACTACTAAATGAGAGATTAACCAGAAAGTTTCCAACACAAAACGTTCTCTAAAAGTGCGCACTGGGCATCGACATTACTCTAACCAAATGCAGCAACTTGAAAGCATCATTGTCAATGGTCGTGTTAAGTCATGCCACGGTAAAATTTAATAACTCGACGGCATTTTCATTAGTTTCTTTGCATTTGAATTTTTTTCAAATGGGTAAGTCTACGTCTTGTACGTTCGCCTAAGCAGTCGGAAAATAATTTTTGTGGAGAGTCGTAGAAGAGGTCTGCGGAGGAAAAGCTAAAAGTTAGTGGCAGCAACTGCCGTGGTGGGGAGTTTGGAAAGTGATCCACTTCCCCCCGCCATTGAGCAGTAGATTCATTATTTTACATATTGACCCTTCAATTTTGCGTTATTTTGATAAAAATAAAGAAAAAGACCAAACTTCAAAACTAATTTTTAGAGTGATATAGAAGTACACACACATATATATATATATATGTGTGATGTATGTATGTATGCATTTGCGTGTGTAAAATTCTTTCTCTTTTATTGGGTTACATAATATTTGAGAACAAGATTTAGAAAAATTCATATAAAATCTTTATATAAATATGGAAAAATCACGTAAAAACCATTTTTCTATTTGTTTTCGAGTCTTAGGCTTAGGCTCCTTATATCGAAAAAAAAAATGCTTTTTGGTTAATAAATATTTTGTTAAAAACTGCATTAGACACTTGTTAAGTGACTAATAGAGTAATATTATAATTTTCAACGCATCGTCTGCTTTCACTGTATGGGTAATTAACGCACAGGAAAAGACAGTACTCCCTCGGAACACTCGTTTGTAAGACTAAACGAAACGCGAGAGCACTCCCTATGTTGAGTCGATGGCATACATAATCAAAGCACAAATTAGCAGGTTTCCCTCCCCTCCGAAGAGATTACCGCTTGTTTTTTATGCTCGCTTAAAACGTGCCAGACTCACCGTTCACTGTCACGTGACGTGCCGGAATCCGGACAGGACCACGTCAGCAGGACGCAAGGAACGGCTGACGTGGTCAGATTCCATGCAATTTCCCGCTCGTTCGCTTCGCAAAACCCTAGTAGCGCCCCCTCTCGCTCGCTCTCCCTCGTTTTTCTTTTCCTTTTCCCTCGCTTTCCCGCCTCCCGAAAACCTTCTTCTTCCCTCCCTCTCTCTCTCTCTCTCTACAAATCATTCCACATCCACACCCCACGCCATCTCTCTCTCTCCCTCTCTCTCGCTTTTCTCCTTTCTCTCTCCGGAACGCGCGCGCGCGCAGAGACGGCGGGACGGAGGAGCATGAAAGCCTCGGTCTCAAGAACTCCGCCGCCGTTCCACCGGTACTTGAAGCCTGGGGCGCTGGCTCGGCTCCGGGACTCCAGGATCAGCTCCCGATCTCACAAGCCAGAACCTCTCTCTCGGTTCGACCCTCCCCGGGCACGAAACCAAACCGCCCAGCTCCAGATCCCCGGGGCCGATCCGGCGCCGCAGCTGCTCCTCGGCAGCGGCTGCGGCGGCGGCGGCGGCCCTCGTTGCCTCGCGAGGAAGCGGCTCGTCGCTCATAGATCCGTGCTTTTACTGAGCCTGGACTCCAGTGCTGGCGGCGGCGGCGGCGATCCCTTCTTGAATGCGTCGGGCAACGATGCTCTCGTCGCCCATTGACTAGCTCAGTGAATAACTCCCTTTTTTTCTTCCTCTCTTTTTTTTTTTTCTGTCTGGATTTGCTTTGGTCGATTTGGTTAGGTTCGATACCCTGGTAACGTGCATCAAATCATAATAAAAACTCTGCAGTCCATAAAATGCCCCGATCGACATCGTCAACAGTTAAATTGCGGAGACCCGTGTTCATCTACCACCGATGCGTAAATGTTGCGAAATGCTCGCCTAGATCTGATGGTTCGAACGTCGCGAGGCCAATGCGGGACTCCAAAGATCAGTGTTTATGATTAATTCGACCCATCATGGACAAGATCTAGGCAAACTGTTTCTCTACGTATACAGTTCTTATGTTCTACGTAAGTATGCTCGGTAGGTTCAAGTCGCGACGCGACGGTTAGTTTTAGTTTGTGGTAGAGAATTAGCAGACCAGGATACATGTACAATCAAGAATGAAGCTAACGCATCTCTGGTGTTCCTTCATCGTTTTAGCCGATGGAGCTTCAGCTTGGCCCTTCTTTCTTCGGCGGAGTGCAGATGGGGTCTAGGGTATGTTGGGTAGTGTCGCGGCTCTGTCGATCAAGTGTTTGTGGAAGAGGAGATGAGGAGGAAGACCAGCAGTTGGAGGTTCAGTTTGCAAGATAGAATGCGACTGTTTACTTGCGGTTGTGATTGTTCTACTTAATTTCCAAGAAAAATAAAAGTACTCGGATTCGAATTGGAATAGCGATTTTACTTTCAAGGCACCACAAAGTAGCTTCTCCAGACATCTTATGTGAAAGCGAAATGCCTTCGGTTTAAAACTTTTCAATTTTGTTAATGCAATCTTAAATATTTGTGCGAAATTTTAATGTAGTTCTTTTGGTTAATTACCATAAAAAATTATTGAATGGCACGAGTAAACTAGTCCATGGCACGTTAGTGTGCCGCATAAGCAATGAGTAGATGCCGTGCAACAATTTTTGACGGCAATTGACTGGAGGATTATATTAGAATTTCAAGCAAATATTTAGGATTATATCGGTAAAATTAGAAATTTTAAAACTGAATTTAGGGCAGATTGGATTGCTAGTCCTGGTCCTTAGTTAGACGAAGAGTCAAGACGACTAGCACGGCCCTCCAGCACTAATTTACGTCTGGCCATGGATAAGCTAGGCAGGCCTAAAAATGTCAATGGGCTCGAATTATGCAGCCCACTTCACAATTTCTTCCTTCACATGAATTTGGTTGACCTGTTCAAGAATTTAGCCCATGATGACTTGCTCTCTACGAATTTTACCGTAGCATGACTTAAGCACGATGAGACTCAAAGGTAGATGACTAACTTCTGTCTTGGTAGGGTTATTTAGGAAAAATAACACAACAAATCTCAAATTATATAATTTACTTGATACATTTACCCCAAACTTTTTTTTGTGATATTATAAATCTCGAACTTGTACCAAAGTGACACATTTACTCTCAATCACAGTTTCATTAAGAACTTTCGTAAAAAATCTGATGTGGCATTATTAATATTTTTCAAGTACAAGTGGCGTTGACATGGTCTCACGCAAGCGCCACATCTAATAAAGATTATAAAAGATAAAAACTAAAAATGGCCAAAAAAAAAAAAAGCAAACTAAAGAGAGATTGCTATTGGTCAGGGCCATTGCCGTTCTTCCGACTTTGGTGATGAGGACCATCGACCCTCACTAGTGAGCGGAGCTCAGCCCAGATGGTGTCGAGCTCGAGTGGCACGGCCTAGCTTGCCCAGATGTGGTCCAAAGTAGCAGCATCAACAACAACAGCAACGTTCCTTCTTCGTCATTTGCTCAAGCAATAATCCAAGCATGGGCTTAGCTTAGAGATTATCCTTCAACCCCAATTTTTTCAACCCCACCACCTCCAATTGATCTAGACTCTCCTCAACTCTCAAGTCTCCCTCCATGTTGCAGACCCTTTTAGATCTAGCAGCTATGGTGGCCGCGAGCTTCGAAGCCAGATCGACCCCGAAGCTAGCACCATGGCCAAACCTGGCTTTGAAGCAAGTCGCAGCGAGATTATCATCTCCAAGACACTCACCCCTCCTAATTCACTTGTGCAAAATTGAAATCTTAAATTTGAGAGTAAGCGATGGCCACCTCGCGGGCAGTCAAGCAAGGGTTGATAAACTCCGTTAGAGGTCCAGGCAGCAATGGGCAGCAATGGACAAGTATCAAAGGAGCTTTGGCCAAGTGATCATGAGCTTGTAAACAATGAACATAAACTTTGAAGACGATGAACAATAACTTCACAATCTAAGGAGCAAACTCCACATCTGAGGTCGTGTGGAGGCCAACTGCGATTCGTCATATCTAAGGTCTTGATCTCATTGATGGCCTGTAGGGGTCGATGGCCCTCGCTGGCAAAGCCAAAATAGCAGTGGCGCCACCATATGCAATCTCTCTTTCCTTCCTTTTTTAAATCTTTTTCTATGCCCACGGCAACGTCACTTATATCTAAAAAGCATTACTAGTGTCACGTCAGGTTTTTAACGGCGATTTCTAACGGAATTGTACGAGAGGGTATACAAGTTACTCGGATACAAATTTAGGTCGGGATGGGCTCGACCTCGTTATGCAAGTTCGCCCATCACTTTTTAGTGGTACGCGAATTGAGCAGGGTTCCATTTGGAGTACAGTTGGATCTAATCTCGCGCTTTTACTAACAGCCATTAATCTCACATTTCATCTCCTAACTCTTCACCCCCGAAACTGAAAAACGAAAACGAATTTGTTAACCTTTTGAATTACGATAAGAGATATGCATATTATAAGCGGACAAGTGAGCAATGCGCGATTAAACATTGTTATCTATGGTCGTGCAAATGCTGGAGCGTCGGCCGAAGAGGGCCAAAGGTACGCACGTGCCTAATGCGCGGCCGCCACAGGATGCATCCGCAAGTTGAAGAGTCCGTCCAAGAGAAATGAATCCACCCTGTCTCGTCAATCAAATGAAAGAATTTCTTGTGATGCTCTTGCGCTGGATGGCAGATTTGTCTCCTGATTCGTCCCAGATTTCAGCTTTCTTTTGGAGCAATAAAAGGAGTGTGTTGTATCCGCCACGAAACCTTGTTGGCGTCGGAACGTAGGTTGTCCCCTTGTGTTGTACCCTTCGGAATTCAAGTAAAGCTAAGTGCGTTGAATGTCGGCTCTTCCAAATATTCGCACGTGCGTCACACTTCGGAAGTAATTTATGTTTCCTTTTGTCCTCAGGCTCCTATTCAATGATATCTTCAACCGAGTTCTTCGTTCGTTTTGTTAACAATTGCTACCTAAACACTTGTTAACCATGTTTGATTATACTAGCTTAATAAAAAAAGAATTCGGATTTGGAAATATGTATCAGACAAAATATAAGAGAACGATATATTAAATGCAAAATTTCCTTCTCCTTTTTAGTGTTTGATTAAGAGAGACTAGCTAATAATCTCTTTTCTTTTTCCATTTCATTCTAATACGCTCGAGAGGAATTACTCTTATTATGAACCTCGAAAGTATGCGGAGTTAATTTAGAGCACTGCCATTACTGCTCTCTCTTAATTTGCTTCAAGAAAACCCGCCGCTTGTTTTTTTTAATAAATGGCAGAGTTCGAGAGTGTCTGTATTGACCATTCAACGCGAGTGAATGTGCACCTCTTGCTTACCAGAGAAAAAAAAATGCGAATCTTTTTGCTATGATGGTTATGTCTACATGATAGCTTTAAGTTTTGCCGATTTTATACTGCATGAAATATTTTGCTGATGAATTATATAGTCAATAGTAGATATCAACTATTTAATAATTAACAAAAGTAGCATAGTTATTGCTTGATAACATTTCAAGACAAAACTACTCTATTATTTTTATCCAAAACAATACTGTGACTCTTTATTTTGATATTAAACGATGAACAAAAATTCTAAACTTGTTAATAGCTCTTTTCACATGGTATGAAAGAGATAACTATTCATAGTAACACTACGATAAGAAAAGAAGAAAATACATGCTATGAAGATAGTAAAAATTATTAGAGATAGATAGAATCTTAGGCCTAATTCCAAAAAAAAAAACACTAACTTTACCTTGAGTGACAATTCTGGTCCGTTTTTCTTTTTGTTTTGTAAAAAATCACAAATTTTTACTTAAATCCTAAATCTGACTCGAATAATTTGAAAATTCCACATCACGAGAGATAGGGTCTACTCGAGTAAAAGTTTACGCTTTTTATTAAGACAAAAAAAAAATTCGGTCAAAATTGTCACTCAAGATGAAGTTGGTGTTTTTTTTTTTTTTTTGAATTCTCCCTTCTTGTTATAAAAAGGAAAAAAGATTACTTTACTTAAAAAAAAAAAGGTTACGTTTGTTTTTGTTTTTGAAATAATCGATTTTATTGTAATCATCCGAACGGCATTTTCATGTAAAAACTGTCTTTTGCTATTCAGAACAGAAAATCTAATTACGCAGACGGCCTCTCATAGTTTCGTCCCATTGCTCCTAACAGATTAGGCTAAGCCCGAGCGTTTAGTCAAATTTTGAAATGAAAGTCTGTGGGCTGACGGGGTCCGTACTTAGCTTCCTCGCACTTTCCAGCGCCTAAGTAAAAGATAATTTTCCATTTCCACATCATGCAGCTAAGACGAACTGCCGCAAGTGCTTTATACAATATTTTAAGAAACCTAAGCACTGTGACACCTACTTTATGAGGTAATCACGCTCATAATGACTGGTGCTCTCCATTATTAAAGATTATGAACTGGCCACCTAATGCTCAACTCCATTTCCATTATTTTTTTCATTGATAATACGGAATATCTGAACCAATTTTAATAAATTCCCGTGAATATTCGCGAATTAAACAGTCCGTCTACACGGGTTTTTGGATGGAGTTTCGGTCTCCGGAAATCAAAGATGCTGTCGTTTGAATGTATGTGAGATATGTTACATTAGAATACGATGCACTTGACCATGGAATCGGTTTCTTGGGTTATGGTGGCTAAATGCAAAAGCTGCATTAATTTAACCCGACACGAAAGAAAATTGATATGATGATGCATGCACCTTCCATCACGAATTCGGATGAACATGTGATTTTTCCTTTTTGTTTTCTACTTTGACAAATTCCTCTGTCGTATAGAGAAAAATATCGACTCAAATGATAAGCCCTTTACCAGATTCTGCATGAAAAAAAGGAAGACAGAAATCTCATCCTACCTGTATTGTAAAATATTGATAATTTGTGGTAAATTATACTTCCTACGGAGTTCATATGCTATTTATATTCATGATCTGCCTCTATTTTTTGGGATTAGACTTTCAAGCGTAGTATCGAAATTAAGTTCTACGCCATATATTTAGCTTTTGTCACTCCCCATTGCCGTTGTGTATCTCTCTATATCCATAATTTAAACTTTTGGATCGGATTTTGTAACAATTTCCTAGCGATTAGATCGATAACATTACCCCCCAACAAAAATTTATATGAGATTGAAGTACTGTAATGAATCCCAACAGAAAAGGAAGGATAATAAGATGATCCCATACGATACTTGTTTAAAAATCTGTTATGATCTTAAGAGAAGATTTCGTCTTACTCCCAAACAAGAACAGTAAAAGAAAGCAGATAAACACGTCCTGATGAGAAGCTTCTTCATCTTTTTATTCATGTTTTGTTTTATTTTCTTGCTTTGCTAAACCCTATTCGTTAGAAAAGAAGATAAGGCACATCTTTATCCTAAGACGGCGCCCGCATTTCCTCCCAGCTTCCCAGGCTCAAAAATTCCGGTTGTCATGGGGCAATAGCTATAAATAATATATATATATATATATATAAACACACCCCATCGAAGATCCTCCATGTTCAGCAGATATATGAGGACGAGACTCAAAGGGGTCTTTCCTTAAATCTTTCCCATTCTCTGCCATTTAAATTTCTGTGGGGTCTTCCACAGAGAACAGCCTACCATCCTCTGATACTCCAATTCAAGGATTTCTCAGGTGATTTCAATTGAAGAAAAGCTCAGATTCTTCTTCTCTTTAAATTCTTGACAAAAAACAAATGAATAAAGAGAGAAGCCTTTGAGCTTTGACTCTCGTTTTTCTTATTCAATCTTCTCTCTTGGGTTGCAGTCTCGCAGATACCTCCTAGCCGAGAGAACTAGAGAGAGGGGTTGGGGTTTCTTGGAGCTTCTCAATCTGTAGAAAAGAAGGTGGATTCTTGCTTTTCATCTCTGGTCAAAATCAATTCCAATTTTACATGAGCAGTACGAAAATCTGCATCTCCTTCTTTGAATAGATTGTCAAAAGTGTCGACCCCTCAAAACCATATGTCAGTGTCGCTCAAAGGCTCTGCTTCGATCTATAGATGGAGGACAGGTATGGCTACTACTACCGAGGCAGTGCACTGTGGAGGTCACTGCGGGACGGCGACTTCGAAGAAGCAGAGGTTTGGGAGGTCCTCAACGGCAAGCAGGACTCTAATAATTCCAATATTTGGGCTTCAGGTGAACGACCCAGAGGCTCGTTCTCAAGGAAACACCCACCCACTGCCCCGAAAACGATCTCGAGGCCAAGTGGCGGCGGCGGCGGCAGCAGCAGCTCAACCCCCGAGGCAGCCGCCAGACCTGTGCAGCAGTCAGCACCGGTCAACATTCCATGCTGGTCAAACTTGCAGAGGCAAAAGTCGAAGAAAACTTCTTCGAATTCAAAGAGCGCGAGGGATTGGGCCGAGGAAGACGGAGGCGACTCGAGCGACGGCGGCGCGGTCGACAGCGAGAGAGGCGGCGAGAGCGAGGAGGAAGACGAGGACGAGAGCTATTGCAAGATGCCCCCGCACGAGCTCATTGCAGTGAGGCTGGCCAGGAGTCACATTTCGTCCTTCTCGGTGTTCGAAGGGGCGGGGAGGACCCTCAAAGGGAGGGACCTCAGCAAGGTGAGGAACGCTGTTTTGACGAGAACCGGCTTTCTCGAGTCGCCATGATGAATGGCGGGCTCGAGACATCGATCGTGGGCGTGCGTGTCGAATGTGTATAGGTACGATGTCGTAGTCTTCTGTAAAGGGTTTGTGATTGGGTCTGTACCCTGATCTTTGCCATGAGAGAGAATGTCAACTTGGCTTTGATGGGAAAGAAAAAAGATGTGAATACTCTCTTCTTTAATGGTCTGTGCTGGGTTTTCGTAAAACCCCCTTTCACCTCAGTTGTCTCGGTGCAGAATTCGTACTTTTGTTCGACTTTCACGACCATTTGAGTTCCCAAAACGAACTAAATGTCGCTTTACTGTCTTTTTGCGTTGTCCGGTAAAAGTTGACCATACCCATTAGCACAATCAATTGGTAAATTGAAATCAAATGCTCCCTTTTTCTTTTGTTTCAAGAGTTTCGAACTTACAAAGAAAATCAAGAGCATGTACGTCACAGGTCATTAATTTTTTTGAGCGGTTGTTATGTGAGACCTACTTTGATTCACTGTTTGCACGTGTGCAATGTCGCGTCCTGTCCTTGGCACAAGCCGGTGCTCAAATGATGCACGGCACCGAGTGTTTGTTCATCGTGTAGCCACTGATCCGAGCACGGTTCATGCACCGATGGTTCTAGCTGTGTTCAAAACCAATCGAACGTTGCCTTAGATACAAAACAGCTTTAGGGTACAATTTGGTAAGAGACAACATCCGTCACGTTGCTGGCCGCCTAGGACAATGCCGTGCCTCGTTTGGCTATTCGGGAGCTGAGTGTGTCGTCGCTGGGATGATATTCCTCTCCATCCCCCCCGTGTTTTTCGTGGCAGAACAACGACTCTTGTGGCTCTCGCCAACCTAATTTAATGACATCGCTTACGTGCGCGCGCACGTTCGTCAATCTTCGGTCAAAAGGACAGCTAATTGCGGTACTCACGAGGGGGCACTGATCTTTATCGGGCATGTGCATTTGAAGGCTGGAATCTCTTTCTTTGTTCTTCCCAGTTGCAACACTGCTTTTTCCAAACCACATTGACTTTTCGTGTATTTATGCTCCTTCAATTTGTTCATCTAGACGATATACGCCATGTTATGTATAATCATGGAAAGTGTTGATAGTAATTGAGTTGGTTTATAATCCCATTGTATGTAGAACGAGTCACCGCAATGCATGTGTATACCTATTTCAATTTTTATCTCGTTTATGGATCCTTTAAATGGTTGATTAAGTCTCAAAAGCACGTGAACGCCGCTTACTCAATATACTCGCACATAGGGAAAAATTACCTAAAAGGTAAGAATTTGTGTCAATTTAGTTATAAACTTTTCAATTTAGTCAATATAATTATAAACCTTTTGATTGTTAATTTAGTTATTTCAGCCAATTTTGGCCAGAAATCACCGATGTGGACACCAACAATGCTACGTGGGCCAACCAACATTGATGTAAATAATCTTTATTTTTTTAAAATTTTACTATTTTTTAATAATTTTTTCTTTACTTTTTTATTTTTCTTTCTTTCTTTTCCTTTTTTTTTTTACAAAGTCTGGCAAGGATTGTCGTCTGACCCTAGCCTACCCCAAGCAAGGGCTAGCAAGGGGGGAGGACTTCAAAGCCCTCATCAATCACAGGCAAGGGTCGTAGCCAGGGCTTCGTGGCCTTTGCCCATACGGCCACTGGGCAAGGGCTTCGTGGCTCTTGCCCAGTGGTTGGCAAGGGTCAACTAACAGCCCTCACCAAGCTTACCAAAAAAAAGAAAAAAAAAGAAAAAGAGAAAATAATTATTAAAAAATCAAATTTTTTTTGCAAAAATACACAAAAAAAATGTCACGATAGCATCAGTTGTCCTCTATCGCACGGTCTATATTAACGTCGGCGATTTCTAATCAAAATTAACTAGAATAATTGAATTGACAAATTGTCTTAGAACTAAATTGATCAAATTGAAACATTTAATATTGAATTGGTATAAGAGCAACATGTTTCAAACTTTTTTTTGGCAACTCCCCCCTTGGACTTATCTATCGTTTGGCGACGCTACTTTATTAATCAGCATATCAATCGATGTAATCTCACACAAAACCCACATTAGCGAAGCAGGTTTCCTCGAGCTTTCTCCATCTCAGGAAGGTTTTACTGTTTCCTTTCAATTTCCTTTCTAGACCCCACACCAGCCGCCATCAAGCTTCTAATTGGTCTTTCCTCCCCTCAAGTTGCACATTTTGTCGTCTTATCCTTCTGCTTTTGAGGTGAGATAGGCAGCTTTTACGGTGTCAACTCGTCAGTAGTCACTCCCCCTCCACAAATCCCCCACAACTCGAAAAAAGAAATAAAAATGCAAAGGCCTACCTACTAGCTTTGCTTTTCACATGTAGAAGGATCCATGAAGTTTCTGGGTCTCGCTCCTGTTGAAATCCCGGCTTTTGGGGGAGCTTCATGGGTTCAATTCCATGCAGATTTTTCAAAGATGCAGTATCGTATCATAGATCATGGCAATAAAAAGCTGTTTTGGACTTTCTGCTGTATTCCCTGTCAAGTGTCGATGGAGTACACTATACAAAGGGTCGCCTTCACGACAGTATTTTGTCCTATAATACTTATCATGGTACAGGCTGCCCCATGTCGTCGGCTGGACGGCCAAACCACGTGAGGGCTTCCAGGAATCTGCCTGGGGACTTTAATGTGATCTGTATATATTGTTTTATTCCTTTCATTAAGAGAATGGGTCGTGAGTTTCTTATCAGTTGGGCAAAAAGGAACGATAATTGTACGTCCACTTGATTATTGGCTTTTTATCAGTTAGGCAAAAAGAAACGATAATTGTACGTCCACTTGATTATTGGTTTTTGCTTTTTACACCGCAATATTTCGAGTTTGGCTTTTATTTAGTTTTCTGAACTCAGCACAGTGCAGTCCTTAATGTCGATGAGCTCCACATGAAACTTTCATGATTTACAAATTGTGGTTCATGAGACGTAGAAGTGAGCATGAATCCTAGGTAGAACTAAAAATCGAATTGAATTGACGCTAAGAATAAGTTCGGTTCCTAATTCTTTGCCGATTATGTCCGGTTTTTGGTTCCCGGGTAGGAATCGAACCGAAGAACCGGACCGAGAACCGAAGAATTAGACCGGGAACAGGAGAATCCGAGAACCAGCAGCCCTAAATTCTCTCTTTTTACTCTTGCTGCCTCCTCTCTCTATATCTAAGTTTTCTCTCTACAAGTTTGAGCTCACTGGGATTAAGAGGGGCATTGATACTTCACAACCAAAAACACCCACATCTTAGAGAAAAAAGGAAAATCTCTCTCAATCCGCGAATCCTAGAAGTTTCTCAACCATTGATCGATTCTGAAATTCATTATCTCTTGGTTCACTTTGATTAAGAACAAAGGTTTGAAGATCTGCTTGTCAATCTATTACTTGCTTTGAAAATAAACACCTTCATGAAATTGCTCACCACAAGTTCGACGAAATGCACAAACCATGTCCGCGTGTATCTTGCGTGCTCTCCAGAGGTGTTCCATGGGTGTGGGAGCGTGCCGCTGCGTGTGGGCTGCGTGTGGAGAGTGTTGAGAGCGACATAAACAATGTTGACTTCATTAAACCTCCATGCAAGTGGAAATATGTATACTGAGTTGATTGGTTGGAGTGACATTGGAGCCACCTTTGCTTTTTGTTTGCTACCTTACTATTATTCATGGCAGTGGAAGTGCAGGCATATGATGAGATAAGTAAATTGATCACGGAATTGGAATCCTCGGGCCATGGAGATGAAGAAGAGCCATCCGCAAGTGTGACAAAGAAGGCAAACAATATTGTCGCGACTCCCGTGAGTATAGCAATTCACTTAGTGTCTTTTTTTGCAATTTAGAATTTGAATGCGAGCAAGGAAAGATGTGACTTTTGTTTAATTGGCTTTTTGTCAACACCTTCAGGAAATTGCTCACCACATGTTTGATGAAATGCACAAATCAAGTCCATGCGGGATTGTTTTCGTCTGATTCCCGGGTAGATCCAAGAACCGCATTTTCGATTTCAAAATATACAGGTAGGTTTCAATTTCAAAGATTGGGAATTGGTCACAATAAGAAAAGTTCCTGAAATTTAGAACAACTCTGAAACCGCTCACCCCTAAGCATATGGACATTACTTAAATGCTCAATTTTTTTTTCACGGGTACCCAAGTGTCATGTGAGCTTGTCCAACTAAGTGCCAAGCAAGTCAAATTCACCAACCATCAATGCTTTTCTCCTCCTCATATGCTTGAGTTTAGCACCAGAACAAAAACTAGACATAAAACGACAACAAAATCGTCACATGCTTTGCCCCACAATCAATAAAAAAACATATCATCCACGAAAGTGGTGGCGTTCGTGCTCAAAATTATAGACGAAGTGAGAGACGGTTATTTTAAGCGATGCATTAACATTACTCAATGCCGATTACACCGCACTGGGTCACTAACGACATTGTGATGTTTGGGGGTCATTTTTTCTTTTCAACTTCTCCGCACACTCTTTCTGCCGTAAACAATGAATTCACATGCTTCATCGCTTATATTTTAATCACGGTTTGGAGTGGACGGCCATGTTTTAAAGTGTGGTTGGACAACAAATTTGATGACAGCCGATGCGTGAAATGGAAATATTTCCAAGGAGAAAGAGAAAAAGAAATCGAAAAGCGTCTTTCTATCAAAGAGCAAAGTCGCATCGAAGTTGCACTTTTCACTTTGTTACACTGTTGAAATTCAACTGTTCCTTTACTTTGACCCTGAAAAGTATCGAGATTACACTCTAAAACGTGCAATTAAAATAGTGCAAAAGTGTTATGATGCTCCTCACATCAATCAACATCCAATGAGGCACCAAAAGTTGATGAACGCATACGACAAAGCGAGATAGCTTTAAGCCTAACCACAGGTTTGATGGTGAGTCCCTAATATGAAGGTGGTTTTCTAAATATTTCTGATATTATTCTTTTTTAACTTGACCACGCGCCAATATTATTATCGTCTGTAGGAGTATAGTTGAGCCAAGTAATTATACTGAATAATAATATGACCAATATATGGGCAAAATCGATATAAAATATGCAATCAATCTGTTTTTTTTTTTTTTTTTGTAGATGGGAGAAAGTATGTTATGCATTGCATTGGTAACATGATTGACATGGTATGCATCCCAACCAATTTTGCCTATGAATATTGAAAACTCTTACATCTGATTGACTTGCTTTAACACTCGCTATATAAATACCGTTCTAAACTTATTATATTTATGTCAATTCAATTATAATCTAAGACCGGTGGAGGGAAATCATCGAAATATTTGGGACTAAATTGATCAAATTAAAAGATTTATAACTCAATTGACACAGATACAATAAGCTTATGACTTTTTTGGTATTCCCTTGCCAAAATTCCTTCTCATCATAATCGCCAATAACTCCAAAGAAAATTCTTGAGTTGGGTTCACTACATGTATTGTAATTTTTCAACGCAACTCACCATATGTTATGTATCTAGCACGGTTGTTGTAATCCGCAGGCTGTAAATCATGTCATCTGAGATGCTGATCCAATCTGGGGGCGAAACAAACTTAATTAAAGTTAGAGACAAGCAGTCGAAGGTTGACTGGCGTAGACCGAGCCGCCCACTAAATTGCAATGTTCTCCGACATGATTTCTTTACCTCTTTTTAATGTGGAACAAGATGACAAGAAGAGAGACAAATCAGAAGGCCCCCCACAATCGATCGATGTTGAGAGTCAAACATGTCAATTCCTAAGGCAGGTGGGACGATGAGTTTACCCGGGCTTTTATCGAGATAAAAAAGGCAAAAAGTTTCATTCCACTGATGATGGCCAAAGTGGCCAGTGATTAATCATTATTCTAATTCTAATTTTTCAGAGCATAGAGATTTTGATGATGGAACACACAGAGTTGTATTTCTCACCGTTTTTTTCTAATAAAAAAAACTTACGTAGCGTTTCATTCGCCTGATTACATCGTAGTTTTGTTTTAACTGGGAGAAACATTTCTTATTTTGTTTTATTTTCTGGGTCCACGTTATAATATGGTCCATCATGGAGGATGGGCCCCAAAAATTTGTAGTGGCGAATCTTTGGGCCTTACTTCAGTCCTTCCGCAAAGTGTGTGGGCTTCTTGTCCGATAACTGCTTTAATCGGATTATGAGTCGGGCCTACAAAAAAGCAGGTGCTCACATGATTCATGCTGAAAGGCCGATGAATATATACACACACACTTGTATAGTGCCATGCACGAGGCAAATTTTTCTCGTAAAAAATGGCTTGTAATGTATTAGGCGGGGTAAGGCCGGAATTAGTCCCATCCTACGAATTGGAAAAATATCTAAAAAGTTATAAATCTATTGTACTTTAACCAATTTAGTTGTAAACCTTTCAATTTTGCCAATTAAGTCTTAAATCTTTTAATAATTTGCCAATTGAGTCTATTTAGTCAATTTTGACCGAAAATTGCTAATGAGGATGTTAATCATTCCACGTGGCACAACCAACGCTGATGAAGACAATTTTTGTAATTTTTTTGAACTTTTTATTTTCTTTTCCTTCTTTCTTTACCTCTTTTTTTTTGCGTTGGCTAGGTCACTAGTGACTTGGCTGCAATGGCCTAGGCGAGGCCTTTGCAGCATCGTTGACCGCAGGTGAGTGCCTTCGTGGCCCCACCGACCGCAGGCAAGGCGGCCCTTGCCTAAATCTAGCAAGGGCCTTTGCGGCCCCGCCTAGTAGTGTGGCCACAATGGCCTTGTGTGAGGCTTTCATGACTTCGCCGGCCACGGGTGAGGATATGAAGGCCCTCACAACATCTAGGCAATAGCCGCCTTGCCCGCAACCATCACCCTTGCTGGCCAGAAAAAGAGGCAAAGTTAAAAAGGAAAATAAAAAAGAAAGAAAATAAATTCAAAAAAATAATAAAAATTATTCGTGTTAGCGCCAGCAGTGTCACTTCAAACGACGGGTAGAATGATAAGCGTCCACATCATCGATTTTAGCCACAATTCCGTAGATGAACTCAATTGACAAATTGTCGAAGATTTATGATTGAGTTGATCAAAGTGCAATAACTTTAGAAACTTTTGAACAATTTCCTCTGGCGAATTCCATCATGTACACTTTAAGAAAAAAATAAAAATTTTCAATTGTTTATTTTTTGGAATTTTTTGCTATATATTGAAAGATGAAATGATAATAGTAAAACCCTAAAAACAATCTCTTCTCCTTATAAACCTTTCATTTATAGAATGCAAGCTTTGGAAAATCCTCAAGGTAAACAATGTGGGGCAATTATTTTTCATCTGATTCAATCTTCGCATTCTCTCACGTTAATATAATTTGTGAAGGTTGGAACTTGTTTTGACTCCATAAAGCCAATTGTTGACGAGGCCATTCTTTTTTTAATCAACCCACGAGGCTATTCTTTTTTATTACAAAAATAATTTAAATAAGTAAAAAAAAATGTCATATGACGATCCAACGAGTAGCCTCGGTACTTTTTGAGGGAAGAAAAATTTACAAAGAAAATGGCACCTTTTTTTTACCCAAAAAAAAAAAAAACCCGTTACATTCTATTCCGACCAAATAAAGAAAAAACGTTACATTCCATTTTCTCATAATCCTTAGGAAAGATTTAGCACATGTTGGCATCAAGAATGCTAGCGACTGCCTCGACCTTCCCTTCATCGAAACCTTGCAACGCCTTGACTGCCAATTTCTTCATATCTTCCGCCGTCTTCATCGCTCCGTCCTCCCTCCTTCCGCCGCCGTGCACCACCATGCCCCTTATCATCCCTACATAGAATCCGTACCTCCTCAGCCCCTCGATCTCCTCCTCCGTGCCGCCCCCCAGTATCGCCCCGCACGCCGCCGCGCACGCGTGCAGCTCCCCTTCCTTCTTCGCCCACACGTGGTCGGCCCACTTCGGGTCCCGGCGATCCCGGCGCCGCGACAGCAGGTACTCGACCTCGTGGTATTGCCCGTACACCGTCCCTTGCGACCCCGCCGCGCGCGTGATCTCCACGATGGCCCGGAGGATCCGCTCCGAGTTGCCCCGGGCCGGGTCGTCGGACCCCGCGAGCAGCTCGAACCCGAAGGGGACCATGCCGTCCCCCGTCATGAGCTCGACGTTGGGGCCGAAGGCGTGGGCCACGGGTGGCCTGATCTCGGGCCGGTCCGTCAGGGGGAGGTTCTCGTGGGCGACGGCGGCCGCGCGGATGATGTGGAGCGCGGCGGCCGCCGGCATCGCCTGGTCCCGCCCGCCGCCGACGAGCTCGCAGGCCGCGACGCAGAGGGCCGGGGCCGTGCTCTGCGGGGCCGCGAAGGTCAGGTGGTGCATCGGCTCGGACACCACGGGCGGGGGCTTCACGGGGATGGCCTTCTTGAGGTGGGCCTCGATCTCGGCGTGGATGGCCTCCCACCGACCCGACGGTCGGGTACAGGGCTTGGCCGCGGCCGTCGCGACGGGCATTCGGACGCAAGATGGACGGCGGGGGTTCGACTTGGGTTTGACATTGAAGAGGGTCGTCGCCGCCCGGCCATTGGAGCCGAGCAAAACTTGCTCCATGAAGAACGAGGGGAGAGAGAGAGAGACGATGAAGTGCCAGTAGTTGTTGGCTTATGAGTTCAGCAACATATCAGCACTCTCCTATATATACTGTACATGCACTGGTTTCACGTACTGTTTGTATGAAACTTGGTTAACGTGATACGAGGTCGAGCGATGAAAGGTCATTCGATCGCTTTCCAAAACTATTAACTCTTGTTGCGAAACACGCTATGTCAATAATTCGGCTCGGGATGGCCCCGCTGCAGCCCACGATGTGCCAAAACGGTGGGGGCCCAGAGCGCTGTCGTGCAAGTAAATATACTGTCGCACAGTTTCCACATTTTTCACGTTTATTGGCGGTCGGTGAAGTTGCTGTCAGACTTGTCGGTGAGGTAGAGTGTACGGATGATCGGTGAGGTTGATCCAGACAATCGCGTGGGGTTCGGAAACCGGAAGTCACTCGTTCGAACCCGTCCGCTGCCTGAAAACCCGTCCTAGAGGACTTAACCCGTAAGTTAGATTTGCAGAGCGTCTCGTGAATTTTCAAATAGCCGAATCTCTACGCCCATTTCTTTAAATTTTGAAAGAAAAGTGAATCGTACTTTCAGGCTCTATTTATTTTGCGCAAAACATTTTTTAGAAAAACATTTTTCTAATTTTTGGCATTTAGTTTGCTTTGAAAATGATTCAATGAAAAATATATTCCTGATTAACAAAAAACCCACGCTTAAATCCAAAAAAATGATTCTCTTTGAAAGGGTCGGGAAACATTTTCCAAAATGTGATTTGGTTTTAGAGTTTGGACCCGAAAGTCTACGCTTGGACATAAGAACCTCAACGTTGGTTTCCAAATCCCTGACATTTAGAACTAGGTCTCCAGTGACTAGGCCTGGGTCCATCAAAGCTGGGCTTAGGCCCTAGTGCCCATGTCCGGGCCAATCTAGGCCGAGCTCGAAGCCCTGGTGTTCGTGCCCGATGACCTAGCACCTGAGCCCGAGTGCATAAAGGGCATGCTCATGTCTCCGATGCTCGAGCTTTGGTCCTTGGCACTCAAGCTTGGGTTGACAAAAGCCGTGCTCGGGTCCTTGACGCTCAAGCTCGAATCTTTAGTTAATGAAACATTCGTTCTAATAAAATTATTTTCTTCAAAAATCAAAATTTTATTGTTTCTTTTCTTTCCTTTTCTTCTTGCTTCTTGCTCGGCAAGCTCTTCCTAGGCCCTCGGGTGAGGCTCCACCTCACCTGATCCTAGGAGGTCAAGCTCGCCCAAGGTCGGCAATCAGCGATCGACCGAGAAAGAAAGAAAAAGAATAAAAAAAGAAAGAAAAGGGAAAAATAGAAAAAATCGAATATTTTGGTAATTTTCCCAAGGAAAATCAAATAAGATACCGAACGGCGGAAAATAATTTCCAGTTCATTTTTAAGTTTCAACCAAATACAGAAAAATATTGTTATTTTCCTGAAAAATGACTTTCGAGAAAATATTTATTAAAACCGTCACATTTTTCGCTAGACAAACGAGCTTTATATTCGATAATATCTTTAATACATCAATCAAACCGATGTATGAACAATCAACATCTCGCTTGTGTTGTTTTGGACGGGGACGGGCAAGGGTTTAGCTTTAGAGGCGTCGGGTATCGTCGCGTGGCAACAACACTCCTCACGTGGCCAAGGACGCCCGTCGTCGTGGAGTCAGGGGCAAACTCCGCAGCATCACTTTCGCATGGTTCACGTTGGATTGACACTAATAATGCATGATGTATAAAGTAACATGTTTAGTGCTTTTCAGTTAATTATGGCCAATGTCGAGCGATTTCTTCAAAACCCAGACCTGGTTCGACCGTCCTGTTCGCACCGGTTCGACCGATTGAACAGCTGGATCTGTTTTCCCAATTAATAGTTCAAGCTACTAAACAAACGGAAAACGTTTTAACTCAATTGGCTTGGAGCTTATTGCCGCATGCATGAACCCAAAGTCAATGAAGGGGCTAAGCTATCTTAAGGGCGCGTCTGTTTCGCAGAAAATGAATAATCTAAAAAATATTTTTCTAAAAATAATTATTTATATCAATGATCGAAAAAAAGTTTTCATCGTCCATGATAATATTTAGATATGAATTGTTTTCGATAATGAATACATTCTTCGCTGGCTAATTATTTTAAGCGATACAAACGATCATTTTTTTTGGGAAATATTTTTTAGATCATTCATTTTTTGCAAAACAGATGGTTCCTAAATCTAAAACTCATTCAATCAACTGATTAAGTAAGTCTATCCGAGATCAAAGGGATTTGAGATCTCTTCCTTTGGAAACCTGCTTTGCCAAGCCAGAAATCAAGGTGAAGCTTAAATTTGCTTATGGTCAGCTATTATTTAGAAAGGGAGTTAGGTCATGCTATAAATCTGGCTCAGCATTAATTAGTGGCAGTGGACCTGAGCGAGTCCTTAAAAGACTTCATCTCGGTCCACGTGTGGATCTTAGGATCATCAAGACGTAAACATTTTCAGAGAGTATTTCCTCTCCTAAGGAAAGAAAAAGATACGTGGAGAATTAATGATGCGAGATATGCGGATATTAACATGTAAAAATAAGAAACGCATTCGTGAGGTCTGCTCCACAGGATAAAAACAGGTCACCGAGGCTTTCATAGGAGCAATGAAGCTTAAAATTGCTTATGATCAGCTATTATTTATAAAGGAAGTTAGGTCATGCTATAAATCCGTCCTGGCATAAAAATAGCTAGAGGGAGAGGATGTTAGGTGCACCAGCCGCGAGCCCGATCTATGTAGGCCATCAAAAGACCATAATAACTAGAGGGAGAGGATGTTAGGTTCACTTTTTATCTCCTATTTTATGAACTCAAATTTCTTAAGACCAAGTTCATTAAATTTCGGAAAAATATCTTAAATAAAATATCATTTTACGTCTCCATATTTGAATTTTCTCGTTTGGGAGGGTTTCGAGTACATTTTAGTACTGAAAATGTCAAAATGGGAGTGCCGCGAAATTCACAAGAAGTCAAAAAGATGAAAAAGTAGGAGTCACCTCAAAGGGTACCAGATGATTTATGACTTTAGTGGTACCATTCGTTTATCTAGAATATTTTGTCGAATTGTCAACTTTTTCTGTGCTAATTACCTCAAAAATTCTTTAAAGACAAAAAAGAATGATATCCTTCAAGATTAATCAACAGTCTCAACTCTTTCCTTTCCTAATATTAAGGAAAAAAGCTGCAAAAAAACTCGAAATACGAAGTTTTTTATGGTATCAAAAATCTTAAATTATACTAATTGTGACACATTTACCTTAACTTTTTTTGTAACATAAAAAATCTCAAACTTATACCTACTTGATATATTTACCTTTTATTAATATTCCGTTATATGATTTTCTAGCTAAAATAACGTCATTTTTATGTTAATACTATTTGCTTTTTAGATTTTTAATGGTTCTCACCGATAAAACTTTGACAGAAGGTAGATGTGTCATACAGGTTAAAATTTTTGATGTTACAGAAAAAAGTTTAGGGTAAATGTATCGCCGTATGTACAGTTTAGGGTTTTTGGTGACCTTTCCTCTAATATTAAAGTAGTTTCTCCAACAAAAACCAGTAAGTCAGATGTCATAAGTTCGATCAAATCTTTGGTTTCTTAGCTTTTAATTTCTAAGTAATTTCTGGCCCGGCCCAAGAAGTGTCCCGTGTCCAAACCAAGGCTCCACGTACTTTTTTCTGCATCTGTCCAATATGGACTGTGCCTGCATCGTGCCACAGCCCCACCTCGCGGCGAAGTGGTCCAACATAGTTAGGAGGCGAAAAAGCCCCCGACGACGTCAGTCTTTCGTCTTGAAAGTTCTGATGATTTTGACAATATGAAAATGGACAATACTTGGAGATGTCGGCTACATTGATGTGAATAGGGATGATCGGTTTTAAGATGGGTTGGTTCTAGATAACTAATCCTATTATAATCGGTTCCTAATTTTTGAAACCTAAAACCTACATTATTTGTTTTGAAACCTGTTTTGGAACCTACTCTATTTTTTCAATATGGTTTTAGGGTCTATCCGAGAGCCTATTTTTCTTTTGTTCGTTTTAATGGTTTCATTTTTTCAGTAAAATAATATGAGTAGCAATGAAACGATATATAGTATAATATAAATAATAAAAATTACTATTCGTAAAAAGCAACAATCTCTAAGATGAGTGATAAAAATTAATATCCACCAAAAGCAATAATTCAAAATATAGTAATAGTATGATCTACGATTTTTTTTAACACAAACTAAAAACCAATTTCAAAACCGGTCTGGGTGGGTCTTTACGTAGAACCGAGAACTAAACCAGTTTCAATCGGTTCCCAAAAATTAGAACATGTACCCGGACTAGTTCAAATAAGAATCGATTCTCAGACCTGTTTTTTGGGTAGTCCAATTTGGTTCCTAGGTAAACGAGGTCCAGTTGCACACCTCTATATGTGAATCGAGCCCTTGTTAGTGCTCTAGTTTTCGGAAATTTGTTGACAGCGAAGGCCGTGACAGAAACGGCTGCATCAGCTCACACCTAAGGCAACAGACCGCCCAATCCAAGAGTAAATTTAAGTTGGTTTGCTCTTGAGATTCCTCTTATGAAGGGATGCATCTCACCTTGGATTGAGAGTCGAGAGTGGTGGCGCCTTACAAGCAGCAGCGTAACCCTCACCTTCCACAAAAAACATGGAAAAGGTATCTAAAAAGTCTTAAATCTATTAAATTTTTACCAATTCTATATTAAAACTTTTAATTGTATAAATTAAGTTTTAAACTTTTTCACGTTTTACTAATTGAGTTCATCCAGATAATTTTAGTTGGAAATTGCTAACGTGGACACTGATTATCTTGCCATCAAACATTGCATGATTGGCATTGACGTGGCTATGTAGGACGGTTGACGTTCACATTAGTGGTTTTTAACCAAAATTAGTTGGATGAACTCAATTGATAAAATGTGAGAAATGTTATGATTTTTCCGATAATTTTTCCAAACAAATCATCTTCATGAAACGGCCTAATTCCAAAAAAAAGCACCAACTTTAGGTCGAGAGACAATTCTGGCCCGAACTTTTTTTTGTTCAATAAAAAGGCACCAACTTTAGATCGATGGACAATTCTGGCCCAAACTTTTTTTTGTCCCATAAAAAAGCACAAATTTAAGGTTGAGTGATAATTTCGGCTCCAATTTTTTTTTTGTCTCATTAAAAATCACCAACTTTCATTATGATTCTAAATCTAACCACCTATTGACTTTCACCATTGTTTGAGAAAAAATGTTATGGTGATGAGCTTGGCCAATCTCGTCCATGGCGTTTGTCAACAAGCAGTGGTCAATTTTAGATTACGTTTGGCCAAAAAGATTCAATCTAGAGATATTTTTGACTTGTCAGTGAAGTGAAGGAAATAAACAGTTTTACTATTATTCTTTAAATTGTGGCTTAAAAATAAGATAATAAATATTGCTTTAAATCCAGTTAGTAAGCCACATGAATTTATTGCTAACGTGGAATAGTCAAGTTAGATAATCAATGATTTTAAGCCAATGGGGGCCAGATTTGGGATTTAAGTCAAAGTTAGTGTTTTTTTATGAGACAAAAAAAAGTTTGGGCAAGAATTGTCCCTTGACCTAAAGTTGATGCTTTTTTACGGGACAAAAAAAAGTTTGGGCTAAAATTGTCCCTTGACCTAAAGTTAGTGCTTTTTTATGAGACAAAAAAAAATTCGGGCAAGAATTGTCCTTAGACTTAAGGTTGGTGCTTTTTATTAGAATTAACCATTCGTGAAACACTCTGTGAGGTCCACTAGTCAACTCGTGTTGCACCTTGTGCAGTAGGGACAAGTTGGCTTGAGTTATAGTTTTTGGGTTAATATCATGAAAAATCCAAAATTGATATATCTATGATAATTTTATCCAAAACTAATTTTTTGATTACAAAAAACTAAAAACCGGTACATCTATGACAAATTTACCTTCTATTAGTTCAAATTAAATTTTACTATTAAATTGTTTTGTTAAATAACACATGGTAATTGACAGATATATTAGTTTTAGGTTTTACCCTTCATTTGTTACAGGTGTACCAGTTTGTGATTTTTTTTGCATTAATCCAATTTAACTGAAACTAACAGAGGATAAATTTGTTATGAATGTACTAGTTTGGAGTTTTTTGTGATCAAAAAATTAGTTTGGGGTAAAATTATCACGGGTGTACTGGTTTGGGATTTTTGATGGTAAAAAAATTAGTTTAGAATAAAATTATCACAGATGTATCGATTTGAAATTTTTCATGGTATTAATCCATAGTTTATTGACGTTTTGGACGGCATGGGAATCACTTGGCCGTCACCCTGAGGTGAGCAATGGACCGCAACAACTCCCGCTTTAGTGGGGTTTGCTTCTACGGCCCATCTTTTCAGCCGTAAAAATTCTGGAATATGTTGTGATTAATCGAGGATTGCTGTAAAGTTAATTGCGCTTAGGGATAGTAATTTCGCTTTATGGATCACAACTTGCGTTTGTAGCGAGTAATTTACCTTTTAATATCCGTAACAGGAAAGTATTAACACCTAGTAATCACTAATGGTATTATAAAACCTCAAGTTGTCGTAAGTAATAATAGCTATACTTAGTAAGTGTCCTCATCAATCGTAATTTTCCTATACCTCATCGTAAAGAAAAAGTAAGTAATCATTGTAATTTACCTTAAAATCTCGTAAAATTGAATTTTCCAGCGTCCATAATTTTCCTTAAAAAATGGTAGTCAACCTGGATATATCTAAATTTCTTTTTCTTATTTTTAGTAACTTACCTCAATGATCATAACATTCTTTCACAAGTAAACTTAAAGGCTCTAATCGAGAGTAATTTCCCTTTTACGTCAGAATATTCCTTAGTCAATTGTAACATTGGCAATTTTATAGTCGGTGATTTTCCTTAATTTTTGGTAAGTTATCGTCCTTTTAAAATCATCCGACGGTTGAAATTTGTTCTATTGGACCATAGAATATGTTCCCTATTTATTGATACTGCACTTCATGTTGCAGTCCAAGAAACCTCCTCCTGACAAGTTCACCTCTAGAATGAGATGTGGAGTCCCCTCTTTTCATGAGTTTCATTGAGTACATGAAGGCACTTCAAAGAAGCCACACCTAATCCAATGATGTAGATTTGCTTGAGCAATCAAAACATTTGGAGACGGAAATCAAAAGCCATTCGGGACCAGCTTCGCCAAGTGGAATGCACTGTCATTCCAATCCTACTAATGCACCAAACTAAAAAACAACACATACTCTCTTCTACACCAAAAAGTGAAGTCCACTAGTCCTCACTCCTCTCCGCTTCGAGGCACGCTTCCTATATTACTACGGTCTCTTTTCGATCATTGCCTTCTCACATGAGGAGAAATCGAGTATATAGTTCCACCACCCACACTCATTAGTTTACAAAATCTCCTTTATCTTTCCCTTGTTCAAGTCTTCTGTTCGTGGCTCAAATTTCAGAAATGAGTCTTGAAGATAATGGACCATTCGCCACAGATAAGCAGACCCCATTTCTCAAGTTCTTTGATTGTATCCTGAGGATTTCTGCAGTCCCATTAAGTGTTGCCACCATCTGGTTGACCAACACCGACCAACAAGACAACAGCAGCTATGGGAAGATAGAGTCCCAAAATTTCCTGGGGCTCAAGTAAGATATTTTGTCTGGGTAACATTTTTCATGATTTCAATGTATTAATATACTCTCTAAGTAAATTAAACTGTTTTATGACACAGGTACATGGTTTGGATCAGTGGGATATGTGCTGCTTATGCTTTTGCTTCCGCCGCATGTAACTTGCTCAAGTTCTTGGTGGCTAAAGCATGGCTTTTCTTTATCCCTGACCAGGTTTAACTGCTGACCCTTATTTATCCCCGATTTATCCTCTCGAAAAGAAATTCCTCTTCCCGAATGCTTTGCATAAAGGTAAGGTTTATCTAGTGAAGATATGAGAAAGCTAGACAGGAAGAGCATTTTAAATAAATGCTAATAAACCAAACTTCATCTTGGTAGGAGGACTGCCTTATGATTTTTGTTGGAGTTTCATTATTGTTCCACTTAACCATGAATACCTGACTCAGTTCCTTCTCTTTTTCCACGTATGAATCATGTATTTCACGCAGATCATGGCCTATTTGATGGTCACATCTGGGGCAGCAGTGCTAGAGATACTGTATCTGGCTTACAAAGGGGATCGAGGGGTCACCTGGAGTGAATCCTGCATTTCTTATGGGAGGTTTTGCAGTAAAGTGAAGCTGGCTCTGATCCTGCATTTCCTAGCACTTTGCTGCTTCCTTGTTCTGGCAGTAATATCGGGCTATAGGGCTTTTAGCATCTTTGAGCCTCCGCCTGTTTCGCCTAAAGAAGTGGAAGAAGAGAGAGCTTAATGCCTGCTTTTACCTTGGGCCCTTGGATGATGTACTGCATGAGAAGCTACTTTATAATAACAACTCAGCCTTTTATATCCTATGGCTATGTGTCGACAGATTACACAGTTAATTGCAAATTGAAGAAACTGTGTTGTCCAGACTGAAAACGAAGACCAATAATACCAAGGACCTCTGGGAGTATCAAGAAACCTGAATCAAAAGACCAAAGTATCCCGAGAGAGACTCTAAATTCACTCTTAATTTACCATCTCTCACGAGGTCCAAAAGGTGTACCGATTTTTAGTTTTTAATCCGAAAGGTGTTGATCAAATTGTGCAATGGTGAGGTAAGGCCAGTAGAATATCATGATATACGTACTCCTTGCAATCTGTAGCCACTACCTGCTACACTCTCGGCAAAAAATTTCGGAAAATGCACATAGCAACAAAAAGAAACATCTGCAGTTTCTTTCGAAACACTGCACTTAGGAAGAAAAAAGGCAGTTAAATCTGCGAATTTTAATCAGTACATGGTACAGGACATCAAAAGAGTCCCTATCCAAGCAGGTGATTATGATCTGCCTCTCATTTACAAGTCATCCACTTCTTTCTCCATATGGTCTCTAAATTCCAATTCAAAATAGCAATGCAGAATAAATAATGTAGTGACTGAACTCTATTTCCTCCGGTTGAGATGCCATCACAACTCGGTAATCTTTGTCAGGTAAGAGCTTGAACCTCTCAGATAGACCAATTATCTTCCAAAGAGTCTACATCTGCCTCGGCAATTTTATCTGACCTACGGAAACCGCACGTCCAATTATAATCAACTGGCATCAGAACAATTGGATCAAGCAGGGGTACTGCAAAATCAACCTAACTTCACCTTCCTTCCAAATAATCAATTGAAAAGTCAAGATGGCGCTTTACAGTCATCAAGGACTGACCACCTGAATGGTATAAATGAGGTCAGGAAATTGACATACTGCCAAGCTCGCCCTCAAAGAGAAGCTATCTTTTGGATCTGAAAATTTGTTAGGAAGTAAAGACTACCTAGTGAAGTTCCCTTGTTGTCAATTTCCTCAACAATGAATACATACTTCAGAGTTGCAAGGCTAGATCTGGCTGTTGCGAGTTAATTACAACACTAGAAGATTGCTTCGCTGGGGATGTTGGTGACTGGAAACCGATATTCAAATCTGGAGGAAGAGTTTCCTGTTTCTGCCACGGCTGTGTATGTGGTGTGATACCACGCCAATGCAGCTGCCCCGGAAATCTAGACAAGTCGGCAGTCATTATTTGGGGGGGAATCATTGGTCGCAAATGGGATTGCCTCTCACTGGATAAGGTGAAAGGGGATGATACAAATGACCGAGGAGGATTGTTATTTTTATCTGCTTGAGACTGAATCCCAAAAGAAACAGGCAGTTTGCTATGCGCACGTGCCATTTGTGGATGAAATTCTTGGGTGGACTGATTTGAAAGTTCTGCTGTTACTTGACTCTTCTTTGTGTTTGAACTTTCCACAGTTTGTTTAAGGCCTCCAGTCCCCATGGACATCCATGCAGCTGCAGCGACATTGCCTGAACTGCTGATTCTCAATGAAGGAAGAGGTGCCCTGATTGAAGGACTGTCGACACTGGAAGCACTCAGAGAAATCTGTTTTTCTTGAGCCTTTTCACTCGAAATTCGCATCAACTGAACAGGATCGCTAAGCCCCTGATCCTTTCTTGGAGAAAAAGGTGTTGCCTTGGGCATTTTGTTTGTGAAACCATTGGATATAGAGGTCACCTTGCTACAATCTAAAGTGTTGTTTGGAAGTTTCCCATTTGGCAATCTTCCGTCCACAAACCCATCAGCATCCAACCGTCTAAAGTGCATTAACTGCGGGTGCTTTACACTCCTTGATACCATCTCTCTAGACCTTGATGCTGCAGGTTCTGACAAATCAGGTCGGAGATTATTAAAGTTACTTGACAAAATATCCCTCAATCTTGATGCAGCCATTTCTGAATTATCAGAAACCTTCATTTCTGCTACATAAGTAGCATTATTGATTTGACGCGGTGAAGGCAAAGAGTTCAATTCAAACTGTTTAACGACCTTAGTTTCAGGGTCATTGGGATTCCTCCAAACTGGACCTTGTGTCTGATGATTGGTCGTGACAGCTGAATTGGATTGAGCAGAACTCAATACGGTTGAAAGATTACCCTGACAAACCAAAGGCTGTCTCACTTCAGAAGCTGAAGTACTGACAGCATTCTCCTTTACAAACACTGGTGCCTTGGAGGGCAAGTTGTGCTTCTTAACAACACTATGCAGCAAATCCTTATTGAAACAGTTTCCAGGCAATACCACTGGGGTTGGAAGTGGCTCATATTCCCCAACCCATCCACGACCAAACTTACATCCAGCAGGTACTGATCGCTCAATCCTCTGGGAGGCAACTTTCCAAGCAATTGGCCCAAGTGTTGCTGCAAAACGAGCCAGACTTCTAGCATAGGAATAGTCTGCATGGAGTCCAACCTGATTCAGGGGAAAAAATGACTCGATAAGCATGAAGTCTGAACAGCTTAGAATATATTAGAATTTATTGGTACATACAGCTACTAGTTGCCTGATTTCACCCTCGAAAGTTGTGAATACTGAGTCTGATCTCGCCTCTGGTTGATTTGATATGCCATAAGTTGCTCGATGATTCTCATCAAGTGCTAACGGTTTCCGCCCTAGCTTTGATGATGAACTTTTACCTGAAATTAACAAAGAGTGCAGAAAATTCAAGGCCAAGAACTCCACTATCAGGAAATGTATGGGTAGGACAGCACACCAGGAGATGGCACAGCTTAAATAAATTTTATGCCAAGTATCTTCCCACCAATGTATGAGACTGGAAAAGAACTATCATGTCAATTGATTCTGACATAATTAATCGACTGTGAAACATATCTCTCTTGTCCATAATGTAAAATGGGCATTCTGAGTATTCAGTCCCTGCCTTAACGTGTCTACGAACTGTGGAGTCAAATTACTCAACTCAACATACCTATGAATGCCTCTTCTGCTTTCTCTAGAATATTTTCAGCCAGAAGGGTACTACCATCTGCAGGTCCATCATTGGGTCTCTCGGAAACACTTAGTTTCTTTGTAGCAGAACCACTCTCGACATCTCCAGGAGTAGCAAGAGTGGCACCCACAGATAAATCAGAACCAACGGGCTCCTGCAAGGACCGGGACACCGCTTTCTTGATTTGCTTCTTCACCAAATAATTGGATTTTGGTTTCTGCTCAGACTTGAGATCTTTCTCATGGCTTTCAAATTGAATCCTCGCTTCCCTTTCTGACTTGAGCTCTTTCTCAGAGCGCTGAAACTTGATTTTCAACTTACTGAATTTCTTTCTCCCAAGTTCTTCAATGGCTCGTGCCTTTTCAATTTAAAACAGTGACAAGTTTAAGGGCTCTGAAAGCAGAGGAGGAGAAACCTTTGTAGAAGAAAGCAAATAGCTTAAACCTGTTTATGGTATATAGTGTCCGGTGCATTGTATCGCATTGCATTTGAGCAGATGAGGAAAATGTCACTCTGCATTAAAGAACATGAATTTTTGAGAACAAACAAGGTGGAAGTAGTCTTATTCATTTTCAAAACTTCTTAGACAATTAAATCTGGTTCAATTATGCTTCCAGTCTCTACTGAAAGGGAAAGTAGAGACTAATTAATGGGGTGATAATTATGCAATAACCATGACAACATGTGGAGAACCGGTATGACAGCCTGACTAAAAAATTCACCAAAAACTTGTAGACGTTTCCAAAAGGACAGCTACAACATAGCAACTGCAAGAACCCCTCTATAACCAACTTCACACTGGCAATTGCTATTGCAATCTCCAACAAGTCCCAATTATCCACATATATCTTCAACACCTGTATTCCCCCTGAGCTTTGCTAAAGAGCATTTAAACCAATCACGGGAGATTTGTCATAAAAAAAGGAAAAATTTGCCAAACATGGTGAAAAATTAGAATCTGTCCCCATCAACCCAAAAGCACACACTTTTTCCATGCCATATAATGGTGATGGGTTTAGACACTCAAAAAATCCCCGTCATCATCCATGAGAACCTAACAATATCATCATATACAGACACTCAGAATATGACCACTGTTCACGAGAAGGGCTGAAAATTTTTCAGCAATTACTCTTCCACTCGGCCACAATATTCATCTGTTTAATCACCAATGCGCTACTCTTCTACAACCGACATAAGCACAAAAAGTTGCAATCAAAGAGAAACGGATGGCTCAAAAAGTTAAACATTTTGAACTAAGCTAAGTTAAGATGGTGTGATGAAGATTTTTTCCCAGGCAAAGAAATACGTTGCAGACTTTGGGACCTGAAGACGATCATTCGAACACTAAGGAGCTCATTCACCAACCAAAAAACCAAGCAAAACCACATAATCAATACTCACCTCCAACTGGTCCAACATTGCGTATGATCCATTGGCCAGCTTCTTCCTTACTGTGGAAAAGTCCATTGGGTGCTCAATCACATCGTGATAATCTGGAAGCTAGGAAAACCAGAAATTGAAAACAAAAGTTCTCACGACCATCGTCATATAATATATCTTTGAACAACCATGTGCTCGAAAAGGAAATCTAACACAGAGAATCGCACATACCTCCTCAGGATCAACGGGCTCCGCGTACACGCCATATGTGTCCTTCCTGTCATGATTTGACCAAATAGACAATTGCAACATCAGGAGGCAGCTCACTCCCTTCTAAGTTGTAACAGGCAATGGAAAAAACCAACCCAATTGAGAAAAGGAAAGTCGGAAGCTCCATACTTCTGAAGTTTGTCAAGTATCAGCTGAAGTGTCTTCTTATCAGGCAACGGAATGCTGGATGCGCCCGACGGCGTTCCTAAGACAAACCCAAAAGCCAAAAAAAGAAAAATCATCAGACTCATCCCCAATCAACCAAAAACGAGCACAGAATTACTGTTGAAGTTCGCTCCTCTTGGAAACTAAGGAAGGCCGTGGGTGGCGGGACTAACCTGGAGGAGACGACTCATGCTGTACTCTGGAACTCTCCTCACGTCCCTTCCTTTCCTGTCAAGTCCACATGATAAAACACCACAACCTTAGACAAGACCCACGAAGCTCGAGGCCCCCCCACGAAAAACGAAAATGACGCTGCACATATATAAATGCGAGATTTCCTTTATGGGTCCTTTGATGGGGACAGGGACAGGGACAGGGACCGGGGACAGAGAAAGAGACAGCCCAAAGGCATACGTAGTTAGAGAGAGAAAGTGCGACAACAGAGAGAGAGAGAGAGAGAGAGAGGGAGAATCAAATTCCTGATCCAGAGAGAGGTAGACAGAGAATGGTGGGACTCGTGAGCGTGATCAGAATATTTTCGTGCGTTAGTTTTTGACAGTTGACCTTGCCGTTACTCTCTGTCTCTGTCTCTGTCTCTCTCTATCGAAGAGAGATTTTAGAGAGAGAGAGAGTGCGTGCTCAGACTCTCAGAGTGAGCACTGAGCATCATAGAAGTTTGGACCAATAAGACAAAGAACAAATCTGAGCGTCAATCATCAGCCCAGCTCAAGACCTAAAGCAACCACGCTCTCCCTTTGTCGAATCCCTCTTCGTTCAATTCCCCGATCGATCCGATCTCAGTTCATACCTCCTCGCGATCCTCGTCCTCGTCCCCACCGCCGCCGCCGCCAATCCTCCTCTTCTTCACCGCCCTCCCGTCGCTCCCGTCCTCCTCCTCGGATCCCGACGCGCGGCCCCCGCGGGCCCCCTGGTCCAGCTTCACCACCAGCTTCATCTTCTTCTCCCTCCTCATTGCCTCCGCCTCCCCCTCCTCCTCCTCCTCCTCCCCCTCCCCGTCGTCGTCCGGGACGAGGTCGCCGTGGATGAAGCCGTCGTAGCCGACGAAGCCGTACCTCGAGCTCCGCCGGCGGACGCTCCGCCGGACGCTGGGCTCCGGCTCCGGCGCCGGCGCGTGGGGCGGCTTCCTCGCCAGATCCGACTTCGGCGGCCGCCCCTTCTTCCGCTTCACGACCTGCACCATGCCCGCCGTGGCTGGCTAAAACCCCCCGAGCCCGACTTTCCCTCTCTAAAAAACCTCCGATCCCTCTCTCTCTCTCTCTAGAAACAGAGCCTTCCCTCTTTCTCTCTCTCTCTGTTTTTTTCCTTTTTTCTTTTTTTCGGTTGGGACTGCGTAATTTGGAGGGTCGAGCTTTTGGACTTTTTCGAGGTGGTGGTAGTGACCGAGCCTGGAAGCTTGGGACGCCGAGGCTGAGGTTCGGAGGGCTGGGTGGTTGGGAGAATGATTGGTGCGCTTTCGTTGCGGCGTGTGAGGCGAAAACGGCGTTTCATAGTGGGACGAAGGTCAGGGGAGGGGGCGCCTTTTATAGGCTGCCCCTGCTGACCGGAGATGGGCCCCGTGTCGCTCTGCCCGCTGCCCGTTTGGTTTCTGTCCTCTCCTGGCATTTTGGTCTTTCTATATTCCGCGGAGATGTTTGGCCAAGTAAAGCGCTGGCGCGTGTTGTTCCACCCTCGCTGTCCCTCGAATTCTGGAGGAGTCATCGATTAATTATATCATTAGTGATTAATGATTGGTGATCTTTGGCCTCTGATTGCTTCATTAGCTAAAGAGTTAATTTAATCACTCAACTATGGCTTAACGTGCATTGAGATTCCTGAATTTCAGATCAATGTGTAATATCGTCCTTAAAGTTTTAATTTGTTCAATGCGATCCATAAAATTTTGAGACATATTCAATTTAGTCTTGAGACATATTCAATTTAGTCGCAGGATTATATGTTTTTTTGTCATCAAAGTGGATTACTTCATTAATAACTGGAACTTAAACCACAAGAGGGTTGAAAATCGAAACATAATAAAGAACATAGAGAATTGCGCCAAGGGGGGTTAGAGAGCCAATTCGGGCTAAGAAAATCATTCCGATGGACTTTGGCCACCCAATCCGTAACATTGAGCTTCATATAGTCCAAGCCCATCGGAATGATTCTCTTAGCTCGAATTGGCTCACCAAGTCTTCCTAAAGACTACATTGAACATTTTCATATAGTCTAAAAACTAAATTGAATATTTACCAAAAGATCATGAATTATATTGAACAAATTAAAAATTCATAAACGATATTGTATATTGGATCAAAATTCAAAGACTATTGTGTAATTATTCCTTAATTTAATTTTTGGCACACTGCAAAAAACACCTTTCTTTCCTTTATCAGAAAAAAGAAGAAGATAAATTTGGTTCGTGTAATACCTACTATACGAATTACAAAATGTTCCACAATATGTCATCGCAAACTACACAATATTATTCTCAGACAAAAGTAAAATGGCTCGTCTTCTCTAATGTACATGACGATATGGCACCTTGCTCGGTGAAGAAAGCCGGGGCCGAAACACTTATTAAGTATACTTAATCTGATCATATTATCCATAAGAATCGAATATTTGGCATAAGCGAAATCGAAATGTCACATAGACAGTAACAAGTACCGGCTCACTGTGAGATCAGGAGAAAAAAGAACAGAAAAAAACTCAGGCGTGATCTAAGCATTGAATCATGTACAAATTTGCAAATTAACTGGCATTAGCTATGTTAGGTGAACTCCCAACTCATGCCTACTACTTTATGCATTGGTTATTTATTGCTAATTGCTATAGATCCCACCTGAGGTTCCTTCATTGTACTCGCGGAGTCTAATTGATTGATACAGAAATTTAGAGAGGAAGAAGGGATCGAAATTTAGAAATTTTATAAAAATTTAATACATGGGTAACACATAGAATTGAATTTTCATTAGGTCCACCGGTATAAGATATAACTTACATGCTCATAATCGGATTATTAACCTGTTCAAACACGCATTTCACTTTTGTAATGTAATGTAATGAAGCGATCTTCGCGTTGATTCTTGAAGTCGGGCCGGTCGGTCGACCGATCTGTCCCCCGGCTTCCTGAGCCACCGATTCCATGGCCGCTGCACTTTTGTATGCATCGTCGAGTCCCTATAGCGATCTTGAAATGCGAAAGCTTGAAACGATTACTGGAAGCAAATTGGCTTCTCCTACTATGCCTGAACTGCACCCATCCATCTGCTCGGTGAGACTGTGATTATGCATAGGCTCCACAACAGTAATCTGAGTATCGTCTGAAACATAGCCCACCGATGCTCCTGCATACTGCAAGGAAATGTGAATGTTAGTAATCAATTTGGCTGGTTATTTTTCGGTCAATCTATGTTTTTCGACCCTCGATATAAGAAGCAGGTCCATCCCTGAGGCCTGCATACCAAAGTACAGATCAGATTAACAATTGCCATTACAGGAAGAGCAAATAAAGTGTTGTCAAACCGGTAATCCGAAGTACTTAGGTACCCCATCGTGAATTGCTCGATAACTGAGATGTTGGCAATGAATTTTGGCTGTCTCATAAAAGCCGATTGCGCGGTCCAGATCAGCCACATGAAGCATTACTTGGCAAAGCGGTTTGGGTGTCGGCTCACTCTGCAGGAGCTCGAAGCTGTAACCATCGAAATCCTCCACCAAGGCAAAAACTGCGATCCTCCGCTGAACGTCCCCGGCTCGCACGTGAAGATCCTGCCGTATTCCCCCACTTTCTTCACCATGACATATATCTAATGGTCAAGGAAACAAAGTTTTTGTTACGAGTTTCCTCATTCAACCTGTTCGATAATAACAGCTGCCTACTCACATCTTGATTAGCAATTCAGAATTGTTTGCCTCAACTTTAAGTTTTTCCGCTCCGACCATTACTCATTCCGGGCGGAACAACTGTTATAGAGAAAATTTTGCTAATTTTTAATCAGACAATATTACAATCCTTGAAATGAATCTGACTGAATCTCTGTAATCCCAGGGAGAAATACTGAAGTCTAAAGGAAGTCTTCAAATAAGCATGCTCTGGATCAACTCCAGCACAAAGTGAGACTCTTGAGGTCCATGACCCAGAACCACCTTGGACTTCCTGGTCATCTCTTCGAATCAACCAACTTCACCCCAGAACAATTGGCGCAAAACCTGCGAATCACATAGCTAACACCGGAAAGCGTTCAGAAGGATGTAATATGGTCTTCATTAACATCAGCTTACTCGAGGGTACTAATCAGGTTTCCGACCCTGATCACTGCACTGAGGAGGCAACAGTGGTCATTATCACCCAGTTCAGTACGGTTTCTCGTGTATCACTCTCAGCTGCCACGGCGCTCATAACAATCCGCTGGACATTTGCGTGAAAACGTGAGTGAAGATGGTCCATAGATCAAATTGGATGCTTGATGAGATTCTATAAGGAATTCACGTTATTAAACCCAAATGAAAATTTCTGGATCACATTTTATAGCTGTGTAGGAGGATAAGAGCGTTTAATTTACCTGAAAGAAACATAAAAGAAAGCAGCATACCGAATGCTCATTGCGTTATAAGCATTTTCATCTCAAGCTAAAAGTATAGCACAAGACTACGGTAAAAGAGTGTTTCAAGATTATGGAAACTAATCTATCTATACCTTGAGTACATTGGCCTTGTTTTAGGATAAGCAAATACGTCATAGGGCTGAACAAGAAGTCCTCAATATCTTGTCAAAAAGGTGATAAAAAATTTGGACATTTTCCTGGTCTTCAGCATGCAAAGCATTCCATGGTTATTGTTCGATCGAGTTTACGGTGATTTATTAATAGACATTAACCAACAGATTGTATGGAGAAACAGTACACATATTACATAGTTGGGTTATCAGAAGACAGGTCATGGATCAGGATGCGGAATTTCATCCATGCGAAACGAATTCTCGAAGCTGAAGCATTTCATGTTACACGGTCAAGCGAATCTTAAATGTGAGTATCAAATTGCGAGACCCCAGGTTCCCACATTGAGGAGTGAGAAAAAGAATGTGAAGTGAATATCCTTCCATATAATGAATATGATCTTATTACAAACTGTCTCGCTGTAAAACGAGCAATTCAATTATTTGCCTAGACAATGGACAATCTATTGGAACTGTACAAAAATGCAATCAGAACCAATCTTTGTCAATAGAGCCGTCAATCTCACTGGCCAGCATTCTTTATCTCTTTCAGGTAATCCTCATTGTCCACCAAAACCTGTAAATGTTTCACACCATGCAACTATATCAGCTATATAACAAATGGTTATATATACTAGCTAAGGCATATATGAACAAAGAAGAAAATAAAAAAAAATAGAGAAATTTCCATCAATTCTTCGTCCATTGTTCTTTATTCATGTAACATGACTAGAAGCCTAGACATAATCAAGAGATCTCACTGAGGACGATTACTAGACAATAAACTTATAGAGCACAACATAGTTTTTCTTCTCATTAAGAGGCTATACCAATGTTTCTCAGTCAACATTGGGCAGAACCTTAAGATGAAGAAAAAGATTGGAGGGTGAGGACTCACGGTTTTCCTGCCATCGGGGTCAAGGAATGAAGTCATTGTGGTGTTGGTTTTGGGATTCGGGCCTGGTGGGCGAACGATCTTCCCTCCAAGTTCTTGTGTAACGAGTGCAACAGCTGCAGCGCTTTTGTATACATCGTTGGTGCCTATTGCAGCCTATAAATTTAGACAGTTGAACTAATTAGCGCATGAACTTAAGGTAACCTGAACAAACAAACTAGGTGTGGGCGAAAGTTTATCTCGCTTACCTGAACATACGCATTGCCTGCGGTGTACTCGGTCACGTTGTAGTTGTACTTGAGCTCAATGACAGTTGTCTGAGTTTGATCTGACCCATAACCCACCATAGCTATTGCAAACTGCAAATAAAACATACAGTTAGACAGGGCATTATGTCCATATTTCTTTTTGTTTTGATTATTCTGAGTTACCAATTACCTGATCTTGAGGGCTGTCGTACTTCAAGAGAATGTTCATGCCCAATGCCTGCACACATAGTTGCGGCGCCAATTAGGAAAAGGAAATGCATAAAAATATGACTTATTCTGGAATAATAGATCACATTGGAGTTATTTTTGTTGTTCCAGATGGTGTTAAAGAAGCAAGTTCTTCTCAGGAATGTGAAATAGAGCAGAATATCTGATTCTTTATTGCCTAAGGAGGATAAAGGATGAGATGTGATTTGACAGATGATAGTCATGGATATCATTATGCAGCAAAATCAACTTTGCGATTTGGTCGAACAATTCCCCAGATAGTTTTGACAATAAATAAGATTCAATCATATATGTCAATGATCGTTACACTTCCTGATACCTTTGAACTAGAACGACCCGTCTCTAGTAGAGTTAAAACGTTAAAAGCCCAATTTTACCTTCTCGTAGAAGCTGGCGGTGCGATCCAGATCGGTCACTTGAAGCATGATTTGGCAGAGTGGTTCAGGAGTCGGCTCTCGCTGGAGGAGCTCGAAGCTATAGCCATTTGGATCCTCCACAAAAGCATAGACTTGCGATCCCCCTTCATTTGTCCCCGGTTCTTTCGTCACAACCCCGCCTAATTGTCGGACTTTCTCCACAATCGGATATATCTGAACACAATAACTTAGAATTGTCTGAATCTCGAGCGAGTTATTTCTAACAGAAAGTTCACCATGACCGTGACAGAAAAACTCACATCTTCAGCCGCAATTCCAAAGTGCCCCCATGCTGTCCCCACCTCATATTTCTCAACTCCATAGACTGTCGATTAAGAAGTTGAATGTGTTAAATATGATCAAACATATTGCAGAGTCTCTAATTAGACAAATCAATGCCAAAATTTTCCTTTGAAAAATCGACTAAGAAAGTAGAAATTAGACGAGGAAAATGTTTGGTGAGCATACTATATATCAGCTCCAGCACAAAGTGAGACTCCTGAGGTCCAAAACCAACTATGGCCTTGCTGTAGTTCTTCCCAGGGAAATCCTTTTGGCTCAACAACTGCATCCCAAAACACTCCTCATAAAACCTGAAAAAAGGAGTCAACGTGATCATCAAAGCTAGAAATGAGCAGATAATGTCCCTATTAGCTGTGAAGATAGCAGGTGGTATAACCATTAGCTTACTCGACAGTGCGATTTAGATCACCGACTCTAATAATGGCATTGAGGAAGCGGCGAGTATCGTTTTTCACCCATTCCAGGACATTGTCCCTAGTGACATTCTCTGTTGCCGCCACGCTTGAACCCACCTGATCAACATGACAGGTAATAAAACTTAGATCAGCAAGTACACTTAAAGACTGAGAATTTGAACTCGGACCCAATTGACATTTTGAGCATAAAACTTGCGCCTGTCAGATTCATTGAACTAATCACAGCTGAAAGTGGCGCAAAAGAGTAAGATTAGAGCATACAACAAGACATAACTTTACCAGATTTCAATAAAATAATTGCAGTCCAACACCGCTGTGCCGAAGAAGTTTTTCTCGACAAGCTAGAAATTCGCAATCACCTCAACGACATTGTCAAATTATTAAATTTCGATCTAACCATGGACAAGAAAAAATGGAAGATGAAGTGGAGAAGGAACACAGAAAGCTTACCAGAAAGACAGACAGGAGGAGAAGAGAAGCGAACAATTGTGTGTGCTTAGTCATTGCCATTGGTGAAGTTATAACCTCCAAAAGATAGTGATAGAATATTGTATGTCAAATGAATAACCAATCGTGATCTATTTATAATTATAGCACGTTTTGACCATAATTAATATGTCAACATTGTCCTCGTTTATAGATAGGTTGATATGTCAAATAGTATAGAAATTTCTCGCCAATGACCGGAGAGATTAATAAACTATGAAGAATAGTACTAAAGTCAACAGTCAAAGATTAAACAGATGTAATGTCGCATTAATATTTATATATCTAGAGAAGAAAAAAACATTAATATGGTGTTAACTATATCATAAGGATTTGCTAGACCTGTCAAATGGGTGGGTCAGGTTGAATTTGGGTCGAGTCATAAATGGTTCGACCTCAATTGACCCATTAATCCGTTTATGACCCATTTATGCGCAATGCAATTTTCTTGATCCATACCTGATCCGACCCATACCCAATTAGATCCATATTGCTAAAATATTTCCATGTTTAATTCAATATAAGAAAATTCATATCCAAGCTAAAATGAGAGTGCAAAGTGAGTAAGCATAAGATTGAGTGAGGGCGACAGAGATGCGTTGAGTTTAAATTAGTTGTAAACTCATTTATAACCCATTTACGATCCATTTATGATCCATTTAACACAAATATAAGATTTCTACCAATTTATGACCCATTTACTAAATATAATAAATCAATTTACTAATATATGGGGTTAAGAAATGGTTTATGATCCATTTTGATAGGTCTAGGATTTGCATACGTGGATTAGGCACACGATACGAATTTTTCATCTTTCACACATTCAAATGCAACCGATTTTATGTTCAAATCTACAAGGTTCATGGAATTTAGCTATTTAAGGTTCATGTTGGCCTTTCGACATACAAAAACCTGTTGGAGATTGGTCTTCCAATAATCACGGATCTGTAAGGAGAATTTTCTTGGGAAGGGTCATGACATCTTCTAGAGTTCTGACATAGTCAATCATCTTCTATTAAGATTGTGGTGTCTTCAATGTGTGTGGAAAATTGTGAGGAATGTAACACAACTGAGAGTTCGTAATGATCTTTGAGTTTGCTTCATGTTATATATGTTCAAGTTCAATGATTGCTGCAAGAAATATTACCTATGGAGCCATTGGCATCTCAACGTTGACCATAAATTTTGTATGCCCTTCCAAGGGTTGACACTTCCCGGCCTTATTAGTTGACTCTCAATCAGGACTCTGTCCAAGTCTGAGAGGGGAGGGAGAGAGAATGGATTGATGCATATCCTTTAGCTTCGCAAAAAAATCAATAATTCAAATGGATTTTTGACGTTAGACATTGTCTATATTGTTCGAGAAATATCATGCATCTTTTTTTGTTTTGTCTTCTCGTATTGAGAACCACTAATCTATATCAGCTGTGAGTAAAGAAAATCACTAAGCGGGCTCTAACAGGGCCGAGCCCAAAGGTTGAGTCTAATGTGTCGCCTAAGTTAGTCTGTTTGATAAAATTCGTTAGGAGCTTTAGGACGGAGCCTGTCCATTCATCTCTCGAGCCAGAGCAAGACCAACGGGTCATGTACCCGTTAGGCGTTAATCACCTGTAACTATGAAGAATGTGAGATATGTAGAAAAAATGTTAATCAATGTGTGGATTTATCTTTATCTTTTCTAGAATATCATTTCCGTGATTGAATGAACATAGTCGGACCATTGAAGGCTTAAAATTGAGGGTGTGGCTCACTAGCGGGAAATCTATAAGTTGGTCGCTAAACCATTATCCATTCAAAGTGTCTTCAATAATTAAAGCACGTCATATATATTCATCGGTTGAAACCCTACGATCAATATTGAAGTTTCTAACGTGAAAGCAATCATGGATCCCCGTGTTCCATATCGCCATTAATGTTAATCTCCATATAGATATTTCGCAATGGAATTGGAACACGAATATCCTTCTCCAACTAAACGGAAAAAGGAATTTACCAACGAAAAGAAAAAGAACAGGAAAACAGAAATCCTCGCCATACGAGCGTGAATGATGGAGACCATCCATCCGTTTATTTCTTCAATCGTCACAACTCATGCAAAGATCAGACAATTCTTTAGTCATCCCTACAAGCCTGTTTTCATTCTATATCGTCATAAATCTCCAAGGAAACACTTGGGCCTAGTACAAGGAACATGTACAGAACTCTTTCATGGTTTTGGTCCATCCGGAAAAATCTTCAAAGCTTTGACATGGGAAAATCGATTGCAATGTAGACTAAAAGCACAATAAACAGAGGCCCCATGATCACAATGGAAATTGGGAATGGCTGCCCCATGGATTACCATGAAGCTGTGTCTTCTTCTTCCAATTTGTGAACTCTTTAGCTCATAATATCCCTTCTAAGTTTGAATTCATGTTGGTACTCCATCTGGAATTGCTCAGATTACTGAGATGATTGGTGATGAACTTCGATAGTCTCATAGAAACCGACTGCGCTGTCCGGATTAGTTAATGACACATTACTTGGCAAAGCGGTTTGCGTGCCGGCTCTCTCTGCTGGAGCTTGAAGCTGTAACCGCCTCTTCAAAGGCCAAAACCGTGGCTCCTCTGCGGAATGTCCCCGGCTCGCACGAGATGATCCTGCCATATTCCTTGATTTTCATCCACCATCATATATATCTAATAGTCAACAAAACAAAGCTTTTATTTCATGTTTCCTCATTCAACATGATCGATAATAACAGCTGCATACTCATATCTTGACTAGCGATTTGGAAAGGTCCAAATGCCTGTCCTAACTTCATATTTTTCCGCTTAGACCCTGCTCATGGCAGGCGAAAGAACTGGTATAGTGGCAAATTTTACTAATTGTTAATCAGATAATAGTACAATCCTTGAGATGAATCTAACTGAATCTCTAAAATTCAAGAAAGAGATGCTAAAGTCTAAAGGAAGTCTTAAATTAAGCACACTCTGGATCAACTCCAGCATAGAGTGAGACTCTTGAGGGCCATAGCCGAGAACAGCCTCGGAGTACTTCCTTTCTGGATTATCAGTTCTAATCAACAGCTTCATACCAAAACATTCGGCGTAATTACAAAGCAAACATCAAAAAGTGTGCATAAGAATGTTATATGGTAACGTTAGCTTACTTGAGGATACGAATCAGGTCTCCGACTCTGAACACTGCACTGAGGAAGCGACAGTAGTCATTTATCACCCAGTTCAGTATAGTTTCCTGCGTATCACTCTGAGCTGCCACGGTGCTCAAAACCATCTGCTGGACGTGTGCGTGTAAACATGACCAAAGATGATCAGTAGATCAAATTGGATGCTCTACAAGATTCTATGCGGAATTCACATTGTGAAACCCAAATAAAGCGTTCTGGAATCACATTTTACAGCTGCGTAGGAGGATAAGAGAGCTTAAATATACCAGAGAGAACCATAGAAGAAAGCAGCATACCATCCACTCGTTATGCTTAAGCATTTTCATTTCAAGCTTATAGTATAGCAGAAAGACTATGGCATAAGAGTGTTCCCAGATAAAGGAAATGTAATGTATCTATAGCAATGGGCACATTGTTCTTGTTTTAGGATAAGCAAATACGTCATGGAGCTCAACAAGAAGTCCTCAGTATCTTGTTAAAAAGGAGATCAACAATTTGGACTTTTTTCTTGGCTTCAGGATTCGAAGCTTTCTATGTTCTTGATCAATCGACTTTATTGTAGCTTATTAATAGACAGCAACCAACAGATTGGATGGAGAAACAGTCCACGTACTACATAGTTGTGGTATTCGAAGACTAGTTGTGGACTGGGATGCAGATTTTGGTTCAAGCGAAACGAATTCTTGAAGCTAAAGCATTTCGTGTTGCACGGTCGAGCGAATCTTAAATGCAAGTATGAAATTATTGAGACCCCAAGTCCGCACATGGAGGAGTCAGAGAAAGATCACGAAGTTGACATTTTCCAAATAATAAGTATGATCTTATAACAAACTGTCTTGCTGTACAATGAGCAATCCAAGTTATTTGCCTTACAATGAACAATTTAAATGCTAAATGTAGAGAAATGCAATCAGAATCAATCTTTGTTGACGCTACTTCACTGCTGTTTTATTCTGTTTCTCTCTGTCCTCGGGAACCTGTGGAACATGAATTGCACAGAAAATTGCATGAGCTACATAATTAAATGATCGTGTAAACTATGAATAAAATTAATTACAACAAAAATCTCTACCAATTATTTGCACAATATGAAGCTGCCCATCTCACTGGCCGTTATTCTTTATCTCTTTCAGATAATCCTCATTGTCCACCAAAACCTGTAAACACAAATCACACAATGCAATTACATCAGCTATATAATCAATGGGTATATATCCTATCGGGCAGAACTTCAAGGTGAAGAAAGAGATTGGAGTGTGAGGGCTCACGGTTTTCCTGCCATCGGGGTCGAGGAATGAAGTCATCTTGGTGTTGGTTACAGGATTCGGGCCTGGTGGGCGAATGATCTTTCCTCCAAGTTCTTGTGTAACGAGTAAAACAGCCGCAGCGCTTTTGTACACATCATTGGTGCCTATCGCGGCCTATAAATTGTGACGGTTGAACTGATTAACGAACGGACAAAAGGTAGCCCTGAACAAACGGGTTAGGTGGAGGCGAAAATTTGTCTCTCTTACATGAACATACGCGTTGCCTGCGGTGTACTCGGTCACGTTGTAGTTGTACCTGAGCTCAATGACGACTGTCTGAGTATAATCTGATCCATAACCCACCATAGCTATTGCAAACTGCAAAATTAAACATATAGTTAGACAGGGCGTTATGTCACTATTTCTTTTCGTTCTGATTATTTTTAAATTTCGGTTCACCTGATCTTGAGGGCTGTCGTACTTCAAGAGTATGTTCATGCCCAATGCCTGCATGCATAGTTGCGGTGCAATTAGGAAAAAGATATGGATAAAATAATATGATTTATGGGGAATAAGATATCACGTTTGGAGCTATCGTTGCTTTTATCGATGGTGTAAAAGAAGAATGCACTTATCAGGAATGTGAAACAGAGAAATCAAAAGGTTAAAAGTCTAATTTCACCTTCTCGTAGAAACTGGTGGCGCGATCCAGATCGGTCACTTGAAGCATGAAATGGTTGAGTCGTTGAGGAGTCGGCCCTCGCTGGAGGAGCTCGAAGCTGTAGCCATTCGGATCCTCCACAAAAGCGTAGACTTGCGATCCCCCTTCATTTGTCCCCGGTTCTCTCGTGACGACGCCACCATTTTGTCTTACTTTCTCCACAATTGGATATATCTTAACACCACAACTTAGAACAGTCAGAATCTCGAACGAGTTTTTTAGCAGGAAGTTCACCATGACGGCGACAGAAAAACTCACATCTTCGGCCGCTATTCCAAAGTGCGCCCATGCTGTACCAACCTCATATTTCTCAACTCCGTAGACTGTCAATTAAGAAGTCGAACGTGTTAATATAGTCTCATTATTGCTGGAACTCTAATTAGACAAGTCAATGCCAAAATTTTCGTTTGAAAATTCGACTTATCAAGTAGGAACTAGATGAGGAAAATGTTCGGTGAGCATACTATATATCAACTCCAGCACAAAGTGAGACTCCTGAGGTCCAAAACCAACTATGGCCTTGGTGTATTTCTTCTCAGGGAAGTCTTTTTGGCTCAACAACTGCATCCCAAAACACTCCTTATAAAACCTGAAAAAGGGCGTCAACGCGATCATCAAAGCTGGAAATCAGCAGTTAATGTCCCTATTAACTGTGAAGATAGTAGGTGGGATCAGCATTAGCTTACTCGACGGTGCGATTCAGATCACCGACTCTAATAACGGCATTGAGGAAGCGGTGGGTATCGTTTTTCACCCATTCCAGTATGTTGTCCCTAATGACATTCTCCGTTGCCGCCGTGCTCGAAGCCACCTGATCGACATGGCAGGTATTAAAACTGAGATCAGCAACTATACTCAAAGTCTGAGAATTCGAACTTGGACCCAATTGACATGTTGAGCATAAACATGCGCTTCTCATATTCATCAAACTAATCACAGCTAAAAAGGGCATAAGGAGTAAGATTGGAGCATACAACAAGACATCTTCGCATGATTTCGATATTTTTCAGTGCCACTGCCTACAACACTGCTGTGTCGAAGAAGTTTTTCTTGACTTGCTAGAAATTCGCGAAACTCTCGACAACATCGTCAATTGATAAAATTTTGATCTAACCATGAACAAGCACAATGGAAACTGAAGTGGAGAAGGAACAGAGAGAGCTTACCAGAAAGACAGACAGGATGAGCAGAGGAAAGAACAATTGCGTGGGCTTAGTCATTTCCATCGATGAAGTTATCCCCTCTAAAAGATAATGATTATTGTATGTCAAATAATGAACCAATCGTGATCTATTTATAATCTCTGCACGTTTTGACCGTAATTAATATTTCAACATCTTTAGGGAAAAAAATTAATACGTCAACTTTGTTTTAGTTTCTAGATAGGCTGATAAGTCAAATAGGATAAAAAATTTCTGGCCAATGACCCGAGAGATTAGTGAACTGTGAAGAATAGTCCAAAAGTCAACAGTCAAAGGTAAGACAAATGCAATTTCGTTCTAATGTTTATATACCTAGAGAAGAAAAAACATAAATATGATGTTGCCTTTTAGTGATTTCGTAACGATTTGCGAACTTGGATCAGGCACAGAATACAAGTTTCGTTTTTTTTTCTTTCACACCTTTAATTTACGAGGTTCATGAAATTTAGTTATTTAAGGTCAACTTTTCCGTCACAAAGATTTACATAAATAAGCAAATAGAGAAGAAGTCACTAGATTTTTTAACTATCGAAACTTCATCAATAAATGGAAAAATGACACAATTAATCCCTAAACTTTGGCTCAATATGTAGTGTGATTCATGAACTTTTAATTTGATCAATATAATTCTTGAACTTTAGCCTAGTGTTCAATGTAGTTCATAAACTTTTAATTTATTCAACATGGTCTCTGGACTTTTGATATATGCTCAATATTAGTCCATAAACTATGTGAAAATGTTTAATGCAGTCCTTTCATTAATTCAAGATCGGGGATTATATCGAATATTTTTATATAGTTAAAGGACTGCATTAAATATGTACAAAAAATTCAGTGATAACATTGAACAAATTAAAAGTTCAAGATCATATTAATTACTAGGCTAAAGTTTAAAAATTATATTATATATTAAGTCAAAATTTAAAAATTATTTACGTCATTATCCCTTAATGAATTCTTGACCTTTCGATATACAGAAACGTGTAGAAGGTTCCGTCTTCCAAATAATTACGGATATCTGTTGGAGAATTTTCCGGGGAAGGTTACATGCCATCTTCTAGAGTTCTGACATAGTAAATTATCTTTTTATTGAAATTGTGGTGTCTTCAATTACGTGGCAAGTCGTGAGGAGCGGAAGACAACTGCGAGATTGTAATGATCTTCAAGTTTCTTTCATTTTATACATGTTGAACGTCAATTATTGCTGCAATAATGATTACTTATGGAACCATCTGTATCCCAACTTTGACTGTGGACTCGGTCTTATTATCAATCTTGTATTTCAAAGGTTGACAGTTCCTGGTCGCATTAATTGACTCACAATCAGGACTTTGTCCCAGCCCTGGAGGGGGAGGGAGAGATACTGCATTGGTACTTATCCATTCGCTTCACAAAAATAAAACCAACAATTCAAAAAATATTTTTATCATCATCCATCATCTATATTGTTCGAGAAGATATGGTTCATATATTTTACCATAGATCCCGCATCGAGGACCATCAATTCATATCAACTATGAGTAGAGGTGATCATTGAGTGGGCTTTGATAGGATAAGTGTAATACTCGGAAATTTCGTAATAATATGTATGTGATATTGAAAATTTTTCGTATTCAATAATGATACTTAGATTATAAAGTTAAGTATTATATAGCTTAATATTTGTGTGGACACAAAGAAATCGTTGTTGAACTGTATGAGGCGTGGGGGATAATTTTCGGGAGTATAACTATTCCGAGTTCAACGTGTTTCAAATTTATAAACGTCAATGTATACGTTAATAGTGGTGCGGTATTAATTAATTTACAGCTGTTTTAGTAGTTAATGTGTGATATTATTAGTTAAGTTTTAGTTAACTAAGTATTAATAATTAATTATTTGTTATATGGTGTTAAGGGAGAAGATATTATTTTTTCTACTTAATTTTTCACAAAAATCTCTCTTAAGACACCAAGGAACTCACGTGGCTGGTGAAAAATTAATGCATGGCCACATGCCGCATTTGTATAGTTCAAGCATGCATGCCATATGCTCATCTTAAGCTAAATCTCTTCATTTAAGTTGACACATAGCCATAAGTAATCATTACATAGAGCATTCGTCATCTCTAACAAGCCTAAATTTCCTACACGGCCGTAGATTGAGGGGAGAATTGCCACATTTGAGTGCATGCATTCTTCCGCCTCAAATCCCCTTGTACACCTCACTTTCATTTTGATAAAACAAAAGGAAGTTGTTCATCTTGGCCGTTAACCCCTCTTTCTCACTTTCAAACTCCCAAATACTCTACCTTCATCACTATCTGATTCAACATCTTCAAGGTGGTTTTAACTTTGGGAGTTTAGATTTTGCGAGAGGTAAGTGAAACTTCTAGAGTTAAGTTAGTTCAATTTACTAATCACTTTTAACTTGGATGATTATGATATGTTATTTGTATGAGCTACAATATGGTAGATTTGGTGGTTGTTGGATGTGATTTGCTGGTCTTGTACATGTTCAAATTGCGTGTGAATTGCTTTCTTAAGGAGTGGCGTTGATAGCAAGTGCAATTGTTAAATATGAATGTGGTAATGTTATCTTTGAGATGATTGTTAAATTCCTTCTGCTGGTCTTATGCATGTTTAAAAGGTAGTTGATTGTTTTATTTAAAATGGAGTACATTTGGTGAGTGGAAGTAAGGAATATGAACTTGGAAAAATCATATTAGTAAGTATACACTTAACTGCCGTTCATAAAATCTATTGGATTCTGAACTAAGTAGATTTTACTCTCTGAATCCGAATATATAGATTCCTAAACTTGAGTAGACTTTACTTTTTAAATCTGAATATACGTATTTATGAACTCGAGTAGATTGTACTCTCAAAATCTAAATCCGAGTAGATCTTTCTCTCAGAATCTGAATCCAAGTAGATTTTACTCTCTAAATCTAGATATGTGTATTTTCTGAACTAAGTAGATTTTACTCTAAAACAATCTGAATATACTTATTTATAAAACAAGTATATTATACTCTCATAATCTGAATATAGGTATTTATGAACTGAGTAGATTTTACTTTATAAATCTGGATATATGTATGTTCTGAACCCGAGTAGATTTTTACTCTCAAAATCTATCTATATATATATATTTTGAATTTGAATATATTTTTCTCACATAATTTAGATATATTTTTAAACCCGAATGGATTTTGCTTTGGAACAGGAATATATTTACCTCCTAAACTTGAGTTTATTTACTTTCTAAAATTGAATAGATTAACCTTATGACCCGAGTAGATTTACTTTCTGAATGTGAGGAGATTTTTTCCTTTTGAGTCTGATCACATACTGCTTCCTACTTATTTATTTAACTAATTCATTTCATTGCTTGAGGAATATGTGCTAAAAGACTTGTTAGTGTGTATTTGCTATTGTCCGCCTGAGAATAATGTACTTCCGTCATCCATATTAATGGAGAAGATGCCCTGTATGTGGGGATGCCCTGGGAGAAGAAGTACCGAACCTAACACATGAATATGAGTGTTATGTGCCATGTGCTTGCGTTTGATTTGAACTATTGTGGGATAACGAAGTAACCAGACTTTTGTGGCTTGTACAAATGGGAAAGGTCACGTTCTCAGCATACTTATTGGTCGTTATACATTTATATTTTTTGTACTAAGTGAAGTGGTAAGATGACTTTTCTGACTTAAAACAAGATATTTCATTTATTGGGCCTTGGCTCATTCCTTTATTTTTCAAACGTGTAAAATGGATGCTCCACATCTCATGCATTTTGGAGTTTCCATGTATTATAAAGGTGTTTATGAATTGTGTATATACCTGAATTGGATATAATATATACCAAATATAGTTCTACCATATGGGTCGACGTGGGTCTTATGGAGTGGGTTCTCTATCGATTTGTTGCATGGTACCAGAACCTCGACGGTGAGTTTGTGGGCTCGTTAAGGGGCTTCGACATGGATGGAGATGATCCCGCATCTGAGGTTGAAGTTAACGATTCATGACATCGATCAGTCTTTTGTACAGGTAAACTTTTGGTGTATCCTCGACCTATCCAGACTTTTATTTTTTATTTTTATTATATGAACTTTTGAATGGGGTTGTAAAATCTGATAAGTAATATAAATACAAAAAACATAAGTACTTTAACTATACTTGTGTGATTTTCATGGTTAAGAAATGTTCAAATTAAGCTTATGCTTGTCTATTTAATAATCGATAAGAAACACATGTCGCGTGTGGCGTTCTAAGGCATCACAGTAAGGCCCGAAGGTCAGATATAATGTGTTACCCAAGCTCATCCATTTGATAGTCTTGAATTTTTGGACTGAGCCTGCCCATTCACCTCACGAGCTAGAGCGGGATTAGCTTGTTGTACGCCCATTGATCACATGTGATTGTGAGAAATGCGGCAAAAAAATTTACACATTCTATATATTTAACATTTATCCTTTTAATTACTAATTCTTCACGGATCAAACAAATAAGATTTACATGTTGGATCAGCATAGTCATTGTATCTCGGTGCTACATATTGTCATTAATGTCCATCTCCATATATATATTGTGGGAAAAAATATATATGCGGAAAAAATATATATATATATATATATAATGTGGCCGAGGATCTAGGGATTATAAAGAGAAAAGAAATGAATAGAAAAGTAAAAGAACTTTATAAACAATTTTTAGTCTGTACTCAATATAGAGTATGTAATCTATATATTGAGAAATTCTTATGTATATATCAAATGAGTTTCTTGATCTTGCTATAGAAAAAATAAATTCTAATATAAAAGTGATTAGCTCTACACAAAAGATTATGATATAAATAAAATTAAATAAAAAAACGAGCATTATAACTTATATAGAGACCAAAAGTAACATAAAGAATTAGAAGCAAGATTACTAAACCAACCATGTAGGTGGTTAAGATAAGCAGAAATGAAAAAGGGCAAAACAGTAAGAAGAAGTAAGGATATATAACGAATGTAGTAAATAGCCTTAATGTAAAAGACAGACCAATCATAGGCGATTCAATTAGCCAATTATGAGATATGTAAATTAAATTGCAATTAAGTAAAGATTACTGGTATATAAACAGTATTGAAATATTATAATTGAGCTGCAATTATTAAAGGTACAAGTGCGAAAGTAAATAAAAACCTTTGTATTCTTAAATCATGAGCAAGATCTGGAACATAAAGTGGTTCAGGGATGTTATCGAATCTCAAGGAAGAAATGAGACTTACTGGTTATGGAAAACTAGAAAAGGTTGAAGGTTTCTTAAAATTTATGATCTCTTATTCTTCCAAGAAGGGAAGAAGAATCTGAGAAAACTTGAGATGGTTTTTGAGAGATATGGAATTCTGAGTGAAGAATTGTGTGTTTCACTAACGGATGAGGTCTGAATATATTGATTGACTGGCTTCTGTGTGGAAGGGTTCACAAGTGGTATTGTAGCAAATAGTAGTAAGTGCATAGTGTTATAGTAAATAGACACAATCATGAAAATTTATAAAAAGAAAGTAAAATGACAAACAAACTCTTTTTGGTCTTGTATCAAATTATGAAATGGGCAGGAATCTTTCGGCGCCTTTTGTCTTTCAAAATTAGGAGAGATCTTCTAGTGGCTCTCCTTCTTCTTCTTCTTCATCCTTTACATCGTCCTTTACATCCCCCATGGAATGGCTAGTATTCTCAGGATGCCATAACAATCATTCTCATTGGAATTTCCATTGTGATGAGAATGAGAGGAACCTGAATCTTCAATTTGAGAAAGGGCTTATTTTAGCATTCCTACTAATTGCCGATGAGATTTAGCAGATGCTAAACAAACCTTTTATCATGTAGGAATGGAGTAATATCATTAGAATTTAAAGGAACGGATCCTCTAGAAATAAGCCATTGGTTAACGGCTTGTTCAGTAATTCTATCAAAGAATTTGAAACCATTCCACCATTTGACTTTGAAACGTTTTATTAAAACGGGAATGTCTGTGTCAATGGATTTGCGATAATCAAAATACCAGCCTAGTACCCATGATATTCCGAAATGGTAGAAAAATAACATCAATTTAGGGAAAATTTTCTTATATGGAAGGGGAGTAAATTTATCGAGAAATAGTTTGTAATTGGGTTGGATTTTTGGGTGAAGTATTTCATCAATGGGTCTAAAATATTCCCACTATCTGATGAACCAATATAGAACTTGTTTAATATAAAAATCTTCAAAGAAAAATAGTCATGTATGAGAATTGTTGGCATTTTTCCTCCAGAAGGTATTCCACAAAGCTTGTTGGTAGTCAAAATATGAAAAAGATTATCTGTATGGTAAGGATTCAGTCATCTTGATATCAAGTTTTTTCAAGGCTAAAGGATCGGGCTTCCATTGGGAAGGGTGAATGACCTATAGATTCTGGTTGTGGAATAATTAATATGACCTTTATTAGAAAAGTGTCAAAAAATGACAGATTTTGTTTCTGTCAAGATTTTTTTCATAAAACTCCATTGTTTTATAAATATCGTGTGGAGTATAATTAATTTTTTTAGAAAACATATTTTTTGCGAAGAGGTATGGATTTTCATCATAAAATCCATTTTTTACATTACAAACATTTTGGAATATTGTTTTGTGAAAGAATTTGGTTTTTAGAGGGGTTGTCTGTGTTGGTTGAATAACCACCTCACTAGAAATTCTTTTTTCCATTGCCTTTTAAGTAACCATGGGGGAAGGATTGGGGTTGATTAATGAAGGCCTGTTGAAGAAGTTGTAGGGTTTCTTCGTGAGATAATTTTGTAATATCAAAGGAGCACTTGGTTATTGTTTAACCTGGTTAGAAATGGTGATAATATTTAATGATGGTTGTGCTGCTTGAAGCCAACTTCTAATGTTGGTTAAGCCAGAGGGTTTTTTCTCTGAGGACTACAGTTTCTTTGCCTTTGTCTCTTCTGGTGGGTTTGTTGAGAGGTTTGGAAGGCATTTTTCATGTAAAAATTCTCTTGTAAGAAAATTTGGAAGAGAATTTAAAGAACCATTTATAAATTCTATATCAAAATAAAAAACATATAAAATTGCTTGCCATCTAGTGAAGATTTGTTTAGAAGCAATATTTTGAACATCTTTTTGCAAAAAAATTTGATTTAAAAGATCTCCTTGAAATTTAGAATTAACAAGAATTTCTTTTTTAATAGTATAGTAATTCTTTTGGCAATCATTCTAATGTTTGGAGACATATTGAACAATCTGTTCTTTATTGTCTTTTGATTATTTAAGAATTCCTCCATAACCTATATCAGAAGCATCAGTTTCAATAATTTTATATGCAAAAGGATCAGCAAAATGTAAATAAGAAATTTCTTTGACAGTACGCTTGATTTGTTTCACAATATCAGTGTGAACCTGAGTCCATAGTGGACGATTTTTTTTAAGCCTCTGATAGAGTGGTTTGCAAATTATGTTGATACGAGGAAAAAATTTAATAATGTAATTTAAATTTCCAAGAAATCTTTGCAATTGATTTTTGTCTCTGATTTCATTAGGAAATTTTTCAGAAAATATTATTGATCTTTTAATAGGTATGATGGTTCCTAGATGAATGTAATGTCCTAGGAAATGTATCTTGTTTTGAAAATGGATATTTTAGTAGGTGAAACTACTAAACCATTCTTTTTTACGATATTGATAAAATGATTGATATATTTAAAATGTTTTTCTATGGATGTTGAAAATATCAAAAACTATAATGTAATTAGAACAAAGTTAAAAATGTCATTCATTATCCTTTGGAATTCAAAAGGGGGATTTTTTAATCCAAAAGGCATAACATTCCATTTATATTGGCCAAAAGGAACAGTAAAAGCTATTTTGTACCTATCCTTTTCGCTAATTTGGATCTGCCAGAAGTCTGATTTCATATCAAATTTTGAAAATATTTTTGCATCATGAAGTATATTTAACAAATCCTTCTTATTAGGTATTGGGTATCTTATCCATTTTAAAGCTATATTTAAAGGTTTATAATTTATCACAAATCTTGGAATTCCTCTTCTAGTTTAGCATTTTTGTAGACATAAAAAGCTAAGCAACTCTAAGGAGATCGGCTTTTCCTAATAAGCTCTTTCTCAAAAAGTTCTTGTATTTCTTTTTGACAAATATTTAGAACTTTGTGATTCACTTGAGAAGGCCTACCTTTAGGTTCCGTTCATTTGGTAGAAAATATTATCCTAGAAAATATTTTCCAGGTTTTCTAGTGTTCGGGGGGCGGAAAACGTTTTCCGTGGGAAAACATTTTCCTTCCCCCCTCACAAAATAGCCTAAGTCTATGGAATATGACTTACGCTTTTGAAAAGCGGAAATCATTTTCCGCCAAACTCCTTCTTCCCCCCTCCGATCGTCGGCCGTCGTCGGTTGCCGGCCGCCGCTCGTCGGTCGTCGCTCGTCGGTCGTCGCTCGTCCGCCGCCGCCGTTGCTCGCCGCCGGTAAAAAATATTTTCCAAAACTTTTTCATATTGGTTGCCGAACACTGGAAAATTATGTTTCGGGAAAACATTTTTCAAAAACACAATATTTTCCGCCAAACGAACGGAGCCTTAGTAGGAATATCTTTTTCTGAAAATCCTGATTCATAAGGTAAATCAACTATATGACATTTTCTTGACCAAAAAGCATTTGGAATACTTGACAACATGGAATCTTTGATTTGTTTTTCAAAACTGGAAATTTTTTTTTTAAGACTTGTTTCAAAGAGATTTTTGTCAATTTTTTTTGTATTCAAGATCTTCTTTAAGAAATTGAAGATAAGTTTCTTTGTCTTGAATAATACAATTAATTTCAGAAATAGAATGTTAAATTTCTGGTTTGGGATTTTGAAATGAAATCAAAATATATCCTTTTGCCTAATGTTTCAGTTTCAATTCCTCTTTCAAAAACTTTAAAAGGGTTGAATTAAATTAATAAAATGTGATTCTAGAATAACATTTTGTTTGATGTTTTTAACAAGAAGAAAAGGAGTCTTATAAGAAATTTGGTCCTTTACAACTTCTGCTTTGGGAATTTTATAGCTTATGTTTAGCTTATTCCCGGATGCTGATTTGAGGGACTGGAAAGTTTTTTCAAAATATTTGGTTGGTATAAGACCTTCTCTTATACAATTAAGATCTGCACCAGTGTTAAAAAGAGCTGTTTTTTTCAAAATAAATTCATTATGGACTTTTGTAGTAATATTGATAATCTATTTCTTGGTTGTTATTTCAGAAAGCATCAAAATGAAGTTTGTATCGGAAGGAGAAGGGAGTTCAGAATTTTCATTTTCCTTAAAATCTTCTTCCTTTTGTTTCCTCTTAAAGTCTTCATTTTAATATCCAAAATATCTCATTGCATAATTATCTTAGTAGCTTTGAGATTCTAGATTTCTTACTTTTGTTTATTGATTTCGTGATTAAGATCACTTATAGAAATATGTTTAAAACTTGCTTTCTTTTCCTTACCAAGTATGGTAGAAATATTATGGGAATTACCAGAATGGAAAACTGGTTTGGGATTTTGGAAATTATTTAAATATTTTAATTTTGTTTCGGATTAGTGATTTGATCAATTGTTTGCAAAAGAATTTCTTCTTTTTTTGTGAAAACATTTATTTCAAAATTGGTGGCATCTTCATCTTCACTTTCTAAAGTCGAGGATGAAGATGTTTCTAAATCACAAACCTGAAGATTTTTTTCAAAAATAGATTTATCAAAAGAATTAGTATCAGTTTCAACCATTATTTGGTTGAGCTTATTGATAGTTTCTTCATCCAAATTTAACTCATTTACCTTTTTACTAGTTTTACAATATCTAGAAATATGACCTTTCTTGCCACAATTATAGCAAGTAATATTTTTAAAATTCTTTCTTGGTCTTATCAAAACTTTTATTTTCTTTTTTCTTAGGAAACTTTTTATCAAATTTCTTCTTTTCTTATAAGATTTCTTTTGATCCTTTTGTTTAAGAAAACATATTCCTGAGCATTTGGATTTTTCAAATGATTCAAAAGATGGATTATATTGAGCACATAAATCTCCTAATCCTTTTTTAGAAAGTTTTTGTTCCTTTTTTATCTGCTTTTGAAGACGTATATTGGTACACATTTGTGTTTCTATTTTATAAACATAAGAGGTTTATTCACCATAAGAAAGATGGTCATATGGAATTTGATTTCCATATTCTTTTGTTATCTTATTGCGAACTTGTTCTCTTATGAGTTTTGGTAAACCAGCAAGAAATTTTTCTTTTCAAAAGGGTTGGTTACAATCTGTTCTTTGGAAAGCTCTTTGCAAAAATATTTCTTTATATTCTCTAAATTCTCCTAAAGATCTACATTTCATATTGGATAAAAGGTCTTGGTTTTTATCAAGAATATGAGAAGAATCTCCCAGAAAATGTTGAGATATAGAAAATATCAAAGTATTAACAGTATCTTGGATAGGCTGGTCATTTTCATCAACTATTCTCTGACCAAGATTGTCGACTTTATAAGCATTCAGAATTTGAGATCTTTGCTTATCATTCAGGTAGTTATCCCACCATCCTTTGAGCTGGTTAGGAAAGCCGTCTATTAAAAGATAAGCAACATAATGGTCAGAAATGTTTGGAATGGCTTTATAAGTATTAGCAAGCATAACCATTTGAGTTAAAATATTTATAAGGTTTTGTTCAGAAACACCATCTATGTTCCATTCATAAATTGCATCAGAAGAATATTTATTTTGGGTTTTTGAAAAGGTTTCTTCTATAAGAATGTCAGGATGGGTAGCACAAGAATAATATAATTTTTGGGGATCTTTCCATGTAATACGATTTATTTCAGGAATTAATTCGGTATCAAATTTATCGAAAAGATTATTTTATCAGAAGGCTCAATACGATCAGAAGTGTTTTTGACACTCAGGTTTTGAATTAAAGGAGTATCTCAAATCAAAGGATTTTTAGGATTTAAAACTGCTTTTCCTTTGAGGAGCTTTCTTCTATCTTCTAAGGCTTTAGCAAATTAAAGACTAGGATTTTCTGGAATTTCAAAATTCTCAAAAAGCGGTGTTTTTAAATCCTTTTTAGAGGTTAATTTTAAAGAGGATGAAAAGCTATTTTGGGCAAAAATTTCTATTCGGTCTAATTGTTTTCTTAATGGTATGAAGATGTTGGTTTGAAAAGTTGTTTTGTTCAACAATTTTCTTGATTTCTATGTCATCTATTTTAGAAGCTGTTTTGAAAGGAGAAGCTATTATTTCAGTTTTTCGGTATTCAAATTTTATTTTTCTAAGAGGAGGACGATTAGACTCGATGACTTGGTCATTGTCTAATTTCCATTTATAAAACTGGTCAAGAACAAAAATTTGTTTTTCTTCTAAAAATTTGTTTTCAAACTAATCAAAGAAGAATATTTGGACTTCATGTTGGTACATGTAATCATAATACTCTTTTTTGATTTTGAGTGCTTGTTTTTGAAAATTCTCAAAGAACCATTCTCTTATTTGTTTGTTTTCAAAAGAATTAAATTCTTAATTTAAAATTATTTTATCTGGTTCAAAAACTAATTCTAAAACATTGATTTCGGGATTTTACATTTCAGAAGGAGTTGGATGAGGGAAATCGAGAGTATATTGATAAACCAGTGTGGAAATTCCTGACCTACTATCTATACCACTGATATTTGGAAGAGGAGGAGCACTTGCAGATACTTCCTTAGGATTATTCAAAGGAATGTTGGGAATAGAATCTATAAATCTTCGACAAGAAGTGGAATGCCAAAAAGAAATTGATCTGATGTCACAAGACCTTCTAAGAATATCAACATATCCTCAGGAAAATTGTATAGTTACTCTTCTTTCATGGTGTTGAATAATATTAGTAGGATCAAAGTTTTGAATGATTTATTGGGAAATTCGGTTTTCTAATTTTCATTGATCAAAAAGGGTTATTTGATTCCAAGGAATGGTCTTGGGAATGGTAATATTTGTTTTAGAAATATCTATTTATAAAAGACGAGTTTTTCTATTGGAATTTAGTTTAAAAGCTTTGCTACCAAAAGCAGATTTCATTACTTTGTAATAAACTTTGTAAATAAGAGCTATGGGGATAAAACCTTTAGCTATAGAGTAATTATGAGTTTTTATTTGAAGAGTCAGAGATTTTAGAATATTTTTGTCTTTAAAAGAAACGATAAGACTAGGATGACTATAAAAATGAATTGGTCAACTGCATAGACTTGTTTTTACAGCTCTGAGAATAGATTCATCATATTTTAAAAGTCTCGCATCTCTTAAAATAAGAAGCAAATAAAAATCTAAACCTTCTTTAGTGAGGGGTTTAGCACCAACATGTACTAATCCTATATGCATATAATTCCATTTTTGAGAATGTTTCTTTATAAAATCTTTATTCAAAAGTTGTATTGAAGCAAAAGAATTAGAAAGTGCTACATCTCTTTCTTCAGTAACAATGATATAATCATTATGTCAAAACATTTTAAACTTTGAATGCTCATAAATTTGATTAAGCTTGATTTTTGGAATGATCCAATTTTCAATAGATTTATTAAAATCTTCTATGCTAATTTCTTCTCTATTTACTGGTCCTTGATCTGAAGACATTTGTGATAAAGAATTAGAGGAAGACTCGGATCTTCTTAATAAGTTCATTGCAAAAGATTACTTTCTTTTTTTTAGTGATCTTATATGATGCTGACCAACGGATTCACTACCTCACTGAGTTTTACTACCGGGACCACATTCAACCACTGTATCAATCAAAAAGACCTCAACGAAGGAAATCGCCTTCACTGCAAATAAACTTATAAAGAATATCTCTATCTACCCCTTGACTATGATACCATAAGTGGCCGAGGATCTGGGGATTATAAAGAGAAAAGAAATGAATAGAAAGTAAAATATATATTGTCCATCTCCATACATGCGGAAAACATATATATTGTTTCTGGGAAAATCACTTCTTTAGATGAACTATTTCGATAATAGCAACTCCATAAAACACAATAAATCCACAAGCCCGTAAGTATTCATTCTCCAAGCTTACGTTGATAGAATGCAAAGCTTGCTAGAAGATTATTGGGCCTATGTTGTCAAAGATCGTTTTGGTCTGACGAAAAATAGCCGACACCCATTCAAAGTAAACTGATTTAGAAACACTTGGGCCTTGTGCAAGGAACATGTACAGAATTCCTTCATGGCTTTAGTCTAATTGTACCTGAAATTGGGTGGGTCCCCATTTGAAGAATCTTCAAAGCTTTGACGTAGGAATATCGATTGCGATGCGAATTTGAAAGCACCATGAGCAGACCCCTCATAATCACCATGGAAATTGGCAGTGGCTGCCCCTTGAATTATCTTGAAGCTGCGTCTTCTTCTTCCAGTGTGTGAACTCCTCGGCTGATGATATCCAATCCAAGTTTGAATTTCTCCATGTCGGTACAAATCAATCCCTACTGAAGATTGGCATAGTTCTGGCTAGATAATGATTGAATCGTTGAACCACTAAGGAAAAACCCCAGTAGCCACCCTGCTTCCTACTTGGGAATGGGGAGGTGAGGAGTTAAATTCCTCACATTCTCAGGAAGGGTTAGAGGTGGGGACGTGTAATTTTAGATGTGGATTTCAGGTGGGGACGTATAATTTTAGATGTGAATTTCGATTCGTATGCCCTGCAAGAGGTAGGACAAAAATCTGAGTATGAATTGAGAGTTAGAGTAAGACGGACAAAAAAAAAATGATTGAAACGTTGAACTGATATTGTGAAGTTGGACATGCCTGATGGTGCACCAGCACCATAGTTTGAATACTGTCAAAAAGAAAAAGAAGTGCCCCGACACCCAAAGAAGAGGACAGAGAGAATAGCACATATTGACTGTCTTGGCTGGTGACCCCTCCACACCCATCATGGAGTCCTGTAAAAGAGCAATTAGAACCACCCCTTTGGGGTTGCGCAAGCCGTCATGATCAGACTTACACATGACCCACCAAAGCCCGATTATATTCCTTTGTTTCATAGTCGGATGGTTCATGTTCCCACCATCGCCGCTGCGCTCTCGTTTCATCTACACGTATTGAGTAATTACTTCACATGTTAGACTTCCCTTATTCTATCAATAGGCACACGAGAGGAAGTGCTTAGGTACAGAATACGAATCGCACCCGATATATCTAGTAGTCACCAAATCAAAGCTTTTGTTACAAGTTTCCTCATTCAACCTGATCGATCATAGCAGCTACATACTCACGTCTTGAGTAGCAATTCGGAAATGTCCAAATGCCTGTCCCAACTTCACTGCAGGCGAAACGACTGGTATAGCAGCGAAAGTTACTATTTTTAATCAGACAATATTACAATCCTTGAAATGAATCAGACAATATTACTATAATTCAAGGGAGAGATGCTAAAGTCTAAAGGAAGTCTTAAATTAAGCATACTCTGGATTAACTCCAGCACAAAAAGAGACTCTTGAGGGCCATAGCCGAGAACAGACTCGGAGTACTTCCTTTCCGGATCATCACTTCGAATCAACGACTTCATCCCAAAACATCCGGCATAATTACAAAGAAAACATCAAAAAGATTTCATAAGGATACGATATGGTCTTCATTAACATTAGCTTAATCAAGGGAACGAATCAGGTCTCCGACTCTGATCACCGCAGTGAGGAAGCGACAGTGGTCATTTATCACCCAGTTCAGTATAGTTTCTTGCAAATCACTGAGCTTCTGCGGCGCTCAAAACCATCGGCTGGACGTGCGTGTGTACACGTGACCAAAAATGATCAATAGATCATATTGGATGCTCCACAAGATTTTATGAGGAATTCACATTATGAAACTGCAATGAAAATTTCTGGAATCTCATTTTACAGCTGCATCGGAGGATAAGAAAGCTTAATTTATCGGAGAGGACCATAGAAGAAAGCAAAATACCGATTGATCGCTATGCTCAAGCATTTTCATTTCAAGCTTATAGTATGGCAGAAGACTAAGGTAAAAGAGTGTTCTAAGATAATGGAAATGTAGTCTATACATAACCATGGGCGCAACAAGAAGTTTTCAGTATCTTGCCAAAAAGGAGATCGACAATTCGGACTTTTTCCTTGGCTTCAGCATTCAAAGCTTTCTATATTCTTGGTCAATCGATTTATCGTAGCTTTTTAATAGACATAAACCAACATATTGGATGGAGAAACAGTCCACATAATACATGTTTGAGCGGAACAAATTCTTGAAGCGGAAATATTTCATGTTCCATGGTCAAGTGCGAATCTTAAATGCGAGATCAAATTGAGAGACCACAAGTTCCCACATTTGAGTCAGAAAAAGATTGTGAAGTGAACATCCTTCCAAATAATTAACATGATCATATTACAAACTGTCTTGCCTTACAACGAGCAATCCGATTATCTGCCTTAACAATGAACAATTTAAATGCTCACTGTAAAGAAAAGCAATCAGAATCAATCTTTGTTAACGCTGCTTCATTGCTGTTTATTCTGTTCCTCTCTGTCCTCAGGAACCTGGGGAACATGAATTGCACAGAAAACTACATGATCTACATAGTTAAATAATCATCTAAACCATGACAAAAAATTAATATATACAATAAAAATCTCTACCCAGTATTTGCACAAAGTGACAGTATGATGCTGTCCATCTCACTGGCCGTGATTCTTTATCTCTTTCAGATAATCCTCATTGTCCACCAAAACCTGTAAACAAAAATCGCACAATGCAATTATGCCAGCTATATAATAAATGGTTACATATACATATACATACATATATAAATATATATTATCCGGCAGAACTTTAAGGTGAGAAAAAGATTGGAGTGTGAGGACTCACGGTTTTCCTGCCATCAGGGTCAAGGAATGAAGTCATCTTGGTGTTGGTTATAGGATTCGGGCCTGGCAGGTGAACGATCTTCCCTCCAAGTTCTTGTGTAACGAGTGCAACAGCCGCAGCACTCTTGTATACATCACTGGTGCCTATTGTGGCCTATAAATTGTGACGGTTGAACTGATTAGCACATGGACAAAAGGTAGCCCTGAACAAACGGACTAGGTGTAAGCGAAAATTTGTCTCGCTTACATGAACATAAGCATTGCCTGCCGTGTACTCAGTCACGTTGTAGTTGTACTTGAGCTCAATGACAGTGGTCTGCGTTTGATCTGATCCATAACCCACCATAGCTATTGCAAACTGCAAAGTCAAACATATAGTTAGACGGGGCATTGTGTCCACATTTGATTTTGTTTTGATTATTGAGTTAAGGTTCACCTGATCTTGAGGGCTGTCGTACTTAAAGAGTATGTTCATGCCCAATGCCTGCACGTATAGTTGCGGCACAATTAGGAAAAAGAAATGGATAAACTAACGTGATTTATATGGGATAAGTGATCACACTTGGAGCTAATTTTGCTGTTCTAGATGGTGTAAAAGAAGCATGTACATATCAGGAATGTGAACCTGAAAAATCAAAAGGTCCAAAGGGTAATTTTACCTTCTCGTAGAAGCTGATGGCGCGATCCAGATCTGCCACTTGAAGCATGATTTGGCAGAGTGGTTCAGGAGTCGGCCCTCGCTGGAGGAGCTCAAAGCTATAGCCATTAGGGTCCTCCACAAAAGCATAAACTTGCGATCCCCCTTCATTTTTCCCCGGTTCTTTGGTGACGACTCCGCCTAATTGTCGGACTTTCTCCACAATCGGATATATCTGAACACAATAATTTAGAATTGTAAGAATCTCGAAAGAGTTATTTCTAACAGGAAGTTCACCGTGACGGCAACAGAAAAACTCACATCTTCAGCCGCAATTCCAAAGTGCCCCCATGCTGTCCCAACCTCATACTTCTCAACTCCATAGACTGTCGATTAGGAAGTCGAACGTGTTAAATATGATCAAATATAGTGCCGAATCTCTAATTAGACAAGTCAATGCCAAAATTTTCCTTTGAAAATTCTACTAATCAAGTAGGGAACTAGATGAGGTAAATGTTCGGTGAGCAGACCATATATCAGCTCCAGCACAAAATGAGACTCCTGAGGTCCAAAACCAACTATGGCCTTGCTGTGGTTCTTCTCAGGGAAGTCTTTTTGGCTCAACAACTGCATCCCAAAACACTCTTTATAAAACCTGAAAAAAGAATCGACTCAGATCATCAAAGCTGGAAATGAGCAGTTAATGTCCCTATCAGCTGTGAAGATAGTAGGTGGTATCAGCATTAGCTTACTCGACGGTGCGATGCAAATCACCGACCCTAATAACAGCATTGAGGAAGCGGTGGGTATCATTTTTCACCCATTCTAGGACATTGCCCCCAGTGACATCTTCCGTTGCTGCCATGCTCGAACCCACCTAAATCAACATGACATGAAGACTGAGATCAACAACTACGCTTACAGACAGAATTCGAACTTGGACCCAATTGACATCATGAGCATAAAACATGCGCTCATCACATTCCATGAACTAATCACAGCTAAAAATGGCACTAGGAGTAAGATTAGAGCACACAACAAGGCATAACTTCGCATGAATTCAATATAGAAATTGCAGCGCCACCGCCAACTACATCGCTGTATCTTAGAAGTTTTACTCGACTCATCATCAATTGATTAAAATTCGATCTAACCATGGACAAGCAAAATGGAAAAATGAAGTGGAGAAGAAACAGGGAGAGCTTACCAGGAAGACAGACAGGAGGAGAAGAGGAAAGAACAATTATGTGTGCTTAGTCATCTCCATTGATGTAGTTATACCCTCCAAAAGATAATGATTGATTTTTGTATGTCAAATAGTGAACCAATAGTGATCGGTTTATAATCTTAGCACGTTTTGACCGCAACTAATATGTCAACATCTTTGGGAATATATATATATATATATGTCAACATTGTCTTAGTTTCTAGATAGGTTGATATGTCAAATAGTACAGAAAATTTCTGGCCAATGACCCGAGAGATTAGTGAACTGTGAAGAATACTGCTAAAGTCAAAAGTTAAAGGTTAGACAGAAGCAATTTCGTACTAATATTTATATACCTAGATTAATATGAATTTTTTTTGTCAAAAAAAAATAAAAAACGTTAATATGATGTTAACTTTTAGAGATTTCGTGACGATTTGCAAACGAGGATGAGACGCAGAATACGAGTTTTTTTTTATTTTCACACCTTTAAATGCAAACGATTTCATGTTTGAATATATGAGGTTCATGAAATTTAGTTATTTAAGGTCAACTTTTCTGTCGCAAAGATTACATAAATAAGTAAATAGAGAAGAAACCACGAGATTTTTCCAACTATCGAAACTTCATCTAGGTATTGTTGAGCTTTCGACGTACAGAAATGTGTTGGAGAAATCGTCTATCAATAATTAGGGATATGTGTTGGAGAATTTTCTCGAGAGAGACTTCATGCCATTTTCTAGAGTTCTGACATAATCGATCATCTGTTATTAAAATTATGGTGTCTTCAATGTATGTGGCAAATCGTGAGGAGTGTAAGATAGCTGAGAGTTTCTAATGATCTTTGAGTTTGCTCACGAAACAAAAGTAACATGTTGAACGTCAATTATTGCTGCAATAAAGATTACTTATGGAATCCTTGGCATCTCAACTTTGACAATCAACTCGGTCTTATCATCAATCTCGTATGCCCTTTCAAAGGTTGACAATTCCTGGCCTTCTTCATTGACTCGCAATCTGGACTTTATCGATCCAAGTCTGGGAAGGGAGGGAGAGATAATGCACTGATACATATACATTCGCTTCACAAAAAAACCAACAATTCCAAAAACATTTTTTGTCATCATCCATCATCTATATCGTTCGAGATGATATCGTTCATTTATCTTTCTATAGATCCCGTATCAAGAATTGTCAATTCAAATCAGTTATGAGTAGAGGTGATCATTGGGCGGGTTCTAACAGGGCATAGCCCGAAGGTCAGATCTAATATGTTGCTCGAGCTTGCTCATATGATAATATTAAATTTTAGGACCGAGCTCGTCCATTTACCTCTTGAGCCAAGGCAAGGTTACCAGGCTATATGCCTGTTGGGAAAGGACCAATTCTAGTGCCTTTTTTCCGGCATTAGAAGAATTTACAGACGCACATCATCGGTTCCAACACATGCCAAAGAGAAATGCAGGATGTGTAGAAAAAAAAATTACACATTCTATATATATAAACATTTATCCTTTTAATTATTAATTCTTCACGGATCAAACGAATAAGATTTACATGTTGGATCACTATAGTCATTGTATCTCGGTGCTACATATCGACATTAATGCCCATCTCCATATATATATATTATTTCTGGGAAAATTACTTCTTTAGATGAACTACTTCGAAACAGCAACTCCATAAAACACAGTAAATCTACAAGCCCGTATTCATTCTCCAAGTCTATGTTGATAGAATGCAAAGCTTGCTAGAAGATTATTGGGCCTATGTTGTCAAGATCGTTTTGGTCTGACCAAAAATAGCCAGTACCCATTCAAAGTAACTGATGTAGAAACGCTTGGGCCTAAGTACAAGGAAAATGTACAGAACTCCTTTATGGTTTTAGTCCAATTGTACCTGAAATCGGGTTCCCACTTGAAAAATCTTCAAAGCTTTGACATGGGAAAATCGATTGCAATGTGGATTAGAAAGCACCATAAACAGTCTACCCTTAATTACCACGGAAATTGTTAATGGCTGCCCCTTGAATTAACATGAAGCTGTGTCTTCTTCTTCCAACGTGTGAACTCTTCGGCTGATAATATCCCATCTAAGTTTGAATTTCTCCATGTCGGTACAAATCCATCCCTTCCGAAAATTTGCATACTTTTGGCTTGAAAATGATTGAATCATTGAACTGATGTTGTGAAGTTGGACATGCCTGATGGTGCGCGAGCACCATAGTTTGAATACTGTTAAAAAAAAAAAAGGCCCGAACACTCAAAGAAGAGGACAGAGAGGGTAGCAGATATTGGCTGTCTTGGCTGGTGACGCCTTCCACACCTTTCATGGAATCCTATAGCAGAACAATGAGAACCACTCCTTTGGGGTTGCACAAGCCTTCATGATCAGATTTATACATGAAAAATTGTCCATTGTTTCATAATCGGACAGTTCATGTTCCCACCATCGCCGCTGCGCTCTCCTTTCATCTACATGCATTGAGTGATTACTGCACATGTTAGACTTACGTTATTCCATCAATTGGCACATGAGTAGAAGTTCTTAGATTCGGTATATAAATCAACCTAACCCCGTCTAGTGCTTTACATTATTAAAATATGTCTCGAGTTTAAGCTTATAAACGATTTTGATCTAAAAGTGCATGTGGATATCCAAGTCATATTTTCATGAATATGGTTTCCTTAATCTAGAAAGCTTATGGGACTTGGATGTTGCTGAATATTGGAGTTTAAATTTTGGTCAACAATTAAGGAAGGGAAATTAATTCCCACTTCAAGTCGGTCCACGAAAAGCAGAAGAGGAAAGGTTATTATCTCCTTTGTTGCTGAGTGGAAAGCAGAAATAAAAAGGAAGAAAAGTTAAATATTTGCTGGAGGAAACAAATATTCGTTCCTAGTTGATGTTGGAGTCTACGGCTCGAACAAGAAAGTCCAACGTGGCTTTTGATTCAGACCACGGCTCGGTCAACTCTTGGGCACATATAATATATTCTACGGTGGGCACCCTTGGGAGGTAGAAGTTGAAAAGTGCAGAACGTGGTCTTCGTGCCGTCCATGTCCATTTGAAACGCGGAACCGAGTGCTTGACGTGAGTCTTCGTGGAATTACATCCTGACGTTTTCTTCGGGCATGATATTGAAGAAAAAGTACGAGTATTTTAGCAAATTAAATCTTGTAATAAGATTTATGTATAATTCTTTCATGATATCGAGAGATTATTTCGTAAAAAATTATCGAGGCTAAACACTACGTGAGTTATTAGGTTTAATTGGAGCTTAGAAAATACTGAAAGTATTTGAGTAACTCGAGTGTAGTTGTAATCTCCGTTATATCGCTTAATATATAGTGAAATTCTGCACTGCTCTCCTCGTGAACGTAGGTCACCACGACCGAATCACGTAAATCTGATATTCGATTTATTTTCTTATTCTATCAAATTTATTGTTTAATCGCTTAGTTTCCCTAACACACATACTGGAGTAGTCAACTCAAGTTCTATCATCATAATCGATAGATTTTCCATCACCACATTCTCGTACCTATGGAGGGATATAAAAAGGCGGGTGATTCAAAATTGCAGACTTAATTAGCTTTGTCTAGGTCAAGAAAATGTCAGACCGAAAGAGGAGTGTTGCGGTTGGTAAGTGTGGAAGCAAAGGCATTGGTGGTGCAACCACCAGGCAATGAAAGATGGTCAGATATACAACGTTATTATCCATGAAAGTGCAATAAATGATGTTTTTAAAAATTAAGATGAACAAACGTGGCAGAAAACCAAACCAAGTCGAACAAGGTGGTGATGACGATCTCCACACGCAACTGCGAGTTACGACATGGTCAAGAACATGTCACTTCACGAAATGTCGCAATCCTAAAGTGTGGAAGCAACAGATTTCATCATCGCCTTCACATCAATCCGCATGAAACCGCAACATTCGCTCTCGTTTCGCCAACTTTGGGCTACAGAAGTCAATATATATCTGCCGACCTTCCACCCACGATGGCACTCCATAGCAACACACGCGGCATTGCAACAGCACCAGCACCAAACGCCCCACATCACGGGGAATGGCCTAAGCATGTGATTTTTCATAACACGAAGCTACACAAATCTCTAAAGCTAAACTGCTTCTCTTGTGCATTTATAAAGCTGCTCCGTCCATGTACAACTCATAAAATTCCATTCACAAAGCGTCGATACGATCCCTAGTTATCATGAGCGGGAGAGAAGTGATGCGACGTCATGAACAAAGGATTCGTTGCAATTCGAATCGAACAACCCATTCACTGAGTCGATTCCCTCTCGAGTCATCTTCTAACACGTAGATTACTTCGTAACGTTCCAAATAACACTTGTTTTTCTCCCTCCTCCTTAAAAATGCCACTTGCTAGTTAATCTAATATTTAATTACTTAAGTTGGGGCATCTTAGAACCATGCAAGAAGAGATAAGAAAGTTGCGAAAAACAGGTAACCTAGTATCGTCCTTTGACTGCTCGAAAGTGCTCGAGCAATTATAAAAATGGGGTTAATTACAAAAGCAGTTGCTTAATGCAAAGGATCCGGCCTTAAACCTATAGGTTCCTAGAATTAATTAATCGGTTAATTAAAGGGCAGTTTTCAATATTTGTCCTCAGCAAATGGAAGCATTGCAAAGCATTAGACAAATAATTAAAAGGAGTGGTCAGCTTTAGGGAGTGTGTAGAGTGTGGGACGGTGCGAACTCCGAGGATGCCACGCAAGACTCGAAACAAGTATAATTGCATCCCCACTTGTAACCCACTTATTGGATGGTGGGATCCACTCCACCCCATCCGTCAAGCAACCCAGTCGCCACGTTGCTAATATAGAAAAAATAACTAGTTACATTCTCATTGGCATGATCATGTTGGTCGTACACATTTAAATATAGAAAGCCGATGATATACCTTATAAAGTATACATGATACACTTCAATGCATTCAAAATATAGTTACGTATATCATATGACACTGTAGCCAAAGAATGATTTTTTTGCCATAAAAATTATCCAATCATTCATAAATTTATTATATGGATATCAATTCAGTCTTAATCTTTTCAATTTTTTTTAATATAATCTTACATATTTGTGCAAAATCTCAATGTAATCCTTTCAGCTAAAAATTGCTAACGTGACGGTATGCCACATAAGACAGTTGGCCGCAACGACTACATTGGAATTTCAACAACAGATTAGAACTAATATAGCAAAATTGAAAAGTTTATTGTTGAATTGATATTCGTGTAATATGTTTAGAACTGATTGGATAATAGTATTAATTTTTTTTCCCATATGTTCGTTTTGTTTCTTCAATATACATCATGAATTACAAAAAAATGTTTATGTCAGTGCTAGTCGTGTCACGTAGAAGGGTCAATGTCCACGTCAGCAATTTCCAACCAAAATTGATCGGAATAACTACATTGCCAAATCGTAAAAAATGTTTAGGACTAAAATTATCTAAATTAAAAAGTTTTGACTAAATTGACACGAGTATAATAGGTTTATGACTTTTTTGTTGGTACTTTTTCCCGAAAAATACTCATTATACATGCACAAGAACATGCAACCTTCCAATATTGTAGTCCAAATACATGTATACACGCAAGAGTATGAACATCGAATTTGAATAACTAGCAAGAGCATAAACATGAAATTTCACATTCTAGATCGATCGTTTTAACTCCTATTAAGATACAATACTTCAGTTTTGATCGGATAGGCCCTACGACGGAATCAATGTCAAGTCCAAATTGGGAGTCAGTACGATACTTCAGTTTTCATCGGATAGGCCCAACGACGGAATCAATGTCGAGTCCAAATTGGGAGTCAAGACAGGCATTGTTGAACGGAAAACGAGAACTGAAAAAGCTGCGGGCAATGGGAAAAAGTAGTAAACAATCGTCAAAAACAATAAAGAGTCGCCTTCAACGTCAAGAGCCAAGAAACAACGATTGCATATTTGTTGGGGACAGAACCCTCTTTCGCTAATTTGCTGTTCTCGCTGATTCATCCCCATTCCTGGTCCACTCCACCGTCTCCCAAAAAAGGGAGTTAGAAAAGAAAGATCGTCCTGCTTTCACACCACGTACAAACAAAGCCTATCTCCATCCTCGAGCTCATTCCCTCCATCTATATAAACCCATCCACCTCATTTGCTTCACATATCTCACACTGCACAGACATCTGAGAGAGAGAGAGAAAGAGAGAGAGAGGACATGAAAATGGCTTCTAATGGTGTTTGTGCAGTGAGAGGTTTCTGGGTCGTGTTTCTTGTTTTGTTGAGGTTAAGTTGCTCGGAGGGACAGAGGGTGCCGGCGGCTTTCGTGTTTGGGGACTCGCTTGTGGACGTGGGCAACAACAACTATTTGCCGGTCTCGTTGGCGAAAGCCGACTTCCCGCACAACGGCATGGATTTCCCCACCAAGAAGCCCACCGGAAGGTTCAGCAACGGCAAGAACCCCGCGGATTTTCTCGGTACGCACAAACTTCTAAATTCATCAGCATCACCCTGCATATGCTTCGATTCTTCGTTCGTTCCTCGTCTTATGTTGAGAGTCATATATCCATCATTCAATCCACCCTCCCTCACTTGGCCTTATCACGTAATCTTAGTGCGATATCGATTCGACCCTCCCATGTATGAACATGCATCTGCGCTCCCCAATTTGAGGATCAAAATCTTGAAAATTTATGAAGCTTTGGCACTGATTGGCATGTGATGTCATGATAAAGTTGATGTAAGAGCATAGACTGATTAATAAAGATCCGCCGCGCTTTAAGTTTCCGCGGTATCATTTCGCTGTCATGGCGATGGGGCTACATAAACGTGATAAGGACACGCACTTTTGGAATACGAATCAACTTCACTCCTTTAATTGTTAAGAACGATAGATATCTCCCACTTTTTCGCAATCTTCGCCTACTGTTGCCTTGCTATTTCTACGTAAACATCTACTAAACTGTTGCTGGGGAACTGGCTACTTTAGATCCAATGGCTAGATTATTGCTATAGAGCGAAAGAGAAAAAGATGCAAAAATAATGAACGCCTATACCCCGTCGTGATTGACTGATTGTTATCACCTTTTTGGGCAGCTGAGAAGTTGGGCTTGCCAACGTCGCCGCCGTATCTGGCCCTCATCTCCAGCTCCAGCAAGAGCAATTCTTCGTCGGCCTTCCTAACCGGTGTTAGCTTTGCCTCCGGAGGTGCTGGCATCTTTGATGGCACCGATGAGAAATATGTAAGTGGTAGAAACCGTCTTTTCACTTTTCGCAATCAAATTTGACCTTATTATGTAAGCGGTTCGAAGCGAATTATCCGTCCTAAATTACTTCAATTCGGCACAAATCAAATCTTCCTAAGTAGTGTTTGATTTGAGGCCAATCAACTAAAATAATTAATGGGTAGCTACAACATGCGATTGCAGACGGGTGGTGGCCTCATTTAATGGGTCAAATTAAGAAGAAATATGTCATGACACCGATTTCATGATTTATTCTAAAACCCATATGTCTAATCACTTTTCTTTGAGAAAGGAAAAGACCGTGTCTGTGCTTCATTTTGAGCATGCAGTTCCTGTTCTGTTTTCGGTCAAACACGTTGAAAAAACCCCAAAAGAAAAAAAATAACTAAGGAGATTAAAAGCAAAATAAAAAGAGGAAGAGTGCGGTGAGCGTGGATAGATCACGCGACCTTCAGATCTTCAGTCTGACGCTCTCCCAACTGAGCTATCCCGGCTGGTTTGCAACTTTAACTCAATTATTTCTCCAGCAACAATCGATACCTTTGACCAAGCAAGTGGAATACTACCTCGCGGTGCATGAAAACCTGGTTCAACACATGGGATCGTCAGGTGCAAGGAAGCATGTAGCCAAGTCCATTTTCGTGGTTGTAATCGGAAGCAACGACATCTTCGGCTACTCTGGATCCTCTAATCTCCGCAAGCAGCACACGCCGCAGCAATACGTCAACCTTATGGCTTCTTCGCTGAAGGATCAGTTAAAGGTACCTACATTGCGTGAAACAAGCCTAACACGATGTTTTAGGTGATTCATTATTGACCACCAAGGTGCGTTCTTCTGATAATATTTCGGGAAACTCTGAATTCCTGTGGCAGCGTCTTCACAGTTACGATGTGCGCAAGTTCGTGTTCGTGGGGCTCCCGCCAATCGGATGCTGTCCGTCACAGAGGAACCAGAACAAGACGGCCGCATGCAATGAGGACACGAATTCCTGGTCCCGCATGTATAACACGGCGCTCCTAGCGATGTTGAAGGGATTGCAGTCCGAGCTCAACAACATAAGCTACAGTTACTTGGACACGTATGCCGTTGTGCAAAAATTTATCCAGAATCCATCTGCTTATGGTAGGACTTCGGGAGGGACTCATGATTTAATCAGACCTTTCGAATCTTCTGTTTATCAGTCCGATCTTTAGACCTATCAACTAATGACTATCTGTACCATTTCTTCAGGTTTTACAGAGGTAAAAGCGGCTTGTTGCGGTCTCGGTAACCTGAACGCAAAAGTCGCATGCTTACCGATTTCACAGTACTGCCCCAACCGGCAAGACCATGTGTTTTGGGATCTATACCATCCCACGGAAGCAGCGGCCCGCATGTTCATAGACAAAGTCTTCCATGGTTCAACACAGTACACATACCCAATGGACGTCCAGCAACTGGCCGCAGTCGAGGTTTAAGCAAAATAAACAATACAGATTGGAAGATTTTTTTTTCAGGCAGTAAGATTACATACTACAGGTTGTCAATTGTCAAAAAGTGATTTAGTGTTTGGGGATACTTGGGTTAAGAAAAATCGATGCTTTTAAGGATGTCATTCTGTTTCAGGGCTTTGTATATCAGAAGAAAGAGTATTGTCAGTTAACATAATCTAAAATTGTTATTTGCGATAATCTCAGAGCAACTGTAAAAATGCCAGCAAACGGACGATATCCAGCCGCTATTTCCTGTCCCTTTTTGGGTACGGACAGAAAGTACAAACCAAAGGATCCAAAAAAGCTAGATCTGGGCAAATGCTACCAGCAGCATTGACCCAGGAAGTTCATAGTAGAATCGACAATATTGCAACGTGAATGGACGGTGATCAGTAGAAGGAAGGCCAACTTACACTTCCTCAATTTTCACGGTCTCTCTACTTAACTTTCGAGAGTGCAGGAGATGAGATCTAGTGGACATTAAGAGGAGACATTGTTTCCTTTTCGAGCGTTTCGCCAGAATTTCTCCCGTGACAAAATATCTTTTACTGAAAGTCACTCTTTAGGTTTTAATTAAAGGAAACTAGGTGCTGTACCAACTATAGAGAGGAAATATAACAGGTACTAAGAAAGCAACAACTTTGATTTGTTGGGACAATCCCTCATGATATTTTGACGATGACAAAATAATTACAGGCTACTAATGAGTTTATTGGTCCAGTAAGCAAGGTGAAAGATGCACAAGCCATTATGCAGATGATGCTCTAACATGACGTTTAAAGATTATAAGTTATCTATCAAAGGTGAACAAAGTATTGGGCATAGAGATGTTTACAAGCTGGAGGTACTTGAGTAGAGGTGAACAGGCCTTGAATAGGGAGTTCGATAAAGCTTGGAAGTACCATGAATAGGTGGACAGAGAGATAGAGCCACGATTGCCAATATGCTTTGAAGGACCAGAAGATAGATGCTGGACTGAAGTTGATATAGTTTGCCGATATCAATAATATCCGCGTTAAAAGAACTTTGATATAATAAATGAAAAGATTCTAATTAACTTAAAGAACCTATGTGGAGCACATATAATCTTGGATATGCCAAGGTGTTAAGTCTACAGGATCTATATCATTATCATAATCGAAGTGTCTTAAGAAGGACAATTAAATATATCTAAGAAGACAGATTTATCTACCGCTTGGATATAAACAGCTCACTATGTGAATATGAACAGAACATTGCATGGATATGAACAGAGCACTCCATGGATATCAATAGAATATTGCATGGATATGAGGAGAGTACTGTCTAAGCTGGATATCAACAGAATACTACAATAGCTAAATATAAGCAAAAGCATAACGAAAGTTTGATATCATCAAATAACTAGAAAACTGGGCATAACCAGGACTGCTAATATAAGTGGAACACTTACACCACCGCGACTACTATTTTGTCGTGTTCAAAATTATTATTTTGAGATATTTTATCTCATCTGTTGATGGCTATTTTGTCGATTACTCAGTCGTTCTCCTTTACCTATTTCAAGAACATTCCTCTTTCAAGCAATTCCTTCGGCGGGTCCTAGAGTTTGATTCGGATAAGTTTAACTTTTGTCCTTATACTTCCCATGACTACTCTCGTCTTTACACTTTCACTCCCCAGAAAAATCTTCTGAGTTCTAGTTCAATGGTTTTGGACTAATATGGAAAAACTTAAAAAGTTTATGATTGAATTGACATCTCTATAATAAGTTTAGGATTGATTGGATAATTGTATCTATTTTTTGCCCATAGTTTCGTTTTGTTTCTCCAATATAAATGTTAATTTTCAGTTATTCTTGTACCTTATAAATATGAGATAGTAAAGCATATTTTTGGACAAAAATTCATAAGGGGAAAAGGCCCAATGATTCATGTTAGCATCAGCCGTGTCTCGTAGGGCAGCGGCATTCATGTCAGTAATTTCCTGCCAAAATTATTGGCAAATCGTTAAAATATTTAAAACTAAATTAATTAAATTGAAAGATTTATAACTAAATTGTCACACGTTTCCTGAAAAATACTCATTATATATGCACAAGAACATGCAACCTTCCAATATTATTGTCCAATTACATATATATATATATACTCGCAAGCGTATGAACATAGAATTTGAATAACTAGCAAGAGCATGAACATGAAATTCCACATTCTATATCGATCTGTTTAACTCCTTTTAAGATAATACTTTTAGTATTTTTTTCCGATAGCCCCTACAACGGAATCAATGTCGAGTCCAAATTGGGTGTCAAGACAGGCGTTATTGAACGGAAAACGAGAACTGAAAAAGCTGCGCGCGATGGAAAAAACATAGCAAACAATCGTCAAAAACAATAAAGAGTCTTCAACGACAAGAGCAAAGCAAAAAAGATGGCATATTTGTTTGGGATGGAACCGTCTTTGCTAATTTGCTGTTCTCGCTTAGTTATCCCCCCATTCCTGGTCCACTCCACAGTCTCCAGAAAGAGGGAAATTAAAAAAGAAGAAGATAAGAACAGCAGGAGTGCTGTAATTCTCATATGATATCCACTTGAGTGTCATATTTTTTTTTACGCTTATTTAAATGCAACAAATTTAAAAAAATCGATCATTTAAAAGCCATTAGCGATTTGCCTCAGCGGACAGAAAATCCAAGATGGACACTGATCATCCTATGTGGCATTGCTAGTGTCGACGTTGATAGTTTTTGTAATTTTTTCACTTAATTTAAATGCCATGAATTTGAAGGGAAAATTACCAAAAAAATCCTTAATCTATTGTAATTGTGACAATTCAATCAATCCTGCCACTTTTGGCCGGATGGCGCTGACATGGACGCCCACTAGTGCCAGCTGATGCTGACGTAGCAATTTTTAAATATTCTTTTCGATTTTATTTTATTTTTATTTTTTTTCTCTCTTTCTTTTTTTTTTTTCCTCATCTTCTTCCCCGGTCGCTAGGCTAGGGCGAGCCTCGCAGTCGACGGCTGAGATCGAGCCTCGCCATGGCCGGGCAAGTTCAATCTCGCCAAGCGACAGCGAGGCCTCGCCAAATCTGGGTGGCCTCGCTGTTGGTGGGCAAGGTCAAGCTCGCTTGGCCATGGCGAGGCTCGACCTCGCCTGGCGACAGCGAGGCTCGCCTGACGACGGCGAGGCTCACCCATGGCTGGTGAGTTCCACCTTGCCGGCCTCAGCCTCTAGCCAATCGCCAAACCGATGATCGAGGAAGAAGATAGGAAAAAAATTTAAAAAAAAAGAGAGAGAAAAAATTTTAAAAAAATATTTAAAAATTGCCATGTCAGCGTCGGTTGGACGGCCGGCACTGGTAGGCATCCGCGTTAGTGCCGACTGATCAAAAGTAGCCGGATGGACTGAATTAGCACAACTACAAAGGTTAAAGACTGAATTGGCAAAAAAAAAAGGTTTATGACTAAATTGAATAGGTTTAAGACTTTTTTAGTAATTTTTCCCGAATTTGAAAAGTTAGTCACTTAAATACCATCGACAATTTGCCTCACCAGAATATTTGCCACTGGCCTTGCCCAAATCTGGCAAGAGCCTTCACACCCTAGCCAAGGGCGAGGCTTTTGTGTTCGGAGAACAAAAGAAAATTCAATTTTTTTTATAAAAATACAAAAAATCAACATAGGATGATTTGCCGAGAATGGCACTTAAATGATCAATTTTACTCTAATGTGATATTTAAATAAATAAATAAAAATTATGTCACTCAAACGAGGGATAACACTCCTGTTGTTCTTATCACATTAAAGGAAGATAGTCCTGTTATCACACTGTTCTTATCACATTAAAGGAAGATAGTCCTGTTATCACACAACGTACAAAGCCTATCTCCATCCTCCGTCTATAATAGAACGTCACCTCATTTGCTTCTCATGTCACACTCTGCACAGACTTATCAGAGAGAGAGAGAGAGGACATGAAAATGGCTTCTAATTGTGTTTGTGCCGTGAGTGGTTTCTGGGTCGTGTTTCTTGTTTTGTTGAGGTTAGGTTGCTCGGAAGGACAGAGGGTGCCGGCGGTTTTCGTGTTCGGGGACTCGCTTGTGGACGTGGGCAACAACAACTACTTGCCGGTCTCGTTCGTGAAAGCGGACTTCCCGCACAACGGCATAGATTTCCCCACCAAGAAGCCCACCGGAAGGTTCAGCAATGGCAAGAACTCCGCGGATTTTCTCGGTACACACAGACTTCTCCATTCATGGGCATCACTCTGCTTATGCTTCGATTCTTCATTCATCTCCATCTTATGTCGAGAGTTGTATATCTATTATTCGATCCACCCTCCCTCACTTGGCCTTATCACATAATCTTGGTGCGATGTACCCTTCCCCAATTTGAGGATCAACATTATTAGTGATATTATGATATTTATCTGATTTTGTATGTTTCTCATTATTATACATATATCTCTTTTGATAGTGTATATCCTTGATTTATTATATTTAATTTTATATTTATCTTATTACCTTAAATAGCCATCTCAAAAAATCTATAAATAGGCTCTCTCTATAGTCTTTTTCGCATATGAAATTGTACTAATATTATCCAATCCTCTCTTTCGCATTCTCATTTTCAATCGACATATTGAAAAGTCATGAAGCTTTGGCTCTGGTTGGCATGTCATGTCACGACATAAAGTTGATGTAGAGAGCATATACTGTAATAAAGATCTGCCGCGCTTTAAGTTTCCGCAGTCTCATTTGGTTGTCACAGAGATGTGGCTGCATAATTGTGGTAAGGACACGCCCTTGCCTTCACCCCTTTAAATGTTAAGAACGATGGACATCTACCCGTTATCTGGAATCTTCGCCTACTGTTGCCTTGCTATTTCTACGTAAGCATCCACTGAACTATTGCTGGGGAACTGGCTACTTTAAATCCAATGTCTAGATTATTACTTTTTTTTCGTACGTAGATAGAAAGAGAAAAGGACACAAAAAAAATGAATGCCTGAACGCGTCGTGATTGGCCAACTGTTATGGACCTTTTGGGCAGCTGAGAAGTTGGGCTTGCCGACGTCGCCGCCGTATCTCGCCCTCATCTCCAACTACGGCGAGAGCTATTCTTCATCGCCCTTCCTAACCGGTGTTAGCTTCGCCTCCGGAGGTGCTGGCATCTTTGATGGCACCGATGAGAGATACGTAAGTAACAGAAACCGTCTTTTGACTTTTAGCAATCGAATTTGACCTTATTACGTAAGCGGTTCGAGGTGAAGTCTCCGTTCTAAAATTACTTTAATTTGGTACAAATCATATCTTCCTAAGTAGTGTTTGATTCAAGACCAATCACCTGAAAAAACGAATGGGTGGTTGCAACATACGACTGCCGATGGGTGGTGGCCTCATTTAATGGGCGAAACTAAGAAGAAATATGTCATGACACCGATTTCAGGATTTATACTAAAACCCGTATATCTGATTACTTTTCTTTGAGAAAAGAAAAGGCCATGTTTGTGTTTCATTTTGAGCATGCAGTTCCTGTTCTGTTTTCGGTCAAACACGTTCAGAAAACCCCAAAAGAAAAACATAAAATAAAGGGGATTAAAAGAAAAATGAAAAGGTGAATAAATAGTGCGGTGAGCGTGGATCGAACACGCGACCTTCAGATCTTCAGTCTGACGCTCTCCCAACTGAGCTATCCCCGCTAACTTGCAACTTTAACTCGATTATTTCTTCAGGAACAATCGATACCTTTGACCAAGCAAGTGGAATACTACCTCGAAGTGCACGAAAACCTGGTTCAACACCTGGGATCGTCGGGTGCAAAGAAGCATGTCGCCAAGTCCCTTTTCGTCGTAGTCATCGGAACCAACGACATCTTGGGCTACTACAGATCCTCTGATCTCCGCAAGCAGCATACGCCGCAGCAATACGTCGTCCTCATGTCTTCTTCGCTGAAGGATCAGTTAAAGGTACCCACATTCCGTAAAACCGGCCTAACACGATGTTTTAGGTGAACTAGTTTGTTACGTGTTCATTATTGACTACCAAGGCGTGATCTTCTGATAATTTTTTGGAAACTCTGAATTCCTGTGGCAGCGTCTCCACAATTACGATGCACGCAAGTTCGTGTTCGTGGGGCTCCCGCCGATCGGATGCTGTCCGTCACTGAGGAACCAGGACAAAACAGCCGCATGCAATGAGGACACGAATTCCTGGTCGCGCATGTATAACATGGCGCTCCTAGCGATGTTGAAGGGATTGAAGTCCGAGCTCAACGACATAAACTACAGTTACTTGGACGCCTACACCGCCGTGCAAAACTTTGTCCAGAATCCATCTGCTTATGGTAGGACTTCATGTGGGACTCATGATTTAATCAGACCTTTTCGAATCTCCTGTATATCAGTCCGATCTTTAGACCTATCAAATAATGACTATCTGTACTATTTCTTCAGGTTTTACAGAGGTAAAAGCGGCTTGTTGCGGTCTCGGTAACCTGAACGCAATAGTTGCATGCTTGCCGATTTCACAGTACTGCCCTAACCGGCGAGACCATGTGTTTTGGGATCTATACCATCCTACAGAAGCAGCGGCCCGCATATTGATAGACAAAGTCTTCCATGGTTCACCACAGTACACATACCCAATGGACGTCCAGCAACTGGCCGCCGTCGATGTTTAAAGGTTGTCAATTGTCAAAAAGCGTTTCAGTGTTTGGGGATACTTGGGTTAAGAAAAATCGTTGCTTTTAAAGATGTCGCTCTGTTGCAGGGTTTTGTATATCAGAAGAAAATGTATCGTCAGTTAATATAATCTCAAATTGTTCTTTGCGTTAATCTCAGAGCAACTGTAAAAATGCCAACAAACGGACGTTATCCAGCCGCTATTTCCTGTCCCTTTTTGGGTACCGACAGAAATTATAAACCGAAGGATCCGAGAAGGCTAGATTTGGGCAAATGCTACCAGGAATATTTACCCGGGAAGTTCATAGTCATTGAAGAAGATTGTTGGTTCAGAAAATCCAGCATATATGTCAACAAATATTGTCACCACTAAAAACCTAAGGCTATGCATTGCCTCAGTTAGCCTCCACGGTTAGTGACGAGGGGGGCGGAAACTTTGGGTTATAAAGACAAGTGAAAACTATAAAAGACCACTGTTGTTTGAAGATCAGCCTACGAGTGAGAGATTGATGGAGTTGTGAAGTCTCATAGAGAAAAATAATATTAAAGCTCAAAGGTTTTACTATCAATGGCATACATGTAATGCACACCCTAAATTCCTGCTAGATGTTGAGACAATATCTTTTGTAGTGCTAATGCCAAAACTTGTAATTTTTTTATACAAATACTGATAATGAAGCGATTGCCTAATTCGGTATTGTGGTTTTTCCCTAGAAAAGCATCAAAAAAGTCCTAAACCTATTTCATTGATGTCACTTTAGTTCTAAACCTTTTTTGTGCCAATTCAGTCATAAACATTTTATCTTTGTGCCAATTCAGTCATTCTAGTTAATTTTGGCCAAATTTTGCTGATGTTGATACCGGTCAACTTACGTGGTACCGCCGGCGATGAATGGATAACTTTTAATAATATTTTAATATTTTTCGATTTTATTTATTTATTCTTTTCTTTTCTTTTTCTTTGCTTTTCTTCTTACGGGCTATCGACTAGAGGCCAAGGCTAGCTAGGTCCCTCACCAACCTCTGGTGAGCCCCACCGGCCATTGGTGAAGCTCGCCCTCGCCAGCGACGACGATGGCAAGCCTCACCCAACCACTGGCGAGGCTCACCTCATCCTCACCAGTGGCCTTCAACCTCGCCAGCAATTGGGCGAAGCACAACCTCATTGGATCCGGCGAGAGCGAGCCCCGCCAGCCCAGCACGAGGCTACCCTTGCGGCCATCTGGCGAGGTCGAATGGTCACGAGGGCAACCTCGCACTGGGTTGGTGGGGCTCGCCCTTGCCGGCCATGGGTGACGCTCGACCTCGTCAGATCCGACGAGGGCCTGAGTCTTCGCTAGTGGCCACAAGGTTGCGGGCAAGCCTCTCCAGTGATTAGACGAGCCTCGCCCTCACCGGCCTTGGCCCGGCGACCGGGAGGAGGAAGAAGAAAGAGGAAGAAAAAAACAAAAAATTTCAAAAAATATTAAAATATTATTAAAATTTATCCACGTCATCGTTGACGGTGCCACATAAACCAACCGGCGTCTACGTCAGCAAATTCCAGCCAAAATTAGCCAAAAGAACTGAATTGGCATAAAGACAAATGGTTTAGCACTGAATTGGTACAAAAAAAAAGGTTTATGACTAAATTGGCACTAATGCAATAGGTTTAAAACTAAATTAGCATTAATGTAATAGGTTTAGGACTTTTTTGACATTTTTCCCAGTTTTTTCTTTTCTAACTTTGAAAGGGTTTGTGTCGATTGCTTACCGTTGATAAATTTGTTGATCAACTTCTTAAGTCTTCATGAAGGCATTCGTCAATGATTTTGTCAATCAACTTCTCATCAGCGAGTTGTTGATTGTTCCCACCAAACTATTTTCATCACATTCGATTTGTTGCTTGTTGATAATTATCAAAAGTTGGTCATTTTTGGGTGTCCACACATTCAAAAAGATAGAAAGCAATGATATAATTTATAAAGTTTACACAATAAACTTCAACACATTCAAATATTGTTACCTATATCATATGGCACTGTAGTTGAAGAATGATTTTTTGTTAGGGAAGTTGTCCAATTAGTACTAAACCTATTATACATAATCAATTTGGTCATAAACTTTCAAACTTTATCAATATAATTTTATACATTTATGCGAAATTCCAATGTAGTCCTTCTAGCTAAAATCGTCGATGTGGTGGTGTGCCATGTAGAATGGCTGTCAATAAGTGGATCGCCACGTCAACAACTTTTCCATGAACATTGGTCAAAAGGACTACATTTGAAAAATTAAAATGTTTATAACTGAATTGACATCAATACAATGGGTTTATGACTGATTGGGTAATAATATCTACTTTTTGCCCATATTTTCATTTTATTTCTCTCTTCAATATACATAGTGAATTTCGATCATTCTTGCACCTTATAAATATGAGATAGTAAAGCATATTATTGGACTTTGGTCATTATGTTAGCCCTATCACACTATTATTGTGGCATAGCTCCTATAAAGATTAATCAAGCATGTGAAAAATACTCATTATACATGCACAAGAATACACAACCTTCCAATATTATATTTCATATACATATATACGCACAGGAGTATGAACATCGAATTGACTAACCATAATATATAAATAACTAGCAAGAGCATGAACATTAGATTCCATATGCTAGAGCGATCTTTTTGATTGCTATGAAGATAATACTTAGTTTTTATCCAAAAGCCTCGACGAGGAAATCGTTGTTAAGTTTGTCACAACTCTCCCGAAGGTGCATCACCTAAGGGTTGGCTAATGGATTACTAAGCCTAAATCTAACTCGAAATCTCTCAAACCCACACCAATTCGCAGTTTGGTTCAAGTTCTTAACATGCAAATCATTTTGCATTTAAGAGTCGCCATTAATCTACTTTTTATAGGTCAATTCAAAACCAAGTAAAGTTTAGAAGAATTACATTATTTCTACTAACCAGAGATTAAACAATGACTTGTTTACGCTAGATTACTCTAATGCCCTTTTGCTATCATTTCATTTATTTCTAAAAAAATTTGGTATCATTTCATTTTTTTCTAAAACAAATTTAAACAGGTAGGTTGGATTGATTTTAATTTAGACACTAACATTCAGGGGATGATCATGCGGATGCGTAATCATTAAAAATAACAATCAATAAACAAAGCAAACAAATTGCAAGAAAACAAAGCAATTGAACACACTAAAGCAGTCAAGTTTTTAAGGTTTTGTTTCATCATAATATAAAAACTATCCTATATATGTCTCCGTGCGGATTAGGAAATAAATCCTAATCGATAATGTCTAGCACAACAATAAAATATTCAAATTGATTCGAATAAGATTTTACCTAATTTGCGAATAATGTTGCCAAATTTGAACTGGTAAATGGACGACTTGGACGGGGCCAGCGTTCACGGTGGTGCTGGCCGGTGGTGGATGTCTCGCGGGTCATGGCAAGGAAGGCTGCCCGCGGTGGTGGAGCTCATGACCAAGTACTCTCGGGTCTGGCGCATGGCAGTTCAAGGATGGACGAGGGTGAGAGCTTCTCGGCTACCGATGTCGAGGTGCTCAGAGATGGCTCGGTGAGTGGTGCTCGACGGTAGGGTCTCGGTGATAATCTCGGCCAAGGATGAGCCGATGGTGGGGACTTGTAGCGTTTGTGAGGAGGAAACTGCCGCAGTGTGGTTGCTCTCGGTAATCAACAGGGTTGCTTCAGGACGCCTGCAAAAACAGAAAGAGCTGCAAAGATTGTCAATGACGGTGTAAGGATCAGGCGACGACGATGCAGGTGCAGGTGCGGGAGCCTCTTGGTCATGGGACAGGAGGTGCAGTCAATGGCAAGAGTGCAACGGCTTCTCGAAGTTAGTCAAGGAGCTAGCGGATGGGAGCAGCTTCGTCAGGGAATGGATCTCGGAGCAGCTTCTAGGGGAGGGCTGTTCGGCGGGACACGCCTCGGACTGGTTCAAGAGCTCGCTGCGGGCGGCCCGTGGTGTGGCGAAAAGGACTCTGATTCGCCGGCGAAACCACAGGACCCCTCGGCGTCGAGGTGAAGCAAGCGAGCCGCAAATGTCACGTCCGCTTACCAAGACCATGGAGATCGACGAGCGTAAGGGAGCCGGAGATCTCGCCCGATGCCTCGGCGGATGATGACTGGACGTGCACGAGCCGCCTCGTGTTTGTGAAGGTGCAAAGAAGGAGGAGAAAGGAGACACTCTGTTCTTCTTCTTTTCTGAACTTCCCCACTTTTTCCTCTTTCTTGTCTTATTCTCACTGTCCTTCACTGTAAAGAACGTGAGTTCTCTTTTCGTGGCCGCGAATCCTACTTTCTATGGCCCTCCCCTTAAATGTGAAGACTTAAAAGTCTATATTTATAGTGTAGAGCTAGGTTTCTTGTTCCCTAATCTTATTACGTGCTTGTCAAAATTAAGCTCAATGCCTCATAAACTTTAATTAAGTCCACCCGTAGTCGGTCCAATGTAATTTTTATGAGTTTGTCTTATAATGCAAAATACTCCTGAAAACTATGCAATTTAAATTATTTTTTTTAGGGGCCGGTCCATCCTATGCAATGAATTATTAAATGGAATTCCAAAATATAGGTGTCAACAAAATCCAAATTGAGAGTCAAGATTGATAAAATATTTAATTTAAATTTTTAAAATAATTAATAATAATTTCATAAAATTTCATATAATTTCAAATAAACGCTATTATACAACAGCCGTTTTATATAAGGGGTTTAAGCTTTTAGAAAAAACAAGACATGCATTATTGGATGAGACCCGAAAAGGCTGCACGCAATGGAAAAAAAAACATGGTAAACAATCTGTCCAATCAAAACAAACGAAAAAAGAAGAAGAAGAAGGGCCGTCTTCAAGGACGAGCCAAAAAACAAAGATGGCATGTTAGTTATACGGACAGAACACCCTCTGCTAATTTGCTGTTCTCGCTGATTCATTCTCTTCCCGGTCCTCTCCACCGTTCTCCGAATAAAGGGACATGAATCCTGCTCTCACGCCATTCGCTCCATCGTCAACCTCATTCCCTCCGTCTATATAAACCCTTCAACCCGTTGTTTGCTTCACATGTCACGCACTGCACAGACATCTCAGAGAGAGAGACAGAGAGAGACAGAGAGAGAGGGAGGACATGAAAATGGCTTCTAATGGTGTTCGTGCGGTGAGAGGTTTCTGGGTCGTGTTTCTTGTGTTGTTGAGGTTGAGCTGCTCGGAGGGACAGACAGTGCCCGCGCTTTTCGTGTTCGGAGACTCGCTCGTGGACGTGGGCAACAACGACTACTTGCCGATCTCCATAGCGAGAGCCAACTTCCCGCCCTACGGTGTGGATTTCCCTACCAAAAAGCCCACCGGAAGGTTCAGCAACGGCAAGAATGCCGCGGATTTTATCGGTACGCATGACTTCTACGTTCATCGGCATCAATCTGCACATGCTTGAGTTCTTCACTCATCGTCCTATGTCGAGAGTCGTATACCTATCGTTCCATCCACCCTCCCTCACTTGGCCTTATCACATAATCATATCGATTTGACCCTCCCGCGCCCTTAGACAAGTAGCATTCCTCAATTTGAGGATTGAAATCTTGAAAAGTTACGAAGTTGGGCACCGATTGACATGTGAAGCTATCATAAATATTAGCGATATCTACTTCATTCCGCATATTTTGCATATATCTTCTTTGACAGTGCATATGCCAATCCGCATATTATCATTTCTACTATAAAGAAAGTTGACGTAAGAGCATTTTACTGAACGGTAAAGATCCACCTCGCTGCATAAATGCGATAAGGATACGCACTTTTGGAAAAGCAAATCAACTTCAACCCTTTTAATGTTAAGAACGATAGATATCTTCCCCTGTTTTTGCAATCCTCGCCTACTTGTTGCCTTGCTATTTCTACGTTAACATCTACTGAGCCATTGCTGGGAACTGTCTACATAAGATCCAATGGCTAGGTTTTTGCTTTTTCTTCATACGTAGAGCGAAGAGAGAAGGATACAAAGATAGGGAACGCCTGTATGCGTCGTAATTGATTGATTGTCATGACCTTTTTGGGCAGCTGAGAAGTTGGGCTTGCCGACGTCGCCGCCGTATCTGGCCCTCATCTCCAACTCCATCGAGAGCAATTCTTCATCGCCCTTCCTGACCGGCGTCAGCTTCGCCTCCGCAGGTGCTGGCATCTTTGATGGCACTGATGAGATACTTGTAAGTAACGGAAATCGTCTTCTGATTTTTTGCAATCGAATTTGACCCTCATCATTTAAGAGTGTCGTGGCAAACTCTTCATTCTATATTGTTTTAATTCGGTACAAAACCAAATTTTCCTTATTCGCATTTGATACGAGACCAATCCGACCGAGTGATAATGGGTGGCGACAACATGCGACTGCCGATTGGTCGTGGCCTCATTTACTGTGTCAAGCTAGGAAGATATATGTCTCGATAGCGATTTCGTGATTCATACTAAAACCCATATATCTAATCGCTTCTCTTTTTCAAAGGAAAATAAGACGATGTTTCTGTTTCATTTTGAGCATGCAAGTCTCTGGTCTTGTTCGGAGTTAATCTTGATCTGTTTATAGCACCAATCGATACCTTTGACCAAGCAAGTGGAATACTACCTCGCGGTGCACCAAAACCTGGTGCAACACATGGGATCGTCTGGTGCACAGAAGCACGTAGCCAAGTCCCTCTTCCTCATCGTCATCGGAAGCAACGAAATCTTCACTTACTCCAGATCCTCCGATCTCCGGAAGCAGCAGACACCGCAGCAATACGTCAATCTCATGGCTTCTTCGCTGAAGGATCAGTTAAAGGTACCTACTACATTCCTTCAAAATCAGTCTAACTAACACGATGCTTTTAGGTGAGCTTGTTTGTTACGTGTGCACTATTATTGACTACCAAGGCACGTTTTCTGATTCATTTTTTTCGGGAAACTCGAATTCCTGTGGCAGCATCTCTACAGTTATGGCGCACGCAAGTTCATGTTTGCAGGGCTCCCGCCGATTGGATGCTGTCCATTACAGAGGAACCAGAACAAAACGGACGGATGCAAGGAAGACTCAAATTCCTGGTCGCGCATGTATAACAAGGCACTCCTAGCAATGGTGAAGGGATTGAAGTCCGAACTCAACGACATAAGCTACAGTTATTTGGATATCTACAACGTCGTGCAAAAATTCATCCAGAATCCATCTGCTTATGGTAGGACTTCGAGTGGGCCTCGTGAGACCTTTTAAATCTTCTGTATATCAGTGTGATCCTAGACCTGTCAACTAATGACTGTGTACTATTTCCTCAGGTTTTACGGAGGTAAAAGCGGCCTGTTGCGGTCTCGTTAACCCAATCGCAATAATTCCATGCTTACCGATTTCGCAGTACTGCTCCTACCGGCGAGACCATGTGTTTTGGGATCTTGTCCATCCCACAGAAGAAACAAACCGCATGTTCATAGACATAGCCTTCCATGGTTCACCACGGTACACATACCCAAAGGACGTCCAGCAACTGGCCGCTGTTGAAACTTAAGCAAAACAAACGATTCAAATTGGAAGAAAATTTTCTTTTCGGACAGTAGGATTACATACTACATGTTGCCAATCGTCAAAAAGCGATTCAGTGTTTGGGGATACTTGGGTTAATAATAACCGTTGCTTTTAAAGATGTCATTCTGTTGCCGGGCTTTGTATATCAGAAGAAAGAGCATCGTCAGTTAATATAATCTCAAAGTGGTATTTGCAATAATCTCAGAGCAACTGTAAAAATGCCAACAAACGGATGACCTTTCTGGGTACAGACAGAAAGTATAAACCGAAGGATCCGAAAAGGCTAGATTTGGACCAGTTACATTTACCCTGGAAGTTCATAGCAGAACCGAAAATTTTGCAACGTGAATGGGCAATGACCAGTAGATGGAAGGCCAACTTACACTTCCTCAATTTTCATGGTCTCTCTACTTAAACTTTCGAGAGGGCACATCAAACAGAGACATTTTTTACTAGTCCAGTCATGCAAACTAGAAGTAACTCTAATTAATGATAAAAGGAAAATTGGGATTATGAAGGAAATATGTCTTTGAAGAATGCTTTGAGATCACCATTGAGGGAATCAAATGCCAGCATCTTGTCTACCGCCTTCTGCATTTGCAAACAGATATATGATAATGTGTGAAAAAGCAGAGGGGTTATCTGTGCAATTGTGGAAACTGATTGTGATGAGTCCCATACCTTGTACTGCTGATCTTGTGCTGATATGTTCTCATTGCACAGTCGATCAACAGGCTGGTTATTCCCAATAACTTCTTGCATCAGGGCAGCTCTTCTAATTACTTCTTTTGGAAGACCTGCAAAATCAGATGGCGGAACTGATGAATCATACAAATTAACTGTGTTCTTCTGTTTGTTACTAATTCTCTGCATGTGATATTAATTTCTTTCACATCTTGCTAGATTGCACATGAAAATAATTGGGAACGGGTTCATCTTCTCAGTCCTTGTTTTTGATAGGATAGGATAAGCATTAGAGAGCGCTTCGCCTTCTCAAGTTAAGCTATTAGGCTTGGATTGCTTTGCTGCAGGTCTTGGCTGAAACCACACTTTCACAAACCATTTTCACCGTCTTTTTTAAATGCATATATGAGCCTTGAAGCTGCATTAGAGGCCCGGCTCCTATGGAACACGTCCCATAATTTCAATATCCCACAATGCAGGATAAGTTTGCCAATAAAAATTCGGATGTACCAGCCAGGAGAGCACAATGAAGCCCTGCGGGATTTTAAATGTGTTAGGAACCTAACATGTAACCCCCAGGATGAACCTCCAGCTCAAACATTCATGTACTCACCATAGCTAAGAAGAGTGTGTCCAGGAACAAGGCTGCACAAAAATTAGACACTTTAGAGTAGATATGATGTCATTAATAAAGTCCATCATGTAATTCTAGAAAGCCAGAGTGCAGTCTTGTCACAAGAACTTTAAAAAATGGTAGCAGTGCTGGATTGGCCTAGTGGTCAAATCTAGTCAAGACACCAATGTAACAACCGCAAACTGAAGGTCAGGCTACCTTGCCAACTCTGAGGACAAATTTACTTCAGGTTGATACTTTATGTTATAAATTAACCCCTTGATTTAGTATCAAAGTGCAACCCCGTATTCTGTGATTGAATTGTGACCCTCCTACTTCTCTGTTTCATAATGCCTCTTCTCATTAAGCTCAGTAAGCAACTGAATATTTTTCAAGACAGTTTAGCGTCTGATAAACTAGATTAAAGAACTAAAGTACCTACTTATCCAAATATAAAAAATTTAATGCACCATCTATAGACCTTGGTTATTCCCGTACTCAAGGTACTCGATACAAAGTTTTTACCATTTTCAGTCACCACAAAAGACAACCAGTCATTGAACTCTTTCCTGGTGAAGTTCATGCTACTTAAACCCTGCTAAAGCCACCAACAAAATAACCCCACGTAACTTCTAAGTAATTGCCCAATATATCTCGACTCAAATACAGACAATTTGCTTACTGCAACATTCAAGAGACATTTGATGGCAACGAAAATGAAGCAATACCGATATAGGAAAACAAGGTCTTCAACGTCTGTGCTGTTGTCCTCAGACCTTAGAACACTCATAGTGTAAAACTTGATCTGCTCACACTGATTTAGTAATAAAATACAGGTAACCAGCCACCAATGCTATTTGTTAGTCTAAATGCCAAATTCAATTCTAAAACAATGCAATACCTTTGGTAGAAAGTTCTCAGAAAGCAGCTCAGTCAAGTGAGTGCAGACCAGAACCTACAGATCATTGCAGCATGACTAAGTAGTCATTCAATATTTCTACTATTAGAAAGATATAAAATGCAACTGTGGGACTTCAGGCATTTTTCGTTCTTCTATTCTCTCTTTCGCTTGGCTAGGAATGGCAGACTTAAACTAGAATGACTAGCATAACATGGCCGAGTCTTTCTTTGAAGATTGCCCTTTATTTTCTAGGGCAACAAAGCAAATAGTTAGTTGGAAAGTCTTGTAATTAGAACATTAGGTGAGGACCACAGCAAAATATGGTCCAGGTGCCAATCATTGACAGATAATTCTTTCTAGGAGATCTTTCAACTGAATTTTTAAATCCCAAAAGCAGCAGTCCCGATCAATGGAATACAGAGGAAAAAGGAGAAGCAATAATATTCATTGGACTGACCAAAACAAGTAAAAATTTGTTTACGGTGGCATGTGATTGGAGAATGCGTCTAATGGTTCACAAATCAGAAAAGTGCCCCGTTAAAAAATATGTTAATAACTTTACAGTGGTTTTTCATAATAATCCAAAAACTTAGCCTACACAAAGTTTCTATTTCTAAGAAAGGATCAGATTAACCATGGGATGCTGATAGAATGCCTAAGCTAAGAAGGTAGATTAGTGATTTGCCTCACTGATTGAAGTGCAAATGTGGCATTGTCTCAACTACTTTGAAAAGGAAATGAAGTAACAAACTTTTGGTGGTTCGTCCCACATGACAAAGTGATTGATTGCTCCACCAAGCAAACCAACTCCATCTGAAAAAAGCACCAAAAGCACATATTCATGATGTAGTGCAGTTTGCTGTTGCGATTGAAAAATTTTACTCAAGACAGGTAAAAACCTTCATTTAGAGTGCCTTTTCCAAATTCATCTAAGAGACATAATGATTTTGAAGTTGCCTGCCTATATAACATTCCAACGGAAGCATGTCAATACGTACATATATATGTAAACTTAATCAAATAGATGCTGCAGCACGGTGATATTCCCCACAACTAAACTTTCTAGCTTTAGAACTTCAAACTAGTACTCGATGGTAAGTGACTTTCCCAGGTAAGAAATTGACTTTCTAGGCAAGCATTGTAATGAAAACCCTTGTCAGGTAGACATGCCTCAGCATCATTCCTACTTGATGGAGATCAATCATGAATGTCGATTGTTCCACAGTCATAAGCTTGCTTCCCATAGCGCAAAATATTCTGTCGAAAAACTTCTAACATGATCACAACTTCAATATAATGACAATCAAGATGATCGGAGAAAGTGTTAACTTCAAGTCTCCAACCTATCTGTCAAACCCACAGTTGCTGATTCAGCAGGCACAAAACTTCCAATGTGAGAAAGAAAAACAATAAGAGCAACCTGGAAAACATCTTCTAGGTTATACACTGAATGATTTTCTTCAACTTGAAGCATGAATTAGACAAACAGCAACAAAATAACAAGACAGGAGAGGTGCTTGCACGAGAATGGTGGGAACCATTTTACAGACAACATTCCAAATGCCTATTACGAAGGGATCAATATTATGCCCAATAGTTTATTGCAAGTGAACGTAGGTGTTCAGGCTACCAATTGAACATATCATAGCAGCAGTAGGTGCCAGACATAACAATAACCACTTGAATTTGCAGAAATAGTAAGATAGAATAAAATCCACTGAATTACGCTGCCTACAGCCAAAGCCACGGAGTAATGGCCAAATCATGTCAGAGATATTTGTTACTGTGATTGGACACTGAAAGAAGTACGGCTACTATATCTATTTGGCAGAATAACAATATACTCTCCATCTCTGACAACTCGAAGTGCATTAGTCCAAAAGGGGGTCAGATATGTATCTCTAAAGAAAACTCTTATCAACAGAACCTGTTTGACATAGATGCTTTTCCCTGAATAGTTAGGACCAGTGATGATATTAATGCGCCCTGAAACCGACAAGTATTAAGCGTAAATACATCTTTTGGACTGAAATTGACAGAATAGATGATCAAGTGCAGTACATTGTCAAAATTACCATCATTAAAAAATTTTGTATCATTCGGAATAAAAGTGTCGACTGTCATTTCCTGCAAAACATGTCTGAAAATTTGCAGGAAACTATCATTTCGAAAAACCCAAAGGGCGGGAAAAAATTAAATTTCAGTTGACATGAAAGGCATTTTCTAAACAGCTCCTACCTTCCATTTTGTATGTCAAGCAAAGTTTCTTCTGTGAGTGTAGGCCTGACATAATTGTTCTGATGGGCCACCAGTGCCAATGACAAGAAGCTTAGAAGCACAACAATATGATGATCATCATCAAACAAAGAATAATGTACATGAATTCACATTCGAGTAATAGGGAAGGAAAGCAACTTAATTATCGGAAATAAGAAATGAAAGCCGGATGTGTGCACCATACACACACTCGTGTAATGTATGAGCGTGTGTGTGCAAGTTTCAGTCGCACAAAGAGAGAGAGAGAGAGAGAGAGAGAGAGAGAGAGAGAGAGAGTAAGCCTCACCAATCTAGTTCAGCAGCAAAATTGACAGCTTTAAGCAGATGTGCTGAGAATGTCAGTATGTGTATAATCAAGTCTCTGATGATTGCCCTCTCCATGTCTGTTATCCATAAAATGAGGAAAGAAAAAGTTCAGCATAAGAAACATAATGCACTAATTTTGCAGGTGAGTTTACTTCTTGCTTGCAGCTAAATAGTTACCAACTACACAAAAGTTTGATCTGGCTGGCTCATCCCATATAAAAAGGTTTACTTCCTGTTTGCAAGTTTGATTTTATTTTTTTAGATATTTTGGAAAAAAGCATCTTTTTTTTGGGGGCAGGTTCAATGGAGCATCTTAAATAGGGGTCATTCTAGCCTAAGCGACAGTAAGGTTTGCTCCAACCATTCACCCATAAAAGGGCAGCGTGACTCTTCAACTTGGATTTGAGGAAAATGTAAAAAACTAGCAGAAAATGTATGAAGAGAAAAGGGAAAAGGAATAAAAAAGAAGTAGTTGATCTTGTGAACCTAAGATTTTATGATGAATATCCCCAAGAAGGTCATCCAATTCTCTTGTCTTTGCAGTTCGATAGAAGAACCTCATCATCTCTGCATCTGTATCAGAGAACTGCAGATAACCTTTGTAAGTCCTCAGTTACACGTGAATAAGTTTGTGCAATTGGATGACTTACGCATCTAATGGAGAATGAACTCACAACATATTCAAAATCTTCAAGCCTTTCTAATGTCATTTCATCGAGTTTCTCTTCAAAAATGCACATCAAGTATCCTGAAAATAGAAATAGAAATAATTGACAGTTTCAATTGATAATTCCTATGGAAAGCTAACCTATAGGTTTAAAAGGTAATTCTGCCGTGATAGAGAGAGAATCAAGGAAATTCGGCATAGTAATAAGGACAAAGTTCCCCAAAATTTAACTCAGCCGAGTAATCTTCTGTTGTTTCTAGAATTTCTTATTTTAGTGTCGAGATACTTCATTTCATAGTCTTTAAATGTGTGAATGCCATTGTAGAATTTATTGGTTTTGTTATCAAAATATGCAGCAACATGTCTAATCTTTCCAGCTGAAACTTGTACAGCAAGGAACTACCCTGATTCAGGTCTACTAGACATGCCAACGCAATAGTTGTTGCATCCTTAACAATATATAGTGATGACAGGACAGGATGGTCTAGAGATACCACAGAGATGAAAGCTTCATTAAGATTACAGTATCAATCACAAAGTTCCTTGGGAAGTTAAAAATGACAAACAAACGATAAAATCTGCTTTGAGTAGTAGTTTTGTGCTTTGATCATAAGCTACAGGCCTGATTCATCAGCAATCAACAATCCTTATGACCACCTCTATATATAGCATCAAGTGATCATGAATCAAATTAAAAAAGAAACGACATAAAAAATTGTACGTAAGACAAAAAGAACTTGGCATGCAGCATCTGGTCAGGAAAATGCAGGCATACCTACTTGCTGAATATAGACAATACATGGAACATGTTTGTCCTTAAACACCTCAGGAATATGTGCAAGCTCCAGAGATGCCACCTGGATGCACTACTTCAATCAAGACAAACATTTAAGCGGACTAATTTCTCCTTACTTTACAATTGATGTATCAGAGACTTCGAATGAAAGGAACCTCCTCCAAAAATTCGGGCAGTTCCTCGTAAATTTGCCTCAGCTCGTCCAACTGTACGCAAATAGAAAGAATAATATTAATATATTCAGTCCAAGCATTCAAAAATCCAGATTAAGAGCTCAAGATAGGAGGTCTTAACACATCACTTCGTAGGAAGCAAAGTTTCAATCAAGTGACCTAGACAAAAGAAGAATCGCATTAGCTGACCTCTTCACAGAAACTCTCCTTCACCATTGTCTCATAACCTTTCTCCTTAACTCTACTGATATCAATAACGCCAATTACCTACAGAAGAAAACAAAGTTAGAGAATGATGTAAAAGTAGCCTAAGGTGATTAAGTGGAGACTGCACAATAGTGAGAAGTGGAGTACTAAGAAGAAGGAAAAATTTCAGAAATAGAGATCTTTCGCTCAAACAGAGAGGCAAACTTTCCAGATTAGAAAAGGCAAAGAAGATCATAGCAGGGCAAACAACCCAAACAACTGGAAGGGGCCATAAAGATGCCACTGGCCTCTTATTTATAGGTATTGAACCACAAAATGTCGACTTTATCACATCAATTTAGAAACATCTTAGTAACATGCCTGAAACAAGCAAACATTCTAGACCTTTAAAGAAAGATGCCAAGATCTCCTGAGAATCTTGCAGAAGATAAGGGAATAATTTTGACTGGTTTCCTTCTGATCCTAAACTTCCTATAGTAAATTTTCACCAGTAGAACCTCTTTTAACCAATTCCATTCAGGAAACTAGAAAACATGAAGAAAGAGTCCACACTAGAGAAAAACTGACCAATTCATAAACATAAGCCAGCTCCGTCATGATGCATGAACTAGCCTGTGGCATTTTTACATAGACATATAAGTTAAAAAAGCCAAAAAAGGAGGACAACAGCTGAAGTTTTACTGTACCTTTTCAAGAATGTCTGTGTTCAAGTACTTCACTTGCTCACGTAGGCCCTCAGATATACCTACCTCAAGTATCTTATTCAAATGCAAGAGAGAAGAAACACTCTGCGACATGCATGCAGTAAAAGTTGGAGTAATATATTTCACATTGTGAGCTTGTAGTATGAGATGAACTGTCAAAGTACTAAAAAAGTGATGCTTGAAGCAGTAAGATTAGCATATAACTCCATTTCCGGACACTTAAACATCTTCTCTAGATTTTAACTTGCATTTATCCATGGAACAAATGCTTTTTGCAAATTGTTGATCGTGTGTTAAAACTCCTATCACACAACATAATTACTGCATATTTTTTGGTGCTTTAAAATAAGTGCACGCCGCATAGTACCATGACACCACCCATAGCATAAAACTTATTCTACTAGATGAAGCAAAGTGATCCAAACCAATTTCATGTTACAAGTTAATCAAGGTGCAGAAGCTGCCTAAAAAGAATCAGAACACATGAAGCACAATAACATTAATCACTGTCATTAGAGCCAGTCTTGCAGTCAAATCATTAATTGAGGAAAGAATCTTTTGTTGGTTCTGATGTCTCAACGATTAAAGGGTGAACATTTCTCATGGAGATACTGATAACATGAAAACTTTCTGACTGTACATGGAGGAATATGGAGGTTTATTAGATGAATTTTCACTCAGCAAGTGCATGTCCTTCCTCTTTATCTCTTGGCACAGTGAGAAGGCATTAACACCAAAAGATATGTTATAATTTCAGGATAGAGAGGCACTTTAAATTTGAGTTATCATAGGTTCATTGAATGTGTTCACACTCAGCAAGTGTATTGCCCTCCTTTTTATTTTCTTGGCATGCTGAGAAGACTAACATCAACAGATATATACTGGTTTCAGGATGTAGAGGCATTTTAAATTTGGCTGATCAGAGAGAGAAAGGGAAAGGGGGGAGAAAGAGACAGAGATGACAATTACTCAGGAAAAGGATTATAAATGACAAAATCTATGACAATAGTATTTTGTATAAGCAATGATACAAAATCTAAATGAGACCAATTCTTTAATTAATTTATAAAGGAAATCATCATGTAATCGATCACTTTGTAACGTTATCACCGCTGGACTAAAACAAACGAGGTGTTTAGAGGAGAATGCCGCCATGCCATGTAAGGAGAGATAAGTTGGATGCAAACAAGGTGTCTGTTTACCTTCAGGAAAGCTGACCAATCAGTGCTGGTACATATGGAGCTTGGGGAGTTGAATTTCTTTCAAAATGAATAAAGAATTTTAAACCTTAGAACCCGAGAAACAATTCATCAACAGATAATCAAGTGAATCTTTGCCTATACAACCTAACTTAGCGATAGAAAAAGCATGGGTAAGAAGTCCTTTCTACAAGTATAAGAAATATACTTTACGAGAATCACACTCATTGGAAGAGAGAACATGCACTTCTATACCTTGAGAATGTGTGGAATGTCCTTTACTGACTTCAGAGTTCCACGCAAAGAATCCATCAGTTCCTCAGAGAAAAGGAAAAATGAAATCTTCATTTTGTTAAAGAAACACCTTTGGTCCTTTGAGCTGTAAAAATATATCATCCGGGAACCATTTCTAGAGTGAAACCTCCCTAGACTAAAATTCTATTAGAACAGTTCCTGGCCCCAAATATAAAAATACTATGTTTCAGTAGGTTGCCACCAGCCAATCCCATCCACAAGATACAGAGAGTAATGAATTAGTATCTATTATGTGGTTCATATACTAATGCAGGCCTTTAAGCTGAAGCATGTAAAAAAGCAATGTAGGATACAGCATTCAGACGATTGTTCAAATGCTCAAGGTCAAGTATAGGCCTCAGGAACCAACTTCTGAAGTGACAAGAGCCACTAGTCAGAACCTCAAGTCAGACGTCACTCATGAACGAAGAGTGCTACAATCTCATGAACAAAATTTACCTCAAAAGCCGTCTACCCATTGGCGTCACACACTGGATTGAGAGCATGGGTCAGTCCCATATTAAAATTCATAATAAAGAAGACAGATGACTTTCACTGACCTTGTTCATCAGGCCAAAAACCGAGAACCTGTAATTGAGAACATCAGCTTGGAACTTCAGACTTCGGCCGGTAAAATGACATATTAGGTATTTCTTCATTACCCTTCCTTTGCTCTACCAATTCCCATGTGGCTTGGATGTTTGTCTATTTGAAATATCTGCAATGCTTCATGGGCAGCTGCATCTAGTTTGAGAAAATTGCTTCTGTTGAGGAAGTGAAGGAAATGCAAGTCTACTTCCATAAGGAAAGCACCATGGGAGAGGAGGGCCAAGAGAGTTTATGAACTATATGGAAATAGATACAGTGAAATCTGAATGACAGAGTCGATGGTGATCGATGAATTCCCACATTCCTTTTGCTCGAGGGTATCCACAATTCTTTCATTCTCCAAAATCGCAAGAAGTCCTCCGCTTGCACGGACTTCAAGATCACTTCCCATGTCCATCATGGAACTTAACTGGAAGTTCAAGTGCAAAAGAAAGCTTTAATATTAGGACAAACAAAAGTGAATGCATTTTTCGCTTCACCAAGAGAAAAAGTACATGGTCGTTAGATCAAGTTGTGCAAAAGGAGTAGGTGATGCAGGATGTACGCAGGATGCAAAAAGAAAAGAACACAGAGGAGGGAATTCAAAAGAAGTTCAGGAAAGATAGTGGAAGAAATGTAGAAGAGGCAGAAATTCAATAGCTTTTCATTCTCAATCGTGCAAAAATTTTAATAGAATCCTAAGTAAAAAACGTAATTATTGTATCCACTGGCCTCATCTAACTACAATGGACATTGGAAACAATAAGCCTCTAGGAAATTCCCTAAGAGAGCAATTCCAAATCTGACTAAATTTAGTTAAATATGCTATAAATTAATCCACCCTTTGAGCAGAGATAATTAGCCTGGACCGTCGACGAGGTGCTGAACCATTACGTGCTCCATCACAAATTGTAGAACACTGCCTTGACATACATCCAATTAGAAGGTGGAAAAAGGATATGGATTCTTACATAAGAGATTCTCTCCTTAATGCTTAAACCATCATCCATTCCTGTAACTCGAAGGTACATCAATCTGCAGAAGAAATTAAAAAAAAAAAAAAGCTAGAAGACAGAGGTATATATCTTTTGCATCAGAACATACATTTATTAGTTACAGCTGAGCTAAATATAATGAAGTCAAGTAGGAAGTAAACCCTCTGCGTTACTTATGCCGTTTTTATTAGCCAACTTAATGCTGATTCTTGTGAACTGAAAAGAAATTTCTTTGAGTTGTATAATTCATCTGGAATTGCTGGTGGAACCAGCCGTCTTAGGTTCTCTGCGCCTGGTTAGACCTAAAAGGCATGAACTGCTTGCCAATTGTACACTCACGGAATGTGCAAAGAAGGTACTTCCACAAGCTCAATTACACAAGCAGATTGCTTGAGATCAAGCCACTTCTAAGGTTGCTATTGATTGTATCAAAAGAAGATCATAGACAGCTCTATTCTTCTGGAGGCCCTAATAGCATAAGATTCAGGATAGCCACTTTAAAGAAAAGGTGTTTGCAGAGTAATGTCTCCCCCACCTGTGCCATGCTTGCTCATAGCTGAATACTGAACTTTTCACGAGCTTCACTGTAGGAGCCTCAGCTGTCCCATCTGCATCATCTTAAAGAGGAAGCATGGCAAAACTGATATGTGACAATTCAAGAGAAAACTTAGCAGCGTACCACTTCTTTGTAAAGCAGATATAAAAGACTCTTCACTTTTAGTACTGGTATAAATGAAGAGAGGCGTTGCTTGATATTTAACTGGACAAGAAGAGTAATTAATCAGGCTCATTAAATCCATACATAAAAGATAATGTGATAACATTTTATCATCCTTCAACAGAACATTTCAAAGAAGAGGCTATAATAATACAGAAATGGATTCATCTGGTCACATGACGGACAAAGAACTATCATGAGCTGCCAAAACCCATTCAGAACTAACCTAAAGTTAGTCTTTCATATTTCGAACTCAAAGGACTATGTGCAATATCTTAAATAATGATTGTTCCTTGCTTGGAGATCATACCAAGATCAATTAGGGGAAAGTCCGGACTTCCATCTTCCCATAACTCCAGCACATGAAGTTGGCGAACATTGGAATCATAGTAAGAAACTCCAATGCTGAGAACAAATTAGAAATTCATCAGAGTAGTATGATCCTCATAATAGATAAAAGGAAATAATGTCTAAATAGGGATCATTATTGACCACACTAACTAATCATGATATCTCCAACACATTCCTAATTATTGTTAATTATCCAGCTCATAGTATAATATTCTTAAGCCAGCTTTCCTCATGTTACCAGCTTGTGTTGCTTATAATTTGAACCTGCATAATAGGACTTTCTTTCATTCATAATTAACATGCATAACCTGTTTTAAACAGGACGTTTCATAAAACTTAAAAACTTGTCAGGCAAAGTGCAAAATCCCTACTTGATTTCAGTGTCTGGATCATTCGAGGAGACAAAGTCAGCTTTAGCAGCTTAATGATGGTGACAAAGTCATGAACCCCACAAGCAAAAAAAGAGGGACACCACAGTGAGAATTTTCAAGACTAGATGAACTTGACTCCTCAAATTTGGAACTATAACCAGGCAGAGTTTAAAGCAAGGTTCACCTTATTGTTATAGTGCAGCAAAGAGGCACAAGCACTTGCTGTATGAGAAGTCAAGCACAGGGGCATTTGGATAAATGCAGGTGCTTGAAGTAACTTGATCACAAAATATGCTTTCAAGCTAACTGTTAATATGACCCTCTGACTGCAATATCGATTTTTATTTACCTTACTGTAGCTGTACAATATTGGAAAAGTTTGCTCACTTCATTTCATATATTAGCAATAAATACCAATGTTTAAAGTGAAAGGAGCACTCGGTCGTCTTTCAGTTTTCCAGGTTTTTTTTTTCACGAGCGTACGTGAGTCATAAAAGATGTTGTCTAATTCATCGAAACACTGAGATCCGGTAAGATAAACCATGATATCAGTCAGCGATCAGCTATATCCGGACCTTATATCCTCACGTTCTAGGCTGTTAGCATAATGTGCTGAACCAGTTAATGTACATCAGTAGCGAAACCTCTCTTTAAAGGGATGACCGCTTGCTATAATTTTGCAGACAACTCGGATTTAATTTGGACTCGCTGTAGAAATTAACAATGTCAAACTAATAGTGCAAGAAAACTTACTGATTACCCTGGAGAATGCATGCCATATAAACCTGCATTTACGTCGAAATCATCAGTTCACGAGTTTTTGTCATTCCATGGAGATTCTGAGGACTCACTCAAGAATAGAGGTGGATATCCCAATCCAAAACTTGCATTATGGAAATTAACTTGGATGCAGCACAACACGTAAACACGGTAGGGACTTCATAGAACTAAACACAACAATCACTTTCCTTTTCTGGAGTTGAACTCAATGTAACGCAAAACTAAATCAAGAGTATATACAATGTGCCGAAATCCATGCCAATATGAAAACACGCCAAATCACGTTCGATTAACTTGAATGAACTACACAAACAATAGCGAGAACCGCGAGCAATCACGATCCAAACTCAGTACCGTATTTACAGCGTCCTACACCGTAAAATCTCCCTATCCTGGTGAGACTATAACCTTCACTCTGTCAAAACAACGAGAATCGTACAATCGGATAACGATTTTTCCCGTTCGTCGACTTTTACGTCTCTCAGAAGATCGAGCAACAGATACAGCAGCCAAATTCAACCGATAAGCTCAACATTTTCTCGTACAAACGGCGATTGAAACCGTCGACCAAAAGCGCGAATCCGCGAGTTTGCAGCTACTCGGATTAGAGGAATCCAGCGAAGCTCGGCTCTCGATCTGTTCTAGGCTTTCGAGAGACGTGATCGGACTACCTATGGCGCTTCTTCCTCTCTCATCTTCTACTCCGTTATCTGTTCTCTCGGCGCCGGACGGACGGGAAGTAAAAGCGACGACATAAACAGGAAGGAATCGACCTGAGGTGCGGCTTCGGTCTCGTCCACTTCCTCCATTGTTGAGCTCCCGCAGTGCAGAACTACGCTCGAGCGAGCGAGAGAGAGCGAGAGAGAGAGATTGGTTATGATGAGAATGAGCGAGCTTCGTTTGAACAGAACGGTAGTGCCTTCCCGCTGAGTTTAAACAGGAAAATTAAAAAATAAAAAAATAATCGAAGGACTTTAGTGGGTCTCGTCTCTTTAGACATTCCCAAACTTAATGTGGAGGTGAAATTCGCAAATGGCCATTTCCCTTCTTTTATAGATCAGCTTCTTCGTCTCTCAATTTCGATGACATTCTCCTTATTAGAGCATATTGATTAGCAAATTAGGTCCTTCCATCTCATGATGTAAATGGCCGAGAGGTTTCTTCTTTTGTTCATGGGAGATCAAGTTTCATTAGATTAGAAGAGCGACCATATAACGTTTGAGCTTTGCCCCCCATTTTCTTACCAAAAATAAAAAAAAGAAATGTAAGTACTTCTTTTGTTTAACATTATGGCAAAATTCGTCGCTCATCTTAATTTCAATCATGTGTGGCTATTAAGATTCTTAGTTAGTTAATTAAAACAGAAAATGTATAAGCAACGGTCAGAAATGACTGCGTTGTTTAATGAAAATTTATGTTAAGTGAACACCTATTATTAGGTGTAATCGTACATTCCTTTCAATTAAGAAACGTTTAAATAAACTAATTTTCAATAATTTCTTTACTATAAATTTAAACAAAAATAGACGTAACCAAATGAGCTCTTAGAATGTATGATTAGCAATTCCATAAGAAATTTTATCTGATCACCAACTTTCAGCTGCTCGTGCCAGAATTGACAATTAGATATACAATTAGGAACTCGAAAATCGGAAAGAAACTGTTCACGAGTATAATAAGGTTTTTGTCCGGTTCGTCTCGAGATCGGATTACTCAAAGAATTAGAATTGTAACACTAGATATTTCGCATTTATATTGATTCTAGGCATTTCCGATTTTCATTGGCAACGAGGTGAACCAAACGAGGTCTACCGAGCGGGAGCATCCGAAGTCATAACGTTTGTGCTTCCATTTTGGCAAACACAAAAAGTCGCCGCTAACGAACGAGAACAAAAGGAGATCGACGTCCTCGGCGTATTCAACGTACGCTTCCTTCTTTGGGCATTCCGCTAATTCCGCGCTATATCCTTGGAGATGGACAGGGTAGTGGAGCACATCACTCGCACATTTTCCTATGCTCCAAACAGAAGGCTCCAAACGCTTCGACATCTCTTCTCTCTTGCACCATCCCCGCCGCATCATGCCATTTCAACACACGGCCCTTAAATTTTCGTACGGGATAATGATATAAATGGTTCTTAAACTATATCTCAATGTGCAATATAGTCTTTGAATTTTTAATTTATTCAATATGATCTATAAACTTTTAATAAATATTCAATTTAGTCCATAAATGATATGAAAATATTTAATGTTATCCATGAACTTGAATTAATGAAAGGACAACATTGAATATTTCTACATAATTCATGGACTAAATTGAACATATATCAAAAGTTTATGGATCATATTGAACAAATTAAAAGTTTATGAATCGCATTACATATTGGATTGCGATTTATGGACTACATTGCACATTGAGCCAAAATTTAGAGATCATTTATGTCATTTTCCTTTGTGGTATGGATACTTCTTGAGCATGGCCCTTTAAGTTTCGAACAAGGACACATTAATAGATTAGAAGAATCCATTGTGCTCGAGTCCACGTGATCGATAGGCCAATTTTGAAGTATATGCTCACATTCCCACCAACATTTAAGGATCCATTTGTTCATAGGAAAATTGTTTTCGAGAAATTATTTTTCGACTTTTTAGTGTTTGGATGACAGAAAATTAATCTATTTACGAAAACGTTCTCCATGGACCGAGCAAATGAAAATTAACCATTTTTCTTGAAAAATGATTTCCCTAAACCACCAAACAAATGATTTCCCTAAACGTTCTCTCATTTTGAAGGTTTTAGTGAAGGAAAACTAGTTCCAGGAAAATGTTTTTCGATTTTTTCGTACTTTGATGATGGAAAACTGAATGATTTACACAAAATGTTTTCCATGGGCAAAAAATAACAAATTTAGATTGAGGAAAAACAATTTCCCTTCTAACAAGACGGAAATCACTTTCCTTAAATCACTATATAAATGAAAACTAACTATTTTCAACAAAAATGATTTTAATAAAAAAATATTTTCCTTAATCGTAAACTTTTTTAGTGAAACAAACACACTTTGAAAATGATTGTTTGAATAATTAACCAGTAAAAAATGTTTTTATTACTTTTATCTAAACATTTTCGTTAAGAATTGTAATATTTTTCATTTATTTATTCTTGCAAGTGATTATTTTTATTGAAATATTTTTTATATTATTTATTTTTCTCGAAGAAAACTAACCTTACGGTACAAATAAGTAAAAGAATCATAATAAATGCGCAGTTATTTTTCTGCCAGTTAATAAATGAAGCAACAAGCAATAAACGGAAAGTTTTACAATTTGAATCGAATTTTCAGTCAACTCCATCTCAATTTCGCAGCTGAGTCCAACACTTTCAAAGATAGACGTTGTCGAATCGAATCGAATCATCTAATTCTACCTTTTTTTTTTAATCTTTTTATGGGCATCGAATTAAGCATTTTGTACATCTAGACTCAATATAAACGAGTGTTCCCTCAAATTTAATAGGAAAAACAACAATTTTCGAAGCATTTTTTTTTTTTTCCATTTGAGAGTCATTATATTTTTATATTGCGACAAATATGCTTAGAGCATCCGTTCATATGATTTAAACTCTATCTTTGTTATCTATGACCATAAAAAAAGGGTTAATATCACGAAAAACTCTAAATTAATACATACAAAAAATCCAAAACTGATAGAACCGTGATAAATTTATCCTATGATAGTTTCCAACAAATTTCATCATCAAATTACTCAGTTATTTCTGTTTGGGGTTTTGTCCTCCATTTGTTGCATGTGTACGAGTTTCTGGTTTTTTGTAGTATTAATCTAATTTAATGAAAATTAACGGAGAATAAATTTATCGTAAGAGTACTAATTTGGAGTTTTTTGTGGTAAAAAAGTTAGTTTGGGATAATTTCATTACATGCATTCCAGTTCAGGATTTTTTGTGGTTAAAAAATTAATTCGGATAAATTTATCACGGGAGCACCAGTTTGTAATTTTTCGTGGTATTAACACTGAGAAAAACATGGTAGCAAAATATGAGTTGGTCAAAAAAATTAGTTCAGGGTTTTTGATAGTTAAAAAATTAGCTCGAGTAAATTTATTACGAATGTACCTGTTTAAAATTTTTCATGGTATTAATACCGAGAAAAACATGGTAGCAAAATAGGAGTAATTACCGTAATGAGCTTTCGTAATTAATCAGGCATACACGCCATTGGCTGTCGTCCCGTCACGAGCTGTAGAAATTTAGACTCGCGCCGCACGGAAACGCGTCATCCCACCAATCGAATCACGTCGATTAAAAATCAAAAGCTGACAAAAGAAAAGAATACACTATAAAATAAAATAAAACAAAATAAAAAAAAACGACACACCAAGAAATCATTTTTAATTTTAAAAAAAGTAATTTTGAAATCCTCTCTCTCACTCTCTCTCTCTCTCTCTCTCTCTCTTCCTCAATTCGCACTTCCCTGGTTTCTCCCTTCGTCTCTCCCTCTCTCTCATTACTCGACTTTCTCTCTCTACGAGCAGCAGCAGCAGCAGCAGTCAGCTACAAACATGCCTGCATTCCCGTCCCCGATTTAGCGACGCCTCGATCGTCGCCGCACGAAGGAGGAGGAGGTGGAGGAGGCGGCCGGATTCCTCGCTCCCTCCCTCCCTCCCTCCGCCGCCGGATATGGAAGCGCCTTCCTTCGTCTCCAAAGCGAGGACCGCCTTCCATTCCGCGGCGGCCAAAGCGGAGCGCGTGCTCGCGGACATCAAATCCGACCTCAAGCACGATCGAGGTCCCCCTAATCTCGTCCGCTCCTTTCTCGCGCGCCCCGCTGATCTCCATTTTCGCGCTCGTCCGCTAGTTTAGGATTCGTTTCAAGATTAGATTTTCACCGTATTTAACCCGGCGTGTTTTTTCTCTTCGGTTTTTTGTGTGTTGGAGCAGATAGCGATAGGAAATCGCCCGCGAGTTTGTCGACGGAAGATGAATCGCCCGGTGACTCGGCAGAGTCAAAGGTACTTGAAATTCGATTGACTTGTTGCTCGATTATGGTTTCCTTGTCGGGCCCTTGTTCCGGTTTGACTTGCGTGTTTATCGAGCGGAATAGTAAGATCGAGCTGTTCGGGCGCCGAACGATACGTACATTCTGCGATATCTTGCTTGGGTGCTGCGAAAATGGAGAGACCGTGTATGAGATGGACTGAATCGAAAATGAATGGCTCTATATTCCGATGATGTTAGGCCTCGAATTTGATGTCTGTTTCAGGTGCCCGGAATGGAGGGGAGGCTTTTCACTTTGCACTCGAGATGCCTGATTTTCCAATTCCACGACGAGCATGATGTGTTGAAAAAAATGTTTCCTTTTCTTGTGTTATCACTGGCGCATCTTTTTTATTTTGATTCTTTGTTTGTTGTGAATTTGATCACTCAGGCATACCATGAGTCAAAGAACTTGAGGTGGAAACCGCCACCAATAACGTTGGGGACAAAGCAGGAGTGGCAGGACAGATTGAGAAACATAAGGATAGGGAGAAAAGGAGCTGATGACACTGAGAAATCTGAGAACTCCAAGATGTCCTTTCCAATTTTCGACGAAAATCTGTACATAGTGAATGAGAAGAACGATGCAGAATCAAGGGTGAGAGTTTATTATTAATTTTTTTTGTGCTTTTAACTCTTTTGCACTCTCAAATGTTTATTTTGTCCATGTGTTATAGTAATCAAGTTTGATGACCCACTGGTTAAATTCATTGGTTGCATCTAGCACGTATTATCATCACTCATAGACATCTAAGAAGTCATCAATGCAATTTCAGAAGCAACTCGCTTACATGCATAAAGATGTTGCATCAGATCCCTGAAGGGTCAATAGAAATTGTCGATGAGAATCTGGGAAAGCAGATTGACCAATCTTAAGCTGTGTTTTTGTTGTCTAAGCATCTATTATAAAACTAGCGAAATTTTTTGGGGGAAAAAGAATTAACCAGTTAAGCTTTTGTTATATTTCAATTATCAATAATTCATAGAGAATTGAGATAGGCCTCACTTCTTGGCATAATCATCAGAGGAGAAGCCAACTGCCTGCTCACAATATATTCACCACAACTTCTCATTGCAGTCGAGAGAAAATCATGTACTCCAATCTCTCTTTGGCTTCTCATATTGTACTGTCTGTTGCAATAATGCCTTGAGCTGTTCTGTTTGTGTGAAAATCAGAAATTGCTGCAAATAGTTGATAGTGATGATGACAATTAATATCTTTTTCTTCAGCAGAAGACGAGCTATTCGTATAGTGAGGACTCCAAGGTTTAAGATGACAAGTCTATGGTTTTTCTGTCTAATTTGGATGAAAAATGTCTTATAGGGTTCAGAGTTTATATCCACACTGGACGGTCTAATTGCTGGTAACACAGAGAAAATTCCTCCATCACCAGTTATCAAGCAACTGGCTGTGGCTGTGGAGTAAGTCTTTATTATCTGCTAAATAGCCGTTATAACTGTTTCAGCTCTATATAATTCTTCTTTCACTTAAACAACCTTGGAGACTTTTTGCAGGAATGGGAAGAAATTTAGCTCAATGAAAGATTTTCTGGCAACAAACAAAGGCTCTTCTCCTATCAAGGAAAGGGCAGGATTAAGTCTCTCTGCTGTAAAATCACTTGTGCTTCGTGAAAAGGAAGAAAACATATCTGAGTTTCCAGATGAAGTGAAGATCTATTCTTTGATTAGTTTGCTGTTTAACGCAGGTAGATCAATAATCGGATAATCAAATTTATTAGTCGTTGAAATATTACTTTTCCCAATATAAACAATTTCCTGTTTCTTTTTTAAAATTTATCCTACGATGATCTTTCACTTCTATTGTAATATCTGCAAGATATTTGCAGAGGGAAATTTTCTCGGAAGAAAGATCAGTTTTAGTTCAGACACTACTGCTGCAACATTGCCAAGAGATATTCATGCTGCTCCACCTGATAGTTTTGTTGCTAAACTTTCCGAAATCATTGGAAGCTGTAAAACAATGAGGGATATGGCTTTATTTTGGTGCAGGGTTGTTGCTGAGGTAAGGCCGACCGGGGTCATGCAATTGTATAAACGAGATTCCATTTCATAGAATGCATTCTTTGATAATTGTAAAATGTACTCTTTATTTTGAAAATTGGAGGCTCATTGATGCTGAAAATATATTGTCTAGATAAAAGGATGTTTCCTATGGCTTTAAAATAAGGATGCTTCCGATGGCTTTAAAATAAGCCACCAAAAACCCTAAACTTTGCCCACCGTGACACATTTACCCTAAACTTTTTTTTCCGCGATACCAAAAATCTCAAACTTGTACCTGTGTGACACATTTATCTTAAAATTTTTTCTTGTTACATAAAAAACCCCAAACTTGTACCATTGTGACACATTTACCCTCCATCTAGGTTCCGTCAGATGATTTTTCAGTCAAAATAACAATGTTTTCATTTCACTTAAGCCATGTGAGTATCATGTCAGCAACGTTTGCTTTCCGGCTATAGGATTATTCATATATCTTTGAAATTATCAGTCTATTACATTACATGAATTTTACACTATGAAATGGGCTGGAAATTTGCCTCACTCAAATATTACAAAGCATTTTTTTTCTATTTCCTGACAATTTTTCTTAGTATGCTGATTTTCAGTTTTCATTATTTCAAGATGGAAAAGTCGTGCATCAGTGCCATCTTTCATCTGTAGCTGATGATGTTCATTTTCAAATTCAGCTGCGCAGAAGCTGGTATGAGGAGCAACATATAGCTGGCATTCCGGCGGACCAGAGTCCGGATCTTAACTGCTGTCTTTTATATCAGCAGCTGCAGGTCATCAACTGTTGCATATCCCGCAAACAGCGCCACATGGTTACTTCTGAATCATTAGACACCACAATACGGGAGGCCGGTTCACATACTGAAAAATCCAATGTGCCTGCAAATACAGTTTCGGACAGCCCTGCTTTGTATGCAAGATTAAACACAGGGGAGCTTGTTCTGCGTCTGGGGGCAGATCAGCCGCATGATGATCTATGCATGTTGGAAACCGGTGAACCTGTGTACTCTCCTGTGACCCAGGTTTGTAGTGTTTTAGTTCTGCTGAATACGGATCATTTTCCTTCAATCAAAACCAATCCTGTGTGCTTTGTTTACATGCAGGAAGTTCCTTTACTTACGGAAGATCTCATCAAAGAAACAGAAGAATTCATACTTCGGACAGGGAGGTAAGTAGTAACGCGAACAGACTTTTTTTTTTTGCTCTTGCAGATATGAGTTACTCGAAAAGGCCAATTTTTATCATTCCTACGTTTGTTTGTGCTTATGGTTGTTGGGTTAATTCTCCATTGTAGTCTGTGAAACTGTTCGCTTTTGCACTAGGTCAGTTTGTGTTACCATTTACTGGGTCACAAGATGCACAAGATTACACAATTATCTTGTTAGGTTACTAGAAATGTTTGACTGATTGAGGAGATATCTTCTTGGGCAACACGTCTGCATTTTATACTTGACTTGATGACTACAATTACTACCTTCGCTTAGGATTTGCAAAATAAATAGCTACTTTTAATTGTTGTTTCCTTAGGAATGATGAACGATCAATTCCTATTTATTGACAATTTGTAATTTACATTGTCTAATCAGTGTTGGTGCTGGGTGCTCTCAACTCCTCTCTGACATGCAAGCTTTCAAGGTTACGATGACAAAATATTCCTCATGTTATGGATGTGCCAGTTGCTTTTGTCAATTGATTCTATGATCTTTTACTTTCCTGTTGAATCGAGTCTGTTTCTCTCTTGCATTAGGCTGCTAATCCTGGTTGCATTCTAGAAGATTTTGTAAGATGGCATTCTCCTCCAGACTGGACCGAATCTGACCTAGGATATGAGGATGAGAATGCATCAACAAAAGGCCAATTAAGCAGTCGAATGCAAAAGGAAGGTAAAACCATTTTGTTGGGGTCATCTTTAACCCAATGTCCAAACTTGCATCAATGCGAAGAGGAAATCAAATGTTCAGCTACTTCAGGAAAAGCTTCTTCACGCTTTTTTTTGTCTCATGCCCATTTTCTGCTGTTATATAGTCATTTAGTCAAACCTGAATATGCAAGCTGTGGTTATACCTGGATTCAGAGGGAAGCTAGTCAAGTAATAGTAAGAGCTTTGGAGCTCAAGCCTGTACATAGGGTTATCAATTTACTAAAAATCCTTGGTTGAAAGAGTCACAGCTTTTAATGGACAGTCGCACCAGTGGAGTCTATTTGTAATGATGTCGTTCTCTTTTATCGGTCATTGTCATTGCGTGTCCTTAAATATTATAATAGCTGTTACAGTTCCTAAATCCCATATAATGAAGGTAAAAACTGAATATTTCAACTGTTGAACTCTTAGTCACATAACCACTTGGGGGTTGCCCCAGTGGCCACCCTTCCCACTTGGGAAGGGAGAGGTGGGGAGTTAGATTCCCTACCTTTTAAGGGGGGATGTATGAGTGAGGCAGCAGGGTTTCGATACTTGCGCTTAACACGTAGCACACACAATAGCTTTTAAAATAGAAATAGGATAGAACCAAACAAAAAAAAAACCCTCTTAGTCACGTGCTGTCATTTTGTGGAGCCTTGAATTCTTATGACAAAGTCATTCCTTGGTGTTAGGTAATTTGTGGCGTGAACTATGGGAAACAGCAAAACCAGTTCCAGCAGCCAAGCAAGCGCCTCTATACGATGAGGATTTGGCAGTGTATGTTGAAATATTTACTGATAAGAACTCTGTCTTCTTTTCTGAAATTGTATCTCTCTGAAAAGTAAATATAGTTGATTTAGAAATGGATTTTTTTTCCTCATAAGAATAATACTGATTAGAATCAGGGACCAAGTTTCATCTCAACTGGGGAATACTTCGTTTGTTGTAACACTCTGTAAAAAAAGAGTTTCTTTTGCTAAGATCAGGAAGATTGAAATCGAATCGGTATGCTAATTCCTCATCCTCTAATCCTGGTGTCTTGGACAGGGAAGGAATTCTGGATTTCTTTGAGGACATTCTGCCTATCGAGCTGTTTGAACAACTCTTTGTTTCCTTGGTAAGCTTTTCTGGTTATAATTTTTGTCGTTACACTGGTAATATTAATGCCTCCAATTTATTTACGAGTTTATTATTTTTATCTGCAATTATTCGTAATAAGTATCTTAAAAATTACAGCAGTCATCCAAAAGTATAAACATCATCAAGAAACCCAAATTTTCACAATTGAGGCATTCGGGGAAACATTTATGGCAGAATTTTTTTTCATCAAGTGTCACTACACTGAGGCCTGTTTTGTTTAGATATTAAAATTTATGGAGTAGAAACATTAGCTGTTGTGTATATATATATTATTTTTTTGAGAGATGACGTTTCTCCAATGAACTGGTAACAGTCATATCTGGTCAAAGATTACCACCATCCGAGTTTCATCTGTTAAGGTTGGGATACAATGACTTAATGAAGTATAATTATGCTATTTATGATGTTCTTGATAAGTAACCGTTTATTGAAGAATCACCTCCATGACTGAAGGTGACCTATGACAAGCTGACTTTTTTGTTGAAAATTTCTGAATTAGTATCGGTTGCAGAGATAATATGGGAGAGGAAATAGTAATCGAACCTAAGATCTCTGGGATATCAGTAGAGACCACCACTAGTCCAACTCCAACTTCTATATTTTACCAAGAGTTGTCAGAAAATTTGAAAAGTCTTGTTTTTGGAATGATGTGACAAATTTTAACTTTTCCTTGTTAGAGAGTAGTCTAAAACAATATAAGAAGCATTTGAAGATATGTGAAATCACGGTCTCTTTGCTGGTTTTTTTCATTGACTTCGGTAGAAATCACCTAGGAGTTACCTTCAAATGGTATTGGCTTCGAGATAAACGTATTTTTTAAAACGTATTTTTTACACTCTCCAATCTAAAGTTATTAGTCTTTTGGGCACTTTATTATTGAATGGACATGTTTATCCATTGTGTTGTCAATATAGAAAATCTTTTGCGTTTCTGGACAATGCCTCTGCCTAAATTCTGCTTTGTCAACATTAATTTATTAGACTGGACGTGAGGTCATGATTTAAATTTTTGGAAACTATAGTCTCTTCAGTTATTTCAGGCAACAATGAGATTTAGAATATCGCATACGCATTAAAGCTAATACCTGGATGCTGTTTTATCACGAGGCATCATTTTGCCCAGTTTTAGGCATTTGTCATTGGTTCCTGTATTTTCTCTGAGAGATGAGATAATGAATCGATATGGATATCTTATGTGGTGCAAACATTGTTATCTTTTCGATTTTAGATTGCAGTGGGGTTTGTGATTGCCGAGGCTTCACTTTCAGCAGATCCTAATTTCTCAAAGCTGTTTTATGAGTGCAAAGATTATGTAACTTCCACTTGTCAAAAAGGCATCAGGGAGAAAGTCGATGATCTTTGGCAGGTAAGAGTCAAGGACTATTCTGACGGTATCATGCAGTTGCTGAAATAGGTTGGTAGATTACCAGAGCATTTATATATTCTGACTTGATGATCCTAAGATGGTGCGTGCATTTCTCGATCTCTATTTGAGGTTTTCCTAATGCGTGTCTTTCTGGGGAGTATTTGGAGGCAAGTGGTATTGAGCGAGCCTCTCAAACCAATGCATGTATTCATGGCATATTTTCTTGAAGGAGTATCTAGCCTTCTCATACGGTCAATGATATCCGGGAGAGATATCAGACGATAGGCTATATAGGCCAAGCATCTCATATCCTACGGGATGATCTCATTTCCTTGACTTCCTTAGGTAGCTCGCTACATATGTTTCTGCGTGCACATGCGAACAGTTTATGAATTTTAGTTGTCAATGCCTTTAGTTGTCGATTTAATTTTTGTTACCTGTTGTATGGATGGGCTTTGTGTTGGACAGTTTGCTAGATAGCCATCACTCATGAGCCTATTTTCTTCCTTAGGTATATGAAACAGTGGAGATGATGCTGCTCAAACCCGAGGAAGCTTTAAAAATGATGCAGCCTCCGGAAGATACAAGCACCACACCAGGTGAACCAAGGCGCCGGTTCAAGAGACTGAGTCACATCTTCGGTGGCAAGGACAGACAAATAAAAGAGCAAGAAACGAAGAACCAGAAGAATGCAGACGATAACCCGTCTCGTCAATCATTCGCCAGTTTCTTCGATAGCAAGTCGTCCTTATTTTCGCGGAAGCCTCCGAAGCCTGGAAGCGCATCCCTGGCCGAAAGGCCTCCATGTCCAGACGAAAATGATTGGACGATTGTGTAAATATCTTTATTCCCTTTTCTTTTTTGTGTTTTCACACCCCTTAATTTACGGGGCGGTTTATTACATCGTTTAGTTGATAAATATGTAAATTATCTCGAATAACTAGCCAAGGGATCTTCATTAGAAAGAAGCATCGATTTTTTCTGCCATTAGGATTCGCACTGCAATTGAAAAGAGCAGTTCGCCTGAGAGTTAAAGTTCGTCCTTGCCCTGACTTCATTCTGACAATCTCTAAATCAATCGGTGTTAGTCCACGAAGAACAAAAAGGTTTTCCGTTGAATAATTTTTTCAAATGATCAAGCAAATGTGTTTAAAAAAATATTTTTTAATTTATATATTTTTCGAGAAATAAACGCATATTAATTGACATGCCTCTTACCTGTATGTCAAGGGGGAGACTCAGGTAGCGAATGATAACTATTCTGTTCCGAAATGAGTTCCTGAACTAGAAATAGATTTTTTTATTTCTGGTTCCTGGATGAGAAAAAAACCTGTTTGATAATTACAAAAAATTTCTATTTCTAGAACAGAAATCCATTTGATAACAGTACAAAATTTCTATTTCCTGAAACAAAAACCCGTTTGATAAACAACATAAAATTCTATTTCCAAGAACAAAAATTCATTTTTTTAGAAATGGATTAAAAATAATAAAAAATCCGAAAAATTCATAAAAATATTTAAAAAAATTCAGAAGATCCCAAAAAATTGAAAAATTTCAGAAAAAATCATCAAAATGTCGAGAAAATAAAAAAAATTCAGATTTCGGGAAAATAGGAAATTTGTTGAATTTTTTCAAAAAAAATCAAGAAATAAAAAATTTCAAAATTTCTTAGAATGACTTAGAATACATGTGGCCATCCACTTTGAGCAAAATTTAAATTTTTTTAGGTGAAAAAAAAAACATAAAAAATCAAAAATTTCAAAACTTTACAGAATGACTTAGAATACATGTGGCCATCCACTTTGAGTGAAATTTAATTTTTTTTAGGTGCAAAAAAAACATAAAAAATCAAAAATTTAAAAACTTCATAGAATGACTTAGAATACATGTAGCCATCTACTTTGAGTGAAATTTAAATTTTTTTAGATGAAAAAAACATAAAAAATCAAAAATTTCAAAACTTCACATAATGACTTAGAATATCTCTAGCCACTCACTTTGAGTAAAATTTAATTTTTTTAGATACCCAAATGGTATTTTTTATTTTTTTTTATTTTTTTTGTTCCTAAAGAAAATTAAATTTCACTCAAAGTAGATGGCCACATGTATTCTAAGCCACTCTGTGAAGTTTTGAAATTTTTGATTTTTTGCTTTTTTATTTCGGCTCCTAAAAAAAATAAAATTTCGCTTAAAGTGGGTGGGCACAAGTATTTAAGTCATTCTGTGAAGTTTTGAAAATTTTTCTTTTTTGCTTATTTTTATTTTTTTTTCATACACCTAAAAAAATTAAATTTCACTCAAAGTGGGTAGCCACATGTATTCTAAGTAATTATGTGAAGTTTTTTATTTTTATTTTTTTGGCACCTAAAAAAATTAAATTTCACTCAAAGTGGGTAGCCACAGGTATTCTAAGTAATTATGTGAAGTTTTATTATTTTTTATTATTTTTATTTATTTCGGTAGCTAAAAAAATTTAAATTTCACTCAAAGTGGATAGCCACAGGTATTTTAAGCCATTTTGTGAAGTTTTGAAATTTTTTATTTTTTATATTTTTTTCGGCACCTAAAAAAATAAAATTTTGCTCAAAGTGGGTAGCCACAGGTATTTTAAGCCATTCTGTAAAATTTTGAAATTTTTACTTTTTTGCTTAGTTATATTTTTTTTTTTTGGCATATAAAAAAAATTAAATTTCATTCAAAGTGGGTGGCTACAGGTATTTTAAGCTATTCTGTGAAGTTTCGAAATTTTTTATTTTTTTTAAATTTTTTTCTGCATCTAAAAAAATTTAAATTTCATTCAAAGTGGATGGCCAAAAGTATTCTAAGACATTCTGTGAAGTTTTGAAATTTTTGATTTTTTGATTTTTTTTTTATTTTTTTCGACACCTAAAAAAATAAAATTTCGCTCAAATTGGGTGGCCACAGGTATTTTAAGATATTCTATGAAGTTTTTAAATTTTAGATTTTTTTTATTATTTATTATTTTTTTTTGTCTTCTAAAAAAATTAAATTTTGCTCAAAGTGGGTGACCATAGGTTTTCTAAGCCATTTTGTGAAATTTTGAAATTTTTTATTTTTATTTATTTATTTTTATTTTTTTCGGCACTTAAAAAAATTTAAATTTCACTGAAAATGGGTAGCCGCGGATTCTAAACCATTTTATTAAATTATGAAATTTTTGATTTTTTGCTTTTTTTTCTCACCTCAAAGATCGTGATTTCCATATGAATATGTGTGTTGAAGAAAATGAATTCTTTAGAAATGGTTATCACTTTTGTTCCAGAAATGAAAAACCAACTTTTTTTTTTATTCTTATTTCTGGTTTCAGAATCAGTTTTGGAAGTAAACTTGTCCCGAAAATAGAAAAATGAAATTGCGTTACCAAACAAGTTTTTGGTCCAAAACTGATTCTGGGAACAAAAATCAAATTCTGGACAGAACCAGAATGGTTTTCATTCAGCACCTCAGTGATCCTGAAGTTTGTTAGATCACGTTTTACTTCTTTTGTATTTGCCTGTACTTGTAGCCCAGTAATAATGGGGCGTGCAGAATACAGCAGTCCGTCTTCATCACTGCCTAAATTAAAGTTATTGAAGGGCCGATTTCTTTGACTTACAAAGCAATATTCATTTCTTTAAATAAAAAAATAAAAGGGAAATTGCAATTTATGGAGCTACCACAACTCGTATTTTAGACTTGAATTTGCAGGAAATGTGACTTCCCGGCCAACAACAATAAATCGCGAACGGCTTTTTTACCCTCTTCATTGATGAAATCTGGTGGGGTTGTCTCCAAATCTTGCTTGTACAATAATAGGAGATATTGAATGTCGCTTCTAGAATAATGCGTACATTGAATCGGGAGCCCCAAAATACATCTCACCAAATTCTAGCTTAGGACAATAATATTTCATCCTTAGACCCTGTAATACTCAGTATATTGTTAGCCTGTCGTGACCTAATAAAGCCACCTAAAATTCATTTTTCATCTCCTTAGTTGTCGCGTTCAATTGCTAATTTTATGCTTAAAATAATTTCAAGAACATAAATATTTTCAATTAGCTGCCTTGATTGAGAATTTTAGGATTAATACCACAAAAACTCTAAACTGGTATATTTATAAGAAATTTACTCAAAACTAATTTTTAACCAATAAAATCTCCAAAATGGTATACTTGCGATAAATTTACATTTCAATAGTTTATGTTAAATTTTACCGTCAAATTACTATATTGGTTGACACGTGGCAGTCGATGGATGTATCAGTTTAGGTATTTTACTTTCTGTTATCAGTTTGTGATTTTTGTGATATTAATATAATTTAACGTAAACAAATTGAGGGCAAATTTGTCATAAATGTACTAGTTTGAAATTTTTGGTAATCAGTTTAGGGTAAATTTGTCACAAGTGTACCTGTTTAGGATTTATCGTGATATTAACCCAAAATTTTAATATGCTCTCTATCCACCGACATGGAATTAAGGATGTCACGTGATTGTCAAAGTAGTAAACTTGCTTCAAAGATAATCTTAATTACTGGGTCTCGTTGATCTTGTTTTTTTATATCACCTCTTTGCTTGTAGCTAGAAATTTTATCATGTCATCAAGAGGGCAATTATATACAACTCGATTTATTTTTTATTTAGGGGTACGGGCACCTAACTACAAATTTTGAGTAGTTCGCACGCGGTATTAGATTGGAAATCCCCTAGTACCTCAATCTACTACGTCGAACTTGAGGATTTTATGATTTACTCTTATTGTACATTTTCCATGGAAAGACTTTATAGCAAATTCATTCTACACCAGTATTGAGGGAAAATTATTAAAAATGTCATAAACTGATCTTACGTGTACCAATTCAGTAATAAATCTTTCAATTTGACCAATTTGATCATAAACTTTTACACAATTTACCAATTGAGTCTTTTAAACCAATTTTGGCCAAAATTCGTTGATGTGGACGCTAGTCGTTTTACATGGCATAGCTGGTGTTGATGTGACCTAGATCTGGCGAAGGCCTTTGCAGGCAGCAACACTTGCTGGCTACAAAAAAAAAGCAAAGAAAATAAAATATTTTATAAATTTACAAAAATTGTCTACATCAATGCTAATTGTGTCATATAGGATAACTGACATCCACGTCGGCAATTTCCGGCCAAAATTGATATGAAAGACTCAATTGGTAAATTGTCAAAATGTTTATGCTAAATTGATCAAATTGAAAAGTTTAGGACTGATTTGGCATAAGTGAAATAGGTTTATGATTTTTTTGATAATTTTTCTCTAGTACCGATGATGATTGAGAATTAGACAGAGTCTGAATTTTCATATGGCCTCGAACTTTGGCTGTTTTAGGAATCTGCAATTGTTTTCTAATGAAAAGGACAAATGAACTTTACATAGGTAAATCTCGGACCCATGATATTTGCCACGGTGCTATAAATTTAAGTTATGAGTCATTATTTCCTTTATCTCGCTGCCTTGAGAGAGAGAGAGAGAGAGAGAGAGAGAGAGAGAGAGAGAGCCCTAAAGATGCAGATGAATACAGCTCAAATCCATGCAACGTCGAAACAAAAGTCCATGCAAATTGAGCTTCGGTCTTCCATGTCAGAAGCTAGTGGGCATATGCACTAAAGAGGAAGGCCTTTTCTTTTCTTCTTTTTCAAAGGCACACAGTTGGAGAGTGCATTTAAGTGCCTCACCACGGTTTTTCAGATGAGAAGATGGGCCAAATTTAAGAACCCTTCTCAATCTTTAGACTCATGCTCACTCCTACATAAACCCCTGTATCGTCCCTCTACTTCTCACCAAACAAATCAAGATCTCTCAAAGAATTTGCTCAAACAACTTCACATTGGAGATGATCACTTCCAAGTTGCTTGTTTTTGTGCTTCTCGGTGCTCTAGTTTGCACCTCTGGCTACTCTAGGGTGCTTTTGGGTGAGAAGGTGTCCTTTGAGGAGGAGAAAAACTTCTTCCGCCATCCGGGATATGGTGGCGGCCTGGGTGGTGGAGGGGGCGGTGGCTTTGGAGGCGGTGGCGGGGGAGGATTGGGTGGTGGTGCTGGTGGGGGAGCTGGCTATGGTGGAGGAGCTGGTGCGGGTGGGGGACTTGGCGGCGGTCTAGGGGGAGGTGGTGGAGGAGGTTATGGAGGCGGTGGTGGGGGAGGATTAGGTGGTGGTTATGGTGGCGGAGCCGGTGGTGGATATGGTGGTGGGGCTGGTGCTGGCGGTGGGATAGGTGGTGGAGCTGGAGGAGGCGGTGGTGGAGGGTTCGGTGGCGGTAGCGGCGGGGGGCTTGGAGGTGGAGCTGGAGGAGGGTTTGGTGGAGGAGCTGGTGCTGGTGGAGGAGCTGGTGCTGGATTCCCTTGAAGATTGAGAACCAAATATAAAGATGCGTCTTTCCAAATGATTACCCAATATTTTGCTTATCTAATGCTTAAAATGTTAAGGCAAGTGCGGCCAGATTGAAGAGTGCCTTGGTCTCTTTTGCACCTAAAATTTGATTGTATGTCTCAATAAGCTTTTTCCAGCAAATCAATGTACAAGACATGCATTTCGTAGTAATCATATGTTTAGATTATGCAGATTGCTCTCTCTCTCTCTCTCTCTCTCTCTCTCTCTCTCTCTCTCTCATGCATAAAATTTTGTTGGCGGACTTGTTCGTGTGCATGCATATATCTAGTATCTTTCTTTTTCTTTTGTTAGGATGGTAAAATATAGCCTATAGGCCGGTTGACGAAGTTCGACAAGCCACTGGTTCAGATGTATGTTGTCACATCACGAGTTCGACTCCCTCTATTTGCTGCATACTACGCCAAGGCAATCCCTTGTGAGCCACCTGCATAGTTGGAGCCTGAGCCTACATTAGTTCTGACCTGGGAAGGTGTTCATGGACCTCGAGAAAATTATTGAGCAAAGGTCGGATACCCCTCGTCACGTTTCGGCATCATAATCGCAACAATGTACTAATTATCATACATCATACGTACGAAAGAAAGAAACAATAGTTCGGCAAAGTGGTTAAAGGTTCAATTTCAGAGGCATTCTTATCATTCGGTAGATCTAATTCCATGGCCTATTTTGGGTTCACTCGGAGCTTTGTCTAAAAACGTAGCATGCGCACGTGAAGAACATTCAGTGAATTGGAGTCGTCAATGCCTTGAGTAGTGGATGCAGCTTCTGATACCTGGCCTATGGGTGCGCATGTGTTGGACAGTTTGCTAGATAGCCCAATCAGTCATGAGCTTCTATTCTTCCTTAGGTATATGAAACAGTGGAAATGATGCTGCTCAACCCCGAGGAAGCTTTGAAAATGATGCACCCACCGGAAAGATACAAGCACCACACCAGGTGAATTGAGGCGCCGGTTCATGGGACGGTGTCTCATCTTCGGCAGCAAGGCGAGACCGTCGAAAGAACAAGAAATGAAGAACCAGAAGAAGGCAGAAGATAAACCGTCTTGCCAATCGTCTGCAAAGTTTCTTCCATAACAAGTCATCGTTATTTTCGCTGAAAGCCTCTGATGGCTGGACGGGCATCCCCGGCTGAAAAGCCTTCATGTCCAGATGAAAAATGATCAAATATAGGTTTAGGACTTTTTGGTAATTATCTCACTTTTCAATCGGAATCCTCTAATGAATATACTAAAAACAGAGTTTCTCGAAACAAATTACGACTGCCAAAATGGATGACTATATGCTTATTGCGACATTGCAAGATCTCTTTGAATTGGTGGAACAGTCTAGTGTATGGACTGGAGTAGAGGAGGAGAGATATTATCGTTCTCAATTGTGGCCTATGTTCACAGTTGAAAGGAAAAACAGTTCTAAACTTTCGCCGAAAATAGATGCATGACAGATTGAGACAGAAAGCTCCTTGCAATTCACAAAAAGGATATACTTCATTCACTCTCGGAAAATTTTTCTTCACATTATCTTGCTTTCACTACCTCAACTTCATTTCAACAATATCTAGATCAATTAGTGTTTCTAGCCTTCAAAGGGAAGAATTCTCGTAATGGAAAACTCTCGAAAAATCAGTGATTTATAGAATATTTTCTCTCTTATGTTACTTACAAAAATGAATGTAGGCATAGACTTTCGTTGATGATGAAAAGATTTTCCGTTATATAATTGTTGTAAGTTATCAATTAATTGTTTCTAGGAAAATATTTTAAAAAATCACATTTTTCACAAAACAAATGCATCCAAACTAATTGATACGCCTCCTACCTGTAATGTCAAGGGAGAAACCAGAGATCCTGAAGTCCACTATACCATGTTTATCTTTTTTTGTATTATTCAGATAATGTTATATTATGTTTACATGTGACATTCTGAATTTTAACCCATTTTTGGAATCTATAAAACGTGTAATTCCTTAGTGTGCTTGTAGTAAAAATCTCGCCTGAGAACTGATCACTCCCGGTTATTGTTTTTAAATTTGAGATTTCGTTAGAATCGCACTCGATCGAATTTGACCATTAATTTAGAGTCCAAACTTCGGTATCGAATTTTTCGGGTTTTGGGACGAAATAAATTGGATGGTGTCGATATTATCGTGGCCAACGTCGAAATTGTCAGGAATAGTGGAAAAGTGAAATTTCGACTGGGTATGATTTTGGACTAGTAGACCTCCCTCGGGGTAGTTTGTTTTAATTAATTTGGCCATTGTCTCTTATTATATTTTAGGATTAATTTGGACCGTAAGATCGTTTTCAGATTTGAAATTGGATTGTTAGATCGCACTCGAGTGCGCGTTGACTTTCTCTCTCTTCTCTCTCTCTCCTCCTTTCTTGCTGAACACCCCACGCTTGCTGACTTTCTGCTTTGCTGACCATGCTGACTTTCCTCTGCTCCCCCATGTCCCTCACCTGCTATTTCTTCCTCTACATGATTACTTCTGCTGCTGACTTTGCTGCTGCCCCACGTTGCTTCTGCATCTGTTCTGCTGAACCCATGCCTCTGTTTTGCTGACTTCTACCCGTTGCTGCTCTGCTGATTACTCTTGCTTGCTGCCGCTGACTCCTTTGCACCTCCACATCCCCTTGCTGCTGACCAACTGCTCCTTCTCTCTCCCCTTTCCTTTTCCTTTTCCTTTCTTTCTTCTTGGTCTTCTTCACTTCTGTTTCTATTGGCTTCACTGTTTTTGCTTTCGCTTTCCTCGCTGCTTCTTGCTTCTTCTTGTTGCCACCCCGACCAGACCATTTCCTTGCCGGACCATCCACCGCCTTGCACCACACCACCCCATCACCCCAGCTCGTCCCCTGGCCGTGCAATGCCACCCCCAGCAGCCCCAAAGTTTCTTGTCGCCGGCTATTTTCTAGCCTTGTCGCTCTCCATCTGCCTCACGTCACCACCACTTGTCCGTCACCACCATCCACGATCACCCTCACACCATCACTGACCACCTGAGCTGCCATCTGCCGTCCGCCCTTGCCATTGTTTCACCGGAGTAGCCGTTGCTGTGTCGAGGTTCTCTATTGTTCCTATTACTCGGTTTTCTTACTTAAGCTAAGAGTAAGTGGCTTCCTAACTCTTGGCTAGGCTAAGGGGTGACTAATGGACATGTTTAGTGGTGAATTAGGATTGTGGATAGTTGGTTTAATAGTTATATAAGCTTGATTTGCTTAACGGTGCAAGTTTAATGATTCTCGGATTTCTGGTTGTTACTATACCTCTGTGCTTTGTTAATTTTTTGGTGATCATTGTGAGCTGAATATGAGAAAGTGTTCTTCATGGAATTTGTTCCCAACATCTTTAATTATAACATATTTTAAACTCAGAATTTTTGGAAGTTGTTTGGGGTCATTCGGAAGTCGGTTTTCAGACTGTCACAATAACTGCCCGATTTACTGTTCATCCGACCTTCTTGTTTTTCTGAATTTTTATAAAATTTTTTAGACCTTATTTCAACAAACTTCCTCCATAAAAATTGTTAAAGACACTTGTGTCTATAACATACAAAAATTTCAGAGCTTTCCAAAGTGATTTAGATATTGAATGAGTTGTACTTTTGATGATCTGAGGGGCTGTCCGAGCGAACCGAGTTCTTTCCGGCTTTGAGTGTCAAAATGAGATGTTTACGGTTAGAACTGGGTTTCGAGTTCTCATGGAAAATGTTTATCAAGATATTTTATGCAACATATCCAAATTTCAGAATTTTTGGAGTTGATTTACTATTTATTTCAAATGGATTTCTGTCACTGCGTAATTGCCCAGTTTGAACTCGATTTTTGTATATTATCGATTTTTCTTTCTCTCGAGAATTATTCGGTGTTAACGTGGTATTTTGACGGATTTAGTTGACATTGGGTTAATTTACAAAGATAAGAATCAGTAATGGTTGTTGAGTGTATGCATGGTCACGACACGTTCCGTCTAGGTAGAGGTTCTAGACGATGCCCGACGGGGGTTCGGATGCCGTCTAGGCAGGGGTTCTAGACGTTGCCGATCGCGGTGGAGGCCGGATTGATGCTCATTTGTGGAATGTCGTTTGGGCGGGGGTTCCAGATGTTGCCGTCACCGAAATAACGGGACGATGCCTGGTTACGCCAGAAGATCGGCGGGCGTTTGGTGGCCCGAGGGGTTGTTAATAATCTGGACATTTAAAATCGTGTGTTATGCATTGGGGAATGCAATGTGCTTGTATTGCTGTTGAGCATGTCTGGATTAATAACTGTTTTATGCATGTTTACGTCATGTGGTTGTATTATGTGCACGAGGAGCGAATTGCCATGTTATGGCGATATTCTAACGTGTAGGTTCACGTATGTGCCGAGGCGAGGTAAGGGTGCTTGTGATTGTTATGACATATTGGATGTCAGTATTGCATGTTTAGAATTGTTCGGAAGTATGCTTTGGCCTAAGCGAGGCTTAGGTAGTTGTTTATTGAGAAGTGTTCTCATGGCTGTATAACCAAACCATTTCAGACTCGCGACCGTAATTGATCCGGAGACGCTGCCAGGATATTACGAGGATTGAGGATAGGTCGAGTTACTCCCTCCTTTGAGTGCCCCTTTTTGTAGAGGAGTTAAGCTTACCAACCACCCAATCCTTATTGTTGTGCGTGGTTCATAGATAGTGGTTTCGTTGAAGGCTTGCAAATATATATGTTGTAATCGATGTTTTGTTTATAAAAGTGTCTTGTTGATGTGTATTCTTTGTCTCTCTACTATCCCGTTGTTTGTATGTTGTACGGAGAGTTCGAGGTTACTTCCGCATGCATTACTCGTTAGTGTTTCGATTGGGTCGGCGACAAGTCCTATGATGTCGCGTACATTACGACCACGAAGGGATGATCGCGCGTTCGTAAGGTTCGGAGCGTGACATGCTTACACATCCACTATCTAAGTCTGTAATTGTGCATGAACATTAGCTAATATGATTGTACCTCTACTTGCCGTGTAGTAATGGTAGGCTGTTGAATACAGCACTCCTTCGTTGTCACTCCTTAAATTAAATTAATTGGAGGGCCCATTTCTTTGACTTACAAAGCAATATTTATTACTATGAACAAAAAAAAAACAAAGAAAGAAGAAAAGAAACTTGCAATTTGTGGGGCTGAAACAGCTGAGGTCAACGGACCCAATGTTAGGTCCGCAAATAGTGGCATCTCATTTATGTCTCCGAAATTAATTAATTAATTAATGTGTTTCAACCGTGAATCGGGAGGAAATGTGACTACTCGGTCAAGAACTGTACTTTATACTTTGTGTTAGAGTAATTAAATATTTAACTACATTTTCATCTAACAGCTTAAACTTTTAGAATAGTTGGCTAAGATCCCATAAAATCTCACATGGCATCAGAACTCGAGATCTCGAGTTCAAATCTTTACAGGCCCCGATTGTTTCCTCAATTAAATATGTCCATGTTTAGTGTTAGGCAAAAAGACTTCACTAAGCGTGTGGGGGAGTGTTACAGTAATTAAATATTTAATTACGCCTTCATCTAACAGCTTAACCTTTTAGAACAGTTGACTGTGATCTCACAAAATCTTACACTATGCATATGCATACGCAATACGTTGTGTCTATATCCTATGTTTGATTGAGCCCTTGTTTTTGGTTGCTTGGCTCTTGAAGCCATAAATAACCTCCGGGAGCTGAAATTATATGTATTGGTAATTTTTTTTATAGATAATGATATTTTTCTAAACGTGTTTAGTCCTCATGTTTTGCAAACTGGCTATGAAGCTAGAGGGGCATTTTATTATCTAAAGGATTATTGAACCCTCTATATCAGAAAAAAACTTTCGCAGACTAGCCGACGATTAAGAAATTAATCGCGAACGGCCATTTTATCCTGCTCATTGATGAAATCGCGTGGGGTTGTCTCCATATCTTGCTTGTACAATAATAGGAGATATTGAATGTCGCTTCTAGAATAATGAGTACATTGAATAGGGAGCCCCAAAAGACATCTCACCAAATTCCAGCTAGGTCAATAATATTTGATTCTTAGAACTTGTAATATTCGGTACAGCATTAGCCTGCCGTGACGTAATAAAGCTACCTAAATTCATTTTTCATCACCTTAGTTAAACGGCGCTTGCAGGCATATTAGCTACCCAATCAAGCTTGTTATATGGAGTCGCGTTCCTTCAATTACTTTTATACGTAAAATAATTCCAAGAACATAACTATTTTCAGTTAGCTGCCTTGATTGGGATATTATAATATGCTCTCTGTCCAGCTCTCTGTCCACCAACACGGAAGTAAGGATGTCACGTGATTGTCACAGCAGTAAACTTTCTTTAAAGATAATCTTACTGGGTATCGTTTGTCTCATTTTTATATATTCCCTTTTTGATTGTAGCTAGTAATATTATCATGTTATCAAGATGGCAATTACATACGACTCACATTTTTTTAAATTCAAGGATACTTGCGCATGACTACTAATTTTGAGTAGTTCACGTGTAGTATTCGAATGGGTAATCTCTAACTCCTAAACTAGAAATCTCCCAATACCTCAATCAACTACACCAAACTTGATGGCTTTATGATTTACTCTTAATGTTCATTTTTCATGAAAAGACTTTATAGTAAATTCATTCTACACCAGTATTGATGATCGAGAATTAGACGTTGTCTGGATTTTCATATGGTCTTGAAATGTGGTTATTCTAGGAACCTGCAATTGATTTCTAATGGAAAGGAAAAACAAACTTTACATAGGTAAATCCGAACCGATGAGATTTTCCATGGTGCAATAAAATTAAGTTATTGTTTCATAATTTTAGAGAGAGAGAGAGAGAGAGAGAGAGAGAGAGAGAGAGATGAATACTCAAATCCATGCAACGTCGTAGCAAAAGTCCATGCAAATTGAGCTTCGGTCTTCCATGTCAGAGAGCGAGAGAGAGAGAGAGAGAGAGAGAGAGAGATGAATACATGCAACGTCGTAGTAAAAGTCCATGCAAATTGAGCTTCGGTCTTCCATGTCAGAGAGCGAGAGAGAGAGAGAGAGAGAGAGAGAGAGAGAGAGAGAGAGAGAGAGAGAGAGATATGAATACATGCAACGTCGTAGCAAAAGTCCATGCAAATTGAGCTTCGGTCTTCCATGTCAGAAGCTAGTGGGCACATGCACTAAAGAGGAAGGCCTTTTCTTTTCTTCTTTTTCAAAGGCACACAGTTGGAGAGTGCGTTTAAGTGCCTCAACGCGGTTTTCAGATGAGAAGATGAGCCAAATTTAAGAACCCTCCTCAATCTTTAAGCTCATGGTCACTCCTATATAAACCCCTCTCTCGTCCCTCCACTTCTCACCAAAAAATCAAGATCTCTCAAAGAATTTGCTTAAACAACCTCACATTGAAGATGATCACTTCCAAGTTGCTTGTTTTTGTGCTTCTCGGTGCTCTAGTTTGCACCTCTGGCTACTCTAGGGTGGTTTTGGGTGAGAAGGCGTCCTTTGAGGAGGAGAAAAACTTCTTCCGCCATCCCGGATATGGTGGTGGCCTGGGTGGTGGAGGGGGCGGTGGCTTTAGAGGCGGTGGCGGTGCTGGCGGGGGAGCTGGCTATGGTGGAGGAGCTGGAGCAGGTGGGGGACTTGGAGGTGGTGGTGGTCTAGGGGGAGGTGATGGAGGCGGCGGTGGTGGGGGATTAGGTGGTGGTTATGGTGGGGGAGCCGGTGGTGGTTATGGCGGTGGGATAGGTGGTGGAGCTGGAGGAGGCGGTGGTGGAGGATTTGGCGGTGGTGGCGGCGGTGGGCTTGGAGGCGGAGCTGGAGGAGGGTTTGGTGGAGGAGCCGGTGCTGGTGGAGGGTACGGTGGTGGATTCCCTTGAAGATTGAGAACCAAATATAAAGATGGGTCTTTCCAAATGATTACTCTATGTTTTGCTTGTCGAATGCTTAAAATGTTAAGGCAAGTGCGGCCATAGAGAAGTGTGCCTTGGTCTCTTTTGCACCTAAAGTTTGATTTTTATGTCTCAATAAGCTTTTTATAGCAGATTATTGTACAAGACATCCATTTTGTAGTAATCATATGTCTCGTCTATGCAGATTTACACAAAGTTAGTGGACTTGGGCGTGTGCATATTGATAACTAGTATTTTTCGCCTTCTTTTATGGTTAGGATGGTAAAATATAGCCCCACAACTCAAGAGGTTGGTGAGGATGTATGAGCGACGGGCTCGGACATGTATTGTCACGTCATGAGGTCGATCCTCTATGTTCGCTGCGTGCTATGCCAACTCCTTGTGGGTCACATATTTAGTTGGAGTTTGGAATTATATCAGTCGTAATTTTGCTGGATGTTCATGGATCCTGAGGAGATTATCGAGCCATATAATTATTGAGATACTTTGTGGCTACAAGCTTAGGTACTCTTATGATCGGCTTCCCTCGTTGAAAAAAAATGAAATTTGAGTTTTGATGGAAATAGTCACTTAATTTCATGTAACATATAAGTCCAAAAGACTAATAAGCTATGTTGGGATTTGAGCGGCTTTAATCACTTCTAAAACTAGAGGACTTCCTCGTAGTCAGCCAGCTCTCTTTATGAAACTTTGCAGTGATTTTTTTAGAGCTTTTTGTTGGTTTGTTTGCTACGAGAGCTTATGTGGTGTTAGATAAGATTAACGCGGAAAAGAAAATTGAGTTATTTCTGTATATATTTCAATAATGAAGAGTAGATTAACCTATTTATAGGATTTACAAGAATGACTATTTATAGTAACAGAATATTAATATATAAATTAAAATCAATCAGGATCAATTAAGGTATGCACGATACATAATCAAGGAAAATATATTTCTAACATTCCGTCCTTTCAAATTCAAGGCGACGTAGAAGAAGCCAACTGAAATTTAGAGAAAAGATCTTGAAAATGCCCGGGTGAGTGTGCCTTAATGTGATGAACAGTGCCATAGAGCATGTAATATCATATAAAATGACAATATATTTTAATATTTTGGTGAGCTCATGAAAAACATCATTTGTGTTTTTAGATCGCACTCCGGTTGTCGCAACAAATTACTATTCCATGCTTATGACGGATGCCCATGTCCTTAATAATTATTGCAACCATAATAATTTTGATGTAATATCCGCAAGAGCATGATATTCTACTTCCATGCTAGACTGAGCGACAACGGTCAGTTTCTTGCTATGCCGTAAGATAATTGAGTTACTTAGAAAGAAGCAGTAGTTTGTAATGGAGCGACTATTAAGAGGGTCTCCCACCTAGTCAGTATTAAAATAAGCCTTCAACTCTAAGGTAGAATGGGCAGAAAAGTGAAGACTGTAATATAAGGTACCCTTGACATAGTGAAGAATTCAAAGAACAACAACAAAATGAGTTGTAGTAGGACGGTCATAAACTTATTGACAATGTGAACATCATAGGTGATGTGAGGATAAGTAACAGTGAGGAATACAAGAGTGCCAACCCGCTATCGATAAAGTGCAGCATTCAAAAGAGTAGTCCCATATTTGTCATCAAATTCGCATTAGTCTCAATGAGAGCTGTAGCAATCTTGTTAATAGTGAGTCTCGCTCGAGAAAGAAAATCAATGGTATATTTCACTTGAGAAAGATAACAACTAGAGAAATTCGAAGCAACTTTATAAATAACTAGTAAATTACAAATTTGTAAGAATTGTCTCAATTTAACATGACGAAGTTCCCTGTGAGGGCTACTAGATCACTACTGGCATCAAACATGAACAAACTGTTTGATTCGAACTCTCAAATTTCTCAAAACAAATTATTGCCATCAAAATGGAGAACATGCGCTTATATAGACATTGCAAGATTTCTATGTATCTGCGGAACAACTCTAGTGCATGGACTGGAGGATTTTTGCCTATTTTCATGGTTGAAAAAAGAGACAGTACTAACTCTCTGCTAAAAATAGGTGTGTGAAAGATTGAGACAGAAATCTTATCGCAATTCACGAAAAGGAGATACTTCATTCACTCTTTGGGAACTCTTCTTCCCATGTTCTTGTTTTTCTTACCTTAACCTCATTTTCTCCGTTTCTCAATCAATCAACATTACTTTGCTAGACTTTACCCAAAAAAAAAACATTACTTTGCTAGAGCCTTTCAGGAAAGTTTTCTCCTAATGGAAAACCCTAAAAAAAAATCAATGATTTGACCTTTTTCTTAAAAACAATATCTTATGTCACTTACAAAAATGAATGTAGGTACAAAATTTTGTTGATAATGGAAAGATTTTCTATTCACTAATTTTTTTTAAGTGGTAAAGCGAATATTTTTACGAAAATATATTCTAAATCATATATTTTTCGTGAAACCTCCTACATGTGAGCCAAGGGGGAGACTCAATGGTATTTTTTTTTTTTATCTTCTTTTGCATTATTTGCATACTATGTTGACTTATCTGCATTGTAAGTGTGTAGTTGTGCATGAGCAAATTAATATGAACTTTTCTACTACTTGCCCCGTAGTAATGGGGGCGGTAGAATACAGCACCCCGTCTTTATCGCTCAACAAACTGAAGTGGTGTTCCCAGTTGAAGAAAGAGGCTACGATAGGGCCCCATTTCTCTGACTTTTTTTTTTTGGTTTTTGGTCAAACCCATTTCTCTGACTTACGAAGCAATCTTTATTACTTTGAAAAGAAAGAAAAGAAACTTGCAATTTGTGGAGCTGAAACAATCAAGGTCGACGGAGACCTGTTGGGTCTGCAATCTGCAAACAGTGCTATCTCATTAATTTCTTGCCGATTAATTAATGAATTTTAGACGAGAATATGCAGGAAATGCGACTACTCGGTCAACAACAATACTTACACAAAATATATATGCATTATATCAATGGACACGCAATAGATTTTGTCTATATACTATGTTTGCACTGCTTAATGAAGCCATTTGTAACCTCCGGGAGCTGAAATCATATACTTCTTTTATTTGTTATATGTAATTTTTATGTGGATAATGATATCTTTCTGAACGTGTTATAATCTTCATGTTTTGTATGCTATGAAGCTAGTGTGGCATTTTCTTGTCGTAGGTTTTGTTAAACTTCTAAATCAAGAAATTGAAAATCTTTCACCAAATTTATGAACTCACGCGGGGTTCTCTGCTTATTTTGCTTGTTCAATAATAGGAAATAATAAATGTCGCTTCTTAAAATCGATACATTCAATTGGAGGCCCCAAAAGACATCTCATCAAATTCTAGCTTAGGACAATAATATTCGATCCTTAGACCAAGGATAATAACGTATATTTCTAGTCAGTCGTGACGTAATAAAGCCACCTAAATTCAATTTTTCATCCCCATTGTTAAACGGCACTTTCATGCCCATAAACTAACGATCAAGCTTGCTATACGTAGTAGCATTTAATTACTTTTTACGTAAAAGAATTTACTGAACATAAATATTTTCAGTTCGCTGCCCTGATTGAGATAATGTAATTGAAGGGATGTATCGAGAACCGAAACAGAACGATCACGCAGAAGACAGAGAAAATAGACGATACACGAATTTACCCAGGTTCACCCTTGAATAGGGTTATGTCTTGTAAAGAGATTTCACTATATTTTTGGTTTATAGCCACTCAACTCGTTACAATGATCAAAAAAACGAGCAAAATATATATATACCCCAAACGGGCCCAAAACCTAAATCTATACGAAATCTCTTAATCTCGCATCATACGGATCAGTTTAAATAAAAGCTCAAACCCCTTGAGGTTTTGGGGGCGCTGCCCCCAAGCCCCCGCCCGCTCACCGGCGAGCGGGGCAGCCGTCCGCTGACCGGTTAGTGGAACTCCTGCTCGCTGACCAGGCAGCAGGGCCCTCATGTCGGGGGCGCTGCCACCGAACCCTCGCATTCCACACACAGGGGTCACATGTCGTCGGATAACACTTCATTTCCCTAAGCTCATATAGGCGTACCCAGTGTGAGAAACAAAGGTCCCCGAAGTATTCGTCAACTCCAATAGTAATATGCTCTCTGTCCACCAAAGCAAAATGGAGGATATCATGTGATTGTCAAAGCAATAAATATGCACCACGGAACTCAATCAAGCAGGTTCGTTTCTCTAGTTATTTTATATCCCAATTTTGCTTGTAGCTTAGCAATTATATTTTGTCATTGTTTAATTCAGGGGTAAGAGCACACAGCTTTGCGGAGACTGTCTGAACCAGTTGAGTCCCGACCTTTGACTGGTGGTTGTCAGTCAGAGAAGTTTACACACGGTTGTGGGATGAATGACCTCAAGTTCCTAAATTGAAAATCTTTCAATGCTTCAACCAGCTGCGCCAAATTTGGGGGTTACATGATTTACTCTTGGGGGTGAAAAAACTTTATAGTATATTTCTCCTATGCTAGTATTGATGGTCGAGAATTAGATACTGTTTGAAATAGGCTTTCTGGATTCTCACATAGCCCCGAACTTCGGTTGTTTTAGGAACTTGTGCAATTTTCCTTCATGAAAAAGATGAGACTTTAGGAAGGTAAAATCCCCCACCCGTGAAATCTGTTACCTTAAATAGGTATTGGTGCAATAAGAATTGAGTCATGATTTCATAATTTTCTTTTATCTCGCTTCCTTGAAAGAAAGGAGGGAGGGAGAGACAGAGAGAGAGAGAGATATGAAAATCCTGTGACAAGAAACACAGCTCGAATCCATGCAACGTCGAAGCAAAAGTCCATGCAAATTGAGGTTTAGTCTTCTATGTCAGAAGCTAGTGGGGACATATACGAAAGAGGAAGTCCTTTTCTTTCTTCGTTTTCAAAGTCACATGGTCGGAGAGCGCATTTAAGTGCCTCAACACGGTTTAGAGTTGAGAAGATGGGCCAAATTTAAGACCCCTCCTCAATCTTTAGACTCACGCTCACTTCTATATAAACCCTTCTCTCCTCCCTCCACTTCTCACCAAACAAATCAAGATCTCTCAAAGAATTTGATTAAACAGCTTCACATTGAAGATGATCACTTCCAAGTTGCTTCTCCTTGTGGTCCTTGGTGCTCTAGTTTGCACCTCTGGCTACTCTAGGGTGCTTTTGGGTGAGAAGGGGTCCTCCACGGAGGAGAAAACCTTCGACCACGGTCCTGGATACGGTGGTGGCCAGGGTGGTGGAGGGGGTGGTGGCTTTGGAGGTGGTGGTGGAGGAGGATTGGGTGGTGGTGCTGGTGCTGGCGGCGGAGCTGGCTATGGTGGAGGAGCTGGTGCTGGTGGGGGACATGGAAAAGGCGGTGGTGTAGGTGGAGGGGGTGGAGGAGGTTTTGGAGGCGGCGGTGGTGGTGGAAAAGGTGGTGGCGGAGGAAAAGGTGGTGGCTATGGTGGGGGAGCCGGTGGTGGATATGGTGGCGGGGCTGGTGCTGGCGGTGGGATAGGTGGTGGAGCTGGAGGAGGCGGTGGTGGAGGAAAAGGTGGTGGCTATGGTGGGGGAGCCGGTGGTGGATATGGTGGTGGGGCTGGTGCTGGCGGTGGGATAGGTGGTGGAGCTGGAGGAGGTGGCGGTGGAGGCTTTGGAGGCGGTGGTGGCGGTGGTCATGGTGGAGGAGCTGGTGCTGGTGGAGGATATGGTGGAGGAGCTGGTGCTGGTGGAGGGTATGGTGGTGGACACCATTAAAGAGTGAGAACCAAATATAAAGATATGTCTTACCAAATGATTACTCTATGTTTGCTTAATTAGTGCTTAAAATGTTAAGGCAAATACGGCCAGAGAAAGGTGTGCCTTGGTCTCTCTTGGACCTTAAGTTTGATTTCTATGTCTCAATAAGCTTTTTACGGCAAAGTAATGTACAAGGCATGCATCTCGTAGTACTCTCTCTCTCTCTCTCTCTCTCTCTCTCTCTCTCTCTCTCTCTCGTGAACATGCACAAAATCTTGTTGGGGGACTCGGTCATGTGCATGTGTATATCTAGTATTTTACTTTTATTTTAGGAAAGTAAAATATAATCTCATAACCCAAGAGAATAGTGTAGCTCGATAAATGACGGGGCTCCAACGTGTGTCGTCATGTTATGAGTTCAACCCCTTTGTTTGCTGGGTGCTACGCCAATTCCTTACGGGCCACCAACACGAGTAGAGTTCAAACTTACATCAGTCATGACCTTATAGGGTGATCATAAATCCCGAGGAGATTGTCGAACGAAGCTCGGATACCCCTCGTAATATTTTGACATCATTATTGCATATTGCATAGATAATCATACATCATGGGTACAAGAGAAAGAAACAACAGTACTTTGGTATTATCCGACCCATCTAGTTGTTGAGATATTCAGTGGAAGAGACGGTTTTCAATTAGGGACTCAAACATGGAACGATCATCAATGATTACAGAACTATCCTACACGAGGTGAGGAAGACAGTTATTTGAAAACGTGGACAAGTAAAGCTTGCGTAAATAAAGGGGAACAAATGAGTTCGATGAAAGTTACTTGAGGGGCATCGTCAAGGAGCGTTAATTTCATGGAAATAAAGGAGTATGAATGAGGTCGATGGAAGTTATTTGAAAAAGCATAACCGTTGGACATCATTGAGGGGCAGTTACTATATCATCACTATAAAATATTATCTTTTAATTATCTTTAAGCTTTATTGCACATCAATTTCTTAGTTGTAGTTGTCAGATTCACTTCGTCGATTAAATTTCAGTATGTATCTTTGTCCCTTTATTGCGTTGTCGATAAAATTCCAGCGTGATATCTCGATGTAGTTAGACATTGTCGTTAATTAAATTTTGGAAAAGTTTGTTTATATTTGTATCCAATGTATTTTTTGAGTTTTGTCGTTGATTAAATTCCAATATGGTTCATGCTTGTATAGTTTCGATCGAAGTGAAGTTGTTGATTCCCCAGTTTGCTTGGCTACCTCAAGTCTGGAATTGCCATAGAACCCCGTCTCTTTTCATTAAAAACCGAAGAACAACTTTTGGCGAAAAATATTTCATTGTGGAAGCAATTTTGATGAAACAATTAGTAGATTACAAATTTGTAGAAAAGTGTCTCAAATTTACCATAATTAGGTTCCCTATTAGGGCTGCCGGATCGTTACTGGCAACAAACATGAAACCCACTTTTTTGTTGTCTAAGATCCCTGATGGGCCAATAAAAATGTCGATGAGAATCTGGGACAGAAGATCTGTGTTTTTGTTGTCTAAGCATCTACTATAACACTAGCGAAATTTTTTGCGGAAAAAGAACTAACCAGTCAAGCTTTTGTTATATCTCAATTATCAATAATTCATAGAGAATTGAGATGGTCCTCACTTCTTGGCATAATCATTAGAGGAGAAGCCAACTGCCTGCTCACAATATATTCACCACTTCTCATTACAGTCCGGAGAAAATCATGTACTCCAATCTCTCTTCGGCTTCTCATATCGTACTCTGTTGCAATAATGCCTCCAGCTGTTCTGTTTGTGTGAAAATCAGAAATTGCTGCAAATTGCTTCTCATATCTTTTTCTTCGGCAGAAGACGAGCTATTTATGTAGTGAGGACTCCAAGGTTTAAGATGACAAGTCTATGGTTTTTCTGTCTAATTTTGGATGAAAAATGTCTTATACTGTTCAGAGTTTATATCCACACTGGACGGTCTAATTGCTGGTAACACAGAGAAAATTCCTCCGTCACCAGTTATCAAGCAACTGGCTGTGGCTGTGGAGTAAGTCTTTATTATCTGCTAAATAGCCGTTATAACTGTTTCAGCTCTATATAATTCTTCTTTCACTTAAACAACCTTGGAGACTTTTTGCAGGAATGGGAAGAAATTTAGCTCAATGAAAGATTTTCTGGCAACAAACAAAGGCTCTTCTCCTATCAAGGAAACGGCAGGATTAAGTCTCTCTGCTGTAAAATCGCTTGTGCTCCGTGAAAAGGAAGAAAACATATCTGAGTTTCCAGATGAAGTGAAGATCTATTCTTTGATTAGCTTGCTGTTTAACGCAGGTAGATCAATAATCAGATAATCAAGTTTATTAGTCCATGAAATATTACTTTTCCCAATATAAACAATTTACCGTTACTTTCCTTACCAAAAAAAAAAAAACAATTTACCGTTTCTTTTTTAAAAATTATCCCACGATGATCTTTCACTTCTATTGTAATATCTGCAAGATATTTGCAGAGGGAAATTTTCTCAGAAGAAAGATCAGTTTTAGTTCAGACACTACTGCTGCAACATTGGCAAGAGATATTCATGCAGCTCCACCTGAAAGTTTTGTTGCTAAACTCTCCGAAATCATTGGAAGCTGTAAAACAATGAGGGATATGGCTTTATGTTGGTGCAGGGTTGTTGCAGAGGTAGGCTAGCCGGGATCATGCAATTGTATCAACTAGATTTCCATTTCGTAGAATGCATTCTTTGATAATTGTAAAATGCACTCTTTATCTTGAAAATTTGAGGCTTATTGATGCTGAAAATATATTGTCTAGATAAAAGGATGTTTCCTATGGCTTTAAAATAAGGCAAAAGTCACTAAAAGTCCCAAACTTTGCCCACCGGGATACATTTATCCTAAAATTTTTTTTCCGTGATACCAAAAATCCCAAACTTGTATTTATATGACACATTTATCCTAAATTTTTTTTTGTGACATAAAAAATCCTAAACTTGTATCATTATGATACATTTATCCTCCATCTAGGTTCCGTCAGATGATTTTTCAATCAAAACAACATTATTTTCATTTCACTTAAGCCACGTGACTGCCATGTCAGCAACGTTTGCTTTCTGGCTATAGGATTATTCATATATTTTATAAAATTATCAGTCCATTACATTACTTGAATTTTACAATATGAGATGGGCTGGAAATTTGCCTCACTCAAATATTACAAAGCATTTTTTTTTTTCTATTTCCTGACAATTTTTCTTAGTATGCTGATTTTCAGTTTTCATCATCTCAAGATGGAAAAGTCGCGCATCATTGTTTTCTTAGTATGAGGAGCAACATAGAGCTGGCATTCCGGCGGACCAGAGTCCTGATCTTAACTGCTGTCTGTATATCAGCAGCTGCAGCTCATCAACTGTTGCATATCCCGCAGACGGCGCCACATGGTTACTTCTGAATCATTAGACACCAACATAAGGGAGGCCGGTTCATAAACTGAAAAATCCAATGTGCCTGCAAATACAGTTTCGGACAGCCCTGCTTTGTATACAAGATTAAACACAGGGGAGCTTGTTCTGCATCTGGAGGCAGATCAGCCGCGTGATGATCTATGCATGTTGGAAACCGGTGAACCTGTGTACTCTCCTGTGACCCAGGTTTGTAGTGTTTTAGTTCTACTGAATACGGATTGTTTTCCTTCAATCAAAACCAATCCTGTGTGCTCCGTTTACATGCAGGAAGTTCCTTTACTCACGGAAGATCTCATCAAAGAAACAGAAGAATTCATACTTCGGAAAGGGAGGTAAGTAGTAACGAGAACAGATTTTTTTTTTTCCTCTTGCATATATTAGTTACTCGAAAAGGCCAAATTTGCTCTTTCCTAAGTTTGTTTGTGCTTATGGTTGTTGGGTTAATTCTCCATTGTAGTCTGTGAAACTGTTTGCTTTTGTGCTAGGTCAGTTTTGTGTTACCATTTACTGGGTCACAAGATGCACGGGATTACATAATTATCTTGTTAGGTTACTAGAAATGTTTGACTGATTGAGGAGATATCTTCTTGGGCAACACTTGTGCATTTCATACTTGACTTGATGTCGACTACAATTACTACCTTCGCTTAGGATTTACAAAATAAATAGCTACTTTTAATTGTTGTTACCTTACGAATGATGAGCGATTAATTCCTATTTATTGACAATTTGTAATTTACATTGTCTAATCAGTGTTGGTGCTGGGTGCACTCAACTCCTCTCTGACATGCAAGCTTTCAAGGTTACGATGACAAAACATTCCTCATGCTATGGATGTGCCAGTTGCTTTTGTCAATAGATTCTACGATCTTTTACTTTCCTGTTGAATCGAGTCTGTTTCTCTCTTGCATAAGGCTGCTAATCCTGGTTGCATTCTAGAAGATTATGTAAGATGGCATTCTCCTCCAGAGTGGACCGAATCTGACCTAGGATATGAGGATGAGAATGCATCAACAAAAGGCCAATTAAGCAGTCGAATGCAAAAAGAAGGTAAAAACTTTTTGCTGGGGTCATCTTTAACCCCATGTCCAAACTTGCATCAATGCAAAGAGGAAATCAAATGTTCAGCTACTTCAGGAAAAGCTTCTTCACACATTTTTTTGTCATACCCATTTTCTGCTGTTATATAGTCATTTAGTCAAACCTGAACATGCAAGCTGTGGTTTTATACCTGGATTCAGAGGGAAACTAGTCAAGTAATAGTAAGAGCTTTGGAGCTCAAGCCTGTATATAGGGTTATCAATTTACTAAAAATCCTTGGTTGAAAGAGTCACAGCTTTTAATGGACAGTCGCACTAGTGGAGTCTATTCGTAATGATGTCCTTCTCTTTTATCGGTCATTGCCATTGCACGTCCTTAAATATTATAATAGCTGTTACAGTTCCTAAATCCCACGTCATGAAGGTAAAAATTGAATATTTTAACTGTTGAACTCTTAATCACATAACCACTTGGGGGTTGCCCAGTGAGGTGGAGAGTTAGATTCCCTACATTTTAAGTGAGGATGTATGAGCGAGGCAGCGGGGTTTCGATACTTGCGCACAACACATAGCACACACAATAGCTTGTAAAATAAAAATAGGATAGAGCCAAACAAAAAAGAAAACCTCTTAGTCACGTGCTGTCATTTTGTGGAGCCTTGAATTCTCATGACAAAGTCATTCCTTGGTGTTAGGTAATTTGTGGCGGGAACTATGGGAAACAGCAAAACCAGTTCCAGCAGTCAAGCAAGCGCCTCTATACGACGAGGATTTGGCAGTGTATGTTGAAATATTTACTGATAAGATCCCTGTCTTCACTTCTGAAATTGTACTTCTCTGAAAAGAAAATATAGTTGATTTAGAAATGGATTTTTTTTCAATTGGAAATTCCTAATAAGAATAATACTTATTAGAATCAGGGACCAAGTTTCATCTCAATTGGGGATTGTAACACTGTAAAAAAAAAGTTTCCTTTGCTAAGAACGGGAAGATAGAAATCGAATCGGTATGCTAATTCCTCATACTCAAATCTTGGTGTCTTGGGCAGGGAAGGAATTCTGGATTTCTTTGAGGACATCCCGCCTATCGAGCTGTTTGAACAACTCTTTGTTTCCTTGGTAAGCTTTTCTGGTTATAGTTTTTGTCGTTACACTGGTAATATTATTGCCTCTAATTTATTCATGTGTTTATTATTTTTATCTGCAATCATTCGTAATAAGTATCTTAAAAATTACAGCAGTCATCCAAAAGTATAAACATCATCAAGAAACCCAAATTTTCACAATTGAGGCATTCGGGGAAACGTTTATGGCAGAATTTTTTTTCATCAACTGTCACTACACTGAGGCCTGTTTTGTTTAGATATTAAAATTTATGGAGTAGAAACATTTGCTGTTGTATATATATATTTTTTTGAGAGAGATGATGTTTCTCCAATGAACTGGTAACGGTCATATTTGGTCAAAGATTACCACCATCCGAGTTTCGTCTGTTAAGCTTGGGATACAATGACTTAATGAAGTATAATTATGCTATCTATGATGTTCTTGATAAGTAACCGTTTATTGAAGAATCACCTCCATGACTGAAGGTGACCTATGACAAGCTGACTTTTTTGTCGAAAATTTCTGAATTAGTATCGGTTGCAGAGATAATATGGGAGAGGAAATAGTAATCGAACCTAAGATCTCTGGGATATCGGTAGACCACCACTAGTCCAATTCCAACTTCTATATTTTACCATGAGTGGTAAGAAAATTTGAAAAGTCTTGTTTTTGGAATGATGTGACAAATTTTAACTTTTCCTTGTTAGAGAGTAGTCCAAAACAGTATAAGAAGCATTTGAAGATATGAGAAATCACGGTCTCTTTGCAGGCTTTTTTCATAGACTTAGGTAGAAATCACCTAGGAGTTACCTTCAAATGGTATTGGCTTCGAGATAAATGTAGTTTTTACACTCTCCAATCTAAAGTTACTAGTCTTATGGGCGCTTAATTATTGAATGGACATGTTTATCCATTTTGTTGTCAATATAGAAAATCTTTTGCATTTCTGGACGCTGCCTCCGCCTAAATTCTGCTTTGTCAACATTAATTTATTAGATTGGATGTGAGGTCACGATTTAAATTTTGTGGAAACTATAGTCTCTTCAGTTATTTCAGGCAACAATGAGATTTAGAATATCGCGTACACATTAAAGCTAATACCTGGAATGCTGTTTTATCACGAGGCATCATTTTGCCCAGTTTTAGGCATTTGTCATTGGTTCCTTTATTTTCTCTGAGAGACGAGATAATGAATCGATAAGGATATTTTATGTGATGCAAACATTGTCATCTTTTGGATTTTAGATTGCAGTGGGGTTTGTGATTGCCGAGGCTTCAATTTCAGCGGATCCTAATTTCTCAAAGCTAGTGCAAAGATTATGTAACTTCCGCTTGTCAAAAAAGCATCAGGGAGAAAGTCGACGATCTTTGGCAGGTAAGAGTCAAGGACTATTCTGACGGTATCATGCAGTTGCTGAAATACGTTGGTAGATTACCAGAGCATTTATATATTCTGACTTGATGATCCTAAGATGGTGCGTGCATTTCTCGATCTCTATTTGAGGTTTTCCTAATGCGTGTCTTTCTGGGGAGTATTTGGAGGCAAGTGGTATTGAGCGAACTTCTCAACCCAATGCATGTATGCAAGGCATATTTTCTTGAAGGAGTATCTAGCCTTTTCATACGGTCAATGATATCCGGAATAGATATCAGACGTTAGGGTATATAGGCCAAGCTTCTCATATCCTACGGGATGATCTCATTTCCTGAACTTCCTTAGGTAGCTCACTGCATATGTTTCTGCGTGCGCATGCAAACAGCTTATGAATTTTTGTCGTCAATGCCTTTAGTCTTCGATTTAATTTTTGTTACCTGGTGTGTGGATGGGCTTTGTGTTGGACAGTTTGCTAGATAGCCATCACTCATGAGCCTATTTTCGTCCTTAGGTATATGAAACAGTGGGGATGATACTGCTCAAACCCGAGGAAGCTTTAAAAATGATGCAGCCTCCGGAAGATGCAAGCGCCACCAGGTGAACCAAGGCGCCGGTTCAAGAGACTGAGTCTCATCTTCGGTGGCAAGGACAGACAAATAAAAGAGCAAGAAACGAAGAACCAGAAGAATGCAGAAGATAACCCGTCTCGTCAATCATTCGCCTATTTCTTCGATAGCAAGTCGTCCTTATTTTCGCGGAAGCCTCCGAAGCCTGGAAGAGCATCCCTGGCCGAAAAGCCTCGATGTCCCGACGAAAATGATTGGACGATTGTGTAAATATCATGAATATCTAGCCAAGGGATCTTCATTAGAAAGCGGCATCGATATTTTCTACCATTAAGATTCGCATTGCAATTTAAAAGAGCAGTTCGCCTGACTGTTAAAGTTCGTCCTTGCCTTGTCGAACCCTGCACAACATGTCGATTTAGCCGAGTACAAAATCACTGAGCTGAATTCACGTCGAAATTCTTTTACGAACAATGGTAAAATTTCAAATGCGTTTGTGTATTTAGTTAGCAATTTCATAAGCGTATCAATAATTCATGAATTTGGCACATTGAAGTTCCCTATTAGGGCTGCGGCAGCATATTATAGCAGTGTGGGTTCGATGAACTCTCGAGTAAATTTTACTGTCCCTAATATGTGTTGGAGTTGACAAATACTTCGGGCACTCTTGTATCTCATACCAGGTACGCCAACGTGAGCTTAGGGAAACCGAAATATGAACCGACGACATTTGACCCCTAAGCATGGAATGTTGGATTTTAAGCTGACCCGTTTGTTGTGAGATTAAAGGGATTCGGATAGGTTTGGGCTTTGGGTCCATTTTAATTCATATATATTGTACTCGTACGACAGATCATTGTAATGAGTTAGTGTGGTTGAAAACCTAAATATCATAGTGAAATCCCTTTGTAGGACATAGTTTTATTTTGGAGTGAACCTGGGTAAACTCGTGTGTCAATTTTTCTATTATCTATGTGATTGTTCTAATTCTGTTTTGGATATAACCCATCAATATGGACGAACGGTGCATGGACTAAGAGGAGAGGAGTTGAGAAATCATTGTTCTCAATTTTGACCTATGTTCATGGTTGAAAGGAAAGATAGTACTAACTCTCTACTGGAAATAGGTGTGTGAAAGATTGAGACAGAAAGATTCTCGCAAACAGGAGGATATACTCCACTCTCTCCCTGAAATTTTACTTCACATTTTCTTGCATTTCCTTGCCTTAACTTCATTCTGACAATCTCTAAATCAATCGGTGTTACTCCGTATGAGCCTTGAAGGAAAAATTTCTCACGATACAATCCCACGAAGAACAAAAAGATTTTTTGTTGAATAATTTTTTTAAGTGATCAAGCAAATATTTTCAGAAAAATATTTTCTAATTCATGCATTTTTCGAGAAATAAGTGCGTCCAAAATCAATTGACATGCCTCCTACGTGTATGTCAAGGGGGAGACTCAGTGATCTTGAAGTTTATTATACCAAGTGTACCTTCTTTTGTATTTGCCTGTACTTGTAACCCTGTATTATTGGAGCTTGTAGAATACAACAATCCGTCTTCATCACTCCTTAAATTAAAGTTATTAAAGGGCCCATTTCTTTGACTTACAATGCAATATTCATTTCTTTAAATCAAAAAATAAAAGGGAAATTGCAATTTATGGAGCTACAACAACTTGTATTTTAGACGTTAATTTACAGGAAATGCGACTACTCGGTCAACAAAAATACTTTATGTACAATGTACATGCATACGCAATACATTGTCTATATCCTATGTTTGCAATGTTTGATTGAGACCTCCGGGAGCTGAAATTAGACTTAATTTGTAACTTTTTTTTATTTATATAGATAACGATATCTTTCTAAAAGTGTTAAAATCTTCATGTTGTGCAAAATAGCTATGAAGCTAGAGGGGCATTTTATTATCCTGGGGACTATTAAACCTCTATATCAGAAAAATCTTTGGCAGGCTAGCCGATGATTAAGAAATTAATCGCGAACGGTTTTTTTGTCCTCTTCATCGATGAAATCGCGTGGGGCTGTCTCCAAATCTTGATTGTACAATAAGAGGAGATATTGAATGTCGCCTCTAAAATAATGAGCACATTGAATCGGGAGCCCCAAAAGACATCTCACCAAATTCTAGCTTAGGACAATAGCATTTGATCCTAAGACCCTGTAATACTCAGTATGTTGTTAGCCTGTCGTGACGTAATAAAGCCACCTAAAATTCATTTTTCATCCCCTTAGTTAGACGGCGCTTACTGGCCTATAAGCTACCAATCAAGCTTGCTAAATGTAGTCGCGTTCAATTACTTTTATGCGTAAAATAGTTTCAAGAACATAAATATTTTCAATTAGATGCCTTGATTGAGAATTTTAGGATTAATATCACAAAAAACCCTAAACTTGTATATTTGTGACAAACTTACCTAAAATCAATTTTTGACCACCAAAAACTCCAAATTTGTACACTTGCGACAAATTTACCTTTTAATAGTTACTAATAAATTTTACCGTCAAATTGCTATATTTGATAATATGTGGTAGTTGACGGATGTACCTATTTAGGGGTTTTACCTTCCATTACCAGTTTGTGATTTTTCGTGATATTAATATAATTTAACAGAAATACTTAGAGGGTAAATTTGTTACAAATGTACTAGTTTGAAATTTTTGGTGATTAGTTTAGGGTAAATTTATCACAAGTGTATCAGTTTGAGGTTTTTCGTGGTATTAACCCAGAATTTTAATATGCCGTCTATCCACCAACATGGAATTAAGGATGTCACGTGATTGTCAAAGTAGTAAACTTGCTTCAAAGATAATCTTATTGGGTCTTGTTCATCTTGTTTTTATATATCACCTTTTTGCTTGTAGCTAGAAATTTTATCATGGAATCAAGAGGGCAATTATATACAACTCGATTTATTTTTTATTTAGGGGTACGGGCATATAACTACAAATTTTGAGTAGTTCGCATGCAGTATTAGATTGGAAATCCCCTAGTACCTCAATCTACTACGCCGAACTTGAGGATTTTATGATTTAATCTGAATGTACATTTATAGCAAATTCATTCTACACTAGTATTGAGGGAAAATTACCAAAAATGTCATAAACCTAATGTATTTGTACCAATTTAGTCATAAACATTTCAATTTGATCAATTTAGTCATAAACTTTTACACAGTTTACCAATTGAGTCATTTCGACCAATTTTGACCGAAATTCGTTGACGTGGATGTCAATCGTTTTACATGGCATAGCTGGTGTTGATCTGGCCTAGATCTGGCGAAGGCCTTCGCAGCCAGCAACCCTTGCTGGCTACAAAGAAAAAAAAAGCAAAGAAAATAAAATATTTTATAAAATTGCAAAAATTGTCTACGCTAACGCTAGTTGTGCCACATAAGACAACTAACGTCCACGTCGGTGATATCCGGCCAAAATTGGCTTGAAAGACTCAATGGGTAAATTGTCAAAATATTTATACAAAATTGACCAAATTGAAAAGTTTATGACTGAATTGGCATAAATGAAATAGGTTTATGATTTTTTTTATAATTTTTCCCTAGTATTGATGATTGAGAATTAGACACAGTCTGAATTTTCATATGGCCTCGAACTTTGGTTGTTTTAGGAACCTGCAATTGTTTTCTAATGAAAAGGACAAACGAACTTTACGTAGGTAAATCTCGGACCCATGATATTTGCCACGGTGCTATAAATTTAAGTTATGAGTCATTATTTCCTTTATCTCGCTGCCTTGAGAGAGAGAGAGAGAGAGAGAGAGAGAGAGAGAGAGAGAGAGAGAACCCTAAAGATGCAGATGAATACAGCTCAAATCCATGCAACGTCGAAGCAAAAGTCCATTCAAATTGAGCTTCGGTCTTGCATGTCAGAAGCAAGGGGGCACATGCACTAAAGAGGAAGGCCTTTTCGTTTCTTCTTTTTCAAAGGCACACAGTTGGAGAGTGCATTTAAGTGCCTCAACACGGTTTTTCAGATGAGAAGATGGGCCAAATTTGAGAACCCTTCTCAATCTTTAGACTCATGCTCACTCCTACATAAACCCCTTTATCGTCCCTCTACTTCTCATCAAACAAATCAAGATCTCTCAAAGAATTTGCTTCAACAACTTCACATTGAAGATGATCACTTCCAAGTTGCTTGTTTTTGTGCTTCTCGGTGCTCTAATTTGCACCTCTGGCTACTCTAGGGTGGTTTTGGGTGAGAAGGCGTCCTTTGAGGAGGAGAAAAACTTCTTCCGCCATCCGGGATATGGTGGCGGCCTGGGTGGTGGAGGGGGCGGTGGCGGGGGAGGATTGGGTGGTGGTGCTGGTGCTGGTGCTGGTGGGGGAGCTGGCTATGGTGGAGGAGCTGGTGCGGGTGGGGGACTTGGCGGTGGCGGTGGTCTAGGGGGAGGTGGTGGAGGAGGTTATGGAGGCTGTGGTGGGGGAGGATTAGGTGGTCGTTATGGTGGGGGAGCTGGTGCTGGCGGTGGGATAGGTGGTGGAGCTGGAAGAGGCGGTGGTGGAGGGTTCGGTGGTGGCGGCGGCAGCGGGCTTGGAGGCGGAGCTGGAGGAGGGTTTGGTGGAGGAGCTGGTGCTGGATTCCCTTGAAGATTGAGAACCAAATATAAAGATGTGTCTTTCCAAATGATTACTCAATGTTTTGCTTATCTAATGCTTAAAATGTTAAGGCAAGCGCGGCCAGATTGAAGAGTGCCGTGGTCTCTTTTGCACCTAAAATTTGATTGTATGTCTCAATAAGCTTTTTCCAGCAAATCAATGTACAAGACATGCATTTCGTAGTAATCATATGTTTAGATTATGCAGATTGCTCTCTCTCTCTCTCTCTCTCTCTCTCTCTCTCTCTCTCTCTCTCTCTCTCATGCATAAAATTTTGTTGAAAATTTTGTTGGCGGACTCGTTCGTGTGCATGCATATGTCTAGTATCTTTCTTTTTCTTCGGTTAGGATGGTAAAATATAGCCTGTAGGCCGGTTGACGTAGTTCGACAAGCAACTGGTTCAGATGTACGTTGTCACATCACGAGTTCTATTCCCTCTATTTGCTGCATTCTACGCCAATTCCCTTGTGAGCCACCTGCATGGTTGGAGCCTGAGCTTACGTTAGTTCTGACCTGGGAAGGTGTTCATGGACCTCGAGAAAATTATTGAGCAAAGTTCGGATACCGCTCTTCATGTTTTGGCATCATAATCGCAACAATGTACTAATTATCATACATCATACGTGTTGACACCTAAATTTTACTTAATCATTTAGGGTCTTATTGCATAAAAAATTTAGAGTTTAATTTTTAACCCATAAACAAAATATTTTCATTAAATTAATTGGTATATAGACTTTAGGTACATTTACATTAATAAAGCATATTAGAACATGCTTTCCTTGTTTAATTTCAAAAAAAAAAAAAAGAGAGAGAGAGAGAGGCCAACGTTGAATTAGTCAATGCTGGCCCACTCCACTTGCCTGTATCGTGCACTGACCTAACGAAGAAGACGAAGCAAAAGTAGAATGCATAAGCTAGAAGCCAGAAGCCGGAATAGACAAAACGGAGGGGTGCTCTGCACGAGGAGGCTGAAGCTGCGACTCCAGAAGCGGGAAGCAGTGGTGCAGCACTGCACCTTGATGGCGTAAGGACCCAAGAGATCCCACAGCCGTTTTAGCAAAGAAATGGGTGCGATTCAACCCCCAAGGAGAAGACTAGCTGACGGCATGAGCACAAATGGAGAGGGCGTTCCGATTGAAGAGGTTTTTGAGCTAGAAATAGAATGGCGAGTGTCGCCGAGGCGAAGCTGAGAGGACAAGATACTCCTCCTTCTCTCGGTGTTAAAAGGTAAGACAAAAAAGAAAAGAATGAGGGGGGGGGGGGGGGGGGGGGGGGGGGCCATCAGGGGAGAACAGGGAAGGGGGCTCCGAAAAAACAGAGAGAGTGAGACTGAGAACTGGGGAGAGAGAAATCCAAGAGAGCGAGAGATCAGCTGCATCCTTCGGCACTCATTGCATCGGTGTCATGGCCGAGAATCCACACATGCTCTTCCCTCCCCAACGCCGATTTTTGGTAAGTTTAGGTCCGAGTTTTCGCCGGGTTGCGTTTTGTTTGATTTGGGGTCGGTTTCCCAAGGATCCCGGCTTGTAGGCGTGTGAGGAGAGTGGACATCGCCCGATCTATCTCGTTCGCCCTCCATTTGCCGTTGCCGAGTTGGGTAGGGAGCGTCGTAAGGAACCACTGCCCCTGTTCTTTTTGTGTACTCTGTTTTTGGGGCTCATTGGCCGGAGCACGTGGCCGTTTGGCTTGCGCGAGTTCCGGCCCGTGACGCCTCATGCTTGTTCCTGCTTGTTCTTGGGTCTTGTGTTGAGAATCCTGGTCCGTTTAAGCCTCAATTGAGTTGGAAATCTTTTGTTGTTGCAGCACCTACCAACGTGTTTGATAAAATGTCCGGAAGGATGCCGAAACTTTTTCATCAAAAAACTGTTATTGTCATCTCTTGTGTTTTTATGCCACTGTTTGAGCATTGTCCGAGTTAGCCTCGCGTACGTATCTCCCGCCGGGGATTTTTTTCTCGCATTGACGAAGCTGCAGCTCGAGGGCACCTTAGCTAGCAGGTTCTTCCTCATCTTTAGCGTGAATATGTTTGTTTTGTCTGTTTGTTTTGCTGAAGTGGTTTGATGTGGTATGTCCCTTCGGTGACGGTAGTGTCGTCGGAATCATTTGGCATTAGTCGGGGTAGCGGTTGTCGACGGCAGCATAATGACCGACGAGGGGTAGTCGTCATCGGTGGGTGGCGAAGATTGATGGTGATGAGAGTCGGTCAGAGCACCGGCAAGGAGTCCACGGCGCGCTTTCGTTGAAAGTAGAAGAAAGCATTCGGGAGAGAGAGCGTTCGGGAAAGAAGGCTTTCGGAGAAGAGAGCGTTTGGGAAAGTGAGCATTCGGGAAAGAAGGCATTCGAGAAAGTGAGCGTTCGGGAAAGTGAGTATTCGGGAGATAGAGCATTCGGGAAAGAGAGTGTTGGGGAAAGAAAATATTCGGGAAAGTGAGTCTTCGCGAGATAGAGCATTCGGGAGAGAGAGCATTCGGGAGAAGGAGTATTCGGGAGAGAGATCATTCGAGAGTTTTGGAAGAAGAGAGAATATTCGAGAGTTTTGGAGAGTCGGGTCGGGCATTTGGGCGGATTGGGTCAGGGGACCCAGACCGGATCTTTATTTTATTAAATAAAAAAATTATAAAAAAATATATTTAAAAAATTCAGAAAAATTCGAGAAAATTCCAAAAAAACATTATTTGAACTTTGGAATTGGCTTTTCTTGTCCCTTTTGCGTGATTAGCATCATGTTTGATTGCATATTGCCTGATTCACATACTTCGAATTGCGTGTTCAATTTAATCTCGCAAGTGGCCGATTATACATGTTAGGTTTATGTATTGACGGTTGCTTCCCTCAGCTTGATTAGGGATGGAATGTTGAGACTCTCAGTTAGTGTGAACACGTTAGGTGGTAAATTGAACAAGATTAGGCACTGAAAGGGCACTAGTTGGTCAATTAGTGTAATCAAGTCCCCGTACCCATTGAATCTCTGGTTCGTAGAAGTAAAGTATTTCTCCGGTGCTTTACTTGGGTATCTAATTGACCCACCAAAAATCGATTAGTGGCGACTCTTAAATGAAATTGATTTGCATGTTAACAATTTAAACTTAAGTCGCGGATTGGTATAGGTTTGGGAGAGCTCGAGCTAGGTTTAATTTAGTAATCCATTAGCCTAACCCCTTAGGTGGCGGTGCCGGTTCGAGAAGGTCGTGACAATACGTACAAAAGAAAGAAACAATAGTTCGGCAAAGTGGTTAAAGGTTCAATCTCAGAGGCATTCTTATCATTTGATAGATCTAAGTCCATGGCCTATTTTGGGTTCACTCGGAGCTTTGTCTAAATATTTAGCATGCGCATGTCAACATTCAGTGAATTGGAGTCGTCAATGCCTTGAGTAGTGGATTCAGCTTCTGATACCTGGCCTATGGGTGCGCTTGTGTTGGACAGTTTGCTAGAGAGCCCAATCAGTCATGAGCTTCTATTCTTCCTTCGGTATACGAAACAGTGGAAATGATGCCGCTCGACCCCGAGGAAGCTTTGAAAATGATGCAGCCACCGGAAAGATACAAGCACAGCACCAGGTGAAATGACGCGCTGGTTCAAGGGACGGAGTCTCATCTTCGGCAACAAGGCGAGACCGTCGAAAGAGCAAGAAACGAAGAACCAGAAGAAGGCAGAAGAGAACCCGTCTGGTCAATCGTTTGCAAAGTTTCTTCCATAACAAGTCATCGTTATTTTCGCCGAAATCATCCGATGGCTGGAAGGACATCCCCGGCTGAAAAGCCTTCATGTCCAGATGAAAAATAACTGAATATAGGTTTAGGACTTTTTGATAATTATCTCACTTTTCAATTGGAATTCTCGAATGAATACACTCAAAAGAGTTTCTCGAAACAAATTACTACCGCCAAAATGGATGACTATATGCTTATTTTGACATTGCAAGATTTCTTGGAATTGGCGGAACAAGTCTAGTGCGTGGACTGGAGTAGAGGAGGAGAGATGTTATCGTTCTCAATTGTGGCCTATGTACGCGGTTGAAAGGAAAAATAGTACTAAACTTTCGCCGAAAATAGATGTATGACAGATTGAGACAGAAAGCTCCTCGCAATTCACAAAAAGGATATTCTTCATTCACTCTCAGAAAATTTTTCTTCACATTATCTTGCTTTCACTACCTCAACTTCATTTGGACAATCTCTAGATCAATTAGTGTTACTAGCCTTCAAAGGGAAGAATTCTCGTAATGGAAAACTCTCGAAAAATAAATGATTTAGAGAATATTTTCTCCCTTATGTAACTTACAAAAATGAATGTAGGCATAGACTTTCGTTGATGATGAAAAGATTTTGCATTATATAATTGTTCTAAGTTATCAATAAATTGTTTTTAGGAAAATATTTTCAAACACCACATTTTTCACAAAACAAATGCATCCAAACTAATTGATACGCCTCCTACCTGTAATGTCAAGGGGGAAACCAGAGATCCTGAAGTCCACTATACCATGTTTATCTTTTTTTGTATTATTCGGATAATGTTATACTATGCTTACACATCCTCTATCTAAGTCTGTAATTGTGCATGAACATTAACTAATATGATTGTACCTCTACTTGCCGTGTAGTAATGGGGGGCTGTAGAATACAGCACTCCGTCGTTGTCACTCATTAAATTAAATTAATTGAAGGGCCTATTTCTTGGACTTACAAAGCAATATTTATTACTATAAACAAAAAAAAAAAAAGAAAGAAGAAAAGAAACTTGCAATTTGTGGAGCTAAAACAGCTGAGGTCAACGGACACAATGATAGGTCTGCCGATAGATAGTGGTATCTCATTTATTTCTCCGAAATTAATTAATTAATGTGTTTCAGCCGTGAATTTGCAGGAAATGCGACTACTCGGCCAAGAACACTACGTTATACCATGTGTTAGAGGAATTAAATATTTAACTACGCTTTCATCTAATAGCTTAAACTTTTAGAAGAATTAGCTGGGGTCCCACAAAATTTTATATGGTATTAGGACTGAAGATCCCGAGTTCAAATTTTTACAGGCCCCAACTGTCTTTCCAATTAAATATATCCATGCTTAGTGTTAAGCAAAAAGACCTCACTAAGTGTGTGGGGGAGTGTTAGAGTAATTAAATATTTAATCACGTTATCATCTAACAGCTTAAGTTTTTAGAACAGTTGGCTGTGGTATCACAAAATCTTACGCTATGCATTTGCATACGCAATATATTTTGTCTATATCCTATGTTTGATTGAGCCCTCGTTTTTGGTTGCTTGGCTCTTGAAGCCATAAATAACCTCCGGGAGCTGAAATTATATGTAATTGGTAATTTTTTTTTATAGATAATGATATTTTTCTAAACGTGTTTAGTCTTCATGTTTTGCAAACTAGCTATGAAGCTAGAGGGGTAGTTTATTATCCTAGGGATTATTGAACCTCTATATCGGAAAAACTTTCACAGACTAGCCGACGATTAAGAAATTAATCGCGAACGGCTTTTTTATCCTGCTCATTGATGAAATCGCGTGGGGTTGTTTCCAAATCTTGCTTGTACAATAATAGGAGATATTGAATGTCGCTTCTAAAATAATGAGTACATTGAATTGGGACCCCAAAAGAAATCTCACCGAATTCCAGCTTAGGTCAATAATATTTGATCCTTAGAACTTGTAATATTCAGTATATCATTAGCCTGCCGTGACGTAATAAAGCCACCTAAATTCATTTTTCATCACTTTAGTTAAACGGCGCTTACAGGCCTATAAGCTACCCAATCAAGCTTGTTATATGTAGTAGTGTTCGTTCAATTACTTTTATACGTAAAATAATTTCAAGAACATAACTATTTTCAGTTAGCTGCCTTGATTGGGATATTATAATATGCTCTCTGTCCGCCAATACGGAATTAAGGATGTGACGTGATTGTCAAAGCAGTAAACTTGCTTTAAAGATAATCTTACCGAGTATCGTTTGTCTCGTTTTTATATATCCCCTCTTTGATCGCAGCTAGTAATATTATCATGTTATCAAGATGGCAATTACATACGACTCGCATTTTTTTTAAATCCAAGGATACGGGCGCATGACTACTGACTTTGGTAGTTTGCACGCAGAATTCGAATGGATAATCTCAAGCTCCTAAACTAAAAATCTCCCGATATCTCAATCAACTATGCCAAACTCGAGGGTTTTATGATTTACTCTTAATGTACATTTTCCATGAAAAGACTTAATTGTAAATTCATGCCACACCGGTATTGGTGATCGAGAATTAGACATTGTCTGGATTTTCATATGGCCTCGAACTTTGGACGGTGCAATAAAATTAAGTTATGATTTCATAATTTTCTTTATCTCACTGCCTGGAAATAACGGGGAGAGAGAGAGAGAGAGAGGGAGAGAGAGAGAGAGAGAGAGAGAGAGAGAGAGAGAGAGAGAGAGAGAGAGAGAGAGAGAGAGATGATGCAGATGAATACAGCTCAAATCCATGTAACGTCGAAGCAAAAATTCCATGCAAATTCAGGTTCAGTCTTCCATGTCAGAAGCTAGTGGGCACATGCACTAAAGAGGAAGGCCTTTTCTTTTCTTCCTTTTCAAATGCACACTGTTGGAGAGTGCGTTTAAGTGCCTCAACACGGTTTTCGGATGAGAGTAGATGGGCCAAATTTAAGAACCCTCCTCAATCTTTAGACTCAAGCTCACTCCTATATAAGCCCCTCTCTCGTCCCTCTACTTCTCACCAAACAAATCAAGATCTCTGAAAGAATTTGATTAAACAGCGTCACATTGAAGATGATCCCTTCCAAGTTGCTTCTTCTTGTGCTTCTCGGTGCTCTAGTTTGCACGTCTGGCTACTCTAGGGTGCTTTTGAGTGAGAAGGCGTCCTTTGAGGAGGAGAAAACCTTCTTCCGCCATCCGGGATATGGCGGCAGCCTGGGTGGTGGAGGGGGCGGTGGCTTTGGAGGCGGTGCTGGTGCTGGCGGGGGAGCTGGCTATGGTGGAGGAGCTGGTACGGGTGGGGGACTTGGAGGCGGTGGCGGTCTAGGGGGAGGTGGTGGAGGAGGTTTTGGAGGTGGTGGCGGTGGAGGATTAGGTGGTGGTTATGGTGGGGGAGCCGGTGGTGGATATGGTGGTGGCGCTGGTGCTGGCGGTGGGATAGGTGGTGGAGCTGGAGGAGGCGGTGGTGGAGGGTTCGGCAGCGGCTGCGGCGGCAGGCTTGGTGGGGGAACTGGAGGTGGGTTTGGTGGAGGAGCCGGTGCTGGTGGAGGGTACGGTGGTGGATTCCCTTGAAGATTGAGAACCGAATATAAAGATGTCTTTCCAAATCATTACTCTATGTTTTGCTTGTCGAATGCTTAAAATGTTAAGGCAAGTGCGGCCAGAGAGAAGTGTGCCTTGGTCTCTTTTGCACCTAAAGTTTGATTTTGATGTCTCAATAAGCTTTTTATAGCAGATTAATGTACAAGACATGCATTTTGCAGTAATCTTATGTCTCGTCTATGCAGATTTACACAAAGTTAGCGGACTTGGGCGTGTGCATATGTATAACTAGTAGTTTTCTTCTTCTTTTATGGTTAGATTATAAAATATAGCCCCACAACTCGAGGTTGGTGAAGAATGCATGAGCGACGGGCTCGGACATGTATTGTCACATCGTGCGGTTGATCGTCTGTTCGCTGTGTGCTATGCCAACTCCTTGCGGGTCACATACATAGGTGGAGTTTGGACTTATATCGGTCGTGATTTTGCTGGGTGTTCATGGATCTCGAGAAGATTATCAATGTGATACACTTACTGAGAAATTTTATGGCTACAAGTTTACGTACTCTTATGATCGCCTTTCTCGTTGTAAAAATATGAAATTGAGTTTTGATCGAAATGGTCACTTAATTCCGGGTAACATATACGTACTAAAGACTAATGAACTATGTTGGGATTTGACTGGCTTTAATCGCTTCTAAAACTAGTAGTCAACCAGCTCTCTTTATGAAACTTTGCACTGATTTTTTAAGAGCTTTTTTTTGGGTTTGTTTGCTATTAGAGCTTATGTGGTGTTAGATAAGAATAACACGAAAAAGAAAATTGAGTAATTTCTGTATATATTTCAATAATGAAGAGCATATGAACCTATTTATAGGTTTTACAAGGATGATTATCTATAGTAACAAGATATATTAATCAATCAGAATCAATTAAGGTATGCACAATCCTGAGAGATATACATAATTAAGGAAAATATATTTCTAACATCCCCTCAAATTTAATGTGACGTAGAAGAAGCCAACCGAAATTTGGAGAAGATCTTGAAAACGGCCGTGTGAGTGTGCCTTGGTGAAAACATCAACAGTCAAATCAATTAATAAAGTGGAGACGAGATGAACAGTGCCATGGAGCAAGTAATACCGTATAAAATGGCAATATATTTTAATATGTTTGGTACGCTCATGGAAAATATTATTTGTGCTATTTAGATCACACTTAAGTTGTCGCAATAAATTACTGTTCTATCGTGATGACGGACGCCCATATCCTCTAATAATTATCGCAACCATCATAATTCAGATGTAGTATAAACAAGCACATGATATTCTACTTTCGTGCTAGATTGAGCGATAGCAATCTGTTTCTTGCTATGTCACGAGATAAGTGAGTTACTTGGAAAGAAGCAAAGTAGTAACAAGACAGTCATAAATTGATTGACAATGTGAACATCATAGGCGATGACAGGACAAGTAACAATGAGGAATACAGGGTTGCAAACCCGCTGTTGATAAAGTGCAGCATTCAAAAGATGAGTCTCACATTTGCCATCAAATTTTGTTATCAGTGAGTCGTAGCAATCTTGTTATCACTGAGCCCTGATCGAGAAAGAAGATCGATGGTATATTTCACTTGAGAAAGATGATGGCTATTGACATCTAAATTTTACTAATCATTCAGTCGTAATTTGCATAGAAAATTAGGGATTTAATTTTAACCCCTAAACAAAAATATTAAAATTGCATAGCATATAGTTTAAGTTTATATAGATTAACTGCATTCCACATCGAACCGACGGTGGCAATTGAACTGAAAATCCATCGCGCAAATCAAGCTCAAGCACTGAATGAAACTCGGCTCGCTCGGAAGACGGGGGCCGAAAATCACGAGTCTAAAAGGCCTTGGTTGTCTTAATTTGAGCTTCAATCAGCCCATTGAGTTTAATTAAAGAAAAGCCCAAATTAATTCAATCAATTTGAAATTAAATAAAAAGCCTGAGCTAAAGCCCATTAGGACTAGGAAGCCCGGTTAGTTAATCTAGGGCTGCAATATAAATACATGTTTATACTTCAAAATTAAAGGGGCTCACAAAAAAATTTTCAGAACACACAACATTCACGGACACCATTGAGAGAGAAATCGAGAGAGGGAAGAGAAGGCTCCGCTGAGTCCTTCGGGACCAAACTCCACTCCCTCACGGCCAGACCTGTGACTAAGCCTCTGAGACTCGCTACTGCCCCTGTCTGCTGAGCTTGCTGTCTCAACGAGCTCCTTCATCAGCTGCGGTATCAGCCGCTGTTCCGCATCAAGACTAGCGAACCAAGTGTCCAGTGGCTGTCCAACAGGTTCTAGCGAATCTTCAAGCAATTTCAGCGAGCATCTTCACCTCAACGACCATCCACCGAGCTGTTGCAATCAGTTGTTGTCGGTCCAGCATTGAAACTTGTCTTCTATTGCATGGTGAAGTGCTCGTGAATTCTTGAGAAGGAAACAAAAGTTCTGACTGTTGGTGGCGATTATTTGGTCAAACTAAAAGACCAAAGAAAAATACTTCACTACGATCTCCTTTTGCGAGCCACCGCAATCACTATCGGATCACCAAGATCACGTCACGAGTGAGCTGCCGTTGTCCGTGAACCCACCGAACACCCCCACCGAACTGAAAGTCCACACGATCCAGCAAGTTCGTGAACTGTACCGCCGTGCCGGACGCCACCGTGAGCCGCCAAGCCGACGCCGCGTCGCCCGTCGCCCGACTCCGATCCCGATCCGCAAACTCGATCCCGAGTCGGTTTAAATTTGGAGATTATCTGCAAATTAGGTAATTGAACATTAACTTATATTTTTTCAGAATATTTACTTTCCTAATTTGCATGTTTTGAATATTTAATGAATATCATGTGGATATTTAGATATCTTAGGATAATGTTCGATATATCCGCAATATTTGAAAATATTCAAAATTAGGAAAATTTCTTAATTTAGCAACGTATCTGGACGACTATCTGACCTTATCCCTAAGGAACGATACGCGGCGATACGGAAAATTATTATCCTATCCATAATCACTTGGATACGATAATGATCTTTATCTACTTTCTAAATTTAAACGATCAACTTTCCGTCAATATCTATAACCCTATAGATATGATCGATAGTTCGATTTTCGTGCCTAAATTTGAGTTTGAAACAAATTTGGCGGATCGCGTGGACGATTTGAATGTGGTTGCTATCATTGTCTTTTTTTTATTATTCGCTTTCCTTTAAATAGAAAATTCAAAAAAAAAATATCAGTTAGGATTTGAATTTGAGTTTTGCATGTTTAGGGAACCCTAAATGTATCTAGAAGATAGAGTGATTGTTTAATTTAAATTAGGACTTGAGATAATCTATTTCCTAGTTTAAATTAAGTAACATTCTAATCTTAATAGATTATTTAGGTTATTTTCTAATTCCGAATTTTCATGAAAACCCAAAAAAAAAAAAAATGAATGAATTGCTTTATGGTAGATTAGGATAGATTGCATTTTTAATTTAAGTAATTTATTATTTCGAATTTTAACAAAAATCCCAAAAATAAGTCATGTTAGGGTATGTTAAGTCATCATAGGTTGCATATTAATCTAGGCATATTTTTATTCCGAATTTCATTAGAAAATACCAAAAATAAATCATTTATCCGTCATTAGAATTAGGTCACGTCGTCGCATGAAATATAGTTCGCATGCTAGGTTGTATTAATCGCGTGTCATTTTTTTTTTTTTTACACGGCATTGCATATAAGTTAGTTTGCATTTTAATAAAGCGCAAACCCTAATGAACACACTGAGTGTCTTGCTTTGTTAATTAGAAATCATGTTAGAATTGTTTGTGTGATTTTCTACTAACAAATGCAGATGCTTGCGTGGCTTTGAGGTATGCTATCATTTATTTATTTACTGCTTTCTTGGGTGTTAAATTGGTGGTTTGCGCACTTGCATTAACACCTCACATGTTAGTAATTAGGTAATAAAATGGATCCAGACTGCATGCATACATATTTTTTTTTTTTAAAGAAAAGGTACCAAAAGGGCGTTAGACTAGATCTAGCGTAAACAAGTCCCCGAGCTTAGAATTTCTGGTTCGTAGAAATAAAACATCTCCCTATGTTTTATTTAGGTTTCTAATCAACCTACCGTAAATTGATTAGTGGCGACTTCAAGCATGAAAACTTTTGCATGTTAAGAACTTAAATCCTAAGTTGCGAATTGATAGGGCTTGGGAGGGTCCGAGTTAGGTTTAATCTTAACAATTCATTAGCCTAAAGAAAATTTTAGGTCGCGACAATGGCCAAGCAACTTTATAAACGTAATAATAGATTACAAATTTGTAAGAATTGTCTCAAATTAACACAATGAAGTTCCCTGTGAGGGCTGCCATATTATTGCTGGCATCAAACATTAAATACACTTTTTGGTTCGAACTCTCGAATAAATATACTCAAAAAGAATTTCCCAAAACAAATTACTGCCACCAAAATATAGACATTGCAAGATTTCTGTGTCTGCAGAACAAGTCTAGTGCATGGACTGGAGGAGACGAGGAGTGAAATTATTGTTCTCATTTTTGCCTATTTTCATGGTTGAAAGAAGAAACAGTACTAGTCTCTGCTAAAAATAGGTGTATGAAAGATTGTGACAGAAATCTTCTCGCAATTCACAAGGAGATACTTCATTCACTCTCGGAGAACTCTTCTTCCCATTTTCTTGTTTTTCCTCTCTTAACCTCATTTTCTCAATCAATCAGTATTACTCCGTTAGAGCCTTTCAGGAAAATTTTGTCCTCATGGAAAAAAAAACTCAAGGATTTGAACATTTTCCCGAAAACATCTTATATCACTTACAAAAAGGGATATGTTTACTAGAAGTCTTAAACCTTATTACAAAAGTGCAATTGAGTCCTAAAACTTACAAAAAGTATAATCAAGTCCTACAACTTGTCAAATTAGTTTAATCGAGCCCTAAAATTAAAACCGTTCAATTCGACTAACGGAAAATGCTGACGAGACTTATTTTAATATTTTTTCTCTCCTACGTGGCTAAAACGCCTTCGTTTTGGCCCAAATATGATTTTTAAGACTAATTTTATTTAAAGTAAATATAAAAATAAGCAAAAAAAAAAAAAAGAAAAAAGAAAAAAGGAGGAGGACAGGCAGAGAGGGAGGGCTTGCCCTCCTCGCCGCCATTGCCGCCCCACCATAGTTGGGAGGGGCCGGTGAGGGCAGGGGGACGGTAGGTGGGGGTCGCCGGCCCTTGCTTAGACTTGGCAGAGGGCCGCCACTAGTGGGTGACCCCTGCCACTGGCGGCCCTCTGCCAAGTTTGGGAGAGGGCCAACGACCCTAGCCCGATCTGGAGAGGGCTGACGACCCTCGCCTAGATCTGGGTGAGGGCTCACAAGCCCTTGCTTGCCGTCAGCGAGGGTTGCTGGCCCTTGGCCAAGATCCGGTGACCCCTGCCTACCATCCCCCCACCCTCATTGGCCCCTCCTAGGGATGGTTGGGGGGCGGAGGTGATGGCGGTGGGGAGGGCAAGCCCTCCATCCTCGCCTGTCCTCCTCTCTTTTTTTATATTTAATTTAAATAAAATTAGTATTAAAAATCAAATTTGGACCAAAACAACGTTGTTTTAGCCACATAGGAGAGAGAAAATATTAAAATAAGCCACGTCAGCATTTTCAGTTGGTCAAATTGGATGGTGTTAATTTTAGGACTCGATTGAACTAATTTGACAAGTTTTAGGACTTGATGACATTTTTTGCAAGTTTTAGGATACAATTGCACTCTCGTAACAAGTTTTAGGACTTCTAGTGAACATAACCCCTTGCAAAAATGAATCCATGCGTAGACTTTTGTTCATAACGGAAAGGTTTTCAATTTACTAATTTTTCTAAGTGATAAAGCTATTATTTTTAGGAAAATATTTTTTAAATAATACTTTTTTTGCAAAACAAATGCATCCAAAATCAATCAAAAAGCCTCCTATAAGTGAGTCAAGGGTGAGATTCAATGGTCCTGAAGCTCACTATAATGTTTATCTTCTTTTGTATTGTTTGAATACTATGTTGACTTATCTGCATTGTAAGTCTGTAGTTGTACATGAGCAAATTAATATGATCTTTTCTCTACTTGCCCCGTAGCCCGTAGTAATGGGGGCGGCACAATACAGCGCTCCGTCTTTGTCGCTCCTTAAATTGAATTAATGTTCCTGTAGATGAAAGAGGCTATGATAGGGTCCCATTTCTTTGACTTACAAAGCAATCTATTTACTTTTAAAATAAAGAAAAAGAAACTTGCAATTTGCGGAGCAAAAACAATCGAGGTCGACGGACACCTGGTGGGTCTGCAAATAGTGCTATCTCATTAATTTCTTGCGGATTAATTTATGAAATTTAGATGTGAATCTACAGGAAATGCGACTACTGGGTCAACAACTACACTCATACAAAATATATATGTATTATATAAATGGACACGCAATAGATTTTGTCTATATCCTATGTTTGCAATGCTTAATGAAGCCTTCGTTTACGGTTTCTTGGCTCATGAAGCCATATGTAACCTGCGGGAGCTGAAATCATATATTTCTTTCATTTGTTATAGGTAATTTTTTTATGGATAATGATATCTTTCTGAACGTGTTATAATCTTCATGTTTTGTAAGCTATGAAGCTGGTGCGCTATTTTCTTGTCCTAGGGTTTGTTAAACTTCTATATCAAGAAATTAAGAAATTGAAAATCTTCCGCCAAATTTATGAACTCACGAGGGTTCTCTGCTTATTTTGCTTGTACAATAAGAGGAAATAATAAATGTCGCTTCTTAAAATCGATACATTCAATTGAAGCCCTAAAAGACATCTCATCGAATTCTAGCTTAGGAAAATACTATTCGATCCTTAGACCAAGGAAAATAAAGTATATTTCTTGTCCATCGTGACGTAATTAAGCCACCTAAATTAAACTTTTCATCCCCTTTGTTAAACGGCACTTACAAGTCTAAAAACTAACAATCGAGCTTGCTATATGCAGTAGCGTTTAATTACTTTATACGTAAAATTATTTGAAGAACATAAATATTTTCGGTTGGCTGGCCTGATTGAGATAATGTAATAGGCTCTCTGTCCACCAACGCAAAATTGAAGATGTCTCGTGATTGTCAAAGCAATAAACTTGCACCAAGGAACTCAATCGAACATGTTCGTTTCTCTAGTTATCGTATATTCCCATTTTGCTTGTAGCTAGCAATTATATTATGTCATTGTTTAATACAGGGGTAAGAGCACACAGCCACATGAAGACTGATGGAATACCCTGCAAGTTCATGAACTATTTTAGTCCCGATCTTAGACAAGTGGTTCTCACTTGGAATAGTTTACACACGGTTAGTGGGAGTCAAATAGGTGACCTCAAGTTCCTAAACTGGAAATCTTCCAATGCTCCAAGCCTCTACCTACTGCGCCAAATATGGGGATTACATTTATTAATCTTAGAGATTGAAAAACCTTATAGTATATTTCTTCTATGCTAATATTGATGATCGAGAATTAGACACCGTCTGAAATAAACTTTCTGGATTTTCATATAGCCCTGAACTTCAGTTGTTTTAGGAACTTGTGCAATTTTCCTTCATGAAAAAGATAAGCGAACTTTAGGTAGGTAAAATCCCCCACCCGTGAAATTTGTTACCTTAAATAGGTATTGGTGCACTAAGAATTAAGTCATGATTTCATAATTTTCTTTTATCTCGCTTCCTTGAAAGAAAGGAGGGAGGCAGAGACAGAGAGAGAGATATGAAAATCCTGTGACAAGAAACACAGCTCGAATCCATGCAACGTCGAAGCAAAAGTCCATGCAAATTGAGGTTTAGTCTTCTATGTCAGAAGCTAGTGGGGACATATACGAAAGAGGAAGTCCTTTTCTTTCTTCCTCTTCAAAGTCACATGGTCGGAGAGCGCATTTAAGCGCCTCAACACGGTTTATAGTTGAGAAGATGAGCCAAATTTAAGACCCCTCCTCAATCTTTAGACTCATGCTCACTTCTATATAAACCCCTCTCTCCTCCCTCCACTTCTCACCAAACAAATCAAGATCTCTCAAAGAATTTGGTTAAACAGCTTCACATTGAAGATGATCACTTCCAAGTTGCTTCTCTTTGTGCTCCTTGGTGCTCTAGTTTGCACCTCTGGCTACTCTAGAGTGCGTTTGGGTGAGAAGGGGTCCTCCGAGAAGGAGAAAACCTTTGACCACGGTCCTGGATACGGTGGTGGAGGAGGATTGGGTGGCGGTGCTGGTGCTGGAGGGGGAGCTGGCTATGGTGGAGGAGCTGGTGCCGGTGGGGGACTCGGAAAAGGCGGTGGTCTAGGCGGAGGGGGTGGAGGAGGTTTGGGAGGTGGCGGCGGTGGAGGAAAAGGTGGTGGATATGGTGGCGGCGCTGGTGCTGGCGGTGGGATAGGTGGTGGAGCTGGAGGAGGTGGCGGTGGAGGAAAAGGTGGTGGCTATGGTGGGGGAGCCGGTGGTGGATATGGCGGTGGAGCTGGTGCTGGCGGTGGGATAGGTGGTGGAGTTGGAGGAGGCGCTGGTGGAGGAAAAGGTGGTGGCTATGGTGGGGGAGCCGGTGGTGGAGCCGGTGCTGGCGGTGGGATAGGTGGTGGAGCTGGAGGAGGCGGTGGCGGAGGAAAAGGTGGTGGCTATGGTGGGGGAGCTGGTGGTGGATATGGTGGTGGGGCTGGTGCTGGTGCTGGTGGTGGGATAGGTGGTGGAGCCGGAGGAGGCGGTGGTGGAGGGTTTGGAGCCGGCGGAGGCGGGGGGTATGGCGGAGGAGCTGGTGCTGGTGGAGGATATGGTGGAGGGGCCGGTGCTGGTGGAGGGTATGGTGGTGGACACCATTAAAGAGTGAGAACCAAATATATATGAAGATGTGTCTTTCCAAATGATTACTCTATGTTTTGCTTAATTAGTGCTCAAAATGTTAAGGCAAGTACGGCCAGAGAGACGTGTGCCTTGGTCTCTCTTGGAGCTTAAGTTTGATTTCTATGTCTCAATAAGCCTTTTACAGCAAATTAATGTACAAGGCATGCATCTCGTAATAATCTCTCTCTCTGTCTCTCGAACATGCGAAAACTCTTGTTGGGGGACTCCGTTGTGTGCATGTGTATATCTAGTGTTTTGCCTTTATTTTAGGAAAGTAAAATATAACCTCATAACCCAAGAGATTGTTGTAGCTCGATAAACGATAGGGCTCTGGCATGTCGTCACATCATGAGTTCAACCCCTTTGTTTGCTCCGTGCTACACCAATTTCTTATGGGTCACCTATACTAGTAGTAAGGTTGTGCAACCAGATCGGGTTTACCCGGAAATCGGACTGGCTCACCTGAAAAATAGGTCCGAGAACCGGTTCCATTTTTTGGGATCCGGTTATAACTGATACTTTTCCGGTTCTAAGTAAAAATTGAACTGAACCGATTTTAGAACTGATTTTGAGATAATATAAAAAAAAGTAAAAACCTTAAATCACGTTACCCTATCCGATTACCCAGTTTGTCTCTCACGGTTTCTCTCTTCTCTCTTCGCGATCTCATCTGTCTCTCACAGTTTCTCTCTTCATAAGCGCCTCCTAAGTCGTCGTAAGAACGCAACCTAGCTCATCTACTGCCTGCGTGTTGAAGAGGGCTAGGGTTTGGTCATCTTGGCATCGGTACCATGCATGTGTTTTTTTCACCTTTTTGGCTCGTTGATCCGGTCATTCTTTTACTTTGAATTATTTCATTACTACCAATATTATTTTGGTGGAAAAAAATGAAAATAGAAAAATGAACAGAAAAAAAAATAGGTTCTCAAGTAGATCCTGAAATCGGACCAGAAAAACAGGATCGACTCCAAAATAGAGTCTAGGGAAAATAGGATAGATTTCAGGTTCTAAAAATTGAAAATCGGTTATAACATGGTTGGTTTCAGGCTCCAGATTTGGACCAAACTCATCCTGGAACCGATCACCCATAACCAGTAGAGTTCGAACTTACATTAGGCATGACCATATAGGGTGATCATGAATCCCGAGGAAATTATCGAACGAAGCTCAGATACCCTTCATCATATTTTGACGTCATTATTGCAATATTGTATAGATAATCATACATCGTGGGTACAGGAGAAAGAAACAATAGTCTGTTGGTTATCCGATCCATATAGTTGTTGAGATATTATGTGGAGGAGATGGTTAGCAATTAGGGATCCGGTCATGGAACGGGCGTAGATGACTACAGAACTGTCCCTACACGAGGAAGACAATTATTCAAAAACGTGGACAAGTTTGTGTAAATAAAGGAGAACGTATGAGGTTGATGGAAGTTACTTGAGGAAGCATGACTGTTGGGCATAGTCGAGGAGCGGTTATTACACGGAAAAAAAGCGGTAAAAATGAGGTCGATGGAAGTTATTTGAAAATGCATAACCGTTGGACATCATTAAGGAGAGTTACCACACCTTCACTATAAATACCACTAGCTGTGCAACAAAGAGTCTCGCACATATCAAATAAAATGTTATCTTTTAATCACCTTTAAGCTTTCCTGCACAGTTTCAATTTCCGAGTGGTAGTTTTCAGATTCGCGTTGTCAATTATATTCCTGTGTGTATTTTTATCCTTGTATTGTGTTGTGGATTAAATTCTAGCGTGATATCCCGATGTAGTCAAGCATTGTCGTTGATTAAATTTTGACAAAGTTTGTTTATAGTTGTATCGATTGTACTTTCTGAATTTTGTTGTCGATTAAATTTCGGCACAATTCATGCTTGTATAGTTTTGATCGAAGTTGTTGATTCCATAGTTTTCCTAGATATCTCCTGTCCATAATCGCCATAGAATCCGGTCTCCACTCATTAAAAATTGAAGAACAACTTTCAATGAAAGATATCTTGTTGCGAAAGCAATTCCGACGAAACAATTAGTAGATAATGAATTTGTAGAAATGTGTCTCAAATTTAGCATAATAAGGTTCCTGTTAGGGCTGCCGGATTAATACTGGCATCAAACATGAATCCCACTTTTTGGTTCGAACTCTCGAATAAATAATACCCAAAAAAGATTTCTCAAGACAAATTACTGCCACCAAAATGGAGAACGACATGCACATAAAATGTGTTTGTTTCTTGAAAAATCAATGAATTGGAGAATATTTCCCTTAAATCAATACAGACATGGATTTTTGTTGATAAACAAAAGTTTTTCTGTTAACGTGCTATGTTTACTCACCCGCATTGTAAGTCTGGAGCTGTACATGAACAAATTACTATAACCTTATCCCTGCTTGCCTTGGAGTAATGGAGGTTGTAGAATTCAGCACTCCGTCTTTATCCCTCCTTAAATTATATTAATGTTCCCAAATGAAGAAGAGTTATTCATAGGGGCCTATTTCTTTGATTTTGAAAGAAATATTTATTACTTTAAAAAAATAAAAAGAAAAACTTGCAATCTGTGGAGCTAAAACAATAGAGGTCAACCGACACATGTTGGGTTAGCATATAGGGGTGTCTCATTTATTACTAGCGGACTAACAAATGAATTTTAGATGTGAATATGCAGAACACCAGATTTACATGATTTGATCGTAATGACTTACAAATATATGGAGAGCAATAATGAATTTTACTATAAATTAAGCGATACAACGGATATTACGATCACGCTTGAGTCACTCAAATACTTTCAGTGTTTTCCAATTCCCAATTACATCCAATAACTCACGCAATGTTTAATCTTACAATTTCTTATGAAATAATTTTTCAATCTTAAAAAGGAATTCACAAATTGTACTCATAAGATTTAATTGGCTTCAACACTAAAAGCTCTTAGGCTGCATTTGGTTGTCCAGATTTCTAAACAGGATATGACTGGATATGATAGGATAAGAAATCATGGGATTTCTTCATATCCTGTCAATTGTTTGGTGGACTGCGGATTTAAACTCAGATAGGATAATTTTTAATTTTTATTTTTTGCTATTCACGGGTTCAGAGGAGTTAGTGAGGAAAAAAAACCCAATAAATTTTTTTGGTGAAAACGCACAAGGTGTGGGGATAAAGATGACGGTGAGTGAAGTGTAGCATTTTTGGAAAAATAGGCATTAGAAATCCTATGCGGGTCTATCTCACCCCCCCAGATTTCTTAATTCAGGCTATATTCGGTCTATATCCGACCTTATCCTATCATGGACCACCACCAAACACAGGATAGGATAAAACATATCTTATCTTGGCTTTTATCCGGTCGACCAAACGCAGCCTTAGAGTATAATTCACAAGTGTAAACTCTCTTTTGATGCTTTTCACAGAGTACATCCATTTCTTATATAGAGGCAAGAATTGGATGCAGAATTGGAAACCTCTTTTTAATTAGGAAACTTATTCAAATTAGAATACCTACTTGAATTAAGGAACTGTTCTTTTCAGACTCAAACTCAAAATATATTTTCAATAATGAAGTTAGTGCATGAACTATATATATATATGAATGGACACGCTATACATTTTGTCTATAATCTATTTTTGCAATGTTTAATGAAGCCCTCATTTTCGGTTGCTTGGCTCATGGAGCCACACATAACCTCTGGGAACTGAAATCATATATTTCTTTTATTTGATATATGTAATTTTTTTATGGATGATTATATCTTCTTAAACGTGTTATAATCTCCATGTTTTGTAAGCTATGAAGCTAGTGCGGTATTTTCTTATCCTAGGTTTTGTTAAACTTCTCTATCAAGAAATTAAGAAATTGAAAATCTTTTGCCAACTAGCCAACAACTAAGAAAATAATCACTAAGGCTTTGTTTTATTCTGTTATTTATGAACTCTCTTGGGGTTCTCTGCTTATTTTGCTTGTACCATAAGAGGAAATAGTAAATGTCGCTTCTTAAAATCGATACATTCAGTTGGAAGCCCCGAAAGACATCTCATCGAATTCTTGCTTAGGACAATAATATTCGACCTTAGACCAAGGAAAATAAAGTGTTTTTCTAGCCTGTCGTGACGTAATAAAGCCACTTAAATTCAATTTTTCAACCCCCTTGTTAAACGGCGCTTACAGGCCTATAAACCAACAATCAAGTTTGCTATATGTAGTAGGGTTCAATTACTTTATATGTAAATTAATTTGAGGAACATAAATATTTTCCGTTGGCCGCCTGAATGTCATGTGATTGTCAAAGCGATAAACTTGTACCAAGAAACTCAATCGAACAGGTTTGTTTCTCTAGTTATTTTATATCCCCATCTTGCTTGTAGCTAGCAATTATATTATGTCATTGTTTAATCCAGGGGTAAGAGCAGATAGCTACGTGGAGACTTATGAAATACCCTGCAACTGGTGATTTTCACTTAGAGTAGTTTACATACAGTCAGTGAGGTTCAAACGAGTGACTTCAAGCTAGAAATTTTCCAATGCTCCAACCTACTGTGCCAAATTTGGGGGTTACATGATTTACTCTTAGGGATGGAAAAACTTTATAGTATATTTCCTCTATGCTAATATTGATGATCGAGAATTTGACAGTTCGAAATAGGCATACAGTTAGTGAGGTTCAAACGAGTGACTTCAAGCTGGAAATTTTCCAATGCTCCAACCTACTGTGCCAAATTTGGGGGTTACATGATTTATTCTCAGGGATGGAAAAACTTTATAGTATATTTCCTCTATGCTAATATTGATGATCGAGAATTTGACAGTCCGAAATAGGCTTTCTGGATTTTCATATGGCCCCGACTTCGGTTGTTCCAGGAACTCGTGCAATTTTCCTTCATGAAAAAGATAAGCGAACTTCACGTAGGTAAATCTCCCACCCATGAAATTTGCCGCCACCTCAAATAGGTATTTGTGCACTAAAATTAAGTCATGATTTCTTAATTTTCTTTTATCTCGCTTCCTTGAAATAAAGGCGGGAGGGAGAGACAGAGAGATAGAGATATGAACATCCTGAGATAATGAATACAGCTCGAGTCCATGCAACGTCGAAGCAAAAGTCCATGCAAATTGAGGTTTAGTCTTCTATGACAGAAGCCAGTGGGGACAAGCACGAAAGAGGAAAGTGCATTTAAGTGCCTCAACACGGTTTATAGTTGAGAAGATGGGCCAAATTTAAGACCCCTCCTCAATCTTTAGACTCATGCTCACTTCTATATAAACACCTCTCTCCTCCCTCCACTTCTCACCAAAAAAATCAAGATCTCTCAGAGAATTTGATTAAACAGCTTCACCTTGAAGATGATCACTTCCAAGTTGCTTCTCCTTGTGCTCCTTGGTGCTCTAGTTTTGCACCTCTGGCTACTCTAGGGTGCTTTTGGATGAGAAGGGGTCCTCCGAGGAGGAGAAAACCTTCGACCACGGTCCTGGATACGGTGGTGGCCAGGGTGGTGGAGCGGGTGGCGGCTTTGGAGGTGGTGGTGGAGGAGGATTGGGTGGCGGTGCTGGTGCTGATGCTGGCGGGGGAGCTGGCTACGGTGGAGGAGGTGGTGCCAGTGGGGGACTCGGAAAAGACGGCGGTTTAGGCGGAGGGGGAGGAGGAGGTTTGGGAGGAGGTGGCGGTGGGGGAAAAGGTGGTGGCTATGGTGGGGGAGCCGGTGGTGGATATGGTGGCGGTGCTGGTGCTGGCGGTGGGATAGGTGGTGGAGCTGGAGGAGGCGGTGGTGGAGGAAAAGGTGGTGGTTATGGTGGGGGAGCAGGTGGTGGATATGGTGGCGGGGCTGGTGCTGGCGGTGGGGTAGGTGGTGGAGCTGGAGGAGGCAGTCGTGGAGGAAAAGGTGGTGGCTATGGTGGGGGAGCCGGTGGTGGATATGGTGGTGGGGCTGGTGCTGGCGGTGGGATAGGTGGTGGAGCCGGAGGAGGTGGCGGTGGAGGGTTTGGAGGTGGCGGCGGCGGGGGGCATGGTGGAGGAGCTGGTGCTGGCGGAGGATATGGTGGAGGAGCTGGTGCTGGTGTAGGGTATGGCGGTGGACTCCATTAAAGAGTGAGAACCAAATATAAATATGTCTTCCAAACGATTACTCTATATTTTGCTTAATTAGTGCTTAAAATGTTAAGTCAAATACGGCCAAGAGAGAGGTGTGCCTTGGTGTCTCTTGCACCGTAAGTTTGATTTCTATGTCTTAATAAGCTTTTTACGGCAAATTAATGTACAAGGCATGCCTCTGGTAGTAATCTCTGCGTGTGTTTGTGTGTGTGTGGTGAACATGCATAAGATCTTGTTGAGCGGTCGTGTGCATGCGTATCTAGTATTTGCTTCGTGTTAGGAAAGTAAGTTAGGACCTCATATCGCAAGAAATTGGTGTAGCTGGACAAACGACAGGGCTCCGGCAAGTATCGTCATGTCACGAGTTCAACCTCTTTGTTTGCTGCGAGCTACGCTAATTTCTTATGAGCCGTCTACACGAGTAGAGTTCAAACTTTACATCGGTCAGGACTTTATGGGGTGATCATGAATCCCGAGAAGATTATCAAACGAAGCTCGGATACCCCCTCGTCATATTTTGACATCATAACTGCAATAATGTATAGTTAATCAATTATACATCGTGGGTACAAGAGAAAGAAACAATAGTTTGTTGGTATTATCTGATCCATACAGTTGTTTAGAAATTCTGTGGCTCCAAGTTTATGTAATTAAGATCGGCTATATTTTCGTGAAAAATGAAATTGAATTTTGATGGAAATAGTCGCTTAATCCATGTAACATCCAAGTACTAAAGACTGATAAACTATGTTGGGATTTGAGCGGCTTTAATTGCTTCCAAACCTAGGGGAATTTCTCGTGGTCAGCCAGCTCTCTTTATGAAACTGTGAGTTTAGTTTTTAGAGATTTTTTTATTGGCTAGCTTTAACTTACCCGATCACTGGCTTCCTGGAAATAGCATTATTCCTAGCTTAAAAGTGCCTAAATTTCAGCTAAAATGATTTTAATTGGCCCCCGAGCATAAACGATCTCCACACAAAACGTTCAATATTTTGACTTGTGCTCTGTCCATATAGTGTTTTTTCATCTGCTGATTACAAATTATATCGTGTTCATCTCGTTAATTAAACGAACATATCTTAGACTAAGCCCGTCTAACTGACGATATTGGTGATTTCCATTCATCCAAACATTGTATTGATTAACATCAAAATCAAGAAGAAAGACATAGGAAAAACCTACTTGTACTGCCTTGCAGTTCCTATACATATGTCCCAACTATTTGATTATGTGTAACGTAGATAGAGTCCACTAATTACAATGATGGTCGATGATTAATCACGTAAATAGTAATCGTGAGTTTTAAGTGGTTTTAAGTGTTCGTGGCAATAAGCTAAGCAAAAGGTGACGAGAAAAAGAATACAATAGTGCAATCAATCAGCCATTCATCTAACAATGTTCATCTTTTGAACGACAAACGTGCATACAAAAGAAATGACGCTAACACAAGACCGATAATCTAGATGGTTTTTTGTCCAACTACGACTCCGCCCGAGCAAAATGCTCACCACCCCGCCTGTGATTCTGAGAATGTGATCGGCGATTCTCCCTCTAAATTCTTACTTCTATGCCTTCCTTTAGCAAGTGCTCCTTCACAGAATGAATTGGCACCTACGATCACGACATCGAAGAAAAGCCAAGACATGAAAAACGGAAGATCAAAGAGAAATGCACATGAAATTCAAAACTATCATCTCAATCTGGATATAAACAGGAACATTTTTCGCGAGTTTACCTCCTTCCGGTGGAATATTCCAGCAGCAAGCGCGGCAGATGCATTGGTCTTCTCGAATACCTCTGAGAAGTGCTCAACGGTGCCGGCACCGCTACTTGCTATCACGGGGATGCTCACGGCGTCAGAAACCAGCTTCACTAAATCAATATCGAATCCTTTTCCTTGACCTGAGAAGGATGCAAATCGAGCATTTGTATCACGAGCACAACAAAACAAAGACCGTTGCAAGAGAAACTAACCAACGGACTTGAGTACAAATTCACAAATAAAACCAATAACCAAGGAAACGCTTCTACTACATATTAGTCCAGCTTCTGAAAGGATCTAAATAACACATGGAATAGAGCACAGATTTCTCACCATCACAATTAATGCAGTTAAGCAAAATCTCTCCAGCACCCAACTCTTCAACAGCCTTTGCAAGCTCATAAGCTCCAATTGGCCGACCTTCTCGTCCTCCATTGACCTTTGGGAAAACAATCAAAACTTGCTCAATTGATCCTACAAGCGGCCATTTTTTTACCACATAATGCAAATGAGAATATTATTCTCTAGAGAACCTTAGCCATCACTCGAAGGATTGCGAAATGCTTAATAACCCTTGGCAGGATACTTACTTATTTAAGATGTTTACAAATATCAAAGAAATTCTAATTTTCATCTGTTCCAAGCTCACCCATATTTCATAGCATCTGTTTTCGATCACTTTCTTGCCAGTGCTGCTTCAGTCATCACATCTTTCGTTAATGTTTACATTTTGAAATTGCACACATTCCTACTTAATCTTTGAAGTCAATCATTCTAGTTCAGTATATGATGACCAAAGTAAACAGATAAATGTAATTCAACTAGATAGCTAAATATTGACAAGTGACAATAAAGTAGCAAAAGAAAAGCTTACCGTGCACTGGTACCAAGCATATTCTTCTCCATTTGGACCTATGACAACATTGAAGTACCAAGAAGTTTTATATTGAAGTAACAACAAACATAATACGAACACGAACATTCCTACTCCCTCTAAATGCATCCCTTAGGTAGCCACAAGCGCAGACAAAGAGAACCAATTAACACAAAACGTTTCTTTACTGCGAAGGGGAATAAAAAGTTCATCCAATCTTGGTCAACCTTGAAAGAGTTGATGAAGACACAATTTCATTATTGGGTGGTTCCAGGCCACTCCAAGACAGAGAAGGATCTCCTCATTAACTATCAGGCAAAATATCTTACAGAGCGGACAGGGTTTCGTGCAACCAAATGACTTGCGTACTCAAAAGTTGACAATATGAAAAGGTGCATTACGAAGTAGGCGTATACCTGGATTTGTTACCCTTGTAGATCTGAACTCCACATCTTCAGGACTATTGATGTACATCCTACGAGGATCTATGCTTACCACCACTGCCTGGCAAAAAATAACCAGATAAAAATTACTTAAAAGTACATGAGTGTACATGCTCGAATGCTTTATCACTCGATAAACTGTCAATTGCCATTTGATAAAAAAAAAAAACTGTCAATCGCCAAATTTTTGTACTCCCTTAGCAACAACAAGGGACAAAAAGGCAGGCTCTTAGTGGTAGACAACAATAGAATCCACCATCGGACCATCCTATTAGAACGTATTGAAACAATTTAAGGAACTAGAAGAAGATTTTTAAGAATCTCTTTTAACAGGTGTTGGAAATTGGATGACAATCTGCTGCTGCAGCAACTAACCAATGAATAAGAGAAGCTGGTAGGAATTAACTGATCTATTGTTATACAAGTTTACATTTAAAGATAATTCGACACAAAAAATGAAATATAACATGAGCTCAAAGGCAAAAATGTAAAAATAGTTCAACATTGGCTGCCCTATCAAATGACTTTCCAGTGCACTCCAAAACATGCCATCAACATGAGGCTTTCCATGTTCATGAGTCATACCTATTGAGATCATCATGCTGCACCTTTGAGTAATTTTTAGTTAAATCAATTACAATAATGAAGTTTATCAGTCAAAGAATCGATCACAAATATATGACCACAAACAGTCTCCTGGAGTTCATAGTAGTGATACCAAGCATTTGAACACAAATGAAGGCCAAATACAAAACCGTTTGGAGAATACACATAACTACGTGCGTAATTAAGCAAAGAAATTACCTGATTCCCATAGACTCTAGATATCTGTTCTAAGCTGCTCTTTCCACTCTTCACCTATGAAAGGTGATCCACACAGTATCAGCGGAGGAGGAAACATGCTTACTTATCTACCAAGAATGCTTATGGTTAAGAAACTTAGAAAATGTCACATACTCCTGTTCTTAGATAATCTTCAGCAGCATAAACCGCATCACTGCCTATAGAAATCTTGTCCGCCCCAGATCTAAAGTATTCTGAAGCCACTTCTAGACTGGAATAGTACCTGAGAAGTCGTTGAAATGTCATATAACTGTCGTATATCTTCTGACTGCAGTAAAACTGAAACATGCCCGGATCGGGGGCCCAAAATTCAGAGGATATAGAATACATGCATAGTTATGGATAAACACTTAAAGTGTATATTACTCTTGGAACACCCCCAAGTAAATGCCTACCTGCCATTTGCGTCTGTGAAATCTCTAATTCCACCTCCAACAGTTAGTGGTACGAAAACATTTTCTGATGTGTATCTCAATACCTAAACTCCATTGTGAAAACAGAGAAGAAAATGACAATATCAGCGGGGGAAACAAGAAATCTGACATCATTCCATATGAATATCTGAAAGAAATGAACCTGCAGCATCGGTAAGTCACCCAGGGGGAAGTCGCGGAAACCAGTAATATTCAGAAAACTGACCTGCCAACAATATTCAAACGGAATTACTAGTCAACCAGTGGACTAAAAGCATCAAAATGCATCTTCACTTAAGACATCATACTTCATCCGCTCCATCCTTGTAATACTGCCCAGCAAGGTCCACAGGCTTGCCGAGGTTCCTCACCTGTAGGAAAATGTTATATGAATGCCTAAAAGTAGCAAAACTGTAATCTTTCTACCACATAAAATTCAGTCAAAAGTACCACGAATGTATGTATAATTCAGCAAAGTGAGACTTTCTGCTTAACTCCCAGACTATTATATTGAATGTCAAATTGCCTTGCAGTCCATATCCCCCTTTGAAGGTGTAATGTAACTTTTAATATAGGTATGGAAATATAGAGAATACTACTCTTTCTTTGGTGAACTGAGCTTCTGTTTATGTCTTAGTTCTATTCTTTTTTTTTATTTCTCCTCATAATTTTCCATGCAAGAATTTACCCTTTTACGTTTAGTGATATGTTTCCACCAACAGAAAAGGAGAGCTGATAAGTTTTCACACCTCATTCTCTTCCGTATGCTCTCTTACATCATATTGGTCGCCTTTGGTAACAATGAGATCTCCCTTGTCATTCGCCCTCACATCAAGACAAGCAATTACCTGAGAAAAGTTGTCACTAAAAAGTCTAAGCCCCAGATTAGAGAATCAATCACAACGGAGATACAATGCTCAACACCCACACGATTTGCAACAAACTAAGGCAGCAGCAAGTTGTATAGTTCAAGGGTAGTTTTCAAAGAGGGAAAAGCAAAGCCATTCAGAAATCCTCAGTCAAAGAATGTTACCCTTTTTGCAAGTTTTGAGGCATTCCCTTCTGTAGGCTTCTGTCTTCACATAATTATTCAGTCGTTAGATACTTTGACGGATAAGCTCAACACACATTAGATGAGCAGATTTCATAGGCACAAATATACCTTTGTTATGTGTGACTTTGGAGACAAGAATCTTCTCAATACCGTCAGACCCACATCTGAATAATCCATATCAAAGTAATAGGGTAAGTCCACATGAGATTACCTTACCATATCATATTCTTGCATCATGCAGACTAAACTTGTCAATGCTGGTTTGATATAAAAAATTAAGGAGATTTTCAATTTGCTGATACTACTACCACGATGGATGCAGCTAGTGCTGGAAGGATAAGTCATTAGCATAGCTTAGCAAGAGAATTTCACAAATTAGCCATTCAGTTCTGTCCATGCACATCAATTAGTCCAACAATATGAACCAAAGATAAAGATCCTAATATTGAGTTTCCCACACATTCCTAGGCGAAAGATTGAAGCTTAGAACATTACCTCATAGTAAATACAGAGGCTATAAATTAAAAGATTAAAGCGAAGCAATTCAAGAACAATGATAATTTACCTCCACTTTTCTCAGGGTGAAATTGTACTGCATGCACATTTCCCTTCCCTACAGAGGCTATGAAATTGTCGCCATAGTTGCAGGTAGAGGAAACCCAATCCACATTGTCGTTTGACTACGCAACAAAACCATTAAAAAGAACAGGGAGAAAAGGAAATAAGTTAGACAATCTGACGCAATAAACCTTTAAAATTTGCAACATAAACCATAAAAAAAATCATAATATGAAGATAAGCATACTGGTATGGCACGGTAGGAGTGAACAAAATAGACATGGTGATTTCCAATATCATCCAAAATTTCAAAGCCTTCTCTAACTTTCAAGGCATTCCAGCCAATGTGAGGCACTGTCAAACCACCAGATGCATCAAAGCGACCAACCACTCCAGGGATTATTCCAAGACCACCGACTGTTGTAAATGTAGCCATTGTCAACATGGGTATTGACAGATTAAATCGTTGATGATGCCATCAAAATAATACGCAAGTTAGAAAATAGGAACTTTCAGATCTAGTTAAATAATCATATCTATACTCAAATAAGCCAATTCATTTCTCTGAGACATTCACCACAGCTGTTTGATTTTCATCCTCACCATTTACCTCTGTTCCATGAACTATGAGCTGGTATGCTCTTCAGTTATCACGGTTTATGCAATGCAACTCAAGAATGATACTGTATTCTAGTGTATAGCCATGCTGCTCTCAATCTTAGTCCAAAACGTTGCAATTAATGACGAGACTAAAATCCCCTAAAATCTGTCTTAGAAAAAAATCCATCTGAAACAAAAGGAACAGGAAGGAAGAGAGAAAAAATAACAAAAGCATGATCTCCTGACCTGGGCCATTCTCCTCACTTGACTCAAAGAGTAGTTGCAGTCCAAGACATATGCCTAGGAAGGGGCGATCGTCCATAATATAAGTACAGAGAGCTTCAGCCATCCTGGAATTGAAGTTCTCAAACGTTAAAAAGTTCTCTTGTCCTAACACCTGAGTCACATGATTTTATGAATACAAGCTAACCTTAGATAACCTTTAATATTCATATTGTGTAGAATTTGGGAAGACTCTCGCGCAACTCACATAATAATCAAGACAGAGAACTCCAGAAAGAATACATGAAATGGTCCACAGTGCAAGATAATCTCACTAGCAGTCTTTCAACTTTTACTATGTCTGTTGCATCATATAAAAGAAAAATTTTGCGACCATTGTTTATCAATGTTAAAGATTAAACTCGTAGATAATGGTAGATAGCATTTCATATGCACTTACAAAGAACACAAGCTACCTGGACTAGACCTCCAATGTGCTAAAAAAGAATGGCGGTCCTTCGAATCTTCAATGGGTAACAATTGGGAGATAAGGTGAAAATAGGTGCATACCCTTTCTTATTCAACACTTCCATGGCGGAAGCAAATGCCCCGACGCCCGGGAAGATGAGGCGATTTGCATCCAAAATATCTTCAGGAGTTTGCACCTATACATGTACAAATGATAAGAAAAGTTCTAGACCCAAAGAAAGTCTCAGAATATTGATTATATCAACACGAAAGCCAAAAATTAGCACTCGCCCGAACCTTAAACTAGCAGCAAAACTCGAATCCTAACAATACAGCCCGACATTACACAGGAAAAAAAGTTGAAGAGAAGAAGAAAGATTAAATCTTTAGACACCCATCATGATGGGTTTCACTTCTTGAAAAATTTGCAAGTTCCCAGTCTCCATCAAATGAAAAGACCCAAAATAGAGAAGACAAGAAAGATTACATCTTTAATGTCGAAGCCGAGATGGCGAATAGCATTCCGGACGCTACGGACGTTGCCAGCACCATAATCAAGCAGAGTCACCACTGCAAACAACACCAACACAAGCACAAAACACTGAGAACCATAGAGTCCCAGGGAGAGAGACAGACACAGTGAGAGAGAGAGATGGTTGGTGCGCACCAGAATCTCCTCCCCGAGAGGCGGCGCGAACGGCGAAGGCTCTGGGTGACTTGAGCTTGAGGCGGGCCTTGTTCGAGCGGCAGTAAAGGAGAGATTGTGAAGTAGCAGACGAAGAAGATGTTGGTAAGAGCGATTTAGGTGTGAAAGCTGAGCCAAGGGGCGCCGCCTCCATTTTGCAGAAGAAGCTGTTCGTATTGTCCCTCTCTCTCTCTCTCTCTCTCTCTGAGCTGCTTGGCTTTGATTTTGATACCAGCAGCAGTTAAGACTTGAAAAGGAAGAGCAGTAACGCTGTACTCTGCAAAATAGATTGGTCCGAAGGGCCACTGTACACTTTGCTCCTCGCGTGTCCCCATTAGACAAAAAAAAAAGAGTACGAAATTCTTACTTGGAAAAGCTGCATTTTTCATCCTTTCACCTTGTGGGACGGAATTCACACTTCCTTTTTCATCAAAATTTGACCTAAGGGGCTGGAGCCTCGCCAATGGTTGGACAAGACATAAATCCGGCGAGTTCGGACCTTGTCCATAGAGGCAAGTAGGCAAGTCTCGATCCTTGCCAGCCTAGCACGAAGCCACCCTCACGGCCATTCGGCAAGGGCGAGTCTTGCCGAACTTGGCCTTTGGCCGATTGACGAGGTCCAACAACTAACAAGAGAAAAAAGAAAGGGAAGGAAAAAAAATAAAAAAATAAAAAATTCGGAAAAAGATTAAAATATTATTAGAAGTTCTCATAGTCAACATTTGCTAATGTTTCATCAGTAATATCTAGCCAAAATTAGCTAGAATGACACATTTCCTAGCAAATCTTTATTAGCAATGATGCTTACTTATGTTATTATTTCTTTCATTGTGACATTCGAGTACTTACTCGATATTCTAGCGTCTTGTGTCAATTTTCTTCTTGGTAACGATGGAAAAGAGTCAGAACGGGCAATTCATCTTCACGTATTATAATCGAATATTATAATCATGTGATCATATCAAGTCACGTAATTGAAGAGCACTATATTTATATGTGTTAAAACTTCCTGATCAATTCGTGTCACCTTCAAGATCGCAATACAATGTTGTATAAACATATTAAATTGTGCATATTGCCAGCCCTAATAAGAATTAAAAACGAAAAATTAGACGTCATGTATCGACATCGTTCTCCCTTCTTTAACTGGATGAAGATTCAATAGGTGCTCCGATTAATAGCACTAGTTGAATCGTTCTCGGTCCCTTGCAAATGATTATTGCATTGTCAATCCCATTCCAACTCAACACCACCCAAAGAAGAAAGAAAAATCACAGGCGAAAATCATTCTCCATGTCCATTTTACCTTGGGTTACACTGCACTAACAAGGAAAAAGAGTAGCAATATCAAACAGTTTTCCCATTAAGTAACAGGCCAAGTGAAATCCTCGAGATAGCATAACCACAATGTCAAATATGTACGTCACTTATTTGGAACATCAGCTTAAAAGTACCCAGAAAGAAAACCAGATCCTCATGCAGCTTTGGCAAATCCAACTCTCAGCTTGCCATAGTCAAAGACGGTATGATACTGACCCATGAAAACGTCGCCCAGTATCCTGCATCAAATGCAATTAGCTGGTGAGAAAAAACTCTATCAAAAAGTAGGTGGGATTCGTCCGGTCCATTGTAATCCCGAAGTTTCATGATTATTTAAGAACAAAAGTATCATGGAAGCTATTAGTTGGAAACCACACACACCAGAGAGGCCCTCTAGGAGGAGGGACATCCAAAGCCGTAAATCCGCTTATGCATTGAGCCGAGTCTCCATCTCCTACCTTCAAAACGTACTGATGGCCCAAAAGCAGAAGTTAGATACATGAATGACAGAGTAAAAGGAGAGAGGAGCATGTGAGAGAAAACAATTTTGTGTTCCCTGCTGAACAAAAGCTCTACTTGACCAAGGCGAGATAAAATGAGCATGACCCGAGGAAGCTACTAAAGGTGCAGGGAGGAAAACAATTACATACTTCAAGGCCGTTACTGCATTTTCTATTAGCAAACAGTTATCTTTATGCAATGCTTCCGCTTTTCCCATGGTCTGTAACACTCCAATTGTTTCAATAGATAGACAATCATACACTTGACAACCTAATATCTAAGTGCAATCGTCTGGAAAGCTCCCTCCTCACTTCCACTTAGGTATCTCAATCATGATTGTGCATCTTCCATTTGATATATCGACTGTGTTGTGCTTTTCAGAAAACCATACATCAAATGAGCCCTATATCAAGTCCATATACCAGCTCCAGCCTGGTTTAGCCAGGAAAGCATTCCCAAGGGAGTGTGTCAAGTATAAAGTAACACCCACTACTATTTAGCATCTACCTGAAATTTGCCATCGCATTAAGTTTCTATAAGTGGGGGATTCACCTGCCCACGGCTATTCGGAAAAGGAACTAGAGATAATGAAATGAATGACGGTCCATGGTCCCTAATTATACAATCAAAGAGAAAATTGAAGAGAACCACCTACGCAAACATAACATAAAAACCACGAAATACATAGGGTTGGTGATAGAAAGACCAAGAACAATCAACAGATTGCACCATACCTGCTCAGGGGAGAGATCAAATACCCTTCCTCCAATTGTAAATGAGACATTGGGCATGGATGACAAGCCACCACAGTCAACGGCAGATTCGCCCATTGGACTAGGCAATCGACCGCAAAGCTGCACAAATAAATGCAGGAATAAATGAAAAGAAGAGATAAAATCATAGATGGAAAATGGAAAATTAAGTCATATCACCTCATTCACATAGTTGAGTATTCGATCCTGCGTCTCATTCTGCCGAATTTGGTTCTGCATCCACACAACAGTCATCTCACATGTAGAGCACATCGCATCAGTCAGACGACCAGAGACTCTCTTATTTTTTCCCTCCACAACACTCTCAATGCCCATGCTGAAATTTTCCACCGTAATGAAACGATAAACAAGCAATAAAAATCAGAACAAACGTACTGGAAGGAATCAGCACAGAAGATTGTGAGTTAAAACAAAACAAAACAGGTGTCCAAACTAACCTAACCCCTCGAGTACCATCAAACGTACATAATCCAATCTCTGAGCATATTTTATGAGGCTCTTCCTGCCACATTATGAAGCTATGTGTGAGAAGTTCAACAGGAGGATCCAGAATCATATAAACAATTTCTAGATATCATTCGAAGGACTGGCATAGAAACTTTGCAAGAACCTTTGCTAAAAGCATCTGAATAATGGTCTCCCCATACTGCGCAACTACAGCCTTGCATTCTTCACTCACAACACCAGCAGCTCCAATAGCGTGGTTGACTTCAGTGATGATAGTCTACTCGTAAAAGCATTTGAACAATGGATTGAAAGCAAGAAAATTCACAAACTAGGTTAGAAGACATATCCTTGAGTTGCGGAAGTACAAATTTCCAGCAACCGAATTCAATGAACATATCACCATAGAAGTTGGCCAAAGACAAAGAAGACACACTACCAAAAAGGAACTGAACCACATGTAACTCCCTCTGCCCTCTACGTTGTCTAGTAGTCAATTCAAAGAAGCACTAATGCTGTTGGTAAGGGGAGGGGTCAGATGAAAATTTGCGTAAAAAATGCCTCCCCTCCTCTCCCTTCACATAAATTTTAATTCTTTTACCATTTTCAACCGAAATTTTATTCCCCCTTTTCCCTCTTTCCTAAACATAGCATAAAGGATACTAAAGACAGAAAAAGAGGAAAGGACTATTAGGTTTCATCTCCATGTGAGTGGTAAGCAACTTAGGTAAATTATCTATAAATAAAAGGTAATCAATGGACACCAGACGCACAACACGCATAAAACCTCATACACACCGTTGGACCGGCCAACAGAGAGGTCCCTGAATCTGCAATTGCTGAACAGCCACCAGCACAAAATCCTGAAAATTCACGTCAGAAAGTACATAAAGTAATTTCATGAGAAGCTATTCATTCAAGAAAAATGCTCAGAATGCAGTAGTAATGTTATGCTCACCAGTTGTTTTACCATCAATCAGAACATCGCCCATATCAAACTGCCAGTGTGAACAAACAGTAAGACAATCTTAGAAATAAAAGAAAGATATGTCTCATGCTAGTAGTGCCAGTAATTAGAGCAATGCTCCTGCATACTGACCTGCCAATACCCTTTTCGGGTCACAGGAACATATGTGTGGTCCCCTTCATAGTGATTGGGATCCACCCCACCAAACACAATTTCACCTCCATCTTCCTCCTCAGCATTACGGTTAAACCAAAATGAGAAAACTGGGTCTTTAACAAGCCCTTGATCGACCATGTTATACCTAGAACAGAAAGTACAAGGTTCAGCATTCTTCTGCCAGTGAAGTTTACAACACGTTTCAACAATGAATATCTAGATGTGCATTTAGCCATGACGCACCAAACAGGAACTGCGTTCCCCACCGAGATTTCTTGGAACCCAAGACCAAGGATGCCATCAAACTTGGCTGCCATGAAAGTGAGGCCGGGTTCCTTGGTTGCCTCGATAAAATCCTAGATAAGAGTAGACCAACTAATTTGAACAAATCCAGCAACAATGAGGGAGCCACCATGAATTAAATTGAAGAACAGAGGCATGAGATACCTGATCCTCCACTATAAGATCACCAACTTTCACATGATCTTGACTAAAGAACCCAGAAATTGATCCAGTGCCATAATGTATATCAGCTGATTTCCCTGCATGATGAACAAGAGCAAAGGAATAATTTGAAAATGCTGCTTCTAGGATTTCTTTGCATCAGCAGATCCACACCATATAAGTAACATGGGGAATCAAGAATTTATATGCATCAGCAGCTCAACACCATAATTTATAACATGAGGAATCACGTAAAACTAAATGCACCACAACGCAGATATTGATCATTTTCCGGTCATCCAATACTCAAATACACAAGGTCAACTCTTTGGCCAGGATCTGACCAAAAAAAAATAAAACTCTTTGGCCAGACTGGAAAAGGAGTAATGGGAGAATGTCACCCAAACATCACATGATGATACAAGTCATTTTGATCAAGGAGCTGTCAACAGTATCCGGCTCATCCACTGAAGTGGGTGCACTGCTCTTTGAGCAAATGTACCATTTATGCAGAGAAGATTGCCCAAGATTGCGCTTGAAACTTTGTTCGAAATGCACGCACCATAAATAGACAAAAATGTCCGACATCTGAAGATTACCTAAGATCGTCCTTTCTGAAACTCTAAAACATCTAAATTACAATAGAGAGAACAGTGGGAAGTTAATAAGATGCAGAACAAACCATTCTTCTTGTAAGTACTTGAGCTGCTTGACTTGTATCGTGGATGCATATAGCAAGCAATCTGCACCAGTTTACCAATGGTAATTAAGATAATCTATAAAGTTGATTGGCTTGGAGTGATGAAATGGAACTCGAAAGGCAAAACTCACAGAGAAATGACACTTTGAAGAGGGCACCCACAAATTTGAACTGCCTGTGTCGAAAATCACAGTGAAGTTCTGTGGGGGAGTACCTACACCGATCTCACCAAAATATTGAGCATCCATGTAATTTTTTAGTGCTACAACATCAGAATCCCCCGAGTCTCTGACGTTCCCATTGAGATGATGCTTCCCAGCGGAAGGCCTCATTAATAGCTCGCCTTCATTAACATCAAGCCCAGCAGCAATCCGGCTGTTCTTATCAAGTCTCCTCCTTTTGAGTCCAATGCGAAGCAACCCATCACCAGATGCAGAAAGCACCACAGGGAAAAAGAGGAAGCAACCCAAAAAAGTCGCCGTGACCGGATTTAGTTTAGTTCCCATATCTCAGACACTGCAAGAGGGAAAAAAAAAAGGAGCTTTCAGTAAGACCAAACATATATAAACTCCCCCCCAGAATCGCAACGTAATAATCGAGGTCGAGGTCGAGGTCGAGGTCGAGGTCAGGGTTGAACAAGATGAAACATCGGATAACACGACTCGCCGCATCACGAAACATTCACAACAACCAATGACTAGCTTTGTCCTGGCTGAAAAAACACCGTCATCATCGAAATTGAGCTAGCAAGCAATTTCTTAAAAGCCAAGACTCCAGGAGCCCATGTTCGTTCGCGCTTCGCAGCAACAGTAGTAGCAACAGACAGACTTATACGATCAAACAAGACGCACGAGTTTTCACGCCAACATCGTCCACACCCCGCGGCAGTTACGACGACGGGAGATCCTCGCCTCCAAAAGAAACTCAACGCGAAACAAAAATTTCGACAACCCAGTTAAGAGTTCCGGGATCGCAACATCGGCACCGAAATCAGGAGCCGACCCTCGATCAACAACAACCCGAAGACTAGAAATTCCAAACGGCAAGCCGCATGGCGGCAACGATAATGCGTAATTCGCAACGCCCCGTCGCCAGTCACCGGTCGGCAACAGGCGAAAGCAAGAACCGAAACAGGGCACGACGCTAGCTCAAGGGGACGATCAGCGAATGCACAGAATCGAGATCAGGAGCGGTCGGTGCTAAGAATTCGAACGCATTTTGCTTACGGTTCGAGGGCGGAGAGGATTGGTGAGCCGAATCGAGCAGCTGGGACTTTCGCACCGGAACTACTCTCGTGCGGTTCGCCCTTTTTAAGGAAGGAAGGGAGAAGCAGCGCCCTCGGTAATACCGGGAACTCCGGAGGATCGGGACCGTCCACGTGTCAGTGAGGCGCCCGTCGGATTTGCCACGAAGGCGTGAAATGGGGACACGACACGCTCTTTTTATTTTTTTTTTCCCCGAACTGTTGGTTGTTATTTTTTGACCAAAACAAAAAAAGTACTATTATTATTCCGTTTGTTTTTCTTATCCGCGAAGGAAAGATTTTTTTAGAGTTTTTGTTTGTTGCCTTTGGTTCTTGGAAAGATAGCCCTTTTGGTGCTTTCGGCTTTTCCCGATATTGGAACCGTTCGATCGACGAGATGTCGTCGCAGAGTCCATCCCATCTACATCATCAAATCGTAAGCGTGCGTACTCGATCCAATTTGAATTATTGTTTCGATGAATCCCATAAATCCTACTAAATCTTACCGGTCAAATTTTGTTCAGACGTATATTAAGTTGAATAGACGAAATTTATCAAATAATAAGATGGTCGCACTATAATATCGTTAGTAAATCCGCTATCAACTTGTACGTTGGACATTTTGCTATATGTGAAAAGATTTTCTAGGGTTTAGTGAGCCTATGGAGTGGTAATTTCTAGATAGATAGTTGCTATGGTCGTTCCTCTTTAATCTCTTACTCATAAAAAAAGAATTTTGTATCGATTTTATGATTTTTTGACCGATCAAACTGTCAAATGATATAAGCAACTTATACCAAAAAAGTCGGCCTCGACATGCTGATAGACTGATCGGTATTTGGTTAAGCTTGGTGGATCAACTAATTTGTTACTTGCCTCTACACACTTATGGGATGCTCTTCCTAAAATAGGGCACTAATGCACTCCTTAAATTGAATCGGTTTGCATTTTCTACTTTCGTATTGCTTCACTTATCCCCTCCCCTCTCTTGTTCGAAAAAGAAAATGTTAAGAGAATTGAGGGAATTGCATATTCAATTCAAAGATAAAACATAATCCAATAAAAAAATTCAAATTCACAGACCATAAAAAATTCAAATTCGAATATATATATATTCCGATATAGATCGATCTAATATAGGTAGAGTAGAAGTAATTAAACCTGGATCATTAGATTGGAAGAGTAGGAGTTACAGTTGACTTTAATTCATCATTTAACGTCTCTAATCCAAAACAAAAGAAGAAATTTTGGTTTCATTCGGCACCTTTATAGAAGATGGATAAATTCCTAGACACGGTTATATCTAAGATATGACCTGAACGAAACAAAAAAATTTGATCCATAACATCTACGTCTGTGTTGTGTAGTTCCAAAAACCTTATTTTGATTTATTGTCTCTTTATGGTGGGCTAATTCTGAAAAAAAAAAAGTGCAAATTTTACCTTTGGTGATAATTTTGGCTTGAACTTTTTTTTGTCTCAATAAAAGGCATCGACTTTGACTCGAGTCCCAAATTTGACCCATTTGATATGAAATTTTCAAATTGTTCTGGCTAGATTTAGGATTTAAGTGAAAGTTTGTGAATTTTTATAAGAGAAAAAAAGTTCAGGCCAGAATTGTCCTTTTAGGTAAAGTTTGTGCTTTTTTTTTTAAATTTTATTAGGCCATTTTCTGGTACAAAAGATGTCGAGATATATTTGGAGTGAGGTTTACGTTTTTTTTTTTTTTCACTTATACTTAAAATTTTAGAGTTTAATATTTCACTTTTGTTTATAACACCTCAAATGATTTAGACATATATATTGATATCTGAAGTTACATAAAGTTTCTTGTTTGCATAATAATTTCGTTCAATTTAGAATGCGAAAGTCCAAAAACAAATTGGGCCTCACAACAACAATGCATCGCTTCCTTAGAAATGTTTATTAAGTAGTAGGACTTCTTCTCGAACAATAGATTAATCCTATTGCTTTTCTCGTAATGACAAACTCTTATTAGATAATTGATTATACTTATTTACATGCTCACTAAGAATTTGTCAGACCATTTAGATAGATCACCTTGCTTATACTTGATTATACTTTTTACCTCCCTTCAAAATTTGAAAAAAAAAAAGATTTAAGTTTTAAGAAATTGTAAAAATATTATATACGATTATACATGTCAATATATGTCTATAAAGTATTATAGATATGCATTCACTTAGTAGCTTAGCTCCAATGATCCTAGGAGACATGACCACTGTCTGTTTGCAGCGAATAATACATGAGTAATTTTATTCTTTTGGCTTAGGCCCATTTTTACACCCCAGAAATATTTTCAATATTTCACGTAAATAAAAAATCAAGTTGTGAGAGCCTTATGATTTTACAAAATCCTAATTTTTATACCCTTTGAGAAATAGTACCCCCTATCCCGTTCCTTTGATCGTTAGCCTGAATCAGCAGCAAGAACTTTGAAAAATAAGAAAATTTTTAGAGTTCCTCCAAATTTGAGTAAAAGGCAAACATGAAAGTTGCACGAGATAAATCGTTTATCCTTGCACAAGAACAAAAACAAGCGATAACCAAACGGGGCTTTCCCCACAAAATTATTCCTCATATATCATGTGTTCTCATTGATGCAACTTCTTGTAACGGCATCGTCACTAGCACCGCCATGGTTAGGATGAACGCCGCCGACGACCGAGGCAATAGCCGCCACGAGAGCCGCTGTGAAGTTCGGGTCTGCTGTGATGGCGGCCGTTGTTGTGTCAGCTGTGTTGGCCATATAGGATGGCACTTGCTTCATCTGATTGCTCACCACCTGAAGAAGCTCGGATTGGTTCAAGGCCTGACCTAGCTGGCTTTGCATGGCAGAACCCAAGAACAACGGCCTTCGCAGCTGCATGGGGTCGCTGATAGTATCATTAGTGGGAGTGGCGTGTGTGAGGTCCAATGTGACAGTAGGAAACGGTGCAGTCGCAGAGAGCGTGGCCAGACTTGGCAGCGAACCAGGAAACGATGCGTTTCCAGCGACGTAATGCGAGCTGGCAATCAATCCATCCGAACTCGTCATCGAACCAGAGAGAATCATCGATGCAGCCGATGAAGTGGTTGATGCCATGGCCATTGCAGCTTGAGGAAGCGGGTGGTTGTGTTGTCCTTCATAAGTTGTTACCAGGATTGCTTTGTCTTCTGCACATCTTTGTACCTGCCAATTTTCACATTATTATCGTCAGTAGTGCATTGTCAAATAAACCCATTTGCAGGAGCTAGATTTGTATTAGATCTCGTAGGGTGATCTCGGCTTAGGTTTCGGATCAACACTGTGAATATAATTAGCTACTTTTAGATATTACAACTAAAGATACAAGGAAGTTTTCTCTGCATTCTTATGCCAAACAAAGCGGGAGGCTCTAGCAATAAGTGAAAGAACCTGACGACACAGCAATGTTAGATATATGGACTGGTTCTGCAATATTGACATGATGGCCCCAAATATAAGAAAAGGTGCAGAAACATATGGAGTTCATGCCTTTTTCTATGAGATCCAATGTAAGTCGTACTTGTGAGAGTTGTTTGAATAAAGAGTTGGTCAGACCATTAGAGAATTTCATCATTCAAATCTCTTGTAAGGCCTGTGCTATGCTCCAGCCTCGTCAAATAAAATCTAGCCTAAACACGGGCAAGGTACACTAAATCCTCACAAAATGTGCGTGTAAGCACAACCTAACACAGTTTAGGAAGCATAGATGTCATCTGCACATTCCTTGTGGATTCCCATTCAAGACTTATGAATATGTGAAAGCTAGATTATAACATTATATTGTAGTAATTACTTTGGACATTGGACAGCATGAATTCAAGAACACACTACCTGTTTGCGAACTGGACAGCCGACCGCCATAGAACAGCGATAATAAGCTCGAGGGCATGGGTTTCCTTTCGCCATCTTTTGCCCATATTTCCTCCACTGACAACCGTCTGCAATCTGGGTAGATAAACACATATTTTAAGACATTGATCATAATCATTAGCTTCACAAGAACTCGAAACCCTAATGAGAGGGTGTGGCTACTGTCTGAAAGCAAAGCAGCAAAAACCTTCTACATAGATGTTGAGTCAAACAGCACGTAGTACGGACAGATCTTCATTGTGATCAGCCTTTCTCCTGTGACTTTTCCGAAAGGCATGGGTCCGTTTTTGTTCAAAATCTTGATGCGCAAGATTGCTACTTTTCTATTGACTTTGCTACGAAAACCCTCCGACAAAAGGAAAAGAACATCGTGTGCTTTGTCCAATCGAGTGTTGCTGAGGAAACTCGAAAAGTTGTGCAGACACGGCCGGTTAAAGTTTCTACTTTATTTGCATTGCACTGATCACGAATTGCATCCTTCGGTTGTTGGCCTGGCTGTTTTCATGCGCTTCTTTATATGGTTTTCTGAAGTCATTTCACACTGTTCGAGTACTTTCTGGATTGTGCTCTCAAGTTGCAATTTCCGGGAGATTTACAATGCGCATTATATTTCAAATTTATGCATAAAACATGAGAAGAAGAATATGCTTCTAATACCTACAATGACCTTGTACGACATTGCATATATTACTGAGTTTGTAGCAAGCAAGACATTGATTTCGTGATCGCTTCTAGGGAAAGCAAACTTACTGCGTAGTTCTAATTGAACATGTTTGTCCATCATATCCTAATTCACGAGAAACTTATGTAGTCTATGTATATTATTCTAACAAACTTTGCATATGGTGGACGATTGACAAAAATGTAATATTTCGATGACAAATGCATTTACTCACCATGGATGCCTCTGAGCGAGCTCGAACTGACACCCGGGCTTTCTTAATCATGGCCATTGTTTCGGCCGCTTGATCAGTGTTGGAACTAAGTTTCTGCGCTTTAGTCGGAGACCATGGAGCATCATCTCTCCTCCGTCGATGATCAATAGATTCGCTTTTGTTAGGATCAGGAAATGGCATGACTTCGCTCGTAGAGCTTTCCCTCGGCGTCTTGAAGTACTCCATTGACTCCACTATATTGTTTTGAGGTGAGTTCAAGCCATCCCGCGGTTTATCTTCCGACACTGTTTGTGAATTCTCATCTTTTCTAGTAGATTTCTCGCAATCCTCTAGCGTTTTACCATTCACCTTAACATATGTAGATATTCTCATGTAAGATAATTAAGACACAACTTTCCTGAAAAGAAAATTGTCATAGCTATAAGGGTCTATACACGTATATGCTTATGTAGTATGTATAATATGCAGTATAGTACAATAGTTTGGTTGATTAATTTATTTCATTTCAATTTCACCAATCTCATTCCATGGAATATAGATCATATTGGTCAAACAAATCAATGTCACCAATTTCTGAACTTTTCAACTAACAATAATATGTGAAAAATAATAACAGATTAACTTAATTACCTTTTCAAAATCTGTGGTCTTGGCTTGAGGACTCGCCCGATGCCTTTGCATTAATGAAAGGAGATGAACTTGTAAGGTGTTGCAATTACTGTTGACCTGATAAATCATGCTCTTCAGGCGTTGATTTTCCGCGTTCATCCTGTCTAATTCAGCTTTCAGGACTGCCAACTGGAAAAAACAAAAACAAAAGAAAAAATCTTTATGTTCACAAATGATCAAAGTAAGATATATAGGAATATGAATTGGACCTAATAATCAGACGAGGCCTAAAGGTCAATCAATTAATCAAGACACGCATACCTCAGTTGAGTTCATGCACCTGTGTTCCTTGCCCGGTGCTTCTTCTTCATCAACGAGTGATTTATCGCTACCGATATTCTCCGTGAGAAGATTCAATCCAGTCTACATGGTCATATAAATAAATCGAGATATAAGATTATTAGGTTTCTATATAAGATTTAAACTAACAGTAAAGTTAATTTTTAACGTGATATCACCGCAATCTGTGCCGGGAAAGCTTCTTAACAGTTTCAAAAGCAAAAGTTTTCAATTGGTGCAAATAGTGAGTACATATCAACTTCAAGCGTGTGAATAAAAGTATAAAGAAACTCAAGCATATAAGAATAGCTTTGAGTACTTGCAAACTTACGTCGAGTTTCATCTCCTGATCCTCCTCTAGACTATCCTCCACGTTCTCGCTCTTGACTGCGGAGCTCGCTTCTTCTCTCGAGCTTTTGTCAATGGCGAAGAAGTTCAGCTCATTAATCACCCTATCTTTGCGTCCTGCGGCTGATACCGATGCCGCCGCCGCCAAAGAGACGGCGCCGTGCTGGCTCCGGTCCATCTCGGCTTGCATCATTTCATGCTTCCATACGGTCGACCTCACGATCAATGGCTCTCTGACCGATCGATTGTCACTGCAATTGAATTTGGTAGCTAGAAGGTCAACATTGATGAAGTGGGTGTTTGCACTTTTGTCCATGAACTGAGCTAATTGGGGGGGGAGAGAGAGAGAGAGAGAGAGAGAGAGAGAGAGAGAGAGAGAGAGAGTTGGTTGGTGTGGGGAAGAAGAAGAAAGTCTTCCTAAGGATGCAATGGACTCGGCATTTAAAAAGGGTTTGGACTAAGACCGAGTGTGAAAACAAAGCTTATATTCCTAGCATGAAGAAATCGGAGCGAATGATGTAAGATGGTGCGTCAATTAGACACTTGGCACCCACACTGAGAGAGAATATATATTTATATATATTTATATGTATTATTTTTCCTCCCCTTTAGCTTCTGTAGTCCGTTAACATTTCTTGTAGATTTAGACCACATCAATATTATTTCCAGATTAGTGTGAAAAAGACTGGGAAATTTCTCTGCTAAGCGAACGAACAGATGGATCTGTTTCTTCTGTAATCCATTTAACATGTGAATTCTAGGTTCAAAATCTTGGCTGCATGAGCTCACCGTGAATTACCTGCGCCATGCAAGTGCAAGCAAATCCTAGAAACGTATGCAGCCGCTGAAGAGCAAGTTGTCAAACCTGATTTTGCCTAACTTAGTCGGCTGTTTGTCTTTAATTTTGTGGAGCTGTAAGTGCTGTAAATCATGAATACAAAGCGTTCACATTCCATTTTAACAATTATTTCGTCTTTCTATCTTAAATTATTGGATTTATAGGGGGAAAGAGAGAGGACATGGGAGGAAATTTGTTCAAGCATGAGATTGGCTCTTGATAATAATAGTTTAATTAGAGAAGCTGTACAAGGAGAAACGTAGGTGTGGAAACCAAACTAGGTGTTTATCTGTACTCAAGCGATATGGGGACCTGGCACCTTGGTTTTGTAGTAGACAATGACGGATTACGATTGAAAGAGAGAGTTTGACTAAAGTGACAAATGCGCCAATTTGCGCTCTCTCCTTTTTCAGTAATTAGATACATGGAAAAAAACTAAACAAAACGCATTGATGCAACAAAAACGACAGATAACACAGATAAATAAATTTGCAACACGCGCGAAGGCGCAATACACTTACATGCACGATTTAGGGACAATTCTATTACTATATATACTGTGTTTGACCATTCGAAAAGAACACAACCCTAGGTACCATGAAAAAAGAAACCGAAATTAACTTAGTACGAGTAAAGAAGTTCGGAAAAATAAGCAAAATCACATAGAAAGTACACCTAAAATTAGAAAAGTGGTCGAAATCCCATGATAAGATGGATTTTGAGGCTTGAAAAGACGGGAAAGCGGATCTTTCGTTTGGATGTAGCATAGTGCACGAAGCGGGCTTTCTAATTGATACCACGAATCTTGAAAATATGACAAAAGTTATGGCTTATTTATCGAACGTTCTGCGATTTCGTGGTCCGGGCCAACCTATTTATCTTCTACCTATCTGAATATTCCCGAATGTCATCAGCAGCCGTGTTTATGTCATATATCCATGTACAAGCCGAGATACAAATAGCACTACACCCAAATCATTACGTCCAATGACATATCTATCTTACTCTGTTTTTGATGGAGAGATAAGAAAAGGGAAAATTACCCAATAGGTCCTACAACAATTATATAGATGTCAAGTTAATTTTAAATTTACCTTTATTCAAAATTTCAATATAATCCTTTTGATTAATTTTTTTATTTGAAAATCACTAATGAGATAGCAAGTTATCTCCAGCTGTCCTATTTAACACACTGCTACGTCAGTAATTTTCAGCTAAAATTAGTTGGAATGAATATATTGGAATTTCGCACAAAGGTTTTAGACTAAATTTGGATAATTAAAAAGTTTAGGATTGAATTAATATCCGTACAACACATTTAGGTCCGATTGGACAATTTCTCCTATAAGAAACCACCTCGAAAACTCTAAATATCAATATTGTTTCCCCTTTTGATTTTTGATTTCTCCAATTTTCATTTAATATGTTATTGCCTACCAAAGAGAATTGCCCACTCGGCCCTTTAAGAAATGCCCCAGCCAAGTTCTCCTCTAGTCTTCCTTTACCTCATCATTTGTCAAAAGGAAAAGCTTTAACTTTTTAACCGAATTAGAGACTACTGTTGACTATAGTCTAGTACGTTCCCATTAGTACTGATTCTACAGGCAAAGGAGTCAAGATCCGGAAGTGTTCCTTTTCTATGACAAAAATGTGTCCGTGTTTCCACTAGCTTGCACCATTTTATGGGTTAGCTTGATTTTAGGTTATATAAAGACAAAGGGGCATGTTTTCTTCTGCTTAGACTCATATCAATGCCGCATTGATGTGATTATGTCTGGTATATCGAGTTTACTCAAATGGAATGAAATCCTCTTACGTTCATAACCTAAAAGGTGCACTCGCACATATGCAACAAGGTAGCTGTGTCGGCAAGATGTTCTGCACTTTTGCGAGGATCATTGCTTTGTTCATCGCAAAACTTCAAGAATTAGAGATGATAATGAATTTACGCTTCCTTATAAAGTCATGTCTTCGACGATATTGCGTCGACCCCTAAAAGGTCTAAAACATTATCTGCCTCTCTATTGCTTACTTAATATCATTGGGGACTAAAATGGTGAGTTATATTGCTCAAGGTGGCTCCTTTCGATAACATAATTGGCCATTTTTTTGCTTATGTAGCACATGCAAGGATTCTACGGATTAATTTTAATGAGGAAAATTATAAAAAAAGTCATAAACCTATTATAATTGTGTCCTAAACCTTTTGCATTTAAGTTAATTCAGTAAATTTGGCTATTTTTTGATTGGTCGACATTGATGTCGACGCCAACTGTCTTATGTGGCGCAACTAGTAACGTAGATAATTTTTAATAATATTTTAATATTTTTTTTGAATTTTCTATTTGTTTTTTCTTTTACTTTTTTTTTCCTTTTCTTTCTCTTTCTTTTTTTTTTTCTTTCTTCCTCTGGTCGGCTAGGGTGAGGCTTGACCTCATCGTCACTAGGCGATTTCGAGCTTGCCTAGCCATAGTGAGGTTGAGCTTTGCCCAGCCACTGGCGAGGTCGAGCCTTGCCCTCCTGTCTAGCCTTCGCAATTATCACTGCAGAGTAGCTCATACCGTCGAGCGACGAAGAGAGTTGCAACAACAATAGTCATGGGAGTAACAGATCAAGTTGGCCCTCACTGCCCCTCGCCTCTGGCCGGTTGCCATGGTTTGGTGGCCAACTAGAGGAAGAAGAAGACAAAAAGAAAGAAAGAAAAAAGAAAAGAAAAAAATTCAAAATTTTTTAAATATTATTTAAAAATTACAACATCAGTGCTGCCCGATCAAAAATGGCCAAATAGACTGAATTTGCATAAATGTAAAATGTTAGGACTCAGTTGGCAAAAATAAAAAGGGTTTAAAACTGAATTGGCATAATTGTAATAAATTTAAGACTTTTTGGGTAATTTTTCCAATTTTTAATGACTAATTTATGCTAACTTAATCTTGTTCAATTGAGCTTCTTAATAGAGAGGAAATGTTATCGAATTAATGTTTCCCTCTAATTATATCAAGATATGAAGGATATCACTATCAGTAGTCATTTCTCTTTATTGATATCGGATGTTTTACATAGGCATGCAATGCGGAATTTTAGGTTAATGGGAGGGTCGGACCAAGATTTGACTAGTTCTCCCGTGTTTTCTTCTTGTCTTTCCTCCTCCTTTTCTTGAATAACTCATTCCAACTTACATATCGACTTGGAAAGTAACTGTACAAACTTTTTTCCACGCCCATCATAATTATCATTTGTCAAACATCACGGAAAAAACCACAGTTTTCTTTGGACTTGGAGGGAGGAGGCGCTGTCATTAATTATCATGTTGTCGATGGAACTGTGCACACACTCATACGAGCATCAAGAGATCAAATCAAAGCAATCCGAAGAACTATACTTTGGATTCTAACCTCAGTTTGAAGAAATCTTAATCAAGGCTAGTTTTTGGAAATCATGATCCCTTATCGATACGAAAATAAACAGTTTAATATACTGTGACAAAATTTCTTGTTGAACAGTAGTAACAGAAGATGTCTCTTTTCTCGTTTTTTATTGAAACGATACTTATTTTCACAAGAAAAGGGGAAACTTTACATAAGTTGTTTTATCCATCCTTGATTTGCCCTCATCTCGAGAGTGGATAAGAGCGCTCTCGCAAGTTCTCTTTTATACCGATAGTGCATGTTATAATTACTCTTACTTTCGTTGTTTCGTCGTTCCGGTCTTTGTTTGGGAATACTGAGTAAGCTGTGAATGAACCCTCAAACAAAATGGCTAGCTACTCCTGATCTGCACGTACTTTTCTTTGCCGTAAGATAAGAGCCTTGGGGTTATTTAAATGCATGTGGGTTTAGATGTAAGTCAAACAATTAAGAGATTACCGGAGTCTTGATTTGTGCTGTAGCAAATGGAGTGAGAGGGTCTGGTCCTTGGGGTCTATCCGTGGCCGCGATTATTTACCACTGACTTTGAATGTAAGAAGGGGTTTCTGGTCAAGCACGTACATCCAGAACACATGCACGTCTTGTTACGTCACACGGACACAGGGTGGATGCTCGAATTTGACCGGCCCTCCGCGATACGGTCAATACGCAAGGTTGGAATAATTAAGCTGGAACTCAATGATGAAGTTGCGCACAGAAAGAAACATGGTGCCCATCGCCACGAGAGATTGACTGTGGAAATGTCTCTGATCCGTGCAAACAGGTTGGAGACCGAAATTGGAGGAGGATTTGGGACTGACTCTGGCATTCTGTGTTTTTTTAGGGTTTTAATGTAAGAATAACTATGACCCATATGATATTATTAATTGGTTGCAACTTACATGAAGATAGAATAGTTAATAGGACGAAAAATCCCAAAATTTTACACCTATGATAATTTTACCCCGAACTAATTTTTCGACTACCAAAAATTCAAACTGGTATACTTGTGATAAATTTACCCGAACAATTTTTTTTACCATAAAAAATTCCACACTGATGCACTTGTGATAATTTTATTCCGAACTAATTTTTGACCAACAAAAATCTCAAACTGGTACACATGTGATAATTTTACCTAAAACTAATTTTTTGAACGCAAAAAAATCCCAAACTGGTACATTTGTGACAAATTTACCCTCCGTTAGTATCCATTAAATTGGATTAATATCACGAAAAATCACAAATTGGTAAACTTATCTGTTAAAACTCCCAATTGGTACACCCGTCAATTATTACATGTCATCAAACTTAGTAATTTAACAGTACAATTTAACGAAAACTAATAGAGGGTAAATTTATTACGGGTGTACCAGTTTGAAATTTTTTATGGTTAAAAAATTAGTTCGAAGTAAAATTGTCATAAGTGTACAAGTTTGAGATATTTTATGTTTAAAAAATTAGTTCGGCGTAAAATTATCACAGATGTACCGGTTTAGAATTTTTTATGGTTAAAAAATTAGTTCATGGTAAAATTGTCGCAGGTGTACAAGTTTGAGATTTTTTATGGTAAAAAAAATAGTTCGGGCTAAAATTATCACAAATGTACCAGTTTTGGATTTTACGTGGTATTAACCCAAGATATAATATGAAAAGTTGCAACTTTTATGAAAATAGAAGTTGCACCTATTGGTAGCTTATATAAAAAATCTGTGTTAGGAGTACACAGTAGAAACTCAATATCTTCATGAGAGATCGCTAAGAGGGGGCTAAAATTCGAGCATGTTAATATATTCAATTGAATCTACATTCACTCAAAATCTTAAGCCAATAAGTTATGAGCTAATAAGAATCACACATATTCTCCGATGTAAGATTTTTTTAACGTAACTTACTCGTGCATCCTAATAGTCGGGTTATTTCTCCATCCATCTCCATCCATAGACAACGATAGTTGTATTCTATCATCCATAGGATAAAATATGTTAAATAAATTGGATTTATTTGTTTCTCCTATTTTCGCAATAATTTTTTTCAAAGTTATTGTTATGGATAAAGATATGTGTCTTCATCCTTCTAGTCGTAAATAAATCATGAAGATTTAAGATTTTATCATATTGAACTTCCGCGTAAAGGATTACGTTATCACTAACATTTAGCTAGGGTTTTTGTTAGGGTTTAGCTGGACAAATCTTTGCGTAAAGTCGTCGATTAGTGTAGAAACCTAAAGCTACGAACACTTCAAGCGCGTACAAAGTCAAAGACCCTCTAATGAAATCTGTTGATAATTACTAAATTTGAATCTATGTACTCTTAATTTTGTCGACGTTGAACGAGTCGTCCCCACTGTTGCGTCGATAAATTGGGATGGTATCCGCCGATAGTGATTTTCTCGACATATACTGGTAATTAAACTGGGTGCTGGAAATGTTTATTGTTGAGTCAATAGCTTTAACTTGTAAGCAAATCAATTAATAATTTAGGAACCACGAACGTAGCCTCGGTACCAAACACTTACATTAAAGAATTCCACGTCTTGGAGAAATTCCAAAAATGCAAGCATTTTCCTTTTGTCTTGATTTAAAGTAATCATTACGTAAGAAAATATGTATACTGTTGTGCATGACATATACATGCAGGGGAAATTGTCCAAAAAATCACAAACCTATTATACAATGGTCAATTCAGTTCTAAACCTTTCAATTGCCAAGGCTAGTAATCGGTGGTGGGAAAAAGAAAAAAATGAAAAAAATGAAAACAAATTCAAAAAATTAAGAAAAAAAATTTGTAAAAATCGTCAACGCTAGTATTAGCTGTGCCATGTAGAATAACCGGCATTCACTATACTTCCACATCAGTGATTTCTGACCAAAATTAGCAGAAATGACTGAATTGACAAACCATCAATATGTTTATGATTGAATTAACAAATTATCAAAAGATTTATAACTAAATTGACACAACTGAAAGGCTTAGAACTGAAATTGGCCATCGTGTAATAGATTTATGACTTTTTGGATAATTTTCCCATACATGCATATAAAAAAAAAGTATCAAAAAAATCATAAACCTATTGTATTTGTATCCATTCAGTCTTAAACTTTTTTAATAGGACCATTTTATTCATTTTTATATTGGTACCAATTCAGTCAATTTGGCTAGTTTAGACCAAAAATCATTGATGTGGATGTTGGCAGTCTTATTTAGCACGATCAACATTGATTTGGATATGTTTAATATTTTTTTTTTAAATTTTTCATTGTTTTTCTTTTTATTTACTTTTTAGTATTGTTCGGTCGCCAGCCACAGGCAATAGACCATGGCTGGTGAAGGCGAGGCTACCGTGGCTTGGGTGAGGGTCGACCATGCCAAAAATAAAAGGGAAAGGACAAAAAGACAAGAAAAAAAGGAAAATTATAAAAAAAAAAAACTATTACAAATGTCCATGTTAGCATAGGCGTCATGTCACATATGACCATCGATGTCAACATCAGCAATTTATGATCTAAATTAGTCGGATGGACTGAATTGAAATCAATGCGAAAATGATTTATGACTAAATTAATCCAATTGATATGTTCATAACTAAATTGGTGTCAATGTAATAGGTTTATAACTTTTTTTTGTACTTTTCCCCTTGCATATATACATAAATAGAACAATAGCAATCATAATTTCACACTTCTTATCTAAAAAGTCCTCGAAAGATTAAAAAAAATAGAAAATACAAGGTCGATCCTCTCGAGAAAACCAAACAACAAAAAATTTATCTCTACCATGTGATAGGAGTCGATATATATTATGTACATTGATACATGATATAAGCGGCAATGTCGGAGTCCAGTGGTTCTCCGTCGTGTATGAAACCTTTTTCTTGAATCTATCGACGGCACTTGACAATAGCGGACACAAGATTTGATGGGCTTTTTGTCCTCTTTTCTACGTTTTGTCATTTAATGCGAAGTTCTGCAAACCAATTTCACTTCGTTTCTCAGACTCCAAAAGTCCCGATGGTTTCATCAATTTTGTACCAACTTCGAAGAACATAACGTTGAAACTGAGACGAGCCATGACATGCCCCCAACGCAATCTGATAGGCAAAAAGTCTCAGTTTTGGGTCGATTGCGTGCCACTATTTTCCCTTGCTTTTCTCTTCTTTTTCGGTGGTATTTATTTCTTTCTCTTGCTTTTCGAGTGCCATTCTAGCTTTGCATAGCTGGCTAAGGCGGCATGAATGTGCACGTGTCGCTTGGAATACGACTTTTTAAGCATCTCTTGTGCGGTTACGTGAAGGAAAAGGTTGTAATGTGTAGCCTGTAGGGGGGAAAAGGGAAAATTACCGATTTGACCTAATTGGGGAATGAGTCGACATTTTCGTTGATTAAAGTATAAAGAGAAAGTAGATGCTGGCTATTTCGAAAGGGTATTTGCCAAAGTCATGACTGCTTGCCAAAGTGGGGAGCACGTCATGCTCAGTAAAGGTGATCGGTTCCCGGATGATTCGGTTCTCATCGTAGAATCGAGAATAGATCAGTAACTTCCGATTTCAAATGAGAACTAGACCGAATGGTTCTGAAACCGGACGGGACCGATCGGTTCTACCTAGACCCGGGCCATGCATAGTTGGCCTGAGAAGGGTGGTGCGTGGGAAGCAGTAAAGAAGACCATAGTAGAGGCTTTGAAGCGCTCGTGAAGAAGACCATAGCATAGGCTCCAAACGAATCTCGACTTGGCCAACGCAAATCTAAGCTTGCCAGAGGCGAAGTGCGTTCCAAACGACCAACTCAACATGCTCGACGATTCGAAGGACGTCATGGACCGAGATCTGGTGATTTAAGGTCTCGATTTCATCATCACCTTTTACATGAGATAACCGCTCCTACTCCTAAACTTCGTAAGACCTCTTCTCCCTTACACCCCGCCACCCCAGCCCCCCGCCCCCCCCACCCCCACAATCGTATGAAATTGCCCAGTGCACGTAATAATCTTTACTAAATTTTGAACCTGATGTGCAAAGTTGCTACTAGGAAATTAAAAAAGTGTTTTCCTTTTACTTTAGTAGAAGAAATTGAATAAAGTTCAAGATCTTGTCTTGAACCCCACGCTGTACTAGCCATTTCAAGCACCTCTAAGTACATATTGCCACGTGATCTATACAAAATAAACCCGTTAGACGCTACCAAAGGGAAAGGTGTAATTGGCGAAAAAACAAAGGCATATCAATTTTTATATAACAAGCAACTATACATGCACAGATATGTGTGTGTGAATGTGCCAAATGCCACTACAATATATCAACCAGCATGGAAAATGTGGTCGGCCGACTTGCCCTTGCCGACCCGCACACTTTCGATGTCAAAGCCACTGCATTATAATACCATAAAAAGATTGAAGTCATGGGACCCTTCGTGGCACATGAGTCCATTTTTTTTCATGTTAAATTAACCAGATGGCTTTTAAAAAGGGTCCGCCCACTCTGCAGTTGTATGTGCACCAAACCGAACAAATGTTGGTATCCCTCTCCCTGATCATCCACATGCAATTTTATATGACCAAATCAACTTTCATCACGTTGACTAGAAGGGACGTACAAAGGCAACCTTCTTATCTCCGCTGAACCACACAAGCCACGAAGAAGGGATGCTGCTGGTGTAATTTGTCGTGGAATCAAGACGAGAAGTTGAGTCACGGCTCGTAAGACAGCGATCTTCTTTTGGACCATGGTAACTTTGTTTTTTTCCCGATCTTTAGGTACAAGTCAAACAAGGTAGGAGCCAATGCGCGTACCGCCGACTTTCTTCGATGCGCAAGACCTCTTGTCCTTGTAAATCTCTCGATTACAATGGCCGAGAGAACCATCACGGTATTTGTGTCAGCTAGATGCTCTGAAAGTCCGGGAATCTAACGTCGTTTGAAGACACGAGAACAGAGACTCGCGTAACAATCCATCGTTAAGGTTGTAATATTGACTAATCTCATGGACTCCACCCCTGGTTCAGAAATTGTTGGACCAATATCCAAGACACGGATATCAGATAAAAGTAAAAAACAATCTGCTAACTTGATTCATCGGTCATTTCATAATACAGTTCTAACTATTGGAAAAAATCAATCAAGCTGCAGAATCCAGCCATTCCTATCAGCCTACAGTTCGTCTGGTTAACAAGTTTCCAAGACGAACGAATCGAAGCAAGCTCGCTGTTGGGCCGGCGTTGTCGCATGGCAATTCTCCAAGCCCGTCACAGGAGGTAGGATAGGATCATTTCATGCACCAATTAACCGATCCCTAATTTGTTTCAATTACGTCGACAGTGATACAAATTACAAACTGCTCAAAGAGATTACAAACAATTTCGATAAAAGGAAGGAGGCTAAGTAAATCTTATGACTTACGACAGACGATGATCTTCCCTCCCTTGACTGCTAAATTGAACAGCCAGGTGTACGAATACATAGGAAGAGTCGAGATCCTGAGTATCTACATGGTTGCCATCAACATAGCTCGGATCTTTGCTCTAAGATCATTGGGAACCTCAGATGCCTCAGAGGGCAGAGATGGTGCCCTTGGTGCTTGAGATGTATTTGATAAACCAGCCGATGCTTCTCTGGCAATTCCGTCACTCTCAAGCGCTTTCGACTCGCCCGATCCTGCGCTTATCTCCCCTTCCTCCAACTCCTTCCTTCCAGAGCGAGATTTCCTATGCTTGCCAGATTTATTACGGTCTGTCTCATCGTCGTAGTAGTCACGACGTCTACGGCTATTAACACGGCGCTGCTCCTCGTCGTCCGAAGAGTGATCGTGCTTGTGCCGATGATGGGGCTTATGCTCGTCATTGGATGAGCCACCATGCTTATCATCAAAGCTGTCATGTCTATTCCGATGACGGCTATGCTGCCACTTGTCATCAGAAGAGCCATCATGCTTATCATCAATGCTGTCATGTCTATTCCGACAATGGCTATGCCGCCGCTCGTCATCAGAGGTATCGTGTCTATGCCGGCGACGGTGATGCCGCTGCTCGTCATCAAAGCTATCGTGTCTAAGCTGATGGTGTTTGTCATCCGAGCTATCATGTCTATGCCTATGTCGAGACTCTTTGTCCTTGGAAGAAGAAAGTCCTTTCCCGTGCCTATGCCTCTCTTTACTGCGGTCTGAACGGTGAGATCGTCTCTTCTTCATTGAGTGCTTGTGATCCCTTTCTTCATCTTTATCTCCCCTCTCCTCCTCCTCCTCTTCTTCTTCTTCTTCTTGCTCTTCCTCATCTTCCTGTTCTTCGTATCTTTCTGCTCTTGAACGGTACTTTCTCTTTGATCGTCGCTCATTTTGCTCAATGCCTGATGCTTTTCTTTCAGACTTCTGATTTATGTCTGAGTTGCCAAAGTCAACTGGAAAGGAACTGCCCTCTCTTTCCTGGCCGGAAGTATTTGGAACCCCAGCCGAACCAGAAAGTCCAGAGTCAGGTGGCTCCACTGACAAGCCTCGTGATAATTGAGTCTTTGATGGTGCAGCTCCAACCTTCAACAAGGCTGCAAACATCTTTGCACGTTTCAACCTTTCAGCCTTGAGCTTCTCTTCTTTAGTCAAGGATGCTTCAGAGGAGTCCGCCTCACTCGCAGCCACAACAGCTGCAGTCCTTGCAATGGCCTCGTCAGACGGGAGAGAAATAGTATTTTCAGCTTTCTTATCTGGATTATGCAGATGGGCAAAACTTGAAGCCTCTCCACTCTCGCTGCCTCGTGCATGACTGTTAGCGTCTAATGATGTTTTTGGGAAAATGCCTAGAGTGGGATTCTTAATTCCCCGTCTAGCGGCTTGAAGTATAGCGGCAGCTGCGGCTGCATCAACACTTACCCCTATTTGCTGTTGGTGGTCTCTGGAAGGTTGATCCTGACCATCCTTCTTACTCTTGCCAATTACCATCTTAAACTTCCCTTTGCGATCTGACTCGTATGGTATATCTGATCCAACTGATTGACTATCGCTGTCCTTTGAGAGTACAGCATTCATTTCCATCTCATGACCTGCTGCATCAATCTTCTCCGGACTCAATTTCTGTCCTGGTAACTTTGACTGTGATTGAGAGCAAAATTTAGAATATAAGAAAGATAAGAACAGGATAAGTCATTGAAGACCGTTGAACGATTCAAAGAAAACAACATTGCGGTCATGACTTTTTCATTTACCGTGGGTCAAGGCCACAAAAAACCAATTACAAAATCTAAACTTGCACAGAAATCAACAATCGTATCAGTACATCTCAGAAATAAAACAGGATAATAGAAATTGAGTTTACCAGCAATTCAACACTTAGTGAATTAGAAAACTCATTGAGGCCGAAAAGCTTTCAAATATCCACTTTTTTCTAACACTGGCAGCCCAACATATCAGTGTATCTCACCAGTCATATTGCATTTCAAAATCACTTATGCATTTATCTTTAGCTTATACTTTTTTCTTTGCATTAAAATTTGACTTGTAATTAAGTCATGCAAAATTTTGGTAAACATTTTTAAAATTTCTTCGTATTTTAATTTTTTTGGTGGTTTTGGCCGGAAAGCCATAGTGATATTTTTTACTTTTTTAAAGTTGAATCAAACATCAGCTTCCTTCAATAGGATACAATCTACACTAACATATGCAGAAACAACTACTGGATATGAGGGCTCATTCGCTGGATATATGAAAAACTAACCATAAAAAGATGGTACAAGTTCAATCCTCATAAATTTCTCAGCAAACATGTGGGGTCTTCAAAATCATCAGTTGAAGTACTTCATAACTCATACAAAAACTGCAGTGAAAACATTGAAATACTATCGACAAAATTTAAACACTAACATACCTGTTGAGCTTTTCTAAGCACTTTCATATAGTAAGGATAATACTGATTAGACGGCAGAAGAAAGGGAAACCTCCCATGATTTTTATCTTGCTCAATGAGAACAGATTCAAATGCCTCTCCATTTTTCACAATGAACTCCACTATTTTATCAACCAATCGCTTGACATCAGATGGAGGCTCCAAAAGAGGTTGCTCAACCTTCTTTGAATTTGGTAAAGAAGAGGACTTCATAGCAGCAGTACTGGACAAGGTTTCGCCACCTTTTTTTGTTGCAAATTCAGCTCCAGCTTTAACTGTAGAAGTTGAGCGGTTCTTTTTAACTGTGGAAGCCTTTTCTTTCGTAGATAAATGTGGTGGACGTTTGGAAATTGATCTTTCCTTCCCAGCTACATCAGTGGATGGCTCTTTACAGTCCAATCCATCAGAACTGGGCTCAGCAACAGAATTGATTTCCTTAGGCTTGTCTTCTTCAAGTTCAGGCCTCAGCTCAGTTGTTTCGTCTTCATCCTCTCCAGATCCATATGTAGCACCAAGCAAAGACAGTGCACCACCAGTATCTTCCTGCCCACCATCCACTGTATTCTCACCTTCTAAAGATTTTTCTTCTGTACCGGACTTAAGAAGTTCTTGGTGATCAACAAGAAACCGAAAGTATGCATGAAGATGATGATCTGGCAACAAGAACCCAAACGTTGGGTTGTCACCCTGTTTCACCCTCAAAATAATCTCCGATTGTCCACCATGTTTACCAACAAACATAGCAGTTCTTGCAATGATCTGATGTACCTTCTCGGTCGGAGGCTGGACAAAACATCAAAAAGATTCCTCAAAAACAGAAGTAAATGAAGTGCCAAGTAAAAAAAAAAAATAAATGAACAATACCAAGTTATACCACTGAATTTTACATAATGTGGGGAACCACAAAGATCAAGAAATAAAACTCTACGGAGATGCGCTTCATGAGATAAGGCTCCAAAGTGGGTAAGATTCCAGATAATGCAGGAAAAATACTATCATTCTAAGCCCACCTGCGAGGCCCTTTGCTCATGACATCATAAGAAAACAAGGTGCCCAAGAATGGCAACCTTGGCTCAGATGAACTCCAGCTGTGCTCCAAGCATCTGAAACTTAGACATCGTAAGCCTTAGAACGACACATGCACTTCATTCAACTATCATTTGACCACAGTGAGTGATAGCAACACAGTCAATCGACATCAAGATCACATGACATATGAGGCATGTAAAAGGATAAAAAATTCACATACCAGGTTCTGAAGCAAAGATTCCGGAACTGGGAACGGAGGACGGTATCCGGAATCAGCATCTGTTGTCTTCTGATCCATGGCATCGTCAGGTTTTCCATATGAGAATGCCACAGCACGATATCCACCATCATTTGCTGTTTCTGTCCCAGTTTCTGCATCTGGCTCTGCATGTAGAGGAAAGAAGATTTTAAAAGGGAACTTTGCTAAATATTCACATAGAAAAATTGCTGAAGAGCTAAAATTAAAAGGACAGAAATTGCAGTTTGAGTAATGAAACTCAAGGGCAAGAAGAACATATTCTTACTTGACTTTCTGAAAGAAGGAACTGTCGCTTACTACATTCGATCCTGCAAACTTGGAAATGAATGCAGAAAATATAACAATTTGAACAAGGAGAAACAGAAAACATCAAAGGTCATTCATTTATTTGGTGATGAAGAATTTACTCTAAGAATGTCTATGCTTAACCAGTCACTACTAGGGTTGTCTCCTTTGTTTTTATTTATAGGCAAGGGCAAAAGGGAGAAGTAGGAATCTAGCCCAAGAAGTCTCGGTATTGATAAGGATGTTACCACATTTAGAACTTAGATGGAAAAATTCTTTTACTGCAATTAGCCAGCCCAACATTGACTTCAAAAGGGAGGCTTGACTTGCACCCTCAAGGAATAACAAAGAGATTGAAAGGAATCCCCAATCATAAACAGATAGTCAAGAGAAGGAAATGAGCCGTGGACAGGGCAATCCATCAGAGACCAGATGTTTGAGCTAGAGACTGTAAAATAAGGACCAAAAGCAAATGCATCTTACTTATATAGACACAGGAACAAGTTCATGAAGCTCAGTTCATACAGGAAGAACACCAGTATTTCTCTAAGCGCTCTTAGAATATCTTTATTGCCGAATACATAGCCAGTGTAACCACACTCTCAGGTTCAATCTATTCTCTGGCCCAATACTAAAAATCTAAGACAGCCAAAGCTAGTTCCCGCTAACCTGTGAATAACCGATTCTTTTCAAATTCTCAACTCATGACTGCAAGCACTGGGATTGAGTCACATGCCAACAGCTACAGGCTCCATGTAGATGCAAATCTTTGGCAAAAACACTAGAAAAAAGGTGCGAGCAGCAACTGTAGCTAGCTTAATGCTACCACTTCATGGTGACGCGAAGGTGTTGAGTGCAGAAGCCATGGCACTTAGAAAAGCTCTTGACTTGTCGACCAAGAGAGAGACATTTATCAGAGAAAGAGCAATTAAACACAGCTAACTCAAATCCTCATCTAGATTGATGCACAATAAGCCAACAACACCTCCTCCGCCGTTAACTAACAAATCAATCACCATCAGAGAAATGATCCTTCGCCATCTCCAACGTAAATAATGCTCCCTTTTCCGGATCATCCAACAATGATTCATAACAATTGCAACTTCAAACCGAAAAAGGAAACCGAAAGCGGAAGAAGATTCTTTTCTCGCCCAATACCTTGATCATCGGTCGTCGTCGGCGGCGGCGGCAAATCCAGGTACCTCTCGCGATCGAGCTCCGGCTCCATCGAGGAGTCCGCCTCGGCCGCCGCCGCCGGAGGAGGAGGCAGGGGGCGGCGGGCCCTGCGGGGCGGCGGGGGAGCGGAGAGGAGGTGGCGCGCGTCGTAGCGGTCGATGGAGAGGGAGTGCCAGGCGACCAGCGCGTCCGGCGAGTTCACGAACGCCGCCATGGGGTCGTCGTCGAAGAGGAGCGCGTGGCGCCCGACCACCTCCAGATCCATGATCGGCGCCTTCTCCGCCGTCGGATTCACAGAGAGAGAGAGAGAGAGAGAGAGAGAGAGAGAGAGAGAGAGAGATCACGTCGAAGGAAAGAGAGGACCGACACGTGCGTCGAGTTGCATCTGCGAACGCAATGCGGTTGGATCTGCCCGATAGGGTTTATATACGACCCAGAAGAAAACCGAATCGGGTTGTGCATTTCGGATTAACGGGTTCGGGTTTGGATTTTGGGTCGGTTTGTTTGTTGGATAGTACATATATTGATATGGGCCCAATGGATGACGCCTTCACAATTTTTTTTTTTGGGGTCATTTGATCTTTTATGTTTTCTCTATGTCCGAGACTCATCGAGCACATGATCAATCCACCGGGTTAGGGCGATCCTTCAGTTCCGCCGTAATCGAATAATACTCGAGATAGGAGAGGGCTTCAGAGGTGCGGCCTGACACGAACAATCTTAACTCGAGTTGAGAATTATGGCACAAATTGCTGAAGAGTCGAATGCTTTTGATCGCTCTTGCTTCGATCTCGATTTTAATTAACTCACTGATCTTTTAGACTTGTTTTAACACTTTTGATTGCTTTTACTTTGAGGAAATTTGAAGCCTCTTCGAAGCTTTTAATCGCGATTTCAGTGCCTATTCTTGTTAAGCTCAAATCAACGAAAATTTTGTTTCGCTCTTTGTTTTGTAATTAGACCAAACGTGGGGGGCAAAAATAAAAATGGGGGCAAATCGTATTTCCTATTTAAATTCGTTTCAAATGGCGCACACTTTGATTTAAGGGGGCAATTGGCGTTTATATACACATTACTCCAAGAACCCCTTTGCACTATATGTTTTCAGCAAGTCCACCTCATAAGAAACAAAAACTAGAATAAGAGATTACCGAGATGGTTAAGCAAGTATTGGAAACACGAAAACTTAGAAAATGAGAAAAACAATGGATAAATTGATTGGTTTACATCGACGTTACAACCATGGTCTACATATAAGCCAAAGTTAAGTTAGAGAAAACTCGGTCTAATAGTTCATATCACGAATCTAGACAAATTTGATCGCGTAATATATATGCTAAATATCCGAATGATTTATAGAGTATGTGATGTATTATCTTCATAATATTTAAAAGATATCTTTAACACGCCCCCCTCAAATTCATGTTGTTAGTCTAGATTAACTTGAATTTGGAGAATCACCCAAATTTGCAGACTTGACCACTTACTCAAAGGCCGCCTCATACATCCCTTAGGCTGCGTTTGGTCGTCCGAATTTCTAAATATGATAGGATTAGATAGGATGGGATATGAAATCCCATGATTTCTTCATATTTTGTCAACTGTTTGGTGGACTACGGATTTAAAATCGGATATGATAATTTTTATTTTTTTTTTGCTATTCACGGGTCTGGAGGAGTCGGTAAAGGAAAAAAAGTCGAAATTTTTTTTTGGTGAAAGCGCACAAGATGTGGGGATGAAGATGACGGCGAGCGAAGCGTAGGGTTTCTGGAAAAATAGGCATTAGCAATCCTATCCGAGTCTATCTCTCCTCCTCCCTCGAATTTTCTTATCCGGGCTATATCCGGTATATATCTGACCTTATCCTATTGTGGACCACCACCAAACACAAGATATGATAAAACATATCTTATTCTTACTTTTATCCGGTCGACCAAATGTAGCCTTAGGATTTCCTCTCTTCGAAGCCATCGCTTAGGCCTCTTCTTCTGAAGCTTCATTCTTGAGGGAGAGAGCCTTATCTCTCTATCTCTATATCTCTCTATTTCTGTGTCTCTTAATCTTCAAGCCTTCTTTGTTGATTTCGCAGATGTCGCGATTGACATCCTCCACGGAAGTGGAGAGGTTTGTCCTATGAGATTTAAAGATCAAAGCACAAGCGCCATGAAAGAATCTGTTCTCTTCGGATCTACTTGCTCACTCCGGCACTGGATGCTTGCTAGTCAAGCGCTCTGCAAGTCTCCAAGGCTCCTTTGCTATTGCCTTTAGCAGTCAACTTATTTAACATTGATTTTGTGATTAACTAGTATTTCTTTTGTAGCTCTTTTCTCCCAATCTAGATTTGAGTGCTCTTTTATCCAGATCTAGATATAGATTTGGGATTTACAAAGCATTTTTTTTGTTATCTCCATACAGTAATGGTGCTGGGGATGCCTTTGGTAAAGCTGTAACTACTGGAGAGAGAAATGTCAGTGTGTGCTTATTACTAATGATGATGCGAGATTTGATGATCGACCGCCGATTGTACTTTCATGCTATGACCTAGCCGTCTCTATAAAATAAGCAAGTCTCTAAACTCTGCACCAAGTTGATTCACTTTTAGATTTACTTATTTTGTGGGATCGATTTGCATTTTTATCTTGTAGTTATGTACATCTCTTTCACTTTCACGTAAAATGAAAATTTTCCTTCTGACTAAAGAGAAAGAAAACGGGGTATAGATGGATTCTATAGCATTTCCAACCAAAAAAAACTTAAATTTCAAATTACTATAATGAGAAGACCACTACACACTACATAAATAAGCTCTGCGAGAGAAACATGTCAATAATAATTTGCAAACGAGCTTTCCTCGATCGTCATCTACCAAAGCTGTGCACACAAATCATTTGGAAAATAGGGAGTGGGACTCTAGATGAATCTGCGTTACGTCCCTATCTAAATGGAGATCTATCTAGCTAGGGAAGACATAGCAGTCTTCACGAGCTCTCCCGAAATTCCTAATGAGTTAATTAAAGCATAAGATCAGAGTTACATTGCTTAAATCCCTGCATCATCGCACGACACGTCGACTCCATTAGGGTTTCTCGTACGCTGTTTTCTCCTTTCCTTCTCTTTTCGCTGGCACCTCACATAAATAATCACAAGGACAATATATATTCACACGAAAGATAACAAAATAAAAAAAGAATTAAAAAAACAGTTTAACTTTGGTTTGTAAAGTGCAAAGTGACATCAGATCGTGAATCAATCTGTCGATGCCACACGTTCGTCGCTCCCGAAAACGATGCATGTTTTGTGTTGCAGACAAACTGCGCGTAATCATATGGTGATAGCCCTTGAGTGACATTGCAGACAAAATGCGTGTAATCATAGCGTAATAATCCTTGAGCGACAATTAACTTAGGAGAGATTTCATGGTGTGGAGATTCAGAGAAACTGGTTGTACATAGGCGACCCAAACTCCGTCGTATTTGTCTGACGTTGGGCTCGTTTCCTGATTTACGAATCAAGTCGCTTAGCCAGAGGTTTTGCTTGATTAAACAATCCTTGATTATTTTTCTCCCTTTTCTTAAACGCTCGCCGCCTTTACTTGGCCTCGCAGCATGCCCTCAGATCTTCGCAGCGTCGCCCGTTCGACACGCTAAATTTATTAGCCTTTGGGCAATCCTGCTTTGAGAGGAAGATATCGACCTTCACATGCCCGTATTGCCCTTTTGACTTTGGTATCGTCTGGTCAAACTAGTTGTGTTTCTTTCTCTAGAAGGGGTGTAAACTTTCATCGACCCTTGTTAGAACTTTTGGATGTTAATCACCAGCGGATCACACGAGTTGTAATTCGAAAGCGAGCCAAGTCAGGGAAGATCAATGCCTGAGGGAAAGATATCAGTTTGATCACATCCTCGTATACAATTTGATCATATGGGTCAGCCCAAAACCAATAGCAATCGCACACACATTAAAGATGACTTCCTGTCCTAACTACGTCATCTTTTTTCTTGTTTCTGGTAAGTAACCGCTATTTGATCAATACCAAGAAAGGGAGGTAGGCTGTATTATCTTAATTAGTAATCGAAACATTCGTCGTTCGAACTCTGTGAATATCGATTTTTTGCTAACTCAAGTTTTGATTTTCAATCTACTTCCTGATGAGGTACGAATTAAAGCAAAATCTCGCCTTTCAGAAGCATATGATGCGTCTTTGGTGCATTGAAGTAAACATTAACAACTTCAAGGGCAAACTCAAGTTTAAGAAGTTGAGTGTACCATTCTGTCAAAATAAAGAATCTTATTTAGGTCTTAGTGTTCACTCAATAAACTCACATATGGTTCATAGCTTCCATGAAAGGTGACTTGCTCTTAAATCAATGCGAAGTCCTTGCAATTTGGCACTGACCCCCCCTTAGGAGTAGTTTCGTCCTTTTGCAAGAAAGAAAGCTAGACACCTCAAAAGAAAGAATTGAAATTACTCCACTAAAATAAGTTGGCGTTCGCACATAAAAGAAATAAAATGACCGAGAAGACACTCCTCGTTGGCATATCCAAGAGAAAAAACCCCTTTTTACCACCATTCCCGCGTCAACTCCTCCCTCGAAGTGCCCCTATAAACCCCTCACCTCTTATATTCAAATCCCCCTCGGGAAAACCTTCACAACCTAGAATAGCAAGAGAAAAAAGAAAGAAAAAGAACGCGCCTCTCTTCTCTTCCTCTATCCCTCTCCCTTTCCCTGACTTCTCAGAGCCATGGCATCAACTGCGAAGGTGATCTTGGCGATCGCCCTGACCATGGCTTTGACCGTTGCCATCACCATGCGAACCCTCGTCGAAGAAATGGAGGAGAAGCCGCCGTTCAAGAGCATGGACCCCACGACGACGCCCGACGCGTCTGCCAAGATCACCCTGCCTTCTAAGAGATTGAGCCGCTTCCTCGCAGATGACAAAAACCCTAGAGCTGCGGACCACTGCAATAAGGACGGCGAGATTTGCCATGCTCTGGGCGAAAACTACACTTGCTGCAACAACAAATGCGTCGACCTGTCCAACGAAAAGAACAACTGCGGCAAATGCAAGAACAGGTGCAAATACACGTACTCGTGTTGCAGCGGACAGTGCGTGGACTTGACTTACGACAAGAGGAACTGCGGAAGCTGTGGCAACCGGTGCCCTAGAGGTGTCTATTGTTTCTATGCGATGTGTAATTACAATGGTTAGGGTGGTCCATTTTGGGTCCGTTGTGTGAGGGTTGGCTCGTCATACTATTCTTAATGCAATAAAAGAACCACATTGGTTTGTGGTTAAGGTTTATACGTATAAAAAAAAAAAAACACAAACATGCTATTTTACTTCTTTGCAAACGTTCTCTTTAATTGTAATGCTATACTGATTGCTGAACTTTAAATGTGCATGTCTATGAATCGTTTGCTGCTTGTGGTTATCCATTATTAAACTTTAAGTCCTTTCTTTGGAAGTAGAGGGACTCCTATCACTTTTTGCTAGGGTGATCATATCTATGCGTTTGCTTAGGTACCTTGATCTCTTTGAATCTCTAGTTCATGTTAGAGTCGTTTTTATTTCTCAACAAGAGACATTCTTTGACTATAATAGTATACTGTCCGACCAAACGTATCGTTAAAAGGTCGAAGCTAATTGTTTTCCAATATTAATTGCATTTAGCCTATAATTAAAAGGTCTAATCATTCACCCACAACAAACAATGATCATCCTTGTAACTGCTTGTCTCCATTCTACACATGCAACATGTGATCATGTTTTCAGCTAAAGTTTGCTTTTGGTGCTAATGGGGTTCAGTATCAATCCATTGCTCTCCTATCAGAGAGATCCCGCTAGATAATCCCCACGCCAGCCAACTTTTAAGTCTATTCCATCTGTCAAAATGTTTTAGACGTATAGTGGCAGCCTTCTTTTCATAGGCTTATTAAAAATTGTTTTACAAAATCGATATATCAAGTGATGTGCGAAAGTCTCCTTAGGATTTTGATATTCAACTTTTACTTAAATGCTCACTCGCCGCGTGCTCTACACTTGACATATACACTAATTTACCTAGAATAACTCCTCCATCGTACAGGTCAATTAGAATGTTTTTGAACAAGCACTTGTAATCTTCATAAAAAAACTATTCGAGCACATTAAAACAACCATCTTGTCAATTCTAATCATGCTATATAACTTATATGAAATCATATGATAAGTTATATGTCCGGCCTAAAGTAGATGCCCGCGGTTTACATGATCCAGTTTACAAACCTACCGACAGACTGATAGAAGAAGACTTGCAAAGTTAAATTTAATGACCGGTAAGATTGGAGATATAAGAAACTCAACGCAGCATGTGAAGGAGAGAGAGGCGCATGAAAATTTCATGCCACATCTCTACTCAATCAAGAATGGATTCATCATAAAACAACTCAATCAAGGTGTGCCCTTGGATTCTCAGGTGTGGAATGTTTGAACAAGAAGCAAAATCCCCATTTGCGAATGAAGCGTTGAATGTTAGTTTAATCAAGTTGCCAAGAATTGGAGACTAGAGAGCTGGCTATCGATAGGATGCTTCCTTTCTAAAAAGCGTTACTTCATCTACACACACCCCCTCATGTTATCGAGCGACTTAAGACAAGTCGTGCATGTTCATAACACAGAAAGAGTCAGCTCAAGGGGGGTTCTCAAAAACTAAAAAACCCCCCCACGAAGGTCGCATAGAATCACATGATCTGTTACGTAATTATGGGAACAAGCTCTACATTGAGGAGAGAGATTAAAAATTTAACTTTAGTAATGATTATTATCATTCATCACCTACGGAATAGGAACTATATATCGTGGAAAAAATTTTCAAGCTGCGCGCCCCCTTTAAATACATCTTCTGCTTTCTTTTTTTTCCGCTGGAAAACAAAATAAAATGAAAATTAGAGTGTCGCGGCCTAAAATTTCTCAGGCTAATGGATTATTAAAACTAAGCCTAACTCGGGCCCTTCCAAGCTCTATCAATTCGCAACTTAGAGTTTAAGTTTTTAACATGCAAAAGTTTTTATGCTTGGAGTCACCACTAATTTATTTGTGGTAGGTCGATTAAAAACTTAAATAAAACAGAGGAAGATATGTTTTATTCCTATGAACCAGAGATTCTAAGCTCGGGGGTTTGGTTATACTAGATCTAGTCTAACGCTCTTTCGGTACCTTTTCTTTTCAAAAATATTTATGCAGGCAATTTAAATATATTTTATTACCTAATCACTAACATGTGAGGTGTTCATGTGGGTACGCAAACCACCAATTTAACACCCAAGAAAGCAATGAATAAATTGCAAGATTAGGAGAATAATGTATCTTAGAACAATGCAAGCATCTGCATATTAGTAGAAAATCAAGGCACTCAAAATAACCTAATATGATTTCTAATTAATAATGTACCTTAGAGCAACACAATCCTAATATGATTTCTAATTAATAAAGCAAGATACTCAAAGTGTTTTTTAGGGTTTGCGCTTTATTAAAATGCAAAATAACCTATATGCAATGATGTGCAAAAATGACATACGATTAATGCAACATAGCATGCGAATTGTATGTCATGCGACGACGTGACCTAATTCTAATGACGGATAAATGATTTATTTTTTGCATTTTTCCAATGAAATTCGAAATAAAAAAATGTCTAAATTAACATGCAATCTGTTTTAATTTGTCCTAAAGTGACTCATTTTTTTTTTGGATTTTCATGGAAATTCTGAATCTAAAAATAACTTAAATAATCTATTAGGATTAGAATAACACCTAATTTAAACTAGGAAGTAAATTATCTCAAGTCCTAATTTAAATTAAATAATTATCCTATCTTCTAGATATATTTAGGATTCCCTAAACATGCAAAACTTCTAATTGAAATCCTAACTAACATATTTTTGGATTTTCTTTATTTAACGAAAAAATCAAACGACACCATATCACAAAATATTACCGATATCCATTTAAATTTAGAAACAATAGATTGACAAATCGTGTCTCGGGCATGAGGATCGGATTGGCCAATTTTCAACGCAATCGCAAATCGTATCTCGAGCGGGAAATCGGATTGACGATTTTCCTTGCGATCGCGAGTCATATTTCAGACATGAAATCGGATTGTCAATCATATGCACATTATGAAATTAGGAAATAATTCCTAATTTAAAAGCTATCATGGAATTTTCATGGATATAGTAATATTATTCAAAGGTCCAAACAAGATTGCGAACTTCACCCATTAGGTAACAAAATATATAAAATTGAATTAATGAAAATTCTTACCTAATTCGCGATATACTTGGATAGCATTTCCAAATTCCAACTTGACGGGACGGCTCAGATTGCTGTGGCCGACTGTGGTGTTTGACATGGTGCTCGATGACAGTGACCGACAGTGGCTTTCGACCAAGGGATGGCTCGTGGACTTGGTCGCTCGTGCTACAGGGAGGCTCAATGTTCGCAACGTTGGTATAGCTTCACGGATCACCAATGTCGCTACCCTCAAGATCTATCTCCTCCCGTGAAGAAGTGCATGGGATGATGATGTCAGATGTGTCGTCTAGAGAGCACACTTGTGCATGGAATGGCTTTTTGCATAAATCCTGCTCGAAAACTCGTTGGGGAGCGACCAGGCGTCAACCAGAGCAGCGAGGTCACAACAACATTGCTAAATGCTCGCTTGGAGGCTGTAGGTAAGAGTGTTGCCAGATCTGGATCATAGTGTCGAGGAGAAACTCCTCCAGGTCACGTTCTTTTCCTTTTAATCCTTAGCGAAAGTCCTCCTTCTGATCGTGACCTCCACTGCTTGGCCTTCACTCTCTTGTTGTCTTCTTCTTTGCTGCTCTTTGTGAAGCTCTGAATGTGCCCGCTCTCTTCCTCTCCCAGATGATTCTCTCTCTGGCCGTGTATCTCTATTTTGAGTCCCTAACAGAGGAGAGAGGACCCACTCAAGATTTCGCTCTTGCTTTCTTATGGTCTTGTATGAAATTTTGTGGCCTCCCCCTCTCTATCCTCTCACTCACGATTTTTTTTTGGCCCCCCGTGAAGTGAAGCCCCCCTCCTCCTTTTATATACTATTTTTGCACCAACAAATCTTTGGACGCATGCATATTTTCTTTCCTCTTTCTTTTCAATCAAATATTCCTTTTGTTGACTAAATCTTGCTCTCAACTATTTATTCCCTCAAATAGTTGATCTAACAAATATCACAGGAATTATGCTAATTGCTTCTTTCTTATTTGCTATGTGACCAAAATCTTGATAATATCAAGCTTTATCGCTTCAAATTTTCATCAAATTTTCCTAACTTGATACACATGATTTCGACCACCGCAAGCTTAGTCCGATTAAGTTCAAAATCATTTACTCAAGTCCATCCGCCGCGCTCCAATGCAAATGCAACTATATGACCCTAAATACTAATTCAAATGTTCCTAATTTATGTGCAATTCAACTAATTTTTTAGTCTAGGGACTGGGATCGATCCCTAATTTTTTATGCAACGAACGACTGACTGAATCATCAAAATTTAGGTATCAACAGCTGCCCTTCTTTAAAGGGGAGCTCGAAGAGGTTTCATTTAAAAACAAAATGATACCTAAATTTTGACTATGCAAATGCAATGCGAAAAATTAGTCTTTTTGTCGAGTAAATGGGATTTCAATGAGCCCACACCCATTTTCTAATGTGATATGAAAATGCAAATGCAAAAATAGAAAACATACTTGCATTTACTTACATGAAGATTTGGAAAAGCAAAATTAGGGTATGGAACAGCTTTCGAAACCCTCTAAGTATTTGGAATTCCCAATAGTATTTGAAAGCTCAAAAATTCCCTTTGGATTTTCGAAATGAGACTGGAAATAACCTCGAAAATTCCCTTCTGATTTCAGAGAAGATGCTTGAGATGACATGGGCTTGAAAATTCCCTTCAGATTTTCGATAAAAGGTATTGAATAATTCCCTTCAGACTTTCAAGAAAGATTCCTGAAATTCCAATCAGGTATTTGAATGGCCTCAAAAATTCCCTTCAAATCTTTGAGAAAGATACTTGAAACTGAAATTGCAATCAAATATAGATATGCTCGAAAATTCCCTTTGGATCTTTGAGAAAGATATCTGAAACTGAAACTTCAATAAGATATTTGAATGGGCTCGATGATTCCCTTTGGATCTTCGAGAAGATATCTAAAACTTCAATCAGATATTTGAATGGACTCGATGATTCCCTTCGGATCTTCGAGAAGATATTTGAAACTGAAACTGCAATAAGGTATTTTGAATGGGCTCGATGATTCCCTTCGGATCTTCAAGAAGATATCTAAAATTGAAACTTCAATAAGATATTTGAATGGGCTCGATGATTCCCTTCGGATCTTCGAGAAAGATACCTGAAACTTCAATCAGGTAATTGAATATTAAAAAATATTTAGACAACACGAAGCTTCAAAAAGCAACTGTAGCGTCAAGAACTCTTCAGTCTTCAAGGAACATTACCTATCAGACATGACTAGAGCAAAACACATTTGCATTCATCAAAGAGATTAGCAATCACAGCAACACTAGAACACACATTTCAGAATTCATTAATTCAATTGAGGTTTATGCATGATGGTTTTACTATATTTGCATAACCAAATTTCCACTGGGGAGAATTATCATTAAGACAATTTTCACTCATAACGTGGATTTCTTAAGAATGCTAAATGAGAGACTTTCAGTTAGAAAGGGTTTTCACTCACTCTTATTCAGAAGGGCTATTTTAAGAAAATCACTCCATCTCACCATCATCATGTCAACAAGGATCTGAGCATTCTCGCAAGTGGTACGACCTTACCAATCTAAGAGGTTTTTATCAGGACCATAGCGTCGGTTTGGTCAATGGCTTAACAAAGGAGACTCTTCGAGTCAAGGCTATTGAAAGAAAATACTCCGCAATTACCTTCGGATTTACAAGTCAAGAATCCTGCAAAATGAGATAGAAATAGTCTTGCTTTTACTTCTTCGAGCCATGCTTATAAACATTTGAAACTCTACGTTAATTCAAGTGCCCTAATCAACAGAGACTTTGCAAAGGATGTAACGTAGGCTAGGTTTATGGGTTGAGAAACGAAAGGATATATTAGGCTAAAAAATGTGTATAAGAGTTAGAGTTAGTGATCATATAGGCATAATCACCGATCTTCTTCTTCGCCAGGGATTGTCTTCTTGGTAGATGCTCTATTGGCCTCGAGAGTTCGTCACTTGATTCTTTCGAGATTTGTAGGACTACTGCTCCACTGGAATTCATGACTTTGACATGTCATATCTTGACATTTTTTTCTCTAAAGTTCTCCCTTTTTTTTTTCGACTTTTTTGTAGAGGCATGGCCTTGCTTTTACCAGGCACACTACCTTTTTATGCCCTTTAACTTTCATTTTTTTTGACACACATTGTCTACAATGCATACATTGGCCAATTACACTTCAATTCGACATTTAGACTCTCAAGGGTCTTGATCTTTAGTTGGTGCTCCAAATATGCTGCTTGAACAATGATGGTTTTTGCTTTGCCCCAATGTAGGGGATAATCACCAACTAGGTTCATATGAAACAAAAATATAGGCTCAAGTGGGTTAAGCAATGGATAAAGTGTGTAGGATAGAGAAAAAACCACTCTTCATCGTTCTAAGGCACTTGAATTAATGTTTGAGTTCATTTGCAATAGCAACACTTGAAAATTGATGCAAGTGTCAGCAAGAAAATTTCTATCCACTTTTCTCACCTCGCGATGTCAGCTTACCTCCAGTTTGCCCTGATTTGGGGTGGTTCTCGACAAGGATAATTTAAAAGAACTTCTCCAAGTGTTTGGGCTCAAAGTGGCAAAACAATGGATAACCTGTAGTGTTTGGGATAGAGAAATGAACTGCCTCTTGTCATTTTGATCGCCGTACCTTTCGCGAGAGAACCCTTTCTCTTGTAGACATGGAATTTTCCCACTCAGATCGTAGTGTATAAACAATGGACTGTGTATAGGATAGGGTTCGCCTTTTATCATCCTGAGACATCTCATTTAGCATACTCAATCATTCCACATCATTTATTAAATTGTCAATCTTGACAAATTTCCACATGAAATTAGTGAGTTAAACAGGTAAAATATCATGCAAATTTTCTTTTCAAAAGAGCTCAACAACTTTTAACTTGAAACAACTTGAAACTTCAGAACAGATTTATCATACTCAAAAATTTCATCATAAGTATGAGAAATATGGCATTAAGCATTCAAAATAAATGGCCCCTGCAAAAGGTGTGAGAACAACAACATAGAGAGCCTTTTTTAGAAATGAGAGCCTTTTGACTACCCCTATTTGGAAGGGATGGACGTAGAAATGCTCCATCTTTGCTTTTGCCCCTGCACAAGAAAGCGTGCATGAATAGGATACTAAACAAACGTGAATTGAGACTCAGAGGATTCCAATTAGAACGATGGCATTATTTCAATTGGATTTGTCGGTCCACTATCATCATGAAAGTTCAACATGTTCCTCAGTTCGTCATCTGCAAGAGAAGAGGAGATAATGTCATTTTCAAAACTAGTTACATTCAGGAACGCGATGTACCTCTTTCTTCAAAGATGGATTGTCCTTTTTTACTTGCCCCTACAGTCGAGCACTCATTTTCGCTCTTTAGAAATAGCATCAAGCCCAAGTAAGAGGTGATCATTTTCCTTATAGGTTCATCATCATTTGAACTTGATGTGTCATTTTCAAATGCCTCTTTGTCATCAAGAGTTATAGAATTTATGTTCTGAGACATAAAGTAAGTGAATCAGAAAAACAAACAGGGTTTATTTGATGCATGCTTTGGAAAAGTTTTTTTTTTAAAAGCAATGAAATGCTTTTTATTTTCAAAAAGTCTTTTTCTGGAGGGAGCATGAGAAAGCCCAACCCTCAAAATTTCTCCTTAGATGATATTTTCTTTTCATGGTTGGATATCATCACCGGGCTAGTTTGATATACTTCAACATGCCCTCAAAATGCAAATAAACTTGTAATTTCATTGAATAGAGTTGAATGAATTGGAAGGGAAATGCAAATAATCAAAGCCCTACGAATAAAAACATAAACATGAATTGAAATCCTAAAAAGCAGGAAATTCTAGAAAACACTTGAAATCCTAGAAAGCATGAAAGACTCCTTCACAGAGGAGTACAAAAATTTCTCTACTCAATAACAGCATCCGCACTTCCAACATGGTTGGGTAGAGGGTTCCGCGGGACATTTGATTGATCACTGCGGAAAGAGAATGTCCTTATGTCTAAGAGGTCTTGAATTCTACTCTTCAATATGTAACAATCATTAGTAGAATGACCGACCTCCCCCATATGACACTCACACTTCTTAGAGGAGTCACAACCAAAGAACTGCTCGGGGTTTGGGCGTTTCGGCTCAAGTGAAAGCAAAATTTTCTTTTAGAGGACAAGCAGAACTTTGGATAATGGCCTAGGCAAAGGCGTGAAGTTCCTTTTAGTACCTTGGTGTCAACTAGTGAATTGGCGTCCACCTTGTTGTTTGCCAGCAGACTGCATTATTGGGGCAATGTCACGGCTTTGTTGAGAGTAAGCTACATTCACTTCAGGTGTCGGTTCCTTATCTTTCTTGAGGGTGAATTTCTTAGCGGAGGTAGTCTACTCAGTGGCCCAACCGTTGCGCAGAGTGATCTCGATACGTTCTCCTACTGGTATAAGCTCAGCTAAAGAATTAAAATTAGAACCCAACATTCAATTATGAAACTCGAATGGTAAAGTCTTCATAAAGGTATTGAGCATCTCTTTCTCTGTTAACTCGGGAATAATATGTACATCTAGAGCTCTCCACCTAGTGGCATAGGTCTTGAAGGTTTCGGTCTTTTTCTTCTCAATGTGAATCAAATCCTCATGAGGCGAGGCCACGTCAATATTGAATTTGTATTGACGAATGAAGGCATCAGACAAATCCTCCTATGTCTTAAGTGAGTGAATCTTCTTCAAAACGAACCATTGTAAGGGCGGGTCCGGTTAAGCTATCTTGGAAAGTATGGATCATGAGTGGCACATTATCAGCATACGGCGCCATCCTTATTGTGTAGTACTGTAAATGGATCTTAGGACAGGAAAGGCCATCGAACTTATTAAACTTAGGCGCCTTGAACTTCTTAGGCACTTGAACCTTGACAATGTGAGCAAGACCTTGTGAGAGTTGATCATCAAAGCCTTGCATTTGACAGAATTTTTCTTTAAGTTTATCAATGCACTCAGCCTCATCACTCTTTGGTAGCTTAGAAGATGTATCGTGTGACATTCCAGAATTTCGCGCATTTGGGATTTATGAAATGAGCGATTCTATTAATGTGCTTGTAGTTGATTCTTGCTCGGAACCGATTATTTATGGGATACTAACCATTATGGAAAGGCTAATTAGGAATTTAAATTCGTACGACTAGAGAAATTTGATCTTAAACCAACTTTCGATCAGAAAATTATCGAGGAGACATTTTGGGCCAATGTAAGCCGATCTTAGGATAGTATGGACTGATTCGCCACTGTCATATTAGTAGATCACGGGTGATTCCGTTTGACAACTAAATGAACTGACGAATGATCCAGAACCTATATTGAACGATCGTGCCTATCAAAACTAGCGATCGATCCTCGTGATTTTATTGACAATCGAGGTTGTCACGATCTGAACGAACTTGCACGTGACTCGATTTAGTATCAGTCACGGGTCGATTTTGCGAATTTCCCCAAAAGTCGCCGGTTAGTTTGAGATATGCACAAGTTACATTATATAAAATTCAATTATTAAATTGAGACCAAATCGGGCATCGGATAATTAGGAAGTCACGGCAGAACGTTAGGACGACATTGCGGCTGGAACGTGCAATTTTGGATGTTCCCAAATCCTTCAGAAAAATCCAATTTCTACAAGAAAATGGGAAAGTAACCATTTTACCCCTAAGGATTTCTAAAGGGCTAGTTTTAATGGGCAAGGGCATTTTGGTAATTTTGCCCCAAAATTTGGAAAAGACAATTTTGTCCTTGGAATTTTTGAGAAATTCCAAGATTGCCCTTGGATATTTTAGAAAAGATTTGATATGGGCCGTTGATTTCAAGATAAGATCGAATCTGGGCTATCGGATGAAAAGATTAGAGAGGGGCATTTTGGTCATTTGCCATTTTTGGTCAAAAATTGGTCTTCAAGTCTAGACCACACACTCTCTCTCCCCTCATTTTCTCTCTCTCCTCTCTCTCCATTCGCCCCCCCCCCCCACCGTGAGCCTCTCCCTCCTCCGCCGATCACCCTCACGCCACTCGTCACCGTATTGCCATCCGGACTGCCACCGTGCCGCGCTGCACCACCGCCTCGCCACCCTTACGCCGCTGTTCCCCCTCTCCTTCTCAGTTTCCTTTTTGTGGCTGAGAACTGCCCAAGCTACCGTGAGCCGCCGCCGCTCACTGCCGTTCACCGATCGCCCGCCACTGCTCGCGATACGCTGCAACCGCCGTAAGCCACCACTAGATCGCCGTTGATTGCCGCCCGTTTCGCTCTAGCCGCGTGAGTCTAGAGTCGGGTAATTTGTGATCTAAATCTCACCTAGTTTATCGGGTATATTTGGACCCGTTTAGACGCGGTTTGGTAGAAATTAAGGGGTGATCGGAATAACGAACCGTAGGATTGAATTCGGGAATTTCTGGAGAAATTTTAGAGGCCGATGGTATGTTGTGATTGGCTGTTCGGAGGGCTGTGATGTGTTGTTTGGTGTGAAGTTTGTGCGGTTAGGTCCGGCTCGGAATTTCATGAAAGTGTCGTGAAGAGCCGGAAGTGAGATATGGTGATTTTGAGTGCGAAAAGGGCTGATTAATGGCTGTGATGCGCTGTTCTATGTGCTGTGTGGTGTTATTTGTTGTATGGTTGGTACCGTTAGGTTCGGCTCGAGGTTTTGGGAAAGTGCCGTGAAGGGCCATAATTGATTTGACAATGTTTGGATGTAGAAAAATATTAATTTGTGTGTTGATCGCATGTTTGTGATGTGACTGTGTTGTCGTGATGTATTGGGTGCAACTGTGTGCAAGTAAGTTAATGTGAATGTGTATAAGTGTGAGATTGAGATCGGGCCGAGGCATTCTAAGCTCGGGTCGCAATCACATAGGCCTGTCATATTTGGCGCTGGCTGAGGATTAAGGAAATAGGAAATGAGTTTAACCCGAGGCATGATTAGCTCGGGTGAGATTGGGATTGGGTCGAGGCATTGTAAGCTCGGGTCACGATCACATAGGCCTGTCGCATTTGGCGCGGGTTGAGGAAAGAAAGAGAAAATGGGATTGGACTGAGGCGTGTGACGCTCGGGGCACGATCAAGTAGGCCGAGGCATGTTGACGCGGGTCGAGAAAGTGTTTGAGAATGAGATGTGTGGTATGGAAAGTGCGAACGTGAGATCAGACCGAGGCGTGTGATGCCCGGGGCGCGATCGAGCGGGTCGAGGCGTGTTAACGCGGGCTGGGGAAATGATTAAATAAATGTGGGTACGACGAGTGGGCTAAAATGTGGTGTGATTGACGTGTGAATTGACATGTGGGAAGTTCGTATGTTGTGGCTTGTGCGTGAAAAATGGTTGTTGTGATTGTGGGCTAATGTACAAGTTGCGTGTGCCAGGAGTCCAGATATGTGTGATTGTGGATTATTGCTTGTGTGGATTGATTGATTGTATGTCTGGATGTGTCTGGAATTACATGGTAGCCTAGGTAGGTTTTAGGTTGCAACTTATTGAGAAGTGTCTCATAGTTGTGTCAACCAAACCATTTCAGATCACCCGCCTGAGCAATGAATCAACTGCTGCCAGAACGTTTTGGTATAGTCATACACACCGACAATAATTTTGTAAAGTACCCAATAGATGAGCACTATACCTAGATCAAGCGTACCTCGATAGTGTGGGTAGATATAGGATTACTCCATTGGCAGGCACATACATATATTGCGTGGACGTTTAGAGACGGGGTTAATGAGTTCGGCCTTGTTCGAGGCTTTGACGTCCCCTTTGATGGAGTTTGGGACTGGGATCCATCAGTCATACCCCCGCCTAATGGTGAGCTGACTAGCTTGGAAACTAGTCTGGCTCAGTCTGGACTCCACCCTGCATCTGCAGTACCCAAACCCTCAAAAGTCGAGCATGAGCCGGAACAAGAAGAATCCCAAGCGGGATACGATCCAATGGACGTGGATCTCGAGGTGATTCCCGAGGAAGAACATGAAGGAGGAGAAGAAAACCTTGAAGTAGAACCGCAGGAGGCCCCAGAAACAGAGCTTGAGAGTGAACAGAAAGGAGTACCCGTGTACGATTACAATCCCTATTATGTGTCAGAGGATGAGCCAGTCAAGGAGCTCGTCGAGGAAGAACGTCCTAGGGGAGTTGGGTGACATAGATCGCTCGATTGAGATTGAAGCCGAGTCGGAATCCTCAGTGGAAGCAACGGTTCAAGAAGAGTCAGATCCGAGTGCTAGCGAGTTGGATTCTTAGTGGACGCCGTCTCGAGGACGCCGGGGCTAGTGGGGAGGTTAGGAGCAAGTCTTTTGAGGGGTACCATTTTTGGAGAGAAAGGGAACCTAGGGTATCTACTCTGTTTGTTGTGTATTGTCTATGGACGGTAGTGGGTGTGCATGTATATTCTATGGACTACTGAGATGGCAGAAGGGTACAAGTACGTTGTAAATAGATGTTGTAAATATTTGGAAGTGAAATGTTTAAATCTTGGTGGTGTGGCGATATATTTCTTCCTGGTGTTATCCAATTTTATTGTCTGGGTGTATTTGATTGTTTCCGCCGCGATTAGCTCTGCTGGTATATTGGGTCGGTGATGTATTCCTGGAACGTCGCACTGATTTGACCAAGGAAGAGAGGGATGTCGAGAGCTCGATGGGAACTTATTTTTTTCAGATATTTATAACGAGTTGATGCATTTAAATTTGAAATTGAAACAACTATTCTCCCCTTCCTTTTCTTGAAATAATTTCCATTATTGAATTCTTTAACTACTCAGAAAATTGGCACATCGGACCTATTCCTCGGGAAGGCAACTCAAACACATTCAAGAGCGACTCATTTGTGGGTAATCCTGGATTAGACGGATTTCCATTGCCAGAGACATGCACAAACAGTTCACCAGTGTTCGTAAAATTCTGCACGTGTTAACGAACGTGTTAAATAAGTAATATAATGATGAGAAGAATATTGTCCCACAGAGATTGATGATAATAAATCAATTAAATATTAAAAATGGACTAATTCTAAAATTTATCTAACTGATCAAAATATAATTGAGAATAAATAAAAATTGATAATTTTTAAAAAATGAAATTTTATAAACTAAAGGTAGATAATCAATCGGGTAAAATATGTTAGAGCATCCGATTTCACCATAACCACTGGATATGAATTTCTGATCATTATGCATATAAGAACAATATCAAATATGTGATAGCGGAATTTCCTAGTCTATTGACTATCCTATTTCTAAGTATAGCAAACCTACTTAGTTTATCAATTCACTATATTTCTATGCGAATTTAAATAAATATAAGCGCATTAAAATCTGTAAATATTCTCGGTTTACAATGAATCTTTTGGACCACTTTGTGACATTCTGAATTTCAATCCACTTTCGAAATTTATGAAGTGATATTATCATCAATACACTTTCTATTATATCTCACTCAGAATTGGCCATTCTTGAGAATACTAACCGTTAGGGAATGGCTAGTTAGGATTTCGTTACACACAACCTAAAAACTCGAACCTAGATTGGCATTTCGACCATGAGGATTGACGAGGAGATATTTTGGGCCATTATAGGCCGATCCAAGAATAATTATGGAACAATTTAACAATGCTATACAATTGATTCATGGGTGATTCCATTTAATCATTGTATGCATTCCGAACGTTACAAAATCAATTTCTAACGATTGTGTCGTTTGGAACTAGTGATTGACCCTCGTGATCACATGACAATCGAAGTCGCCACGGCTCGAGTAAACTTAAACGTGGATTGATACCAAATCAATCATGGGTCGACACGCGTAAACCCTAAAAGCCGCCCGTTAATTTGAGATACACGAAAGTCGCGTTTAATCAATTTTGACCACGAATTAGAATCCGAACTTGAGTATCAAACTTCAAGGATATCAAAATTATTATTTTTGATGATGCCGCGTTAAATTCGCTTTATTATCGGTTTGCTCAGAAATTTTCAAAAAAGTGGAAATTGGCCCGAAAATTGAAAAAGACGATTTTACCCCTGGATGTTCTAGAGTTTATTTGTTGAGTGGAAGGACATAATGGTCTTTTTCCCTAATAGCCGAAAATCACCTTGGACCACTTTGCCCTTACCTTTTTCAGTTAATTTCAAAAATGCTATTCTAGAAGTTTTTTGTCAAGAAACATTTATAACCCATGGATCGATGCTTGGGCCTCAAGGACTAATCCTAGCCCTCTATTTTGAAGGTTTTGATCAGCCCACTCTCCCTCTCTCCTCACTTTCTCTCTTGCTCTCTCTCTTCACTTTCTCTCTCTCTCTCCCCCTTGGCCGAGAATCATTACCACCACCATCCACCACCGTAGCACCTCAGGCCGCCACCCTTGGACTACCGTGAGCCCCCCCAAGCCGCTGTACACACTTGGAACAACCACCGCCCGCTAGATCGCCGTTTGGCCGCAACTGTTCGCCGGAATTTCGGAACTTGGCCGTGGCTTGTTGCTACTGTTTGGGCTTAGTGTTTAGCTTAAATTAGTGGTAAGTAACTCCCTAAACTTTGATTAGGTTAGTAGGTTACCAATGGACAGAGTTTAGTGATTATTAGGGTAATTTTGGGGTTATGGTAGATATTGATTTGAGGAATTATTAGTGGCTGAATTTGATGATTATGTGGCTGATTTGAATGTTAAGATAGGTAGGTTATGTAAATCGGGTTTGAGCAAATGTTTAATGTTGCTAATTATGCTTAATTTAGCTAATTATGGTTGTTTTTATTAAATTCGTGGGCTAATCTTGTGGCTGCAAAAATCATCTGTTAGGGGCTGAATTGGATGACTTGGATATTGATCATATGACCCCCATCGATTTTAGATTGGTTAATGTTAATATAGGGACTTAATTATCATGATTATGCACTAGTTTTAATTGAACAGTTTAGATTAAATTAGGATGTGATAAAACCTTAGTTATATGGCCGATTTGAGATTTGAAATTGATCGTGTGGTTTTGATTGACAATCGCATAGTTAAATTGTGTAATCGTGTGGTTAATTTATTTAATCATGGCCGAATAATTGACTATGGCTTGATCATGTGGTTGGAATGATGATTTTGCGGTCTAGAGAGAAGATCGTATGGTTGAAATGGCTGTTTAATAAGAAAACGAGTGCGATTCATGGCATATTTAATTGTAGTAAATTGCATGTCATACACTCTTGCATTGGCTAATTAAGAAAGATTAAAATTGGCAATGCGTGATTGTTTACGTGTGTGGCCATGATGAGTTCTGTCTAAGACGAGTTCTAGACGATGCCCGGCTGAGGCTCGGATGTTGTCTGGTACTCGACTTGTCGGTGGAGTTCAATCCCAGACATTACCGATCGTGGTAGTGGCCGGATCGATACTTCTAAATGGAATGTCGTCTGCTACTCGACTTATTTGGGGGGTTCGATCCCAGACGTTGCTACGCCCAAAGTAGTGTGGTGATGCCTGGCTATGCCGGAAAACCGGCGGAAGTTCGGTGTGACCTATGGTAGGTTGCTAATGATTTGGGGAACTTTGAGTGTTATGTGCATACGGCATGCCTTGCATTTGATTATGGGATAAAATCGTAAGGCACGGTATGGGACGGACCGAAGTGATTTCATCTTATAATCAAAACTCGTGTGAATGATTGAGTATGTTGGATTGTCTAGATTATTACTATTGTTGTTATGCATTTGATAGTATGCTATGGTTGTGATGCGATTTGAGAATTCTGTATAGTATGTGGCACCATTGTTCGTTTGATAGGTACTTACCCTATTAGTTAGAATTTCATGATTAGGGTGCTGGAAGTACGTATTGCCCTAGTCGAGACTTAGGTAGTTTACTTATTGAGATTATATCTTATTCCCCGTTGTTAAACATTTCAGTCCCTCGATCTTGACCATGACTGAGCCTCCACTACGTTTCGGAGTACCGATGGAGATGGAGCATTGGGTGACCGAGTACCCAGTTGGTGAGGATAGGGACTATCAAAAGTATGAGTGTACCGTTTGGGTTGATGACAGTGAGCAGTACTTGGCGGCTCACAAGTATATGACTTGGTTTTTGAGAGACGGAGCCCAGACTTTTAGTCTTCTCTGGGGATTCGATATTCCCCCGGATGATGGTTTAGGATTGTGGGACCTTATGGAGATTGATCCCCCTAATGGAGTGGTAGTTGATCCCGAGCCCGAACTGATGGTGACGGAACCTCCGGTGTGGCACGATGAGTCAGAACCGGAATCGGCGTCTTTACCGTCTGGCTCTTATAGTGAGGCATCTAACCCGGCTTTGCTAGGAGCACCGCCAGGGTGCCGTGGAGGTTTTTGACAAGACTAGAGATCCCTATCTTTTTAGAGTCTCTTGTGAATAGAGTAATGGAACAAATCGACCATCCCATCTCTTTTTGAGTATATATAGTCTGGGTTTGTTAGAAAGGCTTGTATATGTTACTGTTGTAAGTGACGTTGAAATTATAAAATGGTTTGTTGGTTTGTTTAATTTCTCTCTCTACTATCTTGTTTGAATGTTTATTGAATGGAGTGTTCGTTTGGCTTCCACGTTTATTCTCTTATTTCGAGGGTTTCGGGTTGGCGACAAATCCTGAGAGTCGCATGCTTATCGACCATGGCGAGATGTTACGTGTTCATGGGGTACGGGGTGTGACATACCTTATCACCAAAAGCTACATAAATAACATGGTATATTTCTATCCACATTTAATTCATGATTATATATTATAAAGAGCAATTACATATTATTACTTCTCAATCTCAAACATGCACATCAAATCATTTAAGTGGTGGTCAGTCACCTAAACGTATTAAGCATAATAATATATAACTCACATGAATGAATTACTTGCAAAGCATAAAAAGTATGAAATTCATATCATCATAGTTAGGCTACATCGTAGCTCTAACAAAGAAAATTAGAACATAATAGAAAAAGAAACGATAATAGAAATTAAACCAAACATCTTGAATTAAAGAACAAGAATTCTGTCATCACTTTTGTCTTCTCTTCAAAATACTTGAAAAATCTTAGAACATTGAAAACAAAAACGATCTCCAAGAAAAAAACTCCATCTTCCCTCAAGTTATCATATTTATATAATAACATCTAAGACTCCTCTCACAAGACAATTGTTTCTTTTTCGCATAAAATTAGGAAATAAATCGCAAAATTCCCAATGTGATATCCATATTCCAACTCTTCTTTTGGTCGCATATTCCTTTCATTCTTTTTGTCATATTTTCCTTATTTTCTCCATATCTTAATATTCTGCATAAATAAGGAAAAATTAAGTAAATAAAAGGAAATTCAAATATATTCAAACAAATATTGCATTATTTATTGCCTAGAGTAGGTAAAATAACTCTATTTTTATGAAGTTATCAAACCCCCAAACTTAACATTTGCTAGTTCTCAAGCAAAAGCATAATATAAGACATACTTAAGCTAACAACCCCCTCCATTACTTTCTTCCATAATTGCTCGAAATCACAATTAAAAAAAAACATAAATTTCATCCAAACATTGAAATAGATTCATAAGTTAAACCGATTCTAACTATGTGATCCAAGTGTGTGTGTGAGTCATCATCTTTTCGAATTATATGCAATCCAAATAAGTTCACATTGATATGCAACCTCTCAAAACTCTTCATAATTATAACCAAATCTCATAGGTTTATTTTTCATTCCTCTCTCCACTAATGTAACCTAATCATCTAACCAAAAATCAATAGAACTTTTCTCAAGTTGTAATGTAAGGCTGAGCTAACAGTGAGATAATAGTAAATTTAAGCTCAAATCACCCATAAACACATTGATTTCTAGGATTTAATTAGAGCATATGTCACTATCCTCAATTTTACATTTTCAAAATAATCTTTCTGCTATTACGGATCATCATTCTTCCTCTCTTTTTTTTCTCTTTTTTTTTCATTGCTTTATGGTGGAGTTCCTTCCTAAGTCCCTGCTAATATAACGTGAACATACCAAACCCATTAAGTATCCAAAAGGCTCACTCAATTGAAAGTTGGATAGGAAACCATAAAAGTAATATTTTCTTTTCTTTTTTTTTTTTTTTGAAGATACCCCCAAACAACCATAGCAATCAAATTATTTCCATGCTCCACCCTTCCTTCCAAATTGCTATTATGCTCAAATAAACTTTTATCCTAAAAAAAATCAACATGTTCATGGAGCGTGGGACAATGATATAATTAGGCAAGGTAAGCTAAAAAGTACGTGGATGCTAATAAAAGATTGGATAATAATTAAGGATTAACGGGGTGATTATGGATAAATAAACAGGGTTGGCTTGAAAGGCTCAATCGATCCAAAAATTGCCTAAATCATTTTCTCAATTAGATGTAGCCTAGGATTTCACCTCAAGAGAAAATCAAACAAATTTTAAGATTTGGGTGATATCTAAGAAAATCACATACTTCACATGAATGTTCTCTAGATGTACACACTACTTAAAAATTAAGGACTTCTAGTGCTCAGTAAGTGGATCGACATCATCAAAATCAAAATTAACTCACATATCATTTGCAAGTATGAACAAAATTTAAATTTCCTAAGAATCGCAAAAATTCACAATAAGGAATACAACAAAAAAAATTCAGATTTAGCAAAAAATTTTGAGCAAAAATTTTGTCTCCCCCCAAACTCGAATAAAGCATTGTCCTCAATGCGAAAAACAAAAGAAATAAAAGAAAAATAGGAACAAGAAAACTCCCATTGCTGTAGGATGTCCACAGATGGTCTTGATGACTAAACTCCAAAAAGGTGATTATTTAAGAAAGAAAATTAACCTGGATAAAAATTGTTAATCATGCTTTTTTGTTTTTTTTTATAAATTGAACGTAAAAATTAATGAAGAAACATAATAAAAATGCTTGGATTGCCTCCTAAGAAGCGCTTGCTTTATAGTTTTTAGCCAAACTATCTCAGATGTCGCTATTCTAGAGATAGAAAGTCAATAGTGGTCTTTTGCTTGTTGTAACCACCTTCGAAATAGGGCTTCAAACGTTAACCGTTCACCTTAAATGTGTCTTCGGTATCATGTGCAACTTCAATTGCTCTGTATGGAATTACTTGTGTGACTGTTAAGGACCAGACCATCGAAAACGTAACTTTCCTGGAAAAGTTTAAGACAAGAGTTATAAAGTAAAACTTTTTGGCCAATTTTGAACTCTCTTCTGAATATTCGTTTATCATGCTATCTTTTGGTACACTCCTATACATCTTAGCATTTCATAAGCCTCATTGTGAAATTCCTCCAATTCATTTAGTTGCAACAATCTTCTTTCACCTGCAAACTGCATGTCAAAATTCAAAAATTTCAATGCCCAATATACTTTATGCTCTAATTCCACCGGTAGATGACAAGCCTTCCCAAACACTAGCTTAAAAGGAGACATCACAATTAGGGCTTTGAATGCTGTCCTATAGGCCCAAAGTGCATCATCAAGTTTCATTGACCAATCTTTCCTAGAGGCATTCACTGTTTTTTCTAAAATTCTCTTGATTTCCCTATTTGATACCTCTACTTGACCACTAGTTTGAGGATGATAAAGGGTTCTAACCTTATGTGTGACTCCATACTTACTCAAAAGTGCTTCAAACTGTTTGTTGTAAAAATATGTTCCCCTATCACTTATAATTGCCCTAGGAGTGCCAAATCACGTAAAAATATTTTTCTTCAAGAATTTGACAACAGCCTTAGCATCATTTTTTGGCAATGCTATAGCTTTTATCCACTTAGACACATACTCCACAGCCACTAAAATGTATAAATTACCATAAGAAGATGTAAAGGGTCCCACGAAATCAATATCCTAAACATCAAATAAGTCACACACAATAATGTTGTTTAAAGGCATCTCATTTTTTCTAGAAATATTTTCAGTTCTCAGACACTGGTCACATGAAGCTACAAAGGAGTAAGTATCTTTAAAAAGTGTAGGCCAATAAAATCCAAATTGTAAAACCTTAGCTGGAGTTTTGGTGGCACCAAAATGACCACCTGCCTCTCTGTCATGATAATGATGTAGAATATTTGCCTTTTCTTCATTTGGAACACATATCCTTATTAGGGGTGTCAAAAATACCCGCTCAAACATGACCCGACCCGAAGTGACCCGACCCAAACAAGGAATTTTCGCATTGGGTCGAGTTGGCCTTTAAGTTGTTTGGGTAACAGTACAAACAAGGCTTAAGCTTGTTTTGAATCTACCCGAACCCGTCCGAAACAAGCCCACAAACAAGAGCTATTTGTTCTTCTTGCTCTAAGCCCTCCCCAAACCTTGTTTATCGTGATAATGCGATGCGATCTGTCATCTTCTTCCAAAGCTCCGGATCTGCGACTAGCAATCGTCTTCCTCGGAGACTAGTCCGTGGGCAAGACCAGCATCATCACCCGCTTCATGTACTACAAGTTCAACAACATGTACCAGGTCTCGCTGTCCCATTGTCTTTTTCCTTTTACAAGCAATTTCGGCTGTCGTTGCGGGGGGTCTTTCCATTTTTTTGGTTTCGTTCGGGTTTTGGTTTGGTCCCGCCGCGTTCTGGGTTCGCGGCACCGATTGAATCTCAATCTTCTTCTTCTTTTTTTTCGTTCGTCGTTGAGTGATGCTGCTCAGGAAGTGATCGGTGTTTGCCCATTTCGATGGTTGAATTGGGTCTTAGGTATTGTTCTCGATACGATGGGATGATGATGGTTCGATCTTGATTCGTGGTCCCAGCTGGATCTCGTAGCAATGGTCATCTCGTTTTGTTGTCTTCTTCCTTTCTTACTTGTAGGTTGTATAACATTGGAGTTGCGTTGGTGGAGTTGCCTTGGTGGAGTTACTTTGGTTTGGAGCTGCTGTCCACTTAGCAGCCAGTGGCTGCTGCCCAGACATATTGATGTCCTTGGATGAACTATCTGTCAGCAGCTTGACCCTGCACGTTCTTTATGTGCCCTAGAGAAGTAGCGCATTGTTGGCTTTTACCTATTTTCGATTTTTCCTATCTCTCCTCTCAGTATTAGTTGATTCTAATTCATTACATTAATTGTGCGAGGAGAGAGACCTAATTGATTTGTTTTTCCTCTCTCCAAACTTAATCGAGCAATTGTAATAGGTGTGTATACTATGTTTTAATGGAGTTTCAAGTTTCATTGGGTTAGTAGATGTTGCAAGGAAACAGAATGAGTTTATGCTTCATTAAACTGACGTCGAGAGTCGAGGTCAAAAGCAACCTAGTGTTGGGTCGAAGCAATCAAATACTCCACAAAGTATTGTCTCACTTTTGTTGATATGCAAAATTCATGTCCCCGGGTGCTTTGCTCGACTTATTGTCCTTTCATAAGCTGAAATGCTTTTTACATGGCAAAAATCCGTGAATCAACTACAGGAAAGTTTGGTTTTTCATTCTGTAAGTTTTAATATGGTAGCACCAGCCTGCTAGGCCTCCTCCCTTGGATAAAAGATTGGGGGATTCCACTTTTCTGGCATTAGAAAGCTCCTTAACAGTGTCCCATCTTTCAAAAACAAGAACCCGACCCGACCCGAATATGACCCGAACCGGCCCGATTGTGTGGCTATATCATGTTCAGGTCTTGTTTCGGGTTGGGCCAGGCACACATATTCATTGTTTCGGGTCGGGTATAATGAAAACCCGACCCGACCCATTGACACCCCTACTCCTTACGACTTGGTCTGCACATACCTTAAAAGAGAAAAGGTTCTTCCCAAAAATAATTTTTAACTTCAAAAAAGAATTTTTTCTTCTGTTGATATGACAATTTAGGATGAAGAATATTACTTACTAAATAATTCACAAAATCAGCATACCAAGGAATTTTTATGGATTTGATGGATAAAATTTTCTCATCTGAGAACTCTACCATAATTGGACTTACCTCTTCCTTTAAATTCGGGATTCTTGACAAGTGATCTACAACTAGATTTTCAGTCCCCTTCTTAACTTTGATTTCCAAATCAAATTCTTGCAGCAATAGAATCCACATAATTAAACATGGTTTTGATTTTTTTTTTTCAAGCAGATACTTAAGAGTAGAATGGTCAGAATAAACTATAACTTTTGAGCCAATTAAATAAGAACGAAATTTATCAAAAGCAAAAACTACTGCCAAAAGTTCATTTTCTGTTGTTGAATAATTCAATTGTGTACCTGACAAGGTTCGACTAGCATAGTAAATGGTTTGAAAAATTCTATTCTTCCTTTGTCCCGAGATAGCTCCCACTGTAGAATCACTAGCATCATACATTAACTCAAAAGGTAAATCCCATTCTGGTGCTGCCATAATTGGTGCTGATATTAACTTCTCCTTTAAAGTATTAAAAGCCCGCATACATTCATTAGTAAAATTAAATAGTGCATCTTTTACCAAAAGATTAGATAGGGGTCTAGCAACATTTGAAAAATCTTTTATAAACCGCCCGTAGAATCCTATATGTCCCAAAAATTCTTTGACAAGTTTCACAGATGTTGGTGGAGGCAATTTTGCAATAACCTCCATTTTGGCTCGATCGACTTCTATTCCATTTCTAGTAATCTTATACCCGAGCACTATTCCTTCCTGTTCCATAAAATGACGCTTCTCCCAATTTAAAAGAAAGTTAGTCTTCTCACATCTTTGTAAGACCAAAGCCAAATTATTTAAACAAGAGTCAAATGATGAGCCAAAAATGGAAAAATCATCCATAAAAATCTCAATATATTTTTCAACCATATAAAAAAAATAGCTATCATACATCTTTGAAAAGTAGCTGTTGCATTACAAAGACCAAATGACATTATTCTAAAAGCAAAAGTACCATAAGGACAAGTAAAAGTAGTTTTTTCTTGATCTTCTGGTGCAATAGGAATTTGATTATACCCTGAATATCCATCAAGAAAGCAATAAAACTCATGTCCTGCAAGTCTTTCCAACATCTGATCAACAAATGGTAAAGGAAAATGATCTTTTCTAGTGGCATCATTCAATTTTCTGTAATCCATGCACACACACCATCTAGTAACTGTCCTAGTAGAAATCAATTCATTATTGTCATTTTTCTGAATAGTCATACCTCCTTTCTTTGGCACAACCTGCATAGGACTTACCCAGGAACTATCAGAGATAGGATAGATGATCTCTGCATCAAGCAACTTAATTACCTTAGCTTTCACCACTTCTTGCATTTTCGAGTTCAAATGCCTCTGAGGTTGGATAGTGGGTTTATGTTGTTCCTCCATCAAAATTTTGTGCATGCAAATTGAAGGACTAATTCTCTTGATGTCAGCTATTTTCCATCCAATTGCACATTTATGTTCTCTCAACACTCTGAACAGTTTCTCCTTCATCAAATTTGTCAAAGAAGAAGATATAATTACTGGTAAAGAAGAAATTTCATCTAAATAAACATATTTCAAATGAGAAGGAAAGGGTTTCAGTTCAAGAATATGAGGCTCTTCAATTGATGGCTTAAGCTTCGTTGTATGTTGTTTCGACTCCTCAAATTTTGTTGCCTTATACCTTGAATATGTTGGATTTGCCTCCATAAAATTTGCGTACTCCATTATCTCCTCATTCTCAATTTCTCCGTCTTTTGGTTGAACCAAACATACTTCAAGTGGATCTTTAAAAATATTTTCTTGAAAAACATTGTTCACCAACTTGACAACTGTCTCAACTCTAAAACAAGAATTATCATCATAGGGATATTTCATTGCTTTAAAAACATCGAAAGAAACAAGATCATCTTAAACTATAAGAATCAACTTCCCTTGTTGTACATCAATAAGAGCTCTTTCTGCTGCTAAAAAAGGACGACCTAAGATAAGTGGTACCTCAAAATCTTCCTCCATGTCAAGAACTATGAAATTTGCAGGAAAAATAAACTTGTCAACTTTTACCAATACATCTTTCACAATACCTCTTGGATATTTAATTGATCGATCAGCCAGTTGAAGTGACATGTAGTTACTTTTACTTCACCCAATCCTAATTTCCTGAAAATAGAGAAAGGCATCAAATTAATACTTATACCTAAATCACACAATGCCTTTTCAAATTAAGAATCTCCAATAGTGCAAGGAATTGTAAAACTCCTTGGATCTTTTAACTTCGGAGGTAATTTATTTTGTAGGATGGCCGAACATTCCTCATTCAACTTCACAGGTTCGTAATCTTCTAGCTTTCTTTTGTTTGCCAAAATCTCCTTCAAAAATTTTGCATAACTAGGCATTTACACTAAAGCATCTGCAAAAGGAATATTAATGTGTAATTTTTTTAAAATATCAAAAAATTTAGAAAATTGCTTATCTATTTTGTGCTGCTAGGGTCGCTGAGGGAATGGAACTGGCGGCACGTATGGCTTGGGATTATCTAGAAAAAGTTTGCTCTTACCTATCTCATTTGGTTATTTCTTGACCTCTTCTTCTTTATCTCTGGAAATCTCTTATTTAGTATCTTCTTCACCCACTTGTTTACCACTTCTCAGGATTATAGCTTTTACATTTTCAATTGGATTTTTCTCTATGTTGCTAGGCAAAGAACCTTGCTGTCTCCTGGGCATCATGTTTACTAACTGCCCCACTTACATCGCCAAATTTCTAATTGAAGCCTCTTGGTTCTGAAATCTCACATTTGTGCTCTTGATGATGTCCTGAGTAGTGTTGGCAAGTTTTGTGACTATATCTTCTAGATTAGACTTTGTCTCTTCTGGTTGTTTGAATCCCAGCGGCAGTCTCGTCACATTTTGATTATTCCATGAAAAATTTGGATGATTGCGCCATCCCGAATCGTACGTATTGGAGTAAGGATTATTCTGTGATCTGTTAAAATTCCAAATAAAGTTAGCATTTTTATTAGGTTGAGTAAAAGTGTTACTTACCTGACATTTTGTGCTAACATGTCCTCCACCACAAAAATCACATGTCATATTCTGAATTTCCATGCCTGAAACATTCATATTATCTATCTTTTTGTTGAGTGCTTCAATTTGCGTAGCGATTGCCGTGAAAGCATCCACTTCACAAACTCCGCTAGCTTTTCGCATTGGTATCCTCTTAGTAGGCCACTGATAACTATTGAATGCTATCTCCTCTAATAAGTTGTAGGCTTCTTCTAGTATTTTATTATTCGGAGTTCCTCCTGCAGCTACATCAATCATAGAACGGAGATTTGTACTACACCAAATATAAAAAGTTTTTACCTGCATCCATATGGGTAATCCATGATATGGGCATCTCCTAAGAAACTCCTTGAATCTTTCTCATGCTTCATACAATGATTCATTATCTATCTGCATAAAATTAGTAATATCGTTACACATTTTTGCAGATTTTGCTGGTGGAAAGAACTTATTAAGAAATTTTTGGGCCATATCATTCCATATAGTGATCAATCCTGCAGGAAGAGAAGAGAGCCAACCTTTAGCATTGTCTTATAGAGAGAATGGAAATAATCTCAATCTAATAGCATCATCAGAAACTTCATTATATTTAATTGTGTCACAGATTTTAAGAAAAACATCGATGTGAGCGTTTGGATTATCGCTTTGTAGCCCACTAAATTGCACTGATTGTTGAAGCATCTGAATCAGTGATGGCTTGATCTCAAAGTTGTTTGCTTGAATTGCAGGTCTACTGATACTTGATGTGGTGCCCTCAACTGTTGGCGCAGCATAATATTTCAAGAGTCTATATTGATTTCTACCATCATCAACTCCCTCCTTTTTAATGTGATTTCTCTGTTTTCTCAGTCGCCTTTTAAATGTGCGTTCGATTTCTAGATCAAACTCAATAAGTTTTCCTTGTTGGTAATGTGTCATGCACCAATATATACTTTGAAAAAAAAAATAAAAGCTAGATTAAACTTAGAATTATCCGATATCAATATTAATTGGTATTAAATAAACAATCCTCGGGAACTGCGCCAAAAACTTATTCGTAAAATTCTGCATGTGTCAACGAACATGTTGAACAAGTAACATAATGATGAAAAGAGTATCGTCCCACAGAGATTAATGATAATAAACCAATTAAATATTAAAAATGGACTAATTCTAAAATTTATTTAACTAATCAAAATATAATTGAGAACAAATAAAAATTGATAATTTTTTAAAAACGAAATTTTATAAACTAAAGGCAGATAATCAATTAGGTAAAATATGTTAGAGCATCAAATTTCACCATAACCACTAGACATGAATTTCGAATCATTATGCATACAAGAACAATATTAAACATGTAATAGCAGTATTTCTGTAACGTCCTGAATTCGACCCACTTTCGTAATCAATGAAATTGATATTATTTCTCATTGTGTTTCAGTAAGTCTCGCCCAGATCTGATCAATCTCGGGATATTGACCAATAGGGAATAACTAACTAGGAAAACAATGCGTAGACTTAAGAACTCGACCGTGAATCGAGTCCGATTCCAAGAAGCGACGGGGGAATATTTTATGCCAATGTGGGCTAGTCCAAGGAGTGTGACGGATTTGGTTCGACTGATGACGTATGATCGGATAGAGGGTGATTTTGCACGATCGAGAGTACACGTGACGAACGATCCCGAACTTATTCCGAACGACCACAACCCCCAGGACTAGCGATAAATCCGCGTGTTCTCTGGAAAATCGACATCATCATGACTCGAATAGCCCTAAGTCGATATGCGTAACCCCTAAACAGCTGCCCATTAATGAGAGATGCTAAAACTATAAATTAAGCGAAATTGATCGTGGAATTGAGTCCGGACTTCGGTGTCAGATTTCGTGGGCATACGCGACTATTTTTGCAAGGACAACATCATATAAGCATGGCCAATCATATTTAGGATCAGTAGAGCTGAAAATTGGAAATTTGACCCGGGACCGGAAAATTACCGTTTTACCCCTGGACCCCTAAGTTTGGATTTCGAATTTTGGGATTATTTAGAGATTATTTTAGGGTTTTATATTGTTGTATCTCAGCCCAATAATGCTGGAAATGATGGACAATTGTGCCCCTAGATATTTTAGATAGAATTAATATCTACCCTTAGATTGAGGGCAAAATAGTCTTTTAGTGGAATTAGGTCACATAACCCCACTAAGCCCATTTGTGCATAAACACTCTAGTCTCTCTCTCTCACTCATTTTTTTCTTCTCCCCCAAGCCGGTAGCCCCTCCTCCTACGCCTCTCTTCCTTTTTCCTTTTTGCTTGGCCGTGAGATGTCCTCGCCGGAGCAAGCCGCCGTTGTCGCACGCCGGCGCCGTCACCGCCTGACACCACCAGCATCCCGACCGCCCATTCTCTTCTCCACCTCGCCTCCTCCCTTGTTGGCCGTGAGGATCAGCCCGCCTAGGCTCGCCGTGGCCGTTAGCACCGCCGAGGGAGCTGCCGCTCGCTGCCACCGTTCTGGCGCGGGACCGCCACTGCTCAGCCGCCCTTGCCACCTATCCAGCCTTCATTAGGAGCCTAGGAATTCAAGTGAGTACAATCCTAAACCCTAACTAGGCTAATATACATTTCTAGACGAGTTTTAGGGGTTATTTAGGGTATTTTAGGGGTTAATTTGTGAGAATGTTTAGTGCTGATCTTGTGGCTGATTTAGTGACTTAGTGTGATAATTTATATGAGGTTTAGTGGTCTACGAGGTGCTGCGTGGTGGCTGGTCATGGAAGCCGTGATTCAGGCAAAAATGTGAATTAGGTGGGTGTAATTTATGGACCGAGTGGTGGCTATTTTCATGGTGATTCTTGTGGCCTAATGTGGTGATTTGGTGGTGATTTAGTGGCCTAAGGTGATCTGGTTGGTGACCGACTAGTGTAGGCTTGATTGGATTATTATGTTGATTAATCATGGTCTAAATGCGGACTTTAATGGGTACAACAATTGGGCCGTGTAGTGGCTGTTTAGGTGGTGGATTTGGGAGCATAATGTGATGATTTGGAGGTGGATTTGACTCCTAGAGGGGACTGATTAGTGGCTGGCAATAGTGAAATTTATTGGGCCTTATTCGGCGAAATTGAGGATTAATTGTGAATGGCCGTGTGTGCTTGATTTGTCCATTAAGTGGCTAATTGTTTATGGCTTGGTAGTGGTTACGTGATGCCAGGATTGAGTTCTTATGTGGCCGAGAAAGGATAGGCTTGGTGGACCTTAGACTTGTGCAAGTTTAAGGGCTTAATTGCATGATTTTCGTGTGTTGATGATGTACCATGGCTGATTTGAATTAATTGATTGATTGGGCATATTGATTCATTAAATTGAATATGTATGGTGTAAATTGAGTATATCACATTATGAATTGAACAAGTGGTGTTGTGCAATTGAATGCTCATTATGAATTTCTTGAATGCCCAAGTGTGAACGTTATGGCCATGAGTGTGCATCTCGAACATTGGCATAACATGTGCATATGCGAGTGTGCACGAATGACATGAGCATGTGATCACCTAAAATGCCCTGATGCGTTTTACGCGGGGTTCAGATAATAACTGGTGTATGTGAATGTATGATCACATAAAGCCTTGATGCGATTTACGCGGGGTATTAAACCTGTCCTGAGGCATGTTATGCGGGACGATGCCCGGACTACCGGAACATGACTAACCTAATGTGTATTACGCGAGTTTTATGTCATGAGCCTAATGTATTTTACACGGGCCAGAGATCGATCTCGAAGTGATGGACCTGATGTGTTTTACGCGGGTCGAACCTGATGCGTTTTACGCGGGTCAGAGGAGAATTGGTAAATTGTAAGTGTGCAAGAGTGCATATGTGCGAAAGTGCATTGATGAGGCATGAGCATGAGTGTGAGCATATGCATATCATGTGTTGTGACCAAGTGACGTGTGCATGTGCCGTGTGCATGTGCTGTGATTGTGTTCTGTATTATTATTGTGAATTTTAAGTGCCTAACCTGCAGGGCCAAGGTAAGTATTGGATTTAGTTCATAGGGCCTAAGTCATTTATGGTTTGGATTGTGTATTGTTTATTGCTCCTCAGGAGGTGCACGTTAGCCTAGTTTAGGTTTAGGGAACCTACTCGCTGAAATTTATTCTCACTGTTGTATAAACCCAATTTTTCAAACCCCTGACCTTGAGATGTCCGCAGTGCCTGTTCGTTTTGGGATCCCTTACCGGATAGACCGGGAGGAGACGGTGTACCCCATAGGGAACATAGATTTTTGGGTTAGATATTTGTTTACAGTTTCGGTTGATGTGGGCGAGCAGCTAGACCAGGCCCACATATATATAGCGTGGTGTATTAGGGACCATGCAGGGACCTACAACCATTTTCGATCTTTTGAGGTTTCACTTAGCGATTCAGGAGATGTTGATCCTCAGTGTCCTAATGGGGAATTGGCAAGCCCAGAGTTGACGGATTCGGAGGATGAGGAGCCAAAGCTCATGGAGCAGGAGGACGAGGCCGAGCTGATGGATTCTAAGGAGGAGTCAGCTGGGGCCGAGTCTAAACGGGATTCCTTAGACTCTGAAGTTGAGCTGTCTGATAGTTCTTCCGAGTCATCGGGATCCGACTCGGACTGGGTTCCGTAGGTCTAGCCTTAGTCCAAGGTAGATAGGGCCAACACCTTTTTGACCCGAGCCCTTCTAGTTTTAGTAACCCTGACCGTCCGGGCCACTTATCACTTTTTGTTTGTAGTGGCCATTGATCCGCTTTTGATTTTTGGAGTGTAAGCTGTAAATGGATGTTGTATATGGTTCCCAATATCAATGCAAGTGTATATTTGTTCATGTTGTTGGTTGTGTAGCTATCCTTGGTCATGTGTTATTATACTGTACGGGTGCTACAATACTTCCGCATGTGCTTTATTCTTTGTCGTGTTGAGCGTTAGGTCGGCAACGCGTCCTGGGACGTCTCAATTGAATCGACCTCGGTTGGGTTGTCGCATGCTGTAGGCCTTGGGGCGTGACAATTTTCTAGTCTATTTACTATCCTATCTCTAGGTATAGCAAACCTACTTAGTTTATCAATTCATTATATTTCTATGTGAATTTGAATAAACATAAACGCATTAAAATCTGTGAATATTTCCGGTTTACAATGAATCTTTTGGACCACCTTAGTTATATATTATAAGAAGCAATTGCATATTATTACTTTTCAGTCTCAAACATGCACATTAGATCATTCAAGTGGTTGCCAGTCACCTAAACGCATTAAGCACAATAATATATAACTCACATGAATGAAATTACTTACAAAGTATAAAAAACATGAAATTCATATCATTATGGTTAGGCTACATCGTAGCTCTAATAAAGAAAATTAAAACATAATAGAAGAAGAAACGACAATAGAAATTAAACCAAACATCTTGAATCAAAGAACAAGAATTCTATCACTATTTTTGTCTTCTCTTCAAAATACTTGAAAAACTCTTAAAACACTGAAAACAAAAACGATCTCCAAGAAAAAAAAAATTCACGTTCCCCCAAGTTATCCTATTTATGTAATAACATCTAAGATTTCTCTCACAAGGTAATTGCTTCTTTTTCGCATAAAATTGGGGAATAAATCATAGAATTTCCAATGTGGTATCTACTTTCTAACTCTTCTTCTGTGTCGCATATTCATTTTCTTCTTTTTGCCATATTTTCCTTATTTTCTCCATATCTCAATATTCTACATAAACAAGGAAAAATTAAATAAATAAAAGGAAATTCAAATATATTCTAATAAATATTACATTATTTATTGCCTAGAGTAGGTAAAATAACTCTATTTTTATAGAGTTATCAACCAGAAATTGCGCCGGTAACCATCCTTAAGGAAAATGATAGAGCATGGAGGCTGGTTTTGATGGGTGCTGGGTATGGAATTGTAGCTGGACTCTCTCTAGGATACATTATTCACGAATTTAGAGAACTTGAATGGCTTGTGGTATTGTTTGCAAGCAGAGGAGCTAAAATGAGAGAGAAGTCGAGGAGGAATGCTCGTATATCCTATCAAAGGAGGGAATCTCCACCGTTTTTTATTGCATCGCAAGACGAAGAATAAGTCTGCACAGCGCTTTTTAAAAACATGCATCGGCGAGTTCCTGTTAGAACAGACATCTGTTCAAAGCCCGAGCCCAGTTTCTATAAATTCAAAAGAAATCTGAATAATAGATTCAAAGATATTTACAAACCCTTTATTAAATTTAAGCATATTAGAGATTCAAAATATACACATAATTCATAGTTTTCTTACCGGAACAAAATTCATAAATAACCACTCTCTTCATAATGGATATATCCAAATTTATCTATTAGTTAGTGATGACCAGAGTCACTCATATTTTTGAAATGGAGAATGACACCATAAACTTAAAAAATATGCCTTTCAAGAAAACGGAGAAGATTTCCGCGTCGTGTATACGTAGAACAAACACATTCCATGCTCGATATCATGTTGCAAAAAAAAAAATCACAAATGGAATCCAACTTATTAGTGCCAATTTGTCTTTTATGCATTCAGCCAAGGAAAAAATTCTTTGGCAGCAAGAATTTTCCACACCCAAGTGATCGAGCGAAAACAATCAAGAAAACCAAATCCTCCAGTATTGTCATTTCAAGAAGACCTTGACTTCTTAGTGCGCAGCTGTCCCACAGCCATTGCTCTCGAGCAAAACAACATGGAATCCAACCAGACCATGTGTCTTTTCTTTTCCCTATCCACGCAGTTGTAGCGGTAGAACATTTTATAAGCACTTTATTAAACATAAGCATATTTTATTGCTTTATCCAAAATTCTATGATCATTGAACTTTGACAAATATCAATCTCAATCACTCTTGTATTGTACATGTTTAGACGTGATCCAAATAATCAAATTGTTTTTACAGTGAAGTGTCAACTTTCTAAGGTTTTATTTGCTCTTATATTTGACGAAATTACATCGGTAGTTGATTAGGCAGCCTTTCTTCATAAGGAGAACAACTCATTTTTAAGTCTATTTCTCTTTTGTGGCTTATTAGATCTTGTTAACTCTAGAAAAATCTGATAGGCTGCGTTCTCAAAAACAATTATGTTTTTATACTCCACTTAATTCGAAATTGAGTAGCAAAATAGATTGATACAATTTTTCATCTAAATGTATTTTCTCTTCAATTCAATTAAATATCTTTTACTAAGAATGAAATAAAATTGAGAATAATTTTATCTAAAATCCAATTAATTTGAAATTAACTTATAATAAACAGATAAATGGAAAGTCCATAAGTTTTAATTTATTTTAAAAACTAGATGGTGGATAATGAAATGTGGTCTCAAGTTCAAAATTATAGGCCGCGTTTCATATGTACAATACGACGAGTGTTTTTGTTGGTATTTTCAACACTAATGGTTAACAACCCAAATATAAGAGCTTCGTAGAAGACTTGCGTTGATTACTTGGCTTATTAGAAGACTTCCGTTCTTACCAAGAGAAGCCCATTGAGACCATGGAAATACATCCCTTAAGAATTAACATTAGACATTCCATCAACCCTCTTTAAATTTTTGTTGAACTTGCAGGTGAATAGTAGATCTTGAACTTGTACCTACCTCACACATGTTTTGCCATGTCAAACCGGGTGTTGGAGCTTCAAAGTTTATCTTACTAAAAAATATTCATAAATGACTACCATCTTCACAATAAATTTTCCACATTTATCTATTAAATAGTGATGACCAGAGCCACGTATAGACTTGACTAATATGCCTTTCAAGAAAAGAGGACAAGACTTCCATATCGTGTATACGTAGAACAATCGTGTTCCATGCTTGATTTGACATTGCAAGAAAAGATCACCAATAAAACCCAACTTATTAGTACCAATTTGTGTATGCCCATTTGGAATGGATGCCCTGAAAACTCCTCCGCTGGCTTTTTTGCATCCAACTAATGAAGAAATTCTTTGGCACCATGAATATTCCACACCCAAGTAACCCCACGAAGACAATAATTTCAAACTTGTGACCCCAGCATTATCATTTCAAGAGGGAGAAGAACAATAGAAGTGCCAAAAGTTGTGTACGAAGCTTACTTTGGTGCCAAAAGTTCCATTTGGATCATTTAAGTGCCAAATCGGAGGAAAAATGATCACTTTGATGTCAATGGCGAGAGATTCCAGCCAAATTAATACATGACATTTATATTAAAGAAAAATAAGTTGACGTGGCAAATATTTTAAATCGCAGTCCATGTGGAATGGCATAAACGACGTCGTTTTCTATCCTCCCCAAGAAACGACGTTGCTTCATTTTCCTACGTGGACTGCATTTAAAAAACGACGTCGCTGAAGAAGGTAGACTAAAATTAGGGCTCGGATCTTGAGTTCTCACGTCACTCCCTCGCTTGTCGTAACTCCCTCGATCGCCTTCTATTGCTCACCCACCATCGCTCACCCGCCGTTGCTTGACCGTCGTTGTAGTTGCGCCATTGTTTGCTGGCCCACCGTTGCTCACCCGCCGTCGGTCGGCCGTCGTCGTAGCTACGTCATTGTTTGCTGGCCCACCATCGCTCAACCGCTTCACTCAGGTTTATCATGTTCTCACCGTGGATCAATTGGGTGGAGAATTTAGGGTTCCGACAGGCAAATTGTGGCACGGAGGGCAAAATGAGGGCTCAGCTTGAACTGCTTTTATGGGGAGAGAAAAATGGTGGGGACCTCACTTTTGTTTAATCACGTTTGTGGGGAGGGCAAAATTGTGGGGACCGAATATGACTAAATTGAAAAATAGGGCGTGGAGGGGAAATGATGGCTCAGCGCATAGGGAAACTGGTTGGAGTGCTGGGGACAGTAGTGCGGACTTGACTTTATTTAGTTAGTTACTGTTTCTGTGGGGACCGAATGGGGTTGAATTGAAAAATGGGTGTTAGGGACCTCATGTTGTTTAATCAATTGAATAAATCGGCTTCCTTTGTTTCTTTCGATAATTGTTTAATCAATTAAATGTAAAGTTGTTGATGATTCTGCTATGTGTTCTCAATGAATGCCTTTTTATTTTTATTCTTTAGGTGCAGCATCGAAATGGAGGGGAATCATGTAGGCGTCATTGTTTGCTATGGTGGAGAGTTTGTTATTAGTGCTGACGACTGGGAATATTGTGGTGGGAACGAATGTACTATTTATGTCAATGTTGGGAAGCCATCATATATTGATTTTGTGAGGGATTTGGTGTATTTTTGTCGATGCAAAGTGCAAAATTGCACTATTGTGTTCCTAGGAAGGAATTGAAGGATGGTTTGAGATTTTTTAGTGACAATAATGGTATTAAGGATATTATTTACCATTATCTTTACGGCGATGAAGCTAAGGTCTATGTTGAATATTATAGTGATGATGAGGCTGATGAGGATGATGGAAATGATAATCATATTCAAGCGAGTAATTAGGTTGAGGATGAGTCTACGTTAGATGGAGGGCAACATGAGAGCCAAGTGAGGAAGAAGAGGGAGACAAATTTTGATAGAAATATGGGTGAAGTCTTAGTTGAAGATGTGGCTGATGAAGACTTAGTTGGATTAGAATGGGAAGTTGCTCAATATAGTGTGTCAGAAGATGAAGCTTTACCAATTGTCAATTTCCTAAGTGATGAAGACGATGATGAACTCCAACAGTCAAGACAAAACCAAAGGGAATTTTTTAGAAAAAAACTCCCAGCTTTAGGAGAAAGGCTTGAGTTGGATGGAGTTCCAACTGGAGGTAATGGAAGTGAAGATACAGAAAGTTGCGGCAATGAAACTACTGGTTCGGAGAATGATAATAAAGAACATGTTCGTCGAAGGAAAAGTAAGTACCATTGCTATGATCCAAATGTCGATAAACCTATTTTGTGTGCCAGCATGAAATTTGATGATGCAAAACTATTAAAAGAAACTATTGTAGAGAGTTCTATCGTTGAACAGAGAAGCGTAGAATTCATTAGAAATACGAAGAAATTTGTGAGAACTAAGTACTCACAACCCAATTGTCCTTGGAAGCTGTACGACGCTGTGAGTAGGAAGGGGTCATTCTAGATTAGGTTCTTCCGGAAGGAACATTTTTGTTCAATTCATTTTGATAACAAAAGGGTAACAAGTGTGTAGTTGTCGAAACTTTTTTTCAATACAATCAAAGCAATGCCCAAGATCAAATACCCTCAGTTTAAACAGTTAGTGAATGAGCAGGTAGGAGTTAATATGTCGAGGAATCAGTGTAAGAAAGCTAAGCAGAGGGTGATGCAAATTTTGATAGGTCAATACAATGAAGAATATGCGCAGGTATAGGATTATGCCCACAAATGTATGGTTCAAAACCCATCTAGTAGGATATATGCTGAGGTTGTAGAGAGGTTACTGCCTGATTGTGGGTCTAGATTTGATAGATTTTATGTTTGTTTTGATGTATGCAAACGGGGCTTTTTGGCTGGTTGTAGAAAAGTTGTAGGATTGGATGGATGTTTCCTTACGGGTTTATGTAAGGGGGAGTTATTGGCTGGTGTGGGGAGAGATGCCAACAATTAAATGTTTCCAATAACTTGGGCAGTTGTCAAGATTAAGAACAAGGATATTTGGTCTCGGTTCCTCAAGAATTTAATGGTTGACCTTAACATAAACGATGGAGAAGGATGGGCATTCATGAGCGACCAACAGAAGGTAATACCATTGTCAATTAATTCCCTTTTAATGTTAATTACTCGAGTATTTTTTTTACTTGTATTTGTTGATTTGAATTTTTGTAGGGACTTGTTCCTGCATTGGTTGAGTTGATGTCATATGCTGAGCATAGAATGTGCGCGAGGCATATATATGCAAATTTGGCAAAGAACTACAAAGGAAATATGTTGTACAAGCAGTTTTGGTAGATAGCGAAAAGTATCAACATAGATGACTTCAGATTAGCCAAACAGGGGTTGTTGCAGCTGACAAGGCTTTGATGCACTATTCCAGATAGAAGCTAAGCACTGGTGTCGAGCTTTTTTCAGCAAAGAATTTAAATGTGATATAATTGATAACAACTTCAGTGAAGCTTTCAATGACAGAATTTTAGAGGCTAGGTGCAAGCCAATCATCAGCATGCTTGATGATATTCGCGTTATGGTCATGACCAGACTGCATATGCAAAGAGATGGGCTACCAAGTGGAGTAGAGAATGCGGTCCTAGAATTGTAAAGAAATTCGATGCGAACGTTACTGCTAGTAGGTTCTGCCATCCGGTTTGGAATAGAGAAAATGGATATGAGATCATTCACAATAATGATAAGTATGTGGTCAACCTAGATAGAAGAAAGTGTTCATGTCGAGCCTGGGAACTAAGTGGAATTCCTTATCCCCTATGTTATTTGTGCCATTTTGATAAAGCAAGAAAGGCCAGAGGAATACCTACATGATTAGTAAAAAAAAGCTCATACCTTAATTCGGACCAATTCATGATGCGGCCTATCCAAAGTAGCAAATTTTTGGAGCCAACAAACCTGAAGGCCCTCTACCTTTGCCATTAAAGAAGCAAATAGGAATGCCAAAGAAAAAACGAAGAATACAGGAGGGAGAGGTATCAAGTCAGAGGATGAGTAGGACCGGGGTGAAGATGAAATGCTCTTATTGCCACAAGGAAGGGCACAATAAGAAAGGTTGTCAGTTGAAAAGACAACGTGAACAAGAAGTTGTTGCAAGAGCTGATCGTGGGCTAGGAACAACACCTACTAAAGAGGTTGCTATTGAGCCTACTGAAGGGCCAATGAAAGGCCTTGTTCTAGGCCTAAGTACATGGACAAGTACAGGCAGGACAACAACAACAATAACTGAGTCCACTTTTGAATAAACGAGGAAAAAATATCCAGTAAACTCTACATTATTGTGTTTATCTTTTATGGGCTGAGTTTAATTTTGTTATGTGTTTCTTAAGTGAGAAGATGACCAACTGCACAAGTTGCACAAGGACAGGGAGTCCCACAAGTTGCTCCCCCACAAGTTGCACAAATTGCTTCCCCACAAGTTGCTCAAAGTGATGCACCACAGCGAATAAGAGGGGTTCTTGGAAAAAAAATAAAGCAATATAGTTATGGGATTTACACATATGAACGTACTGGAATGACTATTTTCAATATAAGATTTGTAGAACTCATGTATTTAATTTATGGTATTTCAATTCATTTGGTTAACAATATAATTATGTTCTTGTAGCTTGGAAGAAGTTCGGAAGTGCTTATCTATAACGTCCTGAAATTTGACTCACTTTCGTGATCAATGAAATTGATGTATTTCTCATTTCATTTTAGTAAGTCTCGCCCAGAACTGATCATTCTCGGGATACTGACCAAAGGAGAAAGGCTAACTAGGAAAACGGTACGTAGACCTAAGAACTCGACTGTGAATCGAGTCCGATTCCGAGAAGCGACGAAGGAATATTTTTATGCCAATATGGGTCGGTCCAAGGAGTGTGACGGATTTGGTTCGACCGACAACGTATGATCGTATAGCGAGTGATTCCGCATGACCGAGAGCGCGCGTGGTGAACGACTCTAAACTTACTTCGAATGATCGTGACCCCCGAAACTAGTGATAAATCCTCGTGTTCTTTGGGAAATCAAGACCGACACGACTCAGGTAGCCCTAGGTCGATACGCGTAACCCTTAAACAGCCGCCCGTTAGTAATAGACGCTAAAATCGCAAATAGAGCGAAATCGATTATGGAATTGAGTCTGGACTTCGGTGTCGAATTATGGGGGCGTATGCGACTATTTTGCGAGGACGACGTCATTTTTATGTGGCCAATTATATTTGGGATCAATAGAGTCAAAAATTGAAAATTTGACCCAGGGCCGGAAAATTACTATTTTGCCCTTGTACCCCTAAGTTGGGGTTTCGAATTTGGGGTTTATTTAGGGAATATTTTAGGATTTTATATTAGCATGTTTCAGCCCAATAATGTTGAAAATAATGATCCATAATGTTCTCAAGATATTAACAAGACTTGATCTTAGCTTTTGAATTAAGGACTTGATAGTCATTTGTTGGATGGTTGGTCACTAACCCTACTCATCAATTTGGTTAAGCTCTCCACTCACTCTCTCTCCTCCCATTTCATCCGGTCATTTCCTCTCCCCCATGACAACTCCCTCCTCTTCATCTTCCTTCATTTGGTCATGAAAGGCCAAACCAAGCCGGAGCGCCGCCGCTCGTCGATGCCGCCGCCCTGCCTAGCACACCATCCCACCATCTCTCTCTCTCTCTCTCTCTCTCTCTCTCTCTCTCTCTCTCTCGGCCGCGGGAACAACCCCCCACCGTGGACCGCTGCCCGTAAGCCATCGCCGCTCGCACCGCCGTGGAGGCTACTTGTCGTCGACGCTTGCGCCACCGTGGAATCAGCTCAGCTCGTCCGTTTTCCCCACTCGTTTAGCTTAGTTTTGAGCATAGGACTCCAAGTGAGTACAACCCTAAACCCTAATTAGGCTAAATTACATTTCTAGATGAGTTTTAGGGGTTAAATAAGGTAATTTAGGGGTTAATTTGTGGAGGATGTTAGGAGCTGACTTCGTGGCGAATTTGGTGTCTTAAAGTGATAATTTAAATGAGGTTAGTGGCCTAAGGTGAACTGGTTGGTGACCGATTAATGTAGGCTTAATCGGATTACTATGTCGATTAATCGTGATCTAAATGCAGGTCATTTTAGGTGCAATGATTGGGCCGTGGAGTGGCTGGTTATGTGGTGATTTTAGTGACCTAAGGTGATAATTTAAATATATTTTGAGGGCCTAGAATGGGCTGGTTGGTGGTGGTTAAATGTGGACTTAATTTGGGCTAAGAGGTGAATTATTGTTGGTACATTATAAGGGTCGAGTAGTGGCTGACTATAGAGTAATTTAGTGGCGTAATATGCTGATTTGGGAGTGAAATAAATGGCCTAGAATGACTGGATGGGTGGCTGATTATGGGAGCCGTGGTTCGGGAAAAAATGTGGATTAGGCTAGTGTAAATTGTAGCCCTCATGGTAGCTGATTTGAGTGATGTTTTGGGGAGCCTAATGGAGTATTTTGAGAATATTTATTGGCCTAGAGTGACATGTTTGGTGGCTATCCATACCGGGATTAAATTGGACAAGGTGCGATCAATTTGGGGTTTAATGGTGTAATTACCGAAAATATTTGGATTGACTGATTGAGTGGCTGAATTGTCCTTGATTGTGATTAATTTTGTGATGTCATGTCATATGCCTAATGTGACCAAGGTTGGAGTAGCTTGACGGGCTTCGAGTGCGCAAATTCATGTTGATTTAATTTTGTGTTTTCGTGTGCCAAGTTTATGCCATGGCTGGGCTGGATGATTTGATTAGTTGGGCTTATGGTATATTGAATTAAGCATGTTGCATTGTGAATTGAATAAATGGTGTTGTGCAATTGAATGCTCATTGTGAATTTCTTGAATGCCCAAGTGTGAACGTTATGGCCATGAGTGTACATCTCGAGCATTAGCATAACATGTGCATACGCGAGTGTGCACGAATGTCATGAGCATGTGATCATCTAATCGTACTGTTGCGTTTTATACGGGGTTCAGATAATAACTGGTGTATGTGAGTGTGTGATCACATAAATCCCTGATGCGTGTTACGCGGGGTATTGAACTTATCCTAAGGCGTGTTACGCGGGATGATGCCCAGACTACCGGAAGATGACCAACCCGATACGTTTTACACGGGTTATGTGTCATGAGCCTAATGCGTTTTATGCGGGCCAGAGATTAATCTTGAAGTGATAGACCTGATACATTTTACGCGGGTGGGAAGGAAATGGATAAATTACAAGCGTGCAAGAGTGCAAGTGTGCGAAACGGCATTGATGTGACATGAGCAATGGCGTGACCACGAGCATATTCATGACATGCGTCGTAGCTGAGTGATGTGTGTATACGTGCCGTGGTTAAATTCTATGCCATCATTGCAATTATATGTAATGTGCCTAACCTGCAGGGTCAATCGAGTATTGGATTTGGGCCCGAGGGCCTAAGTCATTTATGTTCTGATTTGTGTGTTATTTAGTGCTCGTCAAGAGGTGCATGTTAGCCTAGTTTAGGCTTAGGGAACATACTCGCTGAGATTTATTCTCACTATTGTATAAACCCAATTTTTCATACCCCCGACCTTAAGATGTCCGCAGTGCCTGTTCATTTTGGGATCTCTTACCGGATAGACAGGGAGGAGACAGTATACCCCGTAGGGAACGGGGATTTTTGGGTTAGATATCTGTCTACAGTTTGGGTTGATGCGGGAGAGCAACTAGACCAAGTCCACAGATTTATAGCGTGGTGTATTAGGCACCATTTAAGGACCCAATGGGCCTTTTCGATCTTTTGAAGTTCCATTTAGCGATTTAGGGGATGTTGATCCTCAATGTCCCGATAGGGAATTGATGAACCCTGACCGTGCGCCAGAGGATGGGGATTCAAACCCGGAGCCGATGGATTCTGAGGAGAAGTCAGTTGGGGCCGAGTCCGAGCAGGATTCCCTAGACTCTGAGGTTGAGCTATCTGATAGTTCTTCCGAGTTATCAGGATCCGACTCGGACTGGGTTCCGTAGGTCTAGCCTTAGTCTAAGGTAGATAGGGCCAGCACCTTTTTGACCGGAGCCCTTCTAATTTTAGTAATCCCTGACTGCCCGGGCCACTTACCCCTTTTTGTTAGAAGTGACCATTGACCCGTTTTTTATCTTTAGAGCTCAAGCTGTAAATAGATGTTGTATATGTCATCATACCAATGCAAGTGTATGTTTTGTAACCCTGTTGTTTGTTTTACCCTTGGTCTCGTGTTTGTTTTGTATGGGTGTTTACGTTGTTTCCGCGTGTGCCTTGTGCTCTGTTTAGTTGTTGGGTCGGCGACACGTCATGGGACGTCGTACTCGAATCGACCTCGGTTGGGTTGTCGGGTGCTGTGGGGTTCGGGGCATGACATTATCTCTCAAGGTGGGCTAACTCAAGAGTCAAGAGCGCAGCCAAAGAAGAGCACAAAGAAAAAGAAGAAGACAATGAGTACAGCTTTAAAACAACAACCAACAAATAAAGTTGCACCAATTCCATCTCAACCAACAGAACCAGTACTAGTTCCATCTCAACCGATTGATCATGGGACCAATCTTCCTACGGAGAGGTCCCCACACATGACACGTGCTACAAAAAAAATGTTGATGCAAAGAAGAGTGTGACAGAAATGCCAATTAACGAACCTACGTGTCTAGTCCGAAAGAGTGCCCGAATTATGAATCAATTCAAAAGTGCAAAAGGAAAAGGAGCCGTTGTGCATATTGACTAATAAGAGGGTGTTGGACATGGTATCTTCATTGACGGGAATTACTGCCATTGTTTTTATGTGTTCGCTTTGACATATTAGGTGGGAGGGGATCGTTGACTGATTGGGGAACTGAGGTTTTTTATGGACATGTTTATTTTTGTAAAGAACCAATCAATGTCAATGGCAACAATATTTTTGTTATTTTCTTGTCTTGCATCTTGTTATGAGGCTGATGTTGTTTTTGGAAGTGGTTGGTTGATTATTGTTGCTGGTTGAAGATGTGGGTGTTGGATGTACGTGCTGGTTGAAGTTGTGGGTGCTGCATCTTCCTGCACTAGCAAATACAAGTACTGATATAAGAACAAGATGCACTAGCATAGCACTAGGGCAATTGTGGCTGTTGGTGCATCATGTTGTACCAACATAGCTCCCGGTGCAACTCTGGGTGCTGGTGCATCTTCTTGCACCAACACATATATGAGCTGGTGCAAGAACAAGATGCACCAGCAACTCAACTGGCGCAACAACATGCACCACGACTGGTGCAAGCCAATGAAAACATAGTTGAAACTGACTTGTTCTTATTTTTAAACTCGTGCAACACAAGTGATCACTTTTTCATCGCGATTGACACTAAAATGATCACTTTCAGAAAAACTTGGCACTAAAACGATCACTATTTACAACTTATGGCACTAAAGTAGTCACTCATGAATTGTTACCACCCCTTAATTTCTTCATGGTTTGCAGTAATGGTTGTAGCAAACCATTACATCTGATGCAAAAACCAAGCAAACCAATATGTACAATGTAGAACCAAGCAAAAAAAATTTGAAGTGCTCATAACCAATGATTCCAACTCCAACTTTCCATTTCCACCATAGATTGGAACAAAACCTTTTGTTCCATACAATTTGTAGCAAACCAATAACACACTTTACTTACAAATGACCCAATACAAGTAAATATTTCACATCTTCAATTATGGTAGACATATAAACTTCTTCTCATTGCTCACTTCAAATTTGAATATACTACACAAGAGAACAACAACACAATCAATGCTTAATAAAAGTTTCTTTCAATTTTCAACTTTGAAACTTCCCTTTTCAAATGGTCGACTAAAGATGTTAAACCCTTCAATTGAGCTTGCATTGAGTCGACATCATCTAACTCGTCCATTAATGTAGATGGAGGTTGATGTCGTCTTTTAAGTAGCTACAAGATCACTTTTGTGGTTCAACCGGAGAATTTAGTATCAACCAATTTGAAATATTTGTACTTTGAGCCTTCTTTATACTTGCGACATCCATGAAATCTTCTCCCAGGATTTAACTGAGTCCAAGATGTTCTTCTCGGACTCAGTAACCCACAAAAACAGTAACATTCACCATCTAATTCGCTTTTTTTAATCGAATGTGAGTCGTTGCTGAAGCTTCCGCTCTCCATCTGCAAGCGCAACTTGATAATTGGGGATTTAAGGATCTGATTTTCGTGAGTTAGGTATCCTAAATGTGAGCCGCTGCTGAACTTCTACCCTCCATCTTTCAATTTGGGGATTAGGGTTCTTATTTTGGGGAGAAGAAGCTAAATAAAACGGCGCAGTGTAGGTATCGTGAACAAAACGGCGTCGTTTTATTGTTTGCACACTGACTGTACTCTCCGGCGAGCCACGTCGACTTCAAATACTAATAAAAAATTGCCACGTTAGATTTCCGATCAATCAGATCGGAGTTGGCACTTAAAATATTGTTTTTCAAATTTTTTAGTACTTAAGTGATCAAAATGGAACTTTTGGCACCAAAATGAGCTCCATATACAACTTTTGACACTTTCACTGTTCTTCCCCCCATTTCAAGAAGACTTCGACTTCTTAGCACTTATGATTAAGTGCACCGCTGTTCTAAGGCCATGTGCTCAAGCAGAAAGCATGGGCTTCTATCATATCCTGTGTCCGTTCTTTTCCCTTTCCGCGTGACCGCAAAATATTTGACAAGCACTTTATTAAAATTGAAGATGTTTTATTACTCTACATTAAATTCCACAATAATTTAACTTTGAGAAATTTTAATGTCAAGTACTCTTGTATTACACAAGTTTAGATGTGATCCAAATATATATAAGATGTACAAAAAAATTGAAAGGTTGCTTTGTTTAAAAAAATATGTTTAGAGTAAGTCATTCTGGACACCCTCCACCTTATCTTTGAAAAAAATGCCACCATAGACATATTTTTTCTAGACAAGGAGAGAAGACTTTGGCATTGTGTATATGTCAAACAGTCACATTCTAGGCTGGATGTGATATTGCAAAAAAAAACAAAATCACCAATAAAATCCAAATTATTAGCACCAGTTTGTCAATGCACATTTCGAATGGGTGCCCTGAATAGTACTCCGTTGTCTTTTGTGCATTCAGCCAGGGAAGAAATTCTATGGCAGTAAGAATTTTCCACACTCAAGAACCCCACCATGACAATCAAGAACACAATTTTTGACCCCATGGATGTCACTATACGAAGACTTTGACTCCTTAGCATTTATAATAAAGTCACACCGCTGTCCTACAGCAATTTTTATTTTATGTCTTATTTCTAGCTCTCTTCTCCTCGCTCTCTAACTTTTACTCTACCTCTTTTTTTTCGCTAAATACTTTTACTCTACCTCTTGCGAAGTGCAAGAGTCGAACTCCTCAATTATGATACTAGCGTCCCCACCCCCAATTCCTTTATCAGCAAGGCCGCATGCCTATTGACGTCCTACAGCTACTTTGCTCGGGGCAAAATCATTAAATTTTACCAAACTCAAATAAAATACATGGAAAATTACATACCGTGATATTATAAAATGTTAGATACATGTAAAATATGTTAAACAATAAAATTAATATCACGAAAAGTCTCAAACCGGTACATTTGTGATAAATTTACCTCAAACTAATTTTTCAGCCTCTAAAAACTCAAAACCGGTACACCCATGATAAATTTATCATCAATTAGTTTTCGTTAAATTAGACTGTCAAATTACTGAATTTGATGACACGTAACAGTTGACGAGTTTACTAATTTGGGGTTTTACCCTTCATTTGTCATAAGTGTACCAATTTGTGATTTTTCGAAATGTTAATCCAATTTAATGGAAATTAAGGGAGGGTATATTTGTTACAAATATACTAGTTTGAGAACTTTTTTGGTCAAAAAATTAATTTAAGGTAAATTTGTCGCATGTATACCAATTTAGGATTTTTGATGATAAAAAAATTAATTTGGGGTAAATTTATCACAGTGTATCAGTTTGGACTTTTTCTTGGTCTCAACCCTAAACAATACGTGACAAGTTTCAAATTAATGGGATACCAAATCGGGGCGAAGCAAGTTTTTCCCCCGGCAGGAACGTACATCTGGTAGTAATTAGGGGAAAAAATTAAAAATATCGAAGGACTCCAAAATAAAACGAGATTGATCTTGATTAAACTCCCAACCAGGAAGGCAATTTGAACACGTCTGCTTGAATAGGATGGGATAAGATGAAGTTGGAAGTCCATGTGAGCCCACCAACGACCTTTCAGAGAAGACTTATGTTGGTAACTTAGCTTATTAGAAGGCTACACCCAACCGTGAACTTAATATAAGTTGGAGCACTCTCCCCCACCACTTAACTCATTCGCATGCTAAACTGCAAAATGGGGTGGCATCGAATTTTCGGCCTCCTCTGTTTCCTCTCTTTCTTGTATTCCTTGCTTCCCTTAGCCTTGCCCCTTTGCCCTCCTGACCAGCGCGATGCCTTGCTCCTTTTTAAGAATTCCTTCGAGCTTGATAGCAAGGCATCCCATTATAGTTGTGACGAGCATGCTGGGGTTACTTCTTATCCAAAGACAAACTCATGGAACAAGGGCGTGGACTGCTGTTCGTGGGATGGTGTGACTTGCGATGATGTCACTGATTACGTCATCGGTCTAGATCTTACTTGCAGTTGGCTTCGTGGTGCTCTCCATTCCAATAGCTCCGTCCTTCTCCTTCGCCATCTTCAGAGCCTCAACCTTTCCGGTAATGACTTTGATGGCTCGCACATTTCACCTAATTTGACTACATTTGCAAAAATTACTCATCTGAATCTCTCTCGTTCACACTTTTTTGGCACCGTTCCTAGTGAAATCTCTCGTCTCTCCAAGCTGGAGTCACTTGATCTCTCCGAGAATTATGATGAATCATACTCGTTCTCTTCTCTTAGGTTGGAAAATTTGATCTTCATAATGCTCGTTCAAAATACAACAGATTTGAGAAAGCTTGTTCTTGATAATTTAGATATGTCCATGGTTTCACCAATATCCTTTGCCAATTTGTCTTCTTCTTTGACACATTTAAGCATTTCTGGTTGTTCCTTAGGGGGCATATTTCCTGATAAGGTTTTTCGATTACCGAGCCTTACAACTCTCCGTGTGAGTTCCAATCGCAACATGTCCGGGATTCTTCCCAAATCCAATTGGACCGGTCCTCTTGTGTCCTTGTCTCTCAGCGATACGAGCTTTTCAGGAAAAATACCGAATTCAATTGGTAACATGAAAAGTTTGACAATTTTAGATCTTAGCGATTGCAAATTCACAAGACACATCCCCTCATCACTGTGGAATCTCAAGCAACTTCAAGTTCTATATCTTGCCGGAAATAAGTTGAGCGGGGTTGTAGAGTTTGAAATCTTGACAAAGCTTAAAAATCTACGAATGCTTAATGTTTCTCAAGAACTAAATCTAACTTATAATAGACTAGACCATACATTCCCCATGCTTGAAGGGTTGGGGTTGCCTTATTGCAACTTGACCAAGTTCCCCTATTTCTTAAATTCATTGAAAAGATTAACCGTCTTAGACCTCCACTTCAATAGGATTAGCGGGGAGATCCCCTCTTCGATTTGCCAATTGAGTTCACTCCGGTATATATATTTTTCTTATAATAATATCTCTGGAAATATACCATCATGTTTTGGTAATCTAACCAATCTCTTGCATCTAGACTTGACAAGCAATAGATTACAAGGGCCCTTACCGCGCTCCCTAGCCAAATGCACAAACTTAGCAAAATTACGTCTCAGTTACAATGAGTTCAATGATATCTTCCCATCTTGGTTGAAAGCACCGCGATTGTATGGCCTTGATTTGCGCTCCAACAGATTTCATGGTAGGATCTACCCCACAGAGGTTTTCTTAAATACCTCATTAGTTGTAATAGATTTGTCCAACAACAAATTTGAAGGGCCAATTCCACTTCCGTCTCCTGTCACATTATTTTATATTATTGCGGGTAATAATATTACCGGAAAGGTCCCCTCTTCAATTTGCCATGCCACTAAGCTCGAGATCCTTGACTTGTCTTACAACGGCCTAACAGGTAGCTTGCCTCGGTGCTTAACAAATTTCAGTACCAATCTGTCAATTTTGAACTTGCGAATGAATCAATTTAAGGGCACAATTCCTCAATCATTTTCTCGGAGAAATAGCTTGTCAACTCTTGACTTGAGTCAAAATCGATTTGAAGGCACATTGCCACGGTCCCTTGTCAGATGTAAATATCTAGAAATTCTTGATCTCAGTGACAATCGGATAGAGGACATATTCCCAAGATGGCTGGGAACACTCCCAGAATTAAAGGTTCTCATGTTGAGGTCCAACAATTTTAAGGATCTTTTGAATATTCCCAGGGGAGTGCGCCTCTTTTCCAAGTTACACATATTGGATCTCTCCTACAACAACTTTGGTGGTCCTTTGCCAGCCAACTTGATAATGAACCTTAAAGTTATCATGAATGGTGAAAATAGGCAAGGCAAATCAATGTATATGACACGGTATCTCCAATCGTCAGTATGGTATGAAAATGGTGTGTCCTTGACCATAAAAGGGCAAAAGATTGACCTAGAGAAGATTTTGACCGTCTATGCAATCATTGACTTGTCGCACAATTCTTTTCAAGGAGACATTTCTGGAGAATTTGGACATCTTCACTCTCTCATAGGGCTCAACCTTTCTCATAACCACCTTACAGGTTCCATCCCTTTGACACTAGGCAAATTGACCAATCTTGAATGGTTGGATCTATCTTCAAACAAGATTAGTGGGGGAATTCCTAGAAATTTGGGAGATTTGGCATTCCTTGGATACGTGGACCTCTCGAAGAATCAACTCATTGGTCGAATTCCTCAAGACAAGCATTTGAGTACATTTTCAAGCAACTCATTTGGTGCAAATCCAGGCTTGTGTGGAACTCCATTGCCGAAAGCATGCCCTGGCGATGCTCAACCTCCTCAACCATCATCCTCGTCAACTTCCGACCACAAAGAACATGAGAGTTGGTTCAAACAGAAAACTGTGTGGATAGGTTATGCATCTGGAGTCGTGATTGGGATTTCCATAGCATACATTGCATTTGAAATGGGAAGGCCCATATGGCTTGTGCGAGGTGTGAGAATGCTAGATAGAAGACTAGCCGAGTGGATGGAAAAGCCAAAGAGGAAGGCCATCAAATTTCATGGACAATGAATTTGTTAGAGGAGTTGTCTTTTAAATTGTGCAATGTGGATTCATTGAATAAAGATGTCATTGGACTGGCTTGAAATGATATTTCCCTTTTGAAAGCTTATTTCTAATGTCTTCTCTTCTTTTTGACCCAAAAAAAATGTCTTCTCTTCTTGTTTCTTGGTGCAATCGTATATCAGTTGAATTCAAGATGAATATTGAAATCTATCAAGCATACAGCTTGAAAAACAAAAACCAGAAAAAGGAAACAAGTGCCATTAACCTCTTCAGATATCTTTTCCATGTGCCCGAGGATGCGTGGCTTTTATTTGTTCATGAATAATTAGAAGTGAAGACTGGCCTTAATCCATTCAGCCAAAGTTGTTAACAAAATAATTTGCTGAGGAACTATGCCCTAAAGAATTAACACTAAAAATCTTTGATGTTGCAGGCCAGTGGTAGATTGTGGACTGAAAACTAAGCTAGTTTTCATTTTTAAAATTAAAACAGATGGACTCACTTTGTTATGAGCTCAATAATATAATTCTGCTGTCAAACTTATGTCTTATCAGAAGTACTATTTTAAAGCCGTGAAACAAACACACCGGACTCCAGCTAAAACTTGAAGAAAGTGGGCGAATAAATTGGGTGGAAAGAGAGTCTAGCGAATCTTACTCATTGACGATAATTAAATCATGCTCATACTTCCAAAGGTCGAACACATATAGATATATGGCAATGAACAATAGATATGATTCAACCAGGATTTTGGTAAGCTACGAAACGAAGCCATATGGAATAGATTGGACTATCCATACTTCCAAAAAGATAATTGATAAAGCTTTTTTAGCTCAAGTCCTACTAGAAATTAACATTAAGATTTGTGATTATTATCGTCCCTCTGTAGGACTACAGATTTTCAGTGGAGAGGGAGGAACGTGACTCTGATCTTCATGGAGGATTGTTGCGAATCAACTTGGCCTTCCTAGAGTTGGGAGTCTCCTGATCCTCCGATTCCTTCACCAGAAAGAGCCGCCTCTGATCTCGATCAACGTCAGCCACATCCAGGTCGACGGTTGCCGTGCGGTCACGAGAGCCATGCGTCCTTACCTAACTGATTTCAGGCTCCTGGACGACCCCCAGGACGCGCTCTCAGAAGAGATCGTAGCATCAGCTGAATGAAAGCGGTTCAGGTCTCCGAACGTGTCGTTGTTGGGGTGGTGATGTTGTCGGACAACATGATGATGACCTTGGAACTTGCGGGGCAGGGCAATTATGGCCCAAGATTCGGGATCGAAGGGGCAACCTTTGACCCGTCGAAAGGAGCTCCGAGCTGAGTCTGCAGCCGCTCGGATGCATTGCAAGCATGCCTTCCACACACGGTGCATTGGCAAGCTGTCGGAGAGGAGCGAATCATGTCCTCTTCGTCTCTCCGCCATGCCATCTTATAATCCTAGCTATTCATATTGACTTTTCCCTCCTTACCTTATTCATCCGTAGCTTTGACCTTCGCATGCTTAACGGATTGCGGACAGAGCTTCTTCTGCCTTTTCTGATTACGCGATTTCATAATATCTCGCAAAGATTACGCCACTTTACCACTCCAAGTGATTCTAAAATAGGACGTGATAATCTTAAAGCTTTTAATTTCTCCTTATTTTTAGGATAATCTCTGTCGAGTGAATTTAGTCCTCCTATCACAAAAGTGTCTAGAATTCAAGTATGATTGGGCTTTGTGTTGGTCTTGTGGATTTAAATTCTTTTTTCCTCTATTCCCATTGGCCTACCTGTTGCTGATAGATTATACTCTAATGAATTCTCCCACTGGAGAAGATACTAGAATAATGATGAAGATGTATAAAAGTATAAGATTACCCAACAATTCATGGTACGTGCTTGAATTAAAATCGTAGGTTGTTTTCATTTTACAATATATTACATCATGAAAAAGAAGATCTTGATCAGAGCCTCTTGGCAACGCTATCTTGACATCCGTGGCGATCCCCGCTACCTCCTCGACAGGCGTGTGTTAATCACCCTGAAGCCATTGGACTGCAGGGATCGAGGCATCACCATCCTCCTCTGTGTGAGCTTTGCAACCCTCCCGGCAGCTCCCACCGCTGTCACTTGGCCCTCTTCGGCCGCCGCTCTCTTAGACAACTGCCGATTCCACCGCTGCTGGATGGTATCCAATAACCGGTTGCTCAAATACTGTGCAGCAATCTCTTTCCAGCGGTTGCCATAAACGTCTTCGATCCTCCATGATCAGCTCACCCTCAACCGGGACCAAAAGGCCCGGTGAGTCCTGCCACGAGATTTTGCAGTTCTTTCCAATTGGAACCGTGCAACCCCACCTGTTCCGTCAGCAGTTCATCCTCCATGTCAGACCACCGCGCTTTCTTGGCAGCTGTTTCCGAAATTGAACAGTTCTGTAACTAGAAAAGGCGAAAAAATAAGCTGCGCCGTGACAGTGAACTTCCACATAGCAGCATAGATCGTTGGAGAAAGGAAGGAGACTAAGTAACATGAATCCGCCATGACCTGATCTTCCCTGTATAGATGAGGAACAATGGACATACATTCTCCACCGCGAGTTACAAAACATCATACAATTTGTAGTCATCGCGAGTGCTCCAATGTTCGATCACAAAAAGGGCATCAAAATGTTAGATTATGTGACAGCCCACAGCATCAACCTTCAGTGCCGGACCGTGCATATTTGTATCTCGGTAGTTAGCAGAATCTGGAGACAAGATTGCAACCCTAAGCCTTAGGATACTATTGTATGAATGCTCCTCCCACCTGGCCTAAAGTTTCATCAGTCTAGACAACAAGAACATCTCAAAGGACCCGCTATGCTGAGAGCCAGTAGCTGGAGATACCTATGGACCAAAAAAGATAACTCAGCATCGACATGCCTCGTTGGCAGCTGACTCCATTCCAAGCAACAGTCCCCATGGTGTAATTAAAACCTGTCAGCATGCAATTCAGATAGCAGAGGCAGAAGATGCCCGAGAGGAAGAATTTCCAGAAGCAATCTATTTCTCATTCAGATGCTAGAAACTCCGTCCAGAAGAATCGAGGCTGGTGTTCTGACAGACTATATGCATCGGCCAGGGCGTCAAGCGCGTGGATCTGTGGCATCTCCTGCTCTTTTGGCTCTGACGGCACAGCTGCTATGGCATAATTCAGAGCCATGGGATGAAAGTTTACAAGGAGCCCATTTTCGTGCGTGGGCTCGTATCCAGTCCACGAGCCACCATCGGAGGCAATTGATCAAGAAAGCCCATTTCGAGAGCCCGGCCTGGACGAACGGCTAGGCCGACCCTCGTCCCTCGGGAACGCTCGCTCGCTCGTGCGCACAGAGGTGGAAGGCGCGGAGCAAGCGAATCCGCTGCTCGACTCTGTTTCCGGATCGAGAGCTTCAAGTGCTAAGAGTTTCCCGCTCCATCTACTTTGATCGGTGTGGTTCTTCGTCGTTGACTCTTCTGTTTGCTCACCATTCATTTTGAACAAAGGTACGGTCACTTCCTCTTGATGGTCTTCTTACGCAAAAAAAAAACATTTGGAGATTTGATGTCGTGATGGCTTGGATACTCACATCGAATGAGTTCGGGTCGATGATCTGAACCTGATTTTTTGGTTGTTTGTGACCACTCGGAATGAATCGGGCTTTTAGTTATGCATGTACGCGCCTCGGCTAAAACGCACACGACCTGTTCGATAAATTGTTTCTCAGATTTGATTGAGAGATAATCTCGATTTTGTTCAAACTGAAGGTATGTGTTGATGTGATTCGTGTGAGATAAGAAGATTTGTTAAAAATTAAGCCTGGTTTGGATGCACATTGAGGTAGCCGAGAGCCTTCCTGCTCTCTTACGTTCTGGATGTTTTATGCATTGTGTCTTCGTTGTTGGACTGACTGCGACCACTGATGTGGAGAGGCTTGGTGGAGTCAACATCGTGCTTGGTATGGTGATATCTAGAGACAGATGTTCCTGGGTTTGATTTCTCTTACTGCCCTATACATTGTATTCGCTTGTCGTACTTCCCTGTGATATTCCGGAGTTAGTTTCCAACGAACTGTGGTGGTCGACGGGGGAAGTTTGGTGATAAATATAGTTGGTTAATAATGAAGCTTATATGTTCATGGCTTGAAGCTATGATGTGATTGTTTTAATTTGAAGTTTCGAAACCCATGCTGATGAACAAATTCTGGTGTGTTCTCGTTTTGTTAGAGGAAGACAGTGAATGGAGCTTAGGAAAAAGCAAGAGAAATTATTACCTATTAATATAAAATTTGTATACTGATGAGAGATGCATAGATAAGGGTGCATGCACTTGGCATACCTTCTAAGATGCTGAATTAAGGTAGAAAGGTTTTGCAAAAATGGCCATGCATATAACGCATGTAGCATGCCTCATGGTGACATCGTATAATTAAAAAATAATTACATGTGTTTTTTATTTTTATTCAGGAAAGCGGGACAGAGAACTCTCTCTCTCTCTCTCTCTCTCTCTCTACCCCAGCCACAGCACTCTCAAGATCATCGGTCAAGTGCATGACATTTTAGCATGATCTAAGATTGGAAACTTAAGAAATCGGAAGCACAAAGCTTCCCGGAAAAACCAAACACAAGCCATATGTCCATTGCCCAGAAACTCACACCAAAAACTAGATTCTCATCTCCGTCTCTCGACAAATTCATCAAATCCCAGAAACACCTCTCCAAGCCCACACCGACGCTCTGGCCTCACGATGTCAAGCGACAAAATTTAATCACAGACGACGAAAAAGTTGACGTTTTGACATTAGCCCATCCGATTCTGCGCAGGTTGGAGTCAAGTAATAGCATCAGAGAATTCAACCAAGTCCATGCTCAGCTAGTTGTCACTCGCCTCTCTCAACACTCTCTTGCCACAAGCCGAGCCGTGAAGAAGCTTTGTTCTTTACGTGAAGTTGCTCATGCGGCTACGTTCTTCAAGTGTACCCAAGAGCCCGATGCTTTTCTGTGCAATATTATTATTAGAACTTATGTCAACATGAATGATGCGTGTAGTGCTGTGAGATTCTATTATGACGAGATGGTGGGGAATGATATTGCACCAAATCACTATACGTTTCCCATTGTTGTGAAAGGGTTTGTGGTGATTGGGTCATTGACTGAAGGAGAGAAGGTTCATGTCAGGGTGTTAAAACTTGGGCTAGAGTCGGATTTATTCGTGAGGAATGCGTTAATTCACATGTATTCGGTTTTTCAAAAAGCTAGGAGTGCACGCTTGGTGTTTGATGCAGGGACAGTGTTGGATTTGGTTAGCTGGAATTCCATGATTGATGGTCATGTGAAGAATGGGGAAGTGCATGTTGCTCGCAAACTTTTTGATGAAATGACTGAAAGGGACATGTTCAGTTGGAACTCGATGATTGCGGGTTATGTTGCACGAGGGGACATGGGCGAGGCACAATGGTTGTTTGATAGAATGCCGTTTAGGGACATCGTGTCGTGGAATTGTATGATTGATGGGTGTGCAAGGATTGGAAATGTGTCAGAGGCTCGCAGCCTTTTTGATTCGATGCCTTTCCGGAATGTGGTTTCATGGAATACCTTGTTGGCTCTTTATGTACGTGTTAAAGGTTATACGGAGTGTTTGAGTTTGTTTGATAGTATGCTGCAAGAGGAAGAAATTAAACCCAATAGGGCTACTCTTGTGAGTGTTTTATCTGCTTGTGCCAATTCAGGGGACCTCAATACAGGCCACTTAGTTTATTCTTACATGAAGGATAACAACATTGAAGCTGATGTGCTGCTTTCGACTGCGCTATTGACAATGTATGCAAAATGTGGCACCATGGATTCAGCCAGGAAAGTGTTTGATCAGATGCATGATAGAAGTGTTGTCTCATGGAATGCCATGATCATGGGGTATGGAACACATGGGCATGGCGAGAAAGCCCTGGAAATGTTCTTGGAGATGGAGAAGAGAGGTCCAATGCCAAATGATGCTACCTTCGTCAGCATATTATCTGCATGCACACATTCCGGAATGATTGTGGAAGGTTGGTGGTGTTTCAACATGATGTCTCGGGTTTACAATATCCAACCTAAGGTGGAGCACTATGGTTGCATGGTTGATCTTCTTGCTCGGGTTGGGCTGGTGAAGGATTCGGGAGAGTTGATTAAAGGAGTACCTACAGAGGCAGGATCTTCACTATGGGGTGCTCTGCTTTCTGCCTGTAGGACCCATTCTCACATCGAACTAGGAGAGATGGTGGCCAGACGTTTGATCGAGTTGGAACCAACAGATGTTGGGCCTTATGTGCTATTGTCAAACATGTATGCAGCAGAAGGTAATTGGGATGCTGTCGAGAATGTCCGGTTGATGATGAAGGCAAAGGGTTTGCAAAAGGAAGTTGGGTCCAGCCTCATTCAACTTGGAGGCGTCGAATCTACAGAGTCCACAAGAGATGGCATACCCATCAGAGAAGTATGATTTACTCGATGTTGAGCGAGATTGGTTCACAAATAGAAGTGCCATGCAGAGACTCCAGACCAGTAGAGGATCAAGGGTAGAGAGAGAGTAAACCATATTGCTGGATTTTGTCGAAGATCTGTGTCCTGTATATTATGCAGGATTGAAGGTGAAGACATTTTGCAAAAAAATATTTCTTGCTTCTATATATATGCCTGTACTGCACATCTCCCAGTTAAAAGGGCATCGCAGTATGCGAATTCATGAGTACTCCCATCTTCGAGTTCTTGTCGATGCCTTATAGAATGCATATACGTCTTATAATCATTCCGCCAAGGAAGATATTCTATGGCACTAGGAATTTTCCACACTCAAAGACCCCACCAAGAAGACAGTCAAGAAAACCAAATTTGTGACCCCAGTCATGTCCTCGAGCAATTGTCTCCAGCAAAATCCATGGAAATCAACCAGACCGTGTCTTTTCCTTTGCCTCTCTGCGAGGTTACCGTATTTGTGACGAGCACTTTATAGGCTTAAAGATATTTTATCACTTTATCTTGAACTCCACAATAATCTGACTTAAAGAAAATTTAATCTCAAGTACTCTTCTTTCATACATATCTAGACGTGATCTAAATATATATACTGGAGGCTTTCACAATGCTATGTTTTGTTCATCAGGTAGCCTTTCTTCATGAATAGAATAACTCAGCTTAAAGTCCACTTACTTTTGTGACTAATTAAATCTTTTAATTCTATATTTGAAAATCAAAAAAGAGAATGTGCAAGGTTGCGTTGTTATTGACCCAAAAGCAAAGGTTGCGTTGTCAAGAACAAATATGTGTAGAAGAAAACGAAAATAATTTTATCTAAACTCCACTTAATTTGAAATTGAATTTTTACAAAGAAATAAGATTGATACAATTTCTTTGTCTAAATGGTATAGTCTCTTAAGTTCAATCAAATATCTTTTCCTAAGAAAGAAATAAAAATGAAAATAATCTCATATAAAACTCCACCTAATTCGAAATCAACTCATGAAAAACAGAAAAGTGGAAAGCCCATAAACTTTGATTTATGTTAACATATAGATTGTAATAAGGAGATACGATCTCAAGTTCTAATTTACAGGCTGCATTTTGTATGTCCAATTCGACAAGTGTTTTTATAGTTATTTTCTACACTGAACTTTTAACAACCCAAGTAAAAGACACGCAAAAAATTACAGAAACTAATATCAAATTAATGGGATACTTCAATCAACGCGATGCAAGTTGCCCCCTGCAAGCACGGCATACTTGTGGTAGTAATTAGGTAGAAAATACAAAAATATTCCCCAACCCACAAGGCAAGTAGAAGTCGTCTTATCAGAGATGATGGGAGGAGAGGAAGTTGGAAGGCTACGTAAGACCACCGATAGACCTTTCAGAGAAGACTTGTGTTGATAACCTGGCTTATTAGAGGACTAAACTTAGTATAAGTTGAAGCACTCTCTCCCACCACTTGACTCACTCGCATGTTAAGCTGCAAAATGGAGTGGAATCAAATCCTTGGCCTCCTCTATTTCCTTTTTTTCTTACATTCCTCCCTTCCCTTTGCCTCGCCCCTTTGCCCTCCTGACCAGCGCGATGCCTTGCTCCTTTTTAAAAATTCGTTCGTGCTTGATACCATGGCATCCCACTTTAGTTGTGACGAGGATTTGTATTACCATGTCACATCTTGTCCAAAGACAAACTCATGGAACAAGGGCCTTGACTATTGCTCATGGGATGGTGTCACTTGCGATGGCGTCACTAGCGACATTGTGTTGGAAATATGGGATAAATTGATGGGTGAATGAATGAGAAATTGATACTCAAAGAACACCCTTGAGTTGAAAATAGGAAGTGGAAAAATACAAATCCCACATTAGAAAAGAAAGAAGGCTATGGAGTGCTTTATATACAATTATATTCATTTGAAGCGGTAACTATCATAGCACAAACACTATGCTTCTCGTGCAGGCGCGATGAGTGCAAACCCAACGCCCGACAAGCTGAAACTTGGGCGCGAGCGCATGTCCCGTGTACACAAAAAGTGGGCCTATGATTTATTTTTCAACTCAAGTGATTAATGGCGTTAAATTGTGTTGTTACAAAATTAATTTAGATGCCTTCCCGTTCTATTTTAAAAATCATCGAATTATTCCTATCTTTCAATTCTCTGCATTTTTGCACTGTTTTTTGATCGTTTGAAGTGCCAATTTCTTCTTAGTTGTCAACCGTTGTATCCAGGAAGACAGACATTCACGAAACCTCATATGCGTAATGGAGGGAGCGAATTTGTTTTAAGGAAAGCCTCAATATCCATTTATATCGATTCCAATTCTGTTATTGCAATTTCATTTTTTTACAATTCTGTATTGTTCGTAATATTTATACTAATACCAATTTGAATTTCGCAACACATTGTTGGTCTCGATCTTACTTGCAATTGGCTTCGAGGCACTCTTCATTCCAATAGCTCCCTCCTTCTCCTTCAACATCTTTGGAGCCTCAACCTTTCCGGTATGGCTCACAAATTTCGCCTAATCTAAGTACATTTGCAAAGTTGACTCATCTGAATCTCTCCCGTTCACACTTTCTTGGTACTATTCCTAGTGAGATCTCTCGCATCTCCAAGCTTGTGTCACTTGATCTCTCTTACTATTATGATGTTACAAGCTCATTATCTTTCTCTTGTATTGGAAAATACAATCTTCACAATGCTCAGTAGTGAGAAAGCTTGTTCTTGATGAAGTAAACATGTTCACGATTTCACCAATGTCATTTGCAAATCGTCTTCTTCTTTGACACATTTAAGAGTTTCTGCTTGTTCCATGGGGGGAAATGTTTCCAGATATTGTTTTTTGATTACCTAGCCTTATCACTCTTTGTCTACGTTCCAATCTCAACATGTTCGGGATTCGTCCCAAATCCAATTGGACTAGTCCTCTTGCATACTTGTGTCTCGACGGTACGAGCTGTTCAAGAGTAATACCCAATTCAATTGGTAACATGAAGAGATTAACAATGTTTGGTCCTGGTGATTGTAGATTCACAAGACACATCCCTTCATCACTGTGGAATCTCAAGCAACTCCAAGTTCTATATCTAGCCGGGAATAACTTTAGTGGGGTTGTAGAGTTTGAAATCTTTACAAAGTTTAAAAATCTCCGAATGCTTAATGTTTCTCTAGAACTAAATCTAACCTACAGTACAATGAAGTATACGTTCCCAAAGCTTGAAGTGTTGGGGTTGCCTTCTTGCAACTTGAACAATCCCCCATTTTTTGAATTCGTTAGAAATATTAACACGCTTAGACCTCTCTTTTAATAGGAATAGTGGGGAGATCCCCAAGTGGTTTTGGGGGATAAGCCCCGATACATTGGAACTCTTAGATCTTCTTATAACCTTTTGGAGGGAGGTATACAACAATTGTATTGGAAGTGATTGCGGTATATTAACCTTTTGAACAACTCATTCCAAGGACCACTCCCCATCCCTCCACCTTCTACTTCTTACTTTGTTGCCGGCAACAATAATTTCACCAGTGAAATTACTAACTTTGGACTCTCCTTCCCTGCTCTTGAAGCATTTTATGTTTCCAACAACAATTTTACTGGTTAGTGGTCTATAGAGGTTTTCTCAAATACCTCATTGGTTCTAGCAGATTTGTCAAACAACAAGTTTAGAGGGCCAATTCCACTTCCTTCTTCCGTGACTTTTTATTATTCCATTGCAAGTAATAAGATGACAGGAAGGATCTCTTCTTTGATATGCAATGCCACCAAGCTTGAGGTCATCGACTTGTCTAACAATAGCTTGACAGGTACCTTGCCTCGATGCTTAACAAATTTTAGCACCGATCTATCAGTTTTGAACTTGCAAATGAATCAGCTTGAGGGCACAATTCCTCAATCATTTTGTTGGAGAAATAGCTTGATGACTCTTGACCTGAGTCGAAATCATTTTGCAAGCACATTACCCGGTCCTTTGTCAACTACAGATATCTGGAAGTTCTGAATCTTGGTGACAATCAAATAGAGGATACATTCCCAACATGGTTGGGAACACTCCCAGAATGTTTAAATTTGCATTTATTCTCCTTATTTTTAGGATATTCTCAGTCACATGAATTTAGTCCTCATTTCCAGTGCGGGAGCTATGCATGAAATTACAAAAAAGTAAAAGGTTTATCAACAATTTGTGGTGCGGTGCTGGAATTAAAATCGTTGGTAATTTTCATTTTACAATATATTATATCATGAAAAAGAAGACGTTAATCAGAGCCTCTTGGCAACGCTCTCTCGACGTCCGTGACGATCGCGGTTGCCTCCTCGCCCATTGGACTGCAGGGATCAAGGCATTACCCTCCTCCTCAGCACAGCCCTCCCGCCAGCTCCTGTCATCACCCCTTGGTCCTCTTCGGACGCCGCTCTCTTAGAAAACTGCCGATTCCACCATTCCCGGGTGGCATCCGGCAACTGGTTGCTCAAGTACTGAGCAATGATTTCTTTCCAGCAATTGCCGTAACGTCTTCGACCCTCTATGTTTAGCTCATCCTCCACCGGGACCAACACGCCCAGGAAGTCGTGCCAGGAGATTTTGCAATCTCTTTCCATTTTCAACCATGCTGCCTAACTTGTTCCGTCAGCAGCTCATCCTCCAAGCCAGATCACCGCACTTTCTTGGCTGCTGTTTCTGAAATTGAACAGTTTTATAATTAGTAAAGGTGAAAAAAGAAGCTGTGAAGGGACAGCGAACTTCCATATTGCAGCATAGATCGTTGGAGAAAGGAAGGAGACTAAAGTAACATGAATCCGCCACGTACTGATCTTCCCTGTATAGATGAGGAACTATGGACATACATTCTCCACCGCGAGTTACAAAACATCATACAATTTGTAGTCATCGCAAGTGCTCCGATGTTCGATTACAAAAAGGGCATCAAAATATTAGATTATATGACAGCCAACAGCATCTACCTTCACGACCCGACCGTGCATATTTGTATTGCAGTAGTTAGCAGAATCTGGAGTCAAGATTGCAACCCTAAGCCTTAGGATACTAATGTACTCCTCCCACCTGGCCTCAAGTGTCATCAGTCTAGACAACAAGAACTACTCAGAACTCACTGTGGTGAGAACCAGTAGCTGGAGATACCTATGGACCAAAAAGATAACTCAGCATCGACATGCATCGTTGACAACTGAATCAATTCCAAGCAACAGTTCCCATGTAGTAATTTAAACCTATCAGCATGCAATTCAGATAGCAGAGGGGTAAGATGCCCGAGAGAAAAAATTTCAGAAGCAATCTATTTCTCATTCAGATGCTAGAAACTCCATCCAGAAAAATCGATGCGGGTATTCTAACAGACTATATGCTCTGTGCTTACCTGGAAGACTGCGGGAATCGGGGTTGGATGCATCGGCCAGGGCATCAAGTGCGTGCATCTGTGGCATCTCCCGCTCTTCTGGCCCTGGCGGCACAGCTGCTACGGCATAATTCAAAGCTGTAGCAGCTGCTGGGCTGGTGAAGGATTTAGGAGAGTTGATTAAAGAAGTACCTACAGAGGCAGGATCTTCACTATGGGGTGCTCTGATTTCTGCATGTAGGACTCAGTCTCACATCGAACTAGGAGAAATGGTGGCCAGGCGTTAGATCAAGTTGGAACAAACGGATGTTGGGCCCTATGCGCTATTGTCAAACATATATGCAGGCGAAGGTAATTGGGTTGCTGTCGAGAATGTCAGGATGATGATGATGGCAAATGGTTTGCAAAAGGAAGTTGGGTCCAGCCTCATTCAACTTGGAGGTGTCGAATCTACAGAGTCCTCAAATGATGGCATACCCCATCAGAGAAGTATGATTTACTCGATGTTGAGTGAGATTGGTTCACAGATAAAAGTGTCCTGCAGAGACTCCAGAGCAGTAGAGGATCAAGAGTAGAGAGAGACTAAACCAAATTGCTGGATTTTGTCGAAGATACGTGTTCTGTATATTATGCAGGATCGAAAGTGAAGACATTTTGCAAAATTATGTTTCTTGCTTCTATATGTATGCCTGTACAGCGCATCTCCCAGTTAAAAGGAAATCGCAGTATGCGAATTCATTCCCCTTAGAATGCAAGGGCGCGCATATTATACATCTACTGCAAGTTAATCTTCGTCTGTTCTTTCATGGAGAAGATGGCACACAAAAGGGGATAAGACCAGAGTGAAGAAAAAGTGGGTGATGGTTACATCGATGGATCGCTACAAAAGTAGGCACATAAGAAGGTTGACTTGTTGGCATCGAGATCTGCACTCGTCGCTCGAATGGTCTGACTTTGGTTCAGACAGAAGCCATGCAATGAGAGATCTGATTCTCGATCTCAGCGAACAAAGGTCAATGCAAATGCTTGTTAGGCCCAGAATATGTTTAGGGCTGTCTCTCGCTTCACTCCAAAATAGGAAACAGATAGACATGACGCGGTGAGAAGTAGCAGATCTCCCCTTTGATTCTGTCTCTTTTTTTTTTTCTTTTTTTTTTTGCTGTTTTTCTGAAGTTGACTTTTTTTGTGCAAAAAAGGGTATCCCAAGACTATACATATTGCACCAAAGTTAGGCCTTTGGACACTACCGGCAAGAAAGTGATAGATATATAATTATAAAATGAAAGTGCATAGTAACTGGTCTGAGCTTCATATGCGCCACAACCTATTTTTCGATAGTGTGAGTATGTGGCGTCCACAAAATATTTCTCACTTGTTTTCTCTATATTCGATTTTACCACTCACCCCTCTAGAAGTGGAAAATCTCGAGTAAAGCAACGAACGGCATAACAGGAGCGCGACACGACACCAAGCAGTTGCAACCACCGAGAACTGTTGCGCTTCTTTAGTGGCGCTCCGCTCCCTCAGGATCCAAAGTCTGTCAAGCGGCCAAGCGATCTGGTGCGCATGCTGAGAATGTGCGCGTCGCGGCCGTTTCCAAAACCAAGCCAGTCTATCTGATTTGCGAAGTCTACAATGTGGGTCACCATTGTTTGGGCGAAAATTACGTCCAAGAGATCGTCAAGAAAGCTCCTCAGGTCACTCTCCCTCTGAACATTTATGTGCTTCAATCAAGTTTTGATTGAGTTTCGTTGAAAGTTTTTTTGCGATTGCGATTTGCGCTTGTGAGGGTGATGCGAGCTGTTAATTAGTTTATCTGCACATTGGTGTGCCTCAACCAGTTATGTTTGCTCAAAATCTTTGTTGAGATTGCTGTTTGTGTTCCTAATGTTGATTTGAGCTTTTAATTGGTTCATTAGATTCAAGATCAACTCATGTGTTTGAGGAGGTCCGTTAGCTTGGTTAGAGTAAAACGTGGGATTGTGCTTTGAATCTGAATGCGGCGTGTTTCTTTGTGCAGCAGCTACCCGAGGACGCCGATCAGCATTTGGTAGGGCATTTTGCAGAGAAACGAAGCCAAAACGCTTCTCTGTATGATATATAGTTCCTTATTACTATTCTGTTTAGAAGTTTCATGAAGGCATTTTGCGACTTCCTCTCGTTAAATACATGTGTTGCCTATGTGGAAATGATGGATAGCTTGTGTTTTAAAGTAAGTATATCAAGCCTTTTGGGCATTTTTTCCTGTCCCCAATCAAATATACTGCGTGACTATAGTAATAGTTTGATTATTGCGACTTAGCTTGGAAACAAGTCTTAAAGCGTCGCACGTAGATGCAGAGTGGGTGCATGGGCTGAGAGTCTGAGGCTGGACGATTAGTTCTCCTTCTTTACTTGTTTTAGTTCATTGCCTGAGCATGAAGCTGGCTACTCTTCACTCTGAGATGTCTGCTAAACTTTTTTACGTTAGCTGTCACAATTGTCGCTTATGGGGAACGCAAATGATTTGGTGATCGCTTACGGAGTCTCCTTCTTAAATTTGCCTGACTTGTTCCAACATTATTTCATTTTCATCACAATATGACATATGAGATTCTTATGTGTACATTCAGCTGCAGATTCAAATTTGGCGATCGTAAGGACTCCCATCCGTCTTTGCAGAAATTAGAAGCTCTTGCCCTTCCATAGCCGTTAATTATTAGCTAGACAAACTCACCATGTAACTCTATCAGCGTACTATTTGTTTTATTCTATTTAACTTAATTGCATTTTATTTGATTTCACTTAATACTTTGGGAGAATACTAAGGGCGCGCATGGAATCCATTTTGGAACAGAAATTCTGCTCCCGAATGTATTCCGGAGCAAAAATGCATTTGCTAAAAAATTTTCGGAATGCATTTTGGAGCAATTTTTGCATTTTAGAATAAAAATGCGTTTGTTAAAATACTTGATTCCAGAATGCATTATTGATTCCAGAATGAGTTTTGGACAAGAAAAAAAGAAGCTACTTTTTTTAGTTTCTCTCTTTCAAAAGGCATTCTCCCTCTTTTCTCTCTTTTTCGTGGCCTTTACAACACATTTTAAGATCTCACTAATTTTTTTTAGAAAATGCATAAAAATTGAAAAATTCCAGAAAAATTCATAAAAATTTCCAGAAAATAAAAAAAAGTCAGATTTCGGGAAAATAGGAAATTTAGTGAATTTTTTTCAAAAAATATTAAAAAAATAAAAAATTTCGAAACTTCACAAAATGGCTTAGAAGCCACCATTTAGTGAAATTTAAATTTTTTTAGGTGTCCAAAAAAATCAAAAATTTCAAAACTTCACAGATTGACTTAGAATACTTGTGGCCATCCACTTAGAGTGAAATTTAAATTTTTTGAGGTGCCCAAAATAAATCAGAAATTTCAAAACTTCACAGAATTACTTAAGAATACATGTGGCCACCCATTTTTTTGAGGAGCTCCAAAAAATCAAAAATTCCAAAATTTCACAAAATGGCTTAGAATACCTTTGGCCACTCACTTTGAGTGAAATTTAAATTTTTTGAAGCGCCCAAAAAATCAAAAAATAAAAAATTTTAAAATTTCATAGAATGGTTTAAAATATTTGTAGCCACTCACTTTGAGTGAAATTTAAATTTTTTTAGATGCAAAGAAAATCAACAAATCAAAATAAATTTCTGTTCTAGAAATTAATTTCTTGAGTAGAATTAATCATGTTTTATCAAACAGATTTCTCCTCCAGAAATCAATTTCTAGCAAGAATTTGATTTCTAAAGCAGAATGATTACCATTCGCGCCCTAACTGTCAAAAGGAAAATATCATGCCAAAAAAAGCATTTAGTAAGCTAATGAAAGAATTCATGAGCGTAGCATACCCTTTTGTTTATGATATGTCTTTTGAATTTTACAGGATTTGTGAAATGAACTTCTCCCCTAATATTTTAGACAATAGTCTACAAATAAGAATCGATGAACTTTGTCAATAGAAAATGATATTTCGGAGCAACGTGCCAACGCATTCCAGAAGGAACGGGCTAGGTTTTGCCGGATGCATTACGATGAGAGAATAACTCTCCATTTTGGGTAAACTGGTAATTTCAGTTTCACCCAACTTCATGTCATAAGTAAAAACTTCAGGGTCAACTCAACAATCTCCCTCTATATATAAAAGAACCGAAATGAAACTCGTATAATATACGGTTATATATAGTGCAATTGTAACCGATTGATGCTGATTTATGGTGCTTTGTTGAGATGGAGTCTGGCTCACATGTACTAAATGCACCTAACAAATTTTTGGGGAATTCTTATCTCTGGACAAATCAAAATAGAATGAATGCGTGCCACGTGGCCGTGCAATCACAAAGCCGTCCTCTTCAAAGATTTTAGACAATTGATCAAGAGTAAGCCATCTACATATCAAATCATTTTTGCTACAGATGTTTGTGACTTCTTACTCTCTGTAGGTAACTATATTGCTGTATTGCTATATTCATCGTCAGAGTGTTAAGTTTCTCTTTATTGTGTCACTCTTAACAAAGAAGTGAGTTGCTCTTATGGTGGAATCAATGTAATTTGGAAGTCAATCACATGGAGATATGTCTGAATAATCTATGTATTAACGATTTTGAAGATAGCAAAATTCGCCAAAAATAATCAATCTAATAAATTCGAAGGAGTTGGCTCAAGCGGGATGTAAGCAAACAATATATACGCTGAACTTCATGTTAACGTATTAATTTCTAAGTATGAATCCTTTATGGAAGGTTTTTGTTTCTCATGGATATCTCCGCGAAAAAATCCACATTGCAATTGTTTTTCTTTTCTTTGTAAAGTTTTAAAGTCACTTATTTTGAAAAAAGAAAGAGGTTTCAAGGTCATGAGACTAATTTGCACCTCGCATCAATTATGATTGTGTCCTATTAACGGAAATGTCATTTTCTTTTCAAAAATGCCCATCCCCAATTCCAAATTCACACACCCACCAAAAACACTCAAAACCCATTAATTACCAACCCATCCAAACATGCTAAAAAGAGTTTGCAAGGTGGGCAATTTGGTCTTTTTAATGTAGGGCTTTGTTTAGAGCTATATGAAAAGCATATGCCAAAATAGAGGTACGTAAATATTCATTGGGTAAAAAATGAAGTATGTATTTAATGTTTTCCCCAATGACGAACCACTATTAGAGCAACGCGGCCAACTTTTGTTAACTTAAATTATCCACTAATTTTGAATTATCAATTCTCATTTGAGTACCCGGCCACAAAAGCCCTTTCAGCCGGTATTAATGAATGAATACGCCGTGGAATAGATCCCTTAAGGATCAACACTAGACATTCCATTCTCCTGCTCTAAATTTTTTTTGAGCTTGCAGGTGAATAGTAGATCTTGGACTTGTACCTATCATCACAATCGCTTGCCATAGTAAATAGGTTTAAAGATTCAAAGTTATCTTCTGTGGAAAAATTCCTAAATGATTGTCCTCTTTATAATAGATTGTCCAAATTTGTGTACTAGATGGCGATGACCAGAGTTATGCGTATCTTTCAAATGAAAAACACCTCCATAAAATTGACTAATATGCCTTCCGAGAAAAGCGGAGAAGATTTGCACGTCGTGTATACGTTCTAGAACAATTGACATGACATTGCAAGACAAAATCACCATTAAAATCCAACTAATTAGCACCAATTTGTCAATGCCCATTTGAAACGTAAAAACTCTTCCACTGTCCTATATGCATTCAGCCAAGGAAGATATTCTATGGCCCTAAGAATTTTCCACGCTCAAGTAACCCCACATAGACAATCAAGAAAATGAAATTCGTGACCCCAGTAATGTCATCTCATATTCGTGCACCGCTGTCTTTTCTTTTGCCTTTCTGCGAGGTAATTGTACAATATTTCACAAGCATTTCATAAGACGTAAAAGATCATGCATCACTTTATCTTAAATTCCACAATAATCCAACTTTGAGAAAGATTAATCTCAAGTCCTCTTGTATCATACATGTTTAGACGTGATCCAAATATATATACTGGAGGCCTTCACTTTGCTATGGGTTGTTGATTAGGTAGCCTTTCTTCATGAGGGAACACTCCGTCTAAAGTCTATTTCCTTCTGTGACTAATTAAATCTTTTACTTCTATATTTGAAAATCAACGAAGAAAATCTGCAAGGTTGCGTTGTCAAAACATATACATGCATATGTGTGTGTGTGTGTGTGTGTGTGTGTGTGTTTAGAAGAAAATGAAAATGAAAAAAATTTTATCCAAACTCCACTTAATTTGAAATTGAGTTCTTACAAAAAGATAAGATTAATAAGATTATTTATTATCTAAACGGTATAATCTCTTTAATTCAATGAAATATTTTTTACTAAAAATGAAAATAATCTTATCTAAAAATCTTCTTAATTCAAAATTAACTTATTCAAATATAGATAATTAGGAAGTCCTTAAACTCTAATTCATTTTAAGGGTTAATACCATGAAAACCCCAAACTGATACACTTCTAAGAAATTTCTCCCAAACTAATTTTTTTACAACAAAAAATCATAAACTAGTGCACATGTGATAAATTTACCATCTGTTAGACTTGATTAATATATCTTTCAAGAAAAGCGAAAAAGGTTTTTGCATTGTGTATAGGTAGAACAATTGATATGACATTGCAAGAAACAATCACCAGTAAAACCCAACTCATTAGCACCAATTTGTCAATCCAAGGAAGATATTCTATGACACTAAAATTTTCTACACTCAAGTATCCCCACCGAGACCATCAAGAAAACCAAAGTTGTGACCCCAGAAATGTCATTTCAAATTCGTGCACCGCTGTCCTCGAGCAATTGTGGTCCAGCAAGAAACATTGAAATGAACCAGATCGAGTGTTTTCTTTTGCCTTTCTGCGAGGTAACCGTATAATATGTGACAAGCACTAAATTATACTTAAAGATGTTTTATCATTTTATCTTAAATTCCACAGTAATCTAACTTTTGAGAAATATTAATCTCAAGTACTCTTGTATTATGCATGTTTAGATGCGATCCAAATATATATACCGGAGGCTTTCGCTTTGCTATGGGCTGTTAATTAGGTAGCCCTTCTTCGTGAGAAGAATAACTGATTAAAGTCTATTTCCTTTAATGACTAATTAAATATTTTAGTTATAGATTTGAAAATCATAAAAGATAATCTGCTACGTTGCGTTGTCAAAAACAAATATGATTAGAAGAAAATGAAAATGAAATTTTTTTTACCTAAATTCCACATAACTTAAAATGGAGTTACAAAAAAATAGGATCGATACAAGTTTCATTATCCAAATGGCATAATCTATTTAGTTCAATGAAATATCTTTTTCAAAACTCCACCTGATTCGAAATCAACTTATGCAAATACACAAAAGTGGAAAGCCCATAAGCTTTAATTTATTTTAACATTTAGATTGTAATAAGAAGATACGATCTCAAGTCCCATTTTACAGGCTGCATTTGTATGTCCAATTCGACGAGTGTTTTTATAGTTGTTTTCTACACTCGACGGTTGACAACCCAAGTAAAATCCATGTGAAAAATTACAGAAACTAATATCAAATTAATCGGATACTTCATTCATCCAAGGCGATGCAAGTTGGCCCCTGCGAGCACGGCATACTTCTGGTAGTAATTGGGGGAAAAAATAAAAAATATTCCCCAACCCGCAAGGTAAGTAGAAGTCGTCTTGTCGGAGATGATGGGAGGAGAAGAAGTTGGAAGGCTATGAGAACCCACCGATAGACCTTTCAGAGAAGACTTGTGCTGATAACCTGGCTTATTAGAAGACTGAACTTAGTATAAGTTAAAGCACTCTCTCCCACCACTTAACTCACTCGCATGTTAAGCTGCGAAATGGGGTGGAATCAAATCCTTGGCCTCCTCTGTTGCCTCTTTTTCTTACATGACTCCCTTCCCTTTGCCTCGCCCCTTTGCCCTCCTGACCAGCGTGATGCCTTGCTCCTTTTTAAAAATTCCTTCGTGATTGATAGCATGGCATCCCACTTTAGTTGTGACGAGGCTTTGTATTACCCTGTCACATCTTATCCAAAGACAAACTCATGGAACAAGAGCCTTGACTGCTGTTCATGGAACGGTGTCACTTGCGACAATGTCACCGGTAATGTTATCGGTCTCGATCTTACTTACAATTGGCTTCATGGTACTCTTCATTCCAATAGCTCCCTCCTTCTCCTTCAACATCTTTGGAGCCTCAACCTTTTCGGTAATGACTTTGCTGGCTCACAAATTTCACCTAATCTAAGTGCATTTGCAAAATTGACTTATCTGAATCTCTCTCGTTCACACTTTTTTGGTACCATTCCTAATGAAATCTCTCGCCTCTCTAAACTTGTGTCACTTGATCTCTCTTACAATTATGATGTTACAAACTCATTCTCTTTTCTTGTATTGGAAAATTCCATCTTCACAATGATTGTTCATAATCTAACAGCAGTGAAAACGCTTGTTCTTGATAAAGTGGACATGTCCATGGTTTCACCAATCTCCCTTGCAAATTTGTCTTCTGCTTTGACACATTTAAGAATTTCTGCTTCTTCCATGGGGGGAATGTTTCCAGATATTGTTTTTCGATTGCCTAGCCTTAATGTTCTTTGTGCTCATTCCAATCTCGACTTGTCCGGGATTCTTCCCAAATCCAATTGGACTGGTCCTCTTGTGTACTTGTCTCTCGACGGTACTAGTTTTTCGGGAGAAATACCCGATTCAATTGGTAACATGAAGAGATTAACAATCTTAGGTCTTAGTGATTGCAAATTCACAGGACACATCCCTTCATCACTGTGGAATCTCAAGCAACTCCAAGTTCTATATCTAGCCGGGAATAACTTTAGTGTGGTTGTAGAGTTTGAAATCTTTACAAAGTTTAAAAATCTCCGAATGCTTAATGTTTCTCTAGAACTAAATCTAACCTACAGTACATTGAAGTATGCGTTCCCGAAGCTTGAAGTGTTGGGGTTGCCTTCTTGCAACTTGACCAAATTCCCCTATTTTTTGAATTCGTTAGAAATATTAACACGCTTGGACCTCTCTTTTAATAGGATTAGTGGGGAGATCCCCAACTGGTTTTGGGGGATAAGCCCAGATACATTGGAACTCTTAGATCTTTCTAATAACCTTTTGGAGGGACATGTATAACAATTGTACTGGAAACGATTGCGGTATATTAACCTTCTGAACAACTCATTCCAAGGACCACTCCCCATCGCTCCACCTTCTACTTCTTACTTTGTTGCCGGCAACAATAATTTCACCGGTGAGATCCCATCTTCAATTTGCCAGTTGAGTTCACTCAAGTACTTATGTTTATTTAACAATACTCTCTCTGGGAATATGCCATCATGTTTTGGTAATATGACCAATCTCTTCTATCTAGACTTGAGAAACAATAAACTACAAGGGCCATTACCGCACTCACTAGTCAAATGCGCGAACTTAGCGGCGCTACTTCTTGGTTACAATGAGTTATGTGATATCTTCCCACATTGGTTGGAAGCACCACATCTTCAGCAGCTCGATTTGGAATACAACCAATTTTATGGTAGGATCAAACTCACTAACTTTGGACTCTCCTTCCCTGTTCTTGAAGCATTTTCTGTTTCCAACAACAATTTTACTGGACGGTAGTCTATAGAGATTTTCTCAAACACCTCATTGGTTCTAATAGATTTGTCCAACAACAAGTTTGGAGGGCCAATTCCACTTCCATCTTCTGTGACTTTTTATTATTCCATTGCAAGTAATAAGATGACAGGAAGGATCTCTCCTTTGACATGCAATGCCACCAAGCTTGAGGTCATCAACTTGTCTAACAACAGCTTGACAGGTACCATGCCTCAGTGCTTAATAAATTGTAGCACCGATCTGTCAGTTTTGAACTTGCAAATGAATCACCTTGAAGGTACAATTCCTCAATCATTTTGTTGGAGAAATAGCTTAGCGACTCTTGACTTGAGTCGAAATCATTTTGAAGGCACATTACCGCAGTCCTTTATCAACTGTAGATATCTGGAAGTTCTGGATCTCAGTGACAATCAAATAGAGGATACGTTCCTAACATGGTTGGGAACACTCCCGGAATTAAAAGTTCTATTTTTGAGGTCCAACAATTTTAAGGATCTTTTGAATATTCCTGGGGGAGCTCACCTCTTTTCCGAGTTACATATTTTGGACCTCTCCAACAACAACTTTAAAGGTCCTTTGCCTGCCAACTTGATATTGAACTTTAAAGCCATGGCGGATGATGAAAATGGGCAAGACAAACCACTGTATATGGAACGGATTTATAAAGGTTTGTTTTATGAAACTTCGGTAACTATGACGATGAAAGGGCTAGATATTGAGCTAGTGAAGACCTTAACCGTCTTCAGAACCATCGACTTGTCACACAATTCTTTTCAAGGGGACATTCCCAAAGTCTTTGGACATCTTCACTCTCTCATAGGGCTCGACCTTTCCCACAATCACCTTACAGGTTTCATCCCTCCAACTTTAGGTAACTTGACTAAACTTGAGTGGCTTGATCTTTCTTCAAACAAGCTTAGTGGGGAAATTCCTAGAGTACTGGGAGATTTGGCATCCCTTGGATACTTAAACCTCTCCAAGAACCAACTGACAGGACGCATACATCAAGATAAGCACCTGAGCACATTTTCAAGCAACATTTTCAGTGGGAATCCAGGTTTATGTGGAACTCCATTGCCAAAAGGATGCCCCAGCGATGCTCAACCTTCTTTGCCATCGTCCTTGTCAAGTTTCAACCACAAAGGGCATGAGAGTTGGCTCAAACAAAAAGAAGTGTGGATAGGTTATGCATCTGGAATCGTAATCGGAATGTCCATAGCATACATTGCATTTGAAGCAGGAAGGCCCAGATGGCTCGTGTGAGGTGTGAGAATGCTAGAGAGAAAAGCTGCCAAGCGGATGGAGAAGCCAAACCGGAAGGCCATCAAATTCCACGGATCATGAAATTGCTAAGGAGTTGTCTCTTTAAACTGTGCAACGTAGATTCAGGGAACAAATATGTATCCAGACCAGCTTCAAATATCATTTCCATTATGAACCCTTGTTTTTAATGTCTTCTCTTCTAGTTTCCCGGTGCAATGGTATATCATTTGAATTGAGAAGAAGAACAATGAGATCTGTCATGCACACGGCTTAAAAAAAATAAGGAACCACAAAAAAGAAAAACAAGGCAATTACCATTAATGACATAAACTAGAAACGCGCTGAGTCTGCAGCCGCTCGGAGGCATTGCGAGCACGTCTTCCATGGACAGAGCATTGGCGAGTGGTCGGAGAGTAGCGAATCCTCTTCGTCAATCTACCATGCCGTATTATAATCCAAACTTATCCTTTTTACTTTTCCCTATCTGTAGCTTCGATTTACATATGCTTATGAACGGATTGCGAATGAAGCTTGTTATGCCTATTCTGATTACTCGATTACATATTTCGCAAAGATTACGCCACGTTATCACTCCGCCAAGTGATTCTAATTGGGACGTGATGATGTTAAATGTTTAAATTTGCATTTATTCTCCTTATTTTTAGGATATTCTCTGTCACGTGAATTTAGTCCTCATTTCCAGTGCGGGAGCTACGCATGAAATTGTATAAAAGTAAAAGGTTTATCAACAATTTATGGTGCGGTGCTGGAATTAACATCGTAGGTAATTTTCATTTTATAATATATTATATCATGAAAAAGAAGATGTATATCAGAGCCTCTTGGCAACGCTCTCTCGTCGTCCGTGACGATCGCGGTTGCCTCCTTGCCCATCGGACTGCAGGGATCGAGGCATTACCCTCCTCGGCATGAACTTCACAGCCCTCCCACCGGCTCCCGTCGTCACCCCTTGGTCCTCTTCAGCCGCCGCTCTCTTAGAAAACTGCCAATTCCACTGGTCCCGGATGGTATCTGGCAACTGGTTGCTCAAGTACTGAGCAACGATCTCTTTCCAGCACTTGCCTTAATGTCTTCTACCCTCTATGATCAGCTCATCCTCCGCTGGGACCAACACGCCTGGGAAGTCCTGCTGAGAGATTTTGCAATCTCTTTCTAACCAGACTTGTTCTGTCAGCAACTCATCCTCCATGTCAGATCACCGCACTTTCTTGGCGGCTGTTTCTGAAATTGAACAGTTTTATAATTAGTAAAGGTGAAAAAGGAAGCTGTGAAGGGACAGCGAACTTCCATATTGAAGCATAGATCGTTGGAGAAAGGAAGGAGACTAAAGTAACATGAATCCGCCACGCCCTGATCTTCCCTGTATAGATGAGGAACTATGGACATACATTCTCCACCGCGAGTTACAAAACATTATACAATTTGTAGTCATCGCAAGTGCTCCGATGTTCGATTACACAAAGGTCATCAAAATGTTAAATTATATGACGGCCAACAACATCTTCCTTCATGACCCGACCGTGCATATTTGTGTCGCAGTAGTTAGCAGAATCTGGAGTCAAGATTGCAACCCTAAGCCTTAGGATACTAATGTATGAATGCTCCTCCCACCTGGCCTCAAGTTTCATCATTCCAGACAGCAAGAACACCTCAAAGAGCCCACTATGGTGAGAGCCTGTAGCTGGGGATACCCATGGACCAAAAAGATAATTCAGCATCGACATGCCCGGTTGACGACTGACTCCATTCCAAGCAACAGTCCCCGTGAAGTGATTTAAAACGTGTCAGCATGCAATTCAGATAGCAGAGGCAGAAGATGCCCGATAGAAAAAAAAATTCAGAAGCAAACTATTTCTCATTCAGATGTTAGAAACTCCATCCGGAAGAATCGAGGCGAGTATTATAGCACGTGGAAGACCGCCAGAATCCGGGTTGGATGCATCGGCCAGGGCGTCAAGTGCATAAGTCTGTGGGATCTCCTGCTCTTCTGGCTCTGACGGCACAGCTGCTATGGCATAATTCAAAAACCACCCCGTAGTCGCTCATGGCCCCCGGTTGACGAACCGCTTAACGCTGGAGGAAACTGTCACCCGCATTATTTCCACAGGAACTAGGCACGTTGTCCCTTAGAGCCACGGGATGAAAGTTTTACACGGAGCCCATTTTCGTGCGTGGGCTCGTATCCAGTCCACTAGCCACCATCGGAGGCAATGATAATTGATCAAGAAAGCCCATTTCGAGAGCCCAGCCTGGATGAACGGCTCGAAATGGGCACTCAGACCTCATCAATGTGGAATCTCGAGCAACTCCAAGTTTTATATCTAGCCGGGAATAACTTTAATGGGATTGTAGAGTTTGAACTATTTACAAAGTTTAAAAATCTCCGAATGCTAAATGTTTCTCTAGAACTAAATGCAACCTATAATACACTGAAGTATACAAGCTCAAAGTGTTAGGGTTGCCTTCTTGCAACTTCACCAAGTTCCCCTATTTCTTGAGTTCCTTGAAAAGATTAACACACTTAGACCTCTCTTCCAATAGGATTAGTGGGGAGATACCGATGTGGTTTTGGGGATCAAGCCATGTTACATTGGAAGTCTTAGATCTTTCTAACAACCTTTCGGAGGGAGGTATACTACAAATGCACTAGAAGAGATTGTCGAATATTTGCCTTCGGAACAACTCATTCCAAGGACCACTCCCCATCCCCCCACCTTCTACTTCTTACTTTCATGTATCCAACAATGTTTTCACCGGTGAGATCCCCTCTTCAATTTGCCAATTGAATTCACTATAATCTTTATGTTTGTCTAACAATAATCTCCCCGGGAATGTGCCACCATGTTTTGGTAATATAACCAATCTTGGATATCTAGACTTAAGCAGTAATAAATTTGGTAGGCCAATTCCACTTCCACCTCCCTTCACATTTTTTTTATTGCATTACAAGCAATAATTTTATAGGAAAGGTCCCTTCTTTGATATGCAATGCCATTAAGCTCGAGCACCTCAACTTGTCAAACAACAGCTTAATAGGTAGCTTGCCTCGATGCTTAACAAATTTTTGGATCGATTTGTCAAATTTGAACTTGCAAATGAATCTCCTTGAGGGCACAATTCCTCAATCATTTTCTTCAAGCAATAGTTTATCGACTCTTGATTTGAGTCAAAATCGGTTGGAAGGCACATTGCCTCGGTCCCTTGTCAAATGTAAATATCTAGAGATTTTGGATCTCAGTGACAATTAAATAGAGGATAGATTCCCAAGATGGTTGGGAACACTCCCAGAACTAAAAATTCTTGTTTTGAGGTCCAACAATTTTAAGGATATTTTGAAGTTACCCAAAAGAGCTGACATATTTCCCAAGCTACACATTTTGGACCTCTCCAACAACAATTATGGCAGTCCTTTGCTAGTCAATTTAATAATGAACCTTAAAGCCATGATGAATGATGAAAATGCGAAAAACAAATCATCGTATATGATGCGGTTTTTCCAAAGGGTGACCGGATATGAAAATTCAGTCACCATGACATAAAGGGCTAGATTGAGCAGTTGGCGATCTTAAATGTCTTCATAATTATTGACTTGTCGAACAACTCTTTCCAAGGGGATATTCCATGAGTTATTGGACATCTTCACTCTCTCATAGGGCTCAACCTTTTTCATAATCACATTACTAGCTCCATCCCTGTGACTGTAGGGAATTTGACTGATCTTGAATGGCTTGATCCTTCTTCGAGCAAGCTTGGCGGGGTCATTCCGAGGAAATTGGGAGATTTGGCATCTCTTGGGTACTTGAACCTCTCTCAGAACCAACTCACTGGTCGGATTCCTCAAGATAAGCAATTGAGCACATTTTCAAATGACTCGTTTGGTGGGAATCCAGACTTATGTGAAACTCCATTGTCGAGAGCATGCCCTGGTGATGCTCAACCTTCCCCACCAAGTTTCGGCCGAAAAGGGCATGAGAGCTAGATCAAACTGAAAGTAGTGTAGATAGATTATGCATCTGGAATCGTAATTGGGATTTCCACTGCGTACATTACATTTGAAACGGGAAGGCCCAAATGGCTCGCGCGAGGTGTGAGAATGCTAGAGAGAAGAGCAACTGAGTGGATGGAGAAGCTAGAGCGGAAGGTCATCAAGTTCCATGGACAATGAAATTGTTTGAGGAGTTGTCTCTTTCAACTGTGCAATGTACTTTTAATGAATAAATATGTCATTAGACCAGCTAAAAATGGTCTAAAAATGTCATTTTCCTTATGAAGGGTTGTTTCTGTCTTCTCTTCTTGTTTCTTGGTGCAATTATATATCGGTTAAATTAAGAGGATAACAACTCAGTTTATATTATATTTTCGTTCTTGACACTAATTGAATCTTTTGATTCTAGATTTGAAAAAACAAAAATCATGAAAGGTTGCATCGCTGAACACCACATTTAGGCCGCGTTTGTATGTTCAATTAGAGAAGGGTTCTTATTGGTTGTTTCTACACTCGATGGTTAAAAACCCAAATGAGATGCATGTAAGGATTTCGGACACTAGCAATATAAAAAAAATAGATACATGTAACAAAAAATATCGCAGGCGAAACAAGTCGCTTCCCTTGCATGCACGCATATATGACTGGTAGCAATCAGTAGAAAAAATATAAAAATATATCGAAGAACCCTAAAACAAAATGAAAAGGCAAGTTGAACTCGTCTTCATCAGAGACGATGGGAGGGGAGAAGTTGGAAGGCTACGTGAGCCCACCGACAGACCTTTCAGAGAAGAATTGTGTTGATAATCTGGCTTATTAGAAGACTGAACTTAGTATAAGTTGAAGCACTCTCTCCCACCACTTGACTCACTCGCTTGTTAAGCTGCCAAAATGGGTTGGAATCAAATCCTTGGCCTCCTGTGTTTCCTATTTTTCTTACATTCCTCCCCTCCCTTTTCCCTCGCCCCTTTGCCCTACTGACCAGCACGATGCCTTGCTCCCTTTTGAAAATTCCTTATCCGGGGATACCAGTTTAGTTGTGATGAAGATTTGCATTACCATGTCACATCTTATCCAAAGACAAACTCATGGAATGAGGGCCTCAACTACTGCTCATGCCACATCCTATTTGGCATAGCCAGCGCTGACATAGATATTTTAAAATAATATTTTAATAATTTTTCGAATTTCTTTTCTTTTATTTTTTTCTTTCTCTCTCTCTTTTTTTTTTCTTCTCTTCTTGCTATAGTTGGTCATCAAGGTCTAGCAACCGGCCAGAGGCGAGGGCTGGCGAGGTCGAGAGGCTTGCCATCACCGAGATGGAGAGGTCAAGCCTTGCCGACCACAGATTTGTGGTTGCTTAAGGTAGGGCACTTCCATGGCCGTGGTGTCAAGGTTTGGCTTGGCCAATTCAATTGATTTTTGGCCATGAGTGAGAGGAGCTAGAGAACGGCGAATGAAGAGGGAGAGAGCGGCCATATCCGTAAGCTCGAGCAACCATGGCTTGGAGTTTCAAGATTTGGCGGCCATGGTCATGAGTGAGAAGCTAGGGTGTCCATGGCCAAGCTTTGGCAACCACGATCGAGCTTAGAGCTCAAGTGGCCGAATTTACGCTAGTGGCCAGTGAGGTTGCCCTTGCCAGTGGCTGGTCGCCGGACCTTAGCGACTTGCTAGGGGGAGAAGGGAAGAAAAAAGAAAACAAAGAGAAAGAAAACAAAAAAAAGGAAAAATAAAAAATAATTAAAATTTTGGAAAAATCATTTAAAAATATCCACGTCAGTGTGGGCCGCACCACGTAGAACGGCCAGTGTCCATATTAATAATTTTCGGTCAAAATTGATCTGATGAACTGAATTGACATAAATGCAAAAAGTTTAACACTCAATTGACCAAAAAAAGGTTTGGGACTCAACGACACGGTTGTAATAAATTTAAGACTTTTTTTATAATTCTCCCACAAAGGAATTGCTTGTGTTCTTATGATTTTGAGGTGTTGGAATCGATGCATATTTGAATATGCTAAAACAATTTATGATACACAAGAATTTTGCGTGTACGAGCCAATAGTGGTGCTATAGAATAGGGGTAGGGTAGGATGTTGATTAATTTGAAGGCGGCTATTTGCATAGTGCAACCAAACCTTGTACTCTTCTCTAAACTCTCGTCATCTTATTTACAATAATTCCTCTCTAACTCGTGTGATAATGAAAAGGGAAAAAAAACACAAAGTGCACCGGTCCTGTGTTGTATTATGATTTAGTTAGTTAATGACGTGATAACACACTATTTGAGGAAAAATCTGTCTTATTATCCTCTATGCTTGAAGTTTTTATGATTTCTCGAGGATCGATTCACCATCATATTCAAATGCATTTTCATTGTAATACTACACCTTTTGCAGAGATAATCAAGGCCTCCATTGGGGGAATTGTTCAATAAGAGTTGCCCAGTAAGATTAGTTTGCGTACAAGGGAAGAACTCCACTACAACCACCCGTTCATTTCAGTCTCCTAATACGTACATGGATCCAATTGAGAAACGGTACATTAGCAACGCAAGCGAACCATCTCTTTTGACAGCTTACAAGACATTCCCTCGACCTGTTTGTCTGTGAATTTGGACAAACTAGTTGGGCCCTGATTATGAAGGTTCTTTCTTTATCGTAAGAAAAGGAAAAATAACAGCAGTAAAAGAGAAGGTTCTCTCTACTTTATCTGAAAAAACCCAATGATAGGTCCCAAGTCCTAAAATATCGAGGGTTCTTGTCATACATAAGACAAGCTGAAGGAGGGAACTCTCTCTTTCGTTATTTTTTCAGTAGAATTATTTGAAATTTAAATATACTTTGAATACTTCGCCAGAACATTTTTCTGTTCCACTTTGATTTATGTTCTGCATCAAAGACAGTGTATGATATCATAGCTTCCAATCCACAATCTACTACTACTCACCTGCAACTTCAAACATTTAATTGTTGAATCTTGTAGACATATTTTCTCAGCAAATTAATTTATTAACAGCTTTGGCTGAATGGGTTAAGGCCAGTATTGGCTTCTAATTCTTCGTGGACAAATAAAAACTACGCACACGGGAAGATGTAAAAGATATCTGCAGAGGTTAATGGCATTGGATTCATTTGTTTTTGTCTTTTCCTTCTTTTTCTTTAAAGCTCTACGTTTGACGTATCTCATTATCCAACTTCTTAAATTAACCGATATATAATTGCACCCAACAACGAGAAGAGAAGACATTAGAAACAGGCCTTCCTAAGGGAAATGACATTTCACGCTGGTATAGTGACATCTTCATTCATTGAAATTACATTGCACGGTTGAAAGAGACAACTCCTCACACAATTTCATTGTCCATGAAATTTGATAGCCTTCCACTTCGGCTTCTCCATCCACTCAATTGCTTTTCTCTTCAGCATTCCCACTCCTCACGCAAGCCACTTGGGCCTTCCTGTTTCAAATGCTATGTATGCAATGGGAAATCCCAATAACAATTCCAAATGCATAACTTATCCACACTGCTTTCTGTTTGACCCAGCTCTCATGTCGTTTGTGGTCAAAACTTAATGAGGACGATGGTGAAGGAGGTTGAACATCGTCGGGGCATGCTTTTGGCAATGGTGTTCCACATAAACCTGGATTTCCACCAAACGAGTCGCTTGAAAATGTACTCAATTGCTTATCTTGAGGAATTCGACCAATGAGTCGGTTCTTCGACAGGTTTAAGTATCCAAGGGATGCCAAATCTCCCAATTTTCTAGGAATTATGCCACCAAGCTTGTTAGAAGATAGATCAAGCCATCCAAGTTCAATTAAGTTTCCTAAAGTCATAGGATTGGAACCTGTAAGGTGGTTATGAGAAAGGTTAAGACCTCTAAGAGAGCGAAGATGTCCAATGACTCCTAGGATATCCCCTTGGAAAGGGTTGTGCGACAGGTCAATGGTTGTGAAGACGGTGAAGATCTTCTCTAGCTCAATCTCTCGCCCTTTTATGCTCACGGTCACAAAATTTTCATATCCCATCGTCCTTTGAAAAAACCTTGTCTTATACAATGATTTGTCTTGTCCAATTTCACAATTGACCATGGCTTTAAGGTTCATTATCAAGTTGGCTGGCAAAGGACCACCAAAGTTGTTGTTGGAGAGATCCAAAATATGTAACTTGGGAAAGAGGTGAGCTCCCTTGGGAATATTCAAAACATCCTTAAAATTGTTGGACCTGAAAATGAGAACTTTTAGTTTTGGGAGTGTTCCCAACCATCTCGAGAACGTATCCTCTATTTGATTGTCACTGAGATCCAGAATTTCTAGATATTTACATTTGACAAGGGACCGGGGCAATGTGCCTTCAAACCAATTTTGACTCAAGTCAAGAGTCGACAAGCTATTTCTCCAAGAAATTGATTGAGGAATTATGCCCTCAAGGTGATTCTTTCGCAAGTTCAAAACTGACAAATTTGTGCTATGTGTGTTAAGCACCAAGGCACGCCACCTGTTAAGCCAATGTCAGACAAGTCGAGGTGCTCGAGCTTAGTGGCATTGCATATCAAAGAAGGAATCTTTCTTGTTATATTATTGCTTGCAATGCAATAAAAAAAAATGTGAAAGGAAATGGAAGCGGAATTGGCCCTCCAAACTTGTTGTTGGACAAATCTATTGTAGCCAATGAGGTGTTTAAGAAACCTTGTGTGGGCCACAATCCAGTAAAATTGTTGTGGGAAATTACCAAATATTCAAGAATGGGGAAGGAGAGTCCAAATGCAGTGAGGTTGATACTACCATGAAATTTGTTGGAACTCAAATCAAGGTACTCCAAATGTGATTCTTCCGGCCAATGTGGAAAGATATCATTGAACTCATTGTCACTGAGAATTAGTACTACTAAGTTCACGCATTTGACTAGGGAGCGCGGTAATGGCCCCTATAATCTATTACTGCTCAAGTGTAGATAAAAGAGATTGGCCATATTTCCAAATCATGGTGGCATATTTCCAGAAAGACAATTGTTATACAAAATTAAATATCGGAGTGAAATCAACTGGCAAATTGAAGAGGGGATCTCACCGGTGAAACCATTATTGGAGGCATTAAAGTATGAAGTAGAAGGTGGAGAGACGGGGAGTGGTCCTTGGAATTTATTGCTACTCGAGTCTAGATACCAAAGATAGGTTATATTATCAAAACATGGTGGCACATTCCCAAAGAAATTATTGTTAGACAAACATAAAGAATAAAGTGAACTCAACTGGCAAAATGAAGAGGGGATCTCACCGGTGAAACCATTGTCGGAGGCATGAAAGTAAGAAGTAGAAGGTGGAGGGATGGGGAGTGATCCTTGGAATGATTTGTTCTAAAAGTTAATATGTAGCAATCTCTTCCAGGGCAATTGTAGCATACCTCCCTCCAAAAGGTTATGAGAAAGATCTAAGTCTTCCAATGTATCACAGCTTATTCACCAAAACCACATCTGGATCTCCCCACTAATCCTTTTGAAAGAGAGGTCTAAGTGTGTTAATCTTTGTAATGAACTCAAGAAACAGGGGAACTTGGTCAAGTTGCAAGAAGGCAACCCCCAACACTTTGAGCTTCGGAAATGTGTACTTTAGTGTATTATAGGTTACATTTAGCTCTAGAGAACCATTAAGCATTATGAGATTTTTAAACTTTGTAAAGTTTTCAAACTCTACAACCCCGCGAAAGTTATTCCCAGCTAGATATAGAACTTGGAGTTGCTTGAGATTCCACAGTGATGAGGGGATGTGTCCTGTGAATCTGCAATTACTAAGACCTAAAATTGTTAATCTCTTCATGTTTCCAATTGAATTGGATATTTCTCCTTAAATGCCAGTACTGTCGAGAGACAAGTACACAAGAGGACCAGTCCAATTGGAGTTGGGAAGAATCCCAAACATGTTGAGATTGGAACGTAAAGAGAGAGTAATAAGGCTAGGTAATCGAAAAATAGTATCGGGAAATATACCCCCTAAGGAACAAGCAGAAACTCTTAAATGTATCAAAGAAGACAGATTCGCAAAGGACATTGGTCAAACTGTGGACATGTCCACTTTATCCAGAAAAAGCTTTCTCACTGTTGTTAGATTCCAAACGAGCATTGTGAAGATTGAATTTTGTAATACAAGAGAAGAGAATGAGTTTGTAACATCATAATTGTAAGAGAGATCAAGTGACATAAGTTTGGAGAGGTGAGAGATTTCATTGGGAACGGTACCAAAAAAGTATGAACGTGAGAGATTCAGATGAGTCATTTTTGCACTTAGATTAGGTGAAATTTTTGAGCCGACGAAGTTATTACCAAAAAGGTTGAGGCTCCGAAAATGGCGAAGGAGAAAGAGGGAGCTATTGGAATAGAGAGCGCCACGAAGCCAACTGCAAGTAAGATCGAGACTGACAACATTGCCAGTGACGCCGTCGCAAGTGACACCGTCCCATGAGCAGCAGTCAAGGCTCTTGTTCCATAAGTTTGTCTTTGGATAAGATGTGACAAGATAATACAAATCCAAGTCGCAACTAAAGTGATACACCATACTATCAAGCACGAAGGAATTTTTAAAAAGGAGAAAGGCATCGCGCTGGTCAGAAGGGCAAAGGGGCGAGGCAAAGGGAAGGGAGGAATGTAAGAAAAAGATGAAACAGAGGAGGCCATGGATTTTATTCCACCCCATTTTGCAGCTCAACATGCGAGTGAGTTCCGGTGGTGGGAGGGAGCGCTTCTACTTATACTAAGTTCAGTCTTCTAATTAATAAGCCAGGTTACGAACACAAGTCTTCTTTGGAAGGTCTGTCTGTAGGCTCACGTAGCCTTCCAACTTCTCCTCCCGTCGTCTCTGATGAAGACGAGTTCAACTTGCCTTTTCATTTTGTTCTAGAGTTCTTCGATAATTTTTTAAATTTTTTTCCGCTAATTGCTACCAGTCATATGTGCGTGCTTCCAAGGGAATCGACTTGCTTCGCCTTCGACATTTTTCTTTTACATGTATCCTTTTTTTTAATATTGTTAGTGTCTGAAATCCCCACATGCATTTCATTTGGGTTGTCAACCAAATAAGAACCCTCCTCTAATTGAACATACAAAACACGGCCTAAATGTGGTGTTCAGCGATGCAACCTTTCATGATTTTTGATTTTTCAAATCTAGAATCAAAAGATTCTATTAAATATGTCTTGAATTTTATTCGGTCCGGTTTATGACCCGACCCGACATATTTTTTATGCGACCCGAAAAAGGAGATTTAGTTCGCGACGTGAAAGGTTGGGCCGATAGACCCAACCCGTAGCAAGTGAACAAATTTTTATGGCGGTCCACTCGAGTCGGAATAAGCGAAGGTATGTCTCGGGGGGTTCGGGGGCGTAACCCCCGAGAAAAATTTTTGGGAAGCCCTATTTATACCGCGGCTAGGTTTTCTCATTAGAGGAAGAGAGAGAATTTTCTTTTCAGAGATTTTTATGAGCCGTGAGGTTTTGTCAAGTCGTTGTTTCGACTTCTGAAAATTGTACTCTTTTTTATTATAGTGGAATCTTGATTTGCCTCACCCGTGGACGTAGATCACCTTGTGATCGAACCACGTAAATCCTGTGTTCTGTATTTGTTTTTCCGCATTTGTTTCCAACAGATTCAATTAGTGTCAAGAAGGAAAAAAGAATATAAACTAAGTTGTTATCCTTATGAAGAAAGGCTCCCTTACTAATAAACCATACCAATGTGAAAGCCTCCGGTAATATTGTCGAATATACAAGCAAATAAAAGCCTAGAAAAGTTACTTGACAATTCACTCGAAAACCTATATTTATAGGATCGCGTCTAAGCATGTACAATACAAGAGTACTTGAGATTAAATTTCTCAAAGTTAGATTATTGTGGAATTTAAGATAAGGTGATAAAATATCTTTAAGTTTAATGAAGTGCTCGTCACATCTTTTACGGCTACAATTTCACAGAAAGGGAAAGAAAAGACAAGAGGGTCTGGTTGAATTCCATGTCTTTTGCCGGAGCGTAATTGGCTATAGGACGGCAGTGCACGAATTTGAAATGCTAGGAAGTCAAAGTCTTCGTTAAAATGACATTGTTGGGGTCGCAAATTTGGTTTTGTCGATTGTGTTGGTGGGTTTTACTTGGGTGTGGAAAATTCTTGGTGCCATAGAAGCCTCCCTTAGCTGAATGCATGAAAGACAATGGTGGGGAGCTTTGAGGGCATCCATTCTAAAGGGGCATTGACAAATCGGTATTGATAAGTTTGGATTTTATTGGGGATGTTTTCTTGCAATACCACATCAAGCATGGACATTGATTGTTCTATGCATACACGGTGCGAAAGACTTGCTCGCTTTTCTTTGAAAGGCAAGTCTATGGTGGCATTTTACACTTCAAAGACATGTGTGGCTATATCATAGACGAATTTGGATAATCCTTTATGGGGAGCCAAAACTTTGTACGGCATTCATTTTAGTGCCAAAACTTTTTGAGCGATTACTTGAGTGCCACATCAATAAAAAAAAATGAGATCTTTGGAGTATCTCCAGCGACACATTCCGTCAAGGAGTCCTATGTGGCTTTTCTAATGAATTTTTTAGTTCGGTGTGGCTTTTTCTGAAAAAAAATCAAGTGTAGAGTGGAAAATGGATGAAATGATGCAGCAATTGGGAGTCCAAAACGACCGCGTTCGAAGAAATGGATTCTCTCTCTTCTTGGAATTTTCTCGCTTTTCTTTTTCTCTGTTTTTCTTCACCATTCCATGGGTAGAACTAGAACACTGACAAGCTCCAACAGATGAATTTGGCCACCGACGAATGAACGACTTTCTGAGAAAGAGACGAGCTCCACAGTTGCCACAATCGGGATATAAGGACAAGCAATGGAGATAACAAGTTTTCGAAATTCTGGGTTCATTTCATAATCTTTGTCGATTCAACTTGTTCCCGGACAAATTGCGGTCAATTGAAGTTCAATCAAGTCTCCAGCTTATTTTAATAAAAACATTTTTAATGCGCGAAGTTGAGCAAATTACTCCTGAAGTTGGCTGGACAGGAGAGAAAATTTGTCGCTTTCCATATTTCCTGAGGGGTATGTTTTTCCTTTCCATTCTTTCTTGTGTGTCGGCAGTGCATAGAGATTGTTTCAATAGAGCTAAAAGTACGCAAAACTTTGCAAAGGAAGACCTGAGCGCAGAAGTATATAATAAGCATATGATCTGTCCCGTGGCAGTTCAACGGGCTTATTCTTCATCTTACAATGCAAAGAACAAACACTCTAGATTCTCTTCTTTGATAAGATCTGCGAGCATTCATCCTCCACTTCTTTCTCATTTTCGCTCCTTTGCTTTCAAACGATCCTGCAAGTGATTCATGTTTTCTGAATTCGAGAACAATATATCATAGAGAGAGTCCAACCACCATTATTCACCCATCACCCATCAAAGCCAGCCTCCATGCTCTGTATCATTTTCCTAGAATGATGATTACTGGTGGAATTTCTTGTATACCATTTGCGCATAACTCTGGCAATGAAAATCCACATAATTCGAGATTCCGGACAAATGAGTTGTTCTTGAATGTGTTCAAAATTGCCTTCTTTGAGGAATAAGTCGGATCAGCTGATTCTCTGAAAGGTTCAAGAATTATGATCGAAATTTTATATAGGTTCTTTTTTATATATAATGACATTTAAGGTCAGAAATTTTCAAAACGACCATTTAACACAAGCACACTAGATGTAGTTAATTAAGTGCATTCAAATTGAGATTAGGCATGTTCATGTCATAAACAGGTCTGCCTATGTATAAACATCGAGAACTGACCCTTTAGTTTAGACATATTAGCATATGTTTCGCCTTTTTTACACGTTTATTGTACGAGATTTTTTTTATAAAATTGTTAAGCAAATAAGCATTGTGGAGCCTGTCTATTAAATTGATTGTGCCTGGGTTGCAAAGATGTGACACATCCAATGAGGATATCATATTCAGATTAGACCTAAAGAGGTTACAAGACGATGACACGAATTGCTAGCTCTATTGACAGAAGCCGCAACAATCATACTAGAGTACATATTATCACACAACTTGCCAAGAAGCTACGCAACAATGGTATTTAAGAATTAATTGGTACACTAGAGGTTGGAAGGGCCTCAACAAGTGGGATCCGACCTCATGAATTCCTAAACATAATTGCAGAGCCACAATAGACAAAAGTCGCCCTTATTGCACCTATTGTTACAACCCCCGCATTGCTTCCTATTGAACGATAGGTTCACACACTTCCCTTTGCAACAAATCTCATTGTACTTGCACTTCTTCCCGCACATCCCGCAGTTAAGCCGGTCAGCCAGCAGATTGACGCACTTCTTCTTGCAATCGGGATTTCCCTTTGCGCGGCATATCCTAGGGAACTTGTTGCAAGTCAAGTGATGGGCACACTTCCTCTTCTGCGAAAGGAACCGGCTTGGGGCAAAGGATGAGGCAACGCGATGTGAGAGCTCGGCATTTGGCTCGTACTCGTACTCCCCGAGCACTTCGTCGCAATCTGGATCATAGTCCGTCTTCTTGTGCGACAATGCGTCAGTAACGAGGGTAATAGCCACTATCGATAAGATGAAAATGGATAAGATGTTGCGGGACTTCATGGTTGAAGAGGGAGTGGTTGCTGAGGAAAGATGGGAGGATTTTTGGGTGAATATAGAGCCTAGAGATGCGATGGTCTATGAGAAATGGCCTGAATGAGGAATGTGTAGAGACTACAGATGTTAAATGTTATTTATTCCTGAGCTGATTGTCAAAATGAGTTGACATCTGTGCTCTCTTTTGAGACTTTGGTGCTAAGTGGATTGGTCCAAATTCAACAACTAAAAATAATTTAAAGAAAGATAAAGACGATAGACCTTTTCATTAGATTCGAAAAACTTCAAGTAGGGTCATGCAAACACTCTCTAGAAACGTAATAATCAAACGAAACTCATGGACAACGTTATCATACAACACCACTCTCTCTCTCTCTCTCTCTCTCTCTCTCCAATCAAATATGAGAGTTGACTTATGACCGTCATCAATACTCTTTCTGTACTCTTAATCTGTAATGACTCGAAGACCAGATTAGCACAATGAGCAAACCCTCAGCTGTTCCTTAAAACATCTCATGTTTATGAGAAAAGATTATTAAAACCATCCCCACTATGGTGTGATTAGTCTGTTGCATCGTTCTTCTATCCCCCAAGAAAGCAAGCGCGCGCATAGAATACGTATGCGGCAAGTTAATCTTCTTTTGTTCTTTCATGGAGAAGATGGTACACACAAGGGGATAAGACCACAGTGAAGAAAAAGTGGGCGATGGTGACATCGATGGATCGCTACAAATCTAGGCACGTAAGAAGGTTGACTTGTAGGCATTCAGATCTGTACGCATCGCTTGAATGGTCTGACTTTGGTTCAGACAGAAGCCATGCAAATGAGTGATCTGATTGTCAACACTCAGCAAACAAAGGTCAATGCAAATGCTTGTTAGGCCCGGAATAGGTTTATGTCTGTACCTCGCTTCACTCCAAAGTAGGAAACAGATGGACAGGATGAGTGAGGAGTATATCTCCCTTTGGAATCTCCGTCTGTCTTCTGTTTCTCTGCTCTTTTTCTGAAGTTGACTTTTTGATGCAGAAACGGGTTGAGAAAATGACACAAATGAGACATGAATAGTTCCTTAGCTTTTAATTTGTTCATTATGGTCTCTGAGATACTATGGTCCTTAAACTTTCAATTTGTTCAATATAATCCATGAATTTTTTGTACATATTCAGTTTAATCCCTAAACTATGTCAAAATATTCAATATCATCTCTGAACTTGAATTAATGGAATAACAATATTTAACATTTTCATCTAGTTCGGGGACTAAGTTGAATATCTACCAATAGTCCAGGAATCACATTAAACAAATTAAAAATTCAAAGACTATATTTAGCCAAAATTCACGAACTATTTGTGTCATAATCCCAAATGGGTTCATGAACAAGAATGGGCTGGCTATCTTTGAAAAGATTGGCTTGATGGTTGCTCTAAATCATGCCTAAAGAAAGAAAGATTGACCTATTAGCAATGACGCATTGCTCTGAGGATCGAGAAACTGAATCAAGATTGCCCAAAGTAAATGAAATAATTATCTCCTGAAATTAAAATTTACATCATATATATGAAATTAATTCATATATCAATGTTTTGCTTGATTATAGTTTGTGATATGAAGTCTGAAGCATAGAAAAAAAATTGATGATGAGACACGCTGAGGTCAAAAGACTACACATACCAAAGTTAGGGATATGGACACTATGGCACCAAAGTAATAGGACAATACATGTAATTATAAAATTAAAAAAGTGCATAATAATTGGTCTTAGCTTCATAGAGGCCACAACCTAATTTTAGATTATGTGGGATTCCACCAAAATATTCATTCGAGACTTGCCAAGTTCAAGTGCGTAGATAAACTCATGTTGCACATGCCTTGCTCATGAAATAAATTTGCCTCATGCCTTCAGCTGAGTGTGGCATATAATCAATCATATAACGACGTGATCCCACAAAAGTGGAGAGTGATTGTCAAGCCAAGAGGGCTCGAACAAATAGTAGCTCCCGACATTTTAGGATTATAAAGAAGGCAAAATGAACTGAATTTTGCACCAAAGACAAAAAAGAGCGTTCATGTATTATATATGTATAATTGAAATAAACTCAAAAAAATAGCCTTTTGAATACGGGTGATCTTCCAAGAAAGCATCTATCTATATGTTAAAAGAAAAAACCGTAAATTTTGATATGGAACAAGTCAAAACTGAAAATACTTTAAATGAGTTAATATATTAGCATCACAATTAATGAAAAAATGGAAATTGTAAACCTAACATACTTTGCTAGTCTTTTAAAATTAAAAAAAAATGGGACCCAAAAAAAAAAAAAGCGTAGAATTTTCTCTGGGTTTTTTAGTACACCTATTATTATCGTAGAAAAAAATGTGGCTGCAAAATTTTCTCACTTGTTTTTTCTACGTTCGAATTTACCACTCTACCCCCTCGAAAACGGAAAATCTCGTGTAAGGCAACGAACGGCATAACAGGAGCGGGACACGACGCCGAGCAGTTGGCAACCACCGGGAACCGCCGCGCATCCATGGCTGCTCCCGCCGTGGAAAGCTTCGCCGTGGCGGCGCTCCGCTCCGTCATGGTCCGAGTCCATCAAGCGGCCGAGCGATCCGGCGCCCGCGCCGGGAGGGTGCGCGTCGTGGCCGTCTCGAAAACCAAGCCGGTCTCTCTGATCCGCGACGTCTACGACGCGGGTCACCGCTGCTTCGGCGAGAATTACGTCCAGGAGTTCGTCGAGAAAGCTCCTCAGGTCTCTCTCCCTCTGAACATTAGAGCGCTCCGATCAGCTTTTGATTGTGTTCCGTTCGGAGGTTTTGTTGAGATTGCGATTCGTGTTCGTAAGGTTGATTTGAGCTCTTGATCGGCTCATTAGAATTCGATTCGTGTGTTTGAGGAGGTGCATTGGATTGAGTGGGGGGTGAAATTTGGGGTTTGTGGCTTTGAATCTGAAGGGCGCGCGTCCTTGTGCAGCTGCCGGAGGACATCGAGTGGCATTTCGTTGGGCATCTGCAGAGCAACAAAGCCAAAACGCTTCTCTGTATGAACCGTTGTTCCTTGCTATTGTTCTGTTCAAAAGTCGAAAGAAAGAATTTTGCGGCTTCCTCTCCTAGGATTACATTTGTTTCCTTATCGATGAAAAGGATGACTTGTGTTTTGAAGTAAAAATGTCAAGCCTTCCACGCTTGTTTTTTGGCCATCATATAGAGTGCGTGTTGTAAATTATCTCCAGTGTGTAACTTTCTATAGTAATAGTTTGATTATTGCAACTTCGCTCGGAAACAAGTCGGAAACAAGTTAAATTGTTAAAGTGTCACATGTAGATGCAGAGTCGGTGCATGCGCTGAGACTGGATGATTAGTTCTCCTTCTTTAGTCGTTTTAGTTCATGGCTGAGCTTGAAGTTGGCTATGGGACACTTTGAATAGCACCAAAACCGTGGGTCATGGATTTACGTTGAGATGTCTGCGAAACTTTTCTTTGTGAGCCATCACAGTTGTCGCTTATGGGAATGGAAATGATATGGTGATCGCTTACGAGGTGTCCTTTTTAAATTTGCATGACTTTGTTCTAAAATATTTCATCTTTATCACAATTTGACACATGGTATTTTTATCTGTACATTCAGCTGCAGTTCCAAATTTGGCAATGGTTGAGGGCGTGGACAACGAGAAAGTAAGGACTCTGATCTGTCTTTGCAGAAATTAGAAGCTCTTGCACTTCCATAGCCATTAGTTATCAGCTAGACACTAGTAGATGGTTTTTTGCTGTAATTTGAATTTAGAACTGTTTATAGTGGGATTTCATGGCTTAACAGTATCTTAAGTGGCGTTCAGACTTATGCTTACATATTGTTGTACTCGTCAATTTTTTAGACCACAAATGCCTATCAATTCACCAATTTTTTAGACCACAAATGCCTATCAATTCACCATATGTGCTTTTGGAGTTGCTAAGCTTCATTAAAAGTTTCATGGCCTCGGAAAAATCTTGAGGAGGATCCATGGGAAGCTTTCTGGATAAAAATGATCACTGACTACTTCCTTTTTGGCAGATTGCTAACCATCTTGATCGTGCAGTTTCAAGCCTTGGAAGAAATCCATTGAAGGTCTTGGTCCAAGTGAACACCAGTGGAGAAGTGTGTGAGTAAGCAGATAATTATGGCCATGGTCTTTGATTTTTTCAGTAGATTTAGGTGCTAGATTAGTGAAATAATCTCATGTTGGGGGATCAATTGGTGCTAAAGTATTTGCTTCTAACTCTGTCAAACTCTGCTGATTCCTCATCCACATGCTTGGTATTGTTAGGTATGTGATTTTAAGCATAGTTGTTCGTGTGCATAAAATGACTGTAGCTGCTCTGTTAATTTCTCCTCAACTCTTATGCTTCCTATAACATAGAGTTAAATTCTGTCATTTCGGGCTTTTAAGTGGATTAAATATGATGCTCTTTAGTTATACTTATTATTTTTCTTCTGTATTCAATATAGATATTGAAAAAGGTTCAAAAAGGTTTTTCTTTGAGCTACATGTTTCATTTACAGTTCATCTTCTTTCTTCCTTGTATCTCCTGTCATGAAGGGCCTTTAACCAATTAATGTCGTCCCTAGTTCAATTCGTGCTGCTCCCGTTTCATGGGGTTAGAACCTCTCCCCTGCAGCATGCTGAAGTTTCCTAAAAGATTTTGGTGTATTCTATTAGATGGTCAGAAAAAGAGATTTTCCTGGGAGCAGGTTAATAGAATGCCAAAGTGTTTGGATGCGCAATTATAGTTGGACTTGAACGGATAGAGGATTTCTTTTTTATACCGGAAGGAACAAGTAAACATAGCATCAGTGTCTTTTGATTAGCCGTGATTGCAGATGATGACTGTTCTTTAGACAAACGATATGCTTTATTGACTGACTAGTCCTCATGACACTGTTGAAGCTAAATCTGGTGTGGAGCCTGCAAATTGTTTGGAGCTTGTGAAATATGTCAAATCACGGTGCCCCAACTTGGAATTTTCTGGCTTAATGACAATAGGGATGCCAGACTATACATCAACTCCAGCAAATTTCAAGGTGATGCTTTTTCCTCAATGTCAGGGAATGAAGATGAACCATCTCGTCCATTGTGAAGTCTGAAGTATGCAGCCTAACTTTTTAGGTTTATTCATTTTGTCTATCTTCATACTGTTGAGCGTGGTTAATGTGGATCTAAAATTACCTGATATAGGAAAATTCAGGATGGGATTTTCTTCTTCTTTTTATCTGGCTCAGCTTACTTTATTCAGGTTCAGCTTGTTGCCTCTACATGCTAATCTTTTATCAATCGTACTGTTTAATGCAACAGACACTTTCAAACTGTAGAACTGAGGTTTGCAAGGCACTAGGAATCAATGAGGAGCAATGTGAGTTGTCAATGGGCATGTCCGGTGACTTTGAGCAAGCAGTAAGTGACATACTCACTTCTTAGTTCTTATTCATTGGTATGTCCAGTTTGGGATCCACAAGAAGCATCCCTGGTGGATGTTCTATCGAAATGGTAGTAACCACTTAGGAATCTTTATATATCTCGTGTAACTCTCGGGATGTGCTTTCCTCGGCAATAGTTTGAGTTCGGAGCACATATCTCCTTTTTGTGCATATATGGATCATTGAAGCAGAATTAATCAGTATTTGTTTGTCCCACTGAACAAGATCCGGGTCATCCAAGGGATGCAATCAAAAGTTTTTGTCTTGCAGCCTATAATTTCAGCATAAGTTGACAAAGTCATGTGAGTAACATGATCCAATTCCTGATTTATGCAGATTGAGATGGGGAGTACGAATGTGAGAATTGGTTCCACCATATTTGGACCCAGGGATTATTCCAAGAAGCGACCAAATTAGTGTGCTCTTTACCTGATGTGTGGGTAAATTACATCTGTCTGTGCATGTAACCTTGTAATTAATTGATTGAGGTATCTTGCGCTTACTCGATTAAGTTCCTATGATTTGGTTGATTACATTTCTACAATGGCTTGGCCCCTAAATTCATTGATCCTGTAGATAGAGACTGGGCATCTGAGGAATTACTTCAGGATCATTGCAGTTTCTATACATCAACGGGCATTTTTTTCAGATGGAAAGCATCTTGGCGATGCTTCTTAACTTGCTTTACATGGTATATCGTGATGATGATCATGGAGCTGTAGGTTTTGATGACGATCGTGATCACATCGAGGACTAAAACGCATATTTGTGTATATCGTTTACTACAGAAGCTTGAGTATATTTTCCAATACTTCAGAGAACATGCCGAAGACGGAGACTTTCAGAGATTACGTATTGATATGCTTAAGCACGAGTATTGTACTAAGGATAGCTCGTACGGTTGAATGAAGTGAAGGATTTGAACATCAGTCCGCATCACAATTTTCATGAGATTTGAGAAGTGAAGCGGAAGGAAGTTTTTGGACGCTTTGCCAGGGATTGAAAAATACGGAACCGCCTGCCTTGCGAAACGGCTGGCGATCTATTTTTCAGGCATTTTATAATTGAACCATGTAAGTAATGGGTATATCTCTATTATGCTCTAATTGGACCATGTCAATCCATGATTTCCTAAAAAGGTTAATTCTCGAATAGTTGGACGTCATTGCTAATTTCTGCTAGTTATTGAGATTTAAATAAGATGCGATATCATCAAAAGCACATTATACAAAGTGATAATTAATATATGGGGAAACTTATCCAAAAAGTCACAACCAATTCAATCTAAAAATTTTAATTATATCGAGTCAATCCTAAAAATTATGACGATTTGTCAATTTAGTGTCAAAACTTTTGATAATTTATCAGTGTAGACCTTCAGGCCAATTTTAGCCAAAAATTACAGTCGTCGATAATTTTTTTCTCTTTTGAACTTTTATTAATTTTTTTTTCTTTTTGTCCTTGTCCTTTTCTTTTTCTTTTTCTTTTTCTTTTTCTTTTTATTTTTATTTTTTTCTTTATTTTCCTTTTGTCATGTGGCCGGCCGCCCCGCGCTCGTTGGTAGGCGAGGTCGCCATTGCCGGCCAAAGGTGAGCTTAGGCGAGGACCACGATGCCTTCATCGGCTCTCACTTTGTGGCCAGTTGTCACCAACCACAATAAAAAATGAAAAGAAAAGCAAAAAATTCAGAAAATAAAAAAAATTGTAAAAATTATCTACATCAGTGTTGATCATATCATGAAGGATGGCCAGTATCAAACACCAATGATTTTCAAATAAAACTGATTGAAATGATTACGTTAGCAAATCGTTAAATAAAGCAATAGAACAAGCACCTTCAAGGCCAAATCTCACCGGCCCTACCGAAGCAGCTCCAGGAGCATCGCAATCATGTTGTGCTTCAAAAGGCAATCAAAGGTGGAGCGAGAGACTAGCTTGAGCAACCGCAACTCCTTATTGCTCAATTGCTTTAGTATCGACACAAATTGGATGGCTCGATGCTGAGTGTCCTCCCCCACTGAGGCGACTTTCGATTCTTGCTACGGCCCCTCATCAAAGCTCTCATGGCGTTCAGGAGCAATGGAGGTTGGGGACGTTTGCTCGGCTCGAAGAGGAAGACAGGGGTGAGAGAGTGTGAAGCTAGAAACAGCCGAAAAGAGAGGAAAGAGAGTCCGTGCCCTATTCTAAATGGGTTGGAAATGGGTTGATGGGTGCGTTTGGTTCAATTTTAAAAATGTTACTTGGAAGAATGCAAATACATTTAGTAGCCTCTTGAAAAAATGCAAATGGCGTTTGGTAAACAATTCTTTATAAAACTATTTTGAGTCAAGTAGTATTTGGTAAATTTTTTTTGCAAAAGGATTTTGGGAATAAAAAAACCTAACTTAATCTTCGCCGAAACCGATGCAAGCCAGATCTGGAGCCAGCAGCCGTCACTCGAGGTCGGGCAACTGCCGGCGAGCCAGATCTGGGGCCGGCGACCATCGCTCGAGGCCAGGCAACCCTCAACGAGGGTCGCGCTGCCTCAAGTGCTGGCCGCCTGGGTTACGCAACTCAAGCGGCCGCTTGGGTCCCACGAACCTCGTCAAGGGTTGCTCAGCCTCAAGCGACGGTCGCCAGCGAGCTAAATCTGACCCGTCGGCAATCGTCTAAGGTCGCGCGACCCAGGCGATGGCTGCCTGAGTCACCCGACCCAGGTGACAGCCGCCTAAGGTCGCATGACCCAAGTAACGGCCGCCTGAGGTCGCGCGACCCAAGTGGTGACCGCCTGGGTCCCGCAACCCTCACCAAGGGTTGCCCAACCTTGGGCAACGACCGCCAACCCAATATAACGCCAGCCGCCTTGCCGACCACCTCAAGAAGAAGATGAACACTACACACAAGGGGAAAAATCGGAATAAGCCAAAATAAATGAGTGTAATTTGGGGATAAAAAATTTTGGTTCAGCATTCCAAATGCTAGCATTTGACAAATACTGATCCAATGGTTCAGCATTTGGCCAAGGGGTTTTTAAGGTCGATAGCACATTCTAAATACTGAACCAAACGCCCTCGATCTTAGAACCCATTAGATCATTTTAGGCTTTTTATTTGAGAACCCATTTAAACTAGGCTATCACAGATATGATCCATTTAAGGAATTTTGGGTTAATAAATGCGTTTCAAAACCTATTTTGACATGTTTACTTGTAACTTATAGAAATTATGTTCTTATAAGTAAATGAGTAGCTGTTATTCAAGGTGGTGTACTTAAGTTCAGAGGACAAATATGGTACTCAGCAAAGCTTGTACGTTTAAATTAACCGAAGGATTTCTGACCAAAAACAAAGTTAAGCGAAGGATTAGATCATTGAGAGCGTCAGTTCAATTGAAAAAGTTTTTCTCGACGCTTCGCAGATGAAGCGAAAATTCCGAAACGGACCGCCCCCTCGAAACGACATGTAGTATCACTGCGTGCCCCCCTCCTACCTTTATAAGTCCCCCATTTTTCGATCGAATTTCGAAACATTTTATTTTTCGAAAATTCTATTTAATCTCCGAAATCTCTCTCTCTCTCTCTCTCTCTCGGCGACTCAGCGAAATGGCCATGCCGAATCTGCCGCAATCGCTGTCCATGAACGCGCCGTTCGGGGCCGGGCCGGGAGCGCCGGCCCCGGGCGGCGGCGGCGCCGCCGGGGGGCCTCCGGCGAGCAAGGACCGGAAGATGGCGTCGGCGGAGCAGTTGGTCCTCGACCTGTGCAACCCCGATCTCAGAGAAAACGCGCTCCTCGAGCTCTCCAAGGTAAGACTGCACTGAGGGACTGCGATTGAGTCTTCGAATTGGTTTTGTTTTCCTTTTCTGGGTCGCGACACGTCGTTCGGTAGAGTTTTTTCTTACTGGGCATTTGATTTTTGCTGGTGTGTGGGTGCGCGCTTGCGGGGAAAAGAGCGTACTTTTAACAGATATCCGTGTGAATTGGCATGGGCGTTGACGAAAGATGATAAATTAGGGTTTTGGGTGTGATTCTTGGATTTGCTTTGAACGACGGTGGTTTTATCTGCGGTGGGTCGATTGGTTTTGGGCTGATTTAGTGTAGGGAAATATCGAAATTGAGGTTCTTGGACTTGCATGTGGCTCGTTTTGTTGCTATGGCATTTTTCTTGATGCGATTGGAATCGGTCTTCAATGGTGAAACGGAGCTCTGTTCGGTGGGCTCTCCACGACGCACTGATCACCCACCAAAGAAGCAGAGACCCTGCTTTCATGTATCTATAGAATCTGAGATTCAATAAGGTTATAATAAGACTCGACTTAATAGTGGGGTAGGGTAACATGTCAAAAGATTAATGGAACAATCCAATGGAGGATGACCATGAGTATATGGGTCTTGCAAAGATATGGTTTGAGGCAGGTGCAATGGCATGAGAGGATTTATGCAGTTGATTCAGCTCACCGAGAAAACTCTTCAAGGTAGTAGTAGCGCTGGTGGTTTTTTTATTATCATTTAAAATGCAGAGAACTCTTTTTTTTTGGGTCAAAAAATGTCGAGAACTTTGAATTGTCTTCCTACAATGGAATTGCTGTATTATGAGTGTATGTCGGCTTTTGGTTTCATTTCATGGAACAAGGAACTAGTTTCAAGAACTGGCTACTTTTTTGTTGTTTCGGTTTGTGCATTTTGTGATTGTTGCACTCATGCAGGTATGGCTGATGTATCTTTGTTTTTATTGTTACATTTTGTAGAAGAGAGAACTGTTTCAAGATTTGGCTCCACTGCTTTGGAACTCCGTTGGGACTATTGCAGCACTTTTGCAGGTTGGCTTTTATGCAAAACATGAAGCCTTAAGACGATTTGTATCTTGCGCATATTTTATGTTTCAAGATCTCGATCTTTTAATATTGTCTTTGTCGTTTACCTGAGTGCCCTATCGGTAGAAGATATTGGACTCCTTCCTTTGTTGACAATTATATTTTTCGTTTGTCGGAATATGAGATACTTCTGTGCTTCTTTTTTTATGCTTAATAGGCTTCCTGAATTACTGATATGATCTACCGTTGCTTAGTTTTATGCTTTTTTCATGTTCTTATGTTTAATTTGTTATCCATTCAGGAGATCATCTTCATATACCCTGTCCTGTCGCCACCAAATTTAACTCCTGCACAATCAAATCGAGTCTGCAATGCTCTCGCCCTTCTTCAGGTAAAGTTTGTATCCTATTTCAGGTGGTTGGATCTTCATATTACTGGTGCGACTTTACTATCATGGGGGTGGCTCGTCATTTTTTAAAGTCCTTAGCTCTCACTCCAATATTGCAATAGAAGTTTGTCGGAGTACATCGAATAATTTATACCAATGTTTTCTCTTCTACTTATGACATTGCATTCAGTCCTAGTCAGTGATGATATGGCAACTAGTTCTCAGAATATTGTTTTTGCTTACAACTTTAGGTCCTCATTCTTTTCCTAATTTTGCCTCACATTTCTATTGTGAGACCTGTAAGGATTTTATAAAAGAACGTGCATATGCATTTTGTGAAACCATTTAGCTTTTCTTTTAGAGTGTTTTAATGCGATTTCTGTCTATTCTTCCTTTGTCTACCCCAACTCTGATAATGATGAGTCCTGTCTTTTGTGTTGTACAGTGTGTAGCCTCTCACCCTGACACAAGAATGTTGTTCCTCAAGGGTAATATTCTAGATCCTGTTAAAAGGCTATCTTCATTGAAACATTGTTGAATAAAGCATAATTCTTTTTCTCTTACTTGTGAAGTTTTAATATCAGAAATTACCTGAAGTTATCTCTGAAGCATACATGTTCTAGAGAAAGATTTATATCACATCGTAAAAGTTGTGTAATTATCAGTATTATCTAAATTACGGATTTATAAGAAGTCTCAAGGTCAAATGTGATTCTTAGAGGTTACAATTATGTGGTTTGGGATATATACCTCAACCGGATCCATGTTTGCACCTATCATCGGATAAAGCATACAAATGAGCTAGCAAGTTACTTTAATAATCACTCTAATGATTGCATCAAAATGTGTAGTTGGAAATTTGGTTGCAATACACTGTTTTTTAATGAAAGGACAGTCCATTTAGCCTTGCATTTCACTTTATAATCTATGAAAGATGATAGCCTCGAGGAATTTTGATGGTGTCGTGTAACATTGGCTTTCATCAGCAACGATTGAACATTTATGACCATATGGTTGATCTTGACAACTTGTCATTTTGACAATAATTACCTTATCATCGTGTTCCAATAAATTGCTTTGTCCATGATTGATGGCTTATTATCATAATACTCTTTATTTCTTTCAGTGTAAAGTCATCAAACATGTTTTATTGTTCTTCTCACAAATAAAAATTCCTTTCGACTGATACTTTTCTTATTGCAACTTTCTAGCTCATATACCTTTATACTTGTATCCTTTCCTCAATACGGGGAGCAAGACAAGGCCATTCGAGTATCTGAGACTGACTAGTCTTGGTGTCATCGGTGCCCTGGTTAAGGTATTTGATTTGGACCAACATAATATCTCTCTCATATCTCAGTACATTGACTTTGCATATGCGCATTTACATGAAATTATATACTTGATCCTTGACTTTGACCACTAATACCTTGTAACTATAACTCTGAATTTCTTTCCATTTCACTAGATGTCTGAGAACTTATTTGATTGTAACCTTTCTTTTAACAGGTTGATGACACTGAAGTTATCAGTTTTCTTCTCTCGACAGAAATCATACCGTTGTGCCTTCGAACTATGGAGATGGGCAGTGAATTGTCGAAGACGGTTAAGTTTCTTCTTTGCTAATTTGGAGATATGTTTACATAAAGCAGTATTTCAATCCATTAGCTGTCTTATTTCAGAATTTTTATTCTGATTTTTGAATTACATCATGCTCATGGCTTTTTTCCGCATGGTGCTATAAGATCAATAATAATTGGTCACCCAATTTCTCTACTTTTTGCGCAACACATGAGAAGAGTTCTTTTTATAGATAAAAATTTCATATGTGCCTTCCCCCATTGAAAGAATAGGAACAAGTCTTGGGAATTATTAGACTCACTTGATTTTATAGAAGTGTCCTCCTTTGGTTGAGTTTGATTCATGTGAGCTAGGGTTATACGATGAAGCTTGTATCTGTTGATTTAGATCTTGAAACAACTTTTGCAATTAGTTCCTCAATGGCCTCATGTACAGAGAATGCCCCTAATACCTCTTAATACTGAAATTATGCATCTGGTATATAAAATTACTTGAATGGATTTTGTTACCTTCATCGAGTTGGTCTCTGCTTATGGAACATGTCTGGGAATTCTGTTATGTTGCTCAAATGATTTTGTTATTTGAGAAACTTCTTGAGCTGCAGTACTGTAGAGTGATAACATAGTTGGTCTATCTAATGTGAATTTTTGTGTTAGTATGTCCATAAAAGAAGATACTTGTCCAAAGCTGTCATAAACTTCATCCTTTGATTTTTCTCCCGACAGGAGACTGCAAAGCTATAATGTTTATTTTCTGTTCCTGCAGGTTGCAACATTTATTGTTCAGAAGATTTTGTTGGATGACTTGGGCTTGGACTATATTTGCACCACAGCTGAGCGGTTCTACGCCGTAGGCCGGGTTTTGAATCACATGGTTGTAGCACTTGCTGAACAACCTTCATCGCGGCTGCTGAAGCACATTATTCGTTGTTATTTGCGTTTAGCAGATAATCCAAGGTTGTCTATTTGGAGCGTTCATCTTTAAATAGTTATCGTGTAACAGCTTAAGTATTTACTTGGTTGACAGAAACTGTCTTTCTGGTCCCTTTCAGGGCCTGCGATGCATTGAGAGGTTGCCTTCCTGAAATGTTAAGGGATGGCACATTTAGTGCTTGTCTGCGTGTAAGTGCTTGTAGCCACGTCCGCTTTTTCTTCTGAATAATGGGAAAATAATTTGTACATCAGTCAGTTTTTCTTCATTAAGTGTACTCCAAAAGCAAGAGCTACCCTGTGCAGATGTCCTCTATGTTAGCTTGTATGCGGTTTAAATTCTTTTAGTGTCGTGGCCTGATTATTGTTGTTGATCTCTGTTTTGCCGATTGCATGTCTTTAGAAACCTTTCTATATATGCGCTTTGATGGAAGTTTGTATCGTGGTATCAGCTGTTGAGTGTTTAACCACTGCCATTGCCTTTGAAGATGCTGTCTTTCTAGAATGTTGTTATTATTACCTGTTTTTATCGTATTAACAACTTGGACTAACCAATGAACTGCCTTGACGCCCTTATTTTCTAGTCGAAGGCATATTCACCGTATCTCGTGGTTTTTTTGCTGCAGGAAGACCCAACGACTAGGCGATGGCTCCAACAATTGCTTAGTATTGTAGGCGTGAACCGGGGGCTTCAAGCCGGTGGAGGATTCGATCACATGCTGTGAACTAGAAAAGTACAGTGGTGCACATTTTTACAGAAGTTGACATCCAGACTGTTGGTCCAGTAACATCCAGTATAGGAATGATTTATCATCTGCATTCGGTTCTGTCGTAGTTTTTAAGTTTTGTTCCAGAGAGAGTAGGCTAAGCTACAAGCTTTGGCAGTCCTTTGGGCTTCCAAAAAGTAGTTTCATTGTGTATGAAGGGAAAAGAGAGCCTCACATGATAGTGTTGTAAATGAACAGAGATGAGGCTGCTCTTTCTTTTGGTTGGATTTGAGTGAACAAAAGCAACTGACTTGTACTTAAAGAAGGAAGCGAAAAGCTGCTTGGGCATTCACAATTGAGCTCTTTGCGTGTTCTTGTTGGGTGATCTTCGTTTGCTTGTTGGTTTGGTTCTGGCTTCTTTTCACAGTTCAAAAAAAGGCTTGAACTCTAAGATTTCATACCTGCTCTTTTGGTTTTACTTTTGTTAGCGAGGAAACTATCTTATCTCAAGACATATTAGACATTATACATGATCTTGAATAAGTTCTGTATGTTCGTTTTGAAACCTTATGGAACTATAACTAGACAACAGGCTTCCCCCTGTTTTTAGATTTCAGAGTTTGTTAAATTTATGTTTACTAAAACTACGGTTTTACGTGTTCATATATTCAACTTATATAAATATCTGATATCTAAAATGTTGTAGGGTTATGTCAGTGACAATTTAAATAATTAAAGAAAATATCACACAAAAATGATGTGAATAGATAATTTAGTATTGTATGTTCATGTTCGAATGTCACTTTACTATAAGATTATGGATTCTATACTCACTTATATGACTTAATGCTCTGTATATGCATAAATATGTACGTAAGATATCTCAAAACTATCGTGAAAAATATTTATCTCTTAGCCAAGTGATTTTGCTTGATCTTAGGGAACGAGAAGGTAAGAAATTTCTCTTTTTTCCTTCATCTCTAAGTAGAGCCTCGTATTTCCACACTTTCCACTCCAATTAATATCGGAAAAGATCACATCCTTGAACCCTCGTTTCGCATGCCTCAAAACTTGTATGGGTCTCGTTCACATGGTACGCTAAGCGAAATCTTGTAATTTAGCATATATCTTTTCATCAACGTTTAATTTGAAACGGGTCATTGGCTTGTGAATAATGAACTCGAGCCCGTCGGATTCGCCCGTCACAGATAAAAGAAGTCTTTGGGTTTATGCGCTTAAGCCAATGTAAAATATTTTCGATAAGAGGGTCGGGTGCAGGATTAGAGAGAGAGCGAGAGCATAGAGTTTAAAGAGGGAGAGATGACAGCGATTGATTACACAAAACCGCTATAAAAGTTATACTTTAAATGAAATGACAAATTCAATGTTGGCCAAAACCCTAAATGAAATAACGACTTCAAACTTTTCTTTTTTGGTCAAATAGTGACAACTCCCCATTTTTTCTTGCAACGGTTTAGACTAGATTTAGGTCTTTATGGTCTATACTTGGCAAATTCTCGTGTCAGGAAATTCCTGATGAAGTTTCGCTATAAACGACAAAAAAGATTTCCATAAAATATAAGATTATAAGCCTTTTTATGGCAGTTGAATCTACACGTTTAAGGAATTTGTTTTTTCCTTTTTGGTCGGACACATATGGCAGTTGAATCGCCAAGCTAATCGAACATCTTTCAATAGTGAGGACATCATTAATAACAACGAGATCTCCAGGATTAATCCATCACGTTTCAAAAATGCGCAAGATATTGACAGTTTAAAGATTAAGCAAATCATTTTACTAGGAAAGACTCGAATCATTAAATATTGAAACAAATTATTAGTAAAATTACACAATAAAAAAATTGAAGTTAAATGTAGAAAGAGAAGAAACAAAATTTAGGGAGGTAATTGTAGAGTAGAGAATGTCTAAATTTCGAATATTAAAACATATGAAAGATATAATATAATTATTAACCTATGCAGCTGTCCATTGACATAATGTTCATAAAATTTTTAGGAAAAAACGATTGAGGTTTCTTCAAATTAGGATAATTCATGTCGCTTTATATCTTAGTTTGATATAAATTAAAATTACAAATATAGTCAGCGAATGAGAAAAAAAAAACTTCTCCAAAGGATCTTGGTGCTGTAGGTAGACCGGTTGGCAATTGAGAGGAGTGGAAAAAAGGGTCAAAGGCGGCTGCTAGCATCGAAGAGAGCCGTCGTTGTCGACGACAAAGTGGGAGTTCGGACTCGGCAAACAAAATCGAAATTCGTATAATGTTTGGGTACAGGCGAATATTGCTTCTTCCGTAGTAAATTTTGGGATCGCACTGATTTCATCTCTCGAAAATTTAATCTGATCTAAGATAATCCTTATCAGATTTTGCATCGCGCGACCTTGCAAAGAGAATTACTATGTCCGCAAAGAAAACTATGGAAAGGGATTAATTCCCGCCGCACCCTTTTTCTCTACAAATTGTCATGGAAGCTCTACCTTTAGTTACTCACCTCACCATTAAAGAAAGGTGTGAGCTCCATCTCAAGGCATCTCCTAGCAAGGGGGGCATCCCATGTTTGTAGTGCAAGGATGTGTCATGTCTTATGGCCTAAGGATAATGAAAAAGATGCCCTTTTTCCTCCTTTTTCACCCAATGGAAAACGGTGTCCTTATTAAGGGTCGGTCTGTCAATGAATTTTCGCGACAATGACGAACTACACCATGACATTTTGAAGATTGTCAGTGACATGCACTTAACGTTGACTCCGGTCGAATATTTGCCACGTATCTTATCACATAATCATTACGTGATTATCTATGGAAGGTCAATAAATACAGTATCTTCTATATATGAGAAAAAATAAATAAATGGATTACTCAAATATATATTGGCAAAAGTGACTCGCTCGCCTTTTATAACGACCAAATTCAAGGTCTAAGAATAACGAAAAAGATGCACTTCTCTTCTTCTTTTTTCACCCAATTGAAAATGGTGTCTTTATTAAGGGACGATCTGTCAATAAATTTTCGCGACAATTCAAAATGTCGGGACGTGCGATTAACATTGACTCCGGTCAAATTCATGTCACGTATCTCACCACATAATTGTACGTGATTAGCTACGGAACGTCAATAAATACAATATCTTCCATATATGAGAAAAAATTAAATAAATGGATTACTCAAATAATATATATATTGGCAAAAGTGACCTTGCCCACCTTATAACGACCAAATTCAAAACTCTTCAGACACACTTTCTCTCTCCTCTCTCCTCTCTCTTGTCTCTCTCTCCTTGTCTCTGTGATCAAAATCGGAACTTGATCACCAAACCTCGCCTAGATTCTCGAAAGAGATGTTTTTTCCTTGCCGCCTCGTCTCCGGCGACCTCGCTCCCCTCCCTCCGCCGTCGCCGGAGAAGATCTACTGGGTCTCCGCCGTCGAGGCCATCCTGAACTACAAGTTCAAGAACCCGGCGCTGCTGGAGGAGGCCCTGACGCACTCCTCCTTCCCGGACGCCCCGTCCTACGAGCGGCTCGAGTTCGTCGGCGACTCCGTCCTGGAGCTCGCCGTCAGCAACCACCTGTTCCTGGCGCACCCGGAGCTCGACCAGGGGCGGCTCTCGAACCTGCGGTCGGTGAACGTCAGCACCGAGAAGCTCGCCCGGGTGGCCGTGCGCCACGGGCTGTATCGGTTCCTCAGGCACAATGTGCAGTCCATGGACGACAAGGCAAGTACAACTGCGAATTTTGATTCTCTTTGTGTTCGATTTTCTTAGATAAAAAATAGCACTTGAAAGGTGCTCTGTTGGGTGAATTACAGAGTGTTTACTGTTTGGTGTGATATGATCTCTGTCGAGTCGACTGTCGGTGAGTAAAGCTCGAAGGGCAAGTAACCAAGCATCACCCATCAGTGTAGTTTGTCAGCCAATCGTTTTTTCGTCATCAATTATTTGTCCCGGAATATAATCCTTAGTTTTTTTTTTTTTTTTTGAGTTCTACCAACATAGCCTTGACGATGCAGTGGTAACAACATGCATGTGTCTTGGGCATCACGCAATCTGACCACAGGGTTGGCCGATGGGTGACTTGAATTTCAGGGCTTCCCGGAAAAAACGGGGAAAGGGAGACTCATTGCATCGGACACTACTTACGAAAAGTCGTTCTTTTTGACATTCTATCTATTTTGGTGGATTGGAGAGTAGTGACCGACCTGGTATACGGGTAATGGATCCATTCTAGATTAGTGATTGTCGTCAGTTTATATAGCTAAGGTCACTCGAAATAGTTCAAGTATTATGTTCGTGTGACTGGTTCGGTAAAAACAAGTGAAAGTTTGGCAAAGCAGGTTCATAGCTTACTGACTTTTTGCTATGTTTTGCTAAGTGACACTCTAGCTTTTGGTACTGATTTGGCGATAGGACTCTGTAAAGTGAGGCCAATAGTCGGATGTCAATGTTCGGTTTTCAGAAGTTGACATTTTCTCTCTCTTTTCATTTAAGCTTCAGCTGGGTCTGCCATGCCAATCAACAGCCCTGGATGGCCACTTTGTGGCTGTTGATTGTTGAGGGTACCCACAATGTGTTTGGTGGTCCTTGTTATTGGTTCAAAAGAAATGTTGCTGGGATTGGTTCTATTACATCCACTAACATAGAATGAGGACATACAACATTTTCATTTCTTCCAAAAGAGAGGCCAATGGACCCTAGCCCATCTTGCTTTGCTTGCAATGAATTTTTATCAGAGGAAAATGTATAAGGGTGACACCACATACCACGTGACATGTGATTTAGTATTGCCAAAGCAACCGAGTATGCACTTGATCAATGTGTAATGAACAATGGCACTTCATAGAATGAGGATATAATACCAGCACGTCACATTGTGTAATCATTACCTAATACAGTTCTCCTTCTCAAGTGGCTAACCATTTTTGTAACTGAAGTCTGCATTCTCTTTTCTCAGCGGAGTGCAAGGGTAAATATCCTTTTTTATGTTGTATAGTTTTCTTAAAATGTTTACAAGAAGAAAAAAAAAGTATTGCACCTGGATATTTGCAAAGAGAATGTTAAGCTGAAAAGATCTCCATTCTATCTCTACGTGATCTAAAGTGTGCAATTCTCGAGAGATTTTCAAACTGCCTTCTTAGGGAACTTTTCAGAAGGAACATTACCATCCAAAATCAGTGCCACCTTGTGTACTGAATTTCTGTGGCTGGAATATTGCTTGCGAATTCTTTGTTTCTCTAGAAAGTTGGAAGTGTAATGGCTGGACGAAATGCAACAATCTATTTATTTGTTGTAGCTCTATATGCAACTATGAATGTACAAATTGTGTAATATAGTAATGACTAATGAGCTGTATGATCCAGTTTCTATCTGTTACTTGTTAGTATTCTCTATTACGCTTTTTCATTGGGATGTTTCTAGCTATTTTGCAGGTTAGAGAGTTTGCCAGAGCAGTTGAGGAGGAAGATGATGCTGTTGCACATGGGGGATCAGTTAAAGCCCCAAAAGTTCTTGCAGATATTGTTGAGTCTTTGGCAGCTGCTATCTATATCGATGTCAACTTTGATCTACAGAGATTGTGGGTGGTACGGTGTTTCTTTCTTCAATAAGATAGTCCTTTATTTTAATATTCAAGTTATCCGTTTTGTTATCATCATTGTCTTTAGAACAGATTTGTTTGGTACGTGTTTAGATCTTCAGAGGTTTACTGGAGCCTATTGTTGGCCCTGAAGAATTGCAGCAGCAGCCTCAACCAATCACAATGTTATTTGAGGTTTGTCAAAAGCAGGGAAAGAAGCCAGAGATAAGGCAAGGGAAGAAAGGTTCAACTAATATAGCTAGTGTCTATGTCGATGGCAATTTCATTGCCTCATGTTCTTCCGAGCATAAGGAAATTGCTAAGCTTAATGCTGCCAGGAGATCTTTGTCTCAATTACTAGCACAATTAGAGCCCGCCAACCGTGGAATGATGGAAATAGATGGGTTTGATGGTCCCTTTGAAATTGAGGGAGCCAAACAGAAGTTGCACGAGCTTTGTGACAAAAAGAAATGGCCCAAACCTATCTACCGGTACACTTTCTTCTTCATTTGATTTATTTACCATTGGGGTGCTTGCTTTGCAGATGTTAAGACTTCCAGGCAGTTTCCTTTCCTCTCTGCCTGTTCTTTTGGATTTTATTGCAAGAACCAATGACGTGTCCAATCTTCTTATGGTATTAGTGATAATTACTTGCTTCAAGGGAGTCTTGCATATACTCTACGAAAAGATGTAAACTCTACAAAAAGATTTATGAGTGATAAATTTGGCAAGATTTTATCATGACCATAATATTTTTGGTATTTTCCAATGAGATGAAATGATGAATGCCTCTTTTTTTCTTCTTCACCAATGGTTGTGCTCTTTTTTTCTGTATCTTTCTGCTGAAATTTCATGTAAAATTATTCTCTTGACGTCAGTCCTTTTGACTTGCAGAAAGAATGAGTCGGGCCCTCCACATAGTAAGAAATTTGTTTGCACAGTTCAAATAGCTACAGTCGATGGTGTGTACACTATGGAGGGGGAAGAAAGATCAAGAGTCAAAGATGCAGAGAACTGTGCCGCTTCCCTACTGTGCCGTGCCTTGCACGAATGTAATTATCTTTGAGTCTCCCCTGAGCGTAAGAATTTGGAGAGAAACCCTTTGCTAATTCTTTGCAGCAGCTTTGTCCAGAAGATGACCCCCATAAACAAGGGGAGTTCTCTGTCTTGTGATGAGCTTGCAAAGAAGCAGTTATAAGAGGATGCGTTCTCTATATTCTTATGGTTGGTGGAGACTTATAGATAATTAGATTTGTTCAAAGCATGGAAGGTTTGGGTGGGTAATTTATTAGATACATGTCTCTTGTATTTTCTGATTGGATTTCAAATTTCTCATTTCTTTTAGTTCTCTTTCCAGTTGTTGAGAACTGGCATAAATGTTCAGGTTACCATTTCCAATAATATGTTATTTAAATAATCAATTTGGCAGTCAGTATAATCTTCACTGCAGAAATCACAAAGGACACGATATTGCAGACCGATGGTATCTACATTCGTTACAACCTCGTTTACAGTTGAAAGCTGTGATGAATCCTAGGGGACTCGGTTCCTTTTATTTCATTGCTTCAGAAAACCTCAGTGACATGAAAAATATGTAACTTAAGCAACATTATTGCCCTAAGTGACATGTACTTGACAGATCTTTTTTATTTTTCTGAGTGTGTTTGTTTCCTAGTAAATTATCTTCAATATGACGAAAAAATTCGTTAGAAAACATTTGGATGGAGAACCATTTACAAACCATCTTTTCCTCAAAGGTTTGAAAGATGATAGTCGGGTAGTGCTCTACTTAATTAGATAACTAAGTAGTGGCAGAGAAGACAGTGACTTGCTCACGGTTGTGTGACGAAGTGGCTGCCTCCGCCACTTGGTGGTGGTGATGGGCCTGGCGGCACTGGTAATCGGCTATTATGGTTGTGGTGTTGGTGGTGGCAAGTTGTGGCAGAGACCACTGGTGGTGGCCAGGTGAAGTAATAAGCCAAAATCGGTTATGGAAAATAACGTCCAATTCTTGAAGTCAGAGATTATGCAGATTGCAGGGTTTCCTGACTAGATAAACTTCCCGGAAGCTCTCAAGCCTCTTCCATCAGCCACATTGCATGACATGATTTCAAGAAAGTCACTACTCATCTATGCCAGGGGATGTTCAGTTCGTCTCTTATTCTTCTCATGTTAGGCTTATTATGCTAATGCCAAAGCATGAAATCTGACTTGGAAAGATAAGGAACAAAGATCCACACAAGCAGCGACATTCGTGGACAGCGTTGCGGACGCCGACTCCTTTATAGGGAAAGATTGAAAAGTAAAAAGCTACTTAGCTTTATAAGAACATCCGAAAGATGATCGTTTTGATGTGCGTACAGCAAGAACGTTCTAGTGAAATCAACTCCTCGCGCGAGTCTAAGTGCATTTGTGGACTACATCAGACAAGTGAAAGAGAGTGTTTATTGATTTGTAAAGTATTGGGTAGACAGAGAAAGAACATCATGTGGTTCTCAGAGGGTGCTTTCAATCAATTCTAGCAGAAGAGGAATTTGTATTCAGGGTTCCTCCAAAAAAGGTGCACTGCAGTGTTGATTCTGTATACGGCTATGAGCTCATCTGAATTTCCATAGGTAGCTCCGAGATGTTACAATGCATGCGGCAAATGACAACATCATATGAAAGAAAGATAAAAAGGTGTTCCGTGGGACAACTTTAACGACCTTTTGAAAATCCGAAAATAGTGACGATGGCCATGGCTTCTAGTAGAATTTCGTGTGGAGAGAGCTAGCAATGCCCACGGTAGCATCTGTTCCCCACTAAATTAGTCCTTTCAAGTTGATGGAATAGGGCAAGTTGATGACCTCCACTGTTGCTGATTATGCGGCCGATTTGGGTAAACTGAACAGAAAGAGAGACAAATAAGCCGGACAGTGTTGTTGTCCTTGACGGCGGTGTCATAAAATCATACGCTGCAGTATCCACCCCCTACATGGATTGCAGTGGAAGAAGTGAAGAGCCTCCCTCCTCCATACTACTCTTTTATACGAAATTACTTACAGAAACCAAGTAAATTTTGATGAACAGTGATGCATCATCATTGAGAATATCTCAGCAATTGTAAATATATAAGTACATTGATATTCTAGTTCAGTACAAACGACATCCCTTAATCAGGTTCCATAAGACCCGAGCAGATTCTCCTAATCGCCATCTCGACTAGCTAGACTAATATGATAATCCTAAAGAGGAATGATCAATGCGGAGGAATAAAATAGAAGAGAGAACTGCATAAGTTCAATAGACTTCTAGACATGACAAGTAGACCATCTTTACATAATATAGTCGGAGAAAGATGAATGAAATGATACTTCTGCCTTCTTTTCATACAGTAGCTGATCTTCAAAAGGCTTTCTGATAAAACCCATGGATCTTCTTCCATGATTCTTCCCTCTGCATCTTCAGCTGCTTGTAGAAGTTCCCGATGAAGGTCTCGGCTTTGGTGAACAGCTCTTGCCTGCTGATCCCCTCAGCCTGCTCCAGCTCTTCGTCTTCTTCACTGTCTTGCTCACACTCATATTTCTCTGCCTCAGCCTCTCCGCCACCAATGAAAAACAGGCTCGGCATGGAGGGGCACTTCTTGACCTTCTCCTTTTTCGCTGTGCCAGCACTCATCTTCTCAGAAGCAGATTTCCGCACAAATGTAGTCTTCCTTTCATTGCTATCAGGAGTTCTCTTCTCAATGCTTTCAGGAGCAATAATGGGTCTTTCGACAGCAGCATCTCCTTCTTCATTAGTAGTTGGAGCTGTGTCTGGAGCAGAAATCATGGCGGTGATCGGTTTTGGCGCATGATTTACGGTCTTTTTGTCGTCCGAAGGCTTTGAGAAGACTGAGAGAAGGCCGGCTTCTGCTCCGAGTGCTATGATGAGGAGGTTGAAGATGAAGTAGAGGTATGGAGACCTTAAGTTCGAGGAGAGAAGCGGTGTCACTATGAGAAGTGCAAGCAGAAGGGTGAGAATCAACACTTGGGACTTCATGAACTTCTCCATTGGGTGGTGTCTTGGAGGAAGTTGGTGCTGGGTTCGTGGCTTATTTGTCTGAGAGTCAGATGATCTGAATGTTAAACTGGTGGGACTTGGGGGAGTGGGGACTGTCCAGTGAAGATCCTCAGACAATTATATAGAGCAGGCAGGAGAGCGAGAGAGAGAGAGAGAGAGAGAGAGAGAGAGAGAGATGGACATTTTCTTGGAAATTTCTGAAGAAGAATTTGAGAGCTGCATCAGTCAAAAAAGTGCGGAATATATGCATTGACCGACCAAGCGGGCGTCATCGATTGCCAAAGATATTCTTCCATTCCTAATCTTGTATTTGAAATGGTAATGATGCGGTGTGTTTCTACTAGCTCTTGCATAAATTTTGAACTAATAGCTCTCTGAAAGTTTAATTATGGAATCTATAGTCAATTCTCTCTTCACTCTCTTCACTCTCCATAAAAAAATAATGAACTTCTTGAATTGTTCCAAGTTCTGAACAGCCTTGGTAGGCCCGCAAGATGGGTCCGACTTCACCCTCTACGAGAAAATAATGAACTTCTCAAATTGTTCCAAGTTCATAATAGTCTTGGTAGGTCCGTTAGATGGATCCGACTTCACTCTTAGAAATATCAAAATGGCTTATTTTTTCCCCCAATATTTTTTGTTTTTATTAATCTTGTAAGTTTCATTTGTTAGTTATTGGAGTATATCTTTCCTTGATTGCATTAGGCATTGTTATTTTTACGTAATATTCTAATCTTAATTCTTGTCATTTCAATTTATAAGCCATGGTCAGCATGAATCATCTTCTTCAATATTCAAATCTTCCACATTATTTGTTACTGTAATTTAATAAATTCACTACCAACTATCAAGTACTAACATTCTTTTATTCTTCATTGTGAATCAATACAAAAATTCTAAATTCTAAATAATGTTGAAAGCCCATGATTTAGCATCTTATGGTCTAAATAGTCTAAATGGGTCAATTTGGATGGAACCATTTTCGACTCAACTCATACTCAAACTGACTCACCCATTTGACTAACCTAATCTTGGGTCACAAGTTTGAAAAGAGTAAACTTTAGGACATTTCACCAATCACAATGAACCAGCACACCCAACCCTTAGATTGTATCAAAACAAGCTTGCCGAGCACTGGTTTCACATGGCAAGTTCTTGCATTGACAATGTGCAAGTGTCACGGAATGTGATTCTCCCGTACCCTTGTACCCTTGTGAGTTGAGCTTGATGCCGTCGGAATGAAGAGTGGGTGATGTAGAAGGAATGATACAACTGGTTTGTGAAAGTGGCGTTGGGGTGACTTGTGCTAAATGTTCTAGGTTAGAATGAATATATCATTAGGAGCTTGGAAAACTGAGTTGACTTCTTTTGCACAAACTGATTGGGAATTAACGTCGCTCTTTTGATAAGGGCATGGCAAGCCGAAATCAGTTATTGTGCCTAAAGTGTTCTACGTGTCTCGCTTGAAGGATTGAATGCTCGAGCCAAGTTAGACACGATACAACACGATACAATAATGCTATTTGCCGTACTGTCATTAGGAACAATTATAGATTTTAGGCTCACCTGGGGTCTTCTCGGCTTGCTAGGCGCCTCACGAGCTATTCTGCTTCCATGGAATTGTCGGCCCATCAATGACTAGATGACGTCTTGAGGCGACGTAGTAATCCGGAATCTTCGAGGCCAAAGCAAAGCATCTAAATAGATAACTACTATTGACGTTTGCATGCATGCTCAAGGAGGCAAAATCAAAGATAAAATCACACCAACTTTAGAGAGAAAAAAATCAAAAAAGAGGAGAGAGAGAGAGAGAGAGAGAGAGAGAGATAAGGTCGGTGAAAGCAATTATTCTTTGGGGGCTCAAAGAACACCAACTTTCCTTTTTCTTGTGGGGGTGGGATGGGATGATCGAGGTTGGACGAAGGCCGGGCCAACCAATTTTCTTGATGTTTGCTTGGCTGCTTCATGGGGCTCCCCCTCATCTCGGACGCAAACGTCGTATTCGCACGCGGGTCGCACGAAGGTTGTTCGGCCCCCACTTTGAAAAATTTAAGGATCTTTTTGGCGCGATTTTTGGACCCTCCCCGGAATCTCTTGCCCTTCCAACCGTTCTCCACCGACCCACTTGTGTAGCTCAGTGCAGTTGTAGGACCCCACGGAGGTGGTCGATAAGGTATCGTATGTACCATGCCAACGTCTTCGATAACACATGAAAGAGACTAATTATTATCGAGAAGATAAAAAGTTTTGAAAGTTCGAATTCAAACTTAATCAAGATGAATGTCACGTGGATAATGCAATTGGGTTTACTTTTAAGTACTTGATTTGAGATACACATTCATATATTGCCATCTCTTGTCTTCGATCGAGATGCTTTATCGCTCTACTCCCCTTGACAAACCACAAGAAGTCCCATTCATGAATGCCAAGCGTGTATGTCACCCGAATCTGGCATTTTCAAAATCGGGACCAGATCGCCCTTTGGAGATCGAATCAATTCAGATCTCATTTTTCAATTGCTGTAAAAGAGAAATGTTGATCGCGAAAGGCGGCTTTAGATCCTCTGACCTTTTGGAGGCTGCCCATGTTCCCCCAACTATGACTCGTTTAGACTATGTTTGGCTGATCTATTATCTAGACACGCCTTATAACTTAAAAGAAGGATAAATCTACAATTAGTATGTCGACCTGAGTGCAAAACTCTAGCAACTTTACAGACGCAGCTCTGCATGATTGTTTGGCTATGTGACGCACTACATAATATAATATAATATATATGTTGAACCATGCACGAGTGGCACATTAGGTATGGCCTCCAATACTGTTTCCAAAATATTGCTCAAATCCTACTGGACTTGACTTGAAAATCGAACAAAACGCCCTATTTAAGATCGAAGTGATTCAATAATCATTTATAAGTCGGAATTCAACATAGCTTAATTCGATTATCTACGAAGCAATCAATCTCGTTCTTACAGCCTATCCATCCTTACACGACACACGACTGCATCTGCCTTTATTAAATCCGTCAACGGAAACCGCAACACGAATCTTCTCTAAGATCAAGAATACTGGTTGTTGGAGTTGGACATAAGATTGGCTAGAGATTAACCAGGATACGCTCATGCTCTTGCACTTTTCTGGGTGAAGTTGTTCAAATGTAGCCTTATCCCTTGCCCCGTTTGTGTTTATCCATATTTCTTTTCGGCTAATGCCCTTCCATCTTTTCACATTTGGCCCCGGTACAATTTCTTTATTCCCAAATGCGTCTCCACTTTTTAGGGGAATGCAATTCAAGTCAAACAAGTGAACGAAATCTTCCGTTTCGTGGAAGTACAAGATCTATAAAAAGTGCCTAAAAGCAACCAAGCATATATTCCCCGAGTAAGCAAAGGCATTGGTCACAATCCCTACATTTAGTAAGTTAAAATCCTTTCATAATCACTTTCTTATCTAGTCAAGATTTTGTGGATGTGGGTGCGTCGTGGTTATGTTCATTGCATCTTGGCATAAGATAATGGTGTCGTCGCATATACCTAATCCATGCACGTTCATCAATTATTTGCCCCCACGAATTCCAAATTTTGTTCCTTACTCTCATGCGCAATTTACCTTGTCTTGGGATGGAAGTACTTGGAAACTTAAATATCGCATTTTCTTTTTGGGTGGAAAATGACACGAATGATTTCCGAATTTTTGTCCAATATGCAATATCATCGCTAAACTTTTAGTTTTTTTCAATATGGTCTGTAAATTATTGGTAAATTAATGTTCAATGTAATCATTCCGTTTACTCAAATAACAAATTAGACGTTATCTAATGACATGGATTACCATATGCAAAGTTGGAGCATTAGAAATGACAAGTCGACATGTCCATTTTTAAATCCATTTGCTTTAGAAAAGGAAAAAGAAAATTAGAGCGTCAACAAAACTATCATTATTTGATGACAGGGGATTATTGTATCCCAATATGGGATGAATTTCTGACTTGGATAATCAGCATGAAACTTTTTTTTTCTATTGTCCAACGTTTTAAAATTAATGGATTGAAAGCTAAATCAACAGCTTCCATCAACTTGAATTCACGGAATGGAGATATTAAACATTTTCATATTGTTCATGGACTAGATTGAACTTTTACCAATAATTGAGGGACTGTATTGAACAAATCAACAGTCTATGGATGATATTGCACATTAAACCTTAGTTTAGGGATTATCTATGGCAATTTCCACTCTTCTTTTTTATACTAAATTGTTGGTGGACCGAGTGATGAACCGATAGTCCCATGGCTCGGTCCTATTATGTACCAAATTCAATTTCAGGTGGTCTAGGATCATAGCATATTTCACGCACCTCGACTCGGCCCAAGGTAACAATTCACAAAAACGAGCTCTGGGCCGACTTGATACTTGAGCCCAATGGGCTTGAAACAGCAGCCCATTAGCAACAAAAAGAAATGTGTCTAATCAAGAGCTCGTATTTTTAAGTCTTCTGTAAATATTTATACGTATAGACGTAAGCATTGCTCCCGAGATGCTTACACGAGTTTGCAAAAGATGGATGTACAGGATGACGACCACATGAGGCTGAGCAATATCTATCCATTATCGTCAACTTATACTCCATTGATAAGTTCATACATACCTAAAAGTTCGAGATACTACCCGCTCACTTCTTTCGTTTCTTGTCAAGGGTATGTAAATTATCTTCAAAGAACCGCGAAACCTCGGTAGAAGATGCATCGCTTTTGTCGTCGGTCAAGAAATTTGTCTCGGGTGATCGATTATCTTTGTAATTAGCATGCCAAAGGAGCACCTTGAGTTGGACGAGATTACCAAAAACATTTACATTCTTAAGGAATTTGGATGCAGAAACGATATCGCAAGTTCTATGGGAGTTCCGCACATGAGATTGACTTTGATTTGGTGCATTCGAACATGGAACCGGATCGGTTTGCATAATGTAAGTCATGGCATAATTATATAGAATAGAGGAAGATTCCTAGATGTTTCGTTGACGTTAGCCTCTCACGCATAATTGGAGAATCTAGCTAACCATCAAGCGAATAATTAGATGTATTGCGAAACTTATCGCCAGTTAGGTATTATCGCAAAAAATTGGATCTACCTAACTTAATTGAGAGTTAGGTATATCAAAAAATGTATTGCGAAACTTATTACTATTTAGGATAGATTTCCGTTGGTTGACCAGTTAGGTATATCGCAATGCTTTTCATCGCGGATAATTAGGTATGTCCATGTCAACACCGGCCATGCCACGTAGGACAGCCGGCATCAACGTCATTAATTTTCGGCCAAAATCGACTATATGGAATCAATTGGCAAAGCGTGAAAAGGTTCATGATTAAATTGACAAAAAGTGTAATAAGTTTATGACTTTTTTATATTTTTTTAAATTAGAAAAATGCAGTATTATTTAATGATTGATGTACCTAACTGGTCTTATCAATGGAAGAACAATAAAACAAAGTGGCGGCACCTAACTCGCGAGGGCTGCCGCTATATTGTCAAGTTGAGATGGCTTATTTCTTAAGAATTGCGACTTTGAAATCGCGATGGATTGATTTGTTGCGGGAATTCGAAGAGAAGTTGTGAAAAACGTCAGAAAAAAATTAGGGAAAAGTAAACCGGACAAGGTATATCAATACTACTGATTTAGAGACGATACTTTCTCCTAATGATATGTAATCCGACAAAGCCGGCTACAATAGAAATTCTGTTCTAGGATATCTTTTTCTTTTCTTAGGAACACATACAATATTAGTCAAATACCGTAACTCGAGTATTTTTTTCTTAGACTCTGTTCGTTTCGGAAAAAATATAACGTTTCTGGAAAATGCTTTCCAAGAAGCCATTTTCCGGGAAAATGACACAATTTTCTGGTGTTCGGCTAAAATATGAAAAAAACTCGAAAAATATTTTCTATCATTTAGTATGGAAAATATGATCCTCCATACACTACTTATAATTTTTTTATTTTTTTAAATTAATTTTTAATTTTTTTTCTTTTTTTTCTTTTCTTTCTCTTTTTGACCTTCTTCTCCGGCCAGTTGTCGGCTACGCCGAAGGTCGGCAACCGATCACAGGCAAGCTCAAGCGTCGCCAAATCGACAACGCTTGAGCATCACCAGAGGCGAGCGAGCTCACCACCGCCTTGAGAGTTGCAGAGAGTTGCCAGACTGCAACTCTCAAGGCGGCAGCGAGCTCGCTCGCCAACCTCTAGCAAGGCCTCAATCGACGAGGCCCGAGCCTCACCACCCTCTGGCGACACTCGAGCGCCGCCGATATGGCAAGGCTCGAGCTCACTTGTGGCCGATCGTCAACCTTCACTATGGCTAGCGACTAGCTAGAGAGGAAGGTAAAAAAATAAGAAAAGAAAAAAGAAAAAGAAATGGAAAAAAAATTAAAAATTAGAATTTAAAAAATAAATAACTAAAATGAATGGTGAAAGAAGGAGGAAGGAACATGTTTTCCTCATTTCACTTTTGAAAGTGTTTATTCTATTGAGGGAAAATATTTTCCACATTCAGTTTATTTTCCGTGAAATAAACACCGGAAAATCCGGAAACATTTCCTGGATATTATTTTCTGTGAAACGAATCGAGCCTTAATTTGCATAGTAAGAGAAGATGAATTGATTGGAACTTATTATGTGATAGCTAATGTATAGGGAAAGAAGAAGAAGAAGAAGAACCAATAATAATCTCTTCAAGATACAAAATTCAAGTATGTCCTTACAGAGATATGACCTTTCACCAAAACAAAAGTAATGATAAATCAACGAGAGAACTAGTAAAGAGCTATACTTATAATTATAAAATACTACAATACTATATGTAATCATAATAAAATATGAAAATAGATTAATTTTCCTTTTTATAAATGGAGTAATCACCCAAGTACTTATATAATTTCACACTTTGTTCAATGTCTTCTCTAATTTCTTTTTTTTTAAATTGATCATGCGAATTTTATAATTTAGGCTATAACTCGGTCTTTCTATAAAATAAAATAAAAAAACATCAACATACTTTGCTAAAATCAATAAAACAATCTCGTTGGATTGCTTACTCATCGTCGTCGACATCGCAAGAGGAAAAAATTGACACCGGCGGTGTCTCAAATTTTTGCAGATGTTTACTTTCATCGTTGTCTTTAATACTTAATCGAGTCCCTAAACTTTTATTTGTTAAGTGCATGACTGGTGGTGCAAAAAAACTTTGCCGAATTTTGTTTACATAAAAAAAATGACCACCTTTTGATTATTATCGACATGTAATAAACTTAATCAATGAGAGTAAAGTTTTGTCATTTATAAACAAAATTATCAGTAACTCAAAAGGAATCAACAATTTGCCAATGAAGTCATCAACTACACACAATGTGAAGTTATCGGCGAGAACCTTGAAGTTAATCGACGGAGTTATTGATATCAATAGAAAACAATCAATACGAGAATAATCGCTGGGTGTCTATTTTTATTACCACTCACTATAAAAAAACATGGATTTTGTCATGGAAATTTGCGACATGAAATTTTTCATCGCTAATTTACGACGGATTTTTTTTTCCGTCGCAAATTAGTAACAAAAATTAGTCGTCGCTAATATGTGATGGAATTTGCCACGAAATAAAAATTCGTCGCAAATTAGCGACAGAAAATAAATCCGTTGCTAATTCCGTCGCAAATTAGCGACGGAAAATTGGTCGTCACTATTTTGCGACGGAATTAGCGACGGATTTATTTTCTGTCGCTAATTTATGCAATGAAATTTACTATTTTGCGACAAAATTAGCAACGAATTTTTTTACCGTCGCTAATTTGCGACGGAGAAAAAATTCCTCGCTAATTTGCGACGAAAACGAATTCGTCGCTAATTAATAATTTATGACGGAAAATAACTTTCGTAATATCCACCCCCACCCTCAATTTCTCTCTTTCTCTACTGATTCCTCCTATCCCCTCTCGTTTTTCTCCCATATTCTACCTCTTTCGTTTCTCTCGATAAACCTATCTATGCGCACACAAATCAATATCGGTAAAGTTTTTCTACCAGTAAGTATCATAGCTAACTCCGTGACTAATTGGCAACGACTATGGTTCGTCACAAAACTATTCATCACTGGATTCGAATTTTTTTATTTTATTGACTATATTTTTGTTTTTTTTTCCTAACTTCTTTGCCGGTTGCCGGTCTAACGACCGGCGAGACCTCACTGACCATGGGGGGAGGCCGAGCGGCCTCGCCCGTCGCCCAAATCTGGGCAACGGTGAAGTCAACCAACGGCCATGGCGAGGCCACTCGGCCTCCCCTAGATCTGGGCGAGGTCGAGCGGCCTCGCCATTACCACCGATCGACCTCGCCAACGCCCACATTTAGGCGACGGTGAGGTTGACCGCCACACCTGGGCGAGGCCAGTCGGCCTCGCCCAGGGCCGGCGAGGTCGAACTCGCCGGCCTCAGCAACCGGCGATCGGAGAAAAATATAGGAGAAAAAACAGAAACAAAAAAAATTAAAAATTTCGAAAAAAATAAAAATTATTAAAAATATAAATCTTAAGTGATTTTTCTTTTTTTTAGGTACGTATCCATTTGAAGGTCTCACAATCCAAGTGAACGTTGCAATTCTGATCAAATTGACCACTTTCTACTACAAAGATTTCAGTCAAATATTTGGGTAAGTCTTCTTTACATTGTAATTTTTTCATTTTTTTTCAATTTCAAAGTAATTGTTGCGTCAAAAACAAAATTTTAATTTTTATAATTTTATGGTTTTAATTAAGAACAATAAACATGATATTTTTAATATTTTATGAGATATTTATTATTTTTATACAGACACAATACAAAGAGATAGTGCTTGGATGTATAATAAGAACTTACCTAAACATTGAGAATTGACCGATGAGTTTCATACTGGATTGAAACTACTTTTAGACTTTGCTATATGAGTTCATGGATGAAAATAAGTTAATGTGTCCGTGTAAAAAGTGCAGTAATGATAAATTTCATATGTGTGATAAAATCAGAGAACATCTTTGTAGATTTGAGTTTACTCCGAACTATTATAATTGGACTTGCCATGGTGAACCATTTGTATCTGATGAAGGATATCGAAGAAGTGACCAATTTTTAATTATGGAAGAATGTAGCTATTATAACCAATTGAACCCATACGAGAGGATGGTGATTAATGCAGTTAGTCAGAATTTTGTTTCAGAATTGAACCATGCAAATACTAGTTTTACTCTTACACTTGAACAAGTGGGTATTAGTCATGCATCATAATTGGAAGAGATAGAAGTAATGGGTTTTGATGAGAATATGTGTAATTAAACATTTCTATCTAATCAGTTTTGGGAAGTGTTAAAAGCAGCAGATGAACCTTTATGGGCAGGTTCTGACAATCACACTAAGTTATCAGTGACAGCAAGACTGTTAAATATCAAGACAGAGCATAATGTGTCTACGGATTGCTTCAACTCTTTTGTTGAATTAATGCGAGAAACAATGCCTCGTGATAATATCATGCCAAGTGATTTTTACGATATGAAAAAACTAGTAGATAACTTAAGTCTTCCAGTTGTAAGAATTGATGTATGTAATAGGGGTTGTATGTCATATTGAAGAGATAATGAAAATGCAGAATCTTGCAAATTTTGTAGCCAACCTAGGTACAAGATTAATAAGAGGCAGGGTCGTAATCACAAGCATAGACCATGCAATCAAATGTTTTATCTGCCCTTAATCCTCAGATTGCAAAGGCTTTATGCGTCTCAAGTCACTGTTGAACATATGACTTGGCATACAAATCATGAAACAAAAGAGAGTCTAATATATCATCCTTCAGATGCAGAGACATGGAAACATTTTAATAGAACATACCCTGAGTTTGCAATAGAGTCTCGAAATATCAGGTTAGGTCTTTATGCTGATGCATTTGCCCCATTTGGAAAATCAAGAAAAAATTATTCATGTTGACCAGTTATCTTAACGCTGTACAATCTTCCACCTGGTATGTACATGAAGACACCTTATATGTTTTTGACATTGATCGTGACTGGCCCGCAAAATCCAAAAAAGTTAATAGATGTTTATATGTAACCATTGATTGAAGAGTTACAACGGCTATGGGATGAAGGTATCCTTACATATGATGTTTATACTGATTAAACATTTGTAATGAGTTATTTAGATTAAAACATAGAAAGAAGCCCAGCTATTTTGACTGTCACAGACAATTTTTATCGTAAATCATACATTCAGAAGGAATAAAAAAGAGTTCATCAAGAATAGGATTGAAAGAACACCTCCACCATTGAGGTTGACCGGTGATCAAATTTGGGAACGGGTGCAGGACTTTCCAACTGTTGTTCAGAACCCTCACGGCACGACTATTGCGTACGGAAGTACACATAAGTGGACTAAACGCAGTATATTTTGGGATCTACCATATTGGAAGGCCCATCTTATTCATCATAATCTTGACGTCATGCACATAGAAAAGAATGTTTTCGATAATGTCATAAATATTGTGATGGATGTCACCGAAAAAACAAAAGATAACTTGAATACAAGAAAAGATATAAGAGATATTTGTGATCGGCCAACACTAGATGTGGATGCAAGCAGCAGAGGACCAAAACCAAAAGCAGTTTATACATTGGATAAGGAGCAGAGACGAATTGTTTGTCAATGGTTGAAATCTATGCGATTTCCTAATGGATATACTTCAAACCTCAAGAAATGTGTTAATTTGAATAAATGCAAGTTGACAGGTTTGAAGAGTCATGATTATCACCTATTTATAGAAAGACTAATTCTAATAACTTTCAAGGAAGTTCTACTAAACTTTGTATGGGGCACCATTATAGAATTAAGTAATTTCCTACATGATATTTGCTCGACAGTGTTAAAAGCATCACACATAAAAAAACTAGAGAGATATTCCAATTATTCTTTACAACTTAGAAAAGATATTTCCTCCATCGTTTTTTTATTCGATGAAGCATCTCTTAGTTCACTTGCCTTATGATGCCAAAGTTGCAGGTCTCATCCAATTTCGATGGATATATCCATTTGAGAGGTAAATTTTTTTTTACAATAAAGTTCAAATTACTTTATTATATATTATGTTCCGATAAGCTTCTTTCTATCGCAACTAGATTCTTATATCATTTGAAGAAAAAAGTAAAGAATAAGACATGTGTTGAAGCTTCAATTTGTAATGCATATATTATGGAAAAAGTGATAATATTTGCATCATACTATTTTGAGCCGCACATGCAGTGCAAGAGGTGGAGAGTAGACATAAATGATGAGGGCCCCATTGATCTCAATTGCAAATCATTCTCTATTTTCAATTATCTGGGTCGATCAAGCAACGCATGTAAGTTTCGTTACTTAACAGGCGAAGAATAACATGTAGCCCATACATATATTTTACTGAACTGCCCAGAAGTCGAGCCATATTTCGAGTAAGTGTAGATTTGCAAATATATGTATTGTGTGTCAAATATTTGCTAATATATAAATGGTATTTATTATTAGGATTTTTCAAACTTCAATGTATGGACTACCACCAAATGAGTTTAACTGTTTGTGCAATGAACAATTTGCAGCATGGTTCAAAACATATGTAAGTTGCCTATGAACCAAAACCAAGCTATTAATATTTTATACATCATTTATTAAAATATATATTATTGACTTTGCATGTGTAACCTTAGGTTCACAGTAACCATGATGAACTTAGAGAGCGATGATTACTATATCATCTGTCATGGGGTCCAAAATTAAGAATACGAAGTTGGCCGGCATATTTCATAAATGGATATAATTTTCACACTCAAGAATATGGAATGGGAAAAGCCACAATGAATAGTAGTGTGTGTATGTTCGGTCATTCAATAGTGGCAGTTCAAAAGATGATTTTTATGACTTGTTGGATGAAATTATAAAGATAAAGTACCATAGACCATTAATGCGGATTATGTTATTTAAGTACAAGTGGTTCGACCCCATCAAAAGAATGAAAATGCATATGAAATTTAATTTGGTTGAATAAATCACAAGAAAAGATATATGAAATATGAACCATTTGTTTTGGCACAACAAGCAATTCAAGTATGTTTTGCATCATATCTTAGTTTGAAACGAAGCTGATTAGTGGGCTGTATGTAAAATCAAAACATAGAGAAAAATCGAGGAACACTAGAAAGATAGAGCCTATCAACAAGAGGAAGTTTGTAACATGGTTGAAACTGAGGAATATAACATTCCAACTTTACGAGATCCATGTGGAGTAATGATAGATGTGGATCCAACTGAAATTTGCGAATTAAATGTAAAAAGTGGTACAGAATATGATTTTAAAACAGATGATGAAGATGACACTCATAAAGAATATGAAGATCAAGATCAAGATCAAGATCAAAACGAGGACGAAGATGCAGATCAAGACGAAGGAGAAGACGAAGACGAAGACGAAGACGAAAACGAATATAAAGATTAAAATTTTTGTGATAAAATACTAATGATGTGTAATTATTATTGCGACATGTGTTATTTTGGTTGTCATAATTATTATTATTGTTCTTGTTATTATTGTTATTGTTATTGTGTTATTGTTGTTATTGATTATTCTTATTAATGTAATTGATCGTCGGAAAATTCGTCACTAAATGATGACAAGTCAAATATTATTCGTGCGATGACATTTGCAACATTTCATTTTCCATTGGATTTGGATTGTCACTAATTTCGTTACTCATTTTGCGATAAAAATTTATTCGTGGCTACTGTTCATCAAAGAATTAGCGACGGAAGTGAAATTCGTGGTCATTTAATTTGCGATGGAATCCAAGAACGGCCGCGAATTTCAAATCCATCGCAAATTTGCAATAGAATTTGCGACGGATTCAAAAGTGGCCTTTATCAACATTCCGTTGCAAAATCTGTTGCAAATTTGCGACGGATTCCAAAAATGTCTACGTTTTTCGAATCCGTCGCAAATTTGCGACGGATTCGAAAAAATGGCCACGAATTTCGAATCCGTCACAAAATTCGTCGCGAATTTGCGATGGATTTTGCAACGGATTCCAAATGGCCTTTATCAACATTTTCGTCACAAATTTGCAAGTGCGATGAATTCGAAAAATGGCCGCGAATGTGTAATCTGTCGCAAATTTGCGACGGAAATGTTGATAAAGGCCATTTGGAATCCGTCGCAAAATCCATTGCAAATTTGCGACGGATTCGAAAAAATGGCTGCGAATTTCAAATCCGTCACAAATTTGCGACGGATTCCAAATGGTCTTTATCAACATTTTCGTCGCAAATTTGCAACGGATTCGAAAAATAGCCACGAATGTGGAATCCGTCGCAAATTTGCAACGGATTAGAACAATGGCCACGAATAGGGGTGAACACGGTTCCAGGATAGAACCGGGAACCGAAAAACCGAACCGGCGGGTAAGGTTCGGTTCCCGATTCTAGGGTGAGCGGTTCCGGTTCTCGATTCCAATTTTTTAGGAACTGGAACCGACGCTCTTCCTAGTAAAAAATAAAAACCATAACTTTTCTTCACAAATTTCTCTCTCTCGGTTGCTCCTCTGTTGCGCCCTCTCTCCTACTCCTCGCACCCACGACTCGACGAGACCCTCTCGCCTCTCCTCGCTCCATTCGGCGTCCGCCTTGGCTCTTCCTCTGTCTTCATCAACCACGGTCCGGTTCATCCACGGCGGATTTCCGAGTCTAGGTTTTTTTGGTGACCAATCGAGCGGCCTGTGGCTGGAGGCGCAAGAAGGGAGCGAGCAAGGACAAGAGTAAGCGTCAGTTGACATCCGCGCTCCCTCTGCCCACTCCTCCCCTCACCAAGGCATGGGCTCGAACCCCTCGACTTCGATCATCGATGCGACCTCGAAATTTGACATCTTTTCTTTGGGTGGTGTGGTTTCAGTTTTAGATCGGGCTATGCCAACTTTCGGTGATGGCAGATAAAGAGAGGAACATTGCCCATTCTCGCGACGCGATTTGGGAAATTTTTTTTTCTTTCCAAAAATGGGCATCAAGGTAGTTCCACCTCCCTCTTCTTCATTGTTGATTGAGTCGTCTATTGATTTCGATAGGGGCTGACGAAGCTACTGGCGGACAATGCCCCTAAGGCAATGACGGAGCATAAGCTGGAGAGCTACTTCAGCCGGAAGATCGCCGTCGATGCCAGCATGAGTATCTATCAGTTCTTCGTTAAGTGCTTTGCTTTTTATGAGTTGATGATCCTGATTGATTGTGTGTTTCGGTGTCAGCGGGGATTTGGATTTTGAGTGTTAGGGATTTTTTTTGGTCTTTGATTGGTGGATCAGGTTGTGGTTGGGAGGAAGGGGACTCAGATGCTCACCAATGAGGCTGGTCAAGTCACCAGGTACCACTACTGGCATCGGAATACTTCATGGAAATGATAATCCACTTTGCTCAAGTTTCTGTTTTGATGCTTCAGTTGTTATTGCTTGAACTGGGGTTTATGTATATGAGATCGACGTGTGTCACATTATTTTGTACTTGCCATGTGATCTTTGTTCTTGGGAAGTGTTGACTTTGAGCTGCTTTTTGATTTGTCGTCTCATGTAGTCATCTGCAAGGCATGCATTACCGAACAATTAGGCTGTTGGAAGCAGGGATACAGCCAGTGTAAGCTTTTTTCTTTACCTCCTATGTTTTCTTTGGGATAGAATGCTAAGAAGAATGAAGTTTGTGCTTCTCTGAATTATGCTTTATGTTGTTATGATAGCTACGCATTTGATGGTAAACCTCCTGATTTGAAGAAGCAAGAGCTTGCACAACAGTACTTTATTATTATGTAGCCTTCTCTTCTCTCGTTTTTTTTAATTGTCTATGAATACGTTTAGTTACCTTAAATGTGAAGGTTTGTCTTTGTTTTGATCACTTCCTTACCGTGCGATATTTTAGTTCTATTCGATGAGAAGTTTGATGTTGTCTCTGTTTTCCAAAAAAACCTATCTATGTAGCTAACCAAATATGTGTGCGCATGTGGTACATGGCTTTGATACCATTGCAGGTGACACAACAGCACAACGAAGACTGCAAAAAACTATTGAGACTTATGGATATCCCAGTAGTTGAGGTTACTATTCTGTCTGAGAAGTTCATTCTTCTTTATTCGTAACAAGAATGTTAGATACCAAATTCAGTTTATGTATGTCAGGCCCCTTCAGAAGCAAAGGCACAATGTGCTGCTCTTTGAAAAGCTGGAAAGGCATGTATCTTCCTGGTTGATCGTCTTCTGATTTAGAATAATTCATTATTATCTCATGATAATCCAATCATCTAACTCTATGGAAATGACATTTTTTTTGCATGATTTCGTGTAGCTGCGGAAAGTTTGGATGTGCCTCCTGATTGCAAAATGGGAAATTTATGGCTTACAAGAATTCTGTATACCTTATCAAATGCCCTTTTGTGAAGGTGTGCACTAGAAGAAAGAATGGATAAAAGCATCTTGAGCGGGCACGTGTCTCTTTCATCAGTTTTGGGTGACTTTATGTGGCTAAGTTCTTATTGATGCTTATGTAATTGCTATGTTTTTATACTGTATGCTTTGGCTTCCAGTAAAATTAGCCATATTTGCAGCCTGCGCCGTTCTATAAAAGGAGGGAAAAATCACACAGCTTGCCTCATGATTTTGTTGACTCTGTGCTAGGAAATATGGAATAGTCCCTATTCAAATGATAGCTTCCTTGTTTATGTTGAGGACATTGATGGAGGTTCATCTCTTTCAACTGCTATGTTATCTAAAGCTACTAAGGCCTTGAAGGTTACCATAGTGGGCAGTTCAATCCCAAAAAGATGTGGTGATCGATTGTACAACGCTTGCTGTGTTTTTGGTTTCATTGGAGTGCTGAAAGCCAAGCACCACAATGTGACTTTTCTTTCCTTAAGTAACTATGTATGGAACATTTAGTTGCCTGAGTCTTCTGGTCTATATGTTGTTTGAGTTGTTTTCTTTTCTTTTCTTTTCTTTTCTTTTTGGCTCTATGCAGACGTTGGACGTATTGGTATAGGCATCTGTTATGATATTCGATTTCAGGAATTGGCAATGATTTATGCTGCAAGAGGTAGGTTTCGTTTCCTCTTCGTCTATTTTGCATTTCCTACAATGTTGACTGCATACTGGTGCCGGGGCTGCTACTGGCCCAATCTATGCAGTTCAAAAGTAAGAAGATTTTTTATAGTAAACATGTATGTCTTAAGTGGTGGACCTTTGGATTGTTTTCCTTTGATTTATTTTCGTTTTATCCCTTCCAATGATTTTTAAGTTGAACATCAGCAAGTAAACCTTGCACAAAGGGGGCTTAGCTGTATAAATGCTTTTACGACATTGCGATATGTCCTCCATTGCTTTTTGTATAGAAGATATCTCTTTGCAATATTGAGTCCTAATTAGCTAGTTTTTGCCTCCTCTACTATTATATTGTTTTAAGTTTCTTTCCTAGATCAATGAGGTTTGCTATTGGTGTTGCTAATTGGCCTTTTATTGACAATATCATTCTACTAAATATATTTGCATTGATTCATTGATAATAAAGTTATATGATGCTGAACTCTTGGTGTTTTCTATTCTGCATAAATGGATCTAGGTTGTTAGATAATATCCCCTTTCTACTAAGCGAAATATTGTTTTTTAATAACTAGTCATTGTTGCGTTTATTTTCGTTTTGTTTAATTAAAAACGAAATTAAAAAAAAAGAACATGTTGGAACCTGGAACTGACCCTGGAACCTGTGACAGAGTAGGTTCTAGGTTCCACGTTTTGACGGGTAGGTTCCAGGTTCCAAAAAATGAGGAACCTGTACCTGAGGGTAGGTTCCAGGTTCCAAGCAGAACTGAACCGGAACCTAGAACCGCTCACCCCTAGCCACGAATGTGAAATCCATTACAAATTTGCGACAGATTCAAAAAATGTCCGCGAATTGAGTGCAAATTGACTTTTTTTCCCCTTTCTCTCTCTCCCCTCTGCCACACGCAACTTGCTCACGTCCCCTCCCTCTTTGTCCCATGCAGACTCCATCCCCTCTCTCTCTCTCTCTCTCTCTCTCTCTCTCTCTCTCTCTCTCTTCTTTTTCTTTCTTTTCTTTTTTTTCTCTTCTTCTTCCTCCTTCGTTCCTCTTCGCCGCGGCTTCTGCTTTATTCTTCCTTGCTGCTCACCGCCATTCGCCGTCCGCCTTGCGCCGCCGTCTGCCCGGCCATCGCGTTACCGTCCGGCCTATCGCCTCCGCCCAGTTGCGCTACCCATCCGCCATCATGTCCCCCCTCTGCTGACTGTCTTCCCCCTCCCCTTCGCGAGCAAGCAGCAACTAGCTTGCCGCCGTGTCTGCCGCGACTCGGCGCTGCCCAGCCGCCGTGCGTTGTCCCCACTGCCAGACTGCCAACCCACTTCGCCGTCATTGCTTGCGCGTCCGGCAGCTTGCAATCGCAAGTATCGCATCTCCGCCTGCGTGCTCACCACTCGACTGGCCAAGCTCGCCGCCACCTAACTTGCCCACGTGCCTCACCCGAGCTCGTAGCCATTGCCATTACCGTCGCCGCCTAGCAGCCGCCTGACGCCGTCACCGCCCAGCTCCACCATCATTCGCCGTCGCCACTGAGTTCCCTTGTTCTGGTCAAGCCTCCGTCGCCAGCGAGCCATCGCCCATCGCAGTCGAGCCGTTGTCGCCTGCGCGCCCGACAGCTCGCCTGTGGCCTAGCCTCTTGCCTAACCGCCCGCCCGTTCGTCGCCCAGCTCACAGCCGTGTGTTTCACCACGCCGTCCGCGTGCTCGCCATCACCCAGCTCTCCTGCACGCCTCGCCTGAGCTCGTAGCCGTTGCTGTCGCAGCCCAACGCCATCACCGCCCATCTCCACCGTCGTTTGCCGTCACCGATGAGTTCCCCTGTTCTGGCCAAGCCTCCGTTGCCTGCTCGCTTGTCGTAGCCAACCATCGCCCGTCGCCGCTCAGCCGTCACCGCCTGAGCTCCAGGTAGCTCGCCCGTGGCTGAGTCATTGCTCGTGGCCTAGCCTCTTGCCCAGTCACTCGCCAGGCCGTGGCTGAGTGCTTGGCCGACTAGCCGCCACTTGCGCCCTCGCCTGCACTGAGCTCGCCACTGGCCGACCGGCCATTTTGCCCCATTGTTTGATTTTGCTTTGCCTTGAACCAAGTAAGTGACTCCCTAAACCCTACCTTGTATAATGGGTATTAATCGGACTTATTTAGGAATTGTTTAGTGCCGGATTGGTTGGCTAAGTTAGGGATTGTTTTCAGGATTGCATGTGACTTTGATCGATATTCGCCTGGTTAATTTGTAGATCATGTGGCCGATTAAGCGTTCAATGACGATCGTGTGGTTGATTAGTTGTTTAATGCCAATCGTATGGTTAAACAGTTTAATCGTGTGGTTGATTTGTCTAATTGTGGCTGATTGGTTAACTATGGCCCAATCATGTGGGTTGATTGATGATCGTGTGGCCGAGAACGAAGATCATGTGGCTGAAATTGATGTTTCATGGTTGATCTTGTACTTGATGAATGATCGTGTGGTTTGAAAGTGGATCGTGTGATTAATTATGGCTATTATTCGCTTAGCATGGTATATGGTGATCAAATATTGATGTTTGCTATCAAAATGAATGCGATTCATAGTATATTTGTTCGTAAGAAATTGCACGTCCTAAACACTCGACATTGGCTAATTAAGAGGATACATTTTCTGCTTCGAAAAGGCATCAACTTTATCTCTTGCTCTCTGAAACAATATGATAAGCTTCGTCATGTATGTCATTATGTGTCCCTAATACGTGTTCATATTTTTTTTATATAATTGGTTAACCTTCCTACTTGTTAGTATAAACGTAGGGGTTACATGCATAGAAGACCAGCCCCTTCCTCATCCTCGTCCCCATCTATTTTCTCTTCCCCTGCCATTTTATCTAACCCTCAACCATTATATGCTGATGGACAGCATGGACACGTTGGCCCTTCCTCCAAACCTTAAGAACATGCTAAGGGACTTAAACACATGCGAATTGAATCTCCTTCAGTTCCAACTCTTTCAGATCTATCTCCTTCCGTTCCACTTTATTATTCAACGCAACAATTGAATAATGACGGAAACACGGGTGAAGAATATAACCAAATCATGATATGCCCATATGGAGATTTGTAAGTACTTTATTTTTTTAAGTATATGTAATATTTATGGTTTTAGATATGGATGTCAACTGAATTGTCAATGTTGCATAATATCCGTATGTTTACAGATTCACGGATGCTACGTTTGTTGTGAGGGAACTGAATAAAATAGTCAAAAACTACTGGATGGGGTGGTATATTAATTACAGCAGTGCTCCACAAAAAGTGAAAGATTTGTGGTAAAATGAGTTCAATGTAAGTTTTAGATATTTTATTTTCTCACCAACTAAGTTCGGTGTAATATATTGATGGTCAAGAATGATGTAAAGAGACCAGAATAACTCTATTACTTTTCGGTACTAAAGGGACCAGATATTTTCCCCGAGATAAACTTTACAAAATCCATCGCCGAATTGTCTGGTGCATGGTAATGGATATGTGACAATCATAATAACTTTCAGTTGTTTTTGTATTGATTGCAACGGAAGTTCATGTAGGATGAAGAGGAAGAGAATGAAGTGAGAAGAATTTTTAAGAAGAAAGTCAGTGATCATATACGAAATGTGATAAATAGAGCGAAGATCATGCAAGTGAAGCCAACTTTCATTACAGCTGACAATTGGACGGAAATTAACAGAATTTGGCAAACTGAGAAGAATCAGCAAATCAGTAAGTAGAATAAAAAGAATCGATCTTCTAATTCTAGTGAAGGGTCTGCCACATATGCTGGGGGTTCTATCAACATTGGGGAGTATCGAAAACGAATGGTAAATTTGTTAAATAAGTTATAAGTTAATTTAATTCAATTACTCATATTTACATTTTGTAGGCACATGAATTGGGGACGGAGCCGATATTTGCAGCTATATTTGAATGCACATTTCAAAAAAAGATAAGATATGGACTAACGATCGAGCAAAAGCTATTAAGGTATGTAAGGTTATACTTTGGACTTTATGGAAACTAAAATGAAAACCGTGAATGCTTTTAATATTTATGGTAGTTATATACATACAGTTATTTTATTTTCATATATATTGTTAATGTATGAAAAATATGATAAACTTTTAATGAGCAATACTAGTGGTGGTGATGGTGTTACTGCGTCTGAGCCATCAATTGACAGTATTGTATTATGGGTGGAGGCAACAGGTGGGATAAAAAAAAGAAAAATATTTAGGATGGGATCCTTGTCAAGGGTATACACGACGAATCATGCTGCAACTTCATCATCGAATGTGGTAGTTCCAAGGAGGACACGACTTGAGGAGCAAGTGACCCAAAAATTGAGCCAACTGAAAAATATATTTGTACAGAAAGACAAAGAAATTTGCGACTTGAAACAACAAATGCAAATCGTTATACGATACCTCAACCTCGATCACGATGAGGTTCCTTCTGTACCTTCTGCCAATCCAATAGGTGATGGGCACAATGATGAGCGACACAATGATGTTGAGATTGCTCATGATGATGATAATTTTCTCAGTCCTTTCTAGTTAAAATTCCCAAAATCGAGGGTAAACTTGCTTCACAATCTTTTATGCCATAAGTGCAGTTTACCCAATATGTTCCTGCCCTACAATTACTTTCTATGCACAACTTTCTTACAATTAGATTCTTTGCTTGCGAAAAATTGAAAATTTAGAGATCTCAGGATGACATGCTTGTTACAAAAAATCATAATATTTGAACATTGTAGAAATACATGCCTTAATTGACTTTGAGTCCTCTCTTCCTGGGAATTGGTGTTGGTAATTCACCTCTCTAAGTCATTGAACTATTGAATGCTGTTTGGAGAAGGATTTAATTTTTTGTAGATGACAGAAATACGATTTACAATGGTGAAAAAGCTACAGTGGATGTGAAAGTTGACTCACATTCATATGTAAGAACATTGATGTTCGTCCTAAAACGTTTTTTTGTTAACCCTCTTGCTTGTTTTTTTATACCTAGTTCCGCATCCATGTATAAAAACTTCTTTTAGATTGATTGAATATCTTTATTTTTGTATTCACATTTCATCAGGTGTCAAACAAAAGTGACTGCTTCTAGTATCCTGTTGAGTACCAAAGCTGCCCAATCTTGTGTCTAGTTTGTCGATTTTTCGTTTTTGAAGTAAAATCTATGGTTGTCTCGCCTCCTTTGAATGTTTTGAATGTATTATAAGATTGGATATCAAATAGCACTATGTCAAACTTTGCAACTTTGCATATATCATTATTTTTTGCGGACTAGCATCTTTTCTTCAGTTATATTTTTCAATTATATAGCATTGTGTCCGGTTTGTTTGTTTTCTGTTTTTAAAACAGAATCTATGGTTGTCTCGTATCCTTTGATTGTGTTGAATATATTACATGATCTTCATTAATGCGTAGCTATTGCTATGGACAATATTTGATGGCCCAAACAATGTATAATTTGTGACGAATTTTGCGACAAATATTTAACAATGAATTTTGCGACCAATATAGTTCACGGCTAATTTGCAACGAATAAGTAGTGATGAATTTTGCGACCAATTTTTCGACCAATTTTGCGACGAATAAAGTTCGTGACTAATTTGCGACAAATAAAGTTTGTGGCTAATTTGCAACGAATTATTTGAGATGAATTTTGCGACCGATAAAGTTTGTGGCTAATTTGCGACGGATAATGTTCGTGGCTAATTTCCGACGAATTTTACAACGAAATTTCCGATGAATTTTGCAATAAAATTTCCGACGAATTTTACGACGAATAAAATTCGTGGCTAATTTGCGACGAATTTTGCGACGGTAATTTGCGACGAATAAAGTTTGTGGCTAATTTGCGACGGATAATGTTCGTGACTAATTTTGCGACGAATTTTTTAACGAAATTTCTGACGAATTTTGCAACGAATAAAGTTTGTGGCTAATTTGCGACAAATAAAGTTCATGGCTAATTTGCAACGAATTATTTGCGACGAATTTTTTTTCCGTCGCAATTATAGACGGAAATTGAAATTTTCCATCGCAAAATTTTGCGACGCTGAATTAGCGACAGAATTATTTCCGTCGCTAATTTAGTCGTAAATTCAATTAGCGATGGATTTTGCCAAATTTTCTGTCGCAAAATTCATCGCTAATCCCTTGTTTTTTTGTAGTGGCTATTTTAGGATTGTTGTAACTTCTTATAGACAAGTGTTGCTAGATAATAGTAAATAGTGGAGCAACTTCTCGTTCTAGTTTCTCGTAATTACTATAAGGTTATTTCTTTTTAAATAATCATCTGTAACCTCTATACGTAACCTTTATTTGTAATTGTCGATTGTAAACTTTTAATAGCTACACCGTACTTTTTGTAAACCTCATACACAAACAACAACAAAAAAAACCCGTTACCTTTCAACTCATGCATCCTAGTCGTAGTTTCTAGATATCTCATCGTCGATTAAATTGCAATGTGTCTTAGGTGCAGCTTTCAAGTTCTCGCCATTGATTAAATAACAGTATTGTATCTTCGTGTCATCAAAGTTTGCCATTGATTAAATTCTATTAAAGCGTACCTATTCTCTGTGCTCCACCGCTCGTCTCTCATTAACGAAAATCGAGGACAAACCGCGCCGTGACCGATTATAATTATCATATTATGCCATGTAATTCATTTGGTATATTTATAAGGTTAATACTATGAAACATCCCAAACTGGTACACCTGTGACAGATTTACCTTAAATTAATGGTTTGATAACCAAAAACTCTAAACTGTTATATTTACGACATATTTATCCCGAACTAATTTTTTGACTATCAAAAGTCCAAAACCGGTACACTTATGATAAATTTACCCTTCGTAAAATTATATTAATACCACGAAAAATCACAAATTAGTAAATCTGTGATAAAACCTTAAACTGATACAATCGTCAACTGTTACGTATTATCCAATTTAAAAATTTGATAGTAAAATTTAACGAAAATTAATCGGGGATAAATTTATCACAGATGTACCGATTTAAGGTTTTTGATAGTTAAAAAATTAATTCGGGATAAATTTATTATAAATATATCAATTTGAGATTTTTTTATGATATTAATTTTATTTATAATTGAGGAAAATTACCAATTGCGACATGATGCATGCCGCATGTCGAAAGTCTCAACCGATGTGGGGTAGGAAGAAAGGCAAAAAGCTTGCCGCCCGGAAAAGACATCACAAAAGCTCGTTTTAGTTGACGTATTCCGAATTTTTATAAGAGTCAATCATGCCCTCCCTAGATTCCGAATCTGGTCGCTTTTCCCGGCACGTTCCTTCTTGGGTCTTTCCATTGGTTTAGTTGTTAAATCGCACCTTACAATCGAATTATTTGCCCATACGAAATGGCATCATCGACCCTTTGATGAGTGCTCGATGCGATCCATTAATCTATGGCGGATGACGTCGAAGGACAATTATTAATAATACTCATTAAAGAAATGCCGTGGATCACGAGAAGAAATGTGATAGGCAAAGTTTAAAGTGTTTTTTGTGGGGTTAATATTATGAAAAATCTCAAACCGATAAATTTACGAAAAACGAATTTTTTTTACCATTGAAAACCCCCAAACGGATATAATTTGTGACAAATTTACTCTCGCTTAGCTGTTGTTAAATTTTCCCATCAACTTGTTGAGTTAGACGACACGTGATAGTTAACATGTGTACCAATTTGGGATTTTATCCTTCACGAATTTATCAATTTGTGATTTTTCATAGCATTAGGTGTACCGGTTTAGATTTTTGGTGATAAAAAAAAGTTTTAGAAAAAATTTTTCTCAAATGTATCAGCTTGATGTTTTTCGTAGTACTAACTCATTTTTTCTATTTCGTTACTTAAACCCAAATCATAAATACTTTATAGTAAAGAATTCGTCGTGATTCATCAGGCAATTTGTTAATTTGAATTTTCAATTCAAAGTATACCCGGGATTATCTGTCGAATAATCTTTGCAAAATCAACATACTCTGGCTGCTTCCTCGATATTTTTTTTTATGTTTTCATTTTTTTTATTTAAAGTGGAACGGTGTCGGATGAGGCCCCACGTGTTTTGTACAGCACAAGCACGTGGCGGAAAAACGGAGTGGCGGGCACCACCCGAGAAAGTTCCCGTCAAGACGGGACGAGGAGGAGAGATAAGTAGGGCCCACCACGAGGCCCGGTCCGGGCGTACGGCCCGGTCGAACCCTCCCGCCCCGAAGCTTCCTCGCCTTTGGACTCTTCTTGCGACTGATTTTGCTTTAGCTTCTTCTTTGTCTTCCCCCCCTTCCGCAAGCAATTACCGACCGCCAAAAATTTTGCAGCATCGCAAGAAGGTTCGTTTGAATGAAACCTCGCACGAGAAGCTTTCGCCGAGCCGGCTTGAAGGTGACCGGGAGAGCGGGGGGGTGGCGAGAAGCTTCATCAAGCGACCGGCCCCATTTACCCCCTGTTTCGCCGGAATTGCCCCCGCGAAGAAATACCCTTCCGTCGAAAGCCGTTTCTTCCACCTTTGACGAGAGGAGACGGGTTCTGTGGTGATTTCGGACATGCTTGAAAATATTGCTGCTTTCATGGCAATACAAGTACACAAACTGTACCGGAATTTAATCAACCGACAAAGCTTGAGAAGGTGCAAAGATATAATGTCGGAATTTAATCGACGACACAACACCAAGATAGAGATGCACGTCGAAATTTAATTGACGATGCGAATCAGAAAGCTATATCTAAGAAAAAATAAAATACAGTACAGGAAAGTAGAGATAATTGAAACATAACATTTTGTTTGATTTGTTAAGGAGCTCTGAAGAGTACGATGTGCCATCTAAAGGCTACATTGAGGTTACAGACAGTTACTACACAGAGCTTACGAATGTTTATCAACGATTCTGTAAACTCTAGTTTCTTCGACACAACTATGTTGATGGTTGCATCCGAGATTGTCAACTCCACTTTTCTTAATTCCTTCGCGTTGTCGATTCTTCGAGTTATCACATGTCGATAATAACTAAAAATTGAACATTTTTTTGGTGCAAACACCCTCGTGTGATATCTCTAACATCGTGCACGGGAAAGTTGCCGAAGCCCGTGTTTGTCATCGTATCTAAAGCTTTTCATCGATATCTATGTTGAATCTTGTATCTCATTGGACGTCTGATCTGAAACTCGCTATTGTCGAATGTTAGGTTGGAGCATTGCAATTTTCCTTGATTTTGCTCGAGCGAGGATAGACTCGCCCACGACATTGCAATCATTTGATTTATTAAACGGTCGCATGATTCATTTGGTCATATTTGTTTAGCAACAATAGAAAAAGCTCGAAATTATATCCTCTAAGAACGTGTCCCGGCACTGAAGAAATAATAATGGAGTTGTCAAATAAGGCGACCAAAAGCCTGATGTTATTAAAAAAAAAAAAATCAATGCTAAGATAGAGCGGAAAGCGATTGATACTTGGTTACTCCAGTTCTGTAATACCGTTCTTATGAATCAATTGACCCGTTTAATTTAACTTCGGTTGCATTGATAGGTATCAATGGACGCAGTGACATCGATCCATCCGCCAAAGTTCACAGGGTTCAATTGCACGTACAATTCCTACACAAAAACACGACACGTGTCCTCCGTTTTCACCGGGGGGAGAAAAAAGTGATACACGCGTGCAAGAGAATTGCGGCACACGGGTACAAAAAATTCCAGAGAATCGGAAAGCGAGAAACGAATTGACCGCAAAAGGTCATTCTCCGTTCGCTGGTTTTTTGGACGTATCTGTCGGACTTCGCATCGAATCAGACACATTAATCTATTGTCCAAAAATAATTGGACCGCAATAATTGAGACGTCGAGGATGAGACCTGCGGAGCGTTTCCCACTCATTTCCTCCTTACCGTTAACCCTAATTCTCCCATTCCCGTTCCCATTCCCACCAACGCCCTCATTCCTCTTACCGGCACTCTGCGAACTGGGATCGTCCAAAATCAGACCCTGAGCCTACTTTGCGGTCGAAGTGGAAGAACAGAACAGCAAGGCGACCGGTCACAGGTCAGGCCCAATGAGGGCGTTGTGGCCCTCATCGCTGGTCTCACCGGTCGCGACGGCGAGGTCGAGCCTCGCTATGGCTAGGCGAGGCCTCGCCGTTGTGGTCGCGAGCTGCCCTCGCTGGTGATTGACAGCCTGCCGACGGCAGACCAGAAAGAAGAACAACAACAAATCAAGAAGAAAGAAGAAAATCTAGAAGAATTATAAATGAAAAAATTGTTCTCAAAATCAAGTAGCTATTTTCAAAATTAATTCCGAAAATAATTTTTTACAAATTTGTGCCCGAAAATAAAAAATTTACCAAACGGATTTCTATTTTCAAACTGATTTTAGAAATAAAAGAATAAAAATCTTTATTATTTGGCAACTTGTCAAATGGGCCTTAGCTGCCTAATTGCGGGTGGCCAGGATACCGTGGAAAAATCTCCCCGACTGACAAAATAAGAACGTCAATAAAATAAAAAATTGGAACAAAAATAAAAATAGAGCGGTTCCGATCCGCATATTCGAACCTGAGTGGAGTGGGGTCCGGCTCAGCTTCCGCCAACCAATCCAGTTGGTTCGGCCGAACCCGAAGCCGAACCTCTGCTTCGGACATTTCGGCAACCTGTCGAAAATTAGACAATTATTGTCTTGTCGTCCCTAAGGTCCCATGCACAGTGCCGATGGAGGCATCCCGGGTCGGGTCGGGTCCATTTCGCCCATCTCCCACCCTTCCGGGCCGCCACTCGGGTCTTCTCCCTGGAGTCAATCTTTCCTTCATCTATAAAAGCAGCGAACCACCACCCCATCTTCTCCGCCCAACCAACAGCCTTCCGCCGCTGCAGAAAATCTCTCCGCAGCCTACTCGCCGGCGACCGCACGCTTCGGCCACCCCTAGGGAATCGGAGCCCCGAGTTTCTCGATCGATCGCTCGTGCGAAGGGCAGGGCTTCCTCCGCCTCGAATCGCCGCCGGAGTTGTGTTCGTCGCGGGTGGGGTAAAACCCGGTGGCAGACGAGTTGAGGACATCACGGCTATACACGGCGTAGCCCGGCCTCTCATCCATGCCCGCTCCGTTCGACGCCGCAAGGGTTGCCTGATCGCCGCCTCCTGCGTCGGCAACCCTTCGCCGCACGGCGGACGAGGCGCCCTCCCCTCCGAAGGCGGCAGCCCCTCCGACCTCCTCTTCCTCGCCGGCGGGGGTCCCTCCTCCCTCCTCTACTGCTAGCGTATTTTCTTCTTTAGGGTCTCGTGCTCGTCCCTAGCTACTACGACGTATTCTGCTGCTGTGTACCGAGCGAGTTGCTGGTGTTTTTTTTTTAGATCTCGTGTTTTTTCTCGTACCTGTTCTGGCTGCTTTCGATTCGAACATAGTCGAGAGAGAGTTGAGAGAAGAGGGGTGAGAGAGGATGATGCTCAGGATTAAGAGGGTTCCGACCGTCGTTTCGAATTACCAGAAGGAGGAGGTTGAAGGCGGGCGGGTCGGGGGTTGCGGCCGCAATTGTCTCAACAAGTGCTGCATTCAAGGTGCAATTTTTAAGGAATTTTCCGTCTTCCGTGTTCGTAATCTATGTAAATTGTGCGTCTCCTAGATTGCGTAATTGAGCTGTTGTCTACTCTGGTTTGGGATGGATAATAGGAGCGAAACTCCCGTTATATGCTTTCAAGAATGAGAAGGAAGTCCCTAGCGACAATGCTTTGCTTGGGCATGAGGATGCGGAGCCTCCTGTCGCATTTCTTGACTCCCTTCTGCTTGGAGAGGTAAATTTGTTACCAATTAAGAATAAAGCAAACTCGAAAAGGGATTTTAGCGAGTTCTGAAAGTTGTAGTTCTGTTATCTTTACGTGTTTAGCTCAAGTTGCTCGATATGTGTTAAGATGCTTGTTCTCTTGATTTGCAGTGGGAGGATCGGATGCAGAAGGGTCTATTTCGCTATGACGTCACTGCATGCGAAACTAAGGTCTCTTCCCTGGCTCCATAGTTTTATCTTGTAGCTGTCCCGAGCTTGTGGGTTTCTATCTGATTAAGAAAGGGGATTCGGGGCTCTGATGTGATGATTAGTGTGTTGATTTTGGTGTAGGTGATTCCAGGTGAGTATGGCTTCATTGCACAGCTGAATGAAGGACGTCATCTCAAGAAGAGACCAACTGAGTTCCGCGTTGATAAGGTGCTCCAGCCTTTTGACGGAAGCAAATTCAACTTCACCAAAGTTGGTCAGGAAGAGGTGCTCTTTCAGTTCGAAGCAAGCGAGGATGGTGAAACTCAGTTCTTCCCCAGTGCTCCAATTGATGTTGAGAGTTCCCCCAATGTTGTTGCCATCAATGTATGCGGCTGTCTATTCGAAATTAGATGATTGTCTTGCTTATAATATCTTTTAGGAAGCTTGTTGTCTGATCTTTCTTTTTCTGTATTTGCAGGTCAGTCCTATTGAATATGGCCATGTGCTGTTGATCCCTCGCATCCTGGAGTGCCTGCCACAAAGGATTGATCATGCGAGTTTCTTGCTTGCTCTGTACATGGCTTCAGAAGCTGGAAACCCTTATTTCCGAGTAGGTTACAACAGCCTGGGGGCATTTGCCACCATCAATCACCTGCATTTCCAGGTGTCTACTCGGTCAATTTCTATCTATAATTTGTTGGCTTTGTTGAATAATGACTTGTAAACTTTGGTAGGATAAAAGACATAACTTGATTATGAATATCAAACAGGCATACTATTTGGCTGTGCCCTTCCCTGTCGAGAAGGCTTCCACTCGAAAAATAGCAGCCCTGGACAATGGGGTGAATGTATCTGTACTTCTCAATTATCCAGTCCGAGGTCTTGTTTTTGAAGGTGGAAATACCATACAAGACCTGTCCAATGCAGTTTCGGACTCGTGTATCTGCCTGCAAGACAACAATATACCTTACAACGTCCTCATATCTGATTGTGGAAAGCGTATTTTCCTCTTCCCACAGGTGATCCACAATTTATATTTTTCAATATATGAAGACATCATGAGTATACTCCATGAAAGATTCTAATTAATGTATTGGTGTAATGAGCAGTGTTATGCTGAGAAGCAAGCTCTTGGAGAAGTCAGTATGGAGCTTCTGGACACACAAGTGAACCCAGCTGTGTGGGAAATCAGCGGGCATATGGTCCTGAAGAGGAAGAAAGACTACGAGGAGGCATCCAAGGAGAATGCATGGAGGCTGCTAGCAGAGGTTTCCTTATCTGAGGAGAGGTTCGGTGAAGTGAGCGACCTAATCTTCGAAGCAATCTCTTGCAGCATTGATGATGTTGCTCGATGCTCGCTTGATGAGCCCAATGCCGAACCTCTGGCGGACTTTGCTGCCACCTGCCCCAATATGGTGGGCAGGAAGAATGACTGCCTGGTTCTGCAGTGAGAATTGATCCTTTTGATATTTGCATTGTGGGAGTGTGTGTGTCTGGAATTTCAGTTGCTATGGTCTTCCTGAGGATGCCAGCAACTGCAGAATAAGCGAACTCGGTTTCGTCGTTCTAGTGTCGGGGCGAGTCTTGTGTTGTGTAGTGTCTATGTGGAATGTATCGTCTGTGTTCACCTGAATTATTGGTTGCTGTAAATTACTGTATTGGTACCCTTCTCGGAGATACTATCAAGCATCCTCCGAGAGCATGATATTTCAATCTTCTGCAAAAATTCTAGTTCAGATCGATGTTCATCCCTTTCAAATAACTGCTAGTCTTCCTCTTGCCTGAGGAAGACAGACTACTTTTCCCAGTTCAAAGCATGAAATAAACTTCTTAAAATCACTAAAAATTTATTATGTTGAATGAGCTATGCTCTAATAATTGAAATTCCGTTTTGTTATAGACAAGGTGGATTTCCTTATTTATTGTGATGTTCTTGTGATATTTGTATATAGTCTTTTCCTACGAGGGAGATAAGTGGTAATGATGGTCTATTTATTCTATTATGGAAAAATGACACAAAGAGTTTTTGAATTCTGACTCAATATGTAGTGTGGTTCATGAATTTTTAATTTGTTTAATGTAATTTCTGAAGTTTAATGCGATGTGCAATATAATCCTTGAGCTTTTAATTTGTTCAATGACGTCTTTGGACTTTTAGTACATGTTCAATGTAGTCCTTGAACTACATGAAAATGTTAAATATATTCATTCTATTAATTCAAATTTAGGGATTACATTGAATATTTTCATATAGTTAAGGAATTGCATAAAACATATACCAAAAGTCCATGGACCATTGAACAAATTAAAAGTTCAGTAACTATATTAACCATTGGGCTAAAGTTCAAGAATTACGTTGAACAAATTAAAAGTTTGTAGACCATATTGTATATTAAGCTAAAATCTATGGACTGTTTGTATCATTATCTCTTTTATTTTTGTAAAATTTACTTGGATTGTGAGGAAATGATGAAAATTGTAGTTTAACAAACTAAAAAGCTAAATGTCCTTAACTTAGAGCTAACCGAATTTTTTTAAGTAATTTTAATTTCAAGTGAAAGTGGATTTTTTAATAGAAAATGCTTTCATTTTATTTCTCGATTGTATGGACTTTCTTGAATCATATAAGTTATCTATAACTGGATACTTGGCCTGCGCCTTTGCTTTGACAATTGTGGTGGATATCTTGTTTTCGTTGTAGGTAATATCATCTTAAGATAAATTCCTGATAATTAGGAAAACTAAATATCATGGTAATAAATGAATTCTAAATCAACGATGGAATAATCACAAAATAGAATTTATTCTAAATAGCAAAGGTAATTTTCTTATACAATGTTGTGAAATAACGCGAAAATTAATGGATCTTGCAATTCAATAACTTACCTAAAACATCAATGAGGAACAAGAAGTACATTAGAGATTTATTTGGTTCGATTTGAGCATCAATACTATTATGTAGGGAGAGCCAATTGCTAAGAAATTCATTATGGATAAGGGGTGCAGTTGTTTCATAAAAAATATGAATGAATAAAAAATATTTTCATCGTTAGCGAAAATGTTTAGACATAAAATGTTGTTAATATTGAAAACATATTCCATTGACTAATTCAAGCGATATAAGTAATTATTTTTATAAATATGTTTTTCAAATAATTTATTTTCTGCAAAATAAGCGAAGCTCGGGAGAGTACAAATTATACAATGGCTTCATCGCTCAAGTACTACCCAGCCCCCAATCACTCTTAAAATAAACTCACAAATGTTATCTTACAATCTCTGATTGAGAATTGAAAACTTCGAGATAGAAAATCCTAATGGTTTTCTTGTTTATTATGGTGCGTTCATCTCGTAGAGTTACATCTCACATATATGCATAATTGTTGCATCCAAAGTAAGAAATCGGGAAAGCTACCCAAGCTAGGAAATCTACTGGGATGGGGTTTATTTATTTTTTTTTTATCAGAACTAAAGGCTTTTCATTGATGACCAGAGACAGAGGAACCCAGTAACGGGGTATCAAAACAAAGCAGTTCAGTGAGGACCTGCGGAGGACCATACAACCAGTGTTGAGAGAGCTTTTTTTTTCCTGTAAGCCTTTGCTATCCAATCCGCTATTCTATTTGTATTTCTATTACAATATTGGAGCTTAATATTAGAAAAAGAAAGAAGCAGCTCACGTGCTTCGCAGATTAGGGCCCTATGTTCCCACGGCAGTTTTTGTGAAGCTTCCATGTTGTTGACGAAGGTAAAGCAGTCTGACTCCAGAGTCATTTTATCACTCGCCCGAGACAAGAGGAAATTGAGGGTTTCTGTTAAAGCTAAACACTTAGCTTGCTCGGCGGACGAGACGAGGACATCCTTCGCGAATCCGTCTGTCAAGATTCCAGACGAGTTGCGGCACACGTAGGCGATCGATCCTTCGAATGAACCGGGTTGGTAAGCAGCATCTATATTGACTTTGATTTCTCCTCTTTTTGGAGGGATCTAGGCTTCGTTGTCATCACAAATCTTAGCTTCAATTTTGCTGTTGGTGTTGTTCCATTTGCTGAAGTTCCTGAGCATTTGTTGTCCTCTCTCTATCAACGCTTTTGGGTTCGGGAGAAGATTTCTGAATACAAGGCTGTTCTTTGCTTTCCAGATTTCCTAAAGAATGATCGAGACTAGCTCGAAATCAGGTGAGTCTTTGTTGTTTCTGGGTAAGAATTTTAGCATCCAGTCATCTATTCTGGAAATCTGATATTTGGAATTTTGTATGTTCAGAGCAGGCGCTTCGCAAACTCCCCTTGTCCATTAGCAGAGAAGAAACAAATGTTCTGGCATCTCTGCATGTGTTCTGCAGTATGGGCAATTCGGATCATGTACCATCTTCCTTTTGTACAAGTTTTCCTTCGTTGGGAGTGCATTCTAACACACACTTCAGATGAAATTTCTGATTTTGTGTGGAGTATTCATTTTCCAAATTCTGTTCCAGAGCTTAGTTGGGGGTTGATAGGAGGAGGATGTGCTCTGAGTTTCCGTTTTTTCGTTCTTGCGGATGTTGTTATAGCAGCTCTTAATAGAGTACTCCCCTTCCCTTGTGCCAGTCCAGATCAGCTTATCATCGCTCATCTGCGGTCTAATTTGTATTGTGAGGATCTCTTGCATTACGTTTTCATCAAACACCCTTCGCAGGACTGGTTCCTTCCATGTGAGTTCTTCTTGATTTATCAGTTTAGCGACCAATCTTGGATCCCCTACATTCGCTGGTCCCCCTATCCATCCCCATCTTAGCCACTTATTCTCCTTGATGTTGATGTTTTGTCCATTCCCTACTAACCATAATACCGAATCTTCAATTGATGTTCTTCCCATAAGTATGCTTTGCCATCCCCACGATGGTCTGGATTCCTTCTCTGCCTTCCAGAAGCATTTAGTTGGGTAGTAGATACCTTTTAACACCTGACTACACAGAGTTTTATGGTTCTGTACTAGATTCCAAGCCTGTTTTCCCAACATTGCCTTATTAAAGGATATTAAATCCCTAAACCCAAGGCCTCCCCTGTCTTTTCTCTGTTTTAGGATTTCGGCTTTCCTCCGTTGAACTCCTTTTGTTGCGGTTTGATTCTTCCACCATAAGGTTATTATTTTTTGTTCAATTGTCTGACATACTGAAATTGGGATTTTGAAGATTGACATGGCATATCGTGGTAATGCTTGGACAACAGTTTTTATCAGGATTTATTTCCCCACTTTTGACATAGTATTTTCTTTCCACCCTTCGAGCTTCATTTTTACCCTTGCTAGGATCCAAGTGAACATTTGCTTTTTGGAAGCTCCCCAATCAGAGGGGATTCCCAAGTACTTTCTTGTTTTTTCAATCTCCGGGACCCTTAGTTCTTTAGCCATGTTCCTTCTTAGATCATTAGGGCAGTCTTTACTAAAGGAAATACCCGACTTGTTCAAATTGACTGCCTGTCCAGAGGCAAAGCAGTATTGGTTTATGATGCTCGCTAGATTCTGGCATTCTTGTATCTTCCCATCTAGAAAGAAGATTGAATTATCTGCAAAGAGTAGGTGAGAAAGTATAGGGCAGTTTCTATTCAGCTGTATCCCTTTTAATGTGCCGTCTTGCACAGCTTTTTTCATCATCATGGATAGGAAGTTTGCAACCAGGATGAAAAGGTATGGGGATAAGGGGTCGCCTTGTCTTATTCCTCTTGTAGGTTGGAAGTAGGGCAAGGGTTCCCCATTAAGTTTAACACTCAGGGAGGTTTTTGTAACGCATTGTATTATCAAATTTACCCATCTTTCATTGAACCACATTGTAATCATACAAGCCTTTAAAAAATCCCATTCAATCCGATCGTAAGCCTTTTGCATGTCTAACTTTAAGATTGTCTGAAATTTTTGTTTACGCTTCCGAACCCTTATTTGGTGCAAGACTTCCTGGACAACAAGAATATTATCCTGAATTTGCCGTCCTCCTACAAAGGCACTCTGTTCCACTTCCATCAACTCTGGGAGTCATGGTTTCAGTCTATTTGCTAGTACTTTCGAGATGATCTTATATGCGAAATTGCACAAGCTTATGGGTTTAAACTCTTCCAACTTCTCTGGGTTTTTTACTTTTGGCACCGAGGAGATGAGTGTTCTATTCAACTGAGGATCAAGCAAGCCATTAAAAAAGAAATTCCTGACCTATGATACTACTTCCTGCTTTATATCTTCTCAGTAATGTTGGAAGAATTGTCCATTCAAACCATCCGGACCTAGGGCCCTCGAAGAACCAAGCTGGAAGGTAGCTTGCTTGACTTCCTCTAGTGTAACTTGCTTGAGCAGCCTGGTGTTTGTCTCCTCCTTGACTCTACATGAGCAATATTGAAGTAGTGGGGTAAATTGTCTTTGACCAGCTGAGGTATACAGATCCCTAAAGAAGTATAGGATATCGTCTTTATTTGCTCTTGGTCACGGGTCCAGTTCCCTATATTATCCTTCAGCATTGAAATTTTGTTTCTCTGTCTCCTTTGTATAGTTGAGGCGTGAAAGAACTTGGTGTTTTGGTCCCTCCACTTTAACCAATTGATCCTCGAGCGCATAGCCCAATACATTTCCTCCTATCTCCATAGCCTTTGAACCTCATTCCTCAACTTTTGCAGTTGTACTCTTTCATTCCCTGCTGTTGGCTGGTTTGTGATGGACTGTATTTGTTCCATTAGGATCTTTATTTTCCCCTGTCCATTGGTAAACTTCCCCTTGCTCCAGCTTTGTAGGGCAACGGTAGCCTTTCTCATCCTTATCCCGAGGCCCTCGTTTACGGTCGCTGAAGAATACCATGCCCTATTGATTACCTCTTTGCATTCCTCGTCCTCTAATCAGTATGCTTCAAAGCTGAAACTCTTCTTTGTTCTCTTTCGGGCAAGATGGATAGTTATTAGGATTGGGCAGTGATCGGAACCAACAGCCGGTAATGCGCTCATGGTGCTAACTGCTCTATCCAGTCTTTCCTTCACCAGCTCATCTCCTTCACGATTGTTAGACCAGGTATATGCACAACCTTTGTTTTCTAGGTCCATTAGTTCACAGCTGTGTAGAAACTCCCTCAAGGTATGTAGTCTGTAGTGCTCGGCCAATCGTTTACCCACCTTCTCCCAATGGTACATTACTTCGTTGAAATCCCCCAAGCATACCCAAGGTAGCTGGTTTCGCTAGCTAATACTATAGATTTCATCCCACGTCTTGGTTCTTTCTTGGAAAGTTGATGGTGCATGTACAAACGTAATTCTCATCTTCGTTTTATAGACCTCCTCTCCACATTCAATATCTATTACTTCATCTGAAGCGTGTAAGATTGATAGTGCCGCATGAGCATTCCACAAAATTGCTAAGCCACCACTTGTTCCCCTTGGGTTTACAACGAAGCATTTATCAAACTTCAACATCCTCCGTATCCCTTGAATCCTTTCTTCTCGGTTTTTTGTGTCCATAAGAAAAAGTAATTCGGGCCTTTCCTGAGCCACTAGGGCTCTCAAATGATGGACCGTCAGAGATGTGCCCAACCCCTGACAGTTCCAACTTATGATTTTCATAATGGCTCTGGTGGCTTATTAGGGCTAGCCACCACAGCCCATTTTCCAGTACCTTCCACTACCCGGATTGGTGTTTCCAGCAGTTGATCTTCATCTAATAGTGACGTTTTATCCCCTTGAGGGTCATATGGACTGAACCTTATGGTCTTCTTCCGCACGGGAGTTTTCTTGCCACTTAGCTTCTTTTTGTTGGAGTAAGCTTGTGCCATAATGGAGTTCGGTTCCTTGGGAAGTCCTTGGTCATGAACCAAGAACTCGGGAAATTTAAACTGTTGCTCACTTTGATCTTCTGAACTGCTTCTTCTAGTGAGTTTAGTATTTGCGTTATCCTCCTCTACTTGAGGAATTTGCTGGATGTGGGTCAACTGCTCTCTCCATAGATAACTATTTGTCTAGAGTGAGTTGGTGTGTTTGGGATTCTCTCCTCTTCCATCGGTTGTACTAAGTCTTTGCCGTGAAATAACTTTCGAAACGGACTATTGCTACTGACTTCAGCCTTCAGCCAAGGGCTGAAAAGTGTGTCCTCCTCTATGTTCACATCCTCAACACTAAATGGCAACTCCTCACAGTCTAAGGCATAGTGTCCTATTTTTCCACAGGAGAAACAAAAGTAAGAGAGCCACTCGTATTTAAAATCCAACCAAATTTTCTTTCCTTCATTATCAACAAGCATGCCTAACTGAAGGGGTAAGTTGAGATCCAATGTCACTCGCACCCTTCCATTAGACACCATTCCTCTTGTTTCAATTTTAACTTCTTGTACTTAGCCTATATTTCCAGCTACCTCGTGAACAACTTCCACAGAAAGCCACTCGAAAGGGAGCCCTAGAATATGTACCCAGAAGTCACATGAATCGAATCTATAGCTTAAAGCAGAGGTGTTTGGTTCCCATGGTTTCAAGATCAAGAGATTATTCATGAAAGACCAAGGACCAAGGTCCATCATTTTATTACTCACAGCTAGGGAATAAAATGTTATAGCAAAAATACCCTGCTCTAAAGGTGTGAATACTGCACTTTCCACTCTCCACGCTCTCCTCATTGTGTTTTGGAGAGCTTGAAAGTTGATTTTTGGATTTTTTAGTAGTTGCCCTATCAGCGTCAGTCTACCATCCTTACCTTTTGCTGATGCCAGAATACCTTCCACGTTCTTAGTAACTTTGTCTAACCACATTCTTCCTAATCGTTTGTAGAGCAGGGCAAGCCTCTGGTTTGCGTCATCATCCGACTCCATTGGAGTGTACAAAACCCGCCACAGCTATGAAGCCCCGAACTGGACGAGACTAGGATCTCTCACCTTCACCAAGGGGTTCCAACTACAGCGAGAGTTCTTAGGGTGGATTTGCGTGTTCGGATCTTTATGAGTAAACAAGTTGATGGGTTGTGGGTGGGTATATAGATTTCGACTCATTGGGTTGCCGAGAATCAGTTATTGACTCAAAGTGAAAGAGCCAGAAGAGGGAAGTGAGAGAGGAACATTTAGGGTTTACCTTGACTGAACTTGCTTCAAGGGTAGAGGGAAGCCTTCACAAGCGAGTTGCGCCGGAGGTTTTGCGGTTAGGGTTACCTTTTTCTATTCTACCCCGATGGGTAGAGGGAAGCTCTCTCGAGAGAAGAGAGACTATTTTAGTTTGCATGATCAAATTTGAGATATATTCCTGATACAAAATACGTTTTTTTATACAATATTGATCTAATATATGTTAGAAGGGAAGTAATTGCATTATGAATATAGAAATTGAACTCGGTTCCCTGACCTTTCATTATTGTTTTGGAACGTTGCCGTTATTGTGCCGCAGAACGATTTTTTTTTTTCTAGTTGATACACTTAAATTAGTAATTTAACGACTAATGTAGATTGGCCTTCTTTCATTTGTGTGTAAACTTCTTCAATAAATTGTCGCATTAGACAATCTTCTCGTAGCAGTTCTCGCACATGGTCAAAATATATATGTTGCTGGTCTTTGAAAAACGAATTTTTCGGAAAAATAAAAATTTAAAAATTACGCATATGAACGTTATAGACTGTAACAGAAAAAAAGGAAAACAAACATATTAAGGTATGCTTGCAAATATATACCTATGCAAAGTGCAAACCAAGTTACCACAAATACATTTTTTATATTTTAAATTACTACAAATTATTTTATAATTTTATTTTTTAAACCAGATGCATTTTGATATTTTTTTTCTATTTTTACTTGTAATGTTCGAGTTAAATGAATTTTCATAAAAGTAGGGGTGTAAGAATCGAACCGAGATACGAACCGAATCGAACCGAACCGAAAATTTCATGCATTTCGATTCAGTTTCGGTTTCCATTTGGATAATCAAAATTAATCAATTTTTTTTTCAATTTGGACCGAATCGAATTGAACTGAAATTAACACTTCGATTTTAGCCCTAAAACTAAAAGCCCTATCTCGCCCTCGCGCTGCATCTGCCATCTCCTGCATCGACTCAAAGCTTCTGCATTTGGTCTTTCGAATTTCTAAATAGGATAGGACTGGATAGGATAGGATAAAAAATCTTGGGATTTTTTCATATTCTATTCACTATTTGGTAGATTACGGATTTAAAGTCGGATAAGATAATTTATATGTTTATTTTTTGCTATTCACAGGTCCATAGGAGTCGGTAAAGGAAAAAAAACTGAGAAATTTTTTTGGTGAAAACGCACAAGTTGTGGGGATGAAGATGACGGCGAGTGGAGTGTAGGATTTTTGAAAAAAAGGCATTAGAAATCCTATCCGGGTCTATCCTCTCCCTCGAATTTTTTTATCCGAGCTATATCCAGATTATATCTAATCTTATCCTATATTGAATCACCACCAAACACAAAATAGTATAAAATATATATTCTGGCTTTTATCCGGTCGACCAAACGTAGCCTCCAACAATTTGTCTATCGGCGCAGACTCCTGCGTTGCTCAAAGCAAGAAGCCTCCAACAATTTGTCCTCCTGCGACGTCAGTACTCGGGTTCAAAGCGTACATCGGTTGCTATGTTCAAGATTCGGCTCCATCATTGCTTTTGCTCCAGGGATTGAGCGGTAAGTTTGTCGCTTCGTTCGTTGTTGCTTCTTATTCCTTGTATCGTCTCTTGTTGTTCCCCGAGCGTTTGAGGAGGTTTTTGGGGCGAGGGGCTTGCGGATTGATTGAGTTCTTATCGGCATGATTTTGTGTCTCGAGATTGATTCTTGGAATTATGGAACCATTAGGTTGTAGCTGCTGTTCTTAACTTGTTGTTGCGTGCAAATCTTCGAGTGAAGTTTCTGGTTGTGCGCGTAAGGTGTTCGATGAAATGACGATGAGAAACCCATTTGACGTTATATGCATTTGCACTGAGTTGGAGTTTGATGCTACAAAAGAACCGGTCAAAATCTACCTTTAGCAGTATGACCAAAAAAAAAAATATATTTTAACAGAATGAACAAAGTAGTCTGTTTGAGGAGCTTAAGTTGTCCAGACAAGGTGCTGCATTGCCCTCGGAAGATGGGTTTCATGACTTTTTGCTGATTACCCTCGAGGTTTGTTTTGGGTTGTCATTTTTGAGTGATAAGTTAGCGTGGGCACATTTGGAAGTAACTTGTTTTGGCAAATCTTTGCTTGGAGTTCTCATAGACACGGATGAATGTGCAGTGAAGCCCACTTCTTGCTTCTCTGCGATTGAATGTTCTTCTGATATTGTCATTCTCAGAAGGGGCTTTAATCATATTTGTGTGGACATTTTACTTTTTTACAATTTTTTCTATTGTTATATGGCTTAGTTGTGTGCTTGGAGAATTGAATTCCATCAAACTTGCTTAATAGTGGTGTTCTTGCGTGCACTATCTATTTTTGCACGTAATTCCATCACTTTCATAATTCATCCTGTTCGTTTGGTATTTTTCTTTTCTCATCATAACTTTATCCTTGTGTTTGTTTGTTCCGTTGGACTAGTTTGCTTTGCGTTCATTTATCATAACTATTTAGTAACTTCTGTACTGATGCTTTAATGGCTACCCCTTCTATTATGCTTTTATTTGGATTAAGTATTTGCTTGTGATACAAAGTTTGTTAACTTGACACAGTCACTTGAATTATAATAATTTCAGGTTTTAATTGTCATAGATTGGTAGATGTCTACTTCAATGAGTGAATCTAGTGGCACAAATAGAAGGAGGACGAGATCTACTGCGTGAGAACACTATAAAAGGACTGAAAACCCAGACAAAGCTGAACGTTTATATTGCGGGGCTATTAATTGGTTGTTCTACCTCTCAAGAGACTAGTGCGGTGCGTAATCATTTAGGTAGATGCGTAATCATTTAGGCGTTGTATAGGTTGTGATTTTTGCCAGGCTTGAGAAGTGCATATTTTACGGGTCCTTTCTATGCAACGTGTATACTCACCTGGAAGGTGTTTGAGGAAATGTCCGAAAGAGAGATACCAATGTTCGACTATCTAGGTTGGTGATTGAGTTGAGCGATATAGAAAGCATGGATTTTGATATGCAGTTCGACATTATCGAAAGTGGTTGAGCGTAAGATTGGCTTTCACGTTGTGAAAGTCGTCGGCTTGGGCATGAGGTGATGGTTCTATAATCTGGTGAAGGGTTGTTGGTTTGTTATTTTGTTTGTCATTAGAATGTGACTTATTTCAAAGGTTTAGGATACCCATCTATACTTTGCATGGATTATAGAGTTTATAGTGTCATTTATGGTCTAAAGGCATATTTTAGAGAGGTGCGGATTTTGTGAATGGATGAGAAATTAATATTAGAGTATTAGTTTCTTTATTTACCATACAAAACGGCGTGGTACATATGCAACGACGATTAAAGTCGAAATTCACTTGGCCCATTAGAAAAAAAGCAAATATCCCACGACATTAAAATTCAAAATCTATAAAGTAAATGTCATTAAATATTAAAATGAATTATTTAACTTTAATCTTGTTTGGAATGACATATTGAATTTATTCATTCGGAAGAGTCTTCTAACACAAATTATATTAATGATATCAAATGTCCTAGTTTTATTTTTGGTCGGAACCTAGTTTAAATATGTGATTTTGTTTTTTCGTTTTTCAATTTTAAATAATGAGTTTTTAATCTGTAATATATTTACAATCACTCAACTTATTTTAATTTGTAAGATCGATGATTCTCTTACATAGAATATCATGAATATGTTCACATTTTGACATTAAGGATTCAAATCTAGGAAATAAATGTCATAAACATTAAAAAGAATTATTTAATTTGCATCTTGTTCGAAATGGCGATTCAACAATACGTAATCAAAATTATAAATAGTTGAATAGTGTAAATAACTAAAATATTTTTATAGGAATAAAATGCAAAGACAAGAAAAAAGAAAAAAGAAGAAAAAACAGAAAACCAAGCCATGAAAAAAAAACAAAAAAAAAAAAAGAAAAAAGAAGAAGAAACCAAAAATCGATCCGAATCAAACCCAACCAAATCGGTTTTTCGGTTCGGTTCAATTGAGTTTTGGTTTGGTTTAGGGATGCTTCCTTAACAGTTTGGTTTGGTTCGATTTTTCAAGAAAATTGAGCCGAACAGAACCGAACCGAACCGTTTACAGTCTTAGGGATTGGGGAGTCTTGGAACACATGGCCTGTTCAATGGATCCACCCAGGAATTGGACCACCGGGTCCAATCTGGTCCGGTTCCCCGGTGGGTCGAGAAACCAATGGGTGGTTCCTAGTTCCCAATTTGTGGAATTGGCCCTTCGTGGGGCATTCCTGACCTGATCATCCCTGGTCAATATGCTGGGCTATAGGTGTCTTGTTCATTGCTGTACCAGATCGAAACACTCCTTTCACTTGCAGTGAAGTGAAATGTTTATCGACACTTTTGTGAGTTTAGTTATAAGAAGCTGTTTATGTCTGTCTCCGCTATGATATTTGCTAAGCGTTGGTAGTGAATGGTTGTGTAGAAACGAAGTGCATGTGGTTGAGGACTTTGTGTTGCGTATGTCGTATTTTCCTCATATTTTGCCTTTTTGTGCTGTTTCCCAGCTAGCGTCAATAAGCACTTCCCCGAATTGATCATTAGAAATCTTATTTTCTTATTCTAGTGTCGTGGAAAATTTGATGACCTCTCAAGTACTCTACCCTCTAGTTTGATTGTTGAGTCTCTACTGGTGACATGCCCGAGGCGGAAACCATATGCCAGGTATTAAGGTGCTCTTTTGTGTTGGTGAAATGTACATCTCTGGTAATTTCATAGGTTCTTTTGATACAAAGTAGGTAACATTTTCTTTTGATTATTCTGATGGTCTGTTTTTTTTTTTAGGTTTTTTCCGAAGATTCTTCATAAACATGAAAACATAGTAAAACTACCATCTCCTTTCTTGTTTTAAGGAAATATGAGCTCATCGGTTGGCGAATTTTCTTAGATCAGTCTTTTGCAAATACTATTGGAGTGTCTCTGGTTCCTCTTATGTGAAGTTAGGCCACTCAATTCATTGGAGAGTAGCTTGGGTGTGCCAATAATTTAACTTTTTTAAAGTTGCTTTTGGCCAATGACTTCTCCCAGCGACTTTTAGAGATGAAACTCATTGTTTTCATACATATGACGGTCCCCTGCCAGCATTGTTAGTTTTTTGTAAGTTATAGATGACATCTTGAGTACAGGACCTGCACCTGCCTCTCTAATGATGAGTTATGGGGGGGAGGGTGAGTACTTTTGCTGTGCCCCTTGGCCGTCCCCGAATCGAAACAAATGAGGATAAGATGTCAACTGCTTGTGAGGGACTCCGGTCTTGGTAATGAAATTTTAAATGAAGAGCTGAATGTCAGTTTATATTAGGGATGTGCAAAAGAATCGGGAACTGCCCGAACCGCCCACAACTGGTCAGTATTGGGCGGTTCTCATGGGGACTAGTCCGATTCTCAATTCCAATTAGAACCCGGTAAGTACCGGTTCGGTTCACGGTTCCAATTGTGAAACCGCCCATCTGGACTACTCAGTTAATAGTTTGTGTTAAAAATTCCGAAAACCCTAATTGGCAGTCTCGCTCGGACGCTCCTAGTCCTAGACGATCTTTCTTTTCCGAATCCTCCCAACTCTAAGTCTCAACTATCTCGCTCTCGGCTGCTTCTCGCCTCTCACTCGCCTCACACCTCCTGATATCTACCAGCTGCTCTTGGCCGCTGTTCCTGTCCCTGATGCTGATTTTGGTTCGAGGATGGCTGGTGTTTGCAAGGTGACCACATCCTGATTCTCGTGTTTGATGACGAACAAAAGTTCCTGAAAAAGGAATTTATTTGTTGCGATTTTGCTCTTGCTTTGCAATAAGCTGGATTTTGTGGGACTGTTCGGTTTGTTAGGGATCGCTTGGGTGAAATTCATGAGAAATGATGAATTTGTTCTATGAGGAGATGTGTTCGTTTCCTTGGAGCATCTGTGCTTTTCGATGCTATTTGGATTGCTGCCTGAGATGGGATGGCTTGGTTCAAAAGCCCCCCTTGCACGTGTCTATTTTTCTTGGCTGATTATCGCATATGTTTAGTTTCTGATTGCGTTTGCTTGAACTTGAATTCGAATTTGAGTATTTTTGGAAGAGTCATAATGAATACGAGTCTGATACATCAATATAGGGAACTTGTTTATTTGTAGAACATAAAGCGATTTTATGGAAAACTCACGGGTGGTGAAGCCGAGTGACTATGTATGCACTGTACTGAATTATGTGTTACTGAATCCTTCAGCCTGAAGCTACCTTCAAGCAGTAATGAAGGTGTCCGTTTCCAGATTTTTGGAAATGCACGCCAGTCATTTTTCCAGATTTGTGACCGGCATCCATTTCTAGATTTTTGGAAATGGACTTGCAGGTTTATATCTTGCTTTGGTTCGTACTGTTTCTGGTCCAAGTTCCGCAGTGCACGGGCGGGGATTGGTAGGGGTGTCAGAACCGAACCTAATCGAATCGAAAATTTTGTGCATTTCGGTTCGGTCTCAGTTTCGGTTTGGATAATCAAAATTAATTAATTTTTTTTTTCAATTCGATTTATTTCAATTCGGTTCGGCGAATCGAACTGAAATAAACACTTTGGTTTTAGCCCTAAAACTAAAAGCCCTATCTCGCCCTCGCGTTGCATCTGCCTAGGGCTATCAAATGGGTGGATTGAGTTGGATTTAGGTCGAGTTTGGATCCGGTCGAATATGGTCCGACACATATTGACACATATAATCCGTTTTGACCTATTTTCACACAATGCAATTTTTATGATCAATATCTAACCCAACCCATATCTGACTTTAACTCGTATTATCAAAACACATTAATATTCTAGAAAAATTCATACCCGCCCATTTAACTTATTTCAAGCTTTTCACGAGTATATGTTTTATGGATAAAAACTTCACACCATAGTAAGCAATAAAAAAAATTAGTAAATAAAATAAAAAATGTAAAACCCCTGTAAATCGAAACACGTTTTAATTTCTGGATAGTGCGATCAGACGTGAAAATTATAATTGTGCGTAAAAAACCGATAAAGAGAAACAAAGTCAAAAATGAAAAGGTACCACGACATATTCCTTTTCTTTCCCTTAAAAAAAAAAGGAAAAACCGAATAAACACAAAAAATCCCGAATCACGCCCTCACTCGGGTTGGGATCTTCGGCGGCGGCCGCTTCTACTCGCGGAAGCGTTGGAGCCCCAGCCGCGTCCTCGAGGAGGTTTCCACCGGGTCGAGCGGTCGTCGGCTCAGTCCGAGTCGACGTAGTCGTCGTCGTGGTCGTCGAATAGCGACGTCGTTCGATTGGGGACGGACGGAGTGTCTCGCGGCGGCGGCGAGTGCAACCAAGAGACGATCGGAGGCGGAGGGACGGAAGAAGCGGAGAGGGGGCAGCGAGACTCAAGGGCGAGAGAGAGGCGAGGAGCAGCGGTGGTGCTGCTTCGTCTGCAGAGGGGAGAGTAGCTTGGGTTGAAAGTGGGTTTGTTACTTAACCCACTAAAGCCCATATTTTTTGGCCTTTCTCTTTCTTTAGAACCCGTTTTGACCCGTATTATAAGTTTAAGCTGATCCATTTTCATAAATATGAGTTAAAATATGAATTTGTGATCCATTTTGACAGCCCTACATCTGCCATCTCCTGCGCCAGCTCAAAGCAAGAAGCCTCCAACAATTTGTCCTCCCGCGACGACGGAACTCGGGTTCGGAGCGAACATCGGCAGCTGTGTTCAAGATTCGGCTCCGTCATTGCTTTTGCTCCGGAGATTGAGCGGTAAAGTTCGTCGCTTCGTTCATTGCTGCTTCTTGTTCTTTGTATTGTCTCTTGTTGTTTCCCGAGTGTTTGAGGAGGTTTTTGGGGCGGGGGGCTTGCGGATTGATTGAGTTCTTATCGGCATGATTTTGTGTCCCGGGATTGATTCTTGGAATTATGGAACCATTAGGTTGTAGCTGCTGTTCTTAACTTATTGTTGCGTGCAAAGCTTCGAGTGAAGTTTCCGGTCGTGCGCGTAAGGTGTTTGATGAAATGACGATGAGAAACCCATTTGACGTTAGGTACATTCGCACTGAGTTGGAGTTTGGTGCTACAAAAGAACCGGTCAAAATCTACTTGTTTAAATCTACTTTTAGCAGTATGACCAAAAAAAAATAAATTATTTTAACAGAATGAACAAAGTAGTTTGTTTGAGGAGCTTAAGTTGTCAAGACAAGGTGCTGCATTGCCCTCGGAAGATGGGTTTCGTGACTTTTTGCTGATTACCCTCGAGGTTTGTTTTGGGTTGTCATTTTTGAGTGATAAGTTAGCATGGGCATATTTGGGAGTAACTTGTTTTGGCAAATCTTTGCTTGGAGTTCTCATAGACGCAGATGAATGTGCAGTGAAGCCCACTTCTTGCTTCTCTGCAAGTGAATGTTCTTCTGATATTGTCATTCTCAGAAGGGGCTTTAATCATATTTGTGTGGACATTTATACTTTTTCACAATCTTTTCTATTGTTATATGGCTTAGTTGTGTGCTTGGAGAATTGAATTCCATCAAACTTGCTTGATAGAGGTGTTCTTGCATGCGCAATCTGTTTTTGCATGTAATTCCGTCACTTTCATAATTCATCCTGTTCGTTTGGTATTTTTCTTTTCTCATCATGACTTTATCCTTGTGTTTGTTTGTTCTGTTGAACTAGTTTGCTTTGCGTTCATTTATCATAACTATTTAGTAACTTCTGTCCTGGTGCTTTAATGGTTACCCCTTCTATTATGCTTTTATTTGGATTAAGTATCTGCTTGTGATACAAAGTTTGTTAACTTAACACAGCCACTTGAATTATAATAATTTCAGGTTTTAATTGTCATAGATTGGTAGATGTCTACTTCAATGAGTGAATCTAGTGGCACAAATAGAAGGAGGACGAGATCTACCGCGTGGGAACACTATAAAAGGACTGAAAACCCAGATAAAGCTGAATGTTTATGTTGCGGGGCTATTACTGGTTATTCTACCTCTCAAGGGACTAGTGCGATGCGTAATCATTTAGGTAGATGCGTAATCATTCAGGTGTTGTATAGGTTGTGATTTTTGCCAGGCTTGAGAAGTGCATATTTTACAGGTTCTTTCTATGCCGTGTATGCTCACCCGAAAGTTGTTTGAGGAAATGTCCGAGAGAGAGATACCAATGTTCAACTATCGAGGTTGGCGATTGAGTTGAGCGATATAGAAAGCATGGGTTTTGATATGCAGTTCGACATTGTTGAAATTGGTCGAGAGTAAGATTGCCTTTTACGTTGTGAAAGTCGTCGGCTTGGGCATGAAGTGATGGTTCTATAATCTGTTGAAGGGTTGTTGGTTTGTTATTTTGTTTGTTATTAGAATGTGATTTATTTCAAAGGTTTAGGATACCCATCTATACTTTGCATGGATTATAGAGTTTATAGTGTCATTTATGGTCTAAAGGCATATTTTAGAGAGGTGCGGATTTTGTGAATGGATGAGAAATTAATATTAGAGTATTAGTTTCTTTATTTACTATACAAAACGGCGTTATACATATGCAATGACGATTAAAGTTGAAATTCACTTGGCCCATCAGAAAAATTAATCGAGTTGAGTTATGGAGAATGGTGTCCCTCGTGTGAATCATTTGGTTGTGTGTACTTCTGCTTGTTATATATTCTTCTTGGGCTGCAGACAAGTGAAAAATGAAGAAAGGGATACACCCTCAGATGCAATGGATATCGTATGTGACCCAGAGTGGGAGATTGATGCATGTTATGATGACGAAGATACACAATACTGGCAAAGTTTACCATTTCCGAGCGAAACGTCAGATGGCGCAGAGCTTGGGACAGATTGCAAAATTCAAACGCCGTTATGAGCAGCAGAATGCTGAGGACAATGAAAAGTAGTACCTTTGAAGGTGCAAATAGAAAGTCAAAGTTGACCATTTGAGTGCAAACACTTCGAGTCACGTGTTTCCCACCTTCCGTTTATTAAGTCCACGAAGGAAACGTTTTCATCATTATACAGAGAATGAGATGGAAGATGAAAAGTCTATTTGTCAATAGATTGTTTGGTTTATACTTGGTTTAAGAGATTTTTGTTCTTCCTTAATGATGCATCGGGATTATTCATGCATGTTTCATTTGTCTGGCCCTCTAGTCTGTTCTTGTGAAAGCATTAAACTGGAGCTTGTCCTACAAATGCTCGAATGCTCTTCAATTTGTTGTTGTGAATGATGAAACTATGTAACATCTCGATTAAAAATGTGTAAAAAGAGCCCAATTTAAGGTTTAAGTCTAGGATCATAGATCGTGCCAGTTAAGAAGGCTTTTCAGTGAGACCTTTCTTTGATGACGGTCCGATTGAAATAAGCAATTTTCTGAACAAAGTTTGAAGACTTCCTTTAATGGCATCACTTCAAATCTTGGATTTTGATCGTATGCAGCCAAATAGGGCCCTGGAAAATTGCTCTGATCGACCTTATCCTCAGTCCTACTGGGATGAAGAGTTCAGCATGGTTTTATGCATCAACTCGACTCAATTAGGCACAGTCCGATACTCCGTTTGAGCTTTAGATCAACCTTAGTTTCTCAAGCTTTATCTCGAAGTGACCAAGTTTTCAACCTTAGCTTCTCAAGCTATATCTCGAAGCGACCAAGTTTTCAATACGCTTAAATTTAACTCAACTCGATTAATTAGAAAAATATGATATAAACTCAAGCTCGAACCTTGAAACTCTACTGTACGGTAAAACTCGCCAAGTATTTATAAATTCGATCAAAACATGTAGTAGTTCGATCACTTGATTAGGCATGTGTATTAGTCGAGTATTTTTAAGTCCAAACTCGACATGATTAAATATTCGAGCTATCCAAACTCGAGGAGAATCGAAACCCAGATCGAGTGAGCACTCCTGCTAATGCCGTTACAGCTTTAAATCAGGAACTTAAATAATAATGAAGCAAAAAAGGGCCCTTCATCAACAGCAAACAAAAAGCTAAACCCTCATCACGAATTAAGCAATTCACCCCCCTCGCCAGGGTCACCACCTACAACATGAAACCTCATGGCTCAACCAGGTAAGAAAAACATGAATTCAATCTTCAGTCGATTAATTAGTAAAATATGATATAAAATCAAGCTCGAACCTTGAAACTCTACCATACGGTATAACTCGACAAGTATTTATAAATTCAATCAAAATAGGTAGTAGTTCGATCACTCGATTAGGTCTGTGTATTAGTCGAGTATTTTTAAGTCCAAACTAGACCTGATTAAATATTCGAGCCATCCAAACTCGAGGAGAATCGAAAACCAGATCGAGCGAGCACTTAAGCTTTGCCTAGACATGAGGGTTCTATCCAACATGTGTTATGAATGGTGGCTTTGTCATCTGCTGTGGGTGCATAAGTTAGCAGATTCTTAAGCATCCTATTTTGAGCTTGCACGCAATATCTGCTGCAATGGTCATTAATTTGCTGTAAGTGCTGACCAGCCTAGCTCTTAAACAAGTGCCTGTGGATAATCACTAAGATTAATAATCTTGATGTGGATAGTAAGAATTATTCCATATAATTATCGGTCTGTGGCTGTTTAGTTGTCCTAGTTAGCCTAAACCTGATCAGCTTGAAATCGAACCACATTTTCACGGGAACCTTCTGATTGTTCATGCTCATCTCGGATCATGACAATGACTTGCCTTTTCTAATTTATGTAACAAGACATTGCAATGCACTAGGAGCCTGCTAATGCCGTTACAGCTTTAAATCAGGAACTTAAATAATAATGAAACAAAAAAGGGCCCTTCAACAACAGCAAACAAAAAGTTAAACCCTCATCACGAATTAAGCAATACACCCCCCTCGCCAGGGTCACCACCTACAACATGAAACCTCGTGGCTCAACCAGGTAAGAAAAACATGAATTCAATCTTCTCCCAAAAGATCAAATTAAGCAACGGACCCACCTCCTGACCTTTATATAAGCACAGCACCAAGCTCGCCAATCATCCTAGCACATCATCTCACTACGATGCGGCTACACAATGCGCGAATCCTGTTCTTGTGGCTACTCTTGTTATGTGCATGTTCCGTGACAATGGAAGCTAAGCCGACAACTTCAAGGAATGGGAAAAATGCGACCAATGCCTCATTGTCTCCTTGGCTAAAGACGGTGTTGAAGAACAAGGACAAGGACAATGATCCGAGGGACAAGGATCCGAGGGCCGTCCGGTGCAAGGGCAGGCCATGGATATGCAACCAGGGGTCTCCGCCATTCCGCATGCGGTGCTGCAAGAACCGGTGCGTTGACATCACATCAGACGTCAACCACTGTGGGGCGTGCCTCATCAGGTGCCCTTTCACCTGGCAGTGCTGCTTCGGCCTCTGCAGGAACATAAACATCAATCCGATTCACTGCGGTCGGTGCTTCAACCGCTGTCCCTTTGGGGTCCCATGCCTCTTCGGGTTGTGCGGGTATGCCCGGCCTCTGCCGCCACGCCGCCCAGACCCTTTCAAACCTAGGCCTCCCAAGCCTTACCCGCCCCGCCCCTGGCCTCGCCCGCCCAAGGGCCATGAGCTGCCTGCGGTCGCTTGAAGGCTGAATGTCCATTAATTTGTGTGCGCTTTAATTCCCGTGGTATTGAATTTCATATCTGGATGTTGTTTATTTTTATAATTTCCTGTCTAAATCGATGCTTCTCATGCTTTGTATGGGTCATAGCCCTATACATTATACAGTATGCCTGCGATCCTCCCACCCTCCTAAGAATAAGCTCAGTTCAGGTCTACAATGTCATGAAATTTATCCTCCGGTCTAAGAGGTTATTTTATCAGTAAGAAAAAAGGAGGTCTCGTGTTTTTTGAGTTCACTGTCTATGAAGTGCTTTCATGGTCCAATCTCTCTGCCTTGATACTCGTTTGTTTTTGGCTCAGGCTTGATGGTATGCTAAAACCATAACGACATGACCTAACATAAGAATGTAGGCTAACCCATTTGGGGAAAACATGCTACCGAACAAGATTATCTATGTTCAAGTTGCTATGGGCTTCCCGAGGATCCAAGCAACTGCAGAATAAGCGAACTCGGTTTCGTCGTTCTAGTGTCGGTGCGAGTCTTGTGTAGTGTCTATGGGGAATGTATCGTCTGTGTTCACCTGAATTATTGGTTGCTGTAAATTACTGTATTGGTACCCTTCTCAGAGATACTATCAAGCATCCTCTGAGAGCATGATATTTCAATCTTCTGCAAAATTTTTAGTTCAGATCGATGTTCATCCCTTTCAAATAACTGCTAGTCTTCCTCTTGCCTGAAGAAGACAGAGACTACTTTCCCCAGTTCAAAGCATGAAATAAAACATCTTAAAATCACTAAGAATTTATTATTTTGAATGAGCTATGCTCTAAAAATTGAAATTCAGTTTGTTTTAGACGAGGTGGATTTCCTTATTCAGTGTGATGTTCTTTTGATATTTGTATATAGTCTTTTCCCATGACTGAGATAAGTGGTAACGATGGTCTATCTATTCTATTATTTAAATTTTACTTGAATTGTGAGGAAAGGATGAAAATTGTGGTTTGACAAACTAATAAGCTAAATGTAATTAACTTAGAGCTAACCGGTTTGTTTTAAATAATTTTTAATTTCAAGTTAAAGCGGATTTTTTAATAGAAAGTGCTTTCGTATCAGTTCTCAATTATATGGACTTTCTTGAATCATTTAAGTTATCTATAACTGGATACTTGGCCTGCGCATTGCTTTGACAAATGTGGTGGTGGCTATCTTCATAGCAATTATTTTCTCGTTGTAGGTGATATCATCTTAAGATAAATTCCTGATAATTAAAACGTAATAAATGAATTCTAAATCAACGACCGAAAAATCACAAATAGAATTTATTCTAAATAGAAATAATACAAAAAATTAACGGATCTTGCAATTCAATTGTAAAACAAAATGAATAAATTACCAAAGAAATTAATGAGGAACGAGAAGTAGATTAGAAATTTATGTGGTTTGGTCCGAGTGTCAATACTACTCTAGAGGGAGAGCCAACCGCCAAGAAAGTCACCGTGAATTGGGAGTACGTTTATTTCACGGAAAATAAATAATTTTGAATACATTTTTTTGAAAATGATCGCTTATATCGTTTACAAAATGAACGAATGAAAAATATTTCATTGTTAACAAAAAATGTTGTTGGTAATAAAAATATTTTTCCTTGACTGATTATTTTAAGCGGTATAAAATATTATTTTATGAAAATAGTTTTCAAATCATTTATTCTCCGCGAAATAAGCGAACCTCAAAAGAGTATAAATTTTGCAATGGTTCCATCGCTCAATTACTTCCTAGCCCCTCATCACCTCCAAAATAAAACTTATAAGTATTATCTTACAATCTCTCACTAAGAAATGAAAACTCCGAGATAGAAAATCCTAATAGTTTTCATGTTTGCTATGGTGTGTTCATCGCGCAGAGTTACATCTCACATATGTACATAATTGCTGCACCCAAAGTAAGAAACCGGGAAAACTACTCATGCTAGGAAATCTACTGGGATGGGGTTTAGTTTATAGACTCAAATTCAAGACATATTCTCAATACAAAGCATATATTTTTTTTATACAATATTGATTTAGGGATATCTAAGCTTTTAATTTGCTCAATGTGATCCCTGGACTTTCGGTACATGTTCATGTTTAATGTATTCCTTCAATCAAGGACTATTTTTTTGTAGTACAGAGACTGCATTGAACATGTACAAAAAATTTACGGACAATATTGAACAAATTAGAAATTCAGGGACCACATTACACTTTGGGTTAAAGTTTCTCTCTCTCTCCTGTGGATCTGCTTTCGCTTCGCTCTGGTCTCTCATCCTTGTTTCTTTGATTCCCTGCTTTGGCGTGTTAAGAGGCGTTGCCCATTAGCTGAAAATCGTTGTAGGGATATTAGCAATGGTTCAGCAGTAGTTGGGGTTGGGGATATCGCTGTAGGGCCAGCAATGGTTAAGCAACCAGTTCTGGGATATCACCCACTTAGCTGAAAACAAGGGGGTGGGGAGCCGAATCATGAGAAGCAGAAATCTTCAGGTCCTTTGAGATTTGCTTATTCGTGTGTTAAGAAATGCGCGCGTTTTCATTCGAATATGTTCGCGGTTAATCTTCCCTTCCGATTACTGTGAAGAACAAAACAGGGTCATAACTGCACGTGTTTCTGTCGATGGGCGACAATCACAGCTAACCCTCGAAGAGGCAATCCGATTCAGCAGTGAAGTGAAATCGTTCTTGCGAGTTTAGTCATGAGAAGCTGTTCATGTCTGTCTCCGCTACGGTATTTGCTAAAGGGTGGGTAGGTTGTGAATGGTAGTGCAGAAACGGAGTGGATGTGGTTTGAGGCTGGGGACTTTGGAGTGCGCATGTCGTCTTTCCCTCATATTTTGCCCTTTTGTGCTGTTTCCCAGCTAGCGTCATTAAGCACTTACCCCTAATCGATCATCCCCGACGAATGGAAGTGTGGAAATCTTGTTTTCTTATTCTAGTGTCGTGGAAAATTTGATGAGCTTTTCAGTACTCTACCGTCTACATTGATCATTGAGTCTCTACAGATAACGTGCCCAAGGCAGATATCATGTGCCAGGGACTAAGGTGCTCTTTTGTGTTGGTGAAATGTAGATTTCTGGTAATTTCATAGGTTAGGTAACACTTTATTTTATTATTCTGATGATCTGTTTTTTTAAGTTTTTTATTCCCGATAATTCTTCGTGAGCATGAAGATATAGTAAAACTACCTTCTCCCTTATTGTTTTAAGGTAACGAGCGCATCGGTTGGCGAATTTTCTTAGATCAGTCTTTTGCAAGTACTATTGGAGTAACTCTGGTTCCTCTTAAGTGAAGTCAGGTCACTCTATTTATTGGAGAGTAGCTTGGGTGTGCGAATAATTTAACTTTTTCAAAGTTGCTTTTGGCCAATGACTTCTCCCAGTAATATTCAGAGCCGAAACTCATTGTTTTCATACTTAGGACGGTCCTCTGCCAGCATTGTTAGTTCTTAGTAAGTTATAGATGACATCTTGTGTACAGAACCTGTCTCTCTGATGATGAGTTACGGAGAATGGTGTCCCTCACGTGAATCATTTGGTTGTGTCTTGTGTCTACTTCTGCTCGTTATATATTCTTCTTGGGCTGCAGATAAGTGAAAAATGAAGAAGGGGATACACCCTCAGATGCAATGGATATCGTATGTGACCCAGAGTGGGAGATTGATGCATGTTATGATGACGAAGATACACAATACTGGCAAAGTTTACCATTTCCGAGCGAAACGTCAGATGGCACAGAGCTTGGGGCAGATTGCAAAATTCAAACGCCGTTATGAGCAGCAGAATGCTGAGGACAATGAAAAGTAGTACCTTTGAAGGTGCAAATATGATGTCAAAGTTGACCATTTGTTTTCTAGGTTCGATCCTTTTTAGAGCAAACACTTGGAATCTTATGGTTATTGCACGTTTCTCACCTTCAGTTTAATAAGTCCAGGAAGGAAACGTTTTCATCTTTATACAGAGAATGAGAAGGAAGATGAGAAGTGTATTTGTCAATAGATTGTTCGGTTTATCCTTGGTTTAATAGATTTTTGTTCTTCCTTAATGATGCATCAGGATTATTCATGCATCTTTCTTTTGTCTGGCCCTCAAGTCAGTTCTTGTGAAAGCATCAAACACTTGGAGTCTTATCGTTATTGCATGTTTCTCGCCTTCAGTTTAATAAGTCCAGGAAGGAAACGTTTTCATCTTTATACAGAGAATGAGAAGGAAGATGAGAAGTGTATTTGTCAATAGATTGTTCGGTTTATCCTTGGTTTAATAGATTTTTGTTCTTCCTTAATGATGCATCAGGATTATTCATGCATCTTTCTTTTGTCTGGCCCTCAAGTCAGTTCTTGTGAAAGCATTAAACTGGAGCTTGTCCTACAAAATGTTCGAATGCTCTTCAATTTGTTGTCGTGAATGATGAAACTATGCAACATCTCAATGAAAAATGTGTAAAAAGAGTCCGATTTAAGGCTCCGTTTATTTGGCGGAAAATATTGTGTTTTTGGAAAATATTTTCCTGAAAATCATTTTTCTGGAAAATATTTTCCAGGAATATAATTTTCCGGTATTCAGCAACCAATATGAAAAAGTTTGGGAAAATATTTTTTGCGGGTGGCAGCGGGCAGCGGCGGCGGTAGCGGCCGGAGGAGGGAAGGAGGAGTTTGGTGGAAAATGATTTCCGCTTTTCAAAAGCGGAAGTCATTTTCCATAGACTTAGGCTATTTTGTGAGGGAGGGAAGGACCCCGAATACCAGAAAATCCGGAAAATATTTTCTACTAAACGTACAAAGCCTAAGGTTTAAGTCTAGGATCATAAATCATGCCAGTTAAGAAGGGTTTCATTGAGACCTTTCTTTGATGACGGTCCGATTGAAATAAGCAATTTTCTGAACAATGTTTGAAGGCTTCCTTTAATGGCATCACTTCAACTCTTGGATTTTGATCATATGCAGCCAAATAGGGGCCTGGAAAATTGCTCTGATCAACCTTATCCTCAGTCCTACAGGGGTGAAGAGTTCAGCACGGTTTTATGCATCAACCTGACTCAATTAGGCAGAGTCGGATACTCCGTTTGAGCTTTAGATCAACCTTAGTTTCTCAAGCTTTATCTTGAAGCGTCCAAGTTTTCAACCTTAGTTTCTCGAGCTTTATCTCGAAGCGACCAAGTTTTCAATACGCTTGAACTTTAACTCCACTCGATTAATTAGTAAAATATGATATAAAATCAAGCTTGAACCTTGAAACTCTACCATACTGTATAACTCGACAAGTATTTATAAATTCAATGAAAACAGGTAGTAGTTCGATCACTCGATTAGGCCTGTGTATTAGTCAAGTATTTTTAAGTCCAAACTAGACCTGATTAAATATTCGAGCCATCCAAACTCGAGGAGAATCGAAACCCAGATCGAGCGAGCACTTAAGCTTTGCCTAGACATGAGGGTTCTATCCAACATCTGATATGAATGGTGGCTTTGTCATTTGCTGCGGGTGCATAAGTTAGCAGATTCTTAAGCATCCTATTTTGAGCTTGCACACAATATCTGCTGCAATGGTCATTAATTTGCTGTAAGTGCTGACCAGCCTAGCTCTTAAACAAGTGCCTGTGGATAATCACTAAGATTAATAATCTTGATGTGGATAGTAAGAATTATTCCATATAATTATCGGTCTGTGGCTGTTTAGTTGTCCTAGTTAGCCTAAACCTTATCAGCTTGAAATCGAACCACATTTTCACGGGAACCTTCTGATTGTTCATGCTCATCTCGGATCATGACAATGACTTGCCTTTTCTAATTTATGTAACAAGACATTGCAATGCAGTAGGAGCCTGCTAATGCCGTTACAGCTTTAAATCAGGAACTTAAATAATAATGAAACAAAAAAGGGCCCTTCAACAACAGCAAACAAAAAGTTAAACCCTCATCACGAATTAAGCAATACACCCCCCTGGCCAGGGTCACCACCTACAACATGAAACCTCATGGCTCAACCAGGTAAGAAAAACATGAATTCAATCTTCTCCCAAAAGATCAAATTAAGCAACGGACCCACCTCCTGACCTTTATATAAACACAGCACCAAGCTCGCCAATCATCCCAGCACATCATCTCACAACGATGCGGCTACACAATGCGCGAATCCTGTTCTTGTGGCTACTCTTGTTATATGCATGTTCCGTGACAATGGAAGCTAAGCCGACAACTCCAAGGATTGGGAAAAATGCGACCAATGCCTCATTGCCTCCTTGGCTAAAGACGGCGTTGAAGAACAAGGATCCGAGGGACGAGGATCCGAGGGCCGTCCGGTGCAGGGGCAGGCCATGGATATGCAACCAGGGGTCTCCGCCATTCCGCATGCGGTGCTGCAAGAACCGGTGCGTTGACATCACATCAGACGTCAACCACTGTGGGGCGTGCCTCATCAGGTGCCCTTTCACCTGGCAGTGCTGCTTCGGCCTCTGCAGGAACATAAACATCAATCCGATTCACTGCGGTCGGTGCTTCAACCGCTGTCCCTTTGGGGTCCCATGCCTCTTCGGGTTGTGCGGGTATGCCCGGCCTCTGCCGCCGCGCCGCCCAGACCCTCGCAAACCTAGGCCTCCCAAGCCTTACCCGCCCCGCCCCTGGCCTCGCCCGCCCAAGGGCCATGAGCCACCTGCGGTCGCTTGAAGGCTGAATGTCCATTAATTTGTGTGCGCTTTAATTCCCGTGGTATTAAATTTCATATCTGGATGTTATTTATTGTCATAATTTCCTGTTTAAATCGATGTTTCTCATGCTTTGTATGGGTCACAGCCCTATACATTATACAGTATGCCTGTGACCCTCCCACCCTCCTAAGAATAAGCTCAGTTCAGGTCTACAATTTCATGAAATGTATCCTCCGGTCTAAGAGGTTATTTTATCAGTAAGAAAAAAGGAGGTCTTGTGTTTTTTGAGTCCACTGTCTATGAAGTGCTTTCATGGTCCAATCTCTCAGCCTTGATACTCGTTTGTTTTTGGCTCAAGCTTGATGGTATGCTAAAACCATAACGACATGACCTAACATAAGAATGTAGGCTAACCCATATCGGGAAAACATGCTACTGAACAAGATTATCTATGATAATGGGAAAGATCAAGGCTAATTCAAGCCAGCCTCTTGCAACACTGCAGTTTCCACCAGGAAAATCCTCTAGACGAGAACAAACTACTCCAAAATCGAAACAAAACTCCCTCCAAAGAGAAGAGAAAAATAATTGAACAAAACTTTGAACCGCTACACAACAGAAGAGCTAACCGTAAATGGCGTTTGGTCTCAAGCCCCTTCTACTTGTCCTCGTAAGTAGAACTTGGAAATATTGTTTGGAGGCTCGGGAAAGGTACCAAAACAGAGTAATAGAAACTTTAGCATTGCTTGCCGTCACCAGAATCCACTAGAAATCTGTTATTGATGCAATGAGCAATGATGGTACACATAGTCATTAATATGAAAAAATTTACAAAATCGTGGCCAACAGAGGGTCCTCGACATTCTTTAGATGCAATTAGTTATCTCCCACCATGGTGAAACAGAACATCAAGGGAAAAATGAAAAATGAGAGAGAGAGAGAGAGAGAGAGAGAGAGAGAGAGAAGGATCACTCAAGCACCAAGCAACATAAACATCTTCTTTATCTGAGAAGCTGTGTATCTGTTACAAAAAGCGGAGGAAATTACGGATTACAGCATAATGGATATAATTGAGCACAAAGCTATCACTCACATATGCGTTTGCCAACCATCGATACTTACTAATAAGTAGGGAAGCTAGGATCCACATCCCGCGCCCAGGACTCCAGTCCCCCAATGATATCCTTGGCAGAAGTAAAGCCTATCTTCTGAAGGTAGTTGACAGCCCTCTGTGAATCGTTACCTCTTCGGCAAATCACATAAAGGCTCGCATCCCTCTGGCCCTCTGCTTCCTTTAAAGCTGATGAGATTTCAGCTACTCTTTTCTCTAAGGTCGAGAGCGGAATGTTCAGGGAATTGGGAAGAGATACAATCCTGAAGTGGTGCTCAGGGCGGACATCGACCAGTATATGCGCTTCGCCGTTTTTAAGTCTCTCACCGTAGTCTGTACTGCTTATCCTGGAGTCTCCCGAGAGCAAATTTAACTTCGGAGGGGCAGACTGCATCCAATAGAAGATCATTGGGACAGAGAATCTCTTCAATTAAGCATAAATAATCAGAAGAACACATATTACCGCAAACAATGGGGACATTATAAAACATGTCAACGTAATAGAAGTACAAGAAGAAATACACCCTTGATAGGATCATGCCAAGGCAAGAAGAAGAGCAGAAGAACACATATTACCGCAGACAATGGGGACTGGGTGAAATTCTCATAGTCAAATTCTTGAAATTGTTGACGTGTAAATGTTGCATTCTCTCCACACACTTCACAGTGCAAACACCTGCCTCTTATCTTGACCTATACATACAAAAGAGAAACAGGAAATAGGTTGGAAGCTCTTAGAGTATTTCACAAACAACATACCAGAAGAATGATCTGTTTCAAAAAAAATCTGAGTTCATAGCATAATGTGATGATGCATACAATTCGTATCCGTCCAGATAAAGCATCAAACAAAAGCATCCTTCCCACTAGTGGTTCACCAACTGCACTTGCAATCTTTATTGCCTCGAGTGCCTGAAGACAGCCAATGATACCCGGTACTGAAAAATTCACAATAAGGAATCACTCTCAAGATCTTGCCCAATAACATTGGAAAATAATGCTGTTTCCCTATAGTTCCTATCTCCATTAATGACCACTAATAGGAGAATGCGGAAAATACAATCTCCACTCAAGACCATACATCGCAAGAATGAACAGGAAATTCCACAAGCCATCCTAATTGAGGCCACTTACCTACTCCTAGAACTCCACTGTCAGAACATCGCTGGCATGCTGTCGTCGGTGGTGGAGTAGGAAACAAGCATCGGTAGCATGGACCTCCATTGCAGTTATAAACTGTGAGCTGTAAACAGGTAATTTACGTTTCTGTTAATCTCACAACTATTTCTGGTCCTTCTGAGGAAAAAAAAAATGCAATTCATAATTTTGTATTGAAGTAGCTGCTAAGCTTACCTGCCCCTCCAATCCTAGTGCAGCACCTGATACAAGAGGCTGCGCTTTCAAAAGAAGCAACTCATCACAATTACAGCTAGAATGCTAGGCACATAAAAGATTGACTTGCTTCTCTACGCTCAATCAACATGTCCAATCAATAAACCCAGAAGAAGTACAAAGCTCTTATTGTGATACCTCAGCTCAATTATCAAGGAGCATCAACATTTAATAAGGAAAGAATTAATTGTTACATTTACATTTCTTAGGTGCACACTATCATAGGAAGGCTTATTCTGGTAGATGATGTGTATCAAGCTATAAGCCTCGCTGCTAGGGACATTTCAATTTTCACGGAAGGAGTCAGAAGTCAACTGGTGACTTGGTGTCTTTGCCAAGTAAAAGCAATCACAGGCCTGACAAAAAACCACTATACCTTCCCCAACACAACACAGCAATCGCTGATCATGTACCGGCTTGGAGCATTATCCGTTGCATCTACCACAATGTCATACCTAGCAAGCACAACAGACGTGAAAATCAAGATACTTCAATCACCGAGAAGTGAGAAGGGAGAAAAACCCAAAAGTCGAATGTGAAAAGAACATGTCCAAAATAGCATATCATCACTTCCAGCATACTTGCTCAAGATTTCCAAGGCATTGGAAGTGCGTAAAGCCTCTCTGTGTTCAACGATCTGGACAGTTGAGTTGATGCTGAAATCATATCAATATCTCATCAGAATACAATAAAATTCCAATTAAAATACAGCATATGAAATTTCAGAAAAAAAGGACAGAAAAGAAAAGAGTCGTCGGTGTCACGTACGCACGACAAGCAGCAGCAGCAGACTCGACCTTTGCCCGGCCTACATATGCTTCGGTGTGGATAATCTAAAGTACAATGGTACACAAGGAAGCAGGTCATGTCGCGAACTCACGACAGCGGAAAAACAGCCAAGAAAGACAAATGCGCAAGCTGAGATCGTGACTGTGCTCGAGAGCAAGTTCCAGCGTGTACCTGCCTGTGCATATTATTAAGCTCTACCACATCGTTGTCGACGATACCCAACCGACCTGGGCTTAGCCACCAAACATACTGAGCTCAGCAGATGACAAAACTACAGAGCCACGGTTTACAGGCGAGCTACGAAATCAATCATCAATCGAAAAATGTAACGGCTCGTCACGCAAAACAGAACATACCGACTCCGCAAGCCGCGAGATATAACAGAGCCGGCGATCCCAATCCTCCGGCTCCAACCACTAAAATCGACGACTTCAAGAGATTCGACTGCGCTGCGCAAATCAAGCGAAGAGCTACGTAATTAGAACAAACTCGCGGCAAATCAAAAGCCCGCCCATCGATTGCGATTCGAGGTAGAATCGAACCTCGAACTCCAAAAGAAGGGAGCAAGAGCTGACGGCTGTATCGGTGGATCATCTCCGGCGAGAGGCCGTGCCCGAGCCCCGGATCGTCGACGGTCGCCGCCGGCGGGCACAAGCCGTTGCTCGAGACGGCGCCGCCCCGGGGGCAGCTGGAGCCCTTGAGCTGAGCCTCGAGAGCTGAGATCTTGGCCTCTATGTCGCTCTTCGCCGCCTTCAGGGCATCGATTTCGCCGAGGATTCGCGCTGCGTCGGCGCCGCCGGAATCCATCTCGCTCTCTCTCTCCTCGAGACGGTTGAGCGCGAGAAGCGATGGAGATACGAGACCGAGACCGAGACGGAGAGGGAGACGGGCGGGGAGGGCCTTCGAAGGTGGCAAAAACCCTAAGCTTTTGGATGTTGAAGAAAGAGGCAACGCCAGGGAAAGAGACGAGTGAAGGGTTTTGACTTTTGAAGCCGTTGACTCCTGTACACTGTGATTAACAAATGATGATGCGCCGGCGCGCCACGTCAGCTGACAAGGTCCCAGAAAATGTTAGGTAGCCTCGCCGCACCACGTCGGTTTAGTCTCGAGCCACTTACTTGTCAACACGTGGCGCCACGTCAGGGAGTCATCCCTCACTAGATTCGAGCATTCACTTTCTCTCTCAATCGCCAACAAGTTGCTCCGAGAGAGATAACAGAGCAAGAGAATCTTAAGTTTAAGCAGACTCTATCTATGAAGAATCAGAATTGCACCAGAAATCGAAAAAGAGGCTGTTTATAGTCTCCCTTTGCATTCCAAGGAGCACCTCGAAAACCCTGAATACTCTTGCCACAAAAAAACACTTAATTTCGTATCTCGATCGATCTTTAATGATTTGTCGCGTGACAAATATAGAGACGGATATGCACGGTAGATTTGATGATAGGGAATTTGGTCCATTTTTTTTTTTTGGAGCCATGTGGATATTTGTGCCCTGCTGCTGGTAATAGTTGATGAAATAGATTCGACCGATTAAATGTTTGCAATTGCACCGTTGATTGAAAAAAAAAAAATCAAGCAATTTTCGCACCTCTAAAATCCCCTTGGATGGGCCTATTCGAAAGATCGCGATCCAAACTGGGCCCGGTCTCGGCCCAGACCCTTCCGGCCCAGTGATTTCGAGCCCAAAAGGCCCGCCCCCACTCCGTCTCTCTCTCGCTCTCAAATCAGAAACCCGTCGCCCCTGCCGCCGGAGACGCGCTAGGCCGGCGCGTGGAAGTCCGAGAAATGAAATAAGTCAACGCCCCAAATTATTATGACAAGATCCTTTGTTTAAAAAAAAAGAAAAGAAAATCGGTACGACCAAATCCAATTTTCTTTGGTTTGAAAAATGGAGACTTTAGAAAAAATAATCCTAGGATAACCGACGAATCTGTGGGGACAGGAGGCTCGTTTTGTATAATTTTCTTGCAAATAGCGCATACGTAGATGTAGACGTAGACGGAGACGGAGAAAGTAGTGCTGTAACTTTAAACATTAATGGTCAATGAGTATGGCATTGCTATAATTCTATTGATATTGGAAGGGTCCGCCATGACTCTTAAAAAGTTCTCATCATTATCGATTCTAATGTGCTGCAATATCGAAACGCGTATTATTACAAACAAATAAAAGGTTTATATCATGAAAAAATACCAAACGGATATATAAATGACAAATTTACTCTAAACTAATTTTTTGACCACAAAAAATCCTAAATTAATACATTTGTGACAAATTCATCCCCTATTAAATTGAATTAATACGACGAAAAATTACAAATTGAAATATATATAAACTCCAAACCGATACACCCGTTAAATGTCACGTGTCATCCAACTCAGAAATTTGATGGTAAAATTTAAAGAAAACTAACGAAGGGTAAAATTATCCAAGGTAAATAAATTTATGATTTTTGGTGGAAGTAAATTTGTTATATGTGTAATAGTTTATAATTTTTCGTGATATTAATTAAAAAAAGAAGAAGATATTTTAGGTGGTCTTCCATCTCGAAAACCCCAATTTCCGTTGGCCACAAAGAGGGCGTGGCGATGATTTTGCATTTTCGGATTTCTTTTGGGCTTCTCGGAGCCGCAATTGGAGGAACCACGGAGAGTTGATGAGGTAAGGATTTAAGGGGAGAAGTGGTGGAGAGAAAGGTGCATGAATCTCTGAGGACTTCGACGCGTTTGATGTTTCCCTTCTTCCTGGGATGTTTGTTCGTTCATCATTCGGGATGCATGTTACCTGAAAAGGGGACAACAACGATCATAGAAGGTGGACGTAATCGCATTCTTTGATAGTAAACGGTTTCGGATTCCTTACAGATTCCTCACGAAACTTGCCCATCGAAATAGGTTCTGCATTTTTTTGGAACTTGAAACTTGAAACTTGAAACTTACTCTGCATATCTTGGAATCTAGAACGTACTCCATCATAGATTCTGGGGTCTTCCCAAATTTTATCTACATTTATAATTGGACGATTGCATTGCATCATCACCTTTAATGACTACTATTTATTATTACAATCTACTGACTACAACTTATATTTAGATATACAAATAATATAAAAAATTAACAAAGTAGAAATCCCAGTCATTAATATCGTCAGAAATAGAAACTTAGATCAGTACACTCATCATCGAATGCCATAGAATACCGCAGAATTGCGCAAAGGTATAAAACAAGAAAACCACACAAACTTGTTCCAAATTTCAGGTTTTAGACATCCGTCGGAACCGATTCTCTAATTTTTAAAACCTAAAACCAGTCATTCATACCTTGAAACTTGGCATCAGACCGATTCCCACCTATCTCTAAAATCATGCTCACCCCTAGCATCAATAGATAGCCGAAGGCCAAAAAAACACCCCAAAACGATGAGTGGAATGCACGAGGGAAAGTGTCGGACTGTGCTCAAGTCAAGCCTCTTTTTCTTTTTCTTTTTTTCAAAATTTCGAATCATTAGGAAATGAACCAACATATAAATTAACAAATTAATTTTCTTTTTATTTCTATACTTTGGAATATTATCTTTGTATAAATGAACATGTACACAGCACGACGCACTAAAAGCTATATTTTTTAGATTGAGGCACGCGATGGCAGGTCAAAGGAGTTAACACCCTCATCAGTATCGCCCAAATCTAAGCTACTCAGTCTAGCCAATGCACCAACCAATGTCGCTGTGTTGTAAGTGCACGCCTCCGTCTGCATAAAATTCTTCCTCTCGTCCCTGAACCGGTCCATGTTGTCGGGCCCGCCGACGAGCGCCCCGACCACCACGTTCGGGTTCGGGCCGCGGCGTCCGAACCAGTTGTCGTACCCCTGCGTGCACCCGATGAACCCCTTGTTCCTCCCGTACGATTCGATGGACGCGCCCCGGTGGTGTACCCTCAGAGGGTAGTTATCGCCGTAACCCACCAAGTAGCTCGTGCCGCGCGGGTTGTCCCCCAGGATGTAGTCGACCTGGGATTTCGCCAGGCGGAGGAGCTCCTGCGGGTCCACCCGCTCCCCGTCGCAGCCGAGCGTCTGGTCGACCCCCCGGAGGTGGTCGGAGTAGACCGACAGCAGGAAGGCCGCGCTCGCTACGTACTGCATGTTGTTCCACTTGCGGACGAACAGTAAGCCGCCGGGGGTGCGGTGCACGTTGGTCGCGTTGTTCTTGTTGAGGCAAGCGCACAAGTAGTGCTCGGCCTTGGCGCGATACTGTTCCAGGATCTGTCTGTGCGGCTCGTGTTTTGCTCCATCGTCCATCAGCAACTGCACCCAAAACACGATGTGAAACTTCGATCAATCAAGAGTTAATGCAACATGAAGAGGAGCAGGTGGCGAAGAAATTAATGTATGGTTTGGCCCGACATCTCCTCGTTCGCACTTTCAGACCCATCACGCAAAGACGAGCACATAATTGAATTGGAACTAAGATCTCGTACGTTCATTGCGTGCCCCCTATTAAAGAGGAGAGAGGGAGAGGGGGGGGCATACCATGGAGGCCAGGGTTTGGACGCCGGCGAACTTGATGTCCCAGCTGAACTCGGCGATGGCCCAGGTGATCCCACCGAGCGACGCCGCGTTGTCCAGCGCGTACGACAAGTAGTCGGCGCTGTCGGTGGCCTTGTAGAGCCACAGTGCTGCCCACAGCAGCTCGTCGTTGTACCCGCTCACTGACGGGTAGTACCCCTTCGCCGCCGCCACGCTCGCGTCGTACTTCCCTCTCCTCTTGTCTCCGAACTCGAACAACTGCGCAGCCCACCAGCAATTAAACAAATTCAGCTTCATTAAAGAAAGGCTCGAGAGAACGGTGTGGTTCTCGCTGTAATGCAATGGTTCACCTAAACGCAAACCGTTTTTGGTTCAATGCGGTGTACCAAGTACCGACTAGCAATATCACTTAAAACATATGTCGCTATAACGGTCTCAATGTAATATAACAAAAGCCAAAAAAAAAAACATATATATGTACCTGCTTGGCGTGGTGCAATAGCAGGCGGGAGTAATGTGGGTTCGTCTCCCTAAACACCATGGAGGCCGCCGCCATCGCCGCCGCCGTCTCGCCGGCGATGTCCGACCCCGGGTTGTTCTCGTCCACCTTGTGCGCCTGCCGGGACGTCGTCATGTCCTCCGGCCGCTGCCAGCAGTAGTGGTCCGTGTCCCCGTCGCCCACCTTAACAATTGAAAAAAACCGGTCATTAACTAATCCCCTCAAACCCAATTAACCAAAGGACGACCGAGTGTGTTCGGAAACCCATTTTAACACGTTTGCAAAATCTGACATTGAATGGACCAAATCTACCTAAAATCGGCTAATCATACTTGCGCAGTTGCCGATTTTTCTTTTTCCGCTATTTACAGAATTTCACGATTGTGATCGACTCGATTCATGAACGACCCGACAAGCTGCGAGAAATTATCAAATAAAAAAGAAGAGAGAAGAAAATTATGAAAACAAATGGGGGAGACAAAACATATGATACCTGAGCCCAGAGGACGTTGGGGTGGGCATGCGCTTTGATGAAGTAATCGGTGCCCCATTTGATGGCCTCGAGCGCGTGCGCCAGCTCGCCGGCGCCGGCGATCTGTTCGCCGTACTCGATCACCCCCCACGACAGCATTGTGATGGTGAATGCCATCGGGAGGCCGAACTTGACGTTGTCGCCGGCGTCGTAGTATCCTCCGACCAGGTCCACCTTCGCATTCCAGCAGAACGCAGAATTCGTCAACCATGTTCATTTAATGCACGACCCATACGGAAAGGATTAACACAGAAAGGGGAAAAAAAGATCCGACGGCACAGTCGGATTGAATCAGGACGCACCCCTTGCTCGAGGCCATCGGTGAGGCCGGAGTGGCCGCGCCAGGCGACGCGCTGGTTGTGCGGCAGGCGCCCCGAGCGCTGCGACTCGAAGTAGAGGAGGCTCTTTGCGAGCGCTTCGCCATAGTCCGGAGGCCAGGACTGAGAACGAGAGACGGCCGCGAGCGCGAAGAGGATGAGGAGGAGGAGAAGGGCGGGGCGACGCCGCCGGAGAAACGCGAGCATGGCGGCGTTCATGCAGGGACGGCGTCTGTCCCTCCCTCTCTCTCTCTTCTCTCTCTCTCTCTCTCTTGGCGGGTATGTCTGCGTAGTTTATAATATGCAAGCCTTTTGGTAACTTGGCAACTTGCCTTGATATGATTAGCCAAAAAAGCAAATAAAAATTTTGGGTTCAAACCTTAAACGAGCTCGAGCACGCGTCCTAAAAAGGAACTCATGCGATGACAAAAACAGTAACTTACTAGGATCTGGTCACCAATCTGTTTCATGGGAAAAGCATTAATTATTTTTCCCCCCCCGGGTGCAACAACAGCGATGCTCCCGCTAAGAGCCCCCCGAGAACATCCCGCCGAAATGGGAGAAGAAGTCTCGTGCGTACATGTTACATCGGGGCAGGTGTCGGTCCATCTAATCAAGTGCCCTCGTCTGCTGCGATTTCTATACGGATACCGAAGACGGGACGCATCTTGATCGAGCGACGGTAGGTGAAATGTTACCTGAAGCTCTCATTTTTTGGGAGACCCACGAGGCTACTGTAGGTGACTCTTCTTGAGGGGGAGGTTGATTTGACAGGGCAAAGACGATAGACCCATTTTTATGGAATTTTCAATTCGAACCGGGGTGGGGATTGAATGACTCGAGACTTTGCCCCCACCGCTTTTACGTGTTCAACCTGACACGTTCCCTCTCGTCTGGTGAAACGCAGTTGGATTTTATTTTTAGTTTTTTTCTTTGGGGGTGAAAAAAACGGAGTTGGATTAAGTCGCGCGGGTATGGTCAAGGCGTGGTCCGATGAGGAGAAAATTCGGACACCGTGCTGGGGGAAAAACCTCTTGGCTCCGAGCGCGTGAGACGAAAGCAGCGCTTCTGAAAGAGACGGGAGAACGAACTCTCGGGATGACGGTGGAAGGAGTTTGGGAGAGTAAATTAAGTATATGATTATTCATGTATTATATGATTTCTCATGTAAAGGGGAAATTGCCTAAAAGAGTCACGAACCTATTACACTTTTGTCAATTCTGTCTTAAACCTTTTAATTGTGTCAACCGAGTCATAAATCTTTTCACGTTTTGTCAATTGAGTTCATCCGGCCGATTTTGCTACAATTACCCATAGCACTCCAGCTTGCTTTCATGTGTTTCAAAGCCTGAGTCATCGCCAGTACTCTCAATTGTCCGCATGTTCCAACCCTTTGACTTTCCGCCTTTGGAAAGGAATGGACACAGGCTGTCCTACGTGGCGCGACCAATAACGACACGGACATTATTAATAATATTTTAATAATTTTTTGATTTTTCCTTTCTTTCTTTTGTTCTCTTTTGCTTCTTTACTTGTTCTTTTTTTTTTTTCTCTTTTTCCTTCGTCGGCCTCAGGCAAGGGGCAAAGGGCAGCCCTTGCCTAAGGCTGGTGGCTGATCATCGACAAGGCCCGATAGAAGGAAAAAAGAAAAAAAAGATTAAGAAAAATAAAGAAGAGAAAACAAAAAAAGAGTAAAATAAAAATTTGACAAAAATTTTAACTATTATTAAAAATTATCTATATCAGGGCCAGCCATCCTTGGGCATGTCACGCAGGACGGCCGGCATCTACGTCAGTTGTTTCAAGTTAAAATTGATCGGATGGACTTAATTGGCAAAACGTGAAAATGTTTATGACTTAATTGTCACAATTAAAAGATTTAGAACTGAATTGGCAAAAGTGCAATAAATTTAGGACTTTTTGGACGATTTTCCTCTCGTGTAATCTAATGAACTCGGGAGGAAAAGAAATGATATTTTTTAAGTAATATAACAAGATGGTTATGAGTTTTCGAGAGGCATGCGCCAATTAAACCTCAAACCCATTCTAAATCTCATAGGATTTTCCTAATAGATGCCTCAAACCCGTCTCGCAATTCGCAACCCGATTGCAAATTGGTGTTTGATCCCGATTTAACCCCATCAGCCTCCATCCCTAGAACAAACATATAAGATAAGCAGCTTTTAAGTACAGAAGTCCTACTCCTAACTCATTACCTAGATACGTTGAGCATGATTTATATGGAACTTGATTTGTTACCGAGTGAAAGGTTCATTTTTGTCATATCTCTGCTAAAAGAGGAAAAGATGCAGTTGTTATTTACCGCCCAACTGCAAATTTCACCTATAGACTATCTGCCTGCCAAGGATCTTTAGATCAGTTCGGATGATACCGTATATAAAATCGATGTAATCTGCATATTTTGCTAATGGACTTCAAACGAAACATGTTTGTTCACGCGCTAACGATGTCGTTGCCAAAAAAAAGCATGTGGGTACATGAACTTATGATCAATCTATACACGCATGAGTGAGTTTTCTCTTCACCAACTCCAAATGCCAAATGATAATGTAGAGTTTGATCACTCGAGTCAATCTCCAGACAATATAATTTGACGGTGAGTTCAAACTTCATCGTCTTCACCAGTGAGAGTGGACTTGTGGAGCACTAGCAGGTCGACTCTTTTCATATGCGTTCCGAAATATGATGATTAGGTACCTAAAAATGTCAGTAGCATGTCTTTGTCCATCGATAAGGTCGTCGTGGTTCAGTATGTGCGCGTTGAGGTTCAGATCCAGCTCATTATCATAAGCTTAACTACTCGTATTAAGTGGAAACCACCGACTTTGGGGGTTAATTTAATAAGTTTTTGAGTGAAGATTAGCGTTTATTTTGCTTTCTAGAAACAGTTGGTAATTGAGGGAACAAGTATAGTACATGGAAAATAATGCGTTCAGTGAGATTGCATCATCACTTCCCACCAAAGACATAACGAACGACTTCTCCAAAGAAGGGAGAAAAGAGCGAACACTGTCTTAAGTGTAGCCTTCCTCAGCCTGGCCCTTTGCATGCAAATCATACAGTTGGAGGCTGGGCTTACTGAGACTAATGCTAAGTTTGTCCTACCGTGACTCGAGAATCCTGTACATGTATATTCATACGTATTTACAAGGTTCATAAAGTAGTGACAGTATGTATTGTTATGGTTTTATGTGTCTATGCTGGTGCAGACGAGGGTTTAAATTGCGGTTATGGGGTTCTTTCCGGGGGGAAAAAGATGGATTACATTCCATTCAACCAGAACTGGCATATATATATAAACAAGAGCAAAAAGGCCCAAAGTTTAGGCTTGTAGCTTGCAGCAGAGGAGACATTAGCTGCTCCAGGTTTTGCAACTCCCTAGCGTCTATGGTGGCTTGGGCTTCGACGTCCAATAAGGTGGCGAATAATGACCATAGAGTGTCGACCCACAAAAAAAAAAAAGACCGTAGAGTGTAAGCCAGGGGGGTTTCTGCAACAAGATCCATGTCCCGGGGACCCGAATCATCTCTAGAGATGACAAAGATCAAGAGCCAGCATGTGCTATGGCGAGCAGACGGAGAAACTGAGGGAAATAGGCTCTCGAAGGAGGTGACAATCGAGGCGAATCCAAGCCCCTACACAGCCAAATCGATCGACACCCTTATTTGCCTCTCCGATATAGTTTATTTTCAAAGATTAACTTTACGCTGCATCCAAGCCCTACACAGCCGCACCAAAGATCATGTTCCATCTACAACGCAAGAATGATCAGGATAGCATCATCACCCATAGTAGATTATAACGAATGCTTTCTTTGCACTCTAATTTCATTTGTTTGGTTTGATCCGTAGGGATGTGAGTTTTGGCTGTACGGATCCAAGTTTCGTGGATCAACAATCGCCCAGAACTCACGTCAGAGGCCCAAAACCATTCAGCCCGGTGACATTCATACATGACCTACTTTTTGGGCTTCAGTAAAAGTAAAACCACGAGCTGTATGAGCTCTCTTCAACAGATCTATGTAATAGAACCTAGTAGTATCCGACAAAGAAATTTGGGTGGAAACGTCCTCAATTTTATCTTTCATCATATTAACTTATGACGTATGTATAATCAGTTGGTCGCATCACTGTTTGAAGTTATATTCATTGTCGAAGGTCAGTACAATTCGTAGATTTCGATATAATCTTTCTTTGTGAGCGAAAATCAATTACTCTGAGTTTTCTTTTCATGCCTTCTTTCTCCGATAGGCCTCTTGCGGAGCCTAGTCCATCCACGTGTTGGGCCTTCCAGCCAGCCTCGCTATGTATTTTCTCTTTAGTGGTGGAATTGTATTTCTTTTCTTTCTTTTTTCCTTTTTAATTTGGACCGTCTCTTATTTTATATGGTCTCTTAATATAGAAGTAACGTTTGGAATGTTTCTTGCAAATTTCCTTTTAGCTCGTACATTTGATGTGCTTATTCAATCTGATGAGTGATTCCGGTCAGCTTACCTTAAATTTTTAGGTTGGATGTTTATTTAATGATTTTTGCACACGAAAACCTAGGATAATAAAGAGAACTGAAGGATTGACTCCCACATTATTAAAATTTCGCAGTAAATGCACTTTTAGTTTTGTAGAATCCGAAATACCTTATATTTTCACGACATACATATTATTGACACGTGGATTTACGTATAATTTGTTTGTATTTTGTAAAGTTAGAACAATATTTTAATTGTTGACGTATTCTTTACTTTCGCAATCGAATTTTCAACATATAAGCCTTTTATTTTCCGATGGAATACATTTTCTTTTGCACATTTATACAGGATCTCTCAATTTTAATAGAAATATGTGAAGATAGTTAGCTTACTTTACATATTTCACTTGTCCAACGAGATCGATGGTGCTTTTATGAAACGAATTTAGATATGAGATAAGTTCATATCAAGTCAATTTAATAGGCATTTTGCATGTTCTAATGGCACCTTTTCAGCCCGTTCTAATTCCTATAAAGTAAACCCATTAGAAATTTACGCAATTTGAAAAGCGAAAAGAGCGCAAATTCAGAAAATGTAATTCAATGTGTTGCCAAGTAGCTCACCTAGATGATCCAAAAAACAAAAAAAGAAAAAGTGTGCCTTGCCCATAAGGGCCATGTAAAGCCCTCGGACCTTTAAATTGTCTAATCAGGTTATAAAATGTTTATGACTTTTTCTAATTAAATCTTTCCGGCACTAAATTTGGTTAACCGGAGCCCACGTGTTCAACGAAGTGGGCAAGAGTCCGACCCAAAAAGCATCTTTTGCCGTCGTGAACTGTCAATTGATCAAAAGACCGCAACTAAGTAAACCACGACCAACGAAATTTTTCAGCACGATCGTCATGCCCAAGTTTTCCTCGTCAGACTCCTGCTAGCTTCAATGGACATATCGGCTCCGGTGAAATTAATACTCGTAAGAACTTCTCACACAGACAATTATTATGGCATTTTCTTCCTTTAGCATGAAATTAGAGTTTTTAGTGTGTTTCCCCTATTAAGGCCAATAGCATCTCGTAGAAGGATTATTTCTCGGTCTAAAAGCATCGTCACAACCATCGAACGAGATTGCTTGATTATAGAGTCGTGGTCATGGATAAAGCTCTACGAACATAGTTCACGGGCAACCATCGTGTCTCCAGCCTTTAAAATGACTAGGATCGCGCCTAATTCCAACTCAACAAGAACAACTTTGCCACGAAATATTTTGGGATAATGAGACAGACAATCTTTGAACTTTGGTCCAATGTCCAATTTAGTCCCTAAACTTTTAATTTGTTCAATGTAGTCCCTGAACGTTAGCTTAATGTTCAATGTGATCTCTGAACTTTTAATTCGTTTAATGTGGTACTTGGATTTTCGGTACACGTTCAATTTTTTTTTTTTGGTAAGGATTACATGTTCAATTCAGTCCCTAAACTATATGAAAATGTTCAATTTAGTCCTTCCATTAATTCAAGTTCATAGACCACATTGAATATTTTCATATAATTCAGGGACTAAATTGAACATATATCAAAAGTTCATGGACCACATTGATTACATTGAATGAATTAAAAAGTTCATGGATCATATTGAACATTAAGTTAAAGTTCAGGGACTACATTGAATAAATTAGAAGTTCATGAATCAAATTGCACATTGAGCTAAAGTTTACGGACTGTTTGTGTCATTTTCCCAAATTTTTTTTTTTTATCAAAGAGAGCTCTCACATCCAAGCATCTTCCCATTTGATCATTTAAAAAAAAACACAAAGAAAATAAAAGATGTAATTCGATAACGTGATAGTCGCTTTATGTGAATTTCCGATTTATAAAATACCCTTAACTATTCTTTGAGTCAATCCATTGTTTCGGCACCATTTCCATCACGTACAAGGACTATATCCCGAATTTTGTGTTCGCACAATTGAAATGTAAATATTCAATTGAGTGTCCCAACACGCTCTAGGACCTTATTATATACACGTTAAGAATAATTCACAATAATCCAAACACCTAGTATAACGAGCATATTGGGTCATGTGAGTAACTAACCATGTGAAGACACGAAAAGATTTCGATAGGTTTTGAAAGTTATAATTTCATCGTAAGGAAGATTTCTTAGTAATTCCTTATGACAAAGCTATTTACTAGTCATAAGGAATTACTAGTTATCGATTAGAAACCTCCATGAGTCTCTTTATTGGCAAATGAGATTTGACTTGCAAAATCGGAGCTCTGTCGTCAGGTAAATACTTTGTCGTGAGGCATCGACAAAGAGTATTCTTTTCAAGCTCATTTACGGATACCACCACACACAAAAAAAATCGCAATTAAAGAATTTTTAGGACAGTCCAATTCGTCACTTGTCAAGTGGACAAGTTGCTAGCGCCGTGACCATGGGGTGTTGTGCACGCGGCACCGCACAGCCCACACGGGACGTTACAAGAAGATTTTTTCCATGGAAAAATTTCTGTGGCGCTAAGGATTTTCCACACCCAAGGGACCCCGCCATGGAAATTATGTGTCCTGATAATGTCATCTTAAGAAGACTTTGACTTCGATCTTCTAGAGAAGACCCGTGTTGATCACTTCACACCACAGAAGGGCTTTATAAGTGGAAGCACCCCTCCCACCGCCACCAATAAACTCACTCGCATCCTAAATTGCAATATGGGGTGGCACCTGATCCTCCTTCGCATCCTCCTCTGTTTCCACTTTTTCTTACATACCTCCCTTCAATTTGCTTCGCCCCTTTGCCCTCCTGACCAACGCGATGCCTTGCTCCATTTTAAGAGTTCCTTCGTGGTCAATAGCACGGCGTCACGCTTTTGTGATCGGTATGGCCATGTCGTGTCTTATCCGAAGACAAACTCATGGAACAAGGGCGTGGCCTGCTGCTCGTGGGACGGCGTCACTTGTGACAGTGTCACTGGCAACATCATCGGTCTAGATGTTGCTTGCAGTCGGCTTCGTGGTGCTATCCAATCCAATAGCTCCCTCCTTCTCCTTCACCATCTTCGGAGCCTCAATCTTTCTGGCAATGATTTTGTTGGCTCACACATTTTATCTAATTTGAGTGCTTTTGCAACATTGACTCATCTTAATCTCTCTCACTCACACTTTGTTGGTACCGTTCCCAGTGAAATCTCTCGCGTCTCCAAATTGGTGTCACTTGATCTCTCTCATAATTATAATTTTGACTCACACTCGTTCTCTACACTCAAGTTGGAAAACTCGATCTTCACAATGCTTGTTCGGAATCTAACGACATTGAGAAAGCTTGCTCTTGATGAAGTAAACATGTCCATGGTTTCACCAAAGCCCTTTGCGAACTTGTCTTCTTCTTTGACTTATTTGAGCACTAGTGATTGTTCCTTAGGGGGGATATTTCCGGATACTGTTTTTCGATTACCGAGCCTCACTTATCTTGATATAAGTTACAATGAAAACATGTCCGGGATTCTTCCCAAATCCAATTGGACCGGTCCTCTTGAGTCTTTGTTTCTCATGTTTACGAGCTTTTCGGGAGAAATACCCGATTCAATTGGTATCTTGAAGAGTTTAACAACTTTAGTTCTTATAGAGTGCAAATTCACAGGACATGTCCCATCATCATTGGCAGATCTCAAGCAACTCCAAGTTCTATATGTTGGTGGGAATAGCTTCAGCAGAGCCGTGGATTTTGAAATCTTCACAAAGCTTGAAAATCTCCGAGAGCTTGGGGTTTCTCTAGAACTAAATCTAATCTACAATACACTTAAGTATACATTCCCGAAGCTTGAAGAATTGCGGTTGTCTTCTTGCAACTTGACCAAGTTTCCCTATTTCTTGAACTCGTTAGAAAGATTAAGATTCTTGGACCTCTCTTTAAATAGGATTAGAGAGGAGATCCCGAGGTGGTTCTGGGGAGTAAGCCATGATACATTGGAAGGGTTGTATCTTTCTTCTAACCTTTTGGAGGGAGGTATACAACAATTGCCCTGGAAGAGATTGTTATCTATTAGCCTTCATAACAACTCATTCCAAGGACCACTCCCCATCCCTCCTCTTTCCACTTATTCCTTTGTTGCCTCCCACAATGGTTTCACCGGTGATATCCCCTCTATGATTTGCCAGTTGAGTTCACTCCAATATTTGGATTTGTCTAACAATAATCTCTCTAGGAATATGCCGCTATGTTTTGGTAATATAACCAATCTCCGGTCTCTATACTTGAGCAACAATAAATTACAAGGGCCATTACCGCGTTCTCTAGTCAAATGCGTGAACTTATCGACACTGGTTCTCAGTGGCAATGAGTTCAATGATTTCTTCCCACATTGGCTGGAAGCACCACAATTGTATGAGCTTGATTTGCAATCAAACAAATTTCATGATAGGATCAACCTCACTGCCTTTGGACTCTCTTTCCCTACTCTTGAATATTTACTTTTGTCCAACAACAATTTCACTGGACTGTGGCCCACAAATGCTTTCTCAAACTCCTCATTGTCTTATATAGATTTGTCCAACAACAAGTTTGGAGGGCCAATTCCACTCCCATCTCCTGTCACATTTTATTATTCCCTTGCAAGTAATAAGATAACAGGAAAGATCCCCTCTTCGATATGCAATGCCACCAATCTTGAGATCATTGACTTGTCCAATAACGGCTTAACGGGTAGCTTACCTTGGTGCTTAACAAATTTTAGCATCGATCTGTCAGTTTTGAATTTGCGAATGAATTACCTCGAGGGCACAATTCCTCAATCATTTTCTTCAAGAAGCAACTTGATGACTCTTGACTTGAGTCGAAATCGGTTTGAAGGCACATTGCCCCGGTCGCTTGTTAAGTGTAGGTATCTGGAAGTTCTGGATCTCAGTGATAATCGGATAGATGATACATTTCCAAGATGGTTGGGAACGCTTCTAGAGCTAAAAATTCTTGTTTTGAGGTCTAACAATATGAAGGATCTTTTGGATATTCCAAGGGGAACCCACCTCTTTCCCAAGTTACACATTTTGGACCTCTCCAACAATAACTTTAGCGGTCTTTTGCCAGCCAACTTGATAATGAACCTTAAAAGCATGATGAATGGAAAAAATAGGCAAGACAAATCATTGTATATGACACAACCTAACGGAGAGGTGCCATACGAAAATTCGGTGACCGTGACCATGAAAGGGCTAGAGATTGAGCTAGTGAGGATCTTGACCTTCCTCACAATTATTGACTTGTCGCGCAACTCTTTCCAAGGGAATATCCCCGAAGTTATTGGACATCTTCACTCTCTTGTAGGGCTCAACCTCTCTCATAACCATCTTACAGGTTCCATCCCTCCGACTCTAGGGAACTTGAATGATCTTGGATGGCTTGATCTTTCTTCGAACAAGCTTAGTGGGGTAATTCCTAGAAAATTGGGGGATTTGGCATCCCTTGGGTACTTAAACCTCTCAATAAACCAACTCACCAGTCGAATTCCACAGGATAAGCAACTAAGCACATTTTCAAGCTACTCGTTTAGTGGGAATCCAGGCTTATGTGGAACTCCATTGCTGAAAGCATGCCCTGGCGATGCTCAACCTTCTCCACCATCGTCCTCATCAACTTTCGACCACAAAGGGCATGGGAGTTGGTTCAAACAGAAAGTAATGTGGATAGGTTATGCATCAGGAATCGTAATTGGGATTTCGATATCATACATTGCATTTGAAACAGGAAGGCCCATATGGCTCACACAAGGTGTGAAAATGTTGGAGAGAAGAGCAATCGAGTGGACGGAGAAGCCAAAGTGGAAGGCCATAAAATTTCATGGACAATGAAATTGTTTGAGGAGTTGTCTTTGTACACTAGCATTGTAAATTCAGTTGATAATGATGTCATCATGCCAGCTTGAAATGTCAATTCCTTTATGAAGGTTTGTTTCTAATGTCTTCTCTTCTTGTTCTTAGTGCATTTGTATATCAGTCTAATTGAGAAGGTGAATAATATGATCTATCAAGCACACGGCTTTAAATAACGAAGTAGCAAAAGACGAAAATAAAAAAAATGAAGCAAGTGCCGTTAACTTCTACATATATCTTTTCCACCTTCCCGAGAGCGTAACTGTTATTTATCCGTGAAGAATTAGAAGTGAAGACTGGCCTTAACATGTCATGGTGGGACCATAGTTTTTCCTCTTTTTAATTTGGGAAGTCTCGTATATTGCTCACATCTTTTGTCTTACTATATAGTATTTTAGTATATAAGCAGTGTTTGAATTTCTCTTGCAAATTTGTTTCGAGATCATAGCTTTGACGCGCGCGTTCGATCCGATGGAGTGATTCTTATCAGCTTAGCTTATCCTTCAAGGTCGAATATTCACGTGATGATTTTTGTATAAGAAAACTTAGGATAATCAAAATAACCAAAATTACAATTTACAGCAACTACCCCCCGCCCAAAAAGCTTTCAATGCGATCACCGATTCGAAATTACCGCGATGTTTAACGGAGAGATCGATTTTTATAATGTGCATAGCGAGTGAATTAGTAATTAAAAAAATTATTCATTAAATATGCTTAATAAGTGGATACGAACCAGTATTGTTGTGACGGGGGACAATGATGGAGGATAAGGAACAGCTGGCCCCTTAAAATGCAAAACCCACCACACCACTCGATGCGACAAATCATGGCCGAAATGCACTGGTGTTGATCCAGAAAGAAGCTGGGTATTCAACCTACCACCCCCTCGCTAGTCGCTATTGCTAAGTAGTCCTAGTGGCTTTTATCTGACTTTTGATTTGGTTAATTAGCCGGCTGGTTTTGGTAATGTTGGGATGGGGACGAGGATGGCAATGTCGTGTCCCTTTCTGATACAGATTTTGCTGCATTGCAATGCATTTATTCCTCCACCGTCATCGTTTGTCTTGTGAATTCATTTGGAATTTGTCAAGATATATATAGCTTCCTTTACATATTTTACTTTGTGTAATGAGATCAATGATGCTCTTGTGAAAACATTTTCCCATAGCAAAATTGGATCTAAAATAAGTTCATATTAATCGACTTAAGCCTCGCCTAATTAGCTACCGTCCCATTTCGACGGGGGAGGTATACAGTTCTGATCTCTACCTCCTAGGCTTGAAGGGTGGGGTTGGCAAGCAAAAGCTAGCAATTGCTAAGTACCCCTAATGGCTTTTATCTGAGTTTTGATTTGGTTAATTAGTAGGCTGGTTTTGGAATGCTGGGACGGGATGAGGATATGTCCTTTCATATCTAGATTTTGCTTCATTGTAATGCATTCTTTTTATGTCATCATTATTTATCTCGTGAATTCATTTGGAATATATATGTCAAGATATATAACTTACTTTATATATTGTACTTTGTGTAATGGGACCGATGATGCTCTTGTGAACAAAAATTTCCATAGCAAAAGTGGATCTAAGATAAATTTATATTAGTTGACTTAAGCCTCGCCTAATTAGCTATCGTCCCAATTGGACGGGGGAGGTCTGGAGTTCAATCCCTACCTCTCAGGCTTGAAGGGTGGGGTCGCCCAGCAAAAGCTTGTAATGGGAAAATAAAATAAAGAAATTGGTAATGTCATGATTGGTTTTCTACGTTTTACCAAGGAATTAAAGTCGTCATTACGCCAATTTTTTTATTCCAAAGCATTCCTCTGCTTTTTAAAAAATATCGAGCATTCCTTTAAGTTATACTTTTTCTTTCGATGATCGATTTTTGCTGACATAAGTTGTCAGGTTAGTGACATGAACACAGTTATACGCATGTGGTGCTATGACTCGCCCAATTTACACGAATACACTACATTGAGAGCCACGTCAAGCAGCATAAAAAAAAATAATCAAATTGGGAGAGAGAGAGAGAGATGGTGTCCATTAGGACGGCCATAGCCGCCAACTCAAGCTCTAAGCTCGCGCCATCAAGGACGTTCAACCTCAAGCTTGCTGATGCCTTGGCCAATCAAGCTCATGATCATGGCTACTCAATGTCAGCTTGTGGTAGCCATGGCAACATGAACTTTGATCCCGATGACATGGCTACAAGAACTTTTCAAGTCACGAAATTCGAGGCCATGGTCACTCGAGCTTCGAGCTTACGTCCATGGCCACTCAATTGATGGCTATGAGGAAGTACAAATCATAGTTTTTGCATTGTTGTGGATGTAAAATTTTGCGAGTTTTTAATTTAGTAGGATTTAAGGAAGAAGAAGAGTATGTAGGGAGAGAGAGAGAGAACATTCGAAAAAAGAAAAAGAAAACCACATCAGCAAATAAAAAGAAACAGAAATTCACACCAAAAAATAGTTAATGGCGTTAATGCCAAGTCGGCAAGTTCTATCGCTGAATCCAAATAATGGCACCTTTTGTAAAAGAAGGGATGGTTTTGAAGAAAAAAGGTGGATTGATGATTTTGTTTTCGGGCAAAAGTAAAAGGAGCAATGGCAACTTACTCATTCTATTGGCACTATTTCAACCGGTTCTAACGCATGTAAAGTAAATCCATGGTAGATCCACACGATTTGAATTGATAAAAAACGCAACTAGACTCCAAGTATCAAACCATCCACTTTCTCTGTGCCTTAGCCATAGCAAACGAAATCGCACATACAACTACCACAGCATCATCGCCGCCGAAGTGACGGACGACCAAAACAATCATCCCCTCACGAAGCTACAGCCAACGAAGGAGCTCAGAATACCGAAAACTATTAATTTAACCCTCTAAACCTAAATACTAGCAAGCTCGACCCAGTTCTTGGGACTACAACAACCAAATTCAATGGTTGCGGTTCCTCTTGGAGCTCCTCATCAACATGGGACAACAAATATGAAGATGAAATTGAAGAAGAACACGATGGTGACGATAAAGAAGTGAGGAATTTGCGGTCGGGAGTAGAGTCAATGGAAGGACGGAGGCAAAATTGAAGATGGGCTTCCTATTCTTTGCAGGTCCAAAGTGGACGTGTATTGTCGACACGAGCCTCGGCCTCGACACATTCAACAGTGTGGGGCTCTGGCACGTGCAGCAAAGGAGATCCTCAAGTGCTTGGTGACAAGGAAGTTCACGCCATGGACTCTGAAATTGCAGTCCCGGCACAGGTTCGCTTAGTCCCACTCACAGTACATGGTCGCAGGGCAGTTGCAGAGCTTGCACGGTTTCTTCTCCTTCATATCTCTCTCTGTAGCTCGCTCGCTCGTTTCGGTTTCAGTGAAGAAGAAGAGCACAAGTCGCAAGAGTGAGCAGGCTTTTCATTGGAAACGGGTTAAGTTGGTTGTGAATCCATTTACAATCCATTTGTTTCAGCATTTTCATTTTGTAAAAAAAAACCCTTATGGCTGGCCTGTAAAATTTGATATGGCCCATTAGTGATCTATTTCAATAATTTTGGGTTATTGAATGGGTTTTGGACCCATTTTGATGGACTTACGGCTTGACTAAGACCATGAGCTATATAAGCTCAATAGAGTCTAAGTCTGACAATGATAATTTGGGTAGAGACGTCCTTAATTTTTTGTTTCGTTAAATTAATTTACGACGTATGTACAATCGGTTGGTCGCATTAATGTGCAAAGTTATATTCGAAGGCGAGTACAATTCATCGATTTCGATAACGTAAGTTTCTGCTGAACCTCGGTCCACAAAACAATCAACTTCAGAACCATCTTTTTAACTATGCTCTTTCTTTATGAGTGAAAATCAATTACCAAGAGTTCTCTTTCCATGCCTTCTTTCTCCAATAGGCCTCTTGCTGAGCCTGGTCCATCCACATGTCGGGCCTTCCAGCCAGTATGCTTGAAGACCACACCTCGCTCTATATTTTCTTTTTGATGGTGGGATCATATTTTGTTTCTTTTTTTTTTCCTTTTTTAATTTGGACAGTCTCTTATTTTAATCACATCTTGTATCTTAGTGTATTCATATATAGTATCTCAGTACATAAGCAACATTTGGAATTTCTCTAACAAATTTCGTTTCAGCCCATACTTTGGATGTGCGCGTTCAATTTAATTGAGTAATTCCAATAAGCTTACCTTAACATTTTAGGTTGAACGTTCATTTAATTATTTTTGCACACGAAAACTTAGGATAATCAAGAAAACCGAAGGATTGACTCCCACATTATTAAAATCTCACAGTAAACGTGGCTTGGCTTTTGTTAAATCTGAAGTACCTTAACTTTTACAATATACAAATTATTGACACGTGAATTTATATATAATATGTTTATTTTTTCTAAGTTAGAACAATGTTGTCACTTTTGACGTATTCTTTTCGCTGAATTTTAAACAGACAAGCCTTTTAATAAGTAACTAGATGCAACAATACTGTAACGTTTAAGAGAGCGACTCATTTTACATAATTCGCATTGCCAATTCATTAGTAATTTAAAAAGCATTGATTAAAAATGCTTAATGAACCGATATCTTTAGATCGGCAAGAATGATGGAGGATGGAGGCGATCGAAGGGACAACTGGCCCTCAAAGCAAAACCATCACTTAGGCGGCAAATCAGGGCAGACATGCACTGGAACCCTTCTTTTTCCCATACTGGAATTGATTTATTTATCATTTATTTTTCATGAAATACATTTTTTTTAATTCAAAATTAGATGGAGGGTTTTATTTTTCGGGCAAACCTAGAGGAACCGATGGTATTTTACAGGTTTTAATGGCACTATTTCCATCCATTTTGATGCGTGTAAAGTAAGCCCATAAAAAAATTACGTGATTTGAAAAAGGAAAATAGTGGCATTGAGATTATGTAATTGGATGTGTTGTCAAGTAACGCACCTCGATGATCCAAAAAATTAAATAGAAATAGTGTGCCTTGCCTATAAGGACCATGCAAAGCTCTTGGATATTCAATTTGTCTAATCAAGTCATTAAATTTATATGGCTTTTCTAATTATATCTTTCCGACTCTAAATTTGGTTAATTGGAGCTCATGCGTACGACGAAGTGGGCGAGAGAATATTGAAATGTTCTAACACTCCCTCTCATGCTTAATATGATTTCTTCGTCCAGTACTAAGTGTGGAAATATTTCATTGGGAAAGCAAAAAATAGACAGTTAAAAAGATTTGAATTTAAGAATTCTTGCTCTAGTACCATGTTAGGTTTCGTGGAACAACTGTCAACTATTCTAAAAATTTAAGTTGTTAAACAAATACGTAGTTTAATATTTGAATATTCCAACAGTAATGAAGATTTCCTAGTAATCCTATAAAAAAGCGTACTAGCTTTGTCATAAGGAATTGTTAATTATCAATTAGAAACCTCCCCGAGTCTCTTTACTGGCGAATGAGATTTGACTTACGAAATGGAGCGCTCTCGGCAGGTAAATACTTTGTCGTGAGGTATTGAAAAAGCATGTTCTTTTTAGCTCATTTACAAATACCGGCAAAACAAATGTAATTAAAGAGTGTACGACCGTCAAATTCGTCAGTTGTCAAAAAGAGTTGGGAGTGCCGTAACAATGGGGTGTTGTGCACGTGGTGAGACCTAACACGCACGAGACATTTCAAGGAGATTTTTCCGTGGAAATTTCTATGGCACTAAGAATTTTCTACAACCAAGTGACCCCACCATGGAAATTATGTGTCCCAATAATGTCATTTTAGGAGGACTTTGACTTTGACCTTCTACAAAAGACTCGTGTTCACCACTTCGCAATGTGGATTGGGCTTTATACGCAGAAGCACCCTCCACCACCAGTACACTCACCCGCATTCTAGAAAGACCGATGGTATTTTACACGTTCTAATGGCCCTTTTTCAGCCAGTTTTGATGCGTGTAAAGTAAATTCATTTGAAACTCACACGACTTGAAAAGTGAAAAGAGTGGAATTGAAATAATGCTATATATTGTATTGTCAAATAGCATAAAAAAATAAAAATAATGTGCCTTGCCTATAAGGGCCATGCAAAGCCTTTGGACCTTTAATTTGTCCAATCAGGTCATTAAATTTATATGAATTTCCTAATTAAATATTTCCGACTCCAAATTTGATTAACCATATGTGTTCAATGAAGTGGGCATCCGACATGAAAAAGGTCATTTGCCGTTATGAACCATCAATTGATCGAAGACCGCAAGTAAACCACTAGCAACAAAATCTTTCACTATGATCATTAGGCCCTAGCTTTTCACGTCAAACTCTTACCAGCTTCAATGGATATATCGGCTCCGGTGAAATTAATACTTGGAAGAATTTAGTGTATTTCCCCTATTAAAGTCAACAGCATCACGTAGAAGGATGATTTCTTGGTCTAAAAGCTTGATTATAGAGTCCCCGTCACGGATAAAGCTAGACGAACATTGTTCACGAGCAACCATTGACTCCTACCTTTAAAATGATTGCTATCACGCCTAATTAGAATATCGTGAACTCCCCAAATCATGATTGACTCCAAAATCGGCACCAAACAACTTCCCTGCAAAATCGTTATGAAAGAGAGCTCTCACGTCCAAGCTTCTTCCCATTTTATCATTTAAAAAAAACAAAACAAACAAAAGCGTACTTCGATACTAAGATAACACTATTTACATATATTCCCGATCTACGAATTGCCCCCATTAGCTTAATTATTCTTTGAGTTGATCCATTGTTTCGGCACATTTTCCATCACATAAGAGGAAAAAATGCCGAATTTTGTGTTTACACAATCAAAACATAAATGTTCAATTTAGTGCCCCACCACCCTCTAAGACTCTATTATATACGCGTTTAAAAAATTTATAGTAATCCGAACACCTAGTATAACGGGCCTATTAGGTCATGTAAGTAACTAATCATGTGAAGTCGTGAAAAAATTTCAACGGATTTTCAAAGTTAGAATTTTATTGCAATGAAGATTTCCTAGTAATCCTATAAAGTGCTTACCAGCTTTGTCATAAGGAATTACTAATTATCGATTAGAAACCTTCCTAAGTGTCTTTACTGGCTAATGAGATTTGACTAGCAAAATGGAGCTCTCTCGTCAGGTAAACACTTTGTCGTGAGGCATCCACAAAGCGTTATTCTTTTCAGCTCATTTACAAATACCGCAAAAAACGCAATTAAAAAATTTTACGCCAGTCAACTTCATCAATTGTCAAGTAGACAAGTTGTTAGCACCGTGACCATGGGCTGCTGTACACGTGGCAATGCATAGCCCACGCGAGATGTTTCAAGAAGATTTTTTGCATGGAAATATTTCTGTGGTGCTAAGAATTTTCCACACCCAAGTGAACCCCACTATGGAAATTCTGTGTCCCCATAATGTCATCCGAAGGCGACTTTGACCTCGACTTTCTAGAGAAGACCCGTGTTGATCACTTCACGCTACAGAAGGGCTTAATATGTGGAAGCACTCCTCCCACCGTGACCAATAAACTCACTTGCATCCTAAATTGCAATATGGGGTGGCATCAGATCCTCCTTCGCCACCTCCTCTGTTTCCACTTTTTCGTACACGCCTCCCTTCAATTTCCGATTTATCAACTACCCTTAATTATTCTTTGAGTCAATCCATTGTTTCGGCACCTTTTCCATCGCGTGCAAGGACTATATGCTGAATTTTGTGTTCGCACAATCAAAAAGTAAATATTCAATTGAGTGTCCCAACACACTCTAGGACCTTATTATATACACGTTAAGAACAATTCACAATAATCCAAACACCTAGCATTTTTTTGGTCGAAATCCGAACGCCTAGTATAATGAGCATATTAGGTTGTGTAGGTACTAATCATGTGAAGACGAGAAAAGCTTAGTAGGTTTGTCATAAAGAATTACTAATTATCGATTAAAAACCTCCATATGTCTCTTTACTGGCAAATGAGATTTGATTTGGGAAATGGAGCTCTATCATCAGGTAAGTAACTTGTCGTGAGGCATCAATAAAGCGGTATTCTTTTTCAACTCATTTACAGATACCGCCACAAAAAAAAAAAGCGCAATTAAAGAATTTTATAGGACAGTCGGATTTGTCAATTGTCAAGTGGACAAGTTGTTAGCGCCATGACCATGGAGTGTTGTACACGTGGCAATGCACATCCCGCGCGGGACGTTTCTTCAAGATTTTTTCCATGGAAATATTTCGGTGGCGCTAAGGATTTTCCACACCAAGTGACCCCACCATGGAAATTCTATGTCCCAATAATGTCATCTTAAGAAGACTCTGGCTTCGATCTTCTTGAGAAGACTCGTGTCGATCACTTCACGCTGCAGAAGGGCTTTATAAGTGGAAGCACCCCTCCCACCGCCACCAATAAACTCACTCGCATCCTAAATTGCAATATGGGGTGGCACCAGATCCTCCTTCGCATCCTCCTCTGTTTCCACTTTTTCTTACATGCCTCCCTTCCATTTGCTTCGCCTCGTTGCCCTCCTGACCAGCGTGATGCCTTGCTCCAATTCAAGAGTTCCTTCGTGGTCAATAGCACGACGTCGAGCTTTTGTGATTGGTATGGCCCTGTCGTGTCTTATCCGAAGACAAACTCATGGAACAAGGGCATGGACTGCTGCTCATGGGACGGCATCACTTGTGACGGTGACACCGGCAACGTTGTCGGTCTCAATCTTGCTTGCAGTCAGCTTCACGGCGCTCTCCATTCCAATAGCTCCCTCCTTCTCCTTCGCCATCTTCGGAGCCTCAACCTTTTCGGCAATAATTTTGTTGGCTCTCACATTTCGCCGAATCTGAGTACTTTTGCAACATTGACTCATCTTAATCTCTCTAATTCAGCTTTTTCAGGCACCGTTCCCAATGAAATCTCTCACCTCTCTAAGTTAGTGTCACTTGATCTCTCTCACAATTATAATTCCGACTCATACTCGTTATCTACACTCAGGTTGGAAAACTCGATCTTCACAATGCTTGTTCGGAATCTAACGACATTGAGAAAGCTTGCTCTTGATGAAGTAAACATGTCCATGGTTTCACCAAAGCCCTTTGCGAACTTGTCTTCTTCTTTGACTTATTTGAGCACTAGTGATTGTTCCTTAGGGGGGATATTTCCGGATACTGTTTTTCGATTACCGAGCCTCACTTATCTTGATATAAGTTACAATGAAAACATGTCCGGGATTCTTCCCAAATCCAATTGGACCGGTCCTCTTGAGTCTTTGTTTCTCCAATTTACGAGCTTTTCGGGAGAAATACCCGATTCAATTGGTACCTTGAAGAGTCTAACAGCTTTAGCTCTTATAGAGTGCAAATTCACAGGACATGTCCCATCATCATTGGCAAATCTCAAGCAACTCCAAGTCCTATATGTTGGTGGGAATAGCTTCAGCAGCGCTGTAGATTTTGAAATCTTTACAAAGCTTGAAAATCTCCGAGAGCTTTGGGTTTCTCAAGAACTAAATCTAACCTACAATACACTGAAGTATACATTCCCGAAGCTTGAAGAATTGCAGTTGTCTTCTTGCAACTTGACCAAGTTTCCCTATTTCCTGAATTCATTGAAAAGATTAACATACTTGGACCTCTCGTCAAATAGGATTAGAGGGGAGATCCCGAGGTGGTTTTGGGGAGCAAACCATGATACATTGGAAGGGTTGGATCTTTCTTCTAACCTTTTGGAGGGAGTTATACAACAATTGCCCTGGAAGAGATTGCTATCTATTAACCTTCATAATAACTCATTCCAAGGACCACTCCCCATCCCTCCTCTTTCCACTTATTCCTTTGTTGCCTCCCGCAATGGTTTCACCGGTGAGATCCCCTCTATGATTTGCCAGTTGAGTTCACTCCAATATTTGGATTTGTCTAACAATAATCTCTCTGGGAATATGCCGCTATGTTTTGGTAATATAACCAATCTCCAGTCTCTATACTTGAGCAACAATAAATTACAAGGGCCATTACCGCGTTCTCTAGTCAAATGCGTGAACTTATCGACACTGGTTCTCAGTGGCAATGAGTTCAATGATTTCTTCCCACATTGGCTGGAAGCACCACAATTGTATGAGCTTCATTTGCAATCAAACAAATTTAATGGTAGGATCAACCTCACTGCCTTTGGACTCTCTTTCCCTGCTCTTGAAGATTTACGTTTGTCCAACAACAATTTCATTGGACTGTGGCCCACAAATGCTTTCTCAAACACCTCATTGGTTTATATAGATTTGTCCAACAACAATTTCACTGGACTATGGCCCACAAATGCTTTCTCAAACACCTCATTGTTTTCTATAGATTTGTCCAACAACAAGTTTGGAGGGCCAATTCCGCTCCCATCTCCTGTCACATTTTATTATTTCATTGCAAGTAATAAGATAACAGGAAAGATCCCCTCCTCGATATGCAATGCCGCCAAGCTCAAGATCATTGACTTGTCCAACAACAGCTTAACAGGTAGCTTGCCTTGGTGCTTAACAAATTTTAGCACCCGTCTATCAGTTTTGAATTTACGAATGAATTATCTCGAGGGCACAATTCCTCAATCATTTTCTTCGAGAAGTAACTTGATGACTCTTGACTTGAGTCGAAATCAGTTTGAAGGCACATTGCCCCAGTCACTTGCTAAGTGTAGGTATTTGGAAGTTCTGGATCTCAGTGACAATCAGATAGATGATACATTTCCAAGATGGTTGGGAACGCTCCCAGAGCTAAAAATTCTCGTTTTGAGGTCTAACAATATGAAGGATCATTTGGATATTTCCAGGGGAGCCCACCTCTTTCCCAAGTTACATATTTTGGACCTCTCTAACAACAACTTTAGCGGTCTTTTGCCAGCCAACTTGATAATGAACCTTAAAAGCATGATGAATGGCAAAAATGGGCAAGGCAAATCATTGTATATGACACGACCTAACCGAGCAGTGCCATACGAAAATTCGGTGACCGTGACCATGAAAGGGCTAGAGATTGAGCTAGTGAGGATCTTGACCTTCCTCACAATTATTGACTTGTCGCGCAACTCTTTCCAAGGAAATATCCCCGAAGTTATTGGACATCTTCACTCTCTTGTAGGTCTCAACCTCTCTCATAACCATCTTACAGGTTCCATCCCTCCGACTCTAGGGAACTTAAATGATCTTGGATGGCTTGATCTTTCTTCGAACAAGCTTAGTGGGGTAATTCCTAGAAAATTGGGAGATTTGGCATCCCTTGGGTACTTAAACCTCTCAAAAAACCAACTCACCGGTCGAATTCCACAGGATAAGCAACTAAGCACATTTTCAAGCTACTCGTTTAGTGGGAATCCAGGCTTATGTGGAACTCCATTGCCAAAAGCATGCCCTGGCGATGCTCAACCTTCTCCGCTGTCATCCTCATCAACTTTCAACCACAAAGGGCATGGGAGTTGGTTCAAACAAAAAGTAATGTGGATAGGTTATGCATCAGGAATGGTAATTGGGATTTCGATATCATACATTGCATTTGAAACAGGAAGGCCCATATGGCTCACACGAGGTGTGAGAATGTTGGAGAGAAGAGCAATCGAGTGGATGGAGAAGCCAAAGTGGAAGGCCATAAAATTTCATGGACAATGAAATTGTTCGTGGAGTTGTCTTTGTAAACTAGCATTGTAAATTCAGTTGATAATGATGTCATCATGCCAGCTTGAAATGTCAATTCCTTTATGAAGGTTTGCTCCTAATGTCTTCTCTTCTTGTTCCTAGTGCAATTGTATTTCAATCGAATTGAGAAGGTGAATAATATGATCTATCAAGCACACGGCTTTAAATGAAGAAGCAGCAAAAGACGAAAGAAAAAAAAATGAAGCAAGTGCCGTTAACTTCTACATATATCTTTTCCACCTTCCCGAGAGCGTAACTGTTATTTATCCGTGAAGAATTAGAAGTGAAGACTGGCCTTAACATGTCATGGTGGGACCATAGTTTTTCCTCTTTTTAATTTGGGAAGTCTCGTATATTGCTCACGTCTTTTGTCTTACTATATAGTGTCTTAGTATATAAGCAGCGTTTGAATTTCTCTTGCAAATTTCGTTTCGGGATCATAGCTTTGACGCGCACGTTCGATCCGATGGAGTGATTCTTATCAGCTTAGCTTATGCTTCAAGGTCGAATGTTCACGTGATGATTTTTGTATAAGAAAACTTAGGATAATCAAAATAACCAAAATTACAATTTACAGCAACTGCCCCCGCCCAAAAAGCTTTCAATGCGATCACCGATTCGAAATTACTGTGATGTTTAACGGAGAGATCGATTTTTATAATGTGCATAGCGAGTGAATTAGTAATTAAAATAATTATTCATTAAATATGCTTAATAAGCGGATGCGAACCAGTATTGTTGTGATGGGGGACAATGATGGAGGATAAGGAACAGCTGGCCCCTTAAAATGCAAAACCCACCACACCATTCGATGCGACAAATCATGGCCGAAATGCACTGGTGGTGATCCAGAAAGAAGCTGGGTATTCAACCTACCACCCCCTCGCTAGTCGCTATTGCTAAGTAGTCCTAGTGGCTTTTATCTGACTTTTGATTTGGTTAATTAGCCGGCTGGTTTTGGTAATGTTGGGATGGGGACGAGGATGGCAATGTCGTGTCCCTTTCTGATCCAGATTTTGCTGCATTGCAATGCATTTATTCCTCCACGGTCATCGCTTGTCTTGTGAATTCATTTGGAATTTGTCAAGATATATATAGCTTCCTTTACATATTTTACTTTGTGTAATGAGATCAATGATGCTCTTGTGAAAACATTTTCCCATAGCAAAATTGGATCTAAAATAAGTTCATATCAATCGACTTAAGCCTCGCCTAATTAGCTACCGTCCCATTTCGACGGGGGAGGTATAGAGGTCTGATCTCTACCTCCTAGGCTTGAAGGGTGGGGTTGGCAAGCAAAAGCTAGCAATTGCTAAGTACCCCTAATGGCTTTTATCTGAGTTTTGATTTGGTTAATTAGTAGGCTGGTTTTGGAATGCTGGGACGGGATGAGGATATGTCCTTTCATATCTAGATTTTGCTTCATTGTAATACATTATTTTTATGTCATGATTATTTATCTTGTGAATTCATTTGGAATATATATGTCAAGATATATAACTTACTTTATATATTGTACTTTGTGTAATGGGACCGATGATGCTCTTGTGAACAAAAATTTCCATAGCAAAAGTGGATCTAAGATAAATTCATATCAGTTGACTTAAGCCTCGCATAATTAGCTATCATTCCATATGGACGGGGGAGGCATGGAGTTCAAACCCTACCTCTCAGGCTTGAACGGTGGGGTCGCCCAGCAAAAGCTAGTAATGGGAAAATAAAATAAAGAAATTGGTAATGTCATGATTGGTTTTCTACGTTTCACCAAGGAATTAAAGTCGTCATTACGCCAATTTTTTTATTCCAAAGCATTCCTCTGCTTTTTAAAAAATATCGAGCATTCCTTTAAGTTATACTTTTTCTTTCGATGATCGATTTTTGCTGACATAAGTTGTCAGGTTAGTGACATGAACACAGTTATACGCATGTGGTGCTATGACTCGCCCAATTTACACGAATACACTACATTGAGAGCCACGTCAAGCAGCATAAAAAAAAATAATCAAATTGGGAGAGAGAGAGAGAGACGGTGTCCATTAGGACGGCCATAGCCGCCAACTCAAGCTCTAAGCTCGCGCCATCAAGGACGTTCAACCTCAAGCTTGCTGATGCCTTGGCCAATCAAGCTCATGATCATGGCTACTCAATGTCAGCTTGTGGTAGCCATGGCAACATGAACTTTGATCCCGATGACATGGCTACAAGAACTTTTCAAGTCACGAAATTCGAGGCCATGGTCACTCGAGCTTCGAGCTTACGTCCATGGCCACTCAATTGATGGCTATGAGGAAGTACAAATCATAGTTTTTGCATTGTTGTGGATGTAAAATTTTGCGAGTTTTTAATTTAGTAGGATTTAAGGAAGAAGAAGAGTATGTAGGGAGAGAGAGAGAGAACATTCGAAAAAAGAAAAAGAAAACCACATCAGCAAATAAAAAGAAACAGAAATTCACACCAAAAAATAGTTAATGGCGTTAATGCCAAGTCGGCAAGTTCTATCGCTGAACCCAAATAATGGCACCTTTTGTAAAAGAAGGGATGGTTTTGAAGAAAAAAGGTGGATTGATGATTTTGTTTTCGGGCAAAAGTAAAAGGAGCAATGGCAACTTACTCATTCTATTGGCACTATTTCAATCTGTTCTAATGCATGTAAAGTAAACCCATCGTAGATCCACACGATTTGAATTGATCAAAGACGCAGCTAGACCCCAAGTATCAAACCATCCAACCATCCACTTTCTCTGTGCCTTAGCCATAGCAAACGAAATCACACATACAACTACCACAGCATCATCGCCGCCGAAGTGACGCACGACCAAAACAATCATCCCCTCGCGGAGCTACAACCAACGGAGGAGCTCATAATACCGAAAACTATTAATTTAACCCTCTAAACCTAAATACTAGCAAGCTCGACCCTGTTCTTGGGACTACAACAACCAAATTCAATGGTTGCGGTTCCTCTTGGAGCTCCTCATCAACATGGGACAACAAATATGAAGATGAAATTGAAGAAGAACACGATGGTGACGATAAAGAAGTGAGGAATTTGCGGTCGGGAGTAGAGTCAATGGGAGGACGGAGGCAAAGTTGAAGATGGGCTTCCTATTCTTTGCAGGTCCAAAGTGGACGTGTATTGTCGACACGAGCCTCGGCCTCGACACATTCAACAGTGTGGGGCTCTGGCACGTGCGGCAAAGGAGATTCCTCAAGTGCTTGGTGACAAGGAAGTTCACGCCATGGACTCTGAAATTGCAGTCCCGGCACAGGTTCGCTTAGTCCCACTCACAGTACATGGTCGCAGGGCAGTTGCAGAGCTTGCACGGTTTCTTCTCCTTCATATCTCTCTCTGTAACTCGCTCGCTCGTTTCGGTTTCGGTGAATAAGAAGAGCACGAGTTGCAAGAGTGAGCAGGCTTTTCATTGGAAACGGGTTAAGTTGGTTGTAAATCCATTTACAATCCACTTGTTTCAGCATTTTCATTTTGTAACAAAAATCCTTACGGCTGCCCGTGAAATATGATGTGGCCCATTGGTGAACTATTTCCATAAGTTGTTAAATGGGTTTTGGACCCATTTTGATGGATCTACGGCTTGACTAAAACCATGAGCTATATAAGCTCAATAGAGTCTAAGTCTGACAATAATAATTTGGGTAGAGCTGTCCTTAATTTTATGTTTCATTAAATTAATTTACGACGTATGTACGATTGGTTGGTCGCATCAATGTGCGAAGTTATATTCGAAGGCGAGTACAATTCATCGATTTGGATACGGTAAGTTTCTGCTGAACCTCGGTCCACAAAACAATTAACTTCAGAGCCCTTCGACTGTGCTCTCTTTCTTTATGAGTGAAAATCAATTACCAAGAGTTCTCTTTTCTTGCCTTCTTTCTTCAATACGCCTCTTGCTGAACCTGGTCCATCCACATGTTGGGCCTTCCAGCCAGAATGCTTGAAGACCGCACCTCGCTCTATATTTTCTTTTTAATGGTGGGATCATATTTTGTTTCTTCTTGTTTTCCTTTTTTAATTTGGACAGTCTCTTATTTTAATCGCATCTTGTATCTTAGTGTATTCATATATAGTATCTCAGTACATAAGCAACATTTGGAATTTCTCTAACAAATTTCATTTCGGCCCATACTTTGGATGTGCGCGTTCAATTTAATGGGGTAATTCCAATAAGCTTACCTTAACATTTTAGGTTGAACGTTCATTTAATTATTTTTGCACACGAAAACTTAGGATAATCAAGAAAATCGAAGGATTGACTCCCACATTATTAAAATCTCGCAGTAAACGTGCCTTGGCTTTTGTTAAATCTGAAGTACCTAAACTTTTACAATATACAAATTACTGACACGTGAATTTATATATAATCTGTTTATTTTTTTTTAAGTTAGAACAACGTCGTAACTTTTGACGTATTCTTTTCGCTGAATTTTAAACAGACAAGCCTTTTAATAAGTAACTAGATGCAACAATACTGTAATGTTTAAGACAGGGACTCATTTTTCATAATTCGCATCGCCAATTTATTAGTAATTTAAAAAGTATTGATTAAAAATGCTTAAGGATATCTTTAGATCGGCAAGAATGATGGAGGACGGAGGCGATCGGTCCCTCAAAGCAAAACCATCACTTAGGTGGCAAATCAGGGCAGAAATGCATTGGAACCCTTCTTTTTCCCATACTGGAATTGATTTATTTATCATTTGTTTTTCATGAAATACATTTTTTTAATTCAAAATTAGATGGAGGGTTTTATTTTTCGGGCAAACCTAGAGGAACCGATGGTATTTTACCGGTTTTAATGGCACTATTTCCATCCATTCTGATGCGTGTAAAGTAAGCCCATAAAAAAATTACGTGATTTGAAAAGGGAAAAGAGTGGAATTGAGATTATGTAATTGGATGTGTTGTCAAGTAACGCACCTCTATGATCCAAAAAATAAAATAGAAATAGTGTGCCTTTTCTATAAGGACCATGCAAAGCCCCTGGATATTCCATTTGTCTAATCAGGTCATTAAATTTATATGGCTTTTCTAATTATATCTTTCTGACTCTAAATTTGGTTAATTGGAGCTCATGCGTTCGACGAAGTGAGCGAGAGAATACTGAAATGTTCTAACACTCCCTCTCATGCTTAATATGTTTTCTTCGTCTAGTACTAAGCGTGGAGATGTTTCGTTGGGTAAGAAAAAAATAGACAGCCAAAAAGATTTGAACTCAAGAGTTTCTGCTCTAGTAACATGTTAAGTTTCGTGAAACCACTGTCAACTATTTTAAAAATTTAAGTTGTTAAACAAATACGTAGTTTAATGTTTGAATATTTCAACTGTAATAAAGATTTCCTAGTAATCCTATAAAGAGCTTACTAGCTTTGTCATAAAGAATCACTAATTATCAAATTAGAAACCTCCCTGAATCTCTTTACTGGCAAATGATATTTGACTTTGCTCTCGTCAGGTAAATACTTTGTCGTGAGGCATCGACAAAGCGTATTCTTTTTAGCTCATTTGCAAATACCGGCAAAACAAATGTAATTAAAGAATGTACGACCGTCAAATTCGTCAATTGTCAAAAAGAGTTGGGAGTGCCGTAACAATGGGGTGTTGTGCACGTGGTGAGACCTAACACGCACGAGACGTTTCAAGAAGATTTTTCCGTGGAAATTTCTGTGGCACTAGGAATTTTCCACAGCCAAGTGACCACACCATGGAAATTATGTGTCCCAGTAATGTCGTTTTAAGAGGACTTTGACTTTGACCTTCTACAGAAGACTCGTGATCACCACTCCACAATATGGATTGGGCTTTATACGTGGAAGCACCCTCCACCACCAATGCACTCACCCGCATTCTAGAAAGACCGATGGTATTTTACACGTTCTGATGGCACTTTTTTAGCCAGTTTTGATGCGTGCAAAGTAAATTTCATTAGAAACTCACACGACTTGAAAAGTGAAAAGAGTGGAATTGAAATAATGTTGTATAATGTATTGTCAAATAGCATAAAAAAATAGAAATAGTGTGCCTTGCCTACAAGAGCCATGCAAAGCCTTTGGACCTTTAATTTGTCTAATCAGGCCATTAAATTTATATGGCTTTCCTAATTAAATATTTTCGACTCTAAACTTGATTAACCATATGTGTTCAATAAAGTGGGCTTCCGACATGAAAAAGGTCATTTGACGTTATGAACCATCAATTGATCCAAGACTGCAAGTAGACCACTAGCAACAAGATTTTTCACTATGATCATTAGACCCTAGCTTTCCACATCAAACTCGTACCAGCTTCAATGGATATATCGGCTCCAGTGAAATTAATACATGGAAGAACTTAGTGTACTTCCCCTATTAAAGTCAACAGCATCACGTAGAAGGATGATTTCTTGGTCTAAAAACTCAATTATAGAATTCCCGACACGGATAAAGCTAGACGAACGTAGTTCACAAGCAACCATTGTCTCTCCAACCTTTAAAATGATTGCGATCACGCCTAATTAGAATATCGCGAACTCCCCAAATCATGATTGACTACAAAATCGGCACCAAACAACTTCCCTGCAAAATCTTTCTGAGAGAGAGCTCTCACGTCCAAGCTTCTTCCCATTTTATCATTTCCAAAAAACAAAACAAACAAAAGACATACTTCGATACTGAGATAATGCTATTTACATATATTCCCGATCTACAAATTCCCCCCATTAGCTTAATTATTCTTTGAGTCGATCCATTGTTTCAGCACATTTTCCATCAAGTAAGAGGAAAAAATGCCGAATTTTGTATTTACACAATCAAAACATAAATGTTCAATTTAGTGCCCCACCACCCTCTAAGACGTTATTATATACACGTTTAAAAAATTTATAGTAATCCGAACACCTAGTATAACGGGCATATTAGGTCATGTAAGTAACTAATCACGTGACGTTATGAAAAAATTTCAATGGGTTTTTAAAGTTATAATTTTTATTGTAATGCAGAATTTCATGGCGAATGAGATTTGACTAGCAAAACGGAGCTCTGCCATCAGGTAAATACTGTGTCGTGAAGCATAGATAAAGCGTTATTCTTTTCAGTTCATTTACAAGTACCACAAAAAAAAAAAAAAGCAATTAAAGAATTTTTACGCCAGTCAACTTCGTCGATTGTCAAGTGGACAAGTTGTTGGCGCCGTGACAACGACGTGCTGTACACGCGGCAATGTATAGCCCGCGCGAGACATTTCAAGAAGATTTTTTGCATGGAAATATTTCTGTGGTGCTCAGAATATTCCACACCCAAGTGAACCCCACCATGGAAATTCTGTGTCCCGATAATGTCATCCGAAGGTGACTTTGACCTCGACCTTCTAGAGAAGACCCGTGTTGATCACTTCACACTACAGAAGGGCTTTATAAGTGGAAGCACCCCTCCCACCGCCACCCATAAACTCACTCGCATACTAAATTGCAATATGGGGTGGCACCTGATCCTCCTCCGCCTCCTCCTCTGTTTCCACTTTTTCTTACATGCCTCCCTTCAATTTGCTTCACCCCTTTGCCCTCCTGACCAACGTGATGCCTTGCTCCATTTTAAGAATTCCTTCGTGGTCAATAGCACGGCGTCGAGCTTTTGTGATTGGTATGGCCATGTCGTGTCTTATCCGAAGACAAACTCATGGAGCAAGGGCGTGGACTGCTGCTCGTGGGATGGCGTCACTTGTGACGGTGTCATCGGCAACGTCATCGGTCTTGATCTTAGTTGCAGTTGGCTTCGTGGCGCTCTCCATTCCAATAGCTCCCTCCTTTTGCTTCGCCATCTTCGGAGCCTCAACCTTTCCGGCAATGACTTTGTTGGCTCACACATTTCACCTAATTTGAGTGTTTTTGCAACATTGACTCATCTGAATCTCTCTAATTCAGCTTTTTCAGGCACCATTCCCAATGAAATCTCTCACCTCTTCAAGTTGGTATCACTTGATCTCTCTTATAATGATAATTTCGACTCATACTCGTTCTCTACACTCAGGTTGGAAAACTCGATCTTCACAATGCTTGTTCGGAATCTAACGACATTGAGAAAGCTTGTTCTCGATGACGTAAACATGTCCATGGTTTCACCAAAGCCCTTTGCAAATTTATCTTCTTCTTTGACACATTTAAGCGCTTCTTATTGTTTCTTAAGGGGGATATTTCCAGATACTGTTTTTCGATTACCGAGCCTCACTTATCTTGATTTAAGTTACAATTATAATATGTCCGGGATTCTTCCCAAATCCAATTGGACTGGTCCTCTTGAGTCTTTGTTTCTCATGTTTACGAGCTTTTCGGGAGAAATACCCGATTCAATTGATACCTCGAAGAGTTTAAAAGCTTTAGCTCTTATAGAGTGCAAATTCACAGGACATGTCCCATCATCATTGGCAGATCTCAAGCAACTCCAAGTCCTATATATTGTTGGGAATAGCTTCAGCAGCGCTGTAGAGTTTGAAATCTTTACAAAGCTTGAAAATCTCCAAAAGCTTGGGGTTTCTCAAGAACTAAATCTAATTTACGATACACCGAAGTATACATTCCCGAAGCTTGAAGAATTGCGGTTGTGTTCTTGCAACTTGACCAAGTTTCCCTATTTCTTGAATTCGTTAGAAAGATTAAGATTCTTAGACCTCTCTTTAAATAGGATTAGAGGGGAGATCCCGAGGTGGTTCTGGGGAGTAAGCCATGATACATTGGAACGGTTGTATCTTTCTTCTAACCTTTTGGAGGGAGTTATACAACAGTTGCCCTGGAAGAGATTGTTATCTATTAACCTTCATAACAACTCATTCCAAGGACCACTCCCCATCCCTCCTCTTTCCACTTATTCCTTTGTTGCCTCCCACAATGGTTTCACCGGTGAGATCCCCTCTATGATTTGCCAGTTGAGTTCACTCCAATTTTTGGATTTGTCTAACAATAATCTCTCTGGGAATATGCCGCCATGTTTTGGTAATATAACCAATCTCCGGTTTCTATACTTGAGTAGCAATAAATTACAAGAACCATTGCCGCGTTCTCTAGTCAAATGCGTGAACTTATCGACACTAGTTCTCAGTGGCAATGAGTTCAATGATTTCTTCCCACATTGGCTGGAAGCACCACAACTCGATTACCTTGATTTGCAATCGAACAAATTTCATGGTAGGATCAACCTTACTGCCTTTAAACTCTCTTTCCCCACTCTAGCAGTTCTACTTATTTCCAACAACAATTTCATTGGACAGTGGTCCACAGAGTTTTTCTCAAACACCTCATTATATATAATAGATTTGTCCAACAAGAAGTTTGGAGGACCAATTCCACTTCCATCTCCCGTCACATTTTATTATGCTATTGCAAGTAATAAGTTAGCTGGAAAGATCCCCTCTTTGATATGCAATTTCACAAGGCTTGAGATCATTGACTTGTCCAACAACAGCTTAACAGGTAGCTTGCCTCGGTGCTTAACAAATTTTAGCACCGATCTATCAGTTTTGAACTTACGAATGAATTACCTCGAGGGCGCAATTCCTCGATCTTTTTCTTCGAGAAGTAGCTTGACGACTCTTGACTTGAGTCGAAATCGATTTGAAGGCATGTTGCCTCGATCGCTTGTTAAATGTTGGCATCTGGAAGTTTTGGATCTCAGTGATAATCGGATAGAGGGTACATTTCCAAGATGGTTGGGAACACTCCCAGAACTAAAAGTTCTCATTTTGCAGTCCAATAATTTGAAGGATCTCTTGGATATTCCTAGAGGAGCTCACCTCTTTCCCAAGTTACACATTTTGGACCTCTCCAATAACAACTTTAGCGGTCCTTTGCCAGCCAACTTGATAATGATCCTTAGAGCCATTGCGAATGGCGAAAATGCGCGGGACGAAACATTATATATGACACGGTATCTTGGGGGACAAAGTACTCCATCAAGGTTATATGAAAATTCCGTGACCCTGACCATAAAAGGGCAAGAGATTGAACTAGTGAAGATTGTAACCTTCCTCACAATTATTGACTTGTCAAACAACTCTTTCCAAGGGGATATCCCGGGAGTAATTGGACATCTTCACTCTCTCGTAGGTCTCAACCTTTCTCATAACCACTTTACAGGTTTCATCCCTCAGACTTTAGGGAACTTGACTAATCTTGGATGGCTAGATCTTTCTTCGAACAAGCTTAGTGGGATAATTCCACGAAAATTGGGAGATTTGGCATCCCTTGGATACTTAAACCTCTCGAACAACCAGCTCACCGGTCGAATTCCTCAAGATAAGCAATTGGGCACATTTTCAAGCGACTCGTTTAGTGGGAATACAGGCTTATGTGGAACTCCATTGCCAAAAGCATGCCTTGGCGATGCTCAACCTCCTCCACCATCGTCCTCATCAACTTTCGATCGCGAAGGTCGTGAGAGTTGGTTCAAACAAAAAACAATGTGGATAGGTTATTCATCGGGGATCGTAATTGGGATTTCGCTAGCATACGTTGCATTTGAAACGGAAAGACCAAAATGGCTCATGCAAGGTGTGAGAATGCTGGAGAGAAGAGCAGCCGAGTGGACGGAGAAACCAAAGTGGAAGGCCATCAAATTTTATGGACAATGAAATTGTTTGAGGAGTTGTCTTTATAAACTGGCATTGTAAATTCAGTTAATAAAGATGTCTCCATGTGAGATTGAAATGGCTTTTCCCTTACGAAGGCTTGTTTGCAATGTCTTCTCTCCTTGTTTCTCGGCGCAATTGTATATTGGTTGAATTGAGAAGATGAATAATATAATCTGTCAAGCACACGGCTTTTAAAAAGTGAGAAGCAAAAAACAAAAGCAACAGATGAAGCAAGCGCCATTAACCTCTGCAAGTATCTTTTCCATTTTCCTTCGTGCGTAACGTTTGCCCGTGAAGAATTATAAGTGAAGACTGGCGTTAACTCATACAATCACAGTCGTTAATAGATTAATCTGTCGAAGAATTATGTCCCGAAGAATCAACACTGAAATCTGTGTGTAGGATCTACTGTTTTTCTCTATTCAAAAAATATTTCTTTGGTTGGAACGTGATTATTACTATGTTTCATTAAATCAACTTACGACATTTTTACGAGCGGTGGGTCGCGTTAATAGACGAAGTTATATTAAAAGTCGAAGGTTAGCAGAATTGATCGATCTCCGTAGCGTAAGATTCTGCTACAATTAACTTACAAAACCGTCTTCGGCCGTGCTCTTGCTGAGTGTGAACCAATTACCGTGAATTTTCTTTCTTCTCATGCCTTCTTTGAACATAGGCCTCTTGCTGAGCCCGGTCCATCCGCAAGTTGGGTCTTGCAGCCAGTTCACTCTAAGGCAAAAATTTGCCCTAAGTTTTTCTTTTTTTTTTTAAAGGCGGGACCTTATTTGCTTCTTTTCTTTTCTTTTTAATTTGGGAAGTCTCTTATTTTGCTCACATCTTTTGTCTTACTATATCTACATATTGTATGTTATTATATGAGCAGTGCTGGAATTTCTCTTGCAAATTTCGTGTTGGGCTCATCGCCTTGACGCACTTGTTTCACCTGATGCAGTGATTTTTGGTCAGCTCAGCTTATCCTTGGAGGTCGAATGTTTACTTATCGATTTCTGCATATGTAAAGCTAAAATAATCAAGAGAACCAAAATTAACGTCCAAAAACTTTCAGGACGATCACTGATTCGAAAATGCTGTAATGTTTAATGGAAGGATTATTCGTTATAATGGTTATCGCGAGTGAATTAGTAATTAAAAAATCATTTTTTTTTTAAATATGCTTATTAAACAGATATGAACCTGTTTTGTTGGGATGGGGAGACGATGATGGGGGATGGGGAAACGGTGGGTGGTGCCGGGCCCGATGGGGGGAGGAACGGTTGGCCCTTAAAAGCAAAACCCACACCACCACTCGATGAGACAAATCATGGCCGAAACGCGCTGTATGTATTTCCTTTTTCCCACATTGGAAATCGTTTTTCTTTAATTTGTGGAAAAAAATTGAAAAAAAGATAAAAGAATTAAAAAGATCTGACCAACCCGAACCTCCGATGCTTGCGTGCTGCGCACACCTTATCATCCCTTTGGTTCTCCGAGCTAATTCCAAAAGTAAATACAAACTTCATTTTAAGTGACAATTCAAGTCCAACCTTTTCTTTATTAAAAAAAAAGGACTAACTTTTATTCAAATCCAAAATTTGGCTCCCGTAATGTGAAATTTTCAAATTACTCGAGTCAGATTTAAGATTTAAGCGAAAGTTTATGACTTTTTATTAGACAAAAAAAAATTCGGGCCAGAATTATCGTTTAAGATAAAATTGATGTTTTTTTTGGAATTAGGCCTCAGTTCTCCATCAAAAGCCGAGAAATAAAAAGAAAAAAAAAAGAGAGAGAAAGGGAAAGAGTGCGGGGGGGTATTGCTATTGTGTGGCTGCGATTCGCCGAGATGGCACTGGAGGATCGCGAATTCGTGGGATTTGTTAGGGTTTTGAGTGCTAAGTCCTGATGGCTTTTATCTGAGTTCTGATTTGGTGAATTAGGAGGCCGGTTTTGGTAATGCTTGCACGGGGATGAGAATGGCAATGTCATGTCCCTTTTTGATCCAGATTTTTGCTCCATCGAGATGTTTTTTCTTTTACACCACCATCGCTTGTCTCATGAATTTGCTTAGAATATGTCTAGAATATATAGCTTACTTCACTTTTTTTACTTTGTGTAACGAGACCAATGATGCTCTCGTGAGATAATTTTCACGTACAAATGTGGATCTAGGATAATTTTCGCGAGCAATCATCGTGTCTCCAACCTTTAAAATGATTAAGGACCACGCCTAATTCCAACTCAACAAAAGGGTCTTGGAGATGAGGACGGCAAGGTCGTGCCATGTCCCTTTCTGATCCAGATCTCGCTCTATTGCCACATTCGGCGGGCTCTCTAACACGTAATTATCACCCCCATTGTTGGGTTGGATAACCCAATTTCGCCAGCCTATCTATATGTGCATTTCCCTCCTTGAAATTATGGAAAATCTTGACCCATCGAAAATACTCGAGCACACTTCTAAAATGAGAAATGAGTGTATCGCCCAAAATTAAGCGATGTAATTTATTTCCGAAGTAGAGAAATGCATGCTTGTGAATTCGCTTTCCAAACTTATCTATTATTGTTTGTCTAGTAAATATGTCAAGATGTGTAGTTTACTTTACATATTTTACTTTGTATAACTAGATCGATGATGCTTTTATGAAAAGAATTTTCCCTAGCAAAGTGGATCTAAGATAAGTTCATATCAATCGATTTAGGCTTGGCCTAATTAGCTACCATCCCATATGGACGGGACAGGTACAGATTTCGATCCCTAGATCTTAGGCTTGAGGGTGTGCCGGCCAGCAGAAGCTAGAAATCGCAAAAAATAATAATAATAAAGAAATGGGTAATGTCACAATTGGTCATTATTATAAACTCAAAAATCAAATCATTCTTCTACTGTTCTTTTTTTTACTTTTCAAAAATCACTCCTCTACTTTCTTTTAAATGTCGAGCATTTCTTTGGTTATACTATTTCTTTTGGTTGTCGAATTTTGCCAACATAGACTATCTGATAATTGACATGGACACACTTATACACGTGTCGAGCTATGGCTTGCTCAATTTACGTGGCACCAAATCAGCACCACGTCAAGCAATATAAGAAGAAAAAAAACAAATTGAAAGAAAGAGATGGGAGAGTCCATTATGACGACCATAGCTGCCAACCAAAGCTCTAGGCTCCCGGCCACCGGGGCCATTCATGCTCAAGCGGATGCCATCGCCTGGTCAAGCTTGTGATTGTGGCCGCTTGATTTGAGCTTACTACAACCATAGCAACTTGAACTTTGAGCTTGATGAGATAGTGGCTACACAATCTTTTCGAGCTACAAGATTCGCGCTCATGGCCACTGAATTGGTGGTTGTGAGGTGGTACATATCATAGGTTTTGCATTGTTGTGATTGTTAAATTTTTTGAGTGTTTGATTTGGTATGATTTAAGGTAGAAGAAGAAGAATATGTAGGAGAGAGAGAGAGAGATATGCAGCATTCAAAAAAAAGCAAAAGAAAACCACATAAAAAGATACAAAGGAAACCAAAAATCATGCCCGAAAATAGTAAACGCCAAGTCGGCATATTTCCATCGTCAGACCCAAGTAAGGACAATTGATGGCTCTTGACGCGCCCATTTTATTGGTGCTTTTTCAGCCTGTTCTAATGCATGTAAAAGTAAACCTGTTAAAAATCTACACAATTCAAATAGAGCAAACGGGCGGAGAAATTTCTCAATACAGTCACCGGTCCCAAGCTTTCCACGTACTCTTACCATCTTCAATGGATTTACATCGGCACCAGTGAAATTAATACTTGTAATAACTTCACATACAAGACCGATGATTGCGGGCACTTTCTTCTTTATGGCGTGAAATTAAAGTATTGAGTGTATTTTCCCCAATTTGAAGTCAAATGGCATCACGTACAAAGGATTATTTCTTGGTCCAAAAGAATCGTCAAAGCAAAAAACCATCGAACGCAAATGCTTAATCATCCAGTCCCGGTCATGGAAAAAGCTACACGAATATTATTCACGAGCAATCATCGTGTCTCCAACCTTTAAAATGATTAAGGACCACGCCTAATTCCAACTCAACAAAAGGGTGTTGGAGAATACTGTAAACTCCCCAAATCATGACTTGACAACAAAAATCCTCACCAAGCACCTTTCCCCAGCAAAATTTCAATCGATGAGCGCTTTCACATCCAAGGCATTTCACGCTAATGCCCAAGCTTCTGCTCCCGTTTTCAACCAGAAAAGAAACAAAGAAAATAAAAAAAATTTACTTTGATAATGATATAACCCACGTATATTCCGGACCTATGAAACAACCTCCATTAACTCGGTCATATTTTCAGCCGGTCCATTATTTCGACACGTTTTCTATGACATACATGAAGAATTATGCCCAATTGTGTATTTGCATGATCAAATAGTAAATATTCAATTCCGTGTCCCGATATCTTATAAGACCTTATTATATACACGTCGAAAACAAGTAAAGTAATCAGAACACCTAAACTAACGTACATCCCCATAGATGATAGCGCTTGATTTATCGGTGGATACAACTAGCTAATCAAAGGATGGGGACCAAGAAGATAACTTTGTCGCTTTCTTCTACCGTTTCTATTTTAACTACGACCCAATAAATTACGAGTCCATCAATAAATAAATAAAAGGAGGATATGAAATGCACCAAACAAGCAGCCCGTGAAGGGGAAGTCTAAACTATGCCAGCATTCGGACACGTGTATTTTAACATTGGTTGGCATCGCATTGCTACCTTTGCTCGCCTGCCAGCTATCCATCCTGAATATGGCCCAGTACCGTATGGAGAATAAATTATCATTTTCTTTTGTTATTATATATCAGAATTAATATTATGAAAAATCTCAAACTGATATATATATGATGAATTTATCTCAATTTAATTTTTTGATTACCAAAAATCCCAAACCAATATACTTATGACAATTTTACCCTAAACTAATTTTTTGACCATAAGAAACCCCAAATTGATACATTTACAATAAATTTACCCTCCGTTAAATTAGATTAATACTACAAAAATCACAAATTTGTACACTTATGACAAAAGGAGGATCAAACCCCAAACTAGCACATCCGTCAACTGTCACATGTCATCCAAGTCAAAAATTTGACGGAAAAATTTAACAGAAACTAACGGAAAGTAAAATTTTCAGGTGTGTCAATTTGGGGTCTTTGGTTGTCAAAAAATTAATTTAGAGCAAATTTATGATAAACATGCCAGTTTGGAGTCTTTGGTGGTATTAACCATATATAGCATGACCTCGTTAACAATTTTTCCTCAGGTTGCGTTATTAAGTATGTTAAGTTCTATTTTTTATTATTATTTCTTGATTAATTTTATCTAATGCGAGAAATATCGAAATTTTTTGTCCTTTAAATTCATTTGCTCAAGAAGTGTTTTGGAGGCAGCGTAAGTAGGAATTTTCTGTCCACAAATACAACGACGAGAAAAAAAGGACGAATTCCGTCTGCCAACCGGTTGTCTTTCCCCCCCTTGCCGGTCAAAAAGAAAACCGCAGGAGGCCAGCACAGCTTTCGGGAACGGGGGCGACGGACACGTGTCGGTTGGCCGGGGACGGGGGTTCTCTCCTTTCGTTTTGGAAAAGCAAGCGATTCTCGAGCGGCGCGAGCCGTTTTGAGTCGGAGGGATGGACGGACGGCCCCGTAGATCCCGCGCTTTTGTCCCACGGGTTACCCGGTAATGCGTGACCCGATTCCCCGGGGCGTTGCCATTGACCCGGTTCCGTTTGGCCGACCACGTGTGGCCAATCTCTAATATTTCGTATGCTCATTGGCCAAATCAACATTCGGCTTTTTAAGTGCGGGATGTGAATGCAAGTTCCCTCTTTGTTTTTTTCTAAAGGAAACCCTCCATCCCAACGAAGTAATGAGAATATTACAAAGAAGAGTCACTACCTATAGGGATGTTATTAAAAAGAAAAGGAAGAAATAGTTTCTGAATGATGAAATGCCCGTTTTGCGAGCTCATGAACATCGATGTTCCGACGTGCGCGGGTCCCACGAGAAATTACATCGCGATTTGCTACGGAGTGGGAAGCGAGCGTCCGAGACGACGGATCGAATGCTCCAATGGGAAATATCGTTTTGTTGAATGGCAGGCAATTAACAATTTGCGATCGTTTTCAAAAACCGTTTTGTAGATGCTGAGAGACTCAGTAGATCTTCAGGTGAGGGGAAGAGCTACAGCCTCCACTCCCACCGGTGAATTCCATCTTCCGCGTCTTGTCCATGCTCACACAATCGAGCTTCTAGCTGATCGTGCAATAATACCAATGGCTCCTTTATTTATCTTCCAAGTAACGCATCTACATTAAACTTCTTCTTTTTTCTTTTGTCAACAATCTACATTAAACTTCGACTTTTGATTCAACAAGGGAAGCCAAGTTGACAGAATTGGGTCCAGCTCAACTGGTGATTATGCAAATTTCACATGAAATCCATGTAATTAACAAGTATATTATAATATACTTGATCCAATGCATTCAAGTCATCCAAAATCTACTCATGGAAAGGGCAGTGAATTTAAGGAAGCATTAAGGCTACATTTGGTCATCTTGACATTTTTATCAAATAGGATATAAGTAAGATAAGATTTTATCATTCTAATAACCTATGTATTGTTTGGTAAATGTTCATGAATGTGCATATACAATACGCAAATTAGCCGTGTAGAACGGATATAACTTATTGAATGTAGAATATAACTTTCCTTTTGAGATTTCGACCAAAAAAAAAGTTAAGCCATGGGTCGTAATAGAGTTCACATCGCTCCCCAAGCTCAGTGTGACCACCTCCGATCACACATGGCTGCCGGTATCAATTTCAAGACTAGATCTCATATTTGAAGTGATCGAGCACAAGAAATAGGCAAAAGGTGGCCTCAACGACCAAATCTTAGATCTTAGGTTGGCTAGGTGTTGTGGCGGTCACGTGGGCAGCCTCAAAATTAACAATGACTATGCAAGGTCACGCATCTGGGGGTAAGGAGGTCGCACAACTAGCATTGGTGGCATGACCGGCACCAATAGATTATGAATCTAAAGAGAGAGATAGAACAAACAAAGTGGTCACCACTTTGCTTGTCGGATGACTGTAACCACCGTCACATGGCACTCTCGAAATGGTGACCGCTGCACTTGTGGTCACCATTCATAGTGGCGGCCACCATTCTCTCTCTTTCTTCCACGGCCTGACTTGATTTTCCTTTCGTGTTTTTCTTTTTCTATTATTTTTTTCCCAGTTTGTAGATGTCCTTATCAAGTGTATCTCCATATGGTGTTACATCCGATTCACCCAACGTAGCCTAATTAATTTGCAGAAAGGTATTGTGGCAGGGCAAGTCTAAGAGAGTACTTAACCAATTCTTTCGAAACTTAATCGGGCTTAAAGTTTGGAACGAATTTTTCACGTGAATTGGCGAGACTATTCGAATACTAGTTATAAACCCCTGTAAGTTCCAAACAGGTTTGAAATTTCTTGGGAATAACTACGGAAATTCAAACACGAAAGACATTTTGCCATAGTACTTCTAATCTCTTTCCACTAGGAGAGCAAGTATCATCCGATTCGTCCGCTTTGATGAGATTTCATCGTGTATTGTAGTCAATATGAATTTGGTTGCACACATCATGTTCATCAAAGTAACATTCAAAACCATCTTTTTAACTAGGGTTAATACCACGAAAAACCCTAAACTGGTACACTTGTGATAATTTTACCCCGAACTTTTTTTTTACCACAAAAAACCTCAAACTAATACACATGTAACAATTTTACCCCGAACATACTCCAAAAAACCCTAAACTTGTATACTTGTGACAATTTTACCTTGAACAATCACAAAAACAAATTAGTACACATTTGACAATTTTACCCTGAATTAAATTTTTAACATTTATTTTTATTATTTTTTCAAATTTTTTTGTTTTTTTTATTTTTTTTTTCTTTATCTTCAACCTCTGGCCAGTCACCGGACCGGCGACTGGCCAGAGACAGAAGTCGGTGAGGGCGGCCCTCGCTATCAACCAGCGGGGCTGCCCGCGCCAGAAACATACCCTTTATTTGGAATTTTCTTGTGAGTACACTTGTTCAGCTTTAACTCTTCAAATAATATTGATTGAAAAACTTTATCTTACGTCTAAAAGAAACCTTGTCTTGGCCCCAAGTAGAATTCCGATTTTGATTTTGCCTGATATGATCTCTATCACTTTCATCACAATACGTTCTTCGAATCCTTTGCATCTTAATCCCCCACTAGTCCCTCAAATTTTTCACCAAACAAAAGTACTGTGTACAGGAAACCCGAGGGATTTTTCACACCTCCATTATTGCCGAACCTCTCCAAGAAACGAAATGAACTGCTGACTTTAAAGTCTACTGTTTAATCAGGCTCCGTTGAACGTATGGTAGAATTCCACCATAATCAAAATACGCCTTCTCTACCTACAAGCAATCAAATCCAAGATGCAAACCGGAAAATCAGGAGTCCTCAGTGACTTACACCCGTAATATTATTATGAGAATTGACAAACGGAATGGCAATGCAATGAACAAAACTAGGAAAAGGCTGCGGACACATTACCACGGTATCAAATCGCGGGTACAAGTGAATGATTTCCCGGTGTTGGTTGTAACAGTCACGTCTTGGCCAGGCCTTATCTCACCGTCTTTACTGGAAAGGTCTATAGTGTGGTGCTCATGCCCCGTCCCAAACTGTCTGCATCCTCACCGGGATTGAAATACGGTGGAATGACCCCCACCCCAGCCGGATTGCTATGATGTATTCTCTCAAAACTTTGGGCGATCACTGCTTTCACCCCCTAATTAGGCCCATCATGCTTAGTGATGCTGAATCCGAACGAAAGAGGAATGCGAGGCAAATTGAATATGTTAAGTCAAACGTGAACTCATCAGGAGCATTGGACCCTTGGCAGCTCAATCTCGCAAGCTACCGCTTCCATGCTCAGCTCCTGCGAGAATAATTGTCTTGCCCATCGACCTTGTACCCCTGCAAGAACACAGGCACGTCAAAATTTGAGAGGTGCAAGCATATTCAGCAACGATTCTCAAGACACGTCATGCAATAATCAAAATTCAGCCTATCCAAGATCTGGATGTCAGCTTTAGAACCTCTTACTGAAAGCGAAATATTGGCCTGATGCTTGCATTTTACGATCCATGAACTATAGTATTTGCTCCCTACAAAAGCAATTCAATTTATGAGTTTTAGGGGCATCCCCATCAGGATAATATAATCTAGATGAGCATGCCGAACTTAAGCAGTTCACGTCTAAGTGTACGTGTCATGGAGCTGCTAAGAGATCTGGCGGAATCACAACGCGGAACTGGGACTATGCATCTCAAATTTTATGACTCTCCATAGCTGCATCATACACAAACAGTTTCTCTCCTGATGGGATATGAAATTTTTTTGGACCCACTTCTCCGTTCAAGAGCTTGTTGAGAAGGCGAACGTTGGCAAAGGTACCACGTGCCATCACTTCATTGTTGCCTCGCCGTTTGCCGTAAGAGATAAAATCTGTTAGGTTTCCAAACTCGTTCTCGAGAACAAAAAACTAAAAAAAATAGAGAAACAGATGATCCTTGGTGATCCTTTCAACATCATCCTTGGTGACCAGGAAGTCGTCGCGATTGCGTATAGCAGATGCTTAGAGTATTCTTATAGAGTAGGGCGGCCTCTCTGGATTGTTTAGGAATGATGGCAACAACTTTATTGGACCCCAGGCAAGAATCGGAAGAACACAGAAAACAATAAGGCAATATAATCTCAGTTTGCATTCAAGCAAATACATTTTGAGGAATCCATGATCTCGATCCCTTTTTGCCAGAGAATTAAATTTGATTAGGAATGTAGTCTTTCGTGAACAAATAAGCCGACAAAACTGGCAAAAGAGAATTTTTCTCCAGAAATAATTTCTACACTTCTACTTTTAGTTTGTGGCGCGTTCAAAAGAACTTGATTGCGTTGTTTAGAAAACATCTTTGATGAGAACAGAGTAAATGCATCATCCATCAATGAAACTGATGCACATACCTACTCTGGGATCGTTCAAAGCTGGTAAGCTATAAAACTTTCCAAACTCGCCACCTTCGGGCATGGGAAGGCTTGTCAATATTCTCCTGAAAGCGTGTTCTGGAGCTGGAATTCGAGGAAGGAAAATTGAAATAAGTAGCTTGGTATTTAGCACTTGCAAGACAATATCTCATCAACCAGATAATCCATGATCTCCACCTCTGATTTCATTCTATTATGATTGTGGTACAAGATTAGCCCATAAGCGGAATCACTATGATCATTGATCATCTATTCACCTATCAAAGTTAAGTTATGCATGTACCACGCTTTCATGCAAAAGATAATTGAATCCAGTCATATATTGCTTAAATCAATCATACAGAGAACAATAGGAAAGACCAACATGAGATTTATGGCAGCGGTTCTGCGAACTAATTCATCAGTAATCCAGTAATTATTAACTGAAAAGGCAACTCATATGTCACGAACTATATATGCAAGTAAATACGCCACGGCAACAATTCCTTATATGCACTCCACATGCGACAGTATATCCAACCAAGCACACCAAAATTAGCGCCTTACGCAAAAGGCTTCCATGTGATCTTCAACTCTACACCGAGTTATACTAGACGGCAGACAAATATCCCTCCACCCCTCAACGCTACCTCCAATAGAAAAGCGAGTATGAGATTACAGTACGTCACTATGTTCATTTATAATCCATCACCAGGAAAAGAACGTTCTCTTTTTTCTTATAGTCTAGTTTTGGAGTCATCTAGCGTGCACTTAGTTTTAACATAACTGATATCGGTCAATGGCGATTATACTGAAAGCAGAGAGTCGACGAGAATCCCGCACTCATGGTAGCAATCCTTCGTGGAACCTCTCGATGACTGAAGCACCAGTTCCAATCTGAGCAGCGGAGACTTGGCGGAGGAGACCCACAGTGCACGCCGTGGCTCCACCGCAGAACAGAGTACCTCAGGGCGGTGGAGGAGCTCAGACAGAGGAAACTACGATTGGCGTGCGGAACGTAAGGCAGGGGGGTCGAAGAGCAAGCAAGCAGTTCTGGAGAGAGGACATCGCGGAGAGGACATCCCACATGAAAAATTTGACAAATTTATTGTCGAAGTGTTAGATCCAAGCTCGTCAATATCGATCGTTAGATCACATGTCTTTTATTCGTTCGATCTATAAAACCTGTCAGTGCCAACTATCAGATTTAAGCACGGCAAATTTGACTTGCTTTTGCTCGGGCCACCGTAGATTGAGCACTATTTATACTCTCTATATCCTACTTCTCGTGCACATTCCAATTGAAGCTAGTATAAGGGGTTGTTTTATTATTTCTACGGTGATAATTCCCGGTCGTATAACTAAAAATTATTTATGTTTGGAATTCACAACAAAATGTCTCACCTAATAACTATCTATTCCCATGTTTATGCATTGCATTATTTCATGTGTGAGCTACTGACAAAAATAAATGTTGATTACCACGAGGGGCAACATGAGAGTCGTCACTTGATTATCAAAGTTAGACCCCGCGGTATTAAATGCTCTTGATGTGTTACTTTTCTATAATTCAATTTCGATAAAGAATTATCATATATCCCCATGAACATAGGTGGGTTGACGAGTACCATTACTTTTCTTCTTTTTTTTCATTTGAAGTTTTTTTGGTATGTTGAATAATGATCAGTTGATTACTGTTCTTTCATTTGCTAGGGCGAAAGAGGCAAAAATGAAATTAAACGGACGAAAATACAAAAGAGAGTAAAACTTTATGGAACAAATATTACTGAAATTATTTTCTTCACGCTTCCAAGTCAGACTTAGAGCACTTGACAATACAAATTACAGAAACTAAGGAAACACCAAAAAGGACACAGAGAAGACAAAACATAAGCCAATCTGATGTCGATCTCCCCGAACGTCGTACCTCCTCAGTCGTCGGTCGGGGCGATATAGAAGCCAAGACGGGAGCACGTCTCCGTCGGCTGGCGCGGCGGAGACACCGTAGGAGGCATCCCCGGAAAATACAGAAGCATCGACGGTAATCCAAGTTGCTCTCTTCGGTATGTTCAAGAACAAGTTCATTTGAGCTGTCGAATTGCTCTCACCATAAACCCTCTCTATCCCCTTGAGTCCCTGGAGATTAGTTGCTGAGAAGGAAAAGATCGAAACCCACAAAACTATGTCTTGCTGCAATCTTAACTCGTGGATCACCTCAAGACCACCACCATTTTCGGACACATCTTCACTCGACTCTCAATTTCGCCCAAACCCTCTTCGCCTTTCTCTTCCAATCTCGCCGTGAAGTGCTCATTCTCAAATACATCAATCATCACTTTATGCACCGATTCGTTGCGATCTCCGAGAACTGAGAGAACGAATTGAGTCCGTGAAGAGCACGCAGAAGATCACCGAAGCAATGAAGTTGGTGGCTGCAGCAAGAGTTCTGCGTGCTCAGGAAGCTATGATCAACGCAAGACTTTTTGCTGAAACCCTAGTGGAATTTTTGGGCCACATGAATGAACATCTTCGAGTGGCAGATGTACATGTTCCTTTGACAAATATCAGGCCCGTAAAGAAAGTTGCCCTCGTCGCTGTGACCGGTGATCGGGGCCTTTGTGGCGGATTCAACAATGCGGTCCTCGGGAAGGCCGAGACCCGGATCGCAGAACTGGAAAATCTTGGATTGGACTACACCTTTATTAGCATCCGAAAAAAGGGTAATTCATATTTTATGCGCAAGCCTAATTTTCCAAGTTGGTAGGTTTTTTGAGGGAGACAGTTTTCCTGCAGCAAAGGAAGCCCAGGTGATTGCGGACAATGTATTCTCATTGTTCGTTAGCGAAGAGGTCGATAAAGTCAAGTTAGTGTACCTTAAGTTTGTGTCATTGATCAAGTCTGATCCGGTTATCCATGCTTTGCTTCCTTTGTTGCCTAAGGGAGAGGCACTTGCCGATGGGGATGAGTTGTTCAGATTGACCACTAAAGAAGGGAAATTGTCAGTTGAGTGGGAGCAAATTGAGAAGGAACAGCGAGATTTCGCCTCTGTTGCAATTTGAGCAAGACCCTGTTCAGATTCTTGATGCTATGATGCCTCTGTATTTGAACAGCCAGATTCTGAGGGCACTGCAGGAATCAATTGCGAATGAGCTAGCTGCTACAATAAATGCCATGAGTAATGCAACCAAGAATGCCGTTGAATTGAAGAAGAATCTCTCAATTGCTTATTATTATTGGAAATTGTGGCTGGAGCTGAGGCACTAACAGATTTTGATTAGTTTGGAGGCTTGAGGCACTTACAATTTTCATTTATTAGGAATCTCCAATTCTTTCATGACTTGTTTCCCTCTGCTGTCTGCACATACTTTCGCCAAGACTCGGAGGTTTTATTGGCTGATTGTTTGATTGACAATATCTGAGTGGAGAAGGTAGCCTCTTGTTGTTTCACTCTTTGTGCTCTGGCTAGGAAGAAAAACTCTTCGCCATATTTTGGTTCATCGCAACTTCACAAAAGGAATTACTTGTTGTATGCCTTTGTCAATCATCTTTATCGTATTATTTCTTCTCTGCTCCATGCTAACCTAAAGTCATTACATTAGAAGACCTGAGAAAAGTAATATGATGTCCAGTGCACCCACGTTTTGTGTTGGAATCTTTCTGGTTAATCGCTCATTTGGTAGTGGGATCATTCAACATTTATCTTCTCACTGGAGAAACACTAGTTACTCCCGTTGCTGGAGTGGGGTCTGTGATTATGCTGTTCCGCGGCTGTTTTGGTCAAATGGACATCAACAAATGAGAAGTTTATTCTGTGTTGCTGGCAGAATTGGTGCTGTAGGCCGCATATTTCCGATAGCAATTTTTCGTGGAAGAGAAAATCGGCCATGGTGGTAAGCACTCCACCTTGTTTGCTCTTTTACTGGTATTTAGTTAGTAATGAGGATCATGCATCTCGTGAATGGACATGTTCCCTCCGTTTTATAAGTGTCTGGAGGGAAATACTTTAAGGTGTTGATTTCATCTTCAACTTTCTCTTTACTGCCTTCTTCCTAGCAAATCTATTGAAAATTGTAATTGTAAGAGTTGATACTCCTCCTTCAGCGGCCTGACTTCCACTCGCCCGAATTCTGGATTAACTTAAGGAGGAAGCTTCCATAGTTGATTGCTTACCCTGCCTTCTCTAGCTGTTCTCCTGCATTCTGATCAGTTTGTTTGCATTTGTATGACCAACAAAAGAATGATAGTAATTGAAGAGATGGGAAGTAGAAAATAAAAACGATGGAGGGTTCTCGATATATTTTGTCGTGGGAGAGAGTGTTACTGGCGGAAATACAGACCTCAAATGTGCTTTGGCGTTACGTTCTTCATGGTTTGTGCTAGCCAGTGTTTTTGGTCTCTATTACCTAACTGATATTAAGATTTGCACCCAATTGAAAGGCCACATTGATAGAAACTGTAAGCAATCGATGTCGGGGGATTATATTGTGAAGAGCTCGACTTGCGTCCAAAGACCTCTTGGAGGAGTTCCCATACTTGTGATGATGACGGATTAGTGACTTTAATACAAATGGAGCGCAGTTTTTCCAGACCCTTTTGCAGTTTAAGCCCAGCGGACTGGCCTGAGTGGGCTGTCGGACCCATGTACATGTTGATAATGAATCCAATATGTTATGCTTTTGTAGTGATTCTTGAACAATTTAGGCAGGCAAGGATGCTTGATAAGGGATATTGGATGATGTGAATCCAGCAAAGGGTCAAGCATTATTCATTTGCTTTTGGCATTTTATCCTATCAATTTTTTAGCATGGAGTTTTCGCGTCAACTCTAACTCAGGAAGTCCTTGTCCCTCTATCAAAAACACTTCACCGTGTTCCATGCCGCTGCGAAGCAATAAGAGGGGATTGCAAACTAGTGATGGATTCTGATAATGGTCTGTTTTGTTGGAGTATTTTCATCGAGAGAGTTAGGATCTCTTCACCTTAAGTAACTTTGTAAATGATGATTACTCGATGATCTGGTTTTCCTCCCAAGGAGATTCAACTGATGGTATGTCTAGTATGAGGAAATTAGCTCGGACTGGAGTGCGCATTTCAAGATTAATTTCAGTTTTTCAGTTATGGTGTTGAAGAGCAGGAATGCTCAATGGCTCCTCCCAGTCCAAACGAGAATCATACAGTGGCCTTTTTATTCCACGTAATCCCGAGCATATATTAACAAGTTTTGACTTCAAGTTCATACTCCCATTTTTCTCTAAGAGATAATCTTACTTAGGCTTCATTTGTTTTGAGAAAAAATGAATAATTTGAATAATATTTATCTAAAAAATGGTTGCTTACGTCGCTTACAAAAATGAATAAACGAAAAAAAAAAATTCACTGTCCACAAAAATGTTAGAGCATAATTATTGTCGATAGTGAAAATATTTTTCATCGACAAATATTTTTTTGGATATACAAGTGATTATTTTTAGAAAAATATTTTTCAAATAATTAATTTTCCGCAAAACGAATGGTAGTATTGATTACTTTCATCATAGACTACCCAGCAGTGCCGTTACCCATACTTTTTATCATTAAAAAGTTAAAATCTATCACAAAACAATTACATTCGTACTCTTATATACTCAATTTGAATGAAAATGGGATAGGTACTAGGGTGCGCGGCAGAATAAAATTCATTTTGCATGCATTATGAACCAGGACGGATTGAATTCGAATTACAAGATCCCGTTTTCTATTCTCAGGCCATCTAAGTTGTAAGAAGGTGGGTTTAGTCTGATGCGTAAAAATTGACCCGAAATAGCTCCTCACCATTACACAAAAAGAGAGTTTATGAGATCAAGGAGGTAGACAAAAGGAGAATCTCCAAGGAATCAACTTGGTGACCTATATCGCTTGACAATTAAACAATGAAAAAGTTCCTTGAATCGAGGAGATAAACAAAATTTCATGCGTCTAAAACGAGAATCCCCAAGAAATTGGTAAGAACTGAATTTAGACGTGTCGAATCTAGCATTCCGATCACACATCTTCCGCTTAGAGTAATTTGAGGCTAATCGAATCGTTCACTTGCTGAGGCATTTCGACTGATGCTCGTGAGTCCCTTCTTCTTGTTGTTTCTCTGTCTATGGATCTCACCGCTCGTCTCTCTTATTTCCACGAGACATCGCATAGAGAGAAAGTAATCTGAGTCGAATTTTTGTGCGTGTGTGTGGAGTCTTTTTTCCTACCTCTTTCTGTTAAGAACGCTAGAAAAATTAGGTGTTATGCATCGTGACTTGCGTTTTGATCGATTTGGAGTCGTTTGAATCTGCATGTCATGTTTACAGCTTCCTCCGCAAGTTCAATACTTAACGACTTAAATCTTCTTTGCAGGCTTTTTGCGATTGTTTTTGGGGCTAAAAAGATTGCATTGTTGTGGATCGTTTCTGTATCTTGCTGTTCGTGTCAGTAGCGGGCACTGAGGTGGATAATGCGGATCACGGACTACGTTGTTGTTGGCGCTTAAGGATATGGTTTCAGGAAATTCACAAAATGGGAGTTGTCGGGACACTTGTTATGCTTGGAAAGTATGTTCCCATCTGTAATTTTAATGGTGACAATAATGGGGCCTGTCTATCTGCCGCTTATGACTTATTGTTCCCTTAAGCTCCCAGATGACTGAGGATTCGAACCTGAAAATAACAGTAATTCAGTAAATTGGTTCTGCATCTGCTTTGGTAAGGTAGAGGTAATATACTTTTCCCTTTTCTTTGGGTGATGGTTATGCGAAACTAATATGCTTCATATACCAAAAAAACGTAATTTGCTTCAAGCTTCTAAGCCCTGCTGAGTAGTATTTACCATTGCTTGTATGCACTCGATTGTTTTTTGCTAACAGAGGCGGTGTTATGAAACTGCGTAGGTTCTCAAAAAAAAAAAAAAGAAATACGAGCGAAATACTAAAAGCTGGGGGTTCCAGCTATTCTTCCGTGGTCAAGACAACAATTATGTAAGAAATCATAGTTTTTAGCTGGACCGCTGAATTTATGCTTCATAAGTCGTGAATGCAATGAGAAATATATGCATCGTCAAAAGCTGAAAAATATAATAAGAGATTTGTCGCAAAGGTGTTTTGACCAGGGGCGATTCTCTGAAAACACACTTGTGGGTTGCCTTCACTTTCTTGGGGAACAGTGATAGCTCGATGCAAAATGGATTCGTATTTTGACAGTTGATGCTTGGAATTATAGGATTCATTTATTCTTCAAAACTCAATGTTAGATACCTTTGAGGTGACCAGCTGCCTTCATGTTACAGATTTTCTGGCACCTGCCCCAGCTCGTTCAACATATCGGGTCGGTGATCTGCCGTGGAACGCAAGGATTGAGATCGAGTGTGTTGCAGCACTTTAGTGGGCTTCTCCACAATTGGATGCAAACTTTGTGAATGAATACCATTTATGAGATTAGTGTAACTGGATGAAACTTTTGCAATTGTTGCAACAATCTTGATTCGCGATGCGGCACTCATTTTTGGACAGTCTACTCAGATTCTCTCATGTTGTGTGGACCTAATAACATGGGAATGATCGTTGTGGCAGCTCCTTCAGTTTCCTCATTCCCTACCTATTCAGAGAGGCCGGAAGCAGAACGAAGTGATATTTGTCAAGGGACTTATGAGATGCTGTATTACCGTGTTTAAAGGTTCTTCTGCAGTCACTGAACTTAGATGCATAAGAACTACCTTCGTCTGCAGCGCGTACTAACAACACAACCGTTCGTTAATCTAGGAGCAGTAACAGCCAACTCGGCTCGGCAAACTATCCAAGAGACGTGGTTTTAATCACCTTCCGCATGTATCGTGTAACGTTCAAAACTACTTTTTACGTTGCTGGAAGATGACATGACACCTCGCTGCCCGATTCTTGACCTCTTCGACAAAAGCACGTTCTGCATGAATCATGAAATTCATTTTTGTTTCCTTGTCGGTACAAGTCAACTCCAGTAACGTTTCAAGAACATTGTAGTTTTCCGACCCAAAAAAAAAAAGAAAAACAACTCAATGATAGTACTTTATAATGACAAAACATGCAGCAGATCTGCAAGCCAAGTCCATGAAGCTTCCTCCAACAAAAGCAATACATGTTCATCGGCAACTGGTCATCGGCATTCTTGAAAATTGACATGCCCCAATTGCTTTCTCGGATCGGATTGGCTCTCCCGTGTGATTTAGTGCCAGTCTACGCTTCCTACCCTCAGAAAGCAGTATAGCAAACCTGCAACCACAAGGCGTGTAATTGCAATTAGCGATAAGGCAAAGGATCAAAATATAAACAGTGAATTTACCTTATGAGAGCCTCCGCATTGGTCTCTTTAGAATAGGGCTCTAAAAGGCCAGTTTTTCGACTTCTCCTAGAAACTGGTTTTCTCAGCAATTGTTCGCCAACTTTAACTAGATTCGCCAAATTCTTCTTGGTGGCTTTGTACATGGAATATAGATCCCCACACAAAGTATCATCCTGAACACATGATATTAAAATTGGAAAAGTTTATCGCAATTTAAGAACATGACTTTAGTAAGTGCTTGAGCCAAAAAATTTAACCTGAATCCGAAGGTAGTAATCTTCGGCGTTAAGAGTGCCGATGAGCATGTCAAGGTTCGCGTCGTCCATGTCCATTCTTACTCCACCCAATAAGTCCCACTTTGCGCATTCACGCGCATTGAAATCATGTTCCTTCTTGGTCCCCGTTCCAAGGGATAATAAGAGAAATTGACCATGCTCCCCCGCTTCGCCCAAATCGTCAGTCCCTCCCGTCACTTCGTTCACTGCTTCGCTTATTGCAAGGCAACTCTACAAGCGAAAACAAACATAACATTCAGTTTCAAGGAATAAATCTTAAAAGGCAAAAATAGCCCTATCAAATTCAAGAAATGCAATCACAAGATTTTATAAATGTACCGGATTATTTGCCACAATGCCACCATCTACAAGATTGAATGCCGTGATCTTTCCAGAAGGGTCGACCTTCTCAAAATAGTGGGAGGGCAGGTAATATGGTGTTGCCATAGCTGCGATGCATATATCGGAAAGGAGGGCATCTCAACTCGGTGATTTTTTTAACTAAAAAGCAAAAGTCCCAACAAAATAATCATCATGATTCGAAAATATCAAGAACATAATTGAAAACAGAAGAATGATTACCTCATGGCTCGAGAATATGGCTAAGTCATTCAACATAAAATCGTAATCCACAATCACTATGTTGGTCAATGTGTCGTGCATCCTCTTTTTCCCTAGTAATTCCTTAACAACATTGTGAAGGTACTTTCCATCATATTTTGGTCCTCGAGAAGAGTTAATCACCTCCGCTACATACCGCAGCATCCGAGTGTGTATTCTGCGTTTATAAAAAAAAAAAAAAAAAGACTCTAATTTAATTAGAATAAGATACCTAAAATCGACAGAGTTACCCTAATTTAATTGATGAATTAGATCAACTGGGCAATCAGTAAATGTATACTTAAAATCAACATAATATCCCAACTTTACATTTCACATGGAATAGTCATGGAAAAAAAGACTTGATGAATTTCATTAATTACCTAGGTTGAGGGAAAATCCTAGGACTTTCATTCACATAAAACTCCATGATATCTTTCGCGGTGAATAAAGGGCGGCTTCTCTCGTTCGGGCAAGTGAGCATCGCCGTCATTAGTCCGCCGGTGTTTGTTCCGCAGACCATGTAGAAGTAATCAGCAATTCTTGCGTTTGGGCCATCGAGTTTCTTCAGAAATAGTAACCAAATGTACTCAAATCCTAACCAAAATTACGTTAAAGAGAGAAATTAGTCGCCCGACTTACCTGAAGTTCGGACTCTAAAAAACTGAGAATTACTGCCGGAATGATTCCTCGAATTCCTCCTCCATCGATGCTCAGAATGGGGATGAGGTTCTGGTCGATTTCCATTGATCAAATCTTCTCAACTATTCACAAGTGAGAGAGAAAAAGTAATTGACTTAGCAGCAAGAGCGAGATTTGTGTAGAATGGATCAGATGAAGCACTATGACAGTGTGTCCTGTATATATAACATGAACGTTGATCCAACTGAACAGGAAAGTAAATATTTGAATCTGAAAAATATCTGGAGACCATGCCAAACAGGAAATAACATCAAAGAGGAAATTAGGATAGTTACCGTTGGCGCAACTGCTGACTAGGCAGTAACTGCCGAAACAGTGGATAAAGATACTGAGATGCATACACCAAATCTGTAGCCGCCACGTGTGAATATATAGTTTCCTAATTTGATGTCTTCTATCTATGGAAATTTTCCCCTTCCTCGAAGAAAAAACAAATATATATAGCTTCCTAATTGACAAGAACTTTCCCGTATTGTATACATGGCAAGTTTGATTAGACATAAATAAGACGAAATTAAAAATTGATTAAGTTGGATGTAAACTTTTATACTTCAGCTATTGCGCTCAATCCCTATGCTGACCTCACTGCCGTTCGAGCGCCGGCTTAGTTACCTAGTTCACATGATCAATCTCAACTCAACGAATTACTTGAGCATTGAACACAAATTCGAGGCATTTAAACACAAGATGCGGAGAAAATGAATCAAATAACGCCTTTTATTTGTGTGCGTGCGTGTGTGTGTATATACATGGACATGATATGAAAATACAAAATGTTCGATAAAAAGAGAGGATATCAAACACAACATCACAACCAGCAGGTTAATTTCAAACACAACGTGACCAAAAAGCAGCCCTAATCTCCAGACTACCAATAAGAGTTGCAAAATGCACAGATGGCGGCTTACCAATTCCAATGAACAGAGCAAAGAACCACTTCACCGCCCACTCGATACACGAAATACACCTTCCCTCTTTCTGCCTGCGATCAACCCGCAGAACCTCGAAGCTCGGACTCAGATCCCAAGTCCACAACACCACAATCGGCCTCACCGAAACATAACGAAAGATAAACAAACAAAAAGAAAACCACGAATTTTACCTCGTTTTTCGTGTGCGGGCCTCCCTTGCGTGACCCTGGCGACGAGCGAGGGAGACGATTGCGGGAATCGGGCGTCGAGCGCACGAGAGGGAGGTGAGAGCTCGAGCGGCGAGCTGCCGGAGAGGGAAGATCGGTCCCCGAAATCGCGAGTCGAGCCCTAGGGGAATCATCTTCGAAGAGATCGTTTTCTTTGGGGCACAAACCGTGTGACGAGGACATGTTTACCGGAAGAGAGGGGGGAAAAGGATAGTTGAAGAGGGCCAGTTTTTTTCCTTTTTATGTCGACCCTTTTTTTTATTAGTAAATATTTAATTATTTTTTGGTCAACTAGTAAATATTACGGATATGTTTACCGGAAATCTTAACACTTTGTAATGCAACGGAGTCTTAAAATTTGTAAAAACTTCAATCGAGTCTAAAAACTTATCAAATTAATTCAATTGATATCTAAAGTAAATACTGTCAAACTTACTAACGGAAAACGTTTGATGTGGCTTATATTAATATTTTCTCTATCCTACGTCATGATGACATGGCTACATTATGAAACCCAAGACCAAAACGACGTCGTTTTGACTCAAATTTGATTTTTAATACTGATTTTATTTAAATTAAATTTTAAAAATAAGCTAAATAATCCTAGTAGCCAACCGCGCTAATGGCAACCCTCGACCCGATCTGGGCAAGGGTCGATGACTCTCGACCCAGTCTGGGGGAGGGCCGTGACCCCTTCTAGTGATGGTGGGGTGGCTGCGAGGGCTTGCAGCCCTCCTTGCTTGACTTCTCTTCTTCCTCCTCTTCTTTCTTAATATTTAGCTTATTTTTAAATTTTAATTTAAATAAAATTTGTATTAAATTAATAAAAAAAATTCACGTCATCATCACTTAAGATAGAAAAAATAAAAATAAAAGCCACGTCAACATTTTCGTCAGCCAAATTGGACGGTATTAACTTTAGAACTCGATTAAACCAATTTGATAAATTTTGGACCTGATTGCACTTTTGGTAAGTTTTAATACTCAAATGCATTTTTATAACAAGTTTTAAAACTTCCAGCAAACAAATCCCTAAATACTGAATTAAAACCCAGGGATTCCAATTATTCTCTATTTTTTATCATTGGCACCACTTTACACTTGATATGAATAAAGTAAGTATAATAACGTATGAAAATACATAGGACAAAGCATTTTGCTCCATTACAAAAATAAATAACATTCAAGTGTCGATAAAATACTACAATACATCATAACTCATTGTCAACAAACAAATGAACTAATATTGAATTAAGATTACAGTGCATATTCTACGCACAAATGATCATTAGCAAACTATAAAATAAACTACAAATTATCACACATTTCATTGAAGAAAATAATTATTTGAAAGGGCTCTATGACTTGATAATGAATATTTCATACATATGACGTTAGAGGATCATTAAAAAAGTTATATATATATATATATATATATATATATATATATATATATATATATATATATATATATATTTTCTTGATGAATAAATGACATTACAGGATCAATAAAAAAATCATTACTAATGAATTATGGCTCATTTCCAAGATAAATGAGTTTTATAAAATCAATAAATAATTATTTAAATAAAGAACCCATCACTGGTGAACTTTATAGCATATTTTCAAAGGGTTGTATCACATGATTGTGGATATGTCATGAAAATATATGACTAAGAACATAATCCGCGACAAACCTAATGCGTCAATGCATAATCAAAAATAAATCCCATTGCTTTGGAATTTAGATATTTTTTAAAGATGAATGACATATAGATACATAATATATAGAATATTTCCATAAATAAATGATGTTAGTCTATCCTTAAGAAAACTATATATATGATATGATAGTCCATATTTGACAAACAAATGTTGGTATTCTAATATGAAATGAATTCTAAAGTGTTTTGAGAAATGCTCCATGAAATGAATAGCAAAAGCTATATTTATTGATTTGCAAAGCGAGTTTACAAAATTTAATCTGTTATGAAAGGTTGTATGTTTAGATTTATGAAACCAATTTACATTACGAATGAATTGTTCCAGGGTCGTTCCAGGTTCCACTTGGAACCTAAAACCTACATGTCAGAACTGGTTCCCAAATTTTTTGAACATGAAACCTACCGTACATACCTTGGGACCTACCCTGTCACAACTTCTAGGATCTACTCAGGTTCCACTTGTATTTACTATTGAATAATTATAGTGAATCATCACCTCTAATAATCACAATTTGCTGTTACAATCCATAAAGCACAACTCATATTTAAACACACCAAGAAAATGAAATATTAACAAAATAAAAATTTCAGCCATGAATATTGCTGGAAATGAAAGCTCAGATTAGTGGTTTAAGATTACACACTTACCATCAAACACCATGGAATATTGTAGGATAGCATGACAACATAAAACAAGAAAAACACAAAATCTTGTCTGCTCGTCGAAACCAATTCCTCGATTTTTGAAACATGGAACCTAGAACCGAACCGGTTCAGCTCCTCATTCTACCCTAGAACTATATTCACCCTAATTTATAATATGGATTCTAGATTGATATTATGGGAGGATGATAGCAAACCTTGTTAGGAATTTCTGGATATATATGCATATTGGTTCTATATATCCTTTTGGGCCAAGCCACCAACTAATAATAGGTGGAGATTTTGTGAAGGAGGGAATCTTAATCACCTTGTCACCACGCGTTGTGTCATAACCATCGTTGATTTTTTATCATGAGACTGATCAATAGATTGGCCCATTAATGTGTGATTCAATGTTGTTAATTAAATCAATATTTCTTATACATATAAAGTTTTTTTAATAAGATATAACTCATTTTGACATTGTACGTAAATAATATACTAGATTTGGGATATAGGAGTTATAGTACTGTTTTATAAATATGCATAGTGAATACTCAATCTCCTTAGAAAATAGGTGTACCAGCAGAATAAGAGCAATATCGACAAAGAATTTTTTGTAGTTGGATTGGGGGTATGAGTTTGGATAGTTGGCTATATTTGATATGATATTTGTTTCGGTTTAGTCCTTAGTTTGGTGAAGTACATATATAGTTTTTGGTATGGTTTGGAACTCTTATTCTGTAAGTAACTCCTAGTATTATCATACACACACATATATGTATGTGTGTGTGTGTGTAGGGTGAATTCCCTAAAAAATCCCCAACTGTAGGTCAAGTCCTAAATCTGTTCCGAACTTTCTTTTGTTTTAGAAAAAATCCCAAACATTAGCTCTAGTCCCAAATTTGCCTCGAACTTTTTTTTGTCTCAGAAAAAACCCTAAACTTTAAGTTCAGTCCTAAATCAGTCCCGAATTTTGTTTTGTGTAAAAAGACAGCAAATTTCAATTTATTTTCAAAAATATACCCTATGATCCAATCTCAACTTGACATGACACTTCCATGTTAACAAAAAAATCCACATTAGCAAAGTAATGGGCCGATAGGTACAGATCGACGTCGCATTTCCATTTCGATAATAAATCCAATCCAATAAAAATTGTTGAAATTCTCCAAATAAATTCTAGGATATGAAAGTTAGGGACGATAACAAATCCACCCTTAATTTAAAAAAAAAAAAAAACCTAATTTTCAGGTTCAATCCAAATTTGTTCCGAACTTTTCTTTGTATAAAAAAAAGCTCCATTACTTTGTTGATGTGGATTCGTTATCGATGTAGAAATGTTATGTCAAGTAAGAACTAGATCATGGCAGTATATTTTTTATAATAAATTGAATTTTGGTGATTTTTTTACACAAAACAAAATTCGATACAGATTTGGGACTAAACTTAAAGTTTTGTATTTTTTCCGAGACGAAAAAAAGTTCGAGGCAGGTTTGGGATTTGACCTAAAGTTGAGAGTTTTTCAAGGAATTAGACCGATATATAGATATCAAGTTTGTGTTGGTTTAAATTTGAAGTTGCGTACTCCAGGTGGAAAAACAGTCATGTCATTATCCTATTCTTGTTAGAGTCCGGGTGTGACCAGATGAATTTAGAATTGGGTTAACTTGGGTGTAAACTTTCTTATATTTTTATATTTCAGCCACACTCAGTCCTTAGACTGAGCTAACTGTTGTTCAAACTCGACCTAGTTAAGTAGTTCACATAGTCAATCACAATTCAACCAGATAACTACCTCAAAACATATAAATGAAAGTTCGAGCATCGAACTTGTATCTAAGGCATTTAAACACGTGAATTAATTCGTGCCTTTTATTTCCATGAACATATATGTAAAATGTAATCACGTTGAATTGTAGAAAGATACAACAATGTAAAAGATCAAAGTCACAGTAAACCTAAATTCCAAATTGTTTGAATACAGAATGCTTAACCAAAGAATACAAAATGTTCATCTATATGAAGATTAAACTGCTCCAAGCTAGATCTAACCGTCTCTAATTCTGCCTCATTAATCACGTCATAAAATTTATATTAAACTTGCACAAACACATAGCCAATTTTTTTTGTCTGTACATTGCCAGGTTAATGTCCATCAAATGATCCTATATAGTAGAAATTCATATATATATATAATAGGGCAAGTCGGCTCTCAAGTTCACCGGAGGCATGGGACTCATTATATAAAGATACAATCTATTGCTTTGGTCATCATATATATCCTATGTGCACTTGTGAAACGATGAGGAGACAGGATCTTATGCAAGAAGATTAAATTAACAATAGTAGGACAGCTTAAAAGCCCCCCATCCTTGGTAACACTCTCGAGAAATCTCAGCTACATACCGTGCATAAATATCTCGTCAAAACATGACGTTGCCGATTGAATAATTAAACATGCCATTCTGGAGACACATCCACGAAGCACCACACCAAAAAATATCATTTCAACGATGTTTTTGTTCTTCCTTTTTCCATCAATAATGCATGGGGGTCGAAGCATTGCATGGATCACTTTTTACTTCTCTATTTTCTGTTTCTTTACTTACCTAATGACATTTATACTTTGATTTGTGCCGATATTGAATATGTGAAATCTTTCATAAAAATAAAACTGTTTAAATTTCAAAATATCCCGATTATTTTGACATTGGGAATACTTATGTATTTTCAGTTTCTAAATTTTGAACGGTCGACCAAGAAAAAGTTTCTTGAAAGCCTACATCCGCAAAAGAAATCCCCATATTTCTTAGCTTCTTGGGGAAGATTTATTCTCCTTAAATAAAGAAGAGTACATCATAGTCGCTAAACATAGCCTATGATTTTTATGGTAAATATAGCTTTTTACATATTGAACTTTGATCCTCAATCTTATCATGATTCGGCCAGCGTATCTCACCAACAGTCTAATAGTCATCACATCATCAATTTTATTTTTTCTTATCTCGGGAAATTATAATAGTGAGTTGTTGATTGCAGCTATGTTTCTGAACTTTGGAGAAACGATAGTCAATATCGTCTTTGACAACAAAAGGGTCATTAAAGCTCAGCACAGACGGACTAACCAGCTAGAGAACATGCGATGAAGTGTTTTTAGCTAGGAAAGGAAGTGAAAAAATGTAACTAGGAGTTTTATTAGGTCTGCTGACAATGTAAAATATGATGTACAGGGTCTCATGATTGACAACGTAATTAACCAGCTAGATATAGATACGTGTAGCCCAATCACTAGTGACGGTGCAGTTTTCTTTTACACAATCGGTAATCTAAACAATTATCTACCGCCAGCGATTATAATCCTTTCTTACATGCGAAAAACACATAAAATGACAGACCAAATTCGAAAAGAATAAGATCGATCACCACAAGCTTTACCATGGTGCAAGCATAGAAAGTCAAGCTGGCAGAGCGTAATGCAGTGTATTACGGGCATTGATTGCACATTGAGCAAGTACATATGCATACGAGTGAATGAGGATTTCCAAGTATACAAGACAAGTATAGAGAAATAAAGGGCTTCAATTAATGGGACTTTTCATCAAGTAGATTCGGCTTATGCATCCAGCCCATAGAGAAAGCTCGGAACCACCATCGCAGCCCCTGGTTTTCAGCAATTCTACTTGTACAGGCTTGAATCTTGGACTCACCACACACATTGATCGACCTATGTATCATGATTTCCGTTACATTGTTGTATGTCGCATGAACTTGGTCTGCCTCCATTGATAGAATGGAATTTGCCTTTATGGGGTCTGTCCGCGAATTGAGCTGAGTCTCTCAATTACTATGAATGCATGATTAGACATCATGGTTAAGTGTTTCATTTGTTGCAACCCATTAAGTACAGATTGGAAGTGTACTTTTAATGGGTTGTGGACATTGAAGTGCTAGGGCTCATATGTACCGGATGCAACTACATGCAACTGTCTACGCATATAAAAGTGGGTAAAATTAGCGTGAGTTAGAGTCGCGTGGTGCATTCATTCGCGGGTGAAACCGTCGGGAATGCATTAGGATGGAAGATGGATAAAAGACCAAAAAATCAAGGCAAAAGATCCTGTCTAGCCTTCACATGTACAATGTTCTGATGGTTGAGATAACTATGAGATAATCTCTTGGGACACAGCTTATTTCTTTGTAAGGCCGAGTCATGTTTGCTTTAGACGCGACTAATTCCAATACAAAATTCACAAGCAATGATGACATGGAGAAACGTCAGAGTAGAATTAGAGACAAACACAAAACTCTCGGTAAACTCAGGCGGAGAATTTGATTGGGGTGAATATTTATTTCGTTATGATTTTATTTTACTTCTTTTACGAAAATTCATGTCGTAAACCAACATTGAGAATAATATATTAAGTGTGAGTTTAGTTCTCACAAGTATGAAACTATTTTTTGTGTACTTTTTTTTTATGCTTTTGGCTAACATGCGGCTTTGAATTTGTATGCTCTAAAAATAAATAGTTTAGATCCACGTGGCATGCCTCTATGTCAGCAATTTTCAGCAAAACTTAGCCGGTATTGAAGTTTCCTAGCAAATGTTTAGGACTAAATTAGCAAAATTGAAAAGTTTAATATTGAAATAGAATCTATACAATAAGTTTATGATTGATTGGTGGTGATTTCCACTGCTCATCCCGTCCACACTAAGCAATTCAGGTCCGTGCATCCTATTTTACGTCCTAATAAATATAAGAATAAATTGTAAGCCAAAAATTGTGAAGAAGTAGGTGTCTTTATGTTTTAGCTTCTGCTCCCAATTCAATTTTATAGATGTTCCGGCACCTGCCCCAGCCCGTTCAAGGATTGAGATCCGAGTGCGTTGCAGCAACTTCAGTGGGGCCTTCTCCATGATCGAATACAAACCTTTGTGAACCAATCCCATCTATGAGATTCAAAGGAAGTGTAGCTGGATGTTTTTTTTTTTTTTTTTTTGTAATCATAGTGACATAAGTAGAATCGACACCGACACAATATGACTCGTCAACACGTCATTTCTAAAAAAATGAGAATTCCGACACGTTGTATATTACGTGTATATTTTTATATATGCTGGATAAATTATTATTTTTATGATTATTTCAATCAAATTAATTTGATTCAAATTCACAAATAAATAAATAATAATAAAAGAGTATCGGACGAGTGTCGGTGTCTGACACATCCGACACTTGTCCGACACGACATGGAGGCCCCCAAAGAGTGTCCGTGCTTCCTAGGCAGTGACAATCTCGATCCGTGATGCGGCACTCTTTTTCGAACTATCTACTCAGATTCACACATGTAGTGTGGACCTAATAACATGAGATTGATCGTAGCGGCAGCTCTTTTAGTTTACTCTTTTCTGACCTATTCAGGGACACAGGAAGCAGAATGAAGTGATGTTTGATCAAGGGACTTATCAGATGCTGTGCCACCGTGTTTAAAGGTTTTTGTGCAGTCACTGAACTTGATGCATGAAAATTATCTTCGTCTGCAGCGCGCACTTTTAACACAAAAATTCGTTGTTATATGAACTGCAACAGCCGACCCAGCTCTGCAAACTATTAAAGAGACTAGGTTTCGATCACACTTCAGCATGTAATGTGATGTTCAGAACTACTTTTTGCGTTGCGGGATGATGACATTCGACACCTTGCTCGAATGACTTGAAGCCTAATGCATCATGAAATTCAATTTTTTTTTCTTGTCGGTACAAGTCAATTCCGGTGACGTTTCAAGATCACTTTAGCTTTCCGACCCCAAAAAAAGAAAAGGAAAAAAAGATCACTTTTGTGTTGCATTGACAAAACATGCGACAGATCTGTAAGACAAGTCTAGGAGGAGCTCCCTGCAACAAAAGCGATACATGTTCGTCGGCAACTGGTCATCGGTATTCCTGAAAATTGACATGCCCTAATCGCTTTCTTGAATCAGATTGGCTCTCCCATGTGATTTAGCGCAAGTCTACGCTTTCTGCCCTCAGAAAGCAGTTTAGCGAACCTGCAACCACAAGGCATGTAATTGCAATTAGCGATAAAGCAAAGGGTCAAAATATAAATAACGGTGAATTAACCATATAAGAGCATCCGCATTGGTCTCTTTAGAACAGGGCTCTAAAAGGCCAGTTTTTCGACTTCTCTTAGAAACCGATTTTCTCAGCAATTGTTCGCCGACTTTAACTCGATTCGCCAAATTCTTCTTGGTGGCTTTGTCCATGGAGAATGGATCCCCACACAGAGTATCTTCCTGAACACTTGATATTAAAATAGGAAAAGTCTATAGCAATTTAAGAACATAACTTTAGTAAATGCTTGAGCCAAAAAATTTAACCTGAATCCGGAGGTAGTAATCTTTGGTGTTAAGAGTGCATATGAGCATGTCGAGGTAAGCACCGATGATGTCCGTTCTTACTCCACCCAACTCCACCCAATAAGTGCCACTTTGCGCATGTCGAGGTAATCCCATCGTATCGTTCTTATGTACCAAAAAGGCGTTAGGGATCTTGATTTAGACTCAGTAACGTAACCAAGTCTCCGTACTTAGAATCTCTAGTCCGTGAAATCGTGGTATTTCTCCCGTACCTCGATTAGATTTTTAGTCTACCTACCAATAATGACTAGTAGCGACTCCAAAATCACAAACTTAGATTAAATAGGAAATTACCATCCGTTGTCATGTGAGGTATGCTCTAGGAGAGACCCTTACACGGAAATACCTCCTTAGCGCACAAATCCAGAAAGCCCCCAAAAAAAAAGTGCAACGGATAGGGTTGGCGACTCCACTAAGGATTTACCTTTTGTAAGTTGACTTAGGCTTAGATAGAATGATATACTTGTGTTTTGTACTTGCAAGAATCCCAGATACGTCCCGCTAACGATAGTGTTAAATGGTTTTGCAAGCGGGTGGTATAAGGGGTGTAATTTTTACTAACCTTTGTTTTGCAGGATGGTGTTGAGATTGAATGTGGTTTAAGTGAATTTTAGAAGTGTTGTTTGATCATTAATTACTATGCATATCTTTAAGTTGCTTTAGCAGTACACCCTATTGGTGCTTTTTCAGCCTGTTCTAATGCATGTAAAAGTAAACCCGTCAAAAATCTACACAATTCAAATAGAGCAAACAGGCGGAGAAATTTCTCAATACAGTCACTGGTCCCAAACTTTCCACGTACTCTTACCATCTTCAATGGATATACATCAGCACCAGTGAAATTAATACTTGTAATAACTTTGCATAAAAGACTGATGATTGCGGGCACTTTCTTCTTTATGGCGTGAAATTAGAGTATTGAGTGTATTTTCCCCAATTTGAAGTCAAATGGCATCACGTACAAAGGATTATTTCTTGGTCCAAAAGAATCGTCAAAGCAAAAAACCATCGAACGCAAATGCTTAATCATCCAGTCCCGGTCATGGAAAAAGCTACACGAATATTATTCACGAGCAATCATCGTGTCTCCAATCTTTAAAATGATTAAGGACCGCGCCTAATTCCAACTCAACAAAAGGGTGTTGGAGAATATTGTAAACTCCCCAAATCATGACTTGACAACAAAAATCCTCACCAAACACCTTCCCCAGCAAAATTTCAATCGATGAGCGCTTTCACATCCAAGGCATTTCACGCTATAACCCAAGCTTCTCCCCCCGTTTTCAACCAGAAAAGAAACAAAGAAAATAAAAAAAAAATTACTTTGATAACGATATAACCCACTTCACATATATTCCGGACCTATGAAACAACCCCCATTAACTTGGTCATATTTTCAGCTGATCCATTATTTCAACACGTTTTCTATGACATATGTGAAGAATTATGCCCAAACCTGTATTTGCATGATTGAATAGTAAATGTTCAATTCAGTGTCCCGATATCTTATAAGACCTTATTATATACACGTCGAAAACAAGTAAAGTAATCGGAACACCTAAACTAACACGTACATCCCCGTAGATGATAGAGCTTAATTTAGCGGTGGAGACAGCTAGCTAATCGAAGGATGGGGACCATGAAGATAACTTTGTCGCTTTCTTCTGCCGTTTCTATTTTAACTACGACACAATAAATTACGAGTCCATCAATAAATAAATAAAAGGAGGACATGAAATGCACCAAACAAGCAGCCCGTGAAGGGGAAGTCTAAACTATGCCAGCATTCGGACACGTGTATTTCAACATTGATTGGAAGTCTAAACTATGCCAGCATTCGGACACGTGTATTTTAACATTGATTGGCAGTACCGTATGGAGAATAAATTATCAGTTTCTTTTGTTATTATATATCAGAATTAATATTATGAAAAATCTCAGATTGATACATATACGATGAATTTATCTCAATTTAATTTTTTGATTACCAAAAACCCCAAACTGATACACTTACGATAATTTTACGCTAAACTAATTTTTTGATCAAAAGAAACCTCAAACTGGTATATTTACAATAAATTTACCCTCCGTTAAATTATATTAATACCACAAAAATCACAAATTGGTACATTTATGACAAAAGGAAGATAAAATCCCAAACTAACACATCCGTCAATTGTCACATGTCATCCAACTCAAAAATTTGATAGAAAAATTTAACAGAAACTAACGGAGAGTAAAATTTCCAGATGTGCCAATTTGGGATCTTTGGTTGTCAAAAAATTAATTTATAGCAAATTTATGATAGACATGCTAATTTGGAGTCTTTAATGATATTAACCATAAATAACATGACCTCGTTAACAATTTTTCCTCAGGTTGCGTTATTAAGCATGTTAATTTCTATTTATTATTATTTCTTGATTAATTTTATCTAATGCGAGAAACATCGAAAATTGTTTTTCTTTTCCTTTAAATTCTTTTGCTCAAGAAGCGTTTTGGAGGCAGCGTAAGTAGGAACTTTCTGTGGACGAATACAACGACGAGAAAATTACTGAGTCGGAGGGAGGGAGGGACGGCCCCGTAGATCCCGCGCTTTTGTCCCACAGGTTACCCGGTAAAGCGTGACCCGATTCTCCGGGGCGTTGCTGGTGACCCGGTTCCGTTTGGCCAACCACATGTGGCCAATCTCTAATATTTTCGTATGCTCCCGGGCCAAATCAACATTCTACTTTTTCAAGTGTGAGATGTGAATGCAAGTTCCCTCCTTGTTTTTTTCTAAAGGAAACCCTCCATCCCAACAAAGTAACGAGAATATTACAAAGAAGAGTTACTACATATGGGGATGTTATTAAAAAGGAAAGAAAGAAATAGTTTCTCAATGATGAAATGCCCGTTTTGCGAGCTTGTGAACGGCGATGTTACGACGTGTGCGGGTCCCACAAGAAATTACATCACGAGTTGCTGCGGAGTAAAAAGCGAATGTCCAAGATGACGGGTCGAATGCTCCAATGGGAAATATCGTTTTGTTGAATGGCATGCAATTAACAATTTGCAATTGCTTTCGAAAACCGCCTTGTGGATGACGAGAGACTGAGTAGATCTTCAGGTGAGGAGAAAAGCTACAGCCTCCACTCCCACCGGTGAATTCCATCTTCCGCATCTTGTCCATGCTCACACAACCAAGCTTCTAGCCGATCGTGCAATAATACCAATGGCTCCTTTATTTATCTTCCAAGTAACGCATCTACATTAAACTTCTTCTTTTTTGTTTTGTCAACAATCTACATTAAACTTCAACTTTTGATTTAACAAGGGAAGCCAGGATGACAGGTCCAGCTCAACCGGTGATCATGCGAATTTCACATGAAATCCATTTAATTAATAGGTATATTATGATATTCTTAATCCAATGCATTCAAGTCATCCAAAATCTACTCATGGAAAAGGCAGTGAATTTAAGGAAGCATCAAGGCTACATTTGGTCATCTTGACATTTTTATCAAACAGGATATAAGTAAGATAAAATTTTATCATTGTAATAGCCTATATATTGTTTGGTAAATGTTCATGAATGTGCATATACATTACACAAATTAGTGGTGTATAACAGATATAACTGATTGAATGTAAAATATAACTTTCCTTCTGAGATTTCAACCAAAAAAAAAGTTAAGCCATGGGTTGTAATAGAGTTCACATCGCTCCCCAAGCTCGGTGTGACCTCCTCCGATTGCGCATGGCCACCAGTATCAATTTCAAGACTAGATCTCATATTTGAAGTGATTGAGCACGAGAAATAGGCAAAAGGTCGCCTCAACCACCAAATCTTAGATCTTAGGTTGGCCAGGTGTTGTGGCGGTCACGTGACCGGCCTCAAAATGGCCGAACAATGACTACGCAAGGTCACACAACCGGGGGTAAGGAGGTCGCACAACTAACATTGGTGGCATGATTGGCACCAATAGATGACGAATCTAAAGAGAGAGATAGAACAAGCAAAGTGATCGCTGGGATTGTCGAATGACCGTGACCACCATCACCATGGCACTCCCGAGATGGCAACCGCTGCACTTGTGGTCACCATTGATAGTGGCGGCCACCATTCTCTCTTTTTCTTCCACGACCTGACTCGATTTTCCTTTTGCATTTTTCTTTTTCTATTATTTTTTCCCAGTTTGTAGATGTCCTTATCAAGTATATCCCCATATGGTGTTACATCTGATTCACCCAATGTAGCCTAATTAATTTGCAAAAAGGTATTGCAGCAGGGCAAGTCGAAGAGAGTACTTAACCAATGCTTTTGAAACTTAATCGGGCTTAAAGTTTGGAAAGAATTTTCCACGTGAATTGGCGAGACTATTCGAATACTAGTTACAAACCCCTGTAAGTTCGGAACGGGTTTGAAATTTCTTGGGAGTAACTAGGGAAATTCGAACACGAAAGACATTTTGCCATAGTACTTCTAATCTCTTTCCACTAGGAGAGCAAGTATCATCTAATTCGTCCGCTTTGACGAGATTTCATCGTGTATTGCGGTCAATATGAATTTGGTTGCACGCATCATGTTCATCAAAGTAACATTCAGAACCATCTTTTTAACTATGCTCTTTCTTTATGAGTGAAAATCAATTACCAATAGTTTTCTTTTCAAGCCCTCTTTCTCCATAGGCCCCTTGCTGAGGCTGGTCCATCCACATGTTGGGCCTTCCAGCAGTATGCTTTAAGACCATACCTTGCTCTACATTTTCTTTTTAATGGTGGGGTCATATTTTTTTCTTTTTTTTTTGTTACCTTTTAATTTGGACTGTCTCTTATTTTAATCACGTCCTGTGTCTCTGTGTATTCGTTATATGATATCTTAGTATATAAGTAACGTGTGGAATTTCTCTAATAAGTTTCGTTTTAACTCATACGTTTGATGTGTGCTTTCAATTTAATAGAGTGATTTCGGTCAGCTTACCTTAACATTTTAGGTTGAACATTCATTTAATGATTTTTGCACACAAAAACCTAGGATAATCAAGAGAACCGAAGGATTGACTCCCTCATTATTAAAATCTCGTAGTAAACACGCTTGGACTTTTGTTAGAATTGAAATCCCTAATATATTCACAACTTATGAATTATTGACACGTGAATTTACATATAATTTGCTTATAATTTTAAAGTTAGAACAATATTTTAACCGTTGATGTATTCTTTACTGTCGCCGCTAAATTCTAAATAGACAAGCCTTCTGTTTAGTAACTAGATGCGGAAATGCTATAATGTTTAAGAGAGCGACTAATTTTCCATAATGTGCATCACGAGTTTATTAGTATTTTATATCGATTAAAAATGCTTAATAAATTGAAAACAAACCAATTTTTTTAGATCGGAGACAATAATGGAGGGAGGATAAGGAAGGCAAGGGCGGTGCTAACTGCTAGGCCAGTCGGAGGAACAGCTGGTCCTCAAAGCGGAACCACACCACTCGAGGCGACAAATCACGGCGGAAATGCACTGGATCCCTTCTTTTTCCCATATTGGATTTATTTATCATTTATTTTCCAACGGAATATATTTTCTTTTACGCAATTACACTTGATATCGTGAATTTATTAGGAATATGTAAAGATAGTTAACTCACTCGACATGTTTCACTCGTCCAACCAGATTGATGATGCTTTTATGAAACGGATTTGGATCTGAGATAAGTTCATATTGAATCGATTGTGGAGGTGGTAGGGAGTTCCGTCCCTACCTCTAAGATTTGAGGATGGGACCAAAAAAAACAAAAGGAGAGTATCACCGTTGGTGCTTTTATTTGAAAGTTTATATCTTCTGTCTACTTTTTTTTAGGTTCAAAAGAAGATTGAGGGCTTTGTTTTTCAAGTAAAACTGGAGGGACCGACGGTATTTTACACTTTCTAATAGCACTTTTTCAGCCCGTTCTAACTCTAATGCGTGTAAAGTAAACCCATTAGAAATCTACGCGATTTGAAAAGTGAAAAGAATGGAATTGAGATGATGTAATTCATTATGTTGTCAATTAGTGCACCTCGACGATCCAAAAAAAATATATAGAAATAGCGTGCCTTGCCTATAAGGGCAATGCAAAGCCTTTGGACTTTTAATTTGTCTAATCAAATTATTATATTTAACGGCTTTCCAAATTAAATCTTTTCGACTCTAAATTTGATTAGCCGGAGCTCATGCGTTCAAAGAAGTGAGCAAGAGTCCAACATGAAAAAGATCTTTAGCCATTATGAACCATCAATTGATCAAAAACCACAACTAAATCCCGAGCCACAAAATTTTTCAATAACGAGATAGCCCCACTTTACGTAAATTCCAGATCTATGAAGTACCGCCCACCAAATTAAATCTTTTCAACTCTAAATTTACGTAAAGTGGGACACAACCATCAAAGACAATGCTTAATTATAAAGTCCCGGTCATGGATAAAGCTATGCGAACATAGTTCGCCAGCAATCATCGTGTCTCCAACCTTTAGAATAAGTAGGCTCACGCCATGTTCCAACTCAACCAAGGTCGGAGAATCTCGTAAAATTCCTGAATCATGATTGACAACAAATTCGGCTTTATCATTGAAAAAGAAAAAAGCAAAGCAAATAAAAGATTTACTTCGATAACGAGATAGCCCCACTTTATGTAAATTCCGGACCTATGAAGTACCACCCATTAACTTAATTATTTTCTGAGACGATCGATTATTTCGGCACCTTTTCTATCACATCCAAGGAAAATATGCCGAATTTTGTGTTTACATAATCAAAGCATAAATGTTCAATTTGGTGGCCCAACATCCTCTAAGACCTTATAATATACACATTTAAACAATCTACAGTAATATGAACACCTTGGTAATCGTGTGAAGAAGTGAAAAGATTTCGACAGGTCTGAAAGTTATTATTTTATCATAGTGACAATTTCCTAGTAATACTTGTCGCTGGGGCATCGACGAGCATATTCTTTAGCTCGTCTCCAAGTACCGACAGAAAATGCGGTTAAAGAATTTATGACAGTCAAAATTGTCGGTTGTCGAATAGAGTTGTTGGCGCCGTGGCATGGGGTAGTACACGTGGCAAGACATTGCGCACGCGAGGACATCTCGAGACGACTTTTCCGGGAAATTCCCAATTGACCCCACCAACACTTTCCCGTGGAAATCTGTGACCCTGATAATCTCATTTTAAGAAGACTTTTGACTTCGAACTTCGAGAGGAGACTTGCGTGGATCATCACTTTGCACTATAAAAGGGCTGTATAAGTGTGAAGCACTCTCCACCAACAATATACTCGCTCGCTCGCATGCTAATTTGCAGAATGGGGTGGTATCAAACCCTCGTCCTCCTCTGTATCCTCTCTTTCTTGCATTCCTCCCTTCGCTATGTCTCGCCACTTTGCCTTCCTGATCAACGTGATGCCTTGCTCCAATTTAAGAATTCGTTCGTGCTTGACAGCGAGGCATCGGACTCATGTGGTGGGTATGACCATGTCATGTCATATCTTATCGGAAGACGAACTCGTGGGACAAGGGCGTGGACTGCTGCTCGTGGGATAGCATCTCGTGCAATGGTGTCATGGGTAACGTCGTTGGTCTTGATCTTACTTGCAGTTGGCTTCGTGGCACTTTCCACTCCAATAGCTCCCTCCTTCTCCTTCGCCATCTTCAGAGTCTTAACCTTTATGGTAATAATTTTGTTGGCTCGAATATTTCATATAATCTAAGTGCATTTGCAAAATTAACCAATCTGAATCTCTCTCGTTCACACTTTTGGGATGTTGTTCCCAGTGAAATCTCTCACCTCTCCAAGTTGGTGTCACTTGATCTCTCTGTTAATTATCTTTCCTACCCATACCCGTTCTCTTCTCTTAGATTGGAAAATTCAGTCTTCATGATACTTGCTCAGAATCTAACAGCATTGACAAAGCTTGTTCTTGATGAAGTAGACATGTCCATGGTTTCACCGAAGTCCTTTACGAATTCGTCTTCCTTTTTGACATATTTAAGAGTTGTTTTTTGTTCCTTAGGAGGGATATTTCCGGACACTATTTTTCGATTACCTCACCTTAGTAATCTCAATATAAGTTTCAATGACGCGTTTGGAATTCTTACCAAATCCAATTGGATTGATCCTCTTGAGTCTTTGTCTATCGCGTATACAAGCTTTTCAGGAGAAATACCCAATTTAATTAGTACCTTGGAGAGTTTAACAGTTTTAGATCTTATAGGGTGTGAATTCACGGGACACATCCCATCATCATTGGTAGATCTCAAGCAACTCCAAGTTCTATATATTGCCGGGAATAGCTTTAGCGGTGTTGTAGATTTTGAAATCTTTACAAAACTTAAAAATCTCCGAAAGCTTATGATTTCTCTAGAACTAAATCTAATCTATGATACACCGAAGTGTACGTTCCTGAAGCTTGAAGTTTTGGGGTTGTCTTATTGCAACTTGACCAAGTTTCCCTATTTCTTGAATTCGTTGAAAAGATAAACGTACTTAGACCTCTTTTCAAATAGGATTAGTGGGGAGATCCCTAGGTGGTTTGGGGAAAAAGTCATGATACATTGGAAACATTAAATCTTTCTAATAACCTTCTGGAGGGAGTTGTACCACAATTGCACTGGAAGAGATTGTCATCTATTTACTTCCACGGAAACTCATTGCAAGGACCACTCCCAATCCTTCCATCTTCAGCTTTTATATTTTTTGCCTACAACAATCGTTTCACCGGCGAGATCCCCTCTTCCATTTGCCAATTGAGTTCACTCCAAATTTTAGATTTGTCTAACAATAATCTCTCCGGGAATATGCCATCATGTTTTGGTAATATAACCAAAATTTACGATGTAACCTTGAGCGGAAATAAATTACAAGGACCATTACCGCGCTCCCTAGTCAAATGCGTGAAAATATTATCACTGGAGATCAGTTACAACGAGTTCAGTGATATCTTCCCACATTGGCTAGAAGCACTGCTACTGCAGCTCCTTAGTTTGAAGTCGAACAAATTTCATGGTAGGATCAACCTCACTACCTTTGAACTCTCCATCCCTGCTCTTCAAACTTTGTCTATTTCCAACAACAATTTCATTGGACGGTGGCCCACCAAGATTTTCTTAAACACCTCATTGGCAATTATAAATTTGTCCAAAAACAAATTTGGAGGGCCAATTTCACTTCCATCTCCTGTCACATTTTATTATTCCATTGCAAGTAATAAAATAACAGGAAAGATCCCCTCTTTGATATGCAATGCTACGAAACTCCATATCATTGACTTTTCCAACAACAGCTTAACAGGTAGCTTGCCTCAGTGCTTAACAAATTTTAGCACTAGTCTGTCAGTTTTGAACTTGGGAATGAATTACCTTGACGGCACAATCCCTCAGTCGTTTTCTTTGAGAAGTAACTTGATGACTCTTGACTTGAGTCGAAATCGGTTTGAAGGCATATTGCCCCGGTCGCTTGTCAAATGTTCATATATGGAAGTTTTGGATCTCAGTGACAATCATATTGAGGATACGTTCCCAAGTTGGTTGGGAACACTCCCAGAACTAAAAGTTCTTGTTTTGAAGTCCGACAATATGAAGGATCTTTTGAATATTCCCAGAGGAGCTCATCTCTTTCCCAAGTTACACATTTTGGACCTCTCCAGCAGCAACTTTAGCGGTCCTTTGCCAGTCAACTTGATAATGAACCTTAAAGCCATGATGAATGGCAGAAATAGGCAGGACAAATCATTATATATGACACGATATCTTGGGGAACAACGTAAGCTATGGAGGCCATATGAAAATTCCATGACCCTGACCATGAAAGGGCAAGAGATTGAGCTATTGAAGATCTTGACCTTCCTCACAGCTATTGACTTGTCGCACAACTCTTTCCAAGGAAAAATTCCCGAAGTTTTTGGACATCTTCACTCTCTTGTAGGGCTCAACCTTTCTCATAACTATCTCACAGGTTTCAGCCCTCCGACTCTAGGGAACTTGACTAATCTTGGATGGCTCGATCTTTCTTCGAACAAGCTTCGTGGGGTAATTCCTAGAAAATTAGGAGATTTGGCATCCCTTGGATACTTAAACCTCTCAAAGAACCAACTCATTGGTCGAGTTTCTCAAGATAAGCAACTGAGCACATTTTCAAGCGACTCATTTAGTGGGAATCCGGGCATATGTGGAACTCCATTGCCAAAAGCATGCCCCGGCAATGCTCAACCTCCTCCGCCATCGTCCACATCAACTTTCAACCACGAAGGGCATGAGAGTTGGTTCAAACAAAAAGTATTGTGGATAGGTTATGCATCAAGAATCGTAATTGGGATTTCAATAGCATACATTGCATTGAAACGGAAAGACCCAAATGGCTCACACGATGTGTGAAAATGTTAGAGAGAAGAGTAGCCGGGCGGATGGAGAAGCCAAAGTGGAAGGCCATCAAATTTCATGGACATTGAAGTTGTTTGAGAAGTTGTCTCTGTAAACTAGCATTGTAAGTTCAGTGAATAAAGATGTCACCATGGCAGCTTGTAATGTCATTTTCCTTATGAAGGCTTGTTTCTAATGTATTCTCTCCTTTTTTCTTGGTGCAATTGTATATTAGTTGAATTAAAAAGATGAATAACATTGTCTTTCAAGCACACGGCTTTCAAAAAAGACGAAGCAGAAAACAAAAGAAAAAAAATGAAGCAAGTGCCATGAACCTCCACACCTCCATCTTTCCGTGTGCGCATAGTTTTTCCGTCCGTGAAGAATTAGAAGTGAAGACCGGCCTTAACCCATTCAGCCAAAGTTGTCAATACTTTAATCTGCCAAGGACATATGTCCTGGAGAATCGATACTAAAATCTGTGTGTAGGACAAACTTTTATTCTATCCAAAGTAAATCTTTGGGCGGAACGTGCTTAACATCATGTTTCAAAAAATTGACTTAGAACGTTTGTACGATCGGTTGGTGACTTCAATATGCGAAGTTATATTAAAAGTCGAAGGTCAATAGAATTCATCGATGTCCATATCGTAAGTTTCTGCTAAACCTTGGTCTGACAATTGATGTTAGAACCGTCTTGAGCTATGCTCATTATGAGTGAAAATCAATTGCCATGAATTTCATTTCTTCTCTTGCCTTCTTTTAACATGGGCCACTGCTGAGCCCGGTCCATCTGCAAGTTGGGCCTTCCAGTCGGTATGCTCTAAGACATTAGTCTTCTTCTTTTTCTTTTTTTTTTGTTGATCGTGCTCTAAGACATTACTTTGCTCTCGGTTTTTTTTTTTTTTTATTAATACCACGAAAAATCTAAACTAATATATGTGTAAAAAAAATTAAAATTATTTTTTGACCTCAAAAAATCCCAAACTAGTACACTTGTGACAAATTTACTTTCCGTTAATTTTTATTAAATTTTACCATTAATTTGCCGAGTTGGATGACACATGGCTGTTAACAGGTATATTGATTTTGGGTTTTACCATTCATGACCAAATTTGAGATTTTTCATGATATTAATCTAATTTAACGAAAATTAACGGAGGATAAATTTATCACAAGTATACTGATTTTGGGGTTTTAGTAGTCAAAAAATTAGTTTTTGGTAAATTTGTTAAAAGCGTATCAGTTTGGAGATTTTTGTGGTTAAAAAATTTTGGGCTTTTCATGGTATTAACCTTTTTCTTTTTTTTTTATGGTGGGGCCATATTTGTTCTTTGTCTTACCATATGATATCTTATTATATTAGTAGTGTTGGAATTTCTCATGCAAATTTCGTTTCGGGCTCATAGCCTTCACTCACGCGCTCGATTGGATGGAATGATTTTTGGTCAACTTAGCTTATCATTTAAGGTTGAATGTTCACTTAATGATTTCCGCACAAGAGAAACTTAGGATAATAAGGAGAACCTAAGTTATAATTAATAGCAACTACCCCCGCCCAAAAAATTTCAAGGGGATTACTAATTTGAAAATACTGTCATGTTCAACGGAAAGATTATTTTTTAAAGGGTTAATATCACGGAAAATTACAAATCAGTACATCCGTGACAAATTTTCTTAAAACTAATTTTTTTTACCACGAAAAACTCCAAACCAGTACACTTGCGACAAATTTATCAAAAATTAATTTTTTAACCACAAAAAATCCACAAATTGGTATACTTGCGACAAATCTACCATTCGTTAAATTGGATTAATATCACGATAAACCACAAACGGATAAATTCATGACAAATAGAGGAGTAAAAACTCTAAACTAGTACACCTATTAATTAAATATTATTAATCAAATTCATAAGAGGGTAAATTTATCATAAGTATATCAGTTTGAGGTTTTAGATAGTCGGAAAATTAATTTGAAGTAAATTTATCATAAATATATCGATTTTGGGTTTTTCGTCGTATAAATTCAAAAATTATTTATTGAATGCTTAAGAAATTGATGTGAACCGGTTTTGTTGTGATGGGATACAATGATGGAGGAAGAGGAGGGGGTGGGTGCTTGGGCCCAATGGGGGAGGAACAGCTGGCCCCGTGAAAGGCGAAAACCCACCACACGCCACTCGATGCCACAAATCATGGCCGAAATGCACCGGTGGTGATCCCTCTTCCCCTTTTCCCCATATCGGAAATCATTTCTCTTATATCCTTTTTAATTTCCTGAAAAAATTGGAAAAAAGAAACGAAGAGATTAAAGAAGTGAAAAGATCTGACCGACCCGAACCTCCCCCCAACGCTGTTGCGTGCTGTGCACACCTGATCGTCCCCGCGGTTCTCCATCAAAAGCCGAGAAAAGAAAAGGAAAAGAGAGAAAGCGAAAAGGAAGGAAGGGAGGGAGGGAGGCAATGTGTGGCTGCGATTCCCGGAGATGGCGTGGGGAGGTTGGGCGAATTCGCGGGGATTCTGTTTAGGGATTTTGTAAGTGCGCGTCGCGATGCTCCAGAAGCTGGTATTCCACGACCTACCCACCCACCCACCCACCACCCCCCTCCGCTGTATTGCCAAGTGGCCCTCCTAGTCCTAGTGGCCTTTTCATCCGCGTTTTTTGATTTGGTGAATTGGTAAGGCTGGCCTTGGTGTTGCTGGGGGCGGGGATGAGGATGGCAATGTCGTGCCACGTCCCTTTCTGATTCAGATCTCGCTCCATTGCCACGTATTTTCTCTCTCTTTTTTTCATAAGAAAAGAGATATAGTCTGAAAATTATTTCGTTACTCCCCTAAAAACAGAGGAAGCAAATCTATTGGCGGGCTCTCTGACACGTAATTATCATCCCCGTCGTTGGGTTGGATAACCCAATTTTGCCAGCCTATCTGCACTTGCATTTCCCTCCCTGAAATTATGGAAAATCTTGACCCGTCGAAAATACTCGAGCATGCTTCTAATATGAAAAATGAGCGTGATGCCCGAAATGAAATGATATAATTTATTTCCGAAGCAGAGAAATGGATGCTTGCAAATTCGCTTTCCAAACATATCTATCATTGTTTGCCTAGTAAATGTGTCAAGATGTGTAGCTTGCTTTACATATTTTGCTTTGTATAATGAGATCGGTGATGCTTTTATGAAAAGAATTTTCCCTAGCAAAGTGGAGCTACGATAAGTTCATATCAATCGACTTAGGCTTGGCCTAATTAGCTACCATCGCATTTGGACGGGGCAGGTACATATTTCGATCCCTACCTCTTAGGCTTGAGGGTGTGCCGGCCAGTAGAAGCCAGCAATTGCAAAAAAATATAAAGAAATGGGTAATGTCACAATTAGTCATTATTATTAACTCAAAAATCAAAATCATTCTTTTTACTGTTCTTTTTTCACCTTTTGAAAACCACTCGTCTACTTTTTAAAGAACGTCAAGTGGGTTTATATTTTTTTCTTCTGATGGTCGATTTTTGCCGACATAGACTGTCCGATTATTGACTTGGACACACTTATACACATATCGAGCTATGACTTGCTCAATTTACGTGGCACCGAATCGGCGCCACGTCAAGCAATGTAAGAGAAAAAAAATTGAAAGAGATGGGAGAGTCCATTACGACAACCATAACTACCAACTAAAGCTCTAAGCTCCCGGCCACCGGGGCATTCATGCTCAAGCTCGCAGATGCCATCGCCTACTCAAGCTCGTGACCATGGCTGCTCAATTTGAGCTTGTTGCGACCGTGGCAACTTGAACTTTGAGCTCAAAGCGATCATAGCTGGAAGATCTTTTCAAGCCACGAAATTCAAGGCCATGGCCACTCGAGCTTCAAGCTCGCGGCCCTGGCCACTCAATTGGTGGTTGTGAGGTGGTACAAATAGTAGTTTTTGTATTGTCGTGAATGCTAAATTTTGTGAGTGTTTGATTTAGTATGATTTAAGTAAGAAGAAGAAGGAGAAGATGTAGGGGAGAGAGAGAGAGACAGAGATATAGCATCCAAGAAAAGCAAAAGAATATCACGGAAAATCATAAAAAGAAAACCTAAATTCATGCCCAAAAATAGTTAATGCCAAGTCGGCAAATTTCCGTTGCCAGACCCAATTAAGTACCATCGATGGCACTAGACGAACCCATTCTATAGGCACTTTTTCAGCCCGTTCTAATGTATGTAAAGTAAATTCGTAAAAAATATGCACAATTCGAAATGAGGAAATATTGCAATTAGATCACGAGGAGAGAAATTTCTCAATAGTCAATGGTCCCAAACTTTTCATGTACTTTTACCATCTTCAATGGATATACATCAGCACCAATGAAATTAATACTCGTAATAACTTCGCACACAAGACTGATGATTGCGGGCAATTTCTTCTTTATAGCGTGAAATTAGAGTATTGAGTGTATTTTCCCCCATTGAAGTCAAATGGCATCACGTACAAAGGATTATTTCTTGGTCCAAAAGCATCGTCAAAGCAAAAACCATCGAACGCAAATGCTTAATCATCCAGTCCCGGTCATGGAAAAAGCTACACGAATATAATTCACGAGCAATCATCGTGTCTCCAACCTTTAAAATGATTAAGGATCACTCCTAATTCCGACTCAACAAAAGGGTGTTGGAGAATATTGTAAGCTCCACAAATCATGACTTTGACAACAAAAATCCGCACCAAACACCTTCCCCAGCAAAATTTCAGTCGATGGGCGCTTTCTGATCCGAGCTTCTTCCCCTTTTTAAACTAGAAAAGAAACAAAGAAAAAAGAAAGAAAATTTACTTTGATAGCGATATAACCCACTTCACATATATTCCCGACCTATGAAACAATCCCCATTAACTCAGTTATATTTTCAGTTAGTCCATTATTTCGATACGTTTTTTATGATATATGTGAAGAATTATGCTCAATCGTGTATTTACATAATGGAATAGTAAACGTTCAATTCAGTATCCCGATATCTTACAAGACCTTATTATATACACGTTGAAAACATGTAATCGGAACACCTAAACTAACGTACATCCCCGTAGATGCTAGCGCTTGATTTATCGGTGGATACAACTAGCTAATCAAAGGATGGGGACCAAGAAGATAACTTTGTCGCTTTCTTCTACCGTTTCTATTTTAACCACGACCCAATAAATTACGAGTCCATTAATAAATAAATAAAAGGAGGACATGAAATGCACCAAACAAGTGGCCCGTGAAGATAAAGTCTAATACGCGACCCACCATACTACGCCAGCATTCGGACACGTGTATTTTAACATTGATTGGCATCCCATCGCTGGCTTCGCTCGCCAACCAAAATTATCCTTTTTTTGTTTTTTGGTTATTATAAAGCACGACCCCGTTAACAAATTTTTTCTCGGGGTTATTACTAAGCGTGTTAGGGCACGGATGAAAATCATTATCTTCCTCGGCGTTGTCTCTAGTGAAAAATAAAATTTTCTAATTTCAATTTGTTGGACAAGTTTCTAAACATAAAGTACACAAAACTTCTGTTCCTAGAAAAGAAATTTATTTGTTAAGTTATTCTTAAATTTCTATTTTCGACGGCAACGAGAGCAAGTAATAAGAGAGTTGTTATTACCGTTTCGATTCAGAAAATATAAAAGTAAAAGAAAAATCTACTTCTCAATTATGTTCCGAATCTCTTTCTAGGGCTAAAAATAAAGTCGCATTGCCAAACGGATTTCTATTCCGAACCTATTTTCAAGAACAGAAAAATAGAATAATTGGGAAATAGTTATCATCCATGCCCTTAATTTTGTATTTTTTTTATTTTATATTTTATTTTGTCTTGTGCGAGAAACATCAAATTTTGTTTTTTTTAGCTTTAAATTCGTTTGTTCAATAAGTGTTTTGGAGGCAGCGTACGTAGGAACTTTCTGTCCACAAATACAACGACAAGAAAAAAAGGACGAATTCCGTCTGCCGACCGGTCGTCTTTCCCCCCCTTCGCCGGTCAAAAAGAAAACCGCAGGAGGCCAGCACAGCCTTCGGGAATGGGGGCGACGGACACGTGTCAGTAGGCCGGGGGCGCGGGTTCTCTCTTTTCGTTTTGGAAAAGCAAGCGATTCTCGAGTGGCGCGAGCCATTTTGAGTCGGAGGGAAGGAGGGAGGGACGGCCCCGTAGATCCCGCGCTTTTGTCCCACGGGTTACCCGGTAACGCGTGACCCGATTCCCCGGGGCGTTGCCATTGACCCGGTTCCGTTTGGCCGACCACATGTGGCCATGTTGTAGAAAGTGTACATCCAATCTCTTAGTATTTTGTATGCTCTTGGGCCAAATCAACATTTGGCTTTTTAAGTGCGAGATGTGAATGCAAGTGCCCCGCCCCCTCCTCCCCCCTTTTTTTTTCCCTAAAGGAAACCCTCCATCCCAACAAAGTAATGAGAATATTACAAAAAAGAGTCGCTGCCTCTGGGGATATTATTAAAAAGAAAATAAAGGAATAGTTTCCGCCCAATGAAATGCCCGTTTCGCGAGCCCGTGAACGACGTTGTTCCTGACGTGTGCGGGTCCCACGAGAAACTACATCGCGAGTTGCTGCAGACCAGAGAGCAAGTGTTCGAGACGACAGAGCAAGTGTTCGAGACGACAGGGCAAATGCTATTGTGGAAAATACCCTTTTGTTAAATAGCATCGATCAACGCTTTGTAATTACTTTAGAAAAACCGCGTTGTGGATGCCGAGCGACTGAGCAGATTTGCAAGCGAGGAGAAGAGCTGCCGGTTGCAGTTGCCACTCCCGCTGGCGAATTCCATCGTCTACATCTTGTCCAGGCTTGTACAAATCAAGCTTCTAGCCAATTGTGCAATAATACCAATGGCCCCTTTACTTATCTTCCAAGTAACACATCTACGTTAAATTTCTTCTTCTTTTATGTCAACAACCCACATTAAACTTCAACTTTTGATTTAACGAGGGAATCTAGGATCACAGAATTAGGTCCAACTCAACTGATAGTTATGTGAATTTCTCATGAGATCCATGTAATTAACGGATATATTATGATATACTTGATCCAACGCTTTTGAGTAGTCCAAAATCCACTCATGGAAAGGGTAGGGAATTTAAGGAAAGCATTGAGGCTACATTTGGTCATCTTGACATTTTTACCACATAGAATACAAGTAAGATAAGATTCTATCATTCTAATAACCTATATATTGTTTGGCAAATGTTCGTGAATGTGCATATACATTACTCAAATTGGTGGTGTACAACGGATATAACTTATTGAATGTAGAATATAACTTTTCTTTTGAGATTTCGAAAAAAAGAAAAGAAAAGAAGCTAAGGCATGGGTCGTAATAGTGGTCACATCACTCCCCAAGTTTGGTGTGACCACCTTCGATCGTGCAACACTTACTTGGTCGCTAGTATCGGTTTCAAGATTAGTATCTCATATCTGAAGTGATTGAGCACAAGAAATAGGCACAAGGTTGCCTCTACGACCAAATCTCAAATCCCAGGTTGGCCAGGCATTGTGGCAGTCACGTGACCAGCTTTGACATGGCTAAACAATGACTATGTAAGGTCACGCAACCGGGGGGAATGTGATCGCACAGCTAGCATCGGTGGCATGACCGGCACCAATAGATCACAAATCTAAAGAGAGATAGAACAAGCAAAGTGGTCGCTGAGCTTGTCGGATGAACATAACCACCATCACCATGGCACTCTCGAGATGGCGACTGCCGCACTTGTGGTCACCATTCGTAGCGGAATCCACCATTCTCTCTCCTTCTCACTCTTTCTTGCAGGACCTGGCTTGGTTTTTCTTTCGTGTTCTTTTTTTCCTAATATTTTCCCATGATTATACATATCCTTATCGGATATATCCCTATACAGTGTTACATCCGATTCATCCAACATAGCCTAATTAATTAGCAGAAAGGGATTGCAGCGGGGCAAGTCCGATAAAGCATTTAACCAGTCTTTCAAAACTTAATAGGGTTTAAAGTTTGGAACAAGTTTTCTATACAGAATCACGAGACTATTCGAATACCAGCGACAAATCCCTATAAATGCGGAACGAGTTCAAGATTTCTTGGGAATAACTCGAGAAATTTGAACACGAAAGACATTTTGCCATAGGATTTTCAACCACTAGAAGAGTAAGTATCATCTGATTCGTCCGGTTTGGCGAGATTTCATCGCGTATTGCGGTCAATATGAATTTGGTTGCGCGCGTCAAGTTTATCACCGAAGTAAATATTCATCACGACAGATAGAGAGTGAGAGAGAGAGGGAGGAGAGAGAAGTGGGGGGTGCGTATGGCGGGCCCATGTGGGGTCTGTGGGTTGGCAAGTCAGAGATCTGTGGAGCCCACTTTCTGGCGTGATTGCGGATTTTCTTTTCCTTTTTCCCTTTTTTTTTCTTTTTTTACTTCGCAATTGAAGCGGCACGATGATGGATCGCAAATTGCGACCATCTTTGTCCAAATTGACAACAAAAGCGAACATTATAGATGTTTTAATTCCTCAATCCGTCTTGAACACCGCTAATTTGTCTTCTTCCTTAGTCTGTCTTCATGACAGAATACATAGACAAAAAGTTAAAAATGCAGTCGGTCAAAGCTAATCACATCCATAAAAAAATATCATGAAAAAAAAGGAATATGAGATTGGTATAGATTTCTTTCGCATCAAACGCATAATCTTTCTACTAATAGAGATTCGGCCTCCAAAGGATTGACCGAGTTAAAAAGAAGGAGATATCGGTTATCAAGAATGTTGGAATGCTCGGGCCACAATAAATTTGGAAAATGGGGAAAGTTACAAGCTTTAGTTACCGAATTAAAATGAAATGCTTCATGTTCCCATTCTTTGGACCGTCCGAAATTGGAAACTGCATTAACCCACCTTTATGATTGTTTTTTTATGTTTTTGTTCCGAGGCATTAAGGACACTTTCGAACCAAGGTCCTCGACATAACTTGGATTTATATGAATTTGCCTTGGCATCGTGTTCATAGGACCTATCTATTTGTAACAACTTTGCTATAGATACTTAGAACTTTGTTCCGACTTTGTATGTTCAATGGCAAAATGAAGGGTTAGTACCTAAAATTACTCTAAGTCTTTTAGAACTTTGTTTCTGCATTTGTGTTTAGATTAATGCAAAGCGCAGAGTTAATTAAGTACTTAAAATATTATTTGAATTTAAAAAAATCATGAAAAAGATCGTACATGCATGCATATGTAAAATACAAAAAAGCAAATTACTTGCTCCATGAGATTCGAAGAAAAGTAGAACACGAAAAGCGAAAATCGCTTCGAACAAATCATAATGTCGTGATCCTACAAAATAATACTTATTGATTTTTTGAGATGCACATTTAATGAATCATCATCACGATCTGTCAAGTCAAGGAAAGAGGCAGAGAAGAGGAAATTAGGGAAGTATTAAAGATTTTCACAAAAGGGGAAAAGGAGTGAAATTTCGAAATTTCTTTTTTCGCCGGGTCCATTTTCCGTCATTGTCAACCTAAAAAAAAAGGAGACTCGGCCGTGTTCTCGTTCACGAAAAAGAAATTCAGAAACTCGTCCGGCGTAGTCGAGAGAAGGAGCGAAAGGCACCAAATATAAAAAAAAAAAAAAAAAGCCAACAATCACGAAATTTAAAAAAAAAAGAGAGCGAGAGAAATAAAAGAAAGGGAAAAGGAAAGTGGTCGGAGGATTAGGTTGGTGGGGACAAGCCAAGAGGCTAAGGACGGTTTAGAGAGAAGAAGACCCGGCTGCAATGCAACGAAAGGAGGAGCCATTTCTCAACCAGAGAAGACCCCCCAAAATAAAAAAAAAAACGAAAAATCGTTTTCTTTTCTTTAATTCAAGAAAAGAAAAAGAGAGGAGAAGAGAAACTCTCCACCCCCCCTGAAGGAAAAACAAATCGAAGCCATCTCGCCTTCCTACCTTCCCCTCTCCCTCTTCTCTCCCTATCTCTCCCCCACACCACCCACCCACGAAACCAGAGAAAAGGCCAAAAGAAACCCGAAAAAGAAAAAACGAAAGGAAAAGAAAAACACGTAAAAAAGGCCCCGAGAAACGAAGAAACAAAGAAAGGAAGAAATCACATAAATCCATCCCCCATCTCTCTTCGCCGAGAGGAAAGAAGCAGCAGCTCCGGCCCTCGTTGCTCTTTCCTCTCCCATCCATCCCTCCCATCCATCCATCCCAAGCTCTCTGTCTTCCTCTCTCTCTCTCTCTCTCTCTCTCTCTCTCTCTCTCACAGCATGATTCCGACCCGAGCCGCTGCGACGCCGGACGACGCCCCGGAGCTCCCCGGATCGGCCCCGAAGAGCCACCAACAGCCGCAGCAACATGAACAGCAGCTGGGCGCCGGCGAGCCCAAGTACAGGGGCGTGCGGAGGCGGCGGTGGGGCAAGTACACCGCCGAGATCAGCGACCCCATCAGGAAGGCCCGCGTCTGGCTGGGCACCTTCGCCTCCGCCGAGGATGCCGCCCGCGCCTACGACCTCGCCGCCGTCCGGTTCCGCGGCTCCAAGGCCAAGACCAACTTCCCCATCTCCCTCTACGAGGTCGGCGGCGAGGAGGCCCACGCCCAGGCCCCCCCGCCTCCGGCCCCGACCCGGATCCGGCGCCGCGCCGCGGTGCGGGAGGACCCCCAGCAGAGCCGGCGGGCCATCCAGCAGAGGCCCACCTGCAGCAGCCTGAGCAGCACCGTGGAGTCGTTCAGCGGGCCCCGGCCCCCGCCGTCCGCCGCGGCCGCGGCCGGGCCCCCGCCGCCGGAGAAGAGGTACCGGAGGTCGCCGCCGGTGGAGCCGGAGGACTGCCAGAGCGACTGCGATTCGTCGTCGTCGGTGGTGGACGATTGCGGAGGGGGCGTCGAGGGGGAGTCTTCGTCGACGTCGTGGTTTAGGAGGAGGGGCCCCTTGCCTTTCGATCTGAATCTGCCGCCGTCGGGCGGGGTTGACCTCGACGGCGAAGATCTGCGGCTGTGCCTGTGAGTTGCTCGGCGGCCGTGAAGAACATCAAAGCCTCGTCTTGAATTTATTTTTTATTTTATTTCTTCAAATATCCCGGTGGTATTCTCATTGCGGAAATGGAAAGAGATGCGGAATGCAAAAAGATGAGGTGGGGGTACGATTAAAGATGAAATGAAAAGAGAAAGTCTTTAAGCTGATGCGTATTGCTGGGCGATTTGTGCTTGAAAATCGACTGGTTCCTGTCGTATGAATATGGTGGATGTGGCTGTTTCATCTTCTTGCTTCTTCTGCGCCTATGAACTGATGCGTCTTTGCCGATGCCTGAAGGTTACCTGTGCATACATAATCTGCAGGGGCGGGGGTTGTCCCTGTGGTCTGTCCCTAGATTAGATTAGCAAAGCATCCAACTTTTACTGCGAAATTTTTCATTTGTTTGGTGAAATAGATTCGAGTTTCGTGCTCTTGGGCATTCGATGCCAAATGGGTTCTTGTTGCTCGTCGTGGATAGAGGTCTATTGCGTTCTCCGATCTGAAATGTGACCAGATGGGATCGATTCTTGACACGAAATGGTGATGTTTTTTGGAGTTCGCAAGTGCTGTATTTGCTTGCACCGCCTTGCCTTGCACGAGTTGCTCTCTGCCGATGATGTACCTGCAAATGGGCGGGGCTCGATGCGTGATTTCGTTCCGCGACGTGAATGCAGGAATTGAGATTCGGTCGGAAAGCGAGTTAGTGAAATTCGGATCGAACGTGTTTGGCTGTCGGTTGAACTCATAGAACACGGTCGCGTTATGCATTTGGCAAGACAAATCGTTCCGGAACACGTGGGATTGGCCATTAGGAAGTTCATCATGAGCTTGGAGTAGATTTCTGGGGAGGTCGTCTCTGGGCTGTTTTCAACAGAATTTCGATTTTGATTGGGGGCAGATGCCATTGCTGACACGCAAAATTTTGTTTTTTTTTACATGGAATATGCTCAACGTAACCTAAACCCCAACACCAGTTTCCAATCCAAACGAGAAAAGGATCCCTCAAGAGTTGACCGCCTGGATGCAATTGCTGTTTCAGGTAAAATATAGTGTTTGCACAAAATTACTCGGCAGAAAAAAATGAAGTTGCTGATTTCATTTGGGGATTTAGCAATCTTTCTATAGCCCTTACGAAACTTAGCACACAGATTTCTTCGCTATCGATATCTCCGAAGGCACACCAACCACCAACTCCAGCATACTCGTTCACGGTCGTCGTTCCGACATTCCCCCCAATAGAAATCTTTTCTTTTTTTATCATTCTTCTTTACGCTCGCGCGCTTAAAAGGTGTTACAATCAAGGTGCTGAAATTGCGAATTGGGCTGTGCCGAGAAGATTTCGCGATGGGACATCGGTTCGGTTCACATGCGCGTCAGATAGAAAGACCGGCGAAGGTATGAGCAACAGAGAGGGAATAAGTGGCGGGGGTGGTGGATGGTGCTGCCGGCTGACGGGTCACATCAATTTGCTCGCTCGGTTGCCATGTTTGAATTGTGGACGAGGGAAGGCGCTCGGAAACCGGCTGAATGGGTCGTACTCGGGATCGACTTTTGCCGTAATGTTTTTTTTGGTGCGGGGGGGGGAGGCGTGTCCGCGTATTCTGTTCTCCTTGTATTATTGTATTGGCTGCTTCCACTTTTGCTTGAGTGGGACAAGGCCCTTCTCTTTCGCTTCTTTTTGGAGAAGCCGGGGAGGGGGGCTAAAAGATTCGAGTTTTGGGGGGGTAGGGTGGGGTGGGTTTTTGAGCTTCGTGTTGATCGAGTGCTGCTTCGGCTTGGTGGGTTGGATGGGTGATATGATGTGGCAACTCTTCGGAGAGCGAAAGGTCATCCGGCATAAGGGGGGGAAGGTGGGTGGCACGTTTGACCACTCCCATTCGAGACCCCGCAAGACATTGGAAAATGCATTATGCGTTAGGTCATTATGATGGCAATTGGTGCTTATCGTCTTGCGGGAACACATCGGGCCGGACCGAGCTAGAGCTAGAGCTAGAATTGGTCAGGCTGGGTTTTCTCTTGTAAGAATACTACTTGATCCCCTTCATTTACCTCTTGAGACTGGGCGAACCTTCACCACTCGTTTTTTCATGGAACGCTCGGTTTTGTATACAACTGTAAAAGAGAGGAATAAAGGACTCTGTCGATTAACGCTCATGCTCGAAATTATTTATTCGCCAACAAAAATGTGTAAAGTTATTGCCCATATGAATAATATCGGTTTTAGGTATCGCTTTTCAAATTTGATTGTTCTTTTGATATATCGACAGGTGTCCGAGACTTCTAAAGGTAACCCCAAGAGAATGTATAAGTGTGGTAATTCATACTCGAGTCTTGAGCGAGAGAAACGAACACGCTTATCGCTTGAGCAACCCATTAATCATAGGTGCTGGCTTTTTATCAAGGCTGACATATAGATGACTATCACTTATTATTATTAACCGAAAAATTTAAGTCAACATTGGCAATTACAGGTGACTTTGCTTTGGTTAGTAAAAAGGCAGAAACAACTTTTTTTTTAAATTTCTTGCTGAAAAAATATATCCAACTATTGGGGAAACAAATTATACCCGAATGTATGCACATTTCTTAAAGGCAGCGGCTAGAATGACCGTCCACTGCCAAATGACAGTGTAACGGTCCGAGGGTGGCCACAAATTCATTTTGGGGAAGCTCGTAGACTTCTTAAAACGGTTTTAATTTTTGACTCTGTTTCCCTTTTTTTTTTTTTTTTAAAAAAAACATCTATGTTTCCTTATCGCAAGCTTATTTAGAGATAAAAATCAGAAAAGGGCCCATAGAATCAATATTCTCGAATATGAAGAAAGAGGAAATAAAACTAAATACCAAAATATAAATAGATACAAGTAGAAAAATATTATTAATTTCTAAAAAGAAATCGTTAATGCCATTAAATAGATTTATTAAAATTTTTAAAGATGAAAATACACTTGAAACGTGAGCTTTGCAACTAATAATAAAGTCATTGTGCGAAGAAATGGCTCCTCAAACCTTTCGCTCAAATCAAATTGCTATATAAGAACTTTCCGGCGATCTAAAATTAAGACCAATGATATCGATTATACATGAAATAGGAACGATTTTCTTGTCTCATTTAAAGAAACATATCAAAGTAATAATATTCAAGAACATTGATTCTGTGGGCCCTCTTCTGATTTTTATCTCTAAATTCAAGCTTGTAAAAAGGAAACAGAGTCAAAAATTAAAACTGGTTTAAGAAGTCTACAGGTTTCCTCAAAAATGAATTTGTGGTTGCCCTCTGTTCGTTGCACTGTCATTCGGCAATGGACGGTCATGCAAGCATTTCCCTTTCTTAAGGGTGCATACAAAGAAATTTCACATTTCGGGGGCAAAAAGGGTAAGTTTTATTTGATGCTACTTAATAGTCACATATAAAGAAATTTCATTTTCCCTCGGTGAGCTTGTTCCACGGCGACGCAGAACAGTTCGGGCCGTCGCTGAAAACGAGGGCTTTAAGGCCCGTTGCGAAGAGGCAACGGAGGAACGCCCTTGGACCGCGACGAACGTCGCATTTCATACTTCGCAGGTCGTTTCTGCTGGCCCAATATGAAGCCGCAATCTTCTAGTCAACAGCACACTTCACATTCGTCATACTTCATGACTCTCTTGTGCCGAACCTTCGGAGTCACGATACCAGACGTTGTCCAAAGACTCCAAACTTCATAGTTCGAGCGTGCCACTCGTTACCTTTCTAAATTATCGAAAGCATCGAGATGTCATGTCTCGATGCACTCCGTACGCATCGAGTGACTCGCGATCCCGACACCGCGTTGCACAAATCGGCTCTCGACTTTTAATTTATACACTTTTCATCGGCCATGAATTTCGTTTTTTCGAAACTAGTAGCATAATCACATGATCCCGCCATGAAAGAGTGTTTGATTAGAGAGGCGATCTTTTTCTAATGTCTTAGAATATTTAATTATGAAACCACGTCTTCATCTATCAATTTAAGTTTTTAGAACAATCGACACTGGTCTCACAAAATATTGCATGATATCAGACCTTAGGTAACCAACAAGTCTTTGACCTAACAGTCGAGAGTTGTTGTTGCTCCGACCTAAACCCGATATATGAAAGGGAAATTATTGATGTTATCCCACATCGATTGTGGAAGGGGTTGGTGATCGCTTAATAAATGTAAGGAAAAATCTCATTTTTTTATTTATTTTATCTAGTTTTTGGGGTGAGAGAGGTCCAATACTACTCTAGTTTAGGCTTTTTAAAGCAGGAGGTCAGTCGGCCACAAAACCACACGCAGTGAAACAAACTGATTAGCAGGTAAACTCGGGGAGACGATTTGGTTGATGTTGAATGATAGGTTCCCCTTTTGTTTTGTTTCCCCGATGGACCAGGAGCTCACATGCGTCGGAGCCAGGCGGAATCCAATCTTTGGCACATGCAAACCCCCAGGGAGCCACCTAACCGAACCTCGATCCCGCGATTCACAGGCCGCCACCTCGACCTCCGCCGATCAGCCCAGCAACCCCGTTGACCCATTTTTAATTGGAGCTTCTCCTGATCTCCGCCCAGCGGTCGTCTCCTTTTGTCTCGGGCTTTGGTCGCGGCTGTTTCTCTCCTTTGTTTCGTGCGCGTGTCTTTTAATGTTTCGTTCGGGCCACGACCAAGGGAAGTAACGTGGGGGGCGGGCGCCACGCGTGGCGGTCTCCCACTGTCGGCGGCGACCGCGATTCGCGGCTCCAGCGTACACGCGTTGCATGCCCCCGGGGGGCCCACCTCCAGCTGGATCAGCATACGGTGGGGCACGATGATTTGGATCCTATTGAGCTCTTTTGCTTTGAGTGCCAACGCCGAAACGCATCACGGAATCATCGCAAATCTTCAATTTTTTTTTTTTTTCGTTTTATTGCTTTTTCTCTAAATACATGGTTAATTGAAAACGTAAAGTCAAAGGAGAATCCGACCGGATTCGAAGCCTCGCGAAGCGGGAGGTAGAGAAACAAGCTGAGTTTATCGACATGTTATTATGCCTATACACGACAAAGGGGCAAGGCATCCTCACCCCTTTTCCTAGTCGATGTAGTAGGTCAAAATATCCATTTAAATAATGGCTCCGTAGATGTCCAATTTAAATAAAATGGCTAATATCACGAAAAATCTCAAATTAGTACACTTATGATAGATTCGTCCAAAATTATTTTTTTCATCACAAAAAACCCTAAAGTGATATATTTACAACAAATTTACCCTCCGCTAATTTTCCTTAAATTTTTCATCATATTACTGAATTGGATGGCACGTGACGGTTGACAAGTATACTAATTTTGGGCTTTAACCTCCATTTGTCACAAACGTATTAGTTTGTAAATTTTTTTGTGGTATTAATTCAATTTAACAGAAACTAATAAAGGGTATATTTATCATAAGTATACCAGTTTTGAGGTTTTTGTGATAAAAAAAATTAATCTAACATAAATTTATCACAAGTGTATCAATTTTGGATTTTTCGTAATATTGACCCCTAAAGAAATGTAGCTCGATGCACATATAACTTGAAAAACGCATCCCAAGCATTTGATTTCTCCATGCCCCATAATATATAAGTCCGTGATTTCATGAGTTTGGTCTATTCGGTCCAAAATCTTGATATAGGTTCGCTCGACCTTGATCAGCATAAAATATATACCAAACTTGACAAAAAAGAAATTTCGACCCAAAAAAAAAAAAAAGAATCCGTGACGCGACACTTTTGCGCCACCGCATGTATTAAAACCGACGAACGTCGTTCCCAACCAGAAACTCCGGACTTGCACATTTGTCTTGTCGCCCCCCGCTTCCTCGGAGGAGGAGAGTCGCCCTCTTCCCCGTCACCATCCGCCATGGCAGACGACCAAGAGGCTCTGATCAGCAGCAACAGCGGCAGCCGCAACCGGAGCGTCAAGTTCGCGCGCTGCGCCTCGCACCCGCAGGACGAGCTGCAGAGCTTCCGGTCCTATCTCCGGTGGATGTGCGTGGACCAGTCCGACGCGTGGTCCGCCTGCCTCTCCTGGTCCGTGTTCTTCGTCTTCGCGATCGTCGTCCCCATCGCCTCCCACTTCCTGCTCGCCTGCGCCAGCTGCGACGGCAAGCACGCGCGGCCCTTCGACGGCGTCGTCCAGCTGTCGCTCAGCGGCGTCGCGGCGCTCTCCTTCGTCTGCCTGTCGCGGTTCGTGAGGAAGTACGGCCTGCGGAGGTTTCTCTTCTTCGACAAGCTTTGGGACGAGAGCGAGACAGTGAGGAAGGGCTACACGGAGCAGCTCAATGTACGCTCTCGCTATCTCTCTTGTGATTTCCGTGTCTGTGACGGTAATGACGATCTTCTGGTTTCTATTGCATCAGATTGCGATGTTTACCTTGATTAGCTGCATACTGCTTTCGTGACATGTGATTAATCTTCCAATTCAATTTTCCTTGATTTGCCGTTGGAAATGTTAACGTATAATTGACCAGAGGACTCGCTCTAATTTTTGAACAAGAGTAGTAATCAATTTTCGCGGGTTTTCCGACGCTCGTAGCTTCTGGAATGCGTTGCTAGCTAATGAACAGGGTGATGAGCATAAGAAGGTTCCAGGCCAACGCGATGGGGCCGGCGTTTCTGCTTTTCATTATACTAATCATGAGCTTTGATGTGTTTGACTGTAAAGTTGATAAGCATGAACTTGGACTAGTGTAGCATTACAGGATTGGTGGGGACAGATATCCATCAGCGAGGGAGAGAGACAGAGAGAGGTGACAATCGATGATAGTCAAAGAGATCCCGTTATCTCCCGGCAACCGGGAAGTTACTGATGGATTCTTTTTATTAGATCAAGCTGATCATGTATCAAGAAAACAACTCGATGCCGCCAAGTTTTTGTATGCTTAAATTGGCTCTGTCTGTCACAGTATGAAGATAATGAGTATACATCCGGTGCCATGTTGGAGCATAGGGACTTTCGGGTGTGGTGTCATGTGATCTGATTCTTGCATGAGCCTGGCTTGATTGAGCTGCACCTAAATCACTAGATTAGGGGATCCACATGAAGCCCACATGGTCCAACAGTCCAGATTCTTGGATGAACGGTTAACCAAATAAGTAAATATATATAATGCTGGGAATCTCGTACTTCTAATACTTGATCGAAGATGAACATATTATCTTGTCTTCAGATGATCAAAACATCCATGGCAGCTCTCCACTAAGAAGGTTAAAACTCTTCTCATCTCTGGCAATTGGTGGGGCAAGCGCTTATAATTCATATCAGAAGTATGTGTTGCCACCAATTAAAGTACTATAATAGATGTGCACATCTTATTTGATTCTCCAAGAGGAAATTCATTGATGTCAAGTCATCTGAACAAGCAGGGATGAATGAAGTGTATAACTTATATTAGGTTCGACTCACAAAAATTGCAGTCTTTCACATGAGTTAAAAAATGAACAGAACACGGTGATATGGGGTTGGATCCCATAAAATACGATAGAAGAGAGAATATGATAAATGATGGCTTGCAGGATTGTCGAATTTACAAGTATAATCGGCTGCACTTGATTGAATGTCTATTTTCTGTGATTTGTAAGCTCGACTATTGATGCTTTACATTCTGACGATTTTGTTGTGAGTATGAGCATTGGGTCGACCTCACATCATCATAGAAACTTGGATGATCATTTGCTTGACATGAACTTTTCATGACCGTTGGAGTAAGGATCATACTTTTAGGTCTTTTCTCTAGAACAGATTGGAAAGGGGTCTAAGAAAGATTGCTCTTTGTCATATGTAGGTTTTTGCTAGCTATACTGTTATGACAAGCTAGATTTTTGCTAGCTATAGTGTTTTACCTTACATGTACAAACATGTCATCGTGTACGCAGAGATCATTGAAAATCCTCTCCATATTCGTCATCCCCTGCTTTGCAGCTGAGAGTGCTTATAAGATATGGTGGTATGCCTCAGGAGCCTCTCAAATACCCTTCTTGGGGAATGTTTACCTGAGCGACACCGTCGCTTGCATGATGGAGCTCTTCTCATGGCTCTACCGCACAATGGTCATTTTCTTGGTGTGTGTACTGTTCCGTCTGATCTGCTCTCTCCAGATCTTGCGACTGCAAGACTTTGCACAGATGTTTCAAGTAGACTCAGATGTGGCTTCGGTCCTATCTGAGCATCTAAGGATCAGGAGACACCTTCGGATCATAAGCCATAGGTACCGTGCGTTCATATTGTGGGCTCTAGTTTTGGTCACTGGAAGCCAGTTTGCCTCTCTGCTCGTCACTACCAAGTCCACTGCAGATGTTAATATTTTCCGAGCAGGAGAATTGGCTGTAAGTTCCTTACTCTGAACACTAAGAAAGGGGCTTCACAAACTCATTTGCATCTCTCTTGTTCGTGAGGAACTCTAATTCGGAGATAAATTTGCAGATTTTCATGCCAATTAAAAAATTATTAATTAGTGACGTAATGAAATAAGTTTGTGCACGAGCACCTCTCTTTTAGTACTTTCCAGCTTTAAGCGTACTAAGTGGGGGTAACATTTGTATTGTACAGCTTTGCTCGATGACTCTGGTTGCTGGGCTCTTCATCTTGTTGCGCAGTGCAACCAAAATTACACATAAAGCACAGTCCGTGACATGCCTTGCGGCAAAGTGGCATGTATGTGCAACACTTGATGATTCTTTCGAGACAAATGATGGCGAGACACCAGTGGCTCAGGTTGCCCATGGCGAAGTCTTTCCTACAAGCAGTACAGAATCAGATAGTGACGATGCTGGTGATGAGGAAGATGACTTGGACAATAACAACTTGATCCCAGCGTATGCTTATAGTACTATCTCATACCAGAGAAGAGAAGCCCTTGGTAAGTCCTTTCAACCCTTTACTTTAATTCGAAGAATGATTTGCTTAACCTTAACTTGAATGGAAGCATGTCCTAGTAATAATTTTGACAAATAGTACCGAAACGACTCTAATAACTATGAGTGGAAGCAAATATTAGTGCAGAAAGGCTTATCATCGACTTATTGACCTTTTGTAGTAACTGATCGCTTGGTAGTCCTTGTCATCCTGATATGGGGAGCTAGAATTCACCTGCCACTTATGTTGAGGTTGAGCTTAATTGTCAAATGAATGTAGAAGTACAGCGAAGAAATCTTTGACATTCACGATCACTGTATGGTTTTTGCACATTTACACTGTCGGCAGCGACAGAAGTGATGGTGTCAAGGGACCATTATGTCCCCATTGCACGTCTCATCTCACATTAGAATTGATGCTTTTAATAGATCGCACGATGGTTGTTTTGCTGACCGAGTTCCTCTCCTAATGGCAGTGAAATACTTCGAGAACAACCGGGCGGGGATAACAGTGTACGGATTCACGTTAGACAGGAGTACTCTGCACACCATATTTGGCATTGAGCTCTCCCTAGTGCTTTGGTTGCTCGGAAAGACCGTCGGCATATCTTGAGAAAATCGAGCATTCGGGTTTAAGAGAAACTTATGCCGCACCAGTTGCAGCGCAGAGGGAGACCATTGGCATTATCTTGAGGAATGGAGCATTCGGGGTTTGAGAGAGAGAGAGAGAGAGAGAGAGAGAGAGAGAGAGAGAGTTGTGCATGTAAAGGCGTTCTGTTCATTTTCTTCGTCCCTTCCTATTTCCGACCTGTAATATCCACCCATGTAGTCCGGCCTGTAATATCCACCTATGTAGATTTTTGTAATTTATCTTGAGTTTATGATCACGTGAGTTCAGCTCAATTGGGTGATGATTGTTCAATGTTTACTCAAGTATCATCTCATCTGAGATTGTTCGGTGTTAAATTTTTGAAATTTTCACTTTGAGTTTCTGAGCGTTTATTATTCGTGATCGATGAATCGATTGAAATGAATCCATTCGGGTAAATCCTATGTTCAATAGGGTATTCAATTGAAGTTCTTGTAATTGCTTTGGACTCAAGTTAGCTTTGAAATCTGACGGACGAACCTTGAGAGTTAGGCCGCCAAAGATGACCCCAGCCTCCAGGTTATGGACTGCCCCGCACATGTTGTCTGTAGGGGAATGTTCTTTGTTGGGCTATCTCCTGTTATCTGACATGGACATTTCCGAGGGATTTCATTTTCCGACTTAACTAGTAAACTCTATCATCGCAGCAAGCATGCTGTTGCTTTTGAAAAAGTTCGAGGTAAGCGTGCATAGAAGAATCGGACCAAACCGGATGATTCTGGACAATTTTTCATTCCTAAAATTTGGGACTGATGAATATCAGCTCGATTTCCGATCCCAGATTCGGACTGAACCAACTGTCCCCTATTGACCCGACTCTTCCATTTTATGGTTCCAATTCCTCCTTTAGAAATAACAAATCTATCATTAGTTAGTTTTGCTGTGAGCATATGCACACGTGGGGTCCTTCATATCTAGTGTCCTTCACGCTCCGTTTCCTTCTTTTCATCTAAACCCATCCGCCCCTCCGTGCGCGAGGCGGCTAGCCCCATTTTTTTTTTTTTTTTTAAATCGAAGGCGAGCCCATGCGAAAGCCATAAAAAAAACTATTTCTTACTTCCACTAATTATTTCTTTTTCTCTTTAAAATTTGAAAATGATAAGATTTTAATCCTATGTTTAGAATTCTGAGGCAAAAAAAAGAAAACTGTCTTAGGTATTTTTGTTGAATTAAAAGGTAAGAACTGTGAGAAATTTAAATGCGAAAACAGACCCGTCGGCGGGCCGACTCAATCAACCTCTAATCTCGCGAGCGCTAAAGTGGCTGGCGCCGCCTCTCGCCGCGTGGGGACTGCGAGCGAAGGAGAAGGGGAAAGATGTTGCCGCAGAGGATGAAGAAGGCCGTCGCCGACAACCCGAAGAAGCTGGCCAGCCTCATCGACCTCGTGAACCTGCCCTCCACCGTGCGCGACTTCGTGGGTCAGTCCCAAATCTCCCACCTCGGCTGCTTCATGCGCGTCTGGTCTCACATCAAGTCCAACAACCTCCAGGTCAGTCAGTCCCTCGCTCCTCCTGCAAGTACGGGTCTCCTGCGAAGGGAAGCACGCGCTAGCGTTCATTCGGTGTGTTGGACGACTTTGGGGAGTAGCCCCTCGGGTTTATCATGCTATTTCGTGCGGTGGATTGTCACTTCGGAATTCGATTTGGGTCTGTTCGTCTAAGGGTTTGTCCAGTTTGAATTGGATAGTGAAGTCACTATGAACATTGAAGTATCTGGCAGTGAGTAGTTTTGGTCAGGGGGGTTAGTGTCCATGAATTAATCTCGATGAAGTTTAGCTATACTCGATAGTTTCCCTTTTTCGGGCGAAACTATTGCTTGCGAGCAAATGGGGTATTGGTGACTGACGGCGGGCAAGCAATTGTTTTTTGCGATCAAGCAATTTGCGTGTGACGGATCGGATGTGCAGCTTCTGGGCACTGCTTGAATGTGTAGAGAAACTTTGTAACGCGTTAATTATTCTGCTGAGATTGCCGCGAGTTTGTGCTGCTGAGTGAAACTTCGTCGAGTTTGGTGGTCGTTTTATCTGTTTTTGGAGTCCTGCTTTAATTGAGATTACGTCTTTGCATGCGTGAGTTGTGCTGTATCGGTTATCTGAAATATGTGTCGATTGTTTCTGCGAGCAGGATCCTAACAACAAGAATGTGGTGAACTGTGACGAGAAGTTGAAAACGATATTGTTAGGCAAGCCACAAGTTGAACTCGCTGAGCTTCCGGCCTTGGTCAAACTGCTCTTTCCGAAAGTGCCCAAATGAATTCACAAGGTTTATTCTAAGGATCCATATTGATCCCTTGTGTAATCGCCTCCCCTGTGGGCATTCGCCATTTCATTCTGTCACTGCTGTTTATGTATGCATGATGAAGTGGCTATCTCTTTCATTTGGCTTGAGTTTGAGCATCTGGAAACTGAAATTCTTTCAATTGAGGGGGAATTTTTGTTTTCATGGCTAGCTTGACCGAATATGATGGCCCAGTTCAGGAACGGGCTCTTCGAAGAGGCGATTTTTGCATCTCTACAAAGTGTCCTTGTTTTTGTTATGGACCTCCTGGTTAAGTCTCTGCTATTTGTAGCTTGAGATTTTCGAGAAAAGATAAATATGAAGCCGAGATGTGCATAGGTTTCAAATCTTTGTTATGTGAAGATCCTGCAATGTGAGTCAATTATGATAGCAATGACTAAAAGCGAGGCAATTAGTCAGAAACTTCTCTAGTCTAGTTGTGGGGAAACATTAAGGGCTTTATGGGGGACAAAACAAATAAACGTTGAGTTTAATAGGTGAAAAGCAGGAATGCATTACACATTCAACTCTTAGTACTTTCTAAGTTTCACAATAGCTGTATCTCGTAATGAACATTATGTGCCCAGAATTGACCAATATGATGGGTTGCATATGCACCGGATTCAGTGATGTCATTCGATCTTTAATGTGCGTGTAGATGCATTGATATATCTGGGCAACTTACTTTTTTAGTGTAATCGATGACTTCGGTGTATTCAACGTTCCTTGTGATGGCTCACTCTTGCTGCACATTGCACGTTTGTGATAGCGATATGGACCCAGTTCGTGTGTGAAGCAGAGTGAATCCATCCTGTTTCCATGGGGTGTGGTGACAATCTGAGTTGATTTAAAGCAGACATTTTCGTGAAAGGGGTGATTTTGGTGATGTAACCTAGCATCGTTGGCAACGGGAGGAAGTCAACTGGCTCGCATTTCCTTTTGTAAATAATCTCGATGGAGCTTTAGACTCAGCTTACTTGGCGATACCGATGGAGGATCTCTTGTCAATCATTTACTTTGTTGGTACTGTTTCCATCAATTGCATCTTTGCCGGCTTGGTTGCTACAAACTGAAGGTGGGAAATCTTCTATGGATGGTTGGTTTTGTGCAAACAAGGTTTATGTCTGTGTTTACTTAACGCATGCCATTCCGGTGACATGCAATGTTTGGCTCATTCAGCCATGTCAGATCAATTTTAGTAACGGTTAGCTGTTCTCCTGAAGAAGTATTACGGTAAAGCTCGACCAATATTAACATGAAGCTCTGTGATTCTTGGGGTTATAATTCACAATCTTTTCGAGGTTCGCTTATCTGTAATTCTAGTCCATGATGCCGCCATTCCAAACCTAAACAGTTCATGCCGCTTTACCATTCATGAGGCGATCACATCAACATGCCATGTGGGACGGATAGATACCTCGCCTGGATGATTGATCATCAACTTGATCCCTGATCGTGCAATTAGCATTGAATTCATGCAAGAAATGGATTGGAGGAAGCAGGGGAAAACTTGTGAGAAATGAAGTTGTGTTGGGATGAGTTCGGTGTCTCCCATTCTACATTTGGGTGCATTATTAGGTTCGAATAAAAAGCGCATTGTGTTAGTAATGCTTTGTTTGAAATGAAAAGTTTACTTCTAGGCCCCCCCCCCCCAAAAAAAAAGCCCGAATAGAATGTGGAATCGAACCAAGTAGTTTTATGTTCCGAACTTCCTAAGTGCCGGTCCACTCCGCGGGTGCAATTGATTCCTAATTTGGTTTTTGTCTCATAAGTCTCGAAACTATGGCGAATGAGGAACTTAATTCTTTCTCGTTTACTTAATTCTTTTGACTAACCAAATAAATAGGTAAACAAAGTAGTTTTCAATACATTGACTTTTCTATACGATATAGGAAGTGAAGTGGCTTTGGCAAATCCAATCTCTCCTTGTTAATTAATTTTAACGGTGTAAACATGATCACCACGAAAATCTGTCATGAATTGCGCCTTTGATTTCTCACATTTCTGGAAAAATGTCGCGGCTTGTGTGATTTAATTTTTTTTCAGGGTGGAAAACCTGAAACATTTTCAAAAGACATTAGTGTTTGACACATTGAGCCAAATATTACATTTTTATAATCTCTTAAAAATATAAGTAGTCATTTGAGTTTTGATGAAAAAGCCAATAACTTTATGTCATTTTTTTTATCTATCCTATCTCCAACTCTCGTCTCTCTCTCTGACTTTTGTTCTGTCTTATACAGAGAGTAGAAGTCGAACTCCGCACTAGCCCGCATTAGTGATAGTCTATATTAATTGAACCTCGCACCAATTTGCACCAGTAATACTAGCGTCCTCATCCCCTAATTTCTTCGTCAATAAAGCCGCATGCCTATTGGCAACTTTTTGTCATATTTAAATACATGCAAAATTGCGACAGTGTTTTTTCAGTTTCGTGGAGAGAAAGGTTCTGGAGACTTCCTAACGGAGATGCAGCTACCCTTGCGTCAGTCCTAGGACATGTATAAATCCAAGTGGCCACCTCTTCTACTTTACTTCGTCCCTCCACACCGCAAAGAAAACGACAACGTTTCGCACGAAGAACAGCTCGATGATGTTCAGTCGGTTTTTTCCTTAAACCCTCCATTGTCTTGTCGTCCAAGCACGTTCGCTCCGTTCGAAAACCCCCACCGCCTCTCGTCCTGCACCGCTCGTTACCTGGCAAAAGTTCTCGGCTTCCGGAATTAGTCCTTCAATCGGAGCCAGCAAAAATGTTGCTGTCGAGGATCCTGTCCCGCTCTTCCCGGAGCGCGAGCCGGGCCGCCTCCCTCCTCCTGCCTTCTCCTCCTCCCGGAACGCGTCCCCCGCCGCTCATCTCCGATCAGTGTCGCGCGCTCGCGTGCGGTCCTCCGAGCAAGGTAACTCGAGACAACCCGTCGGCGTCTGCGGTCCTTTTTTTTTTTAATGGTCTTCTAGTTTCGGTTCTTCGTGTGGCTTCCTTCAATTTCGTTTGATTGCGAATTTGTCGCGCTTTTAGGATTTCGGTCTCCCTTCGTGGATTGATTGATTGGATTCTGATTGATTTGGAGTGGCGGTCTGTAAGTGGCTAGGGTACGAACTTATTGGTTATTGCGTTATTGGGTTTGAGCATTATGATACGGGACTCCGTCCGCTCGCGAGGCTAAACAAACGATCGGCTTCTCGTGTGCTTAATGTTAGTTGAGTTGCGTTTAGTCGAGCTCTGGCAGTGCCTCATCGACAAAGCTCAAGGCTGTCGTGGTTGAGTTGAGCACTGGGAATTTATTTTTGTTAGTTGGGGTCGAGTGGTGTAATAACTGTCTCGACTATGGTTCGGTCGTTGTCCTTGTGTCTATTAATTGTTGAAGATGGCACCTTTGGATGGACTGAATTCTCAGCGTCTGTTTCAGCTACTGGTTTTGTGCGCTTGTGCGATCATTCGATGTCCTTTATATTGCTCCGTCAGAGAAAAGAAGAATAGAAAGAATGGATCTTGTAGGATTCCCCAGAAATAGTTTGATTTCTCCTTCGGTGACATAAATCTTGAACTGCCTGACATTTTTTTTCGAGTTGGCTTCACATCTAATCTTGGCTCCATCAGGCGGTGCCCACTAATCAGTTCACCTTCCATGCTACTCCATTTCGGCAGTATGGAATCTCGTCATCTGCTTCTCCTGAGAATACAGAGAGGGTTTCAAACTCTGAGGCCACAAAAGCAAGTGGAAATGCTGAAAATTCGAATGGATCAGGAGATAGGAGTGCTGGAGAGTCGAAAGTGTCCAGCGAAACAGAAACATCAGGCACCAGATTAGAAGCGGCTCGTGAACCTAACAAGGTGAGGAGAAAAGCTGCAAAAAGGACGGCCTTTTCAGATTCAGAATCAGAGGGTGAGAAGGAACTAACTATGGATGACTTGGCAAAACTTGTGGCAGAGAAGGAAGAACTTCTGAAGTTGAAGCACAAAGAGATTGAAGGCATGCAAGATAAAGTCCTTCGAAGTTATGCAGAGATGGAGAATGTGATGGACAGAACCAGGCGGGAAGCTGAGAATTCCAAGAAATACGCTGTACAGGTATGGTATACGTGGTCATTGCTATCGACTTAACGTTTCACTAATTTATCATAAGTGGTACTCAAGAAGTTTCATTTGGAATTTTCTGCAGAATTTTGCTAAAAATTTATTGGATGTTGCAGACAACTTGGGGAGAGCATCCTCGGTTGTCAAAGAAAGCTTCTCTAAGATTGATGCAAAGGATGGCGATGGAGCAGTGCCTCTCCTAAGAACTCTTCTAGAAGGTGTTGACATGACGGAGAAGCAGCTTGTTGAGGTAGGCTTTTCTTTCTTTTCGAGGGGATTCATTACAAAGCAACCCAACTGCACATATTCCAGGCTTCTGTGTGATTTATCCAAAATGAGTGCCACATGTCAGTATCTTCGTCGGCAAAGGAGGAGAGAACCCTTTCATTTATACTCTATCATGTCCTCATGCTAAGATCTTGTTATGGAGTAGTTCAGTTGATCTCTGCATAACACAACTGCTACTTCGCTACCCAGCATGACATATGCTACTTCCACAGCAGTCTCAGGTTTATACATGTAGCTGAGGTTTACTTTTATTTTGCCAGGTATTTAAGAAACACGGCATCGAAAAATATGATCCTAGTAATGAGCCGTTTGACCCACATAGGCATAATGCAGTATTCCAGATGCCAGACGGTTCTAAGCCCCCAGGCACTGTTGCTGCTGTGCTAAAGGTATAATTTTCACTGCATTTCTCTCTTTTTATGTAGCGGTACTTTCTAATTGGAAAACTGTTTTCAGCAATTTTTTCCTGGATTTTGCATTTCTTTCTGCTCTGTGCCTTTACCCCTGCCCCAAATGCACCCAATGCATGTCATCTCACAGAAATACCGGCTGGAACAGGGAAAAAAGAGAGGTAGAAGGTTCATAGAAGGGAGTGAAAAGCCAAATAAAAGATGATCTTTTTCCTTTCTATTTGTTTCAAATGCAAGAAAAAGTATGATGTCTTGTGAACTATAGTTGTACTGCATTATATAGCTGGTTTCAGTTATTTTGCCTAAAGGAGCAGCAAATAAGATGTCATTTCTTAGCTTTAATCTTATGAGATGACCTACTCCATACTTACTGTAATCCTGGAATAATGAAGCAAAAACCTGAAATTTGTTATGAAAGGTTTCGGAGTTGACCTAGAAAGACCCTCACAACTTGAAGACCCAGTTGACTACGTCAAGTTTAATTTGCAATACGTTAGACCTGTGTGTTCAGAAACTGAGCTACGAGCCTAATATGGTCAATGCTGAAGTAATAATTGCTGCATTTTCTCATTGGCATCTTTGGTGGACTGTGTAGTTCTACAGCCTAAGATGCATGGATTCTCTCTTACAAGACAAAGCTCAACCGTGGTTTTGGCAAGGATTGTGCAATCGTCATAGCAAATACAGAATTATGTCCAACTATATATATGGTGCTATTATTTGAATTCCTCCCAGTTTATGTTTCAATAGTCTCAAGCAGTCTCAAGAGGACATTAGTGTGGCCAGACCTAGCTTATCATCTTTAATGCGTCCATATTTGGCACTTGGGTAGCTTCGGTTAGGAATAGACTCTCCTGTTCTTGGTTGGGGCCAAATCGGTTTTTCCTCATGTCGCCAGTAAAATTATGCAGGAGACAGTCATCATTGCCTTGAGCCTAGTATTAGTTGTATAATGGCTCTATTCTATCATTATCTGGTTAGGTTGCCTAAGTAGTTATTTAGATTTTCATGTTGGGAAGGTTTGTTTTTAAAGATGGGGATAAAGCTGGTTGGTCAGTTTGCTGTTTTAATGTTGATATATTTTCTTGCATGCTGCAGGCTGGATACATGCTCTACGACCGAGTTCTTCGTCCTGCGGAGGTCGGTGTAACTCAAGCAGAGGTAAATGATGCAACAGCTGAGAAAGGCTGTTAAGCTTCTGTAAAAGCTTTAGGAGGCATGGGGTTTGTAGTTTGACAGGAAGCCTCAATCAATGCGGAGACACTTAACTTGATCACATCATGTCTGGAGATTTCTCCTGGTCGTTAGAGGAGAACGGACTTATAGGAGGATCTTGAATACAGTGCAGAGGATGTCAGATTCGTCTTTCCCCGTTAACTTGCGGCATTACACAATTCAGTTTGGATATGTAAGAGGATATAATGGCACTTTCATGCCTCAAAATTTTGATACTTGTTACGTCAATAACCATACTATGTTGTGTTCAAGTGTGCTTGTGGTGTATTTTCTCGGAGGGTTGATGGGAAAAGAAATGGTGTATGGACCCAACGGTAAAGAAGGATCTGGATAAATAGTAATCGATCTGTAGTAGATAACAAACAATAACTCGTTCTCCTCTCTCATTTATATTGGGATCAGAAGCTCGTGTGCGAATTGGCTTGAACAGAATCAAAGAGATCTACCAGGAGAATGTTCGGCTGTCTTCTCATAGTTTGAATCACACAAGTTGCTACTTAAACGTGCAGTGCAGTTCACCCGCGCCATTTTTACCAGAAACTTTGCGAAACTAGTTCTTCATGGTTCTAGAGCTTGTGGTCGAGCACATAATTTCTGTCATTTCTTTAATACTTTCCTGATCTGGGTTCATCTTTGGTTGGAAATAGAAAAATTCAAGTGTTTAGGCCAAAGGACAGCATTAGTACCCGTTTTGCCACCAGCTTCCCCAGCACCAAAACGGCCATCATATAAACAAGCATGTTCTCAATTCTGCCTACACAGTCCATCTCGATTAACTCTTCCGGTGAAGATCATCGGAGCATGGAAACAGAACTAATAGATCATTGATACCCACTCATGACATATATCACGCTTCGATCAATCAATCGATCAAGAGAGATAGAGAGCAAGAGAGGAGCACATATTGCCCAGCAAAATATTTACAGGAGCAACTCGAGTATGCCTCGGTGGATTTATACATACTGACTATGCTACACCTACTAGATACAGATGCCCTAGATGTCAAACTCAAGCTATTATCTAGACAGGAAATCAGTTGCCAAATCTTACCCCATTACAACACAGCACAACAGCTTCTCACTCGCTGTTTTCCATCTCCCATCGAGTGGAGAAGCCTCATCCCATTGACCAGAAGCTGCTCGTGGTTGTTTTTGGCATGGTTGTGCTCTTGTCTTTGACGTCATCATGACCATTCTCAGGTTCATCCAGAGACACACCCAAATCTAAACCGCCCTTGCTCGAATTCTGCAGAGAAGATCCATCGTTATTCATATTAACAACATCGCAATTTTAAGAATGCCACTATTTGGAGGCAAGAGCAAAGTTCTGCTAATTCTATCTTCTATGGTGGATGCTGGCGAGTAGTTCCTGGCTTCGTGAGAAAGTATAGCTGGGTTTTCGACTCTAGATAAGGCATCAACACTTTAAAGAAGTCTTGTTCTACATATAAAGCTAAAACTTCAACACGCATGAGTTGGCAGGAAAAGAAAATGTGCTGTTTGTGTGTTACTTTTACACTTTTCAAGTTACTGGTAGCCGTCTGATCCAAGTTCCCTTCTCACCCTTCATCCACTGGAAATAACTTCGCTTCATTTTTTTGGTAAAATGGGAAAAACACGGGTATGTATGTACGTAACTAGAATTGCTTAAATAATTTCAACTCCCATTATGCCACTGTTCATCGTTGGCACATGAGCCTACTTCCATGTGATTGAAATATGATTCGCTTGTCCCATCACTTTTTCTCCCTAAACAAGAGGATAACCTCTCAGCACTTCAATGTTTTGACATACTCAACATCCCCAGAGCAACACTCAAAATAACACAAATTCTCAACCCAACACAATGAAAATTATGGCGACAAAGGGAACAGAAGGCCTACTAAAACAACAGTTTACTGTACATTAATTAATGGGAATCACCTTATTTTCTTTCTCCTCATCCTCAGAATGATCAATTTTCCCATATATATCGTCATTCTCGACCATAGGCCCACCAGTGCTTGGGTAGTTTTCACTTATTTTGCCTCCATCTGCTTTTCTTGCAGCTGTCTTAGTATGATCTTCAAGCACAGCAATCTATACAGGAATAACAAATTAAGAAAACTATGGAATCAAAGATAGAAAAGATGCTGAATTGACATGCATGAGAAATCACCTTCATTAAACATGGCGAACGTAAACATGTACATAATAAGCGATACCCAATATCATAACATTCTGAACCCAACTGACGTTTATAAGAAACCTCCAAGCCTAAACAAACACCATAAGATCAAATACCCACAACACGACTACTTCAAATCATAAACAAGAAGCCATTGAAACCTTTTGAAGCAAAAGTGAACTTCCATTCCACATATAAGACAGTGAGACCACACTTCCATACACAAATTTAAACCTGAAAATCATTGCTCTGAGTATCAACTAAAACAGGGCCAGAACAGAGCTCGTGTTCGATCGATTTAACACACCCAAGTTTTCACAAATCAAAGTCAAACTACTTCCAAATTTCCTCCTGAAATTTACTAAAATTTAACAAAGCCATAACTGAAAGCAGGGGGAGCAGTACCAAGCTCGAAGCTTTCTACACAGTCCAGAATCATGGCTGCTAAGTAATTTGAAGTCGACAAAGCTTGTGCTCAGATAACGCACGACTTAAACTGTGGTTGCTACGAAGCCATGACTGAAAGCAGGAGTTGAGCTCACATGAAGCGCGACTTAAACCCTAGTTCTCAAGCAAGACAAACCCCACCAAGTCAACCATAACCCATCAAAAGGAAAAATCAAAACCTCGCTTCATCTTCCCGAAGAAAGGGTCAAATTTCCACGGTAAGAACACTTAAACCCCAGCTCCATACACACACGAACATGTACAAACGAAAGAGAGACGCGGAGAGAGCGAGAGAGAGAGAGAGAGGAAGAACGTACCGGAGTGTAGCGATACTTGCGCCTGGGGGTCTCCTCGGCCGAGCCCGAGCCGTCGTCGCCGTCGGGGGCGGCGGAGGCGCCGGAGGAGACGGGGGTCCAGCGGCAGAGGAAGAGGGTGGAGGAGGGGTGGTGGTGGTTGTTGGGCTGGAAGTGGTGGGGCTTGTGGTGGTGGGCGGGGGCGGCCGACGGCGGCGGCGACACGTGGACCCACCTCTTCTTCCACTTCCGGACGGGGCCGTTGAAGACGGTGGCCGTCGGGCCGTACCGGGAGGAGGCTCGGCTCAGTCTCGACCCGGCTCCTTCCATTCCCTTTTTTTCTGTGCGCCCCCGGAGGGTCGAAAACGATATAAAAAGAGAGAAAATTTCTTCCGTGCGCGCGGCGTTGCAGCAGCAGCGAAGGATCGGTTCTGATAAACAGCGGAAGAAGTTATGATGATAAAGCGTAGTTAGTTTATGACAGGCTTTTAATCAGTTGCTTGATGCTGACAGTCCTTGCTTTTTCATCCACCTCGTGCTGCGACCACATCTTATTAACAAGTATTTTCGAAACACTAACTAAAAACAATTCGTACACAGTAGTGATGTGTTAAGTAACGTTTATTTTTCAATATCCAAAATATCTATCAAATGTGGAGGTGATCGGATTTCAGGGTAAGTGGGTTCTCATCCTCGAATTGGAAACCAGACTGGACGGGATTGGATCTCGACCTCTGAAACTAGGAACTGACCCTCTCTACTGAGGAACTAGATTGGATTTAGCTAGTTGGTTGTCACTTGCAAATTCATTTTTAGAGCTAGCTGAATTACTTTATGTATTTGCTTAGCTCCCCATATTAATGTGAGTCTAAAAATGGCAAGAAAAGATGTGCTTTTCCGAAATATACGCAAATGTTCTAACAAGGAAAATCAAAAGAAGGATCTTTTCTAATACTAATGGGATATATGGGGAAAAATAACAAAAAATTTCTAAACTTATTGTATTAGTATCAATTCAATTTCAAACTTTTCAATTGAACTAATTTAGTTTTAAACCTTTTACATTTGTGCCAATTTAATTCACTCAGCCAATTCAAGCTCAAAAATCGCTGATGTGGATACCAGAGGTTTTACATGGCATAACCAACGCTAAAAGTTTGAACCTTTAATCGAAGGGGTGGTCCAATAATCAACAATCCAAAGTCTCTTTATGAAATGTTGCCCATTTGTTTAATTGAAAACTCCATGATGAAACAAAATATTTTCCATGGACATTTTTTTTTGGTCTAAATCCATGGACATTATTTTCAAGAAAAATAGTTAGTTTTCATATGTTCGGTGATTTAGGAAAGATGATTTCTTTCTTATCAAAAGAGGAAGTCATTCTCCCCAATTTAAGCCTGTTCTTTTCGGTTTGTGGAAAACCTCTTCCGTAATTTGACAAGTTTTACACATCCAAACATCGAAAAATTCTAAAAATAAATTCTCAAAAATAGATTTATTCGAACAAACCGACCCCTTGATGGCAACTCACAAAGGCAATGTAATGCTGTGGGGTTTTGACCCATGTGATTTGGGTTCAACACTTGTATGGACACACTGACTGATTGGGCCCATATGCTTCAATAGATGGCCATGGAGGTTCTGGTTCGCCGTCAGCTTGGCCCTTCGCTGTCTCATCCTATAAGGGAACGAGAACAAATCGACCGGGTATGAGCGAGACTGTGCTCAACCATGCAATTAGGAGCTAATTTAGTATTGTCTAGACTTGAAATCTAATATTAAGAAATGACGAGGCATGCATTAGACCCACATGTAAGTATGAGTTTCCATGTTCTGCACCGTAGTTAATTTCGTTGATCGCATCTTAATAGATTTCATTCGATATAGGATTGTTGGTCCTGTGTCCACGGGTCACATGCGTATTAACAAGATTTCCCTCCGCCGAGCCGGTAAATATGGATCCACAGCAATACAATTCTAGCACGATACGGTCAAGTTGTTTGATTGGCTCCTCACGTTGCTCAGCTTATTTCCTCCTCTGTGACCGACTTAGGGCATCGGAGGTTCCGAATCGAGTCACGTTCCGGGGACTTCTTCGCCTTATGGTGTGTAGATTCGAGGTTGTCCGAGGTCCATGATCGGCTGGATTCGCGCATCGACGACGCTGTCAGGTCGTTTTTGTAGGGGATGTAATTGCGGGCCTTGTTCGTCCGACCCGAAGAAGCCCGACACGTTCGCAATTGATGAGGCTCTTCAATGAACTGTCTGGACTCCTCAGAAGCCGCAATAATTGGTACTGTAGGTAGTACATGGGCATTGTCCCTCCAAGGTGAAAATGGTTGGAACAGGTAGACCGATGGTGAAACTTGGGTGTACTTTGCATCTACCTAAATTTAGCTGACGAATTGGAGACTCAGTCAGTAGTTGAAGCCTGTTAGGAAGTCCAAACAAAAAATTTAAACCGAACGATAGAAGGAAATTACATTAATATAAAGAGCATTTTAAATTCATTGTCAAATAACGTGGAACTGCACTTCAACAAAGCCCTTCAATTACTACTTTGGAATTGAATGTTGCGCTCCACTAGCTCATCACGGATCTTTGTGATACATGCATATATGGCCGACCGTATTTAGGAATTACGACCAGAAAATACACTCGGCAATTCGAGAAAACACAGCATCAGGAGTTACCGAGCTCCATTATGAAACCGAGACCTCACGGGATTGTTCTATCACACGTCTCGAGAGTCAGTCAAGCCGAGCGCTCGTCATTCTCTGGTCTCCATTCCGTGCTTGATTCCAGCCTAGGCGTGGCCTACTCTTCGAAGGTAGGTTTCAAACACATCTGAATAAGCCATGGAAATATCTCGCTTGACATAACTGGACATGACTAGATATAGTGCACAAGTTTTCTCAATTGATTACGTAGCGCCTCATGGCACGTCTCGATAGCGCTTAGGCGACAAAAACATGCGACCCACCAACCCACCCAGTGTCTTTAAGATCAACTATCTACATCATTCTTTTTCCTGGAAATTACGCAGTTTCTTGAAAATAATCTTTAAAATCACGAGGTGAAAACGCAAGAGTTGTGGCCAATCATACGCAGCGGGGCACGTGGGGGTCATGGGTTTCCTTCGATTTTTCAAAAACCTAAAAACTGCTCCAAAATTTTTTGAATTGAATCCCGCTTTGAATTTCAGGGCACTAGGTTGGTGCTGGAACGAATTAAAGAATGGGAGGGGAGGCCCATGCGTGTGGATCATGATGACACCTTGGCCAATGATCACGACCTTTTCATTTCGCAGTTAGCATCGTCATGGGAAGAAAAGAAATGCATGGAGATCCCATTCCTCCTCGTTTGGCACGCCCCCGATGTCGACGTGCACGTGACCTCCTCCTCCCCGAACCGAAAGTACGTAATTGCCCCCGCCCCCTCTTCACCGTTCCGCTTCCCTCGATTTTTTCTGCTTTTTTCTCTCTTTTCTTTTGCCGCGGGGTTGTCCCTTCTCAGGAAGAAGAATTAAGGGACGCAAATGTCATTAACATGCCTCTTTCTCGCATAGTCGCAAAGTTGACGGGGGGCTTCCTCTGCCCATCCAGATTCCTCGATCGTAATCGCGTGCATTCTATTGTAATTTCTTCTTCGCAAAGTGTCGTAATAAATAAATACTTAAAAAAAATTTGAAGATCCGTTGATGAGAACCGTTTATACTCGGTCTTTGATGATTGTCAAGTTTTCGAGAAATAAATACACAAGAAATTGCAGATGCTCTCGGAATTTGAAACGGTGTGCCGAGGAAAATACCCCTCGGAACGTGTTTTGCTGCAAGGAAAGGTCGAGGGGTTGGGAGAAGCTGCGGCCCCTCGCGACTTGCTATTCGGTATAAGTTTAGCAGATATAGACATATTGTTTTTGTAAGATTTGTATATCTCATCTCCTAACTATCGTATCGCACTTTTTTTACCTTTCTCCTTCCTCTAATCGAATGTTTTGCACCTATCAGTCTTTGATTATATTCATTATTTTTTGGGTTAAAAAGGTAAAACCATTAATAGATACCCCGAATCAACTGGTTAACAGGCAATCGACCCTATTTTTACGGCTTCTTGAAGAGCTCGAGAACGGAGGTGACATATACCTAGTTTTAATGGAAGCGACAACGGCTAACTCGCGACTAATTTTCGCAATTCACCATATGGCCCATCATTCAAGTGCAACGCGGCACTTTTCATTGCAGCATGAAGACCAAATTAGAAGATTAGGCAGTGCGCGTGCCATTCAAATGCTTGCCCCCATGCCGTAAAAACGCGCTTTAAATTTCTTAAGTTGGATAGAAGACAATAGACATGGCATGATACTGATGCCCTCCCGTTAAAGAATTGCTCTTGAATTATTATTAATTTAATGAGAAACGCGGATGCTTTTTCTTGGAAAAGGAAAAGAAAAAGAGAAAGAAAATGGGAGAAGAAAAAGCGGAGAGGAGGAGCGGGGACCGCGCCAGTCACAAGTCAAACCATCGACGCTCCCGGTCAAAGCGGAGGGACAGACCGGTCAATTCACTTCCTTCCCTTACCACCCCCGCGGGGCGGCGTCGTGTCAATGTCCGTAATTAACCCGCGAACCGCGGTCATAGTAATAAGAATACCCGTTCGTTTCTTGTTACATGGAATATCGGTTAAAAAGCAAAAAAAAAAAAAAATCCTAAACTATGCTTACTACCGTTATATGTTTACCTTAAGCTTTTTTCTGTATCACTAAAATCCCGAAACTTTTATTTGTTTGATACATTTACTCTCCGCCAGAGGCCTATCAATGTAAACAGTTAAAAAATTGCTAATATAAACGGCAGAAAGTAAATAATATTGACTTGGCGTCCGTGTGACTTAATCGAAATAAAAAACGACGTGATTTTTACTGGAAATTTATTTAAAACTTGTACGTCGGTACAAGTGAAGGGTAAAATTTGATTCGAAATGAGTATAATTTAAGATTTTTTTTGCGGCGTTTTCCGATATATATATATTTTGGCAAGACTTGTTATATCAAAGAGGAAAGAATAGTTGTTGATAAAGCGACGAGAACACAGACCATCATTATATATATACAAGGGCCCCACACCCACACCCTCTGTCTCTCTCCATCTCTCCGATTCTCTTGCTCTCTGTCCTTTGTTTGCTTCCTTCACTCTCTCTCTCTCTCTCTCCATCAACAGTGACTCTCTCTCTCTCTCTCTCTCTAGAGCCTCCCTCGCAGTGGTGACGCCGTGAGCAGCAGAAGCAGCGCTTCAGATCTGAAGCCACGAAGCTCGCAGATTTCGCAGCTCCGAGGACGATCTGGGTAAGGCATTCCCTCCGCTTCGCGGAGCCCCCTCTCTGTTTTGGCTCGCGTGCTGCAAATGCGGCTCGTCGTGGCTCGTGACCGTGTCTGGTTTCGTGTTCCGTGCTGATTTTCAAGCGACCGGCGAGATCTAAGTGACTGTGATGTCGTTTGCTTTGCCTTGTCGGGTGAAATGTGGCGGTAGCGGTCTCGGATTGCTCGCTCGTTGCTAGCTGGTTGGAGTGAGGGTTTAGCTTAGTTACTGCTGGAGTGGAAGTCGGTGTTTGATACGGAGGGAGAGATTGATGTCGATGTTTTAGTTTGATCGTCGCGTGGGTTACAAGATAAATGTGAGCGAGTGAAGTGCGGCTGACGTGGTCTGTGATTTGCTGGTAAAATCTGCAGGAGGAGGAGGAGGAGGAGGAGGAGGAGATGGGTTTCAGTTGGATGTGGCTGGGAAATAAGAAAACAGAAAGCTATAATCTGATTTCTCCATACTTCTTATGGTTCTGCTATAAAAAAAAAAAAAGGAATGGAAAGGGAAAGACAATCTTAATTCTTGCTCGAGTCGTGGTTGTTATGGTGCTCATATCATGTCTTTAGTGGAGATTGCGTGTGTCGTTCTGATGAATGTCTTTTCCCTGAAAAATGGAATCCGTATTTCTTTAAAGTTGATATTTGTTAACCATCTATGTGGCGCAGCTAGATTGTGGGAGTAACGTGAATGGCGGTGGCGAGTGGTCGGGACCCTCTTCTCGGGGAAATTACTTGCGGTTCATTGTTGCAGAAGCTGCAGGTACTCTACTTTCGCAGATGCGCCTTTTTGATTTCGATTCCTCGTTGCCTATCGGGTACTTGTTCTTTGGTAACAAGAAGCTCAGACTCACATGATGAATTGCTTTAGGAAATATGGGACGAAGTCGGTGAAGGCGATGAGGAGCGGGACAAGTTGCTTCTTCAAATAGAGCAGGAATGTTTAGATGTGTACAAGAGAAATGTTGACCACGCTGACAAGTCAAGGGCCCAACTTCTTCAGACGCTTTCGGATGCCAAACTCGAGCTCTCCGGTCTTCTATCAGCTCTTGGAGAGAAAAGCGTGGTCGGAATTGTGAGTAGCATGGCTGTATCCTTCTTAAGCTGGTTAAGAAAAGCAGTAACACTAAAAGCTCTAAGATGCTGTTTTTTCTGGTTGATTCACGTGATTATTTTGTGGTGTTACCTGCATCTTTGAAATCCCTTGCGTTGTTTGTTTGGTATTGCAGCCTGATAAAGCTTCAGGAACAATCAAGGAACAACTTGCATCAATTGCACCAGCACTGGAGCAGCTTTGGAAACAGAAAGAGGAAAGACTTAAGGAATTCTCTGATGTGCAGTCTCAGATTCAGAGGATATGTGGTGAAATTGCTGGAAACTCGAGTGTCACTGAGCAAGCTCCTGAAGTTGACGAGGCTGATCTATCACTGAAGAAGCTGAATGAGTATCGAGCCCAACTCCAAGAACTTCAAAAGGAGAAGGTAAGATCTCGGATCCAGCGAGGTAGTTCATAGATATTCTTTAAAATAGATATTGCTCAACCGTAGTTTCTCTTTCCCCTCATCGCATCAAGTTGATGGGTTTTATCTGTTAAATGATGCAGAGTGATAGGTTGCGCAAAGTACTTGAATTTGTGAGCACTGTGCATGATCTATGTTCGGTCCTGGGGATGGATTTCTTCGGTTCAATTACAGAAGTTCACCCAAGCTTAAATGACTCCGCCAGCGCACAATCCAAAAGCATTAGCAACGAGACACTATCTAGGCTGGCTAAGACAGTATTAGCTCTTAAAGAAGATAAGAAGCAGAGGCTGCATAAGGTAGCTATGTACCTTTCTTTCAATGCGGTTTTTTTTAAACATCTCTTCATGTTTGATTGTTGGACTATTGAGCATTGTCATTTGACAGTACGCAGCCAGTCGATTAGGAAAATTGAACTTTTGGTGATAAAATAATAAAAGAGAAACTTTGCCTCAATATTACACTGTGGTGGAAAAATGTATGGCATATCATTTCTTCTCAAGGGAGGTTATTATTTTTGGGGTGAACTTCATTTATCGTCAGTTTACAGGTAGACTTCTGATGCCCCTGATGGTCGTGGAAAAGCTGCAAGAGGAACTAAACATTTGTTAGTAAATCTCTATGGTCCTCCTCAAATGTTAATGTGTAGTCATTGTCAATGAAAAGTCTATAGCATCTCTAACTCAAGTATTATTTCTCGATACATTCTATGCATCTAGGATGTGCCTACATCAATCTTCTATAGAATGAATGCATGCGTGTTGGGTATTACTTAATAGTTTTGTAGCGTGCCTTGTCATTCCTTCTGTTGTTTTGACGAGATTCCATGTGTGCTGTCTTGTCCAATAAATTGAATTCAAAGTCTTAAATATGCCTATGCTCTGTGCAGCTTCAAGAATTAGCCACCCAGTTAATAGATCTATGGAATCTGATGGACACTTCCGAAGAAGAGCGTCAACTGTTTGACCATGTGACCCGCAACATCTTAGCTTCTGTTGATGAAGTAACTGCCCCTGGTTCTCTTGCCATGGATCTGATTGAGCAGGTATATGAAATTTCAGTTTATTCCCATATACATATAATCTTCACTTTAGAGTACTTGATGGGTCTTAGCTCACTCACACTAAAATTACTCATTCCTGTGACTAAGGCTGAGGTGGAAGTCGAAAGGCTTGATCAGCTTAAAGCTAGCAGGATGCAGGAAATTGCATTTAAGAAACAGGCTGAGCTCGAAGAAATATTTGCTCGTGCACATGTGGAAGTAGATCCTGAGGCCGCTAGAGAAAAAATTATGGCGCTCATAGAGTCTGGGAAAGTTGAGCCTGCCGAATTAATAACAGATTTGGACAATCAAATTGTAAAAGCACGGGAAGAAGCTCTCAGCAGGAAAGAAATATTGGACAAGGTTGAGAAATGGATGTCAGCCTGTGAAGAGGAGAGTTGGCTCGAAGACTATAACCGGGTACTCTCTCTCTACCTATCCACAGCATGTGCATGCTTGAGTTTTCCAGTGATAAGATACCCTTCTGGAATCTCTAGTAGTTGCTAGGATAAGATCAATGGCCAAACTCATTGCATGAAAAGTCATTAATTTGTGTTGCTATGAACAAAAGCTATTCAACTGAATCATTTAGACTGCCATTGCATCTGATTGCCTAGCTTTCTAATGTTTCTCTTAGCTATTCAAAAAACTATAATGTCTGTGGGGTGCACCCCAGTGTAGGAATTTATATTTCGTCGAGAGCGAATCTCATTGTATCTAATCGGTGTCCTGGGTGGATTTTAGTTGCCCTTCTGTCGTAAGTTATAACAAAGAGGAGAACATTGACTGAGAGTGGTTTCAGATATCTGCACCATGCTTTCGTTACATGATTCCTCCACTCACAAAATTGCCTTCGTGAGCAGGATGATAACAGGTACAATGCTAGCAGAGGTGCACACATAAATCTCAAGCGTGCTGAAAAAGCCCGGATCCTTGTCAACAAGATACCCGGTACTATTTATTTAAAGCAGCATGATGACTACTTTGGACGACAGTCATGGGGATATTAAGATTTTCTCTAAAGTGCATGTCTATATGTTAGAGAATGCATGTTAGATTTAAGTCTAGTCAAGATTTTCTTGCTGATTCTTAGATCTCTGCTTTTTCTCTTTTACCCAAATCAAGGAGGATCTAGGATGTCCGGGATGGTGGGTCGTGCTCATCTGTGGGGGCAGTTGACCCCACTGAAGTTCATGAATTCTTTAACTATATTCAGTTTTTCTCTAAGCAGAAAAGATATCGCCTCAAAATTTTTGACGAGATGACCCATTTAACCCTGATTCCCATAACAAAGAACTCCATTCTTTCTGATTTACTCCTACAAGAGAATACTACCAATGCAATGATACTTATTTAATGTTTGATATATGATTACCTGTAATATTTTACATGCTTATAACATCTTTCTTGTTGTATGGCACAATTACATACAAATTATGTAGTCAAAACTTCATATAAAATTTCCAACTCATTGAGAATACGCTGTATAATTATTCCACCCTGGCTCTGCCCCAGTAAGGACGACAGCTGCTTCTCTTGTTCCTTGATCATTGTGAATTGAGTAGCAATGCAGTTGATTGTGACAAATTTCACTGAGGGGTATCTAGATTTTGGCCCCATAATGAAGTTAATATACTGATTCCTCTGTACTTAAATTTGACATTGTACACGACTGAAGTTTGTGGTGTCATAAGGGGGGATTTAAGAGTGATGCCTGTCAGACCCATGAACAATAAAAACTTAAAGACACTTCAACCTGATACTGAGATGATTGTCTATGTGCAGCTTTGGTTGATTCCTTGGTTGCAAAAACTAGAGCATGGGAGGAAGATCATGGCATGTCATTCACATATGACGGGGTTCCTCTCCTCGCCATGCTTGATGAATATACCATGCTGAGGCATGAAAGAGAGGAGGAGAAGCGGCGCTTGAGAGTGAGATACACCTTAAATAAGATGGCTTGATCATGCATATACTTTTAGCTGATAAACCATTACACATGGCTTCAATATTAAAGAAAAAACAAGCTCTGTATTTGCTCATCTGATTTTGTTTGCTAGGTTTGGTTCCATTCTGAATCTTCTTGACTCTATAATCTGTACATTAATAGGACCAGAAAAAGTTCCACGAGCAGCAGAGCACAGAACAAGAGGCGATGTTTGGTTCAAGACCAAGCCCTGCAAGACCAGTTGGCACGAAGAAGGTTGTAGGCCCTCGTGCAAATGGAGGTGCCAATGGAACTCCTACTAGACGATTATCTCTGAATCCACAAAATGGTAGCAGGTCGAATTCTAAGGATGCAAAAAGGGATGCCAGGCTATCTGCCCCGGCTAACTATGTTGCCATGACGAAGGAAGATGCTGCTTCACATGTTTCTGGCACTGAACCAGTTCCACCATCTCCCTAGCCATAGAGATTCGTAGATTATTCACCAATCGTTGTGCCAAATTTCTTTAGCTAGGATGTGATATGTGTAATGTTAGCGAGTGACTTAAAGAGAGGACTCTGTCATAGAGCTGCGAATGGTATAATGACATCTTAAATTTTTTCATTTGTGGTCACATTTTGCAGGATACAATATTCTAGTCATAGACAGTTCACTAGTCCCTGTTTCAGTTGGCACCGCCAACAGATTGGGCTGCCGTGAGCCTCTCCATGCATTTAAACATCAATATGTGGTTGCGGGTACTAGTAGCATTTTGCTTATGCCTGAGCTTATGTTTTGTCCCCGACTCTCTTAGGAGCGCGTGTTATAACTATCATCGATGTTTTGCTTATTTTACTGATGCACAGAATTTCCAACAATGTAACAAACATGTCCAGAATGGAAGTTGGCAATATCTTTTCAGCTCAAACTCAGCATTCTATCAGTGCTTTCTGTTGAACACGGCTTTCGAACTGTCACTAAAAATTTTCGACGGTGTGGCGTGTGTTGGTTTTAGCAAGAGCATCCCATGATAAAGGTCTCCCATCCGAAAGAGTGGTAGTAGTTGTCATATCGAATGGGCCAAATTTGCTGCTACGCTACTGGACGGTAGACCACTCAGGCCTCATCTTCATCTCGTGCTCATGAAGTGATCTCAAGGCACGATCCTTCGTCTTCAATGTTACCGAAACTAAGGAATAACTTTGTGTGCTCAGCCTACCTTTGAGTTTGTCACCAGAGATTGGGATGCAGGTCTTCTCCGGCTAAGAGGTGGATGAGCCCAAGTGTCTTTTGTCTTCTTCCCCAACAGCTACATGTATCTTTCGATCAATGAGTTATCTCGAAGTGCTTCCAATGCCAGTAGCTGACAAACTCCATAAAAGATCAAAGGATCGATAATTACGAATGAATTCAAAGATGAAACCATGCCAAGATGGAAATTATTAGTTTGCCGTAATTCACTCGAAAATCACGTTTTCACACCGATGAGAACTAGGCCAATACTTCTTAATCCTTCCTTCTTGATGAGCCCGTCTTAAGCGCGTTATATAGTGTAACCTATAGATGATAATCACTTGCTCACAAACTCTCAGTATCACATACAATTTCACGCATTGCTCTCCACTGTGTGATCAAGAGATGGGAATTGGGCAATGTTGCTTTGGGCAACCATCAAGCTCTGAGAGATTACGCAAGGCAAGTGATTATAATGAGGAAGAAAAATACGGGGCTTTAGCAACTTCTGTCATTAATTCGATGAAGGACAAGTGCTTATTGAGCAGGAAAAGGAGCAGCAGGAACTTCCATCCACTCAAGAAGCAAAATGAGCAAGAAATCATTACAGATGATCCCAATGCCAATGGGCAGTACACTACCCCTGAAGAATGGCTCTTGTCGTCGCCGGTCTCGGAGAAGAGCTCCGCAAATAGCGAAACCTACTTTCTCAAGCATTTCTCCAACAGGGTCCACCTGGCGTTGCTCGACCATATCAAATCGTCTTCAAATAGGCGGTCAAGTTTCTCAGAGGACAAATTTCTCATGGAACTCTATGGTGAATTAGCGGACGGGTCCGGCGATGCGCGAGCGATTCCTTGTTATTCCTCTGGCCAGAGCCAAAGTGAGAAGACGAAGAAGAGGGTCAGCTTCAGATTGCCAGAGAAGGATGAAATCATCATCTATTCTTCACCAGAAGTGGAGGGACATGATTCAAGTGATTGAAGCTGCAACATCACTCAGTGATAGAATTGGAGTTTTCAGCCTATGTAATGACTGCGTCAAGAGACCCCCACTCAAGATGTGCGGTACTCTGCAGTGAGCACTTTCTATAGACTTGTGTTCTAACACAATCAGAATGGGACAATAGTGCTGTGCTGTTTACCAAAGCATTACTTAAGCTATGTTGATAGCAACTAAAGGCCTGACGAATCATTCACATAAGAAGCAAAATAAGATCAGGGTTCCATTATTCACTTGGCATGGAATTAGAGGGAACACAGGGACACTAACACGCACATATTATTTGTGAAGATAACTACAGCATGGATCAATATCACACAAAAGCACACAGACAATGTCAAAATGAAGGAAAGAAAGCTGCTTTCTTCTCTCTCGACTCTCACTACGCAAAATGTTAGTACTTTAACCCAAAAGAGAGGCACAGAAAAGTGAAAAAAGAAAAAGTAATAGGAAATCCCAAATTCCCCCTATTTTCAAACGCCCTGTTGTTTCTCTAAGCAAAGGATAGCGAAGCAACAATGTGAAAGAACTGTAGCTGCTCTAGTAGCTCCTTGGCGTGGCTCGCGGCTCGATGCTCGACCTGTAGAAACAGCTTTTCGCTGAGCCAATCACCAATGTGGGCATCGACTAGGACCCCGGCTACGCTCCGGCAGCTGGTGGCTAGGGCCCGGCCCACCTCGGCCGCGTCGTCCGGCTCGCTCACCACTAGAGGGCTCCCCCCTTCGAACACCTCGAGCTTGTCTATCACGAAGGAGCCGTCAGCTTCGACTACTTCCTTGAAGTCCTGGAGGCTCGGCGCATACACCGGAATGTTGAAGCTGTCGCGCTTTTCACTGCTGATGAGGCCCTGTAATTACATCCATACTGGTCAGTTCTAAGTAAAGGCATGCAAAACAATTTCCAAACTTTGATACGAAAATGGAACTTAATATGCCCAAGATTTGCTGACGTTTGATTACATGAGCACTAGTTATAGGCTTATACAATGCAATTTTATCATAAAAAATCTTCTTTTTTTCCGGAGGGACAGGAAAAGGATCATACTTGATGCATCCTTGCACTCAATCTTATCAACAAAATTTTCCTTACGATTCGTCCTTCGCATCGCAGCATCTTCTGACCGACAATAATCACCGTTAATCTAAATGAAACTTTCTTGTCTAGTTGCAACACATGATTACGTTGTCGTTTGACTAAAGTTCTATCCTTTTCCTTTTTCGTAACATTGTCTCCAATAGTGGGTCAATGGTGTGGTGTGGCCCGCCAAAACTGGCCTTTCGTATATGGTATTGCAGGCCTTCTGATCAGCAGAGCCCCACAATCGGATCAAGATAAGAAGGCCTACAATTCACAGAGCTAAATCATGGTCGCTGACATTTCATCATGCGGTCTCATGACGGCATGGCGACACCTAATCAATGACCATAGCCTTATTGCAGTAGTACTCAATGCACATTGCACTCCCTTCTGTTCACACAGGCCCAAAACGATAGCACGAGTTCGGATGTTGACGCGATGTTTTTCGATTACCTCTTGGACGAGATCGTCCCAAGCGTCTTGGAAGTGGGTCCCGAAGAGGAGGCCGGCCCCGCCTTGGTCGGCGGGGTCCATTGAAGTCCGGCCCAGACAGACAAGGAACATCGATCCGGTCCGCTTCATTTCTGGTGATCTTGATCTCAAGAAGCTCGCCAAATCCGCCTGGAACCGCTTCTTGTATGCATTTGCTGTGATCTCGCTCGCGCCGTGGATGAACACCCTCCCTTTGTTGTATGCTGGCGATCTCTTGTCCATCACTGCCTCCGGCACCTGTGTAGACGATCAAGTCATTTCTTTACAATCTTTATGGAAATGAAAATTAAGGGTTTATCTTGTTTTGTTCTTTGCAAAAACAAACAGAATGCATTTCATCCGGAGCATCGTTCAAAACTTGGCCAACCCATTACGAAGTTCCACAAAATGGTCTGAAACTTATCTATCAAACTTATGACCGCATGTCGTTTCGCGATCAATTCGAAGTTGCACTTCACTAATTGCAGTTCAAATGGCTAGGATTCAAAAGGATGGAGGGCGATCGAAGATCTGTCTACAAAACTTTGGATCAAAGCATCACGAATCATTTTTTATCAACAAAAGAAGAGGTCCAGAGGCTGACTATAGCAAAGCAATGAAAGCATAATTAGCAAATGCCTTTCCACCGTTTAGTTTCAGAGTTTGAGCCTGAAAGTCCAAAACTGCTTTTCCAACGTCGGCCCCGGTCGGTAGCATTTTGGTCCGATCCATGTGGGAAATCCTTTTCAAAAGCCGACGACTTCCAAGCTCTCATCATGACCCTTTGAGTCCCTTTGTCGTTCACCCAACCATCTCTCGTGATAAACTGATAATTTTGACGGTCGTTCAATTTTTCAATTTTTTACATGAAGAGTCGCCAATTTTTCAAGTTTTGACCAGAAAAGTCGCAAATACTTGGCCGAAAAAAGGAGTTCATGTTATGCTCATATAGTCTACTCACCGTTTAGAAAACGAGATCATAAGCTATATAGAGCCAGCCATCAATGACTGCTTAGAAGGTCCACTTCCCATTTTAATTTCTCTGCTAATTAAGATGTTTCCAAAACATTCTTGTGCTTAAATTTAACAATTTGTAGGATCCTTTCGTGATTTTATTGTCCTAGCTTGTGCTTAACGCTAGTCTAGTTATGTGTGATAATACACCGCAAAAGATAGCAAGTAATGCAGAGATACGCACCTAAATGGAACTTAGTTAGAATATTTACAAGATCTTTACCTGAGAGAGCCAGTGCAAGGAAAATGCTGAATGGAACACGTCGACTGATCTCGCTGGGAACAGCCGGCGGTAGAACGACCCGGGAACTCCGGCGGCGAAGTAGGAGCGGTGGTGGTCGGCAGCGAGGCACTCCTCCATGCTGCCAGAGCCGTGGGCGGCCAAGGGCGGGAGGAGCTGGAAGAGAGTGTTGAAGTCGTTGCTCGGGAGGTCGGAGAAGAAGGCCGAGAACTCAGGCGGCTTGATCCCAAGGGCTTCGAACCGCTTGGTGATGTGCTTGATGATGACGTCGACGATGTAGATGGTGTTGTTGCCGCTGGAGCAACCCAGGTCGACCACCACGAAGGGGAGTTCTGGGGAGGTCATGAGTTGGACCCTGTCTAGGGTTTCTTCAAGGAGGTGAAGCATGGAACGAGCATGTATGGCCTGCATGGAAAATAAAACCTTTGTTCAGAGTTCATTCTTTTCTCGAAACTTTCAGGAGATTAAAAACATCGGTTCCTTTCGAAGGTTGAATGAGTACTTTAAGCATTAGTAAGAATTTGATGAACAGATGTACAAGGAAATCGGTTTAGCTCTCGGACCAAATGAAATTTGGCCGCTAAAAGCTCCGACTTTGTCGAGGAACGAGGAAAGCTAGATCGATCTTGTTTTCTCAAATCATGGAGAGAGATCCGGTTTACGACACAAGACGGAGTTACGTGACGGCTTAGATGATTGGGCGAGAAGGAGATGGATATAACTAAGATGAGCGAAGTAAGCCGAACCTGAGCTTGGGAGTTATTAGCATAGCTGTTCTCTCCTTTGCCACCTTTCATGGAGAGCAACCTCTCGAGCTTGATGTTCGAAATGACAACGTTGTCTCCCTCAAAATCCATGGCTAGAGTGCGTGATGAAGAACGTGATTCTTCGTCGATATATTTAGTTGGTTGAAGTGAGAAGAGAAGAGACAAGAGTTGGAAGAAGAGGCTGGCGAGGTCGATACTATATAAAGAGGATGAAGAAGGTGAAATCCTAGGGTACGGTTAAATAGGGCGGGCAGGAAAGCTATCAGAATTAGGTTGTCCAGTAATTAGAAAGGACCATGGATCGTGGGATTTGAGTCACTACAACATTAAGATGGTAATTAGTGAGCAAATCGAGGTTTTGACTCTAACCTTTCTTTGTTTTGCAGAAAATGAGTGATTTGAAAAATATTTTCCTAATAACGATTTCTTGTATATCGTCCACAAAAATATTTAGATGTAAATTGTTATCGATAATGAAAAAAATTTTCATTGATTAATTATTTTAAGTAATACAAGTGATTATTTTTAGTAAAATATTTTTCAAATAATTTATTTTTCGCGAAATAAATGGAGACCCTACAATTGCTAAATTATGAGGCACTTGAATGCAATATGTTACATAATCATAATCAAACATTCTGTAATAAAATCTCATATTTATTTTATCTCTAGATCCTTTTGTACACCTTATCTAGCTTATCAATTTGTTGTTTTAATTGTGGTGGGTTAATGGATTAACGAATGTGAGCAAAAATGAGATACGTCTCTTCAGTTCATGTATATTTTGGATTTGTGTATCTACTCAATTCACATTTTTCTTGAGTTCATGTATCTCTTGGATTTGTATATCCACTTAATTCAAGTATTTCTTGAGTTCGTGTATCTCTTAGATTCGTGTATATACTTAACTCACGTATTTCTCGAGTTTATATATCTCTTGGATTCTTGTATCTATTTAATTCATAGTAATCAACTCTCACAAAAGAAAATAATTAGCACATTAAGACGAGATAACTATATATATATATATTCTCCTTTTAACCTATAAGGAAACAAGTGGCGAGAGAGAAAGTGGCTTTCGATTATGGATAACACTTTTTTTTCATGTGGGTGTTTATTTTGTAAGTAGCTTTTGTTGCAGTGTGATGGGATATACACGAAATCACACAGACATGGAGATCACATGCAGCGACAAGGCTGGCCCAAGATTGACTCCTGATATCCATCTCGAGACACTGTCTCTATCAATGATGTCTGTCCCCAGAGAGAGAGAGAGAGAGAGTGAGAGAGGGAGAGTTAGGGTTATTACAGAAAAACACATAGATTTTTTGGACAATTTTCTTTATAAATTCAAGCTCAAGTTTAATGCAGCAAAAGAAAAAAGAAAGGGTATGCAAATTAAACCAAAGAGGCCTTTGCTCTTTATCTGATGTTATCTAGAATTCAGCAAAACTTCGAGGAGGTGCTTAACAAGCTACAAATTATTAGAAAAGGGTGGTTTTGGCATGACCGAAAATATTAAGAGAAACTCAATAACGTTAAAGATTCGAGTGTCCAATATGATTCTATTTATAAGCTGCAGCCACATCACTCAAAATTTCAATTCTATATACCGTTTTTACTATCCCTAACTATTATGGTTATTTGGCATATCAGGAAATCATAAACTTTGTATATTATTAGCTTTTTAATATGTGGAAAAGGTGCCAATAGTATTCAGTGTCCCTATAACCGGTCATTCCAACAAGACGAATCGTTCAGTCTAGATCAAACACAATGCCGCCTATATGTTTTTCATTTCTTTTTTGTCTTTTTGTCAGAGCAAAGCACTTACCAAGCAATAAAGTACGCTGGGTTTTTGTTGCATCTCAGTACAGGGACAATCACTACAATATGTAGGGGACCATGTCCTTTGTTTTGTCTGGTTATGATTATTTCATCAAGAGGTGTTTTGAACGAAAACTTTTGCTGGGCGATAATCGTTTGAGTTTCGAAGTTGTCCCAAAAATAAACCTTAAGTTTCAAAGGAACCAGAAGCATACAACAGCAGGATTTTGCTTCATTGTGGGCATATGTCATGCATGCACACCAGCTGTCCTCTGAAGCGGAGACGTGCCAACCAGCAGCAAGACAAATGAAAACCAGCACCAGATGATTAATTGCCCATTAAGTTGCTGGGTCCTTTCCTATGTGCAATGTGTCGGCAGCCACATTGCAATGTGTCCTTTCCTATGTGCAATGTGTCCTTTCCTATGTGCAATGTGTCTCCCACAAAATCCATTAGATAGACCGCAGCCACACACACACACAGAAGCCGTCGGCATAGTGTCGGCACTGGTGGAGGCCATGTGTGGTCTGAGGCACAACAGCAGCAGGGGCGACGGCGGACAACTGCGGATTAAGAGATAAAAGTGCAGGAGAGAAATCAACTCATTCTTGAACTTCTTGTGTCATATTGAAATGATATGTGTTGGAATTTGGTGAATGGGAAAGATGATGGGGGAAATCAACGGGGGTAGATGATCCTCACCCCTTATTTCTTAGTATATGCGATCGATTTAATTTAATGAATTACGTGCAAGAAGTATCTTATCGAGTGCAATTATGATGCAAGTTCCTTTACCTAATAGACAAACTGCCGGATTATCGGATATCAAGTTAGAGATAGATTATGTAAACAGCCATACTTGAGCTAACCGGATTTGACAATGACAAAGACGATACAAGCATACTATTTTTCTTTTTCTCCTTAAAAAAAAAAAAACGAGGTTAAAAGAAGAATAAGTATAGTATCATTGAAAGTAAATCACAAAAGATAATTGAGGATCATGTCGAAAGTCGCTCGCAAAGTGATTAAATGAAAATGAGAAAAGCGCTAAAAAAATTCTAAACCTTTTGTATTAGTGCTAATTTAGTCCTAAACCTTTTTTTGGTACCAATTCAGTCCTAAACTTTTTGTATTTGTGCCAATTTAATCATAAACCTTTTTTTGGTGTCAATTAAGTTCTAAACCTTTTAAATTGGTGCCAATTCAGTCCTAAACCTTTTATTTTTGTGCCAATTTAGTCATTCTGGTCAATTTTGACCAGAATTTGCTGATGTGGACGCCGGCCGGCGACTGGTCATTGGCGCTGACGTGGACAAATTAAATAATATTTTAATATTTTTTTGAATTTTTTTTAATCTTCTCCTTCCTCTGGTCGGTCACCGGTCCGGCGATCGGCCAGAGGCCGGCGAGGGTGACCTCGCCTTAGTTGGGTAAGGCTCGACCTCGCCCAGTCGCCAGTGAGGCCTGACCTCGCTAGATTCGGCGAGATCGGGCGAAGCGAGGCTCGCCCTTGTCGTGGCCTCCAGCGAGGCTCGCCCTCGCCGCGACCTCTAGCGAGGGCTCGAGCCTCACCTGACCAAGGCGAGGCCGCCCTTGCCAGTGGCCTGCGAGGGCGACCTCACCAGCCTCTGGCCTCTGGCCGGTCATCAAATCGGCGACCGGCCAGAGGAAGGAGAAGATAAAAAAAAAATAAAAAAAAAGGAAAAAAAATAAAAAAAATTATTTAATTTGTCCATGTCGGCCCTGGTGACAGGTCTCCGGCCGGCCGGTGTCCACGTTAGCAAATTACGGTCAAAATTGGTCGTAATGACTAAATTGGCATAAAAACAAAAGGTTTAGGATTGAATTGGCGCCAATTTAAAAGATTTAGAACTTAATTGGCACCAAAAAAAGGTTTAGGATTAAATTGTCACAAATGCAAAAGGTTTAGGACTGAATTAGCATAAAAAAAAGGTTTAGGACTAAATTGGCACTAATGCAAAAGGTTTAGGACTTTTTTGGCACTTTTCCCAAATGAAAACTATATACAACTTTTTGTCACTAATAGTGCAGTTCACTAGTTGAACCTGAACATAAATTACGTTTAAGAAATGATTAAAAAGCTTCGGTTAGAATGGCTTTGAACCAAACAGTAAGCAAGCTTTTCTTCCCATCATCATACTTATTTTTTAAAGGAGAAAAGATCGTCCTTATGCGAGGACATAATGAGATCATGGGAATGGAAAGAGGTCATATTCCAGGACAAACAGAGATGATTTAAATATTGCTTGATTCAAGTCATCATCCCAGAAATCAAGTTAAGTTTGTAAAACCTAACCCCCTTTTAAGTAGTGATTAGACTCCTAGTCTTTGTTGGATTGATGTTTGTGTTGAAAGCCACCAGTCCCTCGAACAAGTTCAGCTCGTGTGACACACTTGTGTCCAATCACCTGACAACAATTACTATGTCAAAAAAATTAGCTCTTTTAACCTTCATCATTAGTGTAATTCACGGTAATCTAGCTTTCTAATTTAGATTCTTTTCTGCATCAAACTTACTAAGTGCATGTTGTCGAAAAATTATCTTTACGCATGCACTGGTAATCAATTGGCACAAGCGTAATAATTTTAGATTGCTTAGGCAATTGAGTAAATAGAAACTTCACAATACGATCAGTCGATATCTTCTTTTTCTTCTTTTTTACAACAGAAAATATCTAAATCCTTTGGTTCGATTAATCCCCAAGAACGCATTGAGTGGGGCTCCACCCATTGTGTGGATGTGGCCTTCGGGTCGATGGAGATTTACTTTGCCCTCATATCTCGTTTCCCGCAATACCGAAAAAGAAACAAAAAAAAGAAGAAGAAAAAGGATCTTTGCTTGTAATTTCACGCATATAATCATGTTATCCTACCACTAGAGTGAAAAGGAAGTGATTGCATCACATGCTAGGAGGGAGGGGCCGTGGAGTGGAGAAAGAGCCAAATCCAGAGACCGGAGAGCACGATGATAAGAATCTGAAATCAGCTTTAATTCACTCGAAAGACCCGGAATTGTGTTCTCTAAATGTTCTTTCGATTGAAGTCCACAACCCCTTTTCCCATGGAAGTCCACGACGCCGTGATAGTCGCCGGTTCACGTGAATCTAGGCCGGACTGTTTCACCTCTTTAACGAACAACTACCCCTATAAAGACTATCATGGCGTGCTTTGCGTGTGTTGTATTACCTGCTACTGCTAACCCTAGCCATGCAGAAAGGTTAAAAAAAGAGAGAGTTGTGAGTCGAGTCAAGTCGGTACGTAGAGTCTCTTTCGGTTACCGTGGTGTTCCCGTGCTGTGTGTTTTTTACTATTGAAATGATTACGGCCCTTGACATTGCGAGGTACTGTTTCATGATTTCGACCGATGAAGGTCTTCTTTGAATTTGGGAGAGTCGGAGAAGAAAGGTGGAGAGAAAGGGGGAGAAGCGAGAGAGAGAGAAGCTGGTGGAATGGTCAAAGAAGATGCTAATCATGCCCTTGTCCTTCAGCATTTTGTCGAGTGAGAAAAGATGAAATGTTTTGGATTTGGGAGGGTCAATCGCCTCGAAACAAGAAGAAAAAAGGCATTAAGCACCGGTTGTTGTCAAATAATACTTGATTCTATTTTTTTATTCTCAAAAATTAAAAAAAATAGAAATTCATTCGATAAATTTTTTGTTCCCAAGCACAAATTTATTCTTAGAATCAGTTTTGGTTGATTCTTGATTCTAAAAACAAGAATTAGAAATAGAAGAGAATTTTTTTTTCTTTTTCTTCTTTCTTGGCCAGTTGATCTTCTTTTCTAGCCTATAGTTGGTGGGTTAGCGAGGGCTGGACCCTTGCAGCCTGGGCAAGGGTAGCCATCTCTGGCCTTTTCCAGCCCTCGCCGGCCATGGGCCAAGGAAGAAGAAGAAAAAAAAAAAGAGAAAGAAGTATTACAAAATTTAAATATTATTAATAAAAAAAATTTTGTATGGTTACTAAACGCATTTTTATTCTTTTTCTATTCCAGAAATAGAAATTTTGGTCCGTTACCCAACGCTTTCAAATGTTCAGAGATTATTTCAAAGATTAGAATAAAAAAAGATTATTTCTGAGCAAAAATTATTTTCAGAAACAGAATAGTTATCAAACGCACCCTAAATTGTGATTTCATTGTCGAGGGTTGTTCAGTTTTAGCCCTTGTCTTGGCCTAGAGCCTCAAGTGCAGTCATGCCGAGTTGCCGACAAGTGAATTTTAAAGTCAAATGTTTCATATTGAATTGACCGAAGATGAATATGCAGTCTTACCTGCTCTTTTGGTTTGGAAACAGATAACGACTCCAAGCAAACTATGCTGCCGGATAGCAACATCAAACTTCGTGAAATCCAAATTTAATGAAACTACTTGGAGACTCATTTACCAAGAAACAACTGAACCAGGATTTAGTAGATTGTGGCAGCTGTGTATGTTTACAACTTATTTGATTGCATATGTACAGACTCTCACGGGAGAGTTTACGGTGTAGAAGCTTGATAGGCGACTACCCGTCAATTTATTTGCGTCGGACCTATATGAAGAGTACATAATATCGAGCAATTACATCGACCCATGCAAGATGCAATGATCCGATGTTTGCGCAATCAACGATAAGATAGATTTGGCTCCCGCGATCCACTTGGTCGTCCTTGTAAAATGTGGTCGTCGAGCAATATTCCGACCTCCACATAACTCCTTGCATGAAGATACAGTAGCTTCTCAATCTTTGGGAACCAAAAACGAAAAGAGAAGCTTCTAAATGAAGCCCAGACATATTGGAGGCTTTTGGAGATCGTCTGGTGTGCCCTTGTTAGGTGCATTCACTACAATAGATCCATGATCTCTTAAGGTTGTCTATAACTATAGGTACATCGTATTATTTGTCCTAGATATTGTCTTATTCCGAGCGTACATTGAGCTGCTGTTCCACTCACCATTCATTAATGTTTGATTCTAGATTCGTGGGCAAGATCAAGCAAAGAGTTCGCCCCAGTGAGTGAAATCAAAGACAACTTTAATCTATAGGTCATAGCCATAGAATAGAAAAATGGGGAAAAAGAGAAGCTTTAATAGCCAGGATTATAGCCTAAATAGCCTCTTGGCATGTACCGTTTATTTATATGATCGTTCTAGTACCAAGAGAAGCGTGGGACTCGTGCAAGGACTCATTGAAGCCGCGAAGACCCAGGCTCACAAGAAGGATTTGAGTTCATGCATCTGTTGAATTGCATTGCAAGACATTGTTACTACCCCGATACTATGCTTGAATATGAGACAATGGTTGTGGTTGAATCCTAACGTATTGATGTTGAATAGCTCCGAAGAGCGCTCTAGTTCACGACACTCTTGGTATTTGGTGAAACTACAATGATTGATTCACTTAAGCGCCGATTTTTGCCTAGTTTATAATGTTTAGTATCGCTGATGATGTCTTTTTTTTTTTTTCAAAGAAGTTTTTACTTTTGCTCTAAGTGTGCCGGCTAGGATTGTAATTACTTGTAACAACCTCGCACGTTTAAAGGAGACCCTATGCGCGGAAGCGAAATACACTCCATATATATAATTACAACAGAGTCTCCTTTTAAGTGTTCTCAAAAAAGGGTGCCACCAAAGATTTAATATTATTAAAATACCCTTTGCTTGTTGCAAAAAGTAAAAGATTGTGATGCTTCTAGACATCATCTCAGTAGAATTAATAATTTACTTAATTGCGAAATTGAGTATTAATTTTACTTTCTTTTCTGCCACTGCGTCTATAATTCAAATTGTCGAATTAAATTTAATTGGTATTGAATTTTTTTTGCCTTTTATGATACATCTTTGTTACATATTTTTCATCTAAGTCTATAGATCTACAAGTATATTCAACGGTAATACATATAGCCATCTCTAAATCATTTGAGAACAAAATAAAAGAATATTTTTTTGGAGCGTTACATAGAATTTTGTGTAGTTTATACAAATTGTATGTACTGTAACTTTCATGGAGTTATTTAATTTAATTTAAAAGCATTATTATAAGACCGTGGACTTAATGGCATACTTCATTTTTTTTAATTATGATGGTAATTCTTGAATCAATTTCCATAAATATTTCCTACATTTATATAATTTTTAATAGATTTCTCTTCGTGGTTTGAATTAATTTAAGTTCACATTGATTTGTATTTTTCTTTTTTTTTTCTAAAATTTTTTCTGTTTCAACTTTTTTTTCCCAACCACCTTGGAGGTTCAAATAAGGCTATTAATAAGAAAATTGATAATGAGACAGGCATTGTATCTAATTTTGTAGCTTTTTTAATACGACGTTTTAACTAAGAGAATGAAGGATCCGAGTTACAAAACTTTCTAAACTATAATCTACATAATTTGTCAAACTTCTGTTTAAGTAATCCAATACTATAAGCAACTTAAAGTTACAGCATTTGAGGAACTCCAGACAAAAAATGAATCATGCTATAAGGACAAGAGATGAGGAAATATAAGTACCTAGTGACTTATTGCACAAGAAATTTTGGGCTTTTTCTACTATACAAGGCTTTACCAATCTACGACATATGTTTTCCCAACTGTACATGACCAAATTGCACCCTTCAAGAAGTGAAATAGCTGCTACAACTAAATTAAAACTGACGTCTTGTAGCTCACGTTGCTGCAGATCAGGATGCCCGAATCAGCATACCGGATTCTTGCATTCTCAAGAGCGAATCCATGAGGGAGTGGCAGTGGGAATCCCCTCATAAGGTGTAGGTTCATGTAAGGAACGACCACGGTTTTTATGACTGTTGACATTACTGTCTGCACAGAATGTAGTAGCAGGTGATTTTAGTGACGAGTTCTCCAGTGGACCAGTAGAAGAAATCAATACAGATAATGGGAAACATCAGTATTCATTGCGGCACTTCTAGATCCTGTCCGGACGTATTTACTGTGGCATTAACATGAGCAAATGCAAAAAGAAAGTCTCGATTTCTATGCGGGATGCCATGCCAGTCCCTAGATGAGACTGGACAAGCCTACACAACTATGTGAAGAACTGGTGCCCAATGACAACTAAGGGACTCAAACCACAGAAAAGTTATGAAGAAGAGAATCTTGATGGCCGCGCAAGCACCATGACTTTCACCCACATGCTAAATAAGGCTTAGGCTTCCATGATTGTTGACAGGTGCACGGTAGTATCCCTCTGTCAGTTCACTTTGTACTCTAAGAGTTTAAATTAATATACCTGAACCAGAAGCATGTGCAGATTACCAATATTGCTCCACTTCAAAGAGGCAGAGAGGTACTCCACTCTAATGCTTCCAGCCAAATTATTCCGCAGTATATGTGCCGAACCCGAAGCATCTATCACCTGATTCAATAGGGAGGTTACTACCATCATTATTACAAAATGTTTATCATTTCCAACAGACCACTTGAGCCAAAGATAAAAGGAGAGAATGAGCGGCAGAAAAGGTCAATTCCTCCAAAATAAATCATAATCTTATCAATTTCTGAATTTTATAATAGCCAGGATTTTGAATTATGGCGAGTGTCTAATTCAGGTCAATGGGATGATGGCTGTTAGCATCGTACAAACTCTTCTTTCATACTCTACACAAGCTTAATCTCTAGCACCAGTTTATTTTAGGTGTTTCATAGCTTGAAAACAATGGCAAATTGTAGTTAAGTCCATATTTAAGCACAACCGCTATGACAAATTGACACAAGGATGCTATAGATTGCAAGAGTTGTGAAATCAACACACCAGTGAAATGCAGGCAACTGGTATGACTTCACCGGCATCCAGAACATCAACTATGACATCTGCGTAGATGGTAGCACCAATTCCCCGGTTAGTAACTTTTATAAGAGGTGGAGCAGATACAGATATGTTAAGGTCCATGTCGTCATTTGGATACTGCTTGTACAATTGAGGCACGATGTGTTTCCATCCAGCCGTGTTCAACAGGGCTTGATCTGGTATCTTGTCCACAAGCCAGTGCATATAATCTGCCTGACCGAAATAAAATAAAAAAAAGAAAACATTATCCAGTAAAATGACGACACTGATCAGCCTTTCATAAAAGCCTAAACATACAAATAACCATATCAAGCTTTTAATCAGTTTCATTACTGGAAAAACAGGAAACAGAATGGGAACTTACATTGAAGTAGACCAAAGATGCTGATTTAAGTACATTTTCATGTAAGGAAATCTTAATCATTTTATGGGCAACAGTGCAGGTAACTGAAGTGGTTTGTTGTTGGTGAGGATAGTTGGATGCAACGATCTCGTCTTCTGCTGTGAATAGCCCATTGACCTCGAAGTCAATGGAAGAATTACTCAACATCGGATTACTCACAAAAGTAACATTCAGAGAAGCCACATCACCAACTGGAATTTTGTTTGGAAGATCTTGCAGTAAGGCATCTAGCTTCAGTATTTCTTCTGTAATCTTCCTGGGAATAGCTTCCTCAACTGCTGATACTATTTTCCCTTGGAAAGCACCCACTACCCTGAGATTAGAGAAGCGAAGCAAACATAGTAAGTAGCAGGTTTCGTGCAGTAACCAGAAAAAGGGCAGGTCCAAGCAAAGCTTTTACAGGCAATTTACATAAGCAAATAGTATATCTCTACACATGTAATCAAATCATTTTCAGTGTTGGCAAAGGCAAATAACTGTTAAATCATCTGTCAAATTACTGCAAAACAGGACTGACTTGGAGAAACCCAACCTTTTCAGCATAATATAACTAGGTGTGGGTGTCTCTCAAGTCATTAACGAATGCTTTTGACAGCTTTCAGTTCATTGAACACCACACTTAAGTTTTCATGATTTGTTAACTGCGTACTTGTTTTACCGGGAGAGAAATCAATGGGAGACACATACTAACACTTTTCCATCAAAAACTCAAAGATCAGCTAGTGACCCCAGAAATAGTGGATAAATTATTAGGTATTGAAAATTCAGAGAGAAAAAAACTTATTCAACATGATTACATACCCTTGATATAGCCAAGATGACCCACCATCAATTTTGATTGAGATGGCTTTCACATAGCATCCACATTCAAGGACAGATAGCTTTAGAAAACCACCTAGATCCTTCAAGTCCAAGGTAAGCCCCACTTCCATATCTTTAATCTGTCATTTGCAGCACTTCTTAACGCTAATCTTTCACAGCATATTCGTGATTAAAAAATGCCTAAGAATCAGAGAAACAATCAACATGAACTTATAAAAGTTGTGCTGCAATTGACTGAATATACTAATGAGAAAGAAGCATCACATTCATAGGAAGTGAAATATCATCCCATTTCACAAGATTGACAAATCTTTTAAACTTCCATGAGATAAAAGACACAGAAATATGATGAGATTTTTACGACAAGCTTTCAAAGAGATTAGGAAAAAGAGAAGCTGGAAAAATCGAAGGAGAACTGAAGAAACTTAGTAAGAATCAGTTAGTCCTAACTGCAAAGAATCATCAAAGTTCCAGATGAACTTCAGCACTTTCTATCATATAAAAGCATAGCTCACCCATCATCCGAGCAACTATCCCCGACTCAATTGCAGATATTCACAATGCCAGGTACAATATCCTCTCTTCATCATGTTTGAATAGCAATAAACTTTTCCCTTTCCTTTTGACTACAATGTTGGAAAAGCAACTACACCCAGATCAACTTATGCTCTGGAATCTAATTAAGTTCAATATTAAGACTTTCTTTTCAATAAGCAAATACTCAAGTTAGACTGTCAAAACTGTTACTACTGTATAATCCAGCAATTCATCGAATTGTACAGAACAAGACTAATCAAAGAAGACATACTAGAACCAATAAAATTCAAGCTCACACTTCACTAATTCAACAAGAAATCGTGAGAACAAATTCAATAAGAGATCTTTATGGTACCTGCACAGAAGCACTACCTTCATCAGATATCGGTATAGGGACCAGCCACGTTCTATAAGAATACTGCCAATTCATGCTCAAATTCGCAGTAGCGCCAGAAGCTATTAGCACGATACCCTCTTCACCAGTCTTGACATATGAAGAATCTATCTCGACCCCATCGATGCTGATGTTCCAAAGAACAACATCAACTCTGCCCACAACTGGGATTTTCAGATATTTCTCAATTTGTGGCAGCTTAAGCGGGATAATTGAATACACCGCTCTGCGTATGAGCAAGTCCTTAGCAAAATCAAGACCCTTGTCGGACGCGAGTATAGAAATGAAGCCTTCTTCATTAGCACGGACCTGGGTACTCGCAGTACTCAAAAGAAGCGAAACAACGAAGAAGAAGAAGAAAAAAAAGAAGGATGAAACCTTGAGCTGTGATGAACAACACATGTCTGTTGATAAAATCAAGCTCGAAGAGGTGCCACGGATTGAACAAGAGGAGTTTTTAGCACCTGGGTAATTGATAACGTGTTCATCGGGGACATGGGCAGAGAAAGCTTCAAAGCAACTGGCGGTCTGTTGATCAAAATATTAGCAACCAGAAAGAGAGAGAGAGCAAGCAAGAAAGGAACAGGTGGATTGATCGATACAGAGGAGCGGAATTCACATCCATACAAGTTGCAAGAGAGTGGTTGAAGTTTTTTGGAAGCTTGATCATTAAAGTGAACAACAATCGGGATGAATCTCTCGGATACGATGAGCAACGACAACGAACGGGAGATTAGGCTGCGTTTACAGGGCGTGAAGTTGGTGATTGTGGAGAGTAATAAGATGAGACGGAAGCACGAGATTCGCATCTAGGGGGATAGAATCTCCCCTGTTCTTGCTTCTGTTTTTCAGGTTTTATGGCGGTCTTGGAGAAGAAGGTATTCGTGCCTGCGCTGCGACAACATACCTAACTCTAGTGGAATTCAGCATATTTTAACGCTTCCATTCCTTAGAAAGGGTCTATTTTTCACTACTCAGGTTACTTTATTTCATGGAAAATTTTATGATATAGAAAAATATTTTTCATGAAAATCATTTTTAAGAAAAATAATTAGTTTTCATAGGGAAAATGATATAATTATCTTGAAACTTTAGCCCAGTGTACAATATAATCTATGAACTTTAATTTGTTCAATGATTCATAAATTTTTGGTATATATTCAACTTAATCCATGAATTATATGAAAATGTGCATATTGGGTTAAGATCAAGGACCATATTATACATTAAATCATAATTCATGTATAATTTATTTCATTATTTCTTCACGAGGGCGAATTCTTTCTTGCAAGATTGGGAAATCATTTTTCCCCGATCTAACCTAAACTGTTTTTCGCCATTGATTAGTTTTCCGTTCTCAAAACACCGGAAAGTTGAAAAATAATTTTTCAGAAATAATTTTTTTAAAAATAAATGGATCCTAAATATATTTTTAAGGAAAATTGAGAATTGCTCTTATTTTTCCGAAACCTTTTTGCAAAACCAAACTGGCCCACTCGATTATGCTGTTTTTCGTTGTCCCTTTTCTCTTTGGAATTAACATGTGGTTCATTGCTGGCCCACCTTGCATGCATGAACTGTCAAATGATCGATGAACTTTTCTTTTCCATATCGGCGTTGTCGAGACGACGACGTGGCCGGTTGAATGCCGCCGGTGATGTCCGACCTCACGTCGATAAATTACTGCATTTCTATCAATGAATACAAGGAAAATACTGCAAAAAATCTCAAATTATGTCACTTGTGATAAATTTACCATGAATTTTTTTATAACACGAAAAACCCCAAACTATGTTACTTGTAATAAATTTACCCTAAATTTTTTTTTGTGACACGAGAAATCCCAAACTATGTCACTTATGACACATTTACTTTATAATACTTTAGCCTATGGGTATTTTCGTCTTTTTCCTTTTTATGATTTTTTTTCCTTGTTTTTCTTTTCTTCTTTGGAGAGGGCAGCCCTCGCCGGTGTCGGGCGAGGGCCATCCTCGCCAGTGTCGGGCGAGGGCGATCCTTGTCGGAGAAGAAAAGAAAAAAAAAAAAAACGAAAATGCCAATGGACTAAAGTATTATGAGGTAAATGTGTCATAAGTGACATAGTTTGGGGTTTTTATGTCACAAAAAAAGTTCAAGATAATTTGCCACAAGTGGTATATAGTTTGAGTTTTTTCGTGTCACAAAAAAAGTTTCAGGGCAAATTTATCACAAATAGCATAGTTTGAGATTTTTTGTGATATTTTCCTATGAATATATGATGAAATAATTTTCGTGATTTTTTTAATCTATACGATTCTATACTATTTTTCAAAGAATCTCAATATTTCCTTTTCTTTTCCAAGTACCACTCATCTGCTTATTTTATACATATGTTGTGCCCATGCATAAATGCGTAAATTAATACTTTTATCTTATATCCCACACGTTTCATTTGTATAGTTTAAATCTGTCTATATATTTGACAATAATCTTTTTAAGACTATCAAATCTGGAAATATCTTTCCGATTCCATGTACATACATATAACTTCTCAGTATTTATCAACAATTTATTCCCATTAAATATTTCTAATAAATCAAATTTGATTAATCCTTTTCTTGTCAGGTTTTTGCTTGATCTTTCCAAGGTCAATTTAGTGCAAAATCTTTTTAATTTGTTCAAAATTCGAGAGTTAAAAGTTAGTTTTCCTTGCTCGCCACATTTTAAATTATCATTCACAATTCAAAAAAGCTATAAAAAGATACGACATGTGAATCTATAAATTCTTTTTTTTTCATTTGCCGCCCAAAAAAAAACTATAATTTCATATTTAGTATTTTTTCCAAAAATTGAATAAACGATGAGGCATGGCGTTGGTATTTTCACTTATGATTTACTCCCTCCCCCTTATTTAAAATCCATCTAGTCCTAATCCTAATCCTAATCCTAATCCTATAAGAAGGGAAAGAAGAAGAAGAATAAGCTTCGTAATCTCTTAAGACCAAAAAAAAAAAAAAACTTCGTAATCCGTCTCTCTCTCTCTCTCTCTCTGTCTGTGCGTAATCGCCCTTCCTCCGATTTCTCCATAGAAAGAAATTCTTCATCTTCTCCACCGCCTTCCCTAACAAGGGGCAACGATCACCGTCGCAGCAGTCGGTACCTCCGTCGGGATCGCCGGGAATCGCGCCTCCGAGTCGCCCCATCCGATTCCTCACCTTCTCCGTCGCCACCGCCGGCGAGATCGACGGACGTTAAAAAAGGTGTGTCGCTGTCTCAATTGCTATCTCGTTTCGCTTCGTCAATTCAATTCTTGTACTGGAAGGCACTCTTCGACTGTTTGTTTCTTTGTTTCGAATGGAAGATATCGGCGCTCAATCGTACCTCGCCTCGTTGGCGATTTGGGTGAATTTTAAGGTACTGGGTCGTAGGATGCCCCCGTGAAGTGGAAGTGTTTGTTGGACGATAGTACAATGTTGGATAATCTGATTGTTGAGCGGGGACGTGGATCGGTTATGCTAAAGATCATGGTGCTTCACTACGGGAAAAGAATTGTATGTGTAAGCTGAGATTCGGGTCGCAGAAAAGACACAGAAAAGATTATTAAGGCCATACTTCGCAAATCCTTCATGGCCTGTGGTATTCTCCAGGGTACGGTAGCCTTTTCAAAGATTGGAGACCGTATGAATGTGGCCACATTGTAACGGATCAGCAGATGATCCAAGACCTCACGATGGTTCTTGTACATGCATGTAACGTCTGTGACATACGGATATGTGCTTGCGGTGTTCATTCTATAGATTTGAGCTTGTTCTTGAGACTTACTAGTGGATTCTCATGCTTGAATACAAGAAAAGATACTAACTTGGATATGATTCAGGGATATCATACTTTATGCTCTGTTGCTTGCCCACTTTATCGTTTTGTATTCATATCTGGTTATTGATTGAGTAGTTATTTTTGCCAGTAGTAATTTGTGGGTTATCCTCTAGTCTGATTCAATGTAGCGAATCACCATTGGTTGGGTGTACTTTTCAATGGCATAGCAGTTTGTCTTTTAGATGTTCTATCTTACATTTTCACTCTTGTGCCCATTGAAAAGTAGGGATAACAAGTGACAAGCTTTGTAGCTATACTGCATAGCGCTCTCATTTGTTGGCTTTCAGGTGAAGTGATGTGTGTTTTTCGGTATGGTTGAAAGAGTATTTGGGTCTCCCTCACCATTCAGCCTTTAGCTTGAAAGAGCATCTAAGTTGGTTCTCTGGGGATCTGTTGTGCTGATGCCCTATACTCTTTTTTCTAGTTTTAGCAACAATTGATGGTTTGAAGACTGGATTTTAACAAAAAAGCTGTGGATTGAAAATCTTTGCGAGTAACTTTCCTTAAGCACTATTATAGATTTGCCTACAGTCTTTACTTTACTGTCATATCCATATCTTTCATGCGCGTTCTTTCATTTTCATTATTTATTTATACTGGTGGGCACTTCACGGAAGTCGTACTCCCTTGTATGGTGTCATAGAAGTTATTATTTGTTGCTATACTCAACTGCAATTTATCATTTGTTTTTCCTTTAGGAGGATGGCCTCTTCCGGAGATTCATGGATGAAAGAATATAATGATGCGGTAAAACTGGCTGATGAGATCAGTAGCATGATTGCTGAACGCAGTTCATTGCCCACATCAGGACCTGAAAGCATGCGCCATGCATCTGCTACACGGAGAAAAATTACTATATTGAATACTAGACTCGACAGCTTACAGAACATTTTGACGAAGCCCTTCAGCAGGCCCATGTAAGTCCTTTTCATGCCATTGCTTTGATGGTTCCTCGGAAATTATGAACTCTTGGGCCTCTGTCGAAGTATCTTCTGGTGATTGTATTGTGTATATTGATGATTATATCCTTTTTTGAATTGTTTGTGATGATTATATCCTTCAATGAATTGTTTGCTGAATTTGCTGATTGCTGTTTGTTGATGCTATTGCTCTGATGATCTTCCTGTATGTTGATCTTTCTTTATGGCATGATAACTAAGCGACGAATAGACTAATATCTTTTTGGAATTGTTACTGGCTAAAATGAGCTTCAGCATATAGTCATTTTTTCATAGTTTCAAGTGTAGAGCTACAGGGAGCCAATTTTCAGCATAAATTTGTACAAATATATGTATGGAACTTTACTTTGATTGATCTATTTGCAGTCAGTCTTAATGTTTCTCATAAGATTTCTCTCTCATTTCAGGCTAAATATTTACAATGATGTCTAAGCTTCTTCTATTGTTATTATGTTCCTTTAAAGCATACTAACTTTTTTTAGATAAATTTCTAATCGACTTGGATGGAGTTTTTGGACTCAGCAAACGGCGATTGAATTTTCGTCACGATATGTGAAAGTGGAGTAACATTCTCATATCAGTCAAGTCTTCTTTGTGTGGTTTGACAAGGAAGCCGAGAGCTTCCTTCTGTTTGAACTATTTAAGCGTATTTAAACTCGTGAATTGTTGTTTTGTTCACTAAAACTGCTGTAGGAAACAAAAGGCTAGTGTTAGCAGGAGTAGTCTCTGCTACTTTTGTGAGGTCAATTATTTTCTGATTTTTTGGCAATGCTTCCTCTTTTCTTATACAGAACGGAGAAAGAGATTAATCGTCGCAAGGACCTGCTTTCAAATTTGAGAACAAGAGTGAACCAGATGGATTCCATGTTGAAAATGTCACACTCTGCTAACAGGGATAGCTTGCTTGGGCCAGAGATAAAGCCGGCGGATGCCATGAGCAGGACTACAGGATTGGACAATCAAGGAATTGTGGTTCTTCAGCGACAAATTATGAGAGGCAAGCTTCTAATCTAGGACTTTTTCACTTGCCACCCTACCCTTGGAATTTAGCAGATGGGAAGTCCTGGACATAGAGTTTTCTGTTCTTGCTGATCTATCATCTATGCACCGGTGAAAAAATTAAGTCTTTGTCTGTGTGTGCCTTTGACAGAACAAGATGAAGGTCTTGAGAAACTGGAGGAGACAGTAGTAAGCACGAAACATATCGCATTGGCAGTGAACGAGGAACTTGACTTGCATACTAGACTAATTGTATGTGATGTGTGTTGTTTATTGTATACTGCATTTTTTTTATCCTTTACTATCTCATCTATGGATTGCCGTGACTGAATTTTCCAGTTGGAAGTTTATTTAATTGCCTCTTGTGATCTGTAGGATAACTTGGACCAACATGTGGATGTTACGGACTCTCGTCTTCGGGTATTTTTCTTGCACATACAATTCAGCTTTTACGAGCTTGAATTTCAGTGAAGTCAGTTGGTTAGTGTTCAGGATAAGTGGCCTTTCTCCTAGCTACAGTATACTGTGCCCAAGAATTTCGACGAAGAGGATTGAATCTCAATAAACTTAGAATTTGTCATAATTGTGTGGAACTTTCACGAAAAGAACGTCTTAAATGGGTTCCGAAACATGGAAGAAGGAAGAGACTGGACTTTCTATACTTTCTAGGTTGTTTTGGCCTTTGAGAGCATGCACTAATATATTTCCCTGGATTTTGTTTCCAAATTGTAACGAGGTAGATGTTCAAGGATACATAAGGTCTTTGTCTATATGCTTTAAAGGATATAGTTCATGGTTCAAAAATGCTAAAGATATTTAGATAGCTGTTTTGGACATACTTAGGCTGCGTTTAGTAAGACTTTTGGGGAAAGCTTTTGGGAAAATGCGAAGTACTTTACGTGAAATGGTTTTTTTTTATATGCAAGTGGTATTTGGCAAAGTGTAATTAAAAAATGCATTGGGAAGCACCTTTGCTTTAGATATTGTTTGGAAAAAAGTATCGCTCTGAAGGACTTTTGGTATTTTTTTTTTTATAAAAAGAAAAAAACGCAGCCTCGTTTGGGTTTCTGCGACCCAAGCGACGCCGCGCGAACCAAGGCAATGCCAGCTGAGGTCTCGTGACTCAGGCGATGCCACTTGAGGTCGCCAGCTGCCAAATCTGGCCTCATCAGCTTGAGATCTGGCTTGCCGACGGTGTGTGGCCTCATTGTCGTTGCGCGTGATGAGGGCAATTTCGGAATTTGAAATTTTAGCGAGAGCAAAGTTGGAAGAGAAGAAATGTATTAGCATTATGGAAATACTTAAAGCCCAATTGGACTTGCCTTTGGCTAAATGCCTTTAGAGAGCTTGGGAAATGCAAATGTATCTCCCGACAGATATCCAAAAATTGCCACACGGTACTTGCATTTGCCCAAGAGCCTTTAAAGCCCCAAAGGGCTTTGCCAAGCGCAGCCTTAGTCTAATGGATGTCATTATACTAATACTCATAAATAAGAATGCTTTATGCACCGGTGCATTTTTTTGCAAGTTGAGATGTTTTTTTGGTCTGAACTAAACTCTACTTGTTTCTTCTCTATCGGAGAGCGTGCATCTCTTTTATGAATGTCTCTGTTTATGTGTTGCACATTTCATTTGTTAAAAATTTTGAAGGATATTCGTTTTGTTGATTGTTTTGTTGTGAGAACAGCGAGTGCAGAAGAACCTGGCAATTTTGAACAAGCGGACCAAGGGAGGCTGCACCTGCATGTGCATGATTTTGTCTGTTATCGGGATTGTGATTCTGGTCGCAGCTGTATATTTGTTGATCAAATACCTGTAAATCAAACAACTGAGAAGCGATTTATATCGCCTGGGTGTGGTTTGTATCTGGCCATGGTGGACATTATTTCTTTTCTTTTGGGTGTGTTCCACTGTTTGCTTTGTATTTATTCTGAGAATTGAAGCAACTGAGTAAAGTGTGGGCGCGGCTTCATGTGAGGACTGATTGTGAATCCAATCTGCTCTGTTCAGCAAACGAGTAAGTTCAGAGTTTTGAACCCTTTTCAATTTGGATGATTGGTTTTTTCGTCCATGTCCAACTATAGAGAGCCCCATTTCTGGCATTGAAATTGTTCGACACTCGGGTGACGCATACTTGAGGGTCGAGCTTTTCCTTGCAATGCAGTGTTTTTTGGCCAATGAACCGTGTGGATTTCCTGCCGAGAGGTTAACGCCTTGGTCGCATGTCCTCTGTAATCTTGTAGGGCGAGGCCAGAAAACTCTCCGGCCGCTTGCAGGAAAGTCACCTCTCACCTCTCTCGATCGGCTGCTCGTAAGTTTTTTATCGAATAGTGGGTGGTACATTGTTGAGGACGCTGCAGAAAATGGGATGATCTCGAGACTTTACCTTTTTATGCAGAGAGGATAACCTTTTGAGCAGTATTCATCTATGAAATCGAGTAAAAGATGTGGCAGATAAAAGATGTATAAGATAAGATAGGTCGGATGCAGCTACCAAAACTCCTAATACCGGTGCGCCTTTCTTGACGCAAAGCTCTCGTAACTACTAAGGAATAAGAATTCGATCCAGTTGATGGACATGGATTACCGTACTTCTTTCTTGGGCTCGCCTTTCGGAGGCCCAAACAATATATCCGTTTCATTCGGGCCCGGCCCATAAGGAGCTGTTCCATTCCCGGTCCGGGCCCACGTGACAAATCGAAGACCGTGCGCATTGTCAACGCCGATCTCCTTTAATACCTAGGGATAATCGATCCTCAGTGTGGTCCTATTCGGTCCCACTCAGGAACTGGGAACGGGATTAACTAATCTAGTCCGATTCTCTGGCGGTATAATGAAATCGGTGAATTCACGTATCTTGATTGAAAGTTTTGGATTAATTGAATTTACAATTCATATTGCAATTCAAAACTGGGATTTCGTCTAAGATTTGCGAGGAAGATTGAGAAATGATGGGACCGTGATGTACGGGCACGCTCGAAAAAAAGGAGTAGGATTCAGTAGATTCTCGAAAAAAAGGAGTACGATTCAGTAGATTCTTTTTCACAAACAATGGACTCACAAATTTAAGGAAGATGTGAGTAAGCGAGATAGGTAAAATCAGTGAATCTTTGCAGCAAAAAACGAAAAAAGTAAAATAAATAAAGAAGTATCAAGTTGGATGAACGGGTGCAACAATATGAAAGCAACAAAGCGAAGCGCGAGAGGAGATAACTCCGAGAGAGACCTAAACTTTAGGTTATGTTCTTTAAGAAATTATACATATACATATACATATAAATAAAAAATATATATATATATATATAATCAGTTCGGTCCGATTTTTGTCCTGAACGTAGGATCCACCGGACTGAAAATCGCCGATTCCATAACCGGGCGGTTCGGTGTGCTCCAAGCGATTTCCGGTTCGGGCAGTTCTCTGTGCTCACCCTTGTCAATACCAATCTCCTTCCTGGATCGGAGTAAAACCGGAGATTCGTCTCTCAGTATAAACCCTAGAATCGAGGATTCTCTTCCCTGATTCCGAGAAATCGAAGGCACAGCTCGATCGAATCGCGGCAGCATTTCTTCACCTTGGTGTGTAGTTCGCGGTTTCTACCTTGCTCTGAATCGAGCTTCGTGGCTATGGGGATCGCGGCGTGCGGAGGAAGCTCTGGAGGAGGCCTCGGGTGATGCAGCTTTGTCGCCCGCTCGAGTAGAAGAAGATAGAGATGAGGCTCGTGCCGAAGGAGTCTATCGAGGTCCTCGCGCAGACCATTGGCGTCTCGAATTTGTCCCCCGATGTTACCGACGAACTCGCTTCCGATGTCGAGTACCACCTTCAAGAAATCATGCAGGTACGGTCGCCGGATCCATTTGCCTGTTCTTCGACTCTGTTGCCGTACTGCGATGATTTTCTGTGCGGCACGATGTGAGTCGGTGGCTGTTGAGCTGCCTTTGCCCTTGGCCTTTCCTTCGTAGGATCCCCGATTTTCAACCCCTGCGCGCGAAATGCCGCTCGAGTGGATTGGTTTCCCTAATTGGAGCTAATGCTAGCGACGATGGTGGTTGATAGCTGTGAGACATGACGACGGCGTGTTATTGCTGTGCTGGTGTTTCTGGTGCGCTAGTAGAAAGGAGAACTTTGCGGCGAAGACGGGATGCAATTACCTAGGTTATGAGGGGCTTTTGTTGTAGTGGTTGCAGGGTGAAGCTATCTTTCCCGTCCATGAAACGGTGCTGTGGAAGTGTTGTTGTTGGAATACCAGTTCACTGTCTTGATGTGTTGTTGCTGTTGGAACACTAGTTCACTGTCTTGATGTGTTGTTAATTAGGGTTTTTTTTTGTTTGGGAGTTGCAGGAGGCGATCAAATGCATGCGCCACTCGAAGCGAATGGCACTGACTGTTGATGATGTGGACAGCGCTCTTAAATTGAGAAATGTGGAGGTGATCATCATATGCTACTGCTATTACTTGAAGGAAAGTAGTATTGTCTGTTTGGATAAGAAGATAGCGGGTTAGGAGATTTCTTTTTGCGTTAATCCTACTATGGAACGGGTTATTGTTGCAAATAGATGTGAATACAGCCATCATTAAGAATGTCAATTTAACATGGCCCTCATAAGACCTCCAATGTCGCTTTTTAAGTTTTTTTTTTTTTTTTCACATTTCTTTTGGATGGACAATGGGATGACTCTTATGTGAAGCTTTTCTTTATAACTTTCCCCTTCATGTACGTGCCAAGTGACGGCGGTCACATTTTATACAGGCATTCTCTCTGCAATGTAGTTCTCTTCATTCTCATCTGCCATTTCCTTGTTGTAGCCAATATATGGATTCGCCTCCAGTGATGCACCACGATTCAAAAGAGCTGCTGGACATAATGGCCTGTTTTACATAGATGAGAAGGACGTGGAATTCAAAGAGGTGAGAAATATTTGATTTTGCTATAGATTCTTCCGTGTTTAGTCCTTCACGTAGGTTCTCTAATGAGCTCTAGCTTGAAGGTCATTGATGCACCTTTGCCGAGAGCTCCACTTGATACATCAGTGTCTGCTCATTGGTTAGCGATTGAAGGGGTTCAGCCTGCAATTCCAGAAAATCCTCCTTTTGAAGGTATCCTGGTGAAATGTGGCATCAGCTGGAACTATGCTTTCTTAATTAACCTGATATTAAAACAGAAATAGGTCTCTGCTTTCTGATTTTTAAGGGATCTGTTCCTCTATGGATCCTTATTATGTGAAATGTGTTGGATGAATAACAAAAGATTCTTTGTTAATCATTGTGGTTCTACTTTTTCGTTTATAGCACTTACAGTGGCATCGGATGGCAAAAGGTATGAAAACAGGGAAGATGGAATTTCTATTGACATCAAATTACCCATTAAGAGTGTACTATCTAGGGAGCTTCAGGTAAAGTGTCGTGATTCTTTGATGCAGTTATTCTTTTCCTAATTTCCTTGACCCTAGCAGAAAGATCATTTACTAAGACATTTCTTTCATTCTGCTGAGCAGCTGTACTTAGACAAAATTAGAGAACTTACTGTTAGCAAGTCGGACTCTGTCCTCTTTGACCAAGCACTTGTAAGCTTGGCCACTGATTCGGGTCTTCATCCTTTGATTCCTTATTTTACGCAGTTTATTACTGATGAGGTACTACTTATTCTTCTTGTGTTATATGTTGTCTTTTCACTACAATTTTCTTGAAATGTTTTAACATGTACTGCCTACTCTTAGTTTAGTTCCTTTGTCTGATTACTTAGGTTACAAGAAATTTGAGCAAGACCTCTTTGCTTTTCGCCATAGTGCGCGTTGCGGGAAGCCTTCTTCAAAATCCGCACATTCATATTGAACCTTACGTAAGTCGCAACATCAGCTGTTTTTCAAATTTAATTCTGATTGGATTTATATTGAAGTGTTCTTATGATGTTAAATGGACAAAAGAAATGAGTATCCAATGATTCATGCTGAGATCTAAGTACTTTTTCCTTGATCAGTTTGAATATCGAAATACATGTGTAATCCTGTAAAACGGACAGCTATACCATATAGTCATTAGCTCACAGAATCAAATAACAGCATGAATATGATATGCTGTTTGAGTTATCTCTTCTTTTGTTTTTCTCTATATCTTTGCTTTTTACCCCTGGACTAACCAGAGGGCCTTATTTACAATAATTTTTTGAGTTTGTGGGATCCAGTTTCGGTTTACTTGCATCCTTTAATCATTCACTGTTCATTTGTTTGAATTAAAAGTTTTACATTGTCATGGATCGATCTTCAACTTTCTAAATCTCCTCTCTCCAGCTGCACCAATTGATGCCATCTATTATTACTTGTCTTGTTACCAAAAGATTGGGTAATCGGTTAACTGACAATCACTGGGAGCTCAGAAACATGTCAGCGAGTCTGGTTGCATCAATATGTAAAAGGTAGTCATGTTCTTGCTTCATGTTTTATTTTGAGTAACTTTTAAAGATGTTGGGCACCTGGATATGCTTACTCCCCACTCTTTTCATGATGCTGAGAGCTTTCATGTTGCCTCCGATCTTGTACCTTGGCATTTGGTCCTTGTGCAAGCATCAAGGATGAGAGGAGAAGCATTCTTCATTAAGTTCTGGCAATTTAGAGAATCCACTTCGCTGGTGTTCATAATACTCTATGCACTCTTTATTTAAGCTTTTAGCTGGTCATTTTTGGGAGAATTAACCTGATAAGAAAACTGTGATGAGATGGAAAAGGAATAATGCCCACTCAGACCTGCATGCAGGCATGTACATGTGCCATAGCTACTTCTCTGGCTTATGAAAATTAGCGAATCACACTTCCTGGGGGTATTTATTGCAGATATGGGCATGTTTACCATAATCTGCAGCCGCGTGTCATACGGACCCTCGTTCATACTTTCCTGGATCCAAAGAAGTCATTGCCTCAGCATTATGGTGCAATCAAAGGATTAGCAGCACTTGGACCTAGTGTGGTATGTTCAGCAGTGGTAAAGATTGTAGTTCCCATGTACTGGATGCTTTAAAATATAAGAAATAGCTTCCGCTAAAACTGATAAGTGACCGAAGTTCACTCACTTTAGAACTTCCGTAATCCTTGTAACTTTATGATTTGTGATTTTCATCGCAAAAATTATGAACTTGAATCTTACTTTTGGCTCTTGTTTAATATGTCGATGTTCACTTTTGGTCTTGTTCATTTGCAATAATTTGTTAGTGTTGGTGTTAAGCAATTTCCCATCTTTGTCAACATAGGTTCGGCTGCTGATAATACCAAATCTTGAGCCTTATCTGCAACTTCTTTCGTCAGAATTGTTGCTTGAGAATCAAAGAAATGAGATAAAGAGGCTTGAAGCCTGGCGTGTTTATGGAGCTCTGCTGGTTAGTTTGTTGTCGTGTGTCGTCAGAGAATATAGTATGCTGATTAGTCTAATTGTGTAAACTTGTTGCTTTCAGAGTGCTGCTGGCCTTTGTATGTACAATCGACTAAAGATGCTCCCCAAATTGCTCTCACCCCCAACTCGTGCTGTTTGGAAGACCAATAGGAAGGTCAAGACGGTGATGCCAAGTATGAGCTCAAACCCTAAAGTAGTTGCAGATTATCAATTGAGTGTCCCACTAGCATTGTTTGATAATTAAGCGCTAATTTTGTGGATTTGTGATTGCGTGTAAAGCAGTTCTGCACGTGATTGGAACGTTAATATGTTTTGCATTGTTAGCCATCTGCTTGTTGTGAGCCCATGAGGCCTCTGCAAATTGTATGTCCTTTTACAGGAATGATTGTGACTATTTGCCTGTCTTATCTTATGGTTTTACTTTTCAGTACTGTAGGATTCAACTGCCAATGGTCCTAGCATTGCCTGCTGATGTGTTGGGTCCTGAAAATTGAGTGCCAACAGCTAAGAATGGAATGGTTTCTTGTTACTGTCTGGTGTTTTCTTCCAAATAATTAGATCATAGCAGGCATTATTTTCTCTCACTAGATGGGGTTGTGCTGCATGTGGTCTTACTATAGCGGCACCAAAACTTGCTTGTTAATGGAGATCTTGTCTTTCAGATGGTTCCCAATAGCTAGAGTGTTGGCTGATATAAATTTCAACTGATGTTGTCTGGCTGTGTTGTCAGTTTAGTTCTGCTTTTTATATGTAATAATCTTTGGATTTAGCTTGTCATGTTCATGTTTCGTTTTTTTGCCCCCATTTTAGATAAGCCTATGATAATCTTGCTGCAATCCTTTTCAATCAGTTACATTCCTTAAAATCAAGTTGTTGATCCGATTGATTTATGACTTCTTATATGAGATGTAATTTCACACGTGCACTCAGATAAACGGAGAGCGAGCTCAGACAACTTAATGCAGCAACCCCCACTGAAAAGGATAGCCACAGAGGGAATGATTGGTGGCATGCCTCCCAAGACCATGCAAGGAGTAGCGACCGGATTCTCAGGAGTGGTGGGAGGTCCTGGTGTTGCTGTATTGCGTCAATTGCCCAGTGAAGGCACCTCAGGAAGGGATGCCGGTGGTGGTCCAGCTTTAAAGACATCAAACGCCTTAGCCCAGGCTTGGAAAGAGGATGTGAATGCTGGACACTTGCTCGCGTCGCTGTTTGAATATTTCGGCGAAAGCATGTTCTGCTTCACTCCGAAGCCCGAGTTGTCCTTCTTTTTGTGATTAGTGAAGCTTGTGTATCTTGTTTATCGCATCCAGGCCCATGTTTTGTGCAAAATTAATGTTTACCTGTATAATTGAACTGTTTTTATTGTTCTTCTAGAAGTAGTCTATGGAAAGCTTTAATGGTAAGAGCTATCGAGCTGGCCCGTCCCTTTGATGCCGGAAGATGCGCTCGTCTGTTCTGCCGAATTGGACTAAACGGAAGGACTATCTATTCATTTTTATCACTTGGGGTGCGGTGGGGCCGCGATTGGCCATAAGCAGGCCCATGTGCTCTAGTTTGTGGGTGTAGTCCGTGAGTGGGGTTCTTTAAGCCTTAACTAGGCCAGAAGCCTGAAAATGGGCCAGTCAGTAATGGGCCATGAATGGTCAGTTACGTCCAATTCATGCGCCCACGCGGGCCCAATAGCTGGCCCTTATTCTGGGCCATTGAAGCCCAGTGCCAATTTGCTCGACATTTGCTTTACTTTGCTGACGCCCATCATGAAGTGCCACCTTCGAGGCACTTTTTTGGGCCTCAAATGGGCCGCCTGGTCTAATGCGGGGCCCATTTTCTGTAAACCGGTCCATAATTGAATCTTAAGTAAAGACCCATTTTTCGAACTCACGTGGTCCAATTTTGGGCTCATTTCTCTGTAAACCAGTCCATTATTGAAGCTCTTTGTAGGCCCACTTCGATGCCCACTTTTTGGGCCTTAGATGGGCCAATTGGTGGACCGGCGGACCAACAGGCCCATGTTTCAGTCAATAAGGGCCGCTCCCTCTTTGGGCCTCAAATGGGCCACGTGGCCCAATGCTAGGCCCATCTGCGGTGGAAGGGCCCATTAGCAAGGCCCACTCCGCACTTTTGAGCCTTAAATGGGCTATTTGGTAGACCGGCCCACTAACAAGGCCCACTTTGATGCTCACTTTTGGGCCTTAGATGGGCTATTTGGTGGACTGGCTCACTAACAAGGCCCTTGTTTCAATTAATAAACGCCGCTCCCACTTTGGGCCTCAAATGGGTCACGTGGCCCAATGTTAGGCCCATTTGCGGTGGTGGTGCCCAATAGCAAGGCCCACGCTTAAGTCCATTTGGGCTTACAGCGTCAATGCTCATTAATAAGGCCACACTTCGGCTGCCCACTATTGGGCCTCAAATGGGCCATGTGTCCCAACGTTCGGCCCTCTTGGGTGATAAGGCCTATAATTAGGGCCCACGTTTCAATCGGTCTTTTCATACGCAAGGCCCATTTTTGCAGCGGACCGGCCCAATATTAAGTCTTGCAATTGATTGGGCCTGTTCACAGTGGGCCTTAACCCTATTCATGGCCCATAGTGTGTTGAATTTGGGCCACATTGATTCCACCCTACTGAAAGCCCATAATGGCACGTATGCTCTTATTTTAAGTCTTAATTGAGCCCATTTCACCCACAATGCATACAAAAGAACTGGGCCTTACAGGCTAATGTTAGAGGCCCATGGTCTATTTTTTAAGCCTAAATTGGGCCCGCACCAGGCTTTTAGGCATACCTTTAGTTTTGGACTGGGCCACGCCCATTGGTTTAGGGTGGGCCTGGGCAGACCTACTGTTCTTTTTTCCCAGATGTTCAAAGCAAAATAAGTTTTTTTCCCCCCCTAAATTTTCCTCATGTTGCTAAGACGCTAGAGAAATAGACTGGTTCGACAAAAAAAAAAAACAAAGGACCGGCAAGATTAATTAAGAAGCTGATACATCAACGGGGACTAGCAAAGATAAAGACTCGCTCACACACAAATACTGCAAAAAAAAAAAAAAAATAATCAAATGGTCCTGCCGACCAGGAATCGGACACTTCTCATCAAATCCTGGGTCCACCAATGATGGTATATATATACTTGTAGAGCTTCATTCTCCATCATTCAGAATAGGGACAATCAGTGGTTTCATTTGAGCGAGATATACAATTGCCCACCTGAAGAGAGAACGAAATGAACAAAACTCATCTCCAGGATCAATTGGCAGTCAAGTTCCAAAAATTTTAAAGTACAATCAGCGCTCAATATAACCACAATCAAAGCGTTTTCTACTACCTGCCTTAATCTAGATTGATTTCTAAAATATTAATCGTACAATTGGCAGTGGAAGAATCCACATACTGCATAGTCAAAGTCAATAGCATATATGATCATCAAAAAAATTATATTCTCTTATCTTCCTTTTAAGTAAAAAGAAAGCGCTTCTCAATCACGATCTCTCATGCAATCGTAAGCATGTCAATAAGATTCAACTCTAATTCAATGGATTCTTGATTCATAATCCCATTAAAAACCTCATTGATCTGTCTTTCTGGTAGTCGCCGCCCTTACAAACTTATTGTAATATCCCAATACGTCCATTTTCATGTAACATTCAGATTTAGAAAAGGATCTATTAAATGATGCAACAGTTACTGTCCCCTTAACTAATGTGACATTCAACAAGTCAAATTATCTTGCAAGAAAAAAGATACTGAAATAGCTGACTAGCAAGAAACCAGTTGCACGGAACTAAATGCTCACAAAAACTTAAGCAGATAGATTATGATAGAAAGAGTACTCACATCATCCAACAACATACTGTTGCTGTAATGATCAACGTTAGATAGAACCTGCATCACAAGAACATGTTCATTCAGCACAACAAAAAATTTATACAGTACTTTAAGTTTATGCAAAAATGAACAAGAAACATATCACATGAAGGCGTACATTTTCTTTAGCACGGGATAATAGAAAAACAACCAATATATACTACAGGAACCACCATGTTTCGATCTTGTTCATTTCTGCTAAGAGAGAGTTGATGCAGAGTTCTGATATGTCTTACAATGAGTAGCCACTCTATAACATTTAACATCAACAACTCAATAGTAAAATTGAACTCTTTTTGTTGGAATACAAAAGAGGTTATATAAATAGGCACCAAAAGATAGCAGCCCATCAAATCAATCACAAAAAGAAGATGATCCACTTGATCTAAAGAAGAAATAGTTCAAGGATAATACTATTATTGCATGGTACTTATAGTCTCAACTCATTATATAATCAATATTATCCCCACCAAAAAAATAATTCCAGATCCATCCCTCTTTGTGTATGACAACCACAAAAAAGGAATGGAATTTCCTCCACTTATTATGATATGTGGTGCACCTCGCTATTAAGCATTACAAGGCATAAACCGAGAAATATCCGACAATAACTGAGCTGTCCGAACATATGCAGCCAGATCAAACTGTCAAATTATCAGCAGATGATAATTGAACATGCAAAATTAAAGAATGCACTAATGAATATACATATTTCAAACTGTAGTCGTTAAAGAGAAACTTACGCACAATCCAGACATGACAGTTGGACTTGATATTTTGAAGTTCAAATGGATCGAGTACATTATGCATCATTCACATTCAGAGCCACTTACACAAATTCATGTTGCTGGCAAGCAGGAAACAGACACAATCTCTGAACAATAGGATTCAAATTTTAAGATATCATAGCTCTTTCACTTGCAACAGAACAAGCACGGCAAAATTTGACGAGACAAAAGATTTTAATCAAAATTTTGAAAAATCATACATTATTTGACCATGTTGTCAAAATTCTTTTCTTGATTTTAGTTTCCCTGTATGTTTCCTACCTTCAGACCGGTTCATGTTTACAAACAGACTACAATTTTTCATCATATAAACTAAGGCAACTGCTTAGTAAATATAGGCCACCACAACCAGTCAACGACAATTTTCTTCTTGACAGATGCAAATCGTAAGGCCAAGCCTACTTCTACCATCAAGTCTCCCACTACACTTTCATTTCTATGAACCTAACTTCTTCAGCCTTTTCCTCATAATGGACACATCATCGACATTCACAGAAGCGAGCTTGCCGCAAACATCTATTCTAATGAGCGGTTCAGAAAAAAATTAACCATTAACATTCCTAAAACAATATGAAAGAAGCCCCAAACTGCACGAAAATCGTGAATCTACTTCAATAGCGACCAAACATAAGCAAAAGCAAACTTGGCTAATGACCAGCACACTTCACAAGGCTAGCATCGAGCGGCACACAGGTGATATCATCCCTCAGAGAGAAATCAACAGAAGCACTTAGTATGCCATAATTCCTTAAAACCCAAAAACAATCGATCTACTAGCAATTCGGTACGCATCGACTGTTGCATCTGGAAACCACACTACTATCGAACCAGTACAGGAAGAAGAAAAAGGACGAAAAAACCGCCAGAGCAGAGAGAGCGTACAAGTTCGTCGAAGGCCCTCGGTTGCAGCAGATTCTGGTGCAGAGAGACGCGATGATCCCGATCACGATGAAGATTAGGGTCGTCACCAAGAACCCCATCGATCTCCGGTACCTACGGCCCGAGCAACGCACGGTCCGGCGATCGGAATCGGAATCTGAAGCCACAGATTAGGGTTTCCGATCACGCCAGGACGCCAAATCGCGGATCGACACGCCCGTTCCGGGTAGGGAAAAGCCACGATCAACCGACGACTACAACAACAACGAAATGGAAGCTAAATCTCACCTTAGGGATCTTCCGGTCGATCCCGCTCGCGAGGAGGATGGAAGAAGAGAGAGAATCGATCGCGCTTGAAGATGCCGCAGCAAAAATCTGAAATCGGTGGTCGCCGTGGCTTTGTTGTGAGTCGGGACTGGGCGATGGGCGGACCTTGCCTCCGCTCGATTTAACCCGGATGAGTCGGGTCGACCCGACGTGGGCTTGCGTGAGCCTTCGAAGTGTAAATGGCCGAAAGAGAAAACAATTGAGGCCACTTGTTTGTTCAATTGTCTACGGGCCTATGAATATTGAAAAAATTGTCAAATTAATGCTAAACTTATTTTGTCGATCTATTTATAAAGTTTTATGTGAGATTGCATTGTAATTTTTCCACTCGATTACCGTAAAAAATCGTCGATATAGATCATGCCAAGACCCGAAAACACATATCAACATGCATTTTCGAGACAACAGAAATCACGACCAACAACCATAACACCGAAACAAAAACTAAATTGTGCATTAGGGATTTTCTAGTTGCTCCCGTTCATGAATGAGAGGATGGAGAGACAATCGATCGGATTCGAAGCTCCCGTAGCAAGCTAAAAATCGGTGGTCGTGACTCGGGAGCCATGACTGGTGATGGTGGATCTGCCTCGCTCGATTTTATGGACGAGTCGTGTCAAACTAGTCTAGGCTAGAGTCAGGCTCATTACCGAAGCCCACGAGAGGTGAATAAGAAGTGCTTCACTTGGGCTCACGTCGCGAGCCTTCGAACTGTTAATGGCCGAAAGAGAAAAGGCATATTTTATTATAGCCTTTTCATGAATAAGTAGAGGTATGGCATATGCAATGGACCGACTAATGAAATTAAGGTGAATGATCTTAGTGGTCATAATAAAATGAGGAAATTTACCAAAAAAACCTTCATTGATGGATCGAAATAATTGTTTGCAATATCTTGTCCTTTTCCCTATACTCTTAATCTGTTCTTGCTCTTTTTTAAAGGGAAAAAGCCACAAAAAATCCACATTATGTCTACTATGATATATTTACCTTGACCTTTTATTGTAACATAAAAAATCACAAATTATGCTTATTATGACATATTTATTCTAAATTTTTTCTTGTGATATAAAAAACTCTAAACTTGTATCTATGTTATGTGACATATTTACCCCCTATTAAGGTTATGTTAGATAACAACATCATTTTTTTTTACTTAAGCCATAAGGACATTATGTCAACACCGTTTGATTTCTGGCATTTGTGTAAGTAGATTTTTAATGGTTCTCATTGACAGAACTTTGATAGGGGATAAATGTGATAAATAGGTACAAGATTGGGATTTTTTGTGTCATATAAAATAGTTGAGAGTAAATGTGTCACAATGTGCATAATTTAGGGTTTTTTTTTTATGGCTTTTGTCCTTTTTTTAAATTGGATTCTTAGATCTTGCAATAATGCGATTCATCCCTTTTGTCCAATTGGTTTTTCTCGAGCTTTTATTTTATTTGTTTTGGGGATATTGCAGAAACTTTACTTCGCAATTTTATATTATTAGTATGACTCTACGAAAAAGAATATCCAATTATTGCCGCAATTATCAGCTTTATAGCCTAATTATTTCACGATTGCCATGACATTATTCTGGAACTTTAGACTTGATAGATCAACAAGAATATGATCTCATGCATGCTTTGTGAAGAATATGTCTAAAGGCGGTATGTATATCTAAAAGCAAAACCGGTACTGTAAAGGTTCTTATTCCTCATCGATCATATAAGTGAATAATCGTGGCTACCAAGAAAGTTTAGAGAGGAAATCGGCTTTCCCTGTAACGTATGTTATAGTGAATTACAAAGGATGAATACTAACCACATATTAGAGTTTAACTAGTAGAAGAACTCATATATATAGGTTTTCTAAATATCCCTTCCATGCATTGAATTCGGGAGAGTTCAATGCATCCAGAGTTTCGGATCAAGTGGGACTCTTCTGCACTCTTCAGATCCCCCCATGAGCTCTCCCATGCGTGCATTATGTTCACGAAGTGGACAGCGTTGTCACGTGCTCGGGAACCCATGCTTGAATGGCTGGTTGGGCGACGTCCGTTTAGGAGACAGACAAGTGGACGAGGACATGGAAGTGACGCGAGACAGGACGTAACCCATGCCAACGAAAACGACACAACAGATAAGAGAGACACGAAGACAGGATCTTGCAGGTTACAATTGCCCCTGTCAGGACGAGATGGCGTGGAAAGTCAGTCGTCTGGGGGCACCGACGTAGAAAATATTGGGTAGAACTCTTGTGGTGAATGTGACGTGAGGAGGGACATGTGCGACTTTGGCATTCTTTTATGTTAAAGATTGCTTTGGTATTGCCATTAATGAAGGGCACAGCACGCACAAAGATACAACCCGAAGAGGGACCTCAATAATTCGACCAATTATTGTTTGGAAGGATAGTTGCTTTCCCGTGAATTGCATACCGAAAGACCGCCAAAATGCTGGAGCTCCGTGGCAGCGTTTGTGTGAATCGAACTCCTTTCTTGCTAATAATTCCATCGCCGAGTACGCATCTAGGCCGAAGGAGAGATCCAATGTCATTGCAAACAGAGCGGACTTCTTGATTGAAATATCGTCGCCGAAGGATCAATGGTCGTGAGATTGAAATTTAGCCGCGAGCAACATTGATTTGACCCGGTGTGTGCATGTTTCTTAAGCACACTGCGACCTATATTGCTCTTGATCGAACAGTCAAATGAATACCGTTGTGGCTGAACGATCATCATTCTCAAGTACAGTACAGGCTTGGACGTTGATGGTCTAAACATTAGGTGCCAAATTTGTCGCTCAAGCTCAAAGCCTTTCTTTCACCATCTCGATTACTTGTATATTTATTTATTCTCCTCACGTATTTGTTTATAAGTATTTCCAATTTCATAATCCCTATAGGTAGATATTAGAGAGTTCTATGACTTTATAATCAGATTATCATTCAACTAAGGCAAAAGAGAGATTCTGCATAGCTGCATCACTTGATGGTCAACTGCAAATCACGAACCGATTTGCCACATCCTTCGGTTTTCCACTCCGACTATCATCTAATGACTGTATAGATGTTGTCAACCAAAAGGGAAAAATAATTTGGGGATTTTGGACTATCTCGTGACCATCGACTTTATCATTCAATAACTAGTAATTTAACATTATCTTATCATAGCATTTATTCTGTTAGATTAAAGAAGTTCACAGAACGTAGTACCCAAATAAGTTATTCGAATGGCCACGTGATATGAAAATTTATAGAGATCAATCTCGAAGGACTCTGGCCGAAGACATAAACAAATAAAGGAAAAATAGAACATTTGTTTTTTTACAACCCACTCTCTTAAATCAATCAATGGTGCATGAGGCTGTACTTGTAACATTTTCTTAATACTAATGATATATATGGTAATTTGTGACTATGGGTCCCACCTCTCTATACATTTTTTTGGGATGTAAAATGTCAGTATTATAGAGCGAATGAAGTACAGCAGCTTAGGGGTATGTCCTAGCATTACAAATGGTGTTAATAGCTCGAGAAGATGGAGATGGGAAGTCTCCACATAGTGGTTAATATAACATTTGTCTGAGAAGGTCGTATGTTTTGATAGAGTGAAGCTCTACCTCTTACATTTTGATGCACGTTGGCCAAAATAATATGGATACTAGTTGACTTGTTTTAAAACTGTCTTCGGTTGCGCTCCATTCATATGCTGTAAATGGTTGCTAGAAAGGATATCGTAAGGAGTCTAGCTGTCAAATCTTTGCCTTTTGTTGCCCTAATCATTCATTGAAGTTCTTCATTCCATCCTCCCAAATGATACTTAATCCCTTGTTGTGCAAGGATACAGTGTCATAAGTTGCCTATCCACTCATACTGGAAGAATAAATATGTTCTATCTCCTATACCAGCCTTATAGAAGTTACACTGAATATCAATTGAGGTCATTCATTGGATGACGATTTCTATCGTCGATAGTCTATTTTTGCAAACGAACCAGCCAATAAAACTGTATTTGCTAATACCACTGGTCCAGATTAGGTCACACCACTCCACAACCGGTCCTGCATGTCTAAGTTCATCATAAATTTCTTGACAACAGTACCTTGAGCTATGAATAACCAAGATTAAAACATGTCGTAATTTAAGAAGACATCACCAATTCCAAGCCATATTGCCCGTAATGTTGATCTACATAATTGGAATGCCTCCGCATTTGGAATGAGGTTCCATAGTATGCAGCCTAATAATACTTTGTTCCATAATTTCAGATCGAGCAATCCTACTCCTCTTTCCCTTTTAGGTGGGCAAAGTACGTGCCATAAATTGACTCTTAAGTCAGGAACACTTGGACACTTGTCGATCCACCATCAACGTCCAAAAACCATCTGGTCGCACCACAATTCGCCATCTTGCTTCTTCTCCTCCTATAAATATGGAAGCGAGGTCACTACACAATCATCACTCGCAAATTCACTTACCTCGAATCGAAATGGCGTCCTCGAAGACTATTGTGCTCTTTGGCCTACTTTTCGCCATTGTTCTCCTCGTCTCCTCTGACGTCTCGGCACGTGAGCTTGCCCAGGAGACTCAGTCTCGTGAGTGTCTCCTGATTAAGCTATGTAGTTACATTATTTGAACTTTATTTCGTTCGAATTAAATTGTGTAAAGTTTAGATTTCTGCTAACTAATCTAGTTCGATTTAAAAACTATATTTCTTAGGATTGGAAACAACTTCATAAGTAGTCAAATATGCACAAAACTTCCAGATTCCAACATGCATGTGCAGAACAAAGCGCGAAGGACCATTTTTTTTTTACGAGCAACGCAAGAAATACCTATCCTTTTTTTCTTATTTCGTCCAATGAAAACAGATGTTTTAGCATGTTAATGGTTTTCCAATTCATTGTAGAGAAGAGCGGGGAGGAGGCTAACTACGGTCAGGGATATGGACCTGGCTACGGCCACGAAGGTGGTGGCGGCGGCTACGGCCCCAGTGGTGGTGGTGGCCAAGGTGGCGGTGGCCAAGGTGGCCATGGTGGTGGTGGCAGCTACGGCCCCGGTGGTGGTGGTGGTGGCCAAGGCAGCCGTGGTGGTAGCGGTGGTCAAGGCGGCCGCGGTGGTGGTGGCAAAGGCGGTCATGGAAAGCCCGGTCACGGTGGTCACCCTCCAGAAGAAACTGAAGATGTCAAGAATTAGATGATGCATGGATTCTCGTTGATCGTCCCCCTATGTTGCACTACTTTATGTTGGAATGTAATGTATCCTGCAACTCCTAAAAGCTTAAACCTCTTGTGTATCGTTGAATAAATGGTGAATCCACCTTTATGAACAGCTCTAGAGATCTAGCCTCCAGTCAATATATGAAGTTCTCGTCATAGCTAGTTTTCTTAAAGTTAATCGCATAGCGGAAGTCATATCCTGACTAGAATAATTGGCACACAACACGCTCCAAATGTTTTGATCAAGAAAAATAAAGTCTCTAAATATATATTATTACTTATTCAAAAACTGTATTACCTCCTTAAGCATGACGAATAGATATATCAAAAGCCCACGAAATTTCTGAACGAACCAGAAGCAGAAAGAAAAGAAAGAAACCCGAAAATTGCAAGTGAAAAAAAAAAAGAACATTCGTAAACAGTGAAGAAAATGGACTTGAAAATAGAAAACTGGTCCGAAACTCATGAAAACAATGGATTTTGAAGACGAAAAAACAAGCTCCAATGAGTTCGCTCGCTTATGGCACTGTGGACGAGTTGTGTGGATTGATCTTAATACGCTCGTTACTCTTTTTGAGTCAAAAGTTATAGCTCTTCTAACAATATTGATGTTTTGATATTACATATAAAGTAAAATTAATGTCTAGTATTGTTGTTTTGAATAGTTGGCAAATTTACTATAACTTTCCATGTCAATTGTTATCTATGTGACTTGCGAAATAAATGGATTACGCTGATTGCATACTAAAAATAAATCCATAATTCAGATAATAGTAACACCTAGTGGAAGTTATAAAATTTGGCCATATTCAAACTGAAGGTGCACCTAGACAAGATACGAGTCTTTGTACATTCAAAATCAACTGGTATGTGATATAACCATATGACCATTTCCCTTTTCTTAGGAAAAAAAATGGGGATAGTAATATTTAAAGTCCTTCAAAGCATCGTAATGTCAAAAATTAGCTTTGAACGAAGATCAGAAAGCAACCATATTTTTCGATCTTGGTTCTTGATACGTTACATCAGAAGTTAAAACAGGTATAATTCACTCTGTGAACTCGAGTGCAAAAATCTACAAAAAAAATTATTGGGATTCTTGAGATAATAAGCTTTGGCATACCGTTCTCTCTCGATCTTAGACTGTTCGAAGTTTTCTTTTCATATGGTCGTTGATATAGCATACCCAAAGAAGTTGAATTTGTAATGTTGCTTCCGAAATTTGCTAGGTCACGTAATTCGAAGAACAATGAGGCATAAACTATCGAGGTCTACCTACTGTACATGTCAACTTTCAAATATGTGTCTGCTCGCATGTGTTTGGGGTACCGCCATTTGAAAAAAGATGTTTTTTTTTTTTTCTACCTCTACTTTTTTTTGTAACCTCTGAAATCAGACTTTTGAGCACTACCAAATACCGAAAACATTACAGACGTACAAATATTGAGAATATTATGTTAATGTGGAACTTTTCATTCAGACTTAATCATTTTTTAATTTCTTAATTTTGGGAAAAGGAGAAATGAACTTTACTCTTTTTAATCCACAACTGGTGAGACACCAACTACACCTTTTTAAGCACATATATCAATCGAAACATAGGGACGGTGATGAAACCACGGGAGAGCACCGTCATTATGCATGAACAAGATGTAAAGACATATATTCACTTCCACATCCTTCTAACTAGATTTGTCAAATGGGTGGATCATGTTAAAAATATCCTACTCAAATTGACCTACTTAATCCGTTTTGACCCATCTTTACGCAATACAAATTTAGTGACTTATAACAACTCATACCCAACTCACATACTAAAAACACTTTTATATTTAACCAAATTTAGGAAAAAACATACTCGAATTAAGGTGAAAGCACGGAATGAATGAGTCCAAGAAAGAGTGAAAAGAGAGTCATAGAGGTAAGTTGAGTTTAAGTAAGTTAAGAACTCATTTAACACCTATATAAAACTCATTTATGACCCATAGGGTTGAGTTTAAACTCATTTATAATCCATTTACTAAATATAACTAATACATTTAATAACCAAACCCATCAAATATGAGTTAATAAATAGATGTATGACCCATTTTTGATAGATCTACTTATAAAGTGATCGACAAAATCAGTCACTCATTTTTGAAAACGAATGGGAATTCATATTCTTTTTTTCTCTTAGATTCAATATAGGTCCAGCACTCTCGAGAATATCTATTCAATTATTCAAACTTTGGTGTCGGTAATTTCATGTCCCGTGAGTGAGAGAATCGTGCAATGCATGCAAAAATAAGACGAACACCTGCAGCCAGTTCTTGCGGCCTTGGGAGAGTAAGGATCGAACATGTGGGGTGCAACAAAGCCCATCCCGATCCCACTAGGACGACGGGCGACGTAAGGAAGGACGTAGGCATTTAATGTAGGATACAGCACGCACAAAAATACACCGACGAACGGGCCCTGAATATATTATTTCAATAAACTAGTACGTACATAATTCATCAAGGCGATGAGAGAGAGGGAGAGTCTTGCTGCTTTCGCCTTGTAAATGAAAAGTGGTAACACTTTATACCTACGATTTCTGGCGATGCTGATTCACGTTCAATGTCTAGGATGTTGCATGTTTAGTCCATTTGTTTTGCGGCAAATGAATGATTCAAAATCGATCATCGCTTGTATAATTTAAAATAATTAATGAATGAAAAATATTTTTATTATGAAAAATAATTTATATCTAAATATTTTCTTGGACGATGAAAATATTTATCGTTCATTCGTTATTGTAAACGATACAAGTCATTGATTTTAGGAAAATTGTTCGAAATCATTTATTTTTGTGAGATAAACGGAGTATTGATTTGTACTCTATTTAACTTTTTTGTTCATATTCTTCTCGACCCTTTTACAAGCTATCTCCATCATCTTTTAGCAGGAAAAGAGGCTTTGGCAATTAGTCAACCGTGAGTAGTTGGGGTGCTGTAGAGAGAACACACAAGATATAAATGACTCGATGTGCCACATCTTTGAATTTTTCCCCAGATTGACTAGTGCTTCGTAGCGAGGTCGAGACGTTACTGATCTCGAAGAATTTGGGTGGCAAATCGTCAACTTTCACTTGCCACGGCACTTAAAAGCTAGATCACAAGCGGGTCCCGACCACACGATCCAATCTCTGACTCTCGGACGTTAATCCTTTTGGACGCATCTCCCTCCGATTTAAGCAATCACAACCGTACAAAGTCAGGTGGGTCCCGCCACTGCTCATATCTTCTAGCCTGTCTGCTGGGAAAACAATAACAATTCGAACAATATCGAATTAACGCATCGAAATAAAATAATTTCTCATCTTGTATAAATTTAATAGAAAATAACTGAATCGAGGAATATAAATACCAAGCATGCAAACATAAGATAATATTTTTACTTGGAAAACCTCTTCGGTGTGAGGAGATAAAAAAACCACGGGATTGAAGTCTATAAAAAAATCTTCACTATCAGTAAAATTGGGTGAACAAAGTTCTTCTCTAGTAATTACTAGAGCTATATAGCAACAAAGACATCAAGAACATCATTCTTGGCAATAAACATGAACTTCACTAGAGATAAAATGACAGATCTCATCAAAAATGCACTTTTGGTGCAACTCACGAAAACCTGATGTAGGGAGCTTCAATTGAAAATCAAACCGATTAGATTCGAAAAGAATGCGGTATGAACACGTTGACAAAATTTCAACTCAATCGGACCACGAATCAACCATAACGTCAACATCAAATATATCTTCAAACCCAAATTTTCTACTTTCTATTTCTCTCTTGTTATTGTGTCTTTCAAAAACATTCTTTTTGTGGCCACAATATAATAATTATGGGAAATCCTATTTCTCTATATGAATAGACATATGGGCTCAAGCCTTGGACTTACAATTCATTGGGTTTCCTCTACATGACAGTGAACCTAGCCAACAAATCTCCCCACACGAAGATGTGGAGGGATTCATCATCCCTACAATAAATCTGCAATGTTGAAGCTTCTCCCTTGATAGAGTCTTTGTCATCATATCAGAACCATTATGGTCCATATGGATTTTCTCAAGTTCCAACAACTTCTCATCTAGAACAGCCCAAATCCAATGATATCTAACATTAATGTGTTTCGATCTAGAATGAAAAGACGAATTCTTACCAAGATGAATCGCACTTTGGTTATCACAAAATAACTCATACTTCTTTTGCTTGAACCCGAGTTCTTCCAAGAACTTCTTTAGTCATAGCAACTCTTTACGAGCTTCGGTCGCCGTAATAAATTCAGCTTTTGTTGTAGCAAGCATAACACACTTTTGCAACCTTGACTTCCATGACACAGCCCCACCTGCAAAGAAAATCAAATAACCAAAAGTAGATTTACGAGTATTAATATCTCCGGCCAAGTTAGAATATGTGTATCCAACTAACTCAAGTTTCCCAGTCCCAAAACTGAGTTTCAAACTGGAAGTTCCCCGAAGATACCTTATGATCCACTTCACTGCATTCCAATGCTCCTTACATGGATTTGATAAATAACGACTAACAACGCCAATTGCATGCGCCAAGTCTATCCGTGTACATACCATTGTATACATTAAGCTTCCCACAGCCGAGGCATATGAAACACTTTCCATGTCTTTCTTCTTTTTATCAGTCATGGGACTTTGCTTTGTATTCAATTTAAAGTGGGCAGCAATAGGAGTGCTAACCACTTTAGCCTTGTTCATGAGAAATTTTTGAAGAATCTTCTCAATGTACTTCTCTTGCGACAAGAACAACTTCTTAGCATTTATGTCCCAAGTAATTCTAATGCCAAGAGTCTGCTTCGCCGAGCCCAAGTCTTTCATGGCAAAAGACTTGCTCAATTGTTTCTTCAACAACTCAATTCGTGAAGCATTCTTATCGACAATTAACTTATCATCAACATAAAGCAAGAGAATAATAAAGTCATCATCAGAAAATTATTGGACAAATACATAGTTATTTGAGAAAGTCTTCTTATAGCTTTGCTCTGTCATAAATGAGGTAAACTTTTTGTACCACTGTCTCGGTGCTTGCTTTAGGCTATAGAGACTCTTCTTCAGTTTGTACACATAATCCTCTTTTCCTTTCACTTTGAAATCTTATGGTTGTTTCATGTATATCTCTTCCACCAAGTCACCATGTAGAAAGGCCATTTTGACATCCATCTGCTCAACTTCCAAGTCTAGGCTAGCTACCAAGCCTAGAATCACATGAATAGAAGGCATTTTTACCACTGAAGAAAATATATCATCAAGGTCAATACCCTTTCTTTGACCAAATCCCTTAACAACCAATCTAGCATTGTATCGTGGTTGTAAAGTATGTTGATCTTGTTTCAACCTGTATACCCACTTGTTCTTCAAAGCTCTTTTACCTTTAGGCAACTTTACCAGCTCAAAAGTATGATCATCATAAAGTGACTGCATTTCATCTTGCATTGCATCAAACCATTTGTTTTTGCACTCATCTTCTATTGCTTCTGTATAGCACTCTAGTTAACCTGCATCAGTCAATAATACATACTTATCTGTAGAATATCTAGTGAAAGGTCGTCGGTCACTAACGGATCCTCGAATTGGAATATTTGGTGAAGCATTTAATGGAGCCTCTGGTTCTAGAACGGTATCATCTGGCTCAACATGTTCAGGAATATATGCATTGTCTGGAACATTCACTTCCTGCTCCGCCTCATCAACAAATGCAAGAATATGTGTACGAGGAACTGGATTTAAGTCAATCAAGTCATCACTAACCTGTGGTACAGAAATAATCTCTAATTTCTCAATATCCTATATTGTTTGATCTTCCATAAACACAACATCTCTGCTTCTTATAATTTTCTTCTCAACTGGATCATGGAACTTATAGCCAAACAAATCATGTCCATAGCCAATGAATATGCATTGTTGTGTTTTCACATCAAGTTTAGACCTCTTATCTTTAGGATTATGCATAAATGCTTGTCACCCAAAAACACACAAATAATCATAAGAAATATCTTTGCCTGTCCAAACTCTATCGGGAACATCAAACTCTAAAAGAACACATGGAGTAAGATTTAATACACGTGCAACTGTACTCAAAACCTCACCCTAAAAGGATCTCGGTAGCATTGTTTATGAAAGTAAACATCTTGCCCTTTCAACCAGTGTCATGTTCATCTTCTCAGCTAAGCCATTTAACTGAGGTGTCTTGAGAGGTGTCTTTTGGTGTTAGATACCCTGTTGCTAGCAATATTCATCAAAAGGTCTAGTATACTCTCCATTGTTATCAGTTCTGATGCATTTCAACTTCTTTCCAGCCTGTTTCTCAATTGAAGCCTAAAACTGCTTAAAAGAATCTATTACTTGATATTTAGTTTTCAAGTTATAAACCCAAATTTTCTTCGAATAGTTGTCTATGAAAGTAACAAAATAAAGAGAGTCACTAAGTGATTTGGTCTTCACAAGACTGCAAACATCATACTGCACTAAATAAAAAATGCCTGACTTTCTTGAAGGAGGGGAGGTTTTGAATGTAACTCTATTTTGCTTTCCTGCTAAACAGTGAGCACAACACTTTAGTGATGAACTTTTCATTCTTGAAAGGAGCTTCTTCTTGGTCAATATTGACAAACTCTTCTCACTAACGTGACTAAGCCTCTTGTGCCATAACTCAATTGTTTCTCCGTTGTTTATTGCATTAATTTTGTCTGTGGACAACTTTGCTTGCATAATGTACGATGAAGAACATTTTTTACCTCTAGCCACAACCATAGAACCTTTAGTGAGCTTCCGTCAACCATCATTGAAAGTGTTGCAATACCCCTCATCATCCAACTCACATATGGAAGTCAAATTCAAACGAATATCAAGTATATGCTTAACATTATTCAATATTAACCTCGTGCCATTGCTAGTCTCTAGGCACACATCACCAATGCCTACAACTTTAGCAAGTTCATTGTTTTCTATCTTCACAAATCCAAAGTCACTTGACCTATAAGATATAAAGAAATCCCTACAAGATGTAGCATGAATAGATGCACCACTATCAATTACCCAACTGGTCTCATGATATACAAAATTCACTGTATCACCATCAAAGACAATGAGAAAGTCTTCCGCAACTACAGTAACACGATTATCATTGCTGTCATTATCACTTTTCTTCTCTTTACTTTTCTCTTTCTATTTCTCTCTTTTCATCCTATGGCAAAACCTCTGAATATGTTCCTTCTGATGGCAATAATAGCACTCAACATTTGCAAATTTATTGTATTTGCCTTTGCTTTTATCTCTACTCTTATCTTTATTTCTTGGACCTCGAGTTTCACTTCTTCCCCTTTTCTCAACAACCAAGGCATCAGAATGTGAATAGGAGAATCCAAGTGTCTTTCTTTTCATCTCTTCATTTAAAACACTACTCTTGGCTAAATCCATGGTAATTGTACCATTTGGGGCTAAATTAGACAAAGACGTTTGAAACGTCTCCCACGAGTCTGCCAAAGTACCAAACAATCATAATACTTATATCTCATCATCAAACTTGATATCCATCGCAGCCAGCTGATTTATAATTTCTTGAAAAAAAATTTAAATGATTAGTCAAACGATACCATCTTGATATCTCGGAGTCATTATTTGTTTAATCAGAAATAACTTGTTATTCCCAGTCTTTCGAGTATACAATTGAGCTTATTCGACAAATTGTGTGCATGCGTTTCCTTAATGATATGATTCAAAACATTATCATCCACCCACTGCCAAATGTAACCACACACTTGACGATGAAATATAGCCCATTCAGCATCAGTTTTATTCTTGGGTTTCTCAACAACAAACACGGGTAAATAATAATCCTTCAAGTACAAAAGGTCTTCCATCTTTCCTTTCTACACATGATAATTCGAACCATTCAATGTAACCATTCTACTTGTATTCGTTTCCATCGTTTAACACAAGGCAGAAAAATCTAGCAATAATCAAAGCTCTGATACCAGTTTGTTGGGAAAACAATAACAATCCAAACAATGTTGGATTAGCGCGGCGAAATGAGATAATCTCCTATGTTCTGTAAACCTTATAGGAAATGGCTGAATCGAGGAATATAAATACCAAGCACGCAAACACAAGACAATTTTTTTACGTGAAAAACCTCCCTAGTGTGAGGAGATAAAAAACCACGGGACCGGAGTCCACCCAAAAATCTTTGCTATCAACAAAACTGGGTGAATGAATTTCTTCTCTAGTAAGTACTAGAGGTACAAAGCAGCAAAGATATCAAGAGCATCATTCTTGGCAATAGACATGGACTTCACAAGAGATAAAATGATAAATCTCACCAAAAACGCACTTTTGGTGCAACCCATGAAAACCTGATGTAGGGAGCTTCAACTAATAATCAAACCGATCAGATTTGAGAAGAATGCAACGCGACCATACTAACAAAATTTCAACTCAATTGGACCATGAATCAACCTTCGACTTTAGCATCAGATATATCCTCAAATCCAGATTTTCTGCTCTCTCTCTCTTGTTATTATGTCTATCAAAAACGTTCTTTTTGTGGCCACTACATAATATTAGTGAGAAACCCTATTTCTCAATATAAATAAATATATGAGCTCAAGCCTTGAGCTTACAATTCATTGGGCTTCCTTCACATAGGAGTGAACCAAGCCAACAAATAAACTGACCACCACTCCTACTACAACCGATGTAGGACAACCTTAACACTGTACTCCCGACTCTCCACCATATAAATAGGGCATCGTGTTTGCACTGCAACCACGCACTCGCTTGCATAGTTTTCCTTGAGATTTCTCTGGCGATCCACTAGTCTTCGACGATGAAAATGGCTTCCTCTAGGGTTTTTCTTCTGTGCGGCCTCCTCTTGGCCGTTCTTGTTCTCGTGGCCGCACAGGTCTCAGCTCGTGAGCTGGCTGAGGAGAGGAGACTCGGCCACGTGAGTGCTACTGCTCTCAACATTTAAGTCTTCCTTAATTTACTTCTCTAGTTCTCTTTAGCTTGATAGAAAACATGGAGTCGCATTCTCATGTTTGATGTGTATATTTGTTTCCGTGTGATTGTCCGTTGTGTGTGCACTCGTGTTTGTTAAAGACTATCAGACAAATAATCACGGAAAGCTATGTCTGAAAATGTTTCTAACGAGGCAATGGACGACGTGAATTGCAAGACTTAATTATAAGGGGTCCGTCAGCCTTTCGCGAGCTTCAGTTGTTCATGGCAGATTAAATGGTTATGAATTTTGACGAGATAATGTTTTACAATATCAAGATGTGGTGTTCATCACAGAGTGGTCAATGAAATGTTAGCATTATTAGATAGTTTCATCTTAACTTAGTAATTTACGTATTCATACACAGTAAACTAGATCACATGTAATCTGTTAGTGTACACAAATATAATCATATACGCTGGGTTTATATTTCAAAGGAGAGCGTGAAGGAGGCTAACTACGGCCACGGATATGGACCTGGCTATGGCAAGGGTCATGGAAGCTACAGCCATGGCGGAAAGGGGTATGGAGGCGGCTGGCAACCACGGCTACGGTGGTCACAGCCACGGCGGTCATGGCCACGGCGGTCATGGCCATGGCGGTCATCACGGTGGTCACCCTCCGGAAGAAACTGAAGATGTCAAGAATTAGATAATGGACTCAGTGGGTCCATCATCCTGTGGGGAATGTATGAGAATGTATGCCATGTAACTCGTGGAAGCTTAAAGGCTTTTGTAATAATGGTCGAATAAAACGGTTTCTTCACTGTTGTGAGCAGCTTTGTTGCATTTCAGATGGTTCTTTTGGTGATTTCAAGTACGAGTCGTCTCAGATGTCCACTGATGTTTGCACGAGTCGTCTCATCTGTTTTATTTAAGTTACATAAAAAAATAAGCAAATATTTTGAAGAAACACAAAAAAAGAAAAATTAAACAGACGAGAGCTTGGCCCTCGTTGCCACCACCCCCACAATTGCCGGGAAGGGCCGACAACCCTCACTCAGATTGGGTGAGGGTTGATGGCCCTTGCCCAAGTTTGGATGCGGGCCGCTAGTGGCAACCCTCAACCAAACCTAGGCGAGGGCCGGTGAGGGTTGTCAACCCTTAGTCGGGGATTGGCGACTCCCGCCAATCCTTCTCCCGCCATCACCGGTCCTTCCTAGCAATGGTGGGTTGGCAGCGGTGGCAGCAGGGATTGCAAGCCCTTGCGTGCTTCTTCCTCTCTTTTTTTTTTAAAAAATAAAATTTATATTAAAAAATTCAGATTTCAACCAAAATGACGTCATTTTAGTCACGTAGGAGAGAGAAAATAAAAAAGCTATATAAGCATTTTTCATTAGCTAAATTGGACGAAATCAACGGAATGACTTGATTGTACTAATTTGATAAGTTCTAGGACTTAATTACTTTTTTCGAAAGTTTCAGGATTTAATTGCACTTTCATGATAAGTTTTAGGATTTTTAATATACTTATCACTTTGTTTTTTCAAGGTGACCTCAGCTTTGAAAGTATAGAAAAAAAAAGCATATTCTATTCTAGTCTTTTCATGAATAAGTGGAGTTATATAATATATAATGGACCGACTAATTAAATTATGGTCTGATTTTAGCAGTCATAATAAAATTGAGTAAATTTACCAAAAAACCCATTATCGATGGATCGGAATAATTGTTTCGAATATCCCGTCCTTTTTCCTATACTCCTAATCCTTTCCTGCTCCTTTTTTTAATTGGGTTCTCAGATCTTGCAACGACGCAGCTCATCCCTTTGTAGACGTGGTTTTTCTCAAGCTTTTATATATTTTTTGGGATATTGCAGAAACTTCGCAAATTTATATTATCAGTATGACCCCTACGAAAAACAGTATCCAAAAATTACCGCAATTATCAGCTTTATAGCCCAATCACTTTGCGATTTCCACGACATTATTCCGTAACTTCAGACTTGACATATTGACAAGAATACAATCTCAAGCATACTTCGTGAACAACGTGTACAAAGACGATATGTGGTACCGTTAAACTTCTTATTCCACACTGATCATATAAACAAATAATGAAAAAATTAGCAAAAAAGTCATAAACTTATTGCAATTACCAATTGAGTTATAAACCTTTTTCTTTACCAATTGAGTCATAAACCTTTTGCATTTATGGCAATTTAGTCCATCATGCCAAGTTTGGCCGGAAATCATTGACATGGACATCAGTTGTCCTACATGGCGCGGTAAGCGCTGACGTGAATAATTTTTAATAATATTTCCATATTTTTTTTGAAAAATTTTATTTATTTTTTATTTATTCTTTTTTTTTTCTTTTTTTTCTATTTTTTTTCTTTACTTCTTCCTCTTGCCAACCACCAGCAAGGCTTGCCCTCGCCATTGCTGGGTTTAGGACTCAATTAACAAAAAAAAAGGATTTATAACTGAATTAGCATAATTGCAATAGGTTTAAGATTGTTTTTGGTAATTCGCCCATGAATAACTATGACATACCAAAAAACTTTCGTCGGTGGAGACTATAATATTCATCAATGGTGAACTACAAAGTATGGATATCACCCACATATTAAAATTTAACCGATTATTATAAAAGACCAAAAAGGAACACACACACACACATATATATACATATAGTTTTTCTAATTATCCCCATCATATCCCTTATTTAACCAAGTAGCACGTGAAAAGTATTCCATGCATTGAATTCGGGAGAGTTCAATGCAATGCATCCAGATTTTCGGATCAAGTGGGACTCATCGTGCGCTCATCAGAGCCCGCAAGACCTCTCCCGTGCATTTAGTTCACGAAGTGGACCGCGTTCTCACACGCTCGACAACCCTTGTTTGCAGCATGGCCGGTTGGCCGACGTCTGTTTAAGAGACAGACACGTGGACAAGGACATGGAAGTGACGCGAGACAGGACGTAGCCATGCAAAGTAAACGACCCAACTGATAAGAGAGACGCGGGCAGGATCTTGCAGGTTACAAGTCGTTGGAGAAGCCTCCATCTGGAGCAGATGGCGTCGAAAGTCAATCGTGTAGGGGCACGCAGTATCCTCTCTTTGAGGACTCTTGTGGTGAACGTGACGTGAGGAGGGACGTGCGCGACTTTGGCATTCTTTTATGTATGAGGGTTGCTTTGGTATTGCCATTAATGAAGGGCACAACTTGCACAAAGATACAACCCGAAGAGGTGACCTCAATTCTTCGGCCAATTGCATATCAAAAGATCGCTAAAATGCTAGAGCTCCCTGGCAGCGTTTGGAGAAGATGAGCCAATCAAACTCCTTTCTTGCTAATAAATCTATCATCGACTATGCATCTAGGCTGAAGAAGAGATCCGATGTCATCGCAAACAGAGCGGACTTCTTGATCGAAATGTTGGTGTAGAAGGATCAATGGTCGTGAGATTGAAATTTAGCCGCGACCAACATCAATTGCCCCAATGCGTGCCTGTTTTGTGCATATGCCGTGATCTATAATTCTCTTGATTGAATAGTCAAACAAATATGCTCCGGTTGAGGCATGAATGATTATTATTCTTAATTTCAGTATAGGGTTGGACGTTGATGGTCTAAATATCAAGTGCCAAATATATATCACATGCCATGCCAATAATACTTGACTTTAAGTCGTAGCTCAAGCTCAAAGCCTCGCATTCATATTCTCCATTACTTATATATTTATTTATTCTCCTCACGTATATGTCTATATATATTTCCACTTTCATAATCCCTATATGTAGAGATTAGAGAGTTCTATGACTTTATAATCAGATTATCATTCCATTAAAGCAAAAGAGAGAGATTCTACAGAGCTGCATCACATGATAGTGACCTGCAAATCACGAACCGATTTGCCAAATCCTTCAGTTTTCCACTCCGACTATCACCAATCACTGTATAGATGCTGTCAACCAAAAGGTAAAAAAAATTTGGGGATTTTGGTCTATCTCGTGACCATCGACTTTATCAGTTAATAACTAGTAATTTAACATTATCTTATCATAGAATTTATTCTGTTGGATTAAAGAAGTTCACAGAACTTAGTACCCAAATAAGTTATTTGAATGGCCACGTGATATGAAAATTTGTAGAGATCAATCTCCAAGGACTCTGGCCGAAGACATAAACGAATAAAGGAAAAATAGAACATATGTTTTTACAACCCACTCTCTTAAATCAATGGTGTATAAGACTGTTTATGTAAAATTTTCTTTACACCGTAATTACCCACTTGCTCAAATCAATCATTGGTGCATGAAACTGTACATGTAACATTTTATTAATATTAATGATATATATGGTAATTTGTGATCACGGTCTTACCTCTCTATCCAAAGATTGAACACTTGGACACTTGTCTATCCACCACCACAACCGTACAAAAACCATCTGGTCCCACCACAAGTCACCTCCTAGCTACTTCTCCTCCTATAAATATGGAAGCGCTCCGATGCAAGGTCACCACGCAATCATCACTTGCGAATTCACTTACCTCGAATCGAAATGGCGTCCTCGACGACTATTGTGCTCTTTGGCCTACTCTTCGCCATTGTTCTCCTCATCTCCTCTGAGGTCTCGGCACGGGAACTCGCCCAGGATACTCAGTCTCGTGAGTGTCCAATTCATCCTGATTAAACTCCGTAGTTATATCATTCAAACTTTATTTCGTTTGAATTAGATAGTGCAAAGTTTAGATTTCAACGAACTAATCTAGGTCGATCCAAAAACCACATTTCTTAGGACTGGAATCAACTTCCTAAGTAGTCAAATATGCACAAAACATCCAAATTCCAATATGCATGTGCAGAACAACGCGTGAAGGACCGATTTTTTTTTTCCTAGCTACGCAAGAAATAGCCAGCCTTTTCTTATTTCGTCCAGTGAAAACAGATGTATTAGCATGTTAATGGTTTCCCAATTCATTGTAGAGGAGAGTGTGGAGGAGGCTAACTACGGTCATGGATATGGACCTGGCCACGGCCACGGTGGTGGTGGCAGCTATGGCCACGGTGGAGGTGGTCGTGGTGGTGGAGGCGGAGGAGGTGGAGGCGGAGGCGGCGGAGGCGGAGGCGGCGGAGGCGGTCGTGGCGGAGGAGGTGGAGGCGGAGGCGGTGGAGGCGGACGTGGCGGAGGAGGTGGAGGCGGTCGTGGCGGAGGCGGACGTGGTGGAGGTGGTCGTGGTGGAGGCGGTCATGGTGGAGGTGGCCACGGCGGTCATGGTGGTCACCCTCCAGAAGAAACTGAAGATGTCAAGAATTAGATGATGCATGGATTCTTGTTGATCCGCCCCCTATGTTGCGCTACTTTATGTTGGAATGTAATGTATCCTGTAACTCCTAAAAGCTTAAAGCTCTCGTGTATGGTTGAATAAATGGTGAATCCACCTTTATGAACGGCTCTAGAGAAATCTAGCCTCCTATCGATATATGAAGTTCTCACCATAACTAGTTTTCTTTAAGTTAATGGCATAGCGGAAGTCATATCATGACTTGAATAATTAGCTTTCTTGATGAAGATCAGAAAGCAACCATATTTTTCGATCTTGGTTCTCGATATGTTGCATTAGAAGTTAAAACACGTAAACCATCACTCTGTGAACTCGAGTGCAAAAATCTTCAAAACAGAGATTATTGGGATCTTGAAATAATAAGCTTTGGCATACCGTTCTCTCTCAATCTTACACTGCTCGAAGTTTTCTGTTCATATGGTCATTGATACAGTTCTAAAGGAGATGAATTTGCAATGTTGCCTCCGAACTTTACCAGCTCAGGTAATTCGAAGAACAATCTACGCATAAACTATCGAGGTCTGCGCACTATACATGTCTACTTTTGATCTGCTCGCACGTATGTGGGGGTACCGTTCATTGAAATCAGACTTTTGTGCACTACCAAATGCCCAAAACATTACAAACATAAAAATATTGAAATTATTATGTTAATCTGAAACTTGTCATTAAGACTTAATCATTTTTTAAATTCAGAATTTTAGGAAAAGGAAAAAGTAACTTTACTCTTTTTAATCCACAACTGGTAAGACACCAACTATTCCTGTTTAAGCACATATATCGATGGAAACATATGGACGGAGACGAAACCATGGGAGAGCACCGTCATTATGCATGAACAAGATGTAAAGATATAGATTCACTTCCACGTCCTTATAACTAGACTTGTCAAATGAGTGAATTAGGTAAAAAATACCAGACTCAAATTGACATATTTAATCTGTTTTGATCCATTTTCACGCAATACAAATCTAGTGACTCATAATGACCCATACTCGACTCATATTAACCCAATTTAGGAAAAATCATATCCAAATTAAGGTGAAAGTATGGACTAAGCGAGTGCAAAAAAGAGTGAAAAGAGAGTCATAGAGGTAAGTTGGATTTAAATAAGTTGTGAACCCATTTAACACCTATATTAAACTCATTTATGACCCATAGGGTTGAGTTTGAACCCATTTATAACCTATTCACTGAATATAATCAACATATGTAACAATCAAACCCATCAAATATGAGTTAATAAATGGATTTATGATTCATTTTTTTTATAAATATACTTATAAAGTGATTGACAAAATCAATCACTCATTTTTGAAAATGAATGGGAATTCATATTCCTTTTCTCGGTATAGGTCCAGCTCTCTCGAGAATATCTGTTCAATTATTCAAACTTTGGTGTCGGCAATTTAATATCCCGTGAGCGAGAGGATCGTGAAATGCCGGCAAAAATAAGACGAATGCCGGCAACCACTTCTTCTGGCCCCGGGAGAGTAAGGATCAAATATGTGGGGTGCAACAAAGCCCTTCTCGATCCCACCAGGACAACGGGTGACGTAAGGAAGGACGTAGGCATTTCATGTAGGATACAGAACGCACAAAAATACACCGACGAACGGGCCCTGAATATATTATTTCAATAAACTAGTACGTACATAATTCATCAAGGCGATGAGAGAGAGGGAGTGTTGCTTTCGCATTGTAAATGAAAAGGGGTAACACTTCATCCTTACGATTTCAAGTGATACTGATTCACATTCAATGTCTAGGATGTTGTATGTTCAATCGGTTTGTTTCACGGCAAATAAATTATTCGAAAAATATTTTTCTAAAATCAATCGCTTGTATAATTTAAATAATTAATGAATGAAAAATATTTTTATTATCGAAAATAGTTTATCTCTAAATATTTTTCCGTACGATAAAAATATTTATTGTTCATTTATTATTATAGACGATACAAGTTATTGGTTTTTTAGGAAAATTATTTTAAATTATTTATTTTTTGTGAGACAAACGAAGTCTTGATTTATAACTCTATTTAACTTTTCTGTTCATATTCTTTTCGACCCTTTTACAAGCTATCTCCATCATCTTTTAGCAGGAAAAGAGGCTTTGGCAATTAGTCAACCGTGAGTAGCTGGGGTGCTATAGAAAGAACCCACATGATATAAATGACTCGATGTGCCACGTCTTTGAATTTTTGCCCAGATAATGACTCGTGCTTCGGAGCAAGAGATCGAGACGTTTCTGATCTCGAAGAATTTGGGTGGCAAATCGTCAACTTTCACTCGCCCCGGCACTCAAGCTAGATCACAAGCGGGTCCCGACGACTCGATCCAATCTCTGACTCTCGGACGTTAATCCTTTTGGACGCATCTCCTCCGCGATTTAAGCAATCACAACCGTACAAAGTCAGGCGGGTCCCGCCACAACTCATTGTTAGACAACAAGGCTACGGCTAAGTAGAGATTTCCTCCGTGATTATTTTTCAGATTAGTCTCTGTATATTTTCTAACTAAATTTGTTACTATAATTGGAGCCTTAGCACTACTCCTCTTCCCTGTATTTATTCTCATTTGTTCTCTTACTAAAAAATATTATTAAATACAATATACAAGAGCAATTCTAACTATTTTTAGACGCTACTCTTGTTACTTTAAGATATTAATTTCTTGAGATTTGCATGGTATCATAGCTATCAATTGCGAAAGTATCATAGTCACGAGTTCCAATCTAAGTTCCTCAACAGAATCGAGTCCTACGACTCCCGCTGCTGTTAGCATCTCAATGCTGTCCAGTTCAACAATCTTGTCTCTCACTAGCCCCGTTATTCCGTCATTCGAAAATCTCATGGGGTCATCCGATTGTCCAAATCTTGGGGTGAAATTCTCTGGGGACAACTACGTGGTATGGAAAGCTCGAACCCCCCTTCCTTCGAGCAAATAAACTGATTTAAATCGTCGATGAAACTCTGTCATGTCCTCCACAACAGATTACTCAAACCAATGCAAATGGTTCTTCCAATATTGTGCCCAATCCCGAATACTATAACTGGGATACATGGGACCAGATTGCTCTCGAGTGGAACTTAAGCACAACAGCTGATTCAATTGTGAGTCAATTATCTAATTTGACTAGCTCTTCTGCCGTGTGGAATTTCTTCTCTACATCTTTTGCTGCCTAAAACAGTGCGCGAGCTACTCAATTGCGGTTGCAACTTCAGATGATGAAAAAAGTTAATCAAACTGTGACCGACTTTCTTCAACAGGCTACTTTTATATCTGATCAATTGGCCTCCATTGGTGAGATCATCTCACCACAAGAGTACCGAACGCATATCTTCTGAGGCCTAGGAGTTGAGTTTCAAAGCTTGGATGTTGCAATTTCGGTTCACACTTAGCATCAACAAATGACCAGGAAGTCTTTTCATGGCCTTCTCTTGGCTCATGAAGCACTGTTAGAGCTCTAGGAACCATAAACCAACCAACTAGCTACCTTCATCACGCACAACTCTAGCTTGGGCCAAAATTCCCATTCACAGCGTGGCCCCGCTTCCAATTTCAATAGCCTCAACTCAAATACGGGGCAACAAAGGAATTTTAATCCTCATGGATGGCAACCCAACTTTAATAATCCGAGCAACTATCAGTACCGAAATTTCAATGGCAACAAAAATCAAAGACGCAGCAATGTGAGATGTCAGATTTGCAATAGCCCAGGACACAAGGCCGTTGCTTGTCACAATTGGTTCAACCAACAAATTGGGTTCTTTAGAGGCCACACACACTAACAACAGTCACTTCCACCACAAGTTCAATTGGCTGAGATACCTCCTTCACCATCGGTGCTTTCTCCTAATGCCTGGTATCCCTACTCAAGTGCTACACATCACATTACCAACAATCCTCATCAGCTGTCCTTAGTTTAGCCATATCATGACACTCAGTAGGTCACCGTAGGTAATGGGTCAAGTATTCCCATCACTCACACAGGTACCCTTATTACCTATGATTTTTGCATGTCTAATATCCCGGTCGTTCCATCTATCATTAACAACTTAATTTCTATTCGTCAATTCTCTGCTGAAAATTCATGTGATTTTATTTTCTCACCGAGCTGTTTCTTTGTGAAGAGTTGTCGTACGGGCAGGATCCTTCTCCGGGGGGACATTAATCAAGGCCTCTACACACTCTCATCATTGTCACCTAAGTCTCCAACATGCTTTGTTTCTCAAGTGGAGTCACTCACCCATTGGCATCGTCGTTTTGGTCATGGCACATTTCCTACTATTTCAAGAATCTTCAATAAGTTGTTAAGTCTTGTTCCAGTTTGTTCAGCTTGTCTTTCCGGCAAAAGTTATAAATAATCTCATCCACCTACAACTAATAGGTCCAAGGCTCTCCTAGAACTAGTTCACTTTGATGTCTGGGGGCCTGCTCCTGTCACGTTGTCCCAAAATAATAAATACTATATTTGTCTTACGGATGATTACTCTAAATTTTCTTGGTTTTATCTTTTTCACTCTCGTGACCAATTTTTATCCATTGTCACTATTTTCCTAACGTTTGTTGAAAATCAACTCAACACTAAGGTCAAAGCTTTTCAATCTAAACGTGCAGGAGAGTTTATCTTTACACCGTTTGTTCAATTGTTGAAAGCGAAAGGTATTTTTCACAAAACCTCCTGTCCATGCCTACCTCTTTAGAATGGCTCAGTTGAGCGTAAACATCACCACATAGTTGAAATGGGACTCGCGATGCTCTATTATGCTTATGTCCCCTATCATTATTGGGACTTTGCCTTTGAAGCAACTGTACACATTATCAATCGACTGTCCACACTGATTCTGCATAATAAATCACCATGGGAGATCTTATTTTAGATGGTTCCATTTATTGCTCATCTCAGAGTTTTTTGCTGTACAATGTATCTCAATCTTTGACTCTATGCGAAGAACAAACTACAACCACAGTCACATCGGTGTATTTTCTTGGGCTACCCATTAGGATACAAAGGATACCGATGTTATTCCCCTTAGCATCGACGGTTCTACATTGTTGCTGATGCAGTTTTGACGAATTAGATATCCCTTATGCGCAAAACACTTTGCAATCATCTTTAGAGGTCGCCACAATCATTCAGCTGCTTATTTCTGTTGAGTTGTTTGGAACTCCTCTGCCATAGCAACCCCCACGTGAGCCCTATTCTCCCTTTGATTGCAATTTACAGTTTGCTAATTCTTTGCTACAGAATCAACACAGTTTAGGTGTGTCCGAAACCTCACTGCATGAACCCGTTGATAGGTCTCCCTCTTAGTCTGCAGCTTCACCAATCCTACCAGTAGCTTCGTTGCCAAATCCACCAGCTCAACTGACACATCCTACGGTGACATGCCTTTGTGATGGCACTTTAGCCCACAGACACATTCACACTCATCACATTTATGCATTGGCCACCTCTATGTCAGATATTGTCACACATTCTTGCTTTAGTCAGGCTGTGAAAGATGCAAATTGGCGTGTGGCTATGGCGGATGAATACACTACCCTCATAAAAAATCAAACCTATAAATGTCTCCTCCTCTGAATTGTAAATCCATTGGCTGCAATTGGTTTTTCCGGGTTAAGCTCCATGCTGATGGTTCTCTTGAGCGATATAAAGCTCGATTGATTGCAAAGGGATTCCATCAACAAGAAGGCATCGACTACAATGAGACTTTCAGCCCTGTCGTCAAGCATGTGACAGTTCGTACTTTTCTCTCTGTTGCTTTTTCTTGTGGGTGGCAACTCCGACAGCTTGATATGAAGAATGCCTTTCTTCATGGTCGCTAAACAAAAGAAATTTGCATGGAGCCGCCCCTTGGCTTTGTTGATTCTGCTCATCCCCGCTATGTTTGCAAATTACAGCAATCTCTTTATGGTCTCAAACAAGCTCCTTGCGCCTGACATCAACGCCTCAGTGTTTTTCTGGTTCAATTGGGCTTCATTCCTTCAGTTGCCGATTCCTCACTCTTTATTCTTCATATAGCTCAGCATAGTATATTCCTTCTTGTTTATGTTGATAACATTATTATCATTGGGTCACCTAATGCGCCCTTGTCGGCTCTCATGAAATCTCTGCAGCAGGAATTTGCTATTAAAGATATGGGAGAGCTTCATTACTTTCTTGGCATTGAAATACAACAGACAGATCAAGGCATTATTCTCCATCATGCTAAATATGCTGAAGATTTACTTATGCGGGCCAAAATGACCGAGGCTCGTCCTGTTTCCACACTGTGTACCACTTCGGCTGGTGCCCCGTTTGCTCATCTTGGTGCACTCTTCTCCGATCTACTGCTATATTGCGACATTGTAGGGGCTCTATAGTATCTCATGCTTACTCACCTAGATATCGCAAATGTTGTCAACACAGCTTGTCAGTTCATGCACTCTCCCACTGAGATCGACTGGCAATTTGTTAAAAGGATCCTTCATTTCATCAAAGGCACTCAACATCATGGTATTCTCTTCACTCCCGGCTCTTCTTTCAGTTCCATGCTTTTTCCGATGCGGGATGGGCTGGTGCTGCAGATACTAGTCACTTTGTTGGCAGGTTTGGCATTTTCTTGGGTTTAAATCTCATTTCATGGAGCTCTCGCAAACAACGGACCGTTGCCCGATCCAATACTGAACTGAGTTCAAGTGTCTTGCTGACACCACTGCAGAATCTATCTTGATAGAAGCTTTGCTACACGATCTTCATGTTCGTTTGCCCGTCCTCCTGTCTTTTGGTGTGATAATCTTTCTGCTATCTATCTTACTGGCAATCCCATCTTCCATGCTTGCACTAAACATGTAAAGATTGACTACCACTTTGTGCGCGAGCATGTGACCAAAGGATAGCTTCATGTTCAGTACATCTCCACTCACGATCAACCAGCCAACATCTTCACTAAAGGCCTCTCCACTCCTCGGCTCTGTCTTCTTTAGATCAAGCTTATTGTGACTCCTGCCACATTAGCTTGCGGTGGGATGTTAGACAACAAGTCTATAGCTCAACAGAGATTTCCTCCATGATTATTTTCCTAATTAGTCTTTATATATTTTCTATTCCATAATTGAATTTGTTACTATAATTGGAGCCCTAGCACTGCTCCTCTTCCCTGTGTTTATTCCCATTCGTTCTCTTACAAAGAGATGTACAAATATATTATTAAACACAATATACAAGAGCAATTTGGCTGCCTTTAGCCGCCACTCTTTTTGCCTTAAGACATTAATTTCTTGAGGTTTTACACTCATATCTTCTTGTCTGACTCCCCACTCTCCACCCTATAAATAGGGCGCCCCAGTTGCAGTGGAACCACGCACTCGCTTGCACTGTCTTCCTTGAGATTTCTCTGGCGATCCACTAGCCCTCGACGATGAAAATGGCTTCCCCTAGGGTTTTTCTTCTGTGCGGCCTCCTCTTGGCCGTTCTTGTTCTCATGGCCGCGCAGGTCTCAGCTCGTGAGATGGCTGAGGAGACTAAGTCAGGTGAGTGCTACGGATCTCAACATTTAAGTCTTCCTCAATTTACTTCTCTAGTTCTCTTCAGTTTGATGGAAAACATGGAATCGCATTCTCACGTTTGATGCGTATATGTGTTTCCGCACGATTGTCCGTTGTGTAAGCACTCGTGTTTGTTAAAGGCAGACAGACAAATAATCATGCAAAACTATTTATAGAAATGTTTCTAACGAGGTGATGGACGAAGTGAATTGCAAGACTTAATTATAAGGGGTCCGTCAACCTTTTGCCAGCTTGAGTTGTTCATGGTAGATTAAAAGATTATGAACTTTGACGAGATAATGTTTTACAATATCAAGATGTGGTGTTCATCACAGAGAGGTCAATGAAATGTTAGCATTATTAGATAGTTTCATCTTAATATAGTACTTTATGTATTCATACACAGTAAACTAGATCACATGTAATCTGTTAGTGTATACAAATATAATCATACACGCTGGGTTTATATTTCAGAGGAGAGCGTGAAGGAGGCTAACTATGGCCACGGATATGGACCTGGCTATGGCAAGGGTCATGGCAGCTACAGCCATGGTGGAAAGGGGTATGGAGGCGGCTATGAAAAGGATCATGGCGGCCATGGCCACGGTGGTCACGGCCATGGCGGTCATGGCCATGGCGGTCATCACGGTGGTCACCCTCTGGAAGAAACTGAAGATGTCAAGAATTAGATAATGGACTCAGTGGGTCCATCATCCTGTGGGGATTGTTTGAGAATGTATGCCATGTAACTCGTGGAAGCTTAAAAGCTTTTGTAATAATGGTCGAATAAAACGGTTTCTTCACTGTTGTGAGCAGCTTTGTTGCATTTCAGATGGTTCTTTTGGTGATTTCAAGCACGAGTCGTCTCGGATGTCTACTGTTTTTTGCATATGAATGAATGAAACCCACTGCAATTAGTGACGAATTCTGTCCCTTAGCTCTGTATAGCAAGTACTATTTCTCGAGTTTCCCACTTTTTTTTCTTATTGGAGACGTCGGATGCATGTAGTTAACAGTATTGGAAGTGAATGCATGGTTTGAGAACGTATATCCGCAGACATGAAAACTCCCCAAGTAAGTGCAAGTTATGCACGCACGCATGGTTATGTTTTAATTCAATAAATACTAGCTAGGTATAGTATTGTGCGCTTCTTAGAATAACCCACCGTAAAATCAACATCCGAAACATGCGAAAGTATTTCATGTAACCGTTACATCAAGTATCATTAATCAGGATTTCGAAAGAGATTATGTTATTTCCCCAACCCTGGTTTCAGGAAAATTCCTCCAACTAATCTTCTGATTAATGCTCTCATTCATTTTGTTATGTGGTGATAATGTTTATAATATCATGACTTGTAAGATGAACCCACAAATCAAAGGTACAAGCGAAGGATTTTTCCTTCAATCAAGGACCAAAGAAAATATAGCCCTTTGAAGATTGCCCTATGGTGGTTTCTCTCTAGCTCAATATAAAACCAGAAAGGGACATTAAGGTACAAAAGTCTTCTTGTTTACTCAGTCTATCACGTGTGTCTCCAATCGAAATAAAGTTGTAGTTTAGAAATGAAAAACGGTACATGCATGCATTTCTACTCAACCTATGTATCCTTCTGTTATTATATATTATGGGTACTCTTTCTTTGTTTTCTTTTTTCTAAGAACGTAAAATTAGGATGTGAGAAACAGCGAAGCAATGATTGTATAGCTAATGTTGATGTCGAGCCAATAATTCTTTTTTTAAACTAGGAACACCTAAATTTTGAAAAAAAAAACCTACTTTTGAATCAAAATCTTGAATTCTTGATGTTTGCGTGTTGCTTTCAACTGAATAATTTAGATTGCCATTTTGTAAGGTCATTACCTAATCCTATAGTAATAAAGGAAGTTAAGTTGACTGAATCAAGTCGCACAACTTTATCCACAGACTCCACGGTGCTTTACTTGTATGTACATGTTTGGGATACCAATCTAACCCTAAAAGATAGCTCAAACCACAGCCGATACAGTGACAAAGAAGTTAAAGCGATGAGACCATTTTTCAACAAGGAACTGTTCTATAAAAGAATTTTTTTTGGGACATCATGTATCTTGAAGTCATTGGTTGAGTATGCAATAATTTTAAAAGCATTGAGTTATCAACAAACAATACAAAATATACGTGTATCCAATATGGTCTGGTAATTGTTTTTGCTATAAGACTGCTATTAGATAGCACATGATGAAGAATGATCTATAATGTATGATCAAATTCATCGCACTATGGCATATATCGTAAATTATTTCTGAGGAATTTCATATAATTACTATTTAGGTTGTCATATGTCTGAAGTTATGAAGAACATTTAGAGGCCTTCACGTACTCAAATTTGTATGTGTGTTTACATGAATGCGGTACTGTGGAAAGCGATAGATAACCTAAATCTAAACCGATTTGCCGGATCTCTCTCAAGTTCCCCAGTGAAGCTGACTTGTATGAACTTCATGTTGATCTAAATCTCGAAGCTAGGATAAGATTACATACAAAAATGTGGTACGGTGGAAAGCGATGGATGGCCTATATCTTACGACAGCACGTCACTACCTAATCTTGGAGGCACTTTTTATTCATCATGATCGTGAAAAACCATCTCGCTGAACTTGCTGGACTTACATCGACAATATTTGACTTTGGAATACTTATATTTCTTCTTCTCTTTTGGTTTTCGATAGTTAAATATGAAGAAAATTTGAAGAAAATGCACTAATTCCACTTGATTAGAAAGAACATGTATGATTGATATGCCTCCCGAAGGATGAGTTATTTATGATAGTTTTTGTACACGGAATGTGAGGTTTAACCAATAAGGATTTTTATTAGATATATAAGATATATTTTCGTTTCTCTCTGATTTGAAGAAATTACATCGTATCTGACCAATTGGACATCACCTACATGTGAATTTAACTATATAAATACGGGTGATGTCCATATTTAAAGCTCACCAACAACAAGATTCATCCAAGGAAATTTAGGAAGAGACGGTCTCACTGTATATGCCCATGCCCAGTTGTTGATCTTCAGGAAAATTATATTATTTCATAATTGTTAATCAAGTCTCTACACTTATATTGTTGAATCGGCGGTGGTATCGTAGAAGAGAGATCCTCCATTTTCCTGGATCTAATAATAATATTCCACTGCTAGCATGCACCTGTTTATACCCAGTCCTACCACGAGCTCTTTGGAGTCTACAACTAAGGTGAAATTCCGTGCAAATCATTATTCATCACTAGCAAACTCAAGTCTTCCGCTTCAGTTTAGCTGAGAAATGGCTTCCTTTAGGGTTTTTCTGCTCTGCAGCCTCCTCGTCGCGGTGGTTCCTATGATCTCAGCTCGTGAACTTGCCGAGGCAACTCATTCATCGCTTCCCCCAGACTTCTCTACATGGTTCGTAGATTGATCAAATGGCACTCCTATTACTAACTCTTATGAATTAATTATCTCTCATCATTTTTATGATGAGAAAGCCCGCGATAGTCAGGGCATGTGATAGTTTGAATGAAATAATTTGACAGATGTCGCTACCTAACCTCCCGCGGTGCACCACTAAGGGGTTCGGCTAATGGATTATTAAGTCTAAGCCTATTTCGGGCACTCTCAAGCTCTATCAATTCGCGACTTAGGGTTTAAGTTCTTAACATGCAAATCATTTCAATCAGAAGTTGCCACTAATCTATTTTTTGGTGGGTCAATTAGAAACCCAATTAAAGTATCAGGAGAATTACTTTATTCCTACAAACCAGAAATTATGGACTCTGAAACTTGGTTACACTAGATTACTCTAATGCCCTTTCGGTACCTTTTTTCTTTTATTTCAAAAATATTTGCAGGCAGCTTGAATTGATTTTAAACCTATCCACTAACATGTAAGGTGATCATGCGGGTGCGCAACCAATAATAAAACACTCAATAATGCAAAACAATAATAAATTACAAAGATAAGGATGAAAACTTACCTTGAAACAACAAAAGCATTTGTAATGTTAGCTAGAAAATCACATAATTATCCCAAATGTGATTTCTAATTAACATGCAATTCCACTCAAATCCTTTTTTTAGGGTTTTCTTTTATTTAAATGAGAACTAACCTATATGCAATGCATGTAATGCAATTACTCTAATGTGATGACATACAAAGAATGCCTATTCTAACATGACATGCAATGTCATGATCCTAACATATAATCACTAGATGATATGCAAGCAATGACATGTCATACATGATGACATGGCAAGTTAGGAATGACGTGGCAAGTTATGAATGATCTGATAAGATGACATGTGACATAGCATATGTGAATGAAGACACGCAATGTAACATGTAACATCCTCAATTTCAGTCATTGGAAAATGGCTATAGTTTAAGTTTGGTAGTTTTTCAATTGGAATCAATTTTTACTCTTGTTTTAGAAAACCCAATTTCGGATCATTTATATCCCTTTGTTTTGCTATTTTTGTGAAGACTTTTGTGATCCAAATTTCTAAACACTTCCTTCTTGAAAGTTTCTTCAAACATTTTGAAGTTTTATATACTTTAATTTTAGAATTTTTGGACTTGATATGAGTAGTACGATAGCTTAATTTTCAGACTGTGTAAAACTGCCTAGAATGGGTATTTTGGTGATGTTCACACTTTCTTTATTTTATACAAGCTTTTCTGAGCCGATTTTGGAAAGGTTTCCTTTATAAAAGTTGTTGAAAGCTTCTTTTTCTATATCATATATAAATTTGGGAATTTTTTAAGATTGTTATACGTGTTTTGTTGTGAAAAACCCTCGGAAAATCTTGAGGACTAAGTATGATGCGAGTTGTGATTTTAGTGCTAATGAGTCTATTTCGTGTGATCCGATTGGCCTGAATCAATTACGCAAGAAACTAGCAAATCTAGAAGGCTCTAGGGAGTCCATGGTTTCCACGGTCCGAAAAAGTTCAAAAGGGGGTAGAAGCTAAGGCTTTAACATGGTCAAAGCTTCTTCTTCCGGCTTCCATTATTAAGGTTCATTAATGCCATTAAACGGCCATTGACTTGGAAGCCCCATTCATGATGACAAGCCTTAATTAGTTGGACTTTGAAGGCACCATCATCATGACATGCATTAATAGCCTTGAGTAGGGACCAAGTAAGGACTTCTATAAATAGAGAAGCCTCTACTTGAAGAAGACACACACACCACCAACTGGCCTACCTTCTCTCTAGCTTCTTTGCTTCTTGTTCATGTCGAGAAAGAGAGAAAGAGAGAGAGAGCTCACCGACTAGCCCGTGTCTCTCCTTATTGTTCAGTCAATAGGAAGCCACATCCAAGACCCGTGTGTTTGTGTTCAAGCTCAAAAACCGGCCGAGACTCGCCGAGGCCCTTGTGTCCATCTCACGCCTTTCATTTTCTAGTCCTTGTTTATACCGTTGGGTAAGTAAACTTCCTAATATCGAGAAAGGAAGTCATGATGCGTTGTGACATGGTTTGCTTAGATCGTTTTTGTCGCGACCTAAAAAAATCGGGTTTTTGATCTTAGGCTAATGGATTACTAGATTAATTAAATTAATTAACCTAGCTCGAGTTCTCCCAAACTCTACCAAATCGCAACTTAAGTTCAATTGTGAGCATGCAAATATTTTCAATAGGAGTCACCACTAATCATTTAAGGTAGGTTGATTAGAAACCTAAATAAAATAGAGGGAGTACTATTTTATTTCTGCGAACCAGAAATTATAAATTCGAGGACTTGGTTACGTTAGATGACCCTAACTCCCTTTCAGTACCAATCTCAGGAAAAAAACTCAATTTGACAATTTTGATAAATCCTGACTTAGAGAAAAATTTTTGATTTTCTTTTATGAATTTTTTTTTTTGTATTTTCGAATTTAAATTCAAATAACAAATTTTTAGTAAAAAAAATATAACCGCTAAATCTTTCGAATTAAGTTTTATCTGAAGCCTGACAGATCGATCCTAAAATTTAAAATACCCGTTATGGAAATAACTCTATCTAAAGTCTGATAGATAGATTTATTTCCATGTGTGCGGTTGCGGATTAGGAAATTTTCCTAATCGATCACATCTTGAAAAAATTTTGATATCTCAAATATCTTGGATATATTCAAAAGATTTTGAAAATTCTAAATTCTATCCAAATTTGATAAGTAATAGATATCCAAGATTTCAAAAAAAGGAAATAAATCCTAATTGAAATAATGCTTACTATTCAAATATGCAAAATTAGATATCAATAAGCACGAATTAGGCAACAAAATATTTAGATCAAATTGGGATAAGATAATTACCTGATTTGCAGATTTCTTTCCAAATTTGAATTTGTAGCGGATCGGAATTGCGGATCGGATGACCGGTGGCTAACGGACCGGCGAATGTGGTGGCGGCAAGAACTGACCTTGCGATTGCTCACAGTGGCTAAGGAGTGCGGCTTAATGATCTTAGTGCAGCAATATCTGTGTTGGTGAGGGGAATCGCCAATGATAGACTGACTAATTGGCAGCAACTTCAACGAAACTTCCAAGTAAAAATAATGCCCAGGGAATGAGCAACAACGACTGGAAAACCTGCAGGTATCAAAGAAACCAATCGTAGAGTAATAAGTGATCTCCAAGAAACACTAGAGATATCGTAGTGCAGGGACTAGCTCGTTTGATCGTCGGCTTTGCAGGTCCGGCAACGAAGGTTCACTGGTGCTGATCGCGTAGGCTAGCTGAACACCTTTGGCGACGTACTTGAGTCTTTCTCTCTCCCTCAAATATCACGTGTATCACTTGCGTCTTTCTAAAAATTATTTGGGAATTCTCAAGCCCCCCCTCCTCTTTCATAACTTCTTATTGATTGTATTTATAGGCAAAGTTTAGGGTTTTGCTTGCAATTACTTCCTATTTTGATTCAAAGAGAATATTGTAATATCTCTGTGATAATATCAATTCATTCAATTTGAATCGTGATAATATCAAGATTGACAAACCAATATTTTCGAACTCGACATTTTCCAATGAAAATTTTAGCTTTTATAATGTTCATGGGCTTGGCCAAGAATTTTCTTGAACGCGGGCTTAGTCCAATTTCATTAAGTTCAAAGCCGTTCACTCGAGTCCATCCACCGCTGGTCCAATGCAAATGCAACTAACCTATATGAACCTAAACTATATGCTATGCGATTTTAATATTTTTGTTTAGGGGTTAAAATTTAATCCCTAATTTTTTATGCAATTAACCACTAAATGATGCGCCAAAATTTAGGTGTTAACAGTTGCCCCTTTTTGAGTGGAGACTCGCAGAGGTTTCGCTCAAAGACTGAGACTTAAATTTAAACTATGCAAAATGATGAATGATTTGATTTTTTTTTTAAATGCAATGATGCGTGATATGCAAACAATAAGGAACGTATGCTAAGGCTTCTCACTTCATGTAGAGCGGTGAAAGAGCCTTACATACGGATCGCACAAAAAGCGTCCAAGTGAGGGAAAGCTTTATAATGCTGTGAGCTCCCTCGATCTCCAAACTTCTAGTCCACTGGAAGTAAGGTTCTCAAGGTACTGGATTGCCTATCCGTTACCTGTAGTTTCCCACAGATGAGAAATAACGCATGATATGAAGAAAGAATGAGGACGTGTTGACTATACCACTGGGTAATCACGAAAAGGATCATGTCACCTCTTCCATTGGGCGAGCATGAGGTTTGTTGTGCCACCTATTCCACTGGGTGAACACGAAATGAGAAACTATGCTGCCTGTTCTATTGGGCAAACATTTAAATGGGGTGTGTTGTCTATTCCACTAGGCAACACAAAGAGATATGTCACATGTTCTACTGGGCAAACATTAAATGAGGTGTGCTGTCTATTCCACTGAACAACACAAAGAGATATATCACCTATTCTACTAGGCTAAGATGAAATGGGGTGTGTTGTCTATTCCACTGGACAACACAAAATGAGAAACCATGCCGCCTGTTCAACTGGGCAAACACAAAGAGATATGCCTGTTCCACTTGGTGAACATATGAGAGAGATCATGTCTCCTATTCTGAAGAGAGAAACAATAAAGAATAATTAGCAGACATACCTGAATTCACTTACCTTGTAGGAGTGGTAAAGTAAATCGATGCATGATTCTGATTCTGTACCATTTGACAATCACTTGGGCTTTGTTCCAAAGATGTTGCTTGATGAACATTGATGGACTTTAGTGGCCTTCCTCATAGGCGTGTCATGGGGGAATCTTCTCGATATCGTCTTGGACACTTAACAATTGGGTGAACCAGGGGCTATCTTGAATGCTCATAGGTTTTTTAACAAAGTATCTGGATATCATCAGAGGTACCTAAAAAGGCTTGATCAATAGATGCCTGGATATCGTTAGAGGCATCTAGAGATAATCAAATATAGGATCTGACAATTGCTCGAATAGGTTAGGGATACTTGGATAATCACAGACATCCAAGGGATAGAGATATACTTACCTGATGATATCTTTGACTCTTGAGGGCATGTCTCCTACTAGACACGGTTATAGACAATAAGTAATATGCATTCATGGGCAATCAAGGACGCATATATTCATGCATTATAAATTTGACTAGTTTTCATGCATGATGATTTTATCGAGTTGGTATTACAAAATTTCACTGGGGAGAATCATGACAAGACAATTCGGATTCACAAGCAGATATCTTGAAAATGTCGAATGATGAACTTCTGGTCCGGAAGGGCTTTCTCTCATCCTCATCGAAAAGTGGCTATTTTATAAGAATCACTGTATCTCATATTCATCCTGTGGACAAGGGTCCGAGTATTCTCGCAAACGGTACAACCTTACTAATCTGAGAGGTCTTTGTCAGGACTATAATGCGGGCTTGGTCAATGGCTTAGCAAAAGAGACTCTTTGAGTCGAGGCTATTGAAAGAAAATACTTCGCAATTGTCTCCGGGTTTACAAATCAAGAACCCTGCAAAATAAGATAGAAATGGACTTGCTCGCACTTCTTCGAGCTAAGCTTATAAACATCTAAAACTTTGCGTTAGTTCAAGTGCCATAATCTGAAGAGACTTTGCAAGGGACGTAATGTAGGCTAGGCTCATGGGTTGAGAAATGAATAGATCATTAGGCTTAAAATGTGTATAATTTGGGCGAATAAGTTGGTAATCATCTTGGCATTATCACCGGTCTTCTCCTACACCAGGGATTGTCTTCTCGGTAGATGCTCCATTGGTTTCGAGAATTCGTCACTTGATTCTCTTGAGACTTGTAGAACTATTGCTCTACTGGGATTCATGACTTTGACATGCCATATCTTGACATTTTTTCTCTAAAGATATCTTTTTTTTTTCGACCTTTTTTTTTAGGGGCGTTGGCCTTGCTTTTACCAGGCACACTACTTTTTCTTGCCCTTCCTCTTTTTTTTTTTTTTGACTTTTGACATACACTATCTATAATGCATATATTGGCCAACTATACTTTGGCTTGTTTTTAACAAATTACTCGACATTTGGACTATCATGGGTCTTCATCTTTTAACAGCTCTCTGAATATACTGTTTGAATAATGATGACTTTTGTCTTGCCCCGGCGTAGGGGATGATCACCAATTGAGTTCAAGAAACGAATTTGCAGGCTCAATTGAGCTTAGCAAAGGATAAAGTGTGTATAGAATGGAGAAAGAAATGCTCTTCATTATCCTAAGGCACTCGAACTTCGTGTGAATTCATCTGAAAAAGCAACACTCGAAGATTGACGCAAGTGAGAACAAGAAAATTTCTACTCATTTTTCACCTTATGATGTTGACTTACCTCCAGTTTGCCCCGATGTGGGGTGATTCTTGACAGGGGTAATTTGAAAGGATTTCTCCAAGCGTTTAGGCTCAAAGTGGTGAAACAATGGACAACTTGTAGTGTTTAAGGTAGAGAAATGAAATGCCTCTTGTCATCTCGGTCGTTGTACCTTTTGCGAGATTACTCTTTATTTTGCAGATATGGAATTTTTCTACTCAACTCATTGAGGATTAGTCCATGGGACTGTGTACAGGATAGGGCTGCCTTTCATCATCCCAATGTACCTCATTCAACACATTCAATTCATTCTACATGAGTTATACGATTGTCCAAATAGATTTCCCTTTTGAAGTTGATGATACATACTGACAAAATAACCATGCAGAATTTAAAGCCAAAGCAAACATCTTAACTTGAAATTGATTGATACCATTTATTCATCAGTGAAATGTTTGCAATTCAGAAAATAAAACTAAACATTTGAAAGTTTTTGCTGCAAAATGTTAGATTTTATCAGGAGTAATATATTTTCACAGTATCAAATTAACAAGAGTGAAAAACTCATAACCATGCACTTCTGCCAGAATCAAGGCACCTTCGGAAAGCACCTTTTTAATCACATATGGACCGATGTAGTTTGGGGCGAATTTGCCTCCGGGAACAAGAAAGTCCGGGAGTACATCCCTCAGGGCTAGATCATTTACCTTGAAGTGTCGTTGACGCACTTTTTGGTTGAAAGACTTACCTACTCATGCGGCAACTGGATCGGGCATTTCGTCTCACTCTCGGGGGGATTTGCCCTTCTCTTCACTTCTCTAGGTTTTTCGGAATCATTCAGGTTAACGATGACAATTTGGTCTGATGTGAGGACTTTGGGCCTTTCATGCCGCTCTAGATCACGCTGAATGTTTGAGGAATTGTTGAGTTCGTCGGTGTCATTGGGATCAAGCTCGGCTGCACATAATTCATCAGATTGGATAGTTCCCATACCCTCACGTGTCACAAGATTGTCCCTGAAACATAAAGTAAGGGATTCAGAAGGACAAACAAGGGTAGACATTGCATTTTTTTCTAAATTTTTCTATTCTTTTAATTTTTTTTAAAGAAGTTTTTAACACGAGAGAACATGAAGAAGCCCAGGCCTCAGAATTCTCCTTGGACTATATTTTTCTTTATCGGTTGGATATCATCACCGGGCTGGTTTGATGTACCTCAACATGTCCTCAAAAAATGAAAATAATTTGTAATTTTATTGATTATCACCGAATGAATTACATTTATTGGAATGGAAACTGGGACAATGAAAAATCCTAAAAAGCAGCTCTCGAGACGGGGCAAGTCCTAGAAAGCAATAGAAATTCCCACGCAAGGGAGTGTGCGAAAAAAGTAAAGGTGTTACTCTCGTGGGCCAGTGTCCATTTCATCCAACGGTTCTTCCTCGATAGCTCCAATGAGCATGTTATTGAACAGAGCAGTGATTCCCTCCATCACATCATCAGGATCTTCTGTCACTGGAGGTGTTAGATCATCCATACTTTCCCATCTATCGGGGACGATATCACGCGGGTCAATATAAAAGCTCGGGGGAGCCGAATATTTCACGTAGTAGTCGAACTTGCCACTCGGTTACCCCATGGTGTCGATCACCTCCTTCTCTTCATGTATCATTCTTGCAGGACTCGAGGATGCGGTCTGGATGTTTGGAACTATGAGAAGATCATCTCGGCCTTGGCAGAGCCACGAGCACGAAATGTTGATGCCCCAGTATCTAAGAGGTCCTGAACCTTGTGCTTTAGATCAACGTCGTACGACCATGGAATCATCTTGTTACTTTCATAAGCGTAGGGCTGAGGTGATGCCAGGACCAATACTTCCGAAGCATCGGGTATAATGATCCTGAGGTCATCGTCAGAGGCGTCTTCAAGAGGGGGCACGTCAGGATTCAACTTAACTTGTTCATCAGTCATCATTGCGAGTTTTTCATTTCAGTCAATGATGACTTGAGATATAGCGGCCACTACCCCGAATTCATCCGTTGTCCCAATCATTCCCTCTCTTACCAACTCATCCATTTTCTTTTCTATTTCACCGAATGACACCACTTCACCGGTCGAAACATAACCAGCTCGGACTAAAGCATCGAACATATCCTCGAGAGGGACCCTGAAGCCTTGAACCTGCTTGACTCTCGGGCCAAGGACAACATTTGCACTGCTCAAATGATCAGGGAGTAGATTGTTTTACACATTGGGCTTACCAGTTGGCTGTAGCGCAAATGCTCCAGTCTCAAGTAGATCTCGCACTCGATGTTTGAGCACTTGGCAATCATCTGTTGAATGCCCTACCTCACCTCTATGGTAATCACATTTCTTTGACGAATCATATCTTACAAAGCCAGTATCGTTAGATCTTTGTGGCTCTGAATTCAGTAGGTTCTTCTTCCTTAGCACCGCCAGTACTTGAGATAACGTCCCAGTAAGCGGAGTAAACTGGCGGGGTTTGCGTTGCTGGCGTGGGTCCTACTGGCCTTGCCACCCACAAGAGGTTGTCTTCTGGGTGCTAAATTGTAGCTTCGGGGCCTAAACTGGTGTCTTCTGCACATAGGTCATGTTGACTTCGAGGACATGCTCTTTGTCCTTCTTACTAGTAAATCTCTTACCCGATGAACCTGACTCACTGTACCATCCTTTCTCGAGCCCGGACTCAGTCTCCTCACCCATGGCTATCAGCTGGCTAAAAGATTGGGCGGCCGTTACTAATATTCGTGAACGAACTGGTTGCAGTAGGATAGACATGAACAACTTCATTAAGTCACGTTCTGAGGGTTTAGGCATGATCTGTCCCGCCATGTTCCTCCAGCGAGTGGCATACTCCTTTAGAGTTTCGCCCTTTTTTTGTTTAGCTCTTTCCAGGTCTTCCCTTGTAATGGTGACATCGAGTTTGAACTTGAAGTGCTTGACGAAAAGGTTTGCCACTTCTTTCCACGAGTCTTTCCGATTGATCTGGTGGTTGGTATAGCACCTCTTTGCAGCATCCTTCAAGCTTGCTTGGAAGATTTGGATCATTAGAGGTCCGTTAGAAACATATCTATTAATGAGCCTCTGGTACATCTCGATGTGCTGAATTAGGTTTGAGGTGCCGTTGTACTTCTCGAAGGCTGGAATCTTGAATTTATCGGGCACTTGGATCCGAGCAAAAATAAACAGATCAACAGGCGGAACACTTTGAGTTCCCTCTACTTCACATAACCTCTGGTCGAGTTTAGCCAACAACTTGGCATTTCTCATCATTAGAGGGTGAATGAAGAACAGGGGCTGCCGGAGATGCACTAGTATCAGTCAAAATGGCATCATCCAATTGAAAAGTTGGATTAGTATTTACTGCGGGAGCTTTGTCGAGGCGGAGGCCTTGATGGGTTGGAGGTGGAATCTCCGATTGAGAGGCAGCATTGATCTGCTGCTGCTTGGCCATGAGATCACTCATCATTTTGGGCATGGCAGCCGCGATTTGCTCATTGATTGTATTCATGCGTTCTTTTAGCTTTTCGTCAATCATGGTTGCAATCTTGGCTTGATTAGCCATCCTTCTTTTGGTCACCGATCGAGTATTATGCGGATGAGGGGGATCCGTGGCAAATTACTTGCAAAAGTAACGATCGAATGAATATAACAAGTAAGAATAACTAGTCGGTCCATGACATCCCCTAGACCCCCAAGACGAAACTTCTCTCGAAAGACTGATTCGTCCAGCAAATTTCAAAATTCCAGATCGCTTTATTCAATAAAATAAAATAAAAACCTGGACTAATTCCAAAATTTACAGATTATAGCTTAATATTTCTCATTGAATTACCCAAAATGGAAAATGTCTCAAAGGAATTCCTACAAAGATCGCTCAGAAACGGCAACATCTATTACCAGAAAACATCAATAGTCAGCTAACATTTCCTCCTAAAAAAAACACTCCTTAAATCGAACATGAAATCAAATGGTCTTCAGTTTTTTAGAGGCCACGTGATCTATAGATGAATGGGCCTTCAAGGCACTCCGTAATCGTGTATTCTCTTCAGCTAGAGCATCTGCCTTTTCCTGAGCCTTAATTGTCTTTTCTTCACTGATTTTGATTTGGGTTTGACGGGTATACCTCACTATCACAACCGAGATCTTCGGGAGTATCTCAGCAGGGATGGTATGATACTGAATATATTGGGTCGTGGCAAAGTGACTCTTCATCCTTCCGGTAGGCTCATCTGCGAGCCAAATTAGCTTCTGAGTGGAACATTTTTGCCAAGCCTCAGAATGACGCCTAAGCTCGACTCTGTAGCACTCGCCCTTCTCAAATTAGACTTGAAATTCATTGGGCCTGAGTGGAGGTGGGACATTCTGCAAAACTTGGAATTGTCGTGTAACTCGAAGAGGCTGATAGCTGGTTACCTCGTAAATGCCCATCAAAGGTACGGGCTTCTGATCGCCATGGCATAGTCGAGCCTCAACCTCCCGAAACCACACAGCTTGCCAAAGGAAAATCTTAGAGTTTGGATCATTGAACAGATGGACCCATTGTGTATAGTGTAAATTCTTGGTTTGATCTTGTATTTGTTTGAACCTTAAAATAGAGTTATCAGTCATGCCCATTTCAAATACAGTCATATTTTCCCCAAATTGAGAAAGGTGTGAAAAAAGCCAGATTTATAAAAGCTCAATCGGGGCTCGAAAATTTCTATCTTTTCATTTCTTGAATCGTGTCAGAGATATGAAAGTTTCTGCCAGAATTGTGTTTATAAAACTAACTCCACCACATATTAATTTTATCGTCCAAGTTATCACGGGATCAATAGCATTTTGACGGAATGGAAAAATGATGAGTCCAAAAAAAGCTAAGATAAAAATCTTAGATCTCATGACGACGGAGCTATTTTCAAAACATTCAATAAGAAAAGATATTGGGCATGCTTGACAATTACCCTTTAGCACTTTTTCAATTTCTTTTTTAGTCAAACTCAAAAATTCAGCAAGCGCTACCACAGGATTTACCCAAATGGGTGGGTCAACCATATCCAACTCAATCGACTTCCCAATGGCAATACTGTATTCTTTCAGAGTCGTTTGTGAGCTCAAATTTACCTCCAAACACAAATGTGGTCGTCTTGGGGTACCAAAAATGAGCAAGTGCCTGCATGATCCCTCTCTGAACATCTATGTCTAGGATTGGCAGCATGAATCCAAATACGTTTAAGAACGTACTGCTGACCATCTGGCTTCAATTGACCCCATAACTTCTTGAGCTCTAGTTTCGGAGTAGGCACGAAATGGATATCGAGGCAACCCATTTGTATATAGATCACGTGCCAAATGACACAACCTAGATCAAGGACCGACTCAAAATAAGATGAAGAAAACCAAAGATAAAGCTCAAGAAATTACCGCATTTAGGGAGAAAGTGTCAATCTCAGAGACATGCACATGAATCGTGAGTTTAAATCTTAATCTATTTACCCTAAAGGCTTTGCAAAGTGAAATGATGAACGGAACAACATGGTGCAGCGTCGCGCACAATCATCATGACTAGTCGTAGCCTCGCATACAATAGTCATGACTAGTCGGGTCCAATCACTTCGGCTTGGTTTAGTCGACAAGGGCAACCCCCATGCATCGTAGCCTCACGTGCATGAGGACGGCCCTTAAGCCATTTTGTTTGAAAAATTTTCGGGATCCAAATGAGATAACCTTTAGCGAAGCCTTACCGCCAAGGTTAAAGAGCCATCTAAATACCATCTTAAAACTACAGGTGTGACCCAGGTTCAGTCACAGGTTGTGTGTGGTGCAGTGCAAATACGATAAATCATGCACAACAATTAAATGCAAACACCGCTTCAATAGTACAAAAATTAAATCACAATTCCAATCTACCAAGCCTGCAAAACAAAGGGTTAGCCAATCACTACTCCCCTTATAACTCCCATTCTACAAAACCATTTAACACTTAAGAATGAGAATTCAATCAAATTTTGCCAAATCGAGTGATTTTTCCATGAAAATTTTCTAGCCTAAGTCCTCCTTAAATTTTCAAAAAAATTTAAGTGAATCCTCAGCGGAGTCGCCAAGTTGTCGCGACCTAAAAAATCAGATTTTCGATCTTAGGCTAATGGATTACTAGATCAATTAAATTAACTAACCTAGCTCGAGTTCTCCTAAACTCTACCAAATCGCAATTTAGGTCCAATTGTGAGCATGCAAATATTTTCAATGGGAGTCGTCACTAATCATTTAAGGTAGGTTGATTAGAAACCTAAATAAAATAGCGGGAGTACTATTTTATTTCTGCGAACTAGAAATTATAAATTCAAGGATTTGGTTACGCTAAATTACCCTAACTCCCTTTCGGTACCAATCTCAGGAAAAATACTCAATTTGACAATTTTGATAAATCCTGACTTAGAGAAAAATTTTTGATTTTCTTTTATGAATTTTTTTTTTGTATTTTCTAATTTAAATTCAAATCACAAATTTTTAGTAAAAAAAATATAACCGCTAAATCTTTCGAATTAAGTTTTGATTTGAAACCTGACAGATCGATCCTAAAATTCAAAATACCCATTATGGAAATAACTCTATCTAAAGCCTGATAGATAGATTTATTTCCATGTGTGCAGTTGCGGATTAGGAAATTTTCCTAATCGATCATATCTTGAAAAAATTTTGATATCTCAAATATCTCGGATATATTCCAAAGATTTTGAAAATTGTAAATTCTATCCAAATTTGATAAGTAATAGATATCTAAGATTTCAAAAAAAAAGGAAATAAATCCTAATTGAAATAATGCTTACTATTCAAATATGCTAAATTAGATATCAATAAGCACGAATTAGGCAACAAAATATTTATATCAAATCGGGATAAGATAATTACCTGATTTGCAGATTTCTTTCCAAATTTGAATTTGTAGCGGATCGGAATTGCGGATCGGATGACCGGTGGCTAACGGACTGGCGAATGTGGTGGCGGCAAGAATTGACCTTGCGATTGCTCACAGTGGCTGAGGAGTGCGGCTTAATGATCTTAGTGCAGCAATATCTGTGTTGGTGAGGGGAATCGCCAATGATAGACTGACTAATTGGCAGCAACTTCAACGAAACTTCCAAGTAAAAATAATGCCCAGGGAATGAGCAACAACGACTGGAAAACCTGCAGGTATCAAAGAAATCAATCGTAGAGTAATAAGTGATCTTCAAGGAACACTAGAGATATCGTAGTGCAGGGACTAGCTCGTTTGATCGTCGGCTTTGCAGGTCCGGCAACGAAGGTTCACTGGTGCTGATCGCGTAGGCTAGCTGAACACTGTTGGCGACGTACTTGCGACACATAATGGTTGGGCGTGACTATAGCAGTCGGCAAAGTGAAGGAGTCACGGAGCGATGAGCTGGGACCCGGTGCCTTCATCTATGAGTCGTCCTTTGTGTGCAGAACGTGTCTTCTTGTGTTGAATGTCTAGTCTTTTGAGCCAGGGAGAGACTTGTGAGTGTTGTCTCAGTAAAATTCTTCTTCCTCTCTCTTTTGGACGAATGGTAGTAATTGAGGCGTAAACGGCAGCGGTAAACACGGCGTAAGTGTGGGCAATGCAGGAGCGGCGGCGGGGTAACGCGGTGGCTGTTGCGTACGTTCGCAGCCGAGTCTTTCTCTCTCCCTCAAATCTCACGTGTATCACTTGCGTCTTTCTAAAAATTATTTGGGAATTCTCGAGCCCCCCCCTCTTTCACGACTTCTAATTGATTGTATTTATAGGCAAAGTTTAGGGTTTTGCTTGCAATTACTTCCTATTTTGATTCAAAGAGAATATTGTAATATCTTTGTAATAATATCAATTCATTCAATTTGAATCGTGATAATATCAAGATTGACAAACCAATATTTTCGAACTCGACATTTTCCAATGAAAATTTTAGCTCTTATAATATTCATGGGCTTGGCCAAGAATTTTCTTGAATGCGGGCTTAGTCCAATTTCATTAAGTTCAGAGCCGTTCACTCGAGTCTATCCACCGTTGGTCCAATGCAAATGCAACTAACCTATATGAACCTAAACTATATGCTATGCGATTTTAATATTTTTGTTTAGGGGTTAAAATTTAATCCCTAATTTTCTATACAATTAACCACTAAATGATGCGCCAAAATTTAGGTGTCAACAGTTTCTCAGTCGTTTGGTTGGTCGTAGTTGGTTCAATCCCTTGAATTGACCATGTTTCATGTTTGATGTTTGTCTTGAGCTAGAACTGAGATTTGGCTGGTAAAGTGTACATGTTATAGCCATGCATGGTATTCTCTTGTATGAAATTTGCTATTGATATACTATTGATGCAGATGCGGTAAGTGCCGACTTATGTTAACGATAATCCCCTCATCCTCGCTTGATATTAATAGGTTTACTTGCTAAGTCTCCCCAACTCATCTCCCGTTGTTTCCTTTTTAAGTCCGAAGAATGGTGTCTTCCTCGACCTGATTTGGTAACCTTGTGGAAATGAGAGCCAAAGTGCTCAATGTGATAGATGCCCGAGAAGGCTGAACCTACTGCCGAATCATGATGTATGTGATGGTTGAGGAGGGCCTAATGGACTTGGTGCCTCACCCGTGCATAGCGTGACATGGCTACACTGACGGAGAATGGGTTGGATCCCTACGTGGGTTCAATAGACCTTTTGGCGGTGTAGGTGGGCTGGCTCCGGGGCATGCCACGGGTGGGGTGTAGATTGGCCATGCGGACGGGAAATGGGGAGGAGATGTGGATGAAGTTAGAAGTGAGAAGATGAAGTAGAGGGAATATGATCACCCAAGCTGAGTTTTGCTATTCATAGTTGGCTAAGAACGGATGAACCTCTAGAATATGCATATGAAATATGTAATGCTTGCTATGGCCCGAAGAGCTTGTTAAAATATGTTTGCATACACTGTAAATATAAGGTTTGCTCATGATGCCGCTTGTCTAAATTCCGCTATTGTTCTGAATGTGATTGTCCTGAAATTATGCTTTCACTTGTGTGTAAAGAAAGATAACAATAAACGGAATGTCACGTTAATGACCCCAAGGTGGGGGCGTTACATGACACGTAGCATTGACATGGCAGTGATGATGCAAGCATTATGCCATTAATCTATATGACATGCACATGTTTATTTTTATTATTATTATTTTATATTTTTTATGAAATTCGAAATTAATTAAATTCCCTAATATTAACATGCAATATATCATAAAAATAATCTACTTATATTGTATCTATGTATATATTTTTAGAAAAACAAAATCAATTCAAATCAAATAAAGATAGTAAGAAATAACAATCAAATCGACACGACACCATGTCACACAAGAAATATTACCGATATCCGTTTAAATTTAGAAACAATAGATTGACGAATCATATCTCGGGCATGAAATCGGATTGGCCAATTTTTCCACACAATCGCAAATCGCATCTTGGGCGGGAGACCGGATTGAAGATTTTCCGTGTGATTGCGAATCATATCTTAGGTGAGAGATCAGATTGGCGATTATAGCTCGTTATGAAATTAGGAAACAATTCCTAATTTAAAGACTATCCTGGAATTTTCATGGATATGGTAATAATATTCAAAGATCCAAACAAGATCGCAACTTCACCCAATTAGGCAACAAGATATATGAAAATCGAATTAATGAAAATTCTTACCTAATTTACGATATCACCTGGATAGCGTTTCCAAATTCCAACTTGACGGAATGGCTCGGATTGCTATAGCCGATAGTGGTGTTCATGGTGGACTTGGCTATGTGGTGTCTCGGCCAAAACTTGCGGCAACGCAGTAGCATGGCAGTGCTTTGGAGTTCTTGTAAAACCTACAAAACAGAGTCGAAGTTTGGTGAAGAAACAAAGTAACGCAACACCGATTGGGGTTTTCGTCAGGATTGGTATGTTTGTTGGGGCCACTTGCAGAAGTTAATGGTCTTGGCATTGTCACGGTGGCTTGGGCTCTCAATCGGCTGCTTGGTGCTAGGAATACTCGCTGGGATATTGAGACGTAATGATATTTGAACAGACTGTGCGTGGCAGCTTGTGGAGGGTGCAGCAAGGTGAGGTATCAAGAGCACAGAAGCAAAGCTGCACTTGAATCTAGACTTCGCGTACATGAAGATGAGCTGTTGATGAAGAATTGGCCTTGACTTCGTCCCTCTCTATTGTCCTCTCTTATTTAGAAAGCTGTGGCCCTGCTCCCCTCTTTTTTCCTGTTTTCTTCTGAGCTTGTAAAGAGAGATCCCAAGGTAGGCGTTCTCTCCTTTTCCAATTTTCTTTGCGTAGTCTCTTTCCTCTCAATGGGGCCGAGTATTCAACATGTGTGGCCTCCTTGATTGTGAACTCTAACACATCTATTTATAAGAGTTAGCCAGGGTTATCTTGTAAGAGCCAAGGTATATTATTTCCTAATTCTGATACTCAATTTAGGCAATTTTCTGATTATTTCCTCTAGCTGAATATTCATAGAATAATATGAATTATCTTCCAAGTATATTTTTTAATAATTCAATTATTCCAACTTGCTCTATAAAGCAAATTTTGGCCATGTATGTATTCAATGGGCTTTGACAAACATTTAATCTTTCGGGCTGAGTCCAATCAATTAAGCTCAAAACCATTCACTTAAGTCCATTCGCAGCAGATCCAGTTCAAATGTAACTATATGAGCCTAAATAATAATTTAAATGCTCATAATCTATATGCAATTTAACTAAATTTTTTAGGGATCAGGATTGATCTCTAATTTTTTTATGCAACGAACAACTAACTGGATCACCAAAATTTATGTGTCAACAATAGAACTTGGCAATGGAATTTTTTTTTCCATCACATATACGATAGTTTTGATCCCCATTAGGAAAAAATATCACATGGTTCATATGTATATATGATATACAGATGAGCATGAGTAGGATATATCATAGATATATATGTATGGTAGTGTACCTCAATGTATAACTTGTGTGTGTATGTCTGTAGAAGAGAGCATGGAGGAGGATGGGAAAAGCCATAGAATCTATGGTCTGGAGAAGGGGTATGGCTAAAAGACTATGAATTTGAATTTGATCGCACGCTCATCGGTGTAGAGATTTGTATTATATTTATAGTATATACATGAGGGGGAGAATCACAATTGACAAGATTTTATAAAAGGTAAGAATCTACAATATTAGCACAAATTGTAAAAAATTTGTTCTATCAACGAGATTGGCATAGATTGTAGAAGATTGACGCTATCAACGGGATTTGTAGAGATTGCTCTATCATAAGAGATTTGCTCTATCACACCCCCTCAAGTGAAACGGTAGCAGAGTCACCGTGAGCTTGTCGCGTAAAATAAGAAATCGGGATATGGATAGAGGTTTTTTCATGACATCAGCCGTTTGCACCCGAGTAGGAATGAAGCAAACTTCCAACTGCTTCTTGCTGATCAAATCACTAACAAAATGATAGTCAATTTTCACGTGCTTGGTTCGTGCATGGAAGATGGGATTTGCAGCCAGATCGATTGCCCCTACATTATCACAAAGAACAAAGGGTGATTAATGGAGAGTGTATCGAAGATCTCGAACGACTTGTAACAGCAATAGTAATTCAGAGGCTACATTAGCCACCTTTTTGTATTCAGATTCAGTGTTGGACTGAGCAATGGTTGGTTGCTTTTTTAGAACTCCAGGAAACCAAGTTGGGACCAAAATAAATGTAATAACCACTAGTAGACTTTCGATCATCAGGGCAGCTGACCCAATCAGCATTTGTAAACGCAATGAAGGTTTGTTGGTGCATAGGTCGCAAGATAATCCCATGATGAATGGTAGCTTTGAGATAGCGTAAAATCCATTTGACAGCCAAACAATGATCGATAGTTGGATAATGCATAATTTGGCACACTTTATTGACAACAAATGATAGATCTGGCCTGGTAAGGGTGAGGTATTGCAGTGCCCCAACTATACTCCGATATGTGGAGGCATCAGTTAGTGGTTCACCACTTCGTTTTGACAACTTAGAAACTGAGGGAACCATAAGCAATGAGCAAGGTTTTGCATCAGCCATGCCTATACGAGTGAGAAGAGTAGTGGCGTACTTGGATTGAGTAAGAGACAACCCATTAGAGGACCTATGGGTTTCAATGCCAAGAAAGTAGGATAAATTTGCCAAATCAATGATTGCAAACTTAGTGTTAAGTTAAGTGATTAATTCGGTGATAAAGGAGGTAGAGCTTCTAGTAATGATAATACTATCAACATAGATGAAAAGAAGTAGAATGTGGTTAGATCTATGCTGAATGAATAATGAAGAGTCAATAGTGGAGGCCGCAAATCCGATAGTTAATAGGTATGAGCTTAGCCGAGAAAACCAGGCCCTTGGAGCTTGTTTTAGCCCATATAGAGCTTTCCGAAGACGACATACATGGCCAGGATAACGTGAATCAACAAATCCTTAGGGCTACTTCATGTAGACTTCTTCTTTAATGGTGTCGTGAAGAAATGCATTCTTGATGTCCAATTGGCGTAGAGACTAGTTATATGTAACAGCTAAGGAGAGAACAACTCGAATCATTGTCGATTTGATAACTAGAGTGAAAGTTTCATCATAGTCCAAGCCAGCCTGTTGAGTAAAGCCCTTTGCAATGAGTCGTGCTTTGTATCTATCAATGGAGCCATCAGCCTTGGTTTTTGCAATTGACCACATTCATGGAAGGGTGATGAGGAACTAGTCTCCAAGTGTCATTTTGAATGAGAGCATTAAATGCACTAGTCATAGCTTGTTGCCTATTAGGGTCTTTGTTTGCAACGGAAAAACAAGTGGGTTCACTTGGTGTCAGGCTTGAGTGAAAACAAGAACACTATGGGTGCTTAGTGGAGAGAAAATACTTTGGTTTACGGATGTTATTTTTTAGATGAGTGACCATTGGATGGGTAGAAGTTAGCAATTGAGGTTGAGAAGATGGTAAGGGTGGAGCTTCTAGTGAAGATGATTCACATGGAATTGTGAAAGTGGCTGATTGTTGAGGTTGTGATGAGGAGTTGCCCATGATATTAGATGAACTTAACGGAATAGATGTAGTAGTGGACACCCCCTAAAGTTGTGGGGGCTTAATAGTGGAATAACCAATGCAAACAGGGGCACTTAGCGATGGTAAGGACAATTGACCAGACTATGATTTAGCAAATGGGAACAAGTGCTCCTGGAAAACCACATGGAGAGATATATATTTGGCCAGTGTTACGATGCAAACAACAATAGCCACAATGATGAGGAGAGTAGCCCATGAAAATACATTCATTGTTCTGTCATCAAGTTTATGGCGAGTATAAGGGCGCAGCCAAGGGTAGCAGGCACATCCAAAAACATGCAACTGTAGATAATCGGGTTTCTAGCCAAACAATTTTTCATAAGGAGACAATCCACCCAACACCATTGTAGGCATGCAATTAATTAGAAAGACCGCAGTGAGGAAAACATCAGTCCAATATGGACGAGGAACAAAAGCTTCGGTAAGCAATGTGATGCTAGTTTCTACAACGTGATGGTGTTTGCGCTCAGCCCGACCATTTTGTTCCAGCGTGTGCAGGCATGAGAGATGGTGTAGGATGCCATGAAGATAAAGACAAGGATCAAATTTCTTAAACTCACCACCTCCATCGGTTTGAAGGGTCTTGATTTTACAGTTGAAATATTTTTCCACTTTGAGATTTAAAATACACAAAAGTAGATAGAGCATAAGATTTCACAGTAAGTGGAAAAAGCCATGTGTATCCACTGTAAGCATCAATAAAAATGATGTAATAATGAAAACCATTCATTGACGTAATGGGAGATGGTCTCCATAGATCATAATAAAGTATTTCCAAAGGAGCATTACAAGTGATTAATGATCTAGTAAAGGAAAGACGATGTGACTTGCCCAAGTGACATGATTCACAAAATCTAGATGAGGAAGAAGCAGATATCGGTAGGCCATGCTTTGAAATAACTGAAGAAATAACGTGAGCAGTCGGATGACCCAAGTGCACTCATGCCAAATAGAAACAGAAACTCGTTCATCATTGAAGCAGGATGGAGATGGCGATGATTTATTGGATTGTAGAGGATCCTTATTGGTGGTACGTGCATTATTAAGACAATAGAGTAGGATGAAATTCAAAATACCACATCGCTGTCCTTGGTAAATTGAGAAACAGATAATAGATTCATCTTGACAGATTAAACATGATAAACAGCTCAAAAATTAAAAGAACGGGTTGAAGAATGTAAGATGGAAGAACCAATATGTGATGTTTGCAAACCTAACCCATTTGCTGTGTGGATTTGATCGGTGCCAAAATAGTCGTTTCGAATGATCAAATTTGCCATATCGATCGTAAGATGATGAGTGGCACCAGAGTCTAGGTGCCAATATGGATCAAATGACTCATTAGTTGAAGAGGCACCCATCGTAGATGGAGAGCTGGTATTGGCTTTATAGCCAGGATTAAATCGCTGGTAGCATTGGAGAGCAGAGTGACGTGTACGATTACAAACCTGACAGATAATTTGAGAATAAGAGTAAGCTCCAAAATTGCGACCATGGCCTCGGCCACGTCCTTGACCATTGAAGGGAGTATTCAGGGCATCAGATGTTTTTACTACAGCATTCACATTTGGAGAAGACTCTATTGGAAATTCAGTGGTACGACTTTGAAGATAACTTCCTGACTGTAAAGAAGGCCAAGGAAGTCATCAAGAGGTAATGGATCAAAATTAGATGTAATTGAGGTAACGAATGCATCATACTCCGAACCCAGGCCACCGAGGATGCTAAGAACTAATTGGGAATTAGAGATGGGATGAGCAGCCGCAGAAAGATGATCTGCAATGTTCCTGGCTTTTTGAACAAATGCTTCCATGGAAAGAGAGCCCTTCTTTAGAGATCGAAGTTGATACTCTAATTGCATTATGCGAGCTTGAGATTGAGGAGCATAAAGTTTCTCAAGCAAAGTCCAAACATCATGAGACGTCTCAAGACCGACAATGTGTGAGAAAACCGATTCAGTAAGAGTAGAGAGGATGCAGCATAAGATAAGCTGATCTTGATAATTCCATGCAGTATGATCCCGGTTGTTGATCACAGTACTATCAACAGTAGTGATAGTGGGTGCCGGACAAGGATACGAGCCATCCACAAATTGAAGATACCCATGAAGACGAAATAAAGGAAGAAATTGTGTTCGCCACAGAAGGTAGTTGTTGCGATCTAACTTGATTTGGAGAACATGAGATAGATTGCCAAGAGCAAAGGGTGGTTGGGAGGGGGCCAACAAGGATGTAGAGCTAGCAGCGGTGATGGTGGTAATGGTGTTAGAGGATGTGGAAGAAGAAGCTATGATACCATGAACGAGTATGAATCTGAATTTGATCGCACACTCATCGGTGTGGAGATTTGTATTATATTTATAGTACATACATGAGGGGGAGAATCACAATTGAAAATATTTTACAAAAGGTAAGAATCTACAATATTAGCACAAATTGTAAAAGATTTGCTCTATCAATGGGATTGGCACAGATTGCAGAAGATTGACGTTATCAACGGGATTTGCACAAATTACGGAAGATTGCTCTATCATGAGAGATTTGCTCTATCAATGGCAGTGGCCATGGCCACGACCATGAACCCACTAGCAATCATGAGGACAAATACGACCACGAACACAACGATGATGACAATCATGGGACCATCACAATCACGAACCAGACGACAAGCATGAGCATGGCCATGGCAATGGCCATGGTGGTCATGGGAAAGAACCTGGCTTCGAAGGCAACCCATGGAAGTGAAGACGGCGAGCGATTAATAAATGGAAGCTTCCAGCTTTAATATGCTGCTCCTAGTACGTACTCCTGTGTGTTATATATGGAATGTGTGTGAGTGATTGATAAATGGAAGCTTCCAGCTTTATGTGTCAACGAAGATGATATTCCCACTGGCTCACCTGAGCAAGTGAGCATATAAAGCTCCAGCTTCATATGTCAATTGAAGTGTCTTATGTACATGCTGTATCTATTTCCCAATAGGCAAGCTAGCTTACCATTTTAGGAGGACTTTACTTAATGGCTGGTCGAGATTTCGGTTTTTTTCTTCTTCTTCTTTTTGTTTATTCTCGAAAGATGAGCGTGGATCGAAGCTTAATTTAGTCCCTACTGGCATGAGATCCATAAGTATTTACTCCCTTCTGTCACAAGCCCATGTAAACAAGTTTGGCAGGAGAGTTTTTTAGGTATATTTGAAGTACGATGTAAACGGTCCAACATGTACATAAGTGGTACTCGAATATATCAAAGTTAAATGGACACACGAATTTGAAAATCACCCTATTTTGAGTTTAAAGGGTCAACTTCACATAATATATGATTTCATATTAAACTTTCTTTGCAACAGCTCCTCTCCCGCTCCCCTCGCCGCCACACCCCCCCCCCCCCCCCCCCAACCTCTTATTTCCTTTATGAATAAACTCTCCCGCTCCTCTCACTTAGTTAGACCTGTCACTACATGTTCGAATCCTTCAGGAAAAAGAAAAGTTTCACGTCTGCCTTCGCATGTTGCTTCCAAATAATACTTTGCCATTTTAGATCACCGTTAATTAATTACCTAATTCTTGAAATAACTAAGAAACAAACGTGACTTCATCGATCGTAGTCATTGATGCAGAGTCTATTAGTGAAGCGATTTTGGACCTGTTGGACAGGCATAAGTCTAAACGGAAGGCGAAACAATGATGTGACTGGAATCAGCGGACCCGGTTGACGACATCGAATTGGGCTCAAATTCGGTCGTTTTAAGCGAAACGGCGTTTTGAACAAAATCACGCCTTTGGTTGTGACTGATGATGGATTTTAGCGATTTGGGATCTTTTACATGGGTTTTTCTATTTTTTAATAATTTTTTATGGGTTTTAATTTTAAGGGTAGTTTTGTAATTTTGATTTTTATAATCCTAGTAGGGTTTGGTTTAGGGTATTTTATGTTTTATAATCCTAGTAGGGTTTGGTTTAGAGATATATAAGCTTGTTTTAGGGTTCTTTTTGAAGAACAAAATATTATCATCAATATTGAATTTCGATATTTTGTTTTTCTAAGTAAGGTTTTACTTGAATTATTCGCTGAACGCTGCGTCAGGTGGTATCAAAGCCTATGGTGACTGGTGGTGGTCTTCATGACGATGCTTAGGAGACTGGAGCCCCAACCCTTGGGGATGGCACATTGCAACGTTTGGAGCAGCGTTTAATGGAACGCTTGGATCAGCAACTCAATCAAAGTCTTCATCATTTCGAAGAACGATTTGACGAGTTAACAGATCAGTTCGAAGGTCTTGACGTTGATGTGAACTGGAATCGGCGAAACGATAGAAGGCCAGGTGCAAATCTTGCTCACAGTGATCCTGTTGATAGGCCTGTTCCTATCCGCAGGTTAAATAGCCCTATGTTTTCAGAGAGTTCGGAAGAAAAAAAAAACGATTATTTTGATGCGAAACGTGCTGATTATGGCAACAGATATTGTCATGGAGGATTTCAAAGAGGATATGATCGGCGAAATGGTAGACGATGTTACGATGATCGTGAAGGTAACGACTTTAAATTGAAAGTCGATATTCCTAATTTTAATGGAAGTCTGGGCATAGAAGAATTTATGGATTAGATTGCTGATATAAATAGATTTTTCAATTATATAGAGACTCCTGATGAGAAAATGGTACGATTAGTAGCCTGTAGATTAAAGGGGGGTGCGTCTGCATGGTAAGAGAGATTACAGAATATGAGGGAACGAGAAGGGCAAGAGAGAATTCAAACTTGGACTAGAATGATCGGCGAAATGGAGGATTTCAAAGAGGATATGATCGGCGAAATGGTAGACGATGTTACGATGATCGTGAAGGTAACGACTTTAAATTGAAAGTCGATATTCCTAATTTTAATGGAAGTCTGGGCATAGAAGAATTTATGGATTAGATTGCTGATATAAATAGATTTTTCAATTATATAGAGACTCCTGATGAGAAAATGGTACGATTAGTAGCCTGTAGATTAAAGGGGGGTGCGTCTGCATGGTAAGAGAGATTACAGAATATGAGGGAACGAGAAGGGCAAGAGAGAATTCAAACTTGGACTAGAATGAGAAGGCTGTTGAAGCAGTAATTCCTTTTACTCGACTATGAACAGATTATGTTCCAACAGTACGAACATTGCTAGCAGGGCAATCGGACTGTGCATGAGTATACGGCCGAATTTATGAGATTGGTGGAGCGAAATAATTTATCAGAGACAGAGGGACAGTAGGTGGCCAGATATCTTGATGGTTTGAAACCTTTCATTAGAGATAAAATTGGGGTGCAATTTCTACGAAATTTAATGCAGCAAGACATGGGAAGAGAAGGCTACAAAAATTATCAAAGTAGCAGTTTGAGCAGTTCAGTAGAGAAGAGCAGTTTCAGTAATTACTTTAACGCAATGCGAAATTAGGAAGATAAGGCGATAGAAAAACGCCCTATGAATGAGTCGATGGATAAGGGAATGCAAGCGCAGAAAATTGTGAACCTTAACTCTTATGCTAAACCAGCCGCGATAAAGTGTTACAGGTGTAATCAGCCTGGGCACCGATCTAATGAATGCCCTCAAAGAAAAACCGTAAATGTAGCAGCGAGAGAAGAGGAGGAAGATGGATATTGCTGTGTGCCGGATGGTGAGGACGATGATTTTGAAGATGAAGAAGAGGAGCAAGTAAACTGTATGGTGCGCAGGATGATGTTGGCCTCAAAATAGGAAGATGATTCGCAGCGCCATCAATTATTCCGAACCAGATGCACAATTCTAGGAAAGATCTTTGTTGTGGTTATTGATAGTGAAAGTATGGAGAATATTATTGGGAAGGAGGCAGTGAAGAAGTTGGGAATACTCGTGGAGAAGCATCCTAATCCTTATACGTTAAGATGGATTAAATTTGGCGCGGAAAACATTCAGGTGACTGAATGATGTAAAATTATATTTTCCATTAGAAAATATCATAATGAGCTGTATTGTGATGTAATAGACATGTATGTATGTCATATGTTATTTGGGAGACCGTGGCAATTTGACGTAGAGGCTCAGCATTCAAGAAGGAGCAATTGGTATAACCTCGTGAATGATGGAGTAAAGTATACGTTGTTGCCACTAAAGAACAAAGGAAAATAATCTACTGAAAATAATCTCTTTGCCCTTATGAGGAAATTTGAAGCTAAGGTTAAGGGGACCTGACAGATTCATATGCCGGTCGTGAAACAAGTAATTGAGACTGAGGCTAAATCATAAGTGGAGGAGCAGTCAGAAGCAACCGAGCCTTTATTGAAGGAATTTAGCAAATTGATGCTTGAAGAGATTCCAAATGGGTTATCGCCCATACGCAATATTCAGCACCATATAAACTTAATTCCTAGTGTTAGTCTGCCTAATTTACTGCACTACAGGATGAGTCCTAACAAGAGCGAGATTTTAAAAGAGAAGGTGAAAGAGTTGTTGCGAAAGGGGCACATTCAGAATAGCATGAGCCCATGTGCTGTTCCTGTCTTGTTGACTCCTAAGAAAGATGAGAGTTAGCGGATGTGTATAGATAGTAGGGCCATTAATAAGATAACTGTGGATTACAAGTTTCCAATTCCAAGATTGGATGACATACTGGATAGGTTGCACGGTGCTAAGTGGTTTTGAAAACTGGATTTGAAGAATGGATACCATCATATTCGGATTCGGCCAGGAGATGAGTGGAAGACGGCTTTCAAAACAAAGGAGGGATTATACGAATGGTTGATGATGCCTTTCGGATTTTCCAATGCTCCAAGCACTTTCATAAGGCTTATGAATCAAGCTCTGAAATCTTTTATTGGCAAATTTGTTGTAGTTTATTTTGATGATATCCTGATTTATAGTAAGACCTAGGAGGATCATCTATTACACTTAAGGGAGGTGTTGACAACTTTGCATATTAATAAGCTGCATATTAATCTTAAGAAAGTGCAATTTTTTAACTAATAAATTGTTATTTTTTAGATTTATTATTACTACTGAAGGAATAGAGGTAGATGAGGGGAATATAAGAGCAATCAGAGAGTGGCTGACTCCTAAAACAATTTCTGACGTTAGGAGTTTTCATGTGTTGGCTACTTTTTATCGGCGATTTATTAAGAATTTTAGTACTATCACAGCCCCAATTACTGAATGTATGAAGAAAGACAAATTTCTATAGGAAGAGGAAGCTAAGAATAGTTTTGCTATTTTAAAGAAGAAGTTATGTACTGCACATGTTCTTGTCTTACCTGATTTTAATAAACTTTTTAAAGTGGACTGTGATGCTAATGGAGTTGGTATATGAGCTGTTTTATCTCAAGAGCATAGACCAATTTGCTATTTCAGTGAGAAGCGTAGTGAGGTGAGACAGAAGTGGAGCACTTATGACAAATAATTTTATTCTATCATAAGGGCTTTGAAGACCTAAGAGCATTATCTGATTGAGAAAGAATTCATCCTTTATTCTGATCATGAAGTTTTGAAGTATTTAAATAGTCAGAGGAGGATTAATAAAGATATGTATGCGCAATGGTGATGATTTTTGCAAAAATTTCCTTTCAGATTATAGCACAAGTTAGGTGTGCATAATGTCGTAGCAGATGCATTGACTATGAGAGCTGGTTTGTTGGTTGTATTAAACCAAGACATCTTGGGGTTTGAGCAGTTGAAAGATCGTTATGCAGATGATGATGACTTTAGGCAAATTTGGAAGTCATGTGTTGCTGGTCAACCTATGTAAGAATTTTATATGCAGAATGGCTATTTGATGCGTAGCAACCAGTTTTGCCTTCCTCGAACATTATTACGAGAGAAGATTATTCATGATTTACATAATGGTGGAGTAGCTGCACATCTGGATTGTGATAAAACTATTGCTGCAATCTGAGAGCGATTTTACTGGCCCCAGTTGCGTAGAGATGTCAGTAGGTACATACAAAAGTGTTATGTTTGCCAGACTGCTAAAGGGAAATCTAATAATACAGGTTTATATATACCATTACCTACTCCACTAGCCCCAATTGCGTAAACATGTCAGTAGGTACGTACAAAAGTGTTATGTTTGCCAGACTGCTAAAGGGAAATCTAATAATACTGGTTTATATATGCCATTACCTGCTCCTGACAATATATGGGAAGATCTATTCATGGATTTTATGCTTGGTTTACCATGGATACAAAGAAGCGTGGATTTTGTTTTCGTTGTAGTTGACAAATTTTCCAAGATGGCGTACTTCATTCTTTGTAGGAAAACTTCTAATGCAGTAAGTGTGGCCAAATTATTCTTTAAGGAAATGGTTCGTTTGCATGGTGTGTCCAAGTCTATTACCTCAGATAGGGATAGTAAATTTCTAGGGCATTTTTGGCGGACTTTATGGAAGCTGTTTGATTCATCTTTGAATTTCAGTAGCACTGCTCACCCGCAGACTGATGGGCAAATAGAGGTGGTTAATAGAACTCTAGGAAACTTAATTTGAAACATTTGTGGAGATAAGCCAAAGTAATGAGATGTTGCTTTATCACAAGCAGAGTTTGCTTATAATAATGCAGTTCATAGTTTTATTGGTAGGTTGCTTTTTTCTGTTGTTTATACAAGGTGCCTCAGCATACTCTGGATTTGATATAGTTGCCTAAGCACACGGATAAAAGTGTAACAGTGAATCATATGACTAAATAGATTGTGGATGTGCATCATGAAGTCAAACAGAAGCTAGAGGAAGCTAATAAGAAGTATAAAGCTACAGCAGATAAGCACAGGTAAAAGCAGGTGTTTACGGTAAGTGATCAGGTCATGATTTTTCTTCGTAAAGAGCGATTATCGGTTTGATCTTATAGCAAATTGCAGCAAAAGAAGTATGGGCCTTACACTGTCAGCAAGAAAATCAATAATAATGCTTATGTTATAGACCTTTCATATAGTATAGGCATATCTAACACTTTCAATGTTGCTGATTTATCACCGTTTCATGAGTCCGCATAGCCGTTATATCCAAATCCTGATTTTAACTCGTGGACAAATTCTTTTCAAGTGGAGGAGAATGATGCAAAATCTATTAGTGAAGCGTTTCTGTACCGGTTGGACAGGTAGAAGTTCAAATGGAAGGCGAAACAGTGATGCGACTAGAACCGGCAGACCCGGTTAACAACATCATATTGGGTTCAAATTCAGTTGTTTTAAGCGAAACGGCGTTCTGAACAAAACTCATGCCTTTGGCCTTGACTAACAATGGATTTTAGCAATTCGGAATCGTTTACATAGGTTTTTCTATTTTTTAATAATTTTTTATAGATTTTAATTTTAAGGGCAGTTTTGTAATTTTGATATTTTATAATCCTAGTAGGGTTTGGTTTAGGGTATTTTATGTTTTATAATCCTAGTAGGGTTTGGTTTAGAAATATATAAGCTGGTTTTAGGGTTCTTTTTTAAGAACAGAACATTATTATCAATATTGAATTTCGAGATTTCTTTCTCTAAGCAAGGTTTTGCTTGAATTATTCTCTGAACGCTGTGTCAGTCATACTCCATATGCGAGATACAGTAGTTAAACAGACATGACTCATACTGATCCAAATAAAGTGGCAAAAGAGTTGAAGAGAAAAAGGTTTCACTTTTTCACTGGTTAAGAGAGACGGGTTTCAAAACATAATTGTGCTTAGATGGAGAGAAAGAGACGGAGGAAAATGATTAGGAGGGATTATGATAGATTAGGAGGAATACTACCACTATAAAAAAATATGAATTTTGCGACGGGGAATTTTTCGTCACTAATTTACGACGAACTTTGCGACGGATTTATAAATCCGTCGCAAATTAGCGACGAAAATTTTCCATCGCTAATTTGTGATAAAAAAAAAATTTGTCGCTAATTTGCAACGAAAAATTATTTGTCCCTAATTTGTAATAGAATTTGTGATGAAAAAAAATTCATCACTAATTTGCTATGAAAATAATTCGTCGCTAATTAGCCACGGATTTAGTGACGAAAATTATTCATTGCTAATTTGTGACGAAAAATTTTCCGTGGCTAATTTGCGACGGAATTAGCCATGAATTTTTTTTTCATCATAAATATGGGACAAAAGAAAAATTCGTAGCTAATTCCGTTGCAAATTAGCCACGGAAAATTTTTCGTCGCAAATTAACGACGAACTTTTTTTCGTTGCTAAATCCGTGGCTAAATTAGCCACAAATTTAGCAACGAAAATAAACTCTCGCTTCACTTTCCTGATTATTTTTAATTTCGTTGCTAATTTTGTGGCCAGTTAGCCACGAATTTTAATTCGTGGCTAAATCCGTAGCTAATTAGCCACAAATTTAGCGACGAAAATAAACTCTCACTTCACTTTCCCAAATATTTTTAATTTAGTCGCAAAATCCGTGGCTAATTAGCTATGGATTTAACGACGAAAATAAACTCTCACTTCACTTTCCTGACTATTTTTAATTTCGTCGCTAAATTCGTGGCTAATTATCCACGAATTTAGCGACGGAAATAAACTCTCGTTTCACTTTTCTGACTATTTTTATTTTCATCGCTAAATCCGTAGCTAATTAGCCACGGATTTAGCGACGAAAATAAACTCTTGCTTCACTTTTCCGACTATTTTTTATTTTCGTGGCTAAATCCGTCGCTAATTAGCCACGGACTAAAATCCGTCACAAAATTACACTATAAAAAATAAATTGAGCCACGGAAAATTAGCGACGAACATTTTTGTCTGTTGCTGACGGACAAAGAAGTCCGTTGCTAAAATTTGCGATGGAAAAAGTTGTCCGTTGCAAATTTCGCGTTCCCCGCCCTCACTTCCAATTTCCCCGTCCTCACCTGCACCCGCCATTCTCTCTCTCTGCTGATTCCTCAGATCCTCCTTGCACTCATTGTTCTCCCTGCTTCTCCCTCTTTCGTCTCTCGATCAGATTTGCACTCGCTGTACCCCTCGCTAGAGATAGAACCTACCCCTCGTACAACAGCTTTGATGATGGTGGAGAGGACGCGCTGCCGCAGACGAGGAGGAGGAGCGGCAGCAGTAGCAGCTGGGCCCCGTGTCCCTTCGGGTTCCCCTCTCCGGTGCCGCCATTTCTTTTAGGGTTTCTCGTTCCCTCGGCCCCCTCATGTTTCCCTCCCCCCCCCCCCCCTCCCTTGCTCATCCGAATTGGGGGGCGGGACCGCTGAGCTGGCCTTGAGGTACTTCCCCTTTGGGTGTTCCAGTTGGTGTTTGCTGGATGGGGTCGTCGCGTTCTGTGATTCTTGCACCCGATTGCTGGCTCGTTCGTTTGATTACATGCTCCTCTCGTTCTCTCGGGTGCCTGATTGCCCGATTCTAGCTGCATTCCTGCTCGTTCTCGACTATTTCGGGTTTTTGGTGTTGTAATTCGTGATTTTAGTGCTGGTGTTGCGTGCTGAATTTCAAGCGATGTTTCTGGGTGCGACAGTGGTGTTGCTTGGCTTTTGATTTTCGTATCCAACGGGGTTCTGTTAGCTGAATTACCGGGCTGAGTGTTCAAATTCGGAGCTTTTGCAATGCTCTCGGGGAAGCAAACTTTTTGGTTGTTGGGTCTTGAAATTACACTTTTCTTTACTTGGGAATGTTTTCGGTTCGATTCCATTGAAAGTTCTTACCTATGTCTGTGGTTCCCCAGAGTAGTATTGGTTAAATAGCGGAAGCTTGCAACTTTTGTTATGCTAAGTGACTATTGAGTCGCCTTTGGTAACAAAGCTTTACTTGGTGAAGTCGTTCTGACTTGTAATTCAGTTTGGAATTGGCTCCCCCCTGCTTCAAGTGATTTTGGAGGGTTTAGACCATGGATTTCTCAAAACTTCTAGCACCTTTGATTTTTTTTCCCTTGTTTTTTTGTAATTATAACTAGAAGCTACTGCATTGAAATTAAAAAAAAAAAAAAAACAATGTTACTGTGTTTTTAGGTCTTTATAGTTTGTAAAATGCATCTCTTTGGAAGGTATAAATTACAATTTTAGGTGCATAAACTTCTTGACCAAGCTTTTCTTGAAGTTATGGAGTGTGCTCTGTCAACGAGGTTGGCATCTTATTTTTCCTAAATGATGATAGATAAGCTCTGACATCTGTTTTAATACGGATGATGGTATGGCAGTAAAACACTTATCAGCATGGCAAGCCAACTTTGATTGATGGGGATGTATTAACTTGGTACCCTAACCCAGGAAGAATCTCCTAGGATATTGACTCATGGCTAGGAAGGGCAATCAGCAGAAGAATGGGGTTAGTCGTTCCTCACAAAATGGCAAAAAGAAGAGTTCAGAAACACATCAAGAAAGAAGAGAAGCTACTGACGTGAAGATTCCTCCTAAAGAGACAATTGTGAACAGTCATCACTCGAGCAACACGGCGGTTGAGAGCATGAGTCAAGGAACTGGGAAACTAATGAGTATGGGTAAACAAGGGACAGATGCAGCTTAGGGATTAGAGCACCCTATTCTGTCTGGGGAATCTTCAGGGGATTATATTCAAAAATGCATCTCCTATGGGCATGTCCCACGAGAGAGAACAAGGTGGACTACATTGTGATAATAATTGTCAAAATAGCCGAAAAGGTGGCCTTGGCCGCAAGCTGAATGGGCATGTCCGTCGCTAATTTTCACAGCTATCGCTATGGTCGGCATGATAAAGTTTCTTGTGGTCTCGGAAAGTCACTCATCACTTTTTTCCTTTTAGGTCGAAAAGTCACTCATCACTTCACAAACTACTTTTATTGACTTCCTATTGTATTGCTGGTTCAAGTTATCCTTTCCCATCCTAACATGACCTGTTACCCTGGATCCATTCATGTTTGTATGTCAATATTTCATCCTGAACTGAGCTTATAAATATGTGCAACTCCTCCTTCTTCCTGTCAAAGTAGAAGAAATCAAAATAAGCATAGAGTATTACCTGTTGTCACTTGCAAACTCCTCGGGGCCACATGGTATTGTTGCTGGATTTTATCTAGTAAGATACACATCCTCTTTTGTCTATGTTCCTAGAATTCATTCCTCAGTTGCTCTTTCTGAAATGTTCAAAATAACTCTATTAAGCACACTTTGCTTTTGCTGCATTCCTTTTTACTGACTGAAGTTTGCATTCAGTCAAGTGCTAGCTGTTCTTGTGGGTATTCTTGTGGGGTTTGCCGCTACACTTTTGCTGCTTGCACTTTGTGGCACTGTCTTCTTGTGGTTTTATGGAAGTTTTTGGACAACAGCTCTTGTAATCATCCTTGCAGGTAATGGCTTCGAGGCTTTCTCTTAAAGACTTAACTCGATGTCTGCTATTAATGTGCTTTTGAGTTTGTAAGCTTGCTTAGATCCAATATTCTTGTACATGCAGGTATATCATTCACATTGAGCCATGAACGCCTTGCACTTTTCATATCAACGATCTATGTCGTGTACAGTCATTACGTATCCCTTAGAAGCTGAATATATTAACATTTAATGTGGAAACAATGTCACTAATTTTGTGTCTAATTCCAGACAATTTATATTTTGTAGAAGAACAGCTTTGAGTAATTCTGCATAAGTTATGCAAATGAGAGGTTGTAACAACATTTCAACCAGCATTTGTTAAAATTGGAGCAAGAAATGAGCATCTCACATGGACCGTGTCTTTAGTTTTGTTCAATATTTGTATGATGGTTGTTGTCGCTAAAAGCATGATATTCTTTTTTGATTCATTTCTGTCGTCACTATTTATTGTGGAAAGATTAGTTATTGTGCAAGATTATTTATTCTCTCATTATGTGTACTATAAAGAAAAAATATTTATGTCATTCTTGTGGAAAATGTAGATGAATGTATTTCATTTTTCATATTATTATAATATTTTGATGCTATTAAGTGTTTAATCAATGTTAAATATAAATTTCAAAAATTAATTTTTCTTTTAATTAGGTTTAAAATCAAAAAATAAAATAAATGATTTTATCGTATGATCACAAATTACAAAAGTTCGTTGCAAAGTTCGTCGTTAAAGAATTAATAAAAAAATCGTCGCTAAATTTGTTCATGAATAATGTTCATGGCAAAAGTAAAAAAATTTGGTGGCAATTTTAGGGATGAATTTTGCAACGAATAAAGTTTGTGGCTAATTTGCGACGAATTTTGCGACGGATAAAGTTCGTGGCTAATTTGTGATGAATTTTTTTCTGTTGCAATTTTGCGACGGAAATTGAAATTTTCCGTCACAAAAATTTGCAACGAACTATTAGCGACGGAATTTTTTCCGTCGCTAATTTCGTCGCAAATTCGATTTGCGATGGATTTTGCCAAATTTTTCGTTGCAAAATTCGTCGCTAATCCCTTGTTTTTTTGTAGTGTACCTTTCCACATATACAATTTCATTGGATCATGTAGTTTTACCAATAATTTGTTTTCATTACATAATGATGCAATTATTTAGATATAAAACAATTTTGCTTAATCTTTCAACTTCCGATTTCTTGCGCACACACAATGCGTGTGCATGTTTGTCGGTCGTCTGAAAAGATAAGCGTTACCGTGCCCTTAATAGTACCAAAAAGACAATACTTGTAACGATGCAGGTATGCATGTCTGAAATTGATTAACAGTAATCTGCTATCACCGTGAGATTGATAACAAAATAATGTTCAGAACCCTTAAACAAGTTCAAGCAATGAAAATTTGATTCTTAATCCATGAACGTAAAATAAAGAAGTTTACGTGCGTGTTCATATGTGTGCGCCTACACAATTCCTTGCGCAAAGGTGGTAAACCGTGGAGCGATAGACGACCTAAACTGTAAACCGAGTTCACCACATCCCTCGAGGCTCAAATTTCCCACTGAAGCTTACTTAAATGACTCGAGTCGATCTCATTCTCGATGCTGAAATAAGAAAATTTCGGGACCAAACGTCGAGCTTCTTTTTCGTCTTAATGTGTCAATGTCAAGATCCTCGAATGCATCCTAATAGCCTTGGAAACATTATTATCCACGACTTTATATAAGACTGTACGAAACTATCTCACCAGAAATTTTTTGCAGGCTAAGGCAATCACTTGCTGAGTTGTTAGGTAAATCCAAATTATGTTTAATGCAAAAGACGATCCTCTTATTAAAAAGGTAGATCTTACAAAAATGTGTCGGGTTAATAGGCTACGCTAAGCTCGATTAAGGTGACCTTACCGTGCAAGTTCAATTATCATAGTCATCATCACTTGAAGCAAACTCAAGTTCTTTGGTTCACTGCCTTCAGGTACACTAAGGAATGGCTTCCTCTAGGGTTTTTCTGCTCTGCAGCCTCGTCTTCGCCGTGCTTCTTCTCGTCTCCTCTTACAAGGCCACGGCTGGCAAGCTTGTCGAGGCGACTAATTCATCTCGTAAGTTTCACTCCACTTCATCCATCTTCTCTGTATATACATACTTCGTATATACAATGCGTTGAACTTTTTGTGCATGTATGTAAGAGAGCATGAAGGAATATGGACATAGGAAAGGCCCTGGAACCCTTGGGAAGGGGTACCGCGGCAGCGCCCATGTACGTCCATCATGACAATGATGATGACGATGACCACCATGATCATGGCCATGACCACGGGCACGGTGGCCATGGCAGCCCCGACGATCCTGGCAAGGAGCATTGTCACGACGGCCACCCAGAAGAAGTAATTGAAAAAGCCGGAAATAACTAGAAAATTACGGAAGTGCAATACGTGCGCTTCTCCTAGCTAGTACAGTGTGTAACAGAGAGTGTGTGACTAATTAATCTCCGAGCACTCTATACGTCAAGAAGGATGATATTGCCAATAGGCAGGTCTGAAACTAAGCAAGAAGCCAGTAACCCACTGTTTAGTTGTCATAGGTACTTTCATGTTCTGTTGCATATATATTCTATGGAAAAAAAAGCATATTATTTGAAACATCTCGCAGAATCACAGTACTTCCCTACGATGCGAACATGTAATCGCGTAAAAGAATTGAGAAGAAAAGAAAAGAATTAAAATCTGACTTGCGACGAAATTACTACATAGAAATATACATCTATATTTGGTTCAAAGCCACTTATAATTATCAGTTTCCCTGTAAGCCGCGAATGTAGACTAAGGGGATGAACAAATAGTATTAATTAGCTAATATGGAAGATGTGCTTGAAAGGCATGCGAGCAAACGGAGAATCGTCTCTGTAATCCCTCCAAGTAGATTGGACGTTCAACTTCCGTCCCCCTTGACTCATCGAGAGTGAGCATCTCCATCGGCTCATCCAACCCTCTCGCCCTAGAAGTAATACCGCTTGACAGGTCTTCCAACGAACGCAAAGACGGCGACGTGTAAATGCGCAGTACGGCTAAAATTGACCTTGTTCGGTCCAGTGCCAACATGATGTCTTCCAGGATCTGCTCGTCTGCGGGGACGGGGAAATTGGCCAGGTGCGGGTATATAGCTCCGGTGACCGTGTGGTACCTGTCGACCTCGATCCTACCTCGAGCAACGTCAAGCAAGATTGTGTTAATTTGGTTCGTTCAATAGTTGACATGGTCGCACGATGCCCAAGTCCGTTGAGCGCCAATGCTACGTCTTCCAGGATCTCCTCGTGCTCGTCCTTGTGGACGGGGAAATTGGCCAGGTGCGGGTATATAGCCCCCGTGACCGTGGGGTACCCGTCGAGCAACGTCAAGCAAGATTGTGCAAGACCAGTGTGACTTCGACCTCTAAGTAGGCCAAATTTATTATGATCCAACATCGACGACAGGAACATCCGAATATGCAAGACCATGCACAAAGTACCCGTTTTAATAACATGAATGGGGCTAGCTATTGGATCCCTATTTTGCTTGATCATATCTGTTCATTGCGATTATTTCTGTAACATTCCGTATGTTACGAGAAAGTATTCGTTATAGGCTGACGTGGTATGCATTCTTGTACCGAAATCCAATCAATAATTGATACCTTTCTGCAAAGTGGCAAGCAAATAAAAAAAATAAAAACCAGCCTTCTTTTTTCTCTCTGCTTCATTTTCGATCCACGACCAACTTCTCCATCACTGATACCAAGCCGACCACTGCTGCATGTTCATGGCCGAGCCACCCCTTCGTGGCTCACAGTCGTTGCCGTCCATGGCCAAGCCACACACTTTGTTGCAGCTCGTCCATTTGCTGCACCAGAGCAGGGCAAAAAAGAAAAGAAAGAAAGATGTTCCCACACTGCTGCGACTGGAGAAAGATGCCGGCACTTCCCACAAACTTTTGGACTAAGAGGAAAAGCCCATCTCCAAGTCTTTTTTGGGGGTTCAAGAGGAGTGCAAGTCTCGACTTAGAAGGTGTCCAAAGGAAAATCTTGATTTGCTCATTCCCACTTTTGTCGAGAAGCAATTCGACTGGTTTAGCTCCGAATCCGAAAAAAGGAACCTTCTATTACGTTGCCAGATCTGATCAACACGAGCCATGACCGGAGTTCGTCCATCCACCGACAACAACCACGGCAGGCAACGAAGTTCAGATCTGATCTCCGTGACTTCAGATCTGGGCGACCGAATTTGATCTGCGGCAACTGAGGAGGAGGGAGGGAACTCCAGCGACCATGGACGAGGATGGCTGCAAGCAACGACGAAGCTAGTGGCTCAGCCCTGGACACCCAGAAGTGATCAGCATTGACGCGGTGCCGGCAATCCGCTGGTGACTGGATAGAGGAGCTGATCGCGGAGGGAAATAAAAGAGAAGTTGATTTTTAATTTTTTTTATTCATTTGCCACGTCATGAATGAGTGCCAATTTCTAATTGAATTTGAAACAAAAGCACATGTCACGTCAACCTATGACGTGGCACTGCTGCGTAACCACTGATTACGATACTTCATTGTATGTTGCCTTTCCTTCAACAAACAAAGATCGAGGTGGGCTTAGAGAGTGCTTTTGAAATCTGGAAATTGGAGGACTCTAAAGAAAGGGACATATGCAGGACAATACCGGGAATAAAGTTGGGACGGAAGTTTCCCATAAAGAGTACCTCTTTTGGATCGTTGCAACTTGCATTCTATTTTGCTATTGAGTCCTCAAATTTCATTATATTTTCACAGTCCTCGAACTTATGCTGTTTGTCATTTTATCCTTCCTTTTTATTTCATTTTCCGTCGCTTCAAAGGAATGTGCATCTACCATGGAGCATATCTCAGAAGCCAAATTCTAGTTTGACAAGTTATTTGACAACCTAGTTTTATGAGCTAGGCTACTATGCCACGAGGGCATCATGTCCACAAATTTCATGACCGCTTGATCATTACTCTCAATCGTGGGTGATTAATGGCTGAAATCCAATGGTGATGATCCGATGATTCTAGTTATAAGGATGTGTTGCTTTCGTGATATAATAGTCTGATTCGAGTTCTACATTATACAAAAGAGTTGTCATACAGTCTTTGACAAAATGGATCGAAAAGGTTGTCCGAAAACTCGCGACGGCAGAAATGTAACTTAATAAAGTTTCACGAGCAAACATTTTTTATTAGTGAGAGCTGGAATTCGCGTCGGTCAAAGAGCAAATCATTTTTCTATACGATAATCATGCTACACCGCACTAACACATCATATAATCTTCCCTCATTGCATGAACCGATAGACAAAAAAAAATGCATCATTGGGGAAAAAAGACGGCATCCATAATTATGATCAATAGGAAGAGGAGTATCAAAAAGAAGGTTATGATGAGCATCTATTTGGATAAATATTGTATGGAATCATCCCATGTGGATGTGCGGATGTAGCGAAAGTCAAGTATAATCAATTACATTGTGAAATATATACACTCTGGAAAGATTGTGTTTTCTTAAAGACTAATGTCAATTTTGCCCAGTAATTAAGGACCCAATGTTTAAGCTTCGAAATTTTCTGAAATGTGATTAATCGATTTAATAGAGCAACGTTGTATACATTAGATTTGCTACGAATGCCTCAGAACTTCGGCTTCAACCACTGCACCAAAGCCTTGCACTCTCTAATGGCCCTCACGTCCGCCCCATTCCTGATCAGCTGCGGGAAGAACAGCCACATAGCGGTCACCACCACGAACCCCACCGTCAGCGGCGTTGCCACCGCCCTGCTCAGCCTCCACCTCTCCCCCGCCGCCCCCTTCGCTGCCACCTCCACCACCACGCACGCCCCCTGCAGCACGAAGAAGCCCGTCACCTCCCACGTGGGCCTCGCGCGTACCGTGTAGTAGTACAGCAGTTCGTGCATCAGCCCGGACACGAGGAACGCTGCCATGACTGCCGCCGCTGCTGCTGGCCACGCGGCGCCCAAGCGTGGTTCGAGGAACGACTTCAGGGGCCTGTACACGGTGTGCCGCAGGGCGTTGGTCACGGTGAGGTTCCACCTCCTGCCCCAGAAATCTTGGAGCGACGTGGACAGGTAGGGCTCGTCGGAGGGCATCTGGAGCTCGACGCCGAGGACGGCGCGCGCCGCGGCGTTGCTTAGCTCCATGATCATGTCGACGAAGAGATAAAGCATGCACGAATAGAGAACCAGGACCAGCTTCGGGTGCGCCTACAGGCACAGTTGCCCGATTTCAACGCGAATGGAATGATGTCAGTAGCAATTAATTCGAAAACGACAGGAATCGGTGAAATAAACAAAGCTCCCGCAACAACATGAACAGACATCAACATCGATTCTTATTCGAATTTGACACGTGAAACCGAATCAACATGCCCGACCTGCAACAGCAACTTGTCCCGGTGGTCTTGCACGAGGATGGAGACTCCGCAAAGTAGCAATTTTGAGGGGAAATTGAGGGGCAACTTGGGGGTTTGGGGAGATGGGTAGTCTTGTGCTTGCCTGATTTTGACGGGGAAGCACGCGAAGAGGATGAAGAGGAAGAGGGATTTCGATGGGTCGGGATGAGAACCGGGAACGGAGGAGAGGGGGCCTCGGTCGAAGGAGAAGAGGAGGAGCTTGAAGGAGGCAAGCCAGGTGACGAAGAAGGCGGTGACGCCGGTGGGGAGGACGGTGGAGAGCCGGAGGGGGAGGGCGGCGAAGAGGGAGAAGACAGGGAGGAGGGACAAGAGCCTGAGCCTGCCCGGAGGGAGTTTGGAGGAGACGAAGTAGCAGTAGCACACGCAGGCGAGGACTGTGAGCCACACGTTGATGAAGTTACGTGCTTCCTCTTCCATATTCTTCTCTCTTCTGCAAGCGCTCTCCCGCTCTCTCCTCAGAGAGTATTGTGCGCGTCTTCTTCTTGATGATGTCTGTCCATGGGGGATTGGTCGGCAAATCTGTCCTTGATTTGCTTCCTTACATTACGCACTGAAAGTTTGGCAAAAAAAACAAAAACAACGTGAAACTCAAAGTGGTCTGGTTGGCCCTACGTAGGAGCATGGTTCGCACGTGCGGATCCCACCCTAAAAATGAGAACAACCCACTGAAAACTGGTTCCGAAAAATTGGTCCCGTTTCCATATGGATTCATGAAACCGGTCTCATCAAGCTTCATGCATCGCCGCTATAATATGCAACAAAGAATTACACAATGGAAAAAAATGATTCTAGATTAATTAAAAGTACACCTCATCAAAGACACTCCCGGACAAAGCTAATGAACCAACAAAATGAATGTTAGGAAGTGGTTGAGCAAGATAGCACGCTCACCAAACTTGTTATGAATAGGCAAAAGCAGATAGTAATCCAACATAAAAACTAGTCAGCAACCTGTTGAACGGCCGCTAGTCAACAGTCGTAGAGCCACTGCCCCATCGAGCTAGAGTTATTACATGACAAAAGGTCATTATATTGCCAGATAAGATCAGCGAGTTTCACATTAGGGATTTAGGATTTTTCTTTTTTTAATATATTTTTCTTCTTTTTTTTTTCTACTTTCTTCCCTCTAGCTGGTCATCGGACCGGCCAGAAATGCAACATCGCCGGCCTCTGGTGAAACTCACCCCGCTGGCCACTAACGAGGGCGAGCCTCGCCCATCACTGCCCAAGGCAAGGTCGGTCTGCGACGGCGCTGGCCGGCCTCGCTTGGGCTGGGCAAGGCTTGACCTCACCCAAATTCAGTGAGGTTGAGCCTCGTTGTCGCTGGGTTCACCTCACCTAGTGACGGTGAGGTCAGCCTCACCATGGCTGGGCAAGGCTCGATCTCGCCGAATCTAGGTGAGGTGAAACCTAGCGATGGCGAGGTCGAGCCTTGCCCAACTAGGGCCAGGATGGCCAGCGCTGTTGCAAGTCGGCCTCGCATTGGTTGGGTGAGGTCGGCCTGGTAGTGGCGGGCAAGGCTCGCCCTCGCCAATGGCCGGTGGGGGCGAGTTTTGCTAAAGACCGGAGAGGTCGACCTGCGCCTTTAGCCGGTCCGGCGACCGGCCAGAGAGAAGAAGGCAGAAAAAAATATTAAAAAATTATCAAGTTAGTGTTATCTGAATGAACTCAATTGATAAGAAATGAAAAGGTTTTAAGATTGAATGAGTAAAAGTGCAATAGATTTAGGACTTTTTCAACAATTTTCCCCGTGTTAATGTGGTGTAGCATTGTTATCATACAAAAAAATGATTTGCTCTTCGACCTATGCGAATTCCGACTCTCATTAATTTAAAAGAAAAAATTGTCCTTGAAGCTTGATAAAGTTACATTTCTATTGTCACGAGCTTTCGGACAAGCTTTTCAGTCCATTTTGTCGAAGATTGTATGACGACTCTTTCATTTTGTCAAAGATTGTCGAAGAATGTAGAACTCGGATTGGACTGTTATATCACAAAGGCAGCATATCCTTATGATTAGAATCGTCGGATCATCACAATTGGATTTCAGCCATTAATCACCGACGGTTGAGAGTAATGATCAAACGGTCATGAAAATTGTGGACATGATGCCCTTGTGGCATGGTAGCCTAGCTCATAAAACTGTGTTGTCAAATAACTTGACGAACTAGAATTTGGGTTCAGAGATATGCTCCGTGGGAGATGCATATTCCTTTAGAGCGACCCAAAATTAAAGGGAAAAGTGTTAAAAAAGTCTTAAATCTTTTGCATTAGTGTCAATTTAGTCCTAAATTTTTTTTTATATCAATTCAGTCTTAAATCTTTTGCATTGGTGCCAATTTAGTCCTAAACCTTTTTTTAGTGTCAATTAAGTCCTAAACCTTTTAAATTGGTATCAATTCAGTCCTAAACTTTTTGTTTTTGTGCCAATTTAGTCATTTCAGCCAATTTTGATTGAAATTTGCTGATGTGGACACCCGCTGGCTGGTGACCGGTCATCGGTGCCGACGCGACGCTAACGTGGACAACTTAAATAATATTTTAACATTTTTTTTGAATTTTTATTTTTTTTCCTTTATTTTTATTTTTTTTTATATTTTTTTTGTTGGTCTTCTCCTTCCTCTGGCCGGTCGCCGGTCCGGCAACCGGCTAGAGGCTAGAGGCCGATGAGGGCTCGAGCCTCGCCATGGTTGGGGCAAGGCCCGACCTCCTCGGATCTGGCGAGGTTGAGCCTCACCCGATCAAGGCAAGGCCGACAAGAGGAAGGAAAAGACCAAAAAAAAAAAGTGAAAAAAAAATAAAAAAAAATTTAAAATATTGTTAAAATATTATTTAAGTTATTTACGTCAATGCCACATCGGTGCCGGTGATTGGTCGCCGGCCGGCAAGCATTCACGTTGACAAATTCCAGTCAAAATTGACCGAAATGATTAAATTAGCACAAAAACAAAAGGTTTAGGACTGAATTGACACAAATTTAAAGGGTTTAAGACTTAATTGGTACTAAAAAAAGGTTTACCACTAAATTAGCACAAATGCAAAAGGTTTAGGACTGAATTAATATCAAAAAAAGGTTCAAGACTAAATTGACACTAATGCAAAAGGTTTATGACTTTTTTTGCACTTTTCTCCAAAATTAAATAAAAAGGAACAATACAATGACAAACAGCACAGCTAGAGGACTGTGAAAATAAAATCAAAGAGGACTCAATAGCAAAAAGAATGCAAGTTGCAACGATCCAAAAGAGGTACTCTTTAGAGGAAATTTCCATCCGAACTTTATTCCCGATATTGTCTTGCAAATGTCCCTTACTTTAGAGTCCTCCAATTTGCATATTAATTTTTGTTAACAAATTTCAATTGGACTAACATGCCACTACTCTTTAAAAAAAGGGAAAATGCCACAAAAAACTCCAAACTATGCCCATTGTAATATATTTACCATGAATTTTTTTTTTTACACTAAAAACCTTAAACTATACTCATTGCGACACATTTACCTTAAAGTTTTTTTTGTGACACCAAAAACCTTAAACTTGTACTCGTGTGACACATTTACACTCCATTATGTTTCTATGAAAAATCACTGTTAAGAGTCCTATGTGGCTGCTGACTTGGACGATAGACTTTAAACAATGTTAACATGGCGCCAACGTAGATTAAGTGAGGGAAAACAACCCTATTTTTTATCTGACGTGGCTGAAATATTAGAAGACGTCGTTCTTTCCTCTTGCTCCACGCTCAAAACTCTCCATGCTCAGTTTCTCTCTATTGAAGCTCAACGCTCTGTCTCTCTCTCATTTTGTCCGCTCGAGTGCTCTCTGAATTCCATTTGTGCACACGATTTTCGCCGTTTTCCTCTCTTGCATTGGCTCCACAAAACTCAATTTGGGGCTTTAGGGTTAGTATCCTGCTCAAATCTCTCTCTCAAGGAAGCTCGATTTTGTTCGAACTCATTTGCTGGCTGACTGGATTAAGGCGATTTTGGGCTTTAGGCTTTCGTATGTTCGTTGATTCTCTCTCTCAAGGATGCTCGACTCGGCTATAGTTCAATTTGTTCGAAGCTCGTTTGCTCCCCGAAGGCGATTTGGGTTTTTTTTAGAGCATTCCTGTTCGTCGGCTCCATGGGGAAGGTCGGCTCAGCGATTTGGGGCTTTTTCTAGTGTTTCTTGCTGGTCTCAATTCACCAACATTCTGTGAGTTTTCTCTTCACCATATTTACTTTTGAGGTTCTTGTTTTGGCAGTTTCGCCATTGCAGTAAAATCAAAGCTTGATTTGTTCGACGCTGTTTTCATAAACTGGACCTCCATGATCACAAGTTGTCTCTTTGTAAATTTTTAGAGTCCTAGAAGTGACGTAATCCATGAAATTAATATTAACAATGCAAATGATGCTCCTGAAGCCTCTACAAGCCAGACAGCAGCCTCTGCAAGCCAGACAGACCATGTGTCAACCCAAACTTGTGGACCATTTGGAACTCAAGAATCTGCAAGTCATGCCCCACACTGATCTGCATGTGTATGTTCTGCTAAGTCTGAATGTTTGATGCATATTATGTTACCCGTCATGAATGAATGTGCTTTAGACTAATCTCAATAGGAATTATACCTGCATTTATGTTATTCAATGTTGGTTGATTCCTATGAGAATTTAATGTTGCTTTAGAATTTATACCCACATTCCTATGACAAGGCTTATGCTGGATAATCACTTCCCTCGCTTAGGCTATTTCAGACAATCCATTAGTTGAATAATGGTGTTGTTATGAAGCTAATTCAGTTGTTGTTTTCTTACAGAGTAGTATCTGCTGTTGGCCTTTCTATTAATGCAAGTGTAGCTAATCAGAAGACAATCCAAAGGCTGATTTGCTCATTATCCTTGAAAAATTCCTTGTAATTATTCCACGCAAACATTTCTGTTTTTTTTTTTTTCTGTTTACTTTTTGAAAAGATTCGAACCATATGGAATGGTTCAGGATGCTATGGTCAAGACCCGAGATGAATGAACTTCAAGAAAGATTCCACTCGGTGCAGGCCTTATATGTGACAACACTAATGTCTTAGTTGAAAAGGCCGTTTTGCTCAATTTTAATGATCTCTGTTATTATTCGAACAATATGGAATGGCCGAGAATGCTATTGTCAATATTTTCATGTATTTCCACATTTTAGTGACCATAAGCAAGACCCAGGTTTTGTCCTTGCTCTCTTCTCGCACCTTCTTTACTCCATCCTAGTTACTGGGGTCACTCTTAGCCATCAAGTCAATGCACCCTTGAGACCATCTCCTTTGCGGTAACAAATCCAAATAAACGATAGTACAAATAACGGTGAAATAATTTGTGTAATGGTGTCAACAGTCATCTTCAAGTATTTCAAAATAATGGGTCAATACACTCTCCCAAGCAGCTCAGAGCTCGTTAACAGTTCAATTGCTAAATCTATTTGACGACGTATATTATCACAAAGCCGCACCAACATTTTATGTACATCTACAAGGGAACAATATAAAGAAGAACATTATTACAACGGCATTTTCCTAGAGTTTATCTTATCTCTACAAGTCCACAAGAGAAAGGAGAATGATACAGATTTATATGCCAACTAATGGACTACACAACATATCCTCTGGCAAGGCACTGGCCTACAAATTCTATCTATCTATTCTCAGGTTATTACGTCTGAGTTCAGGTTTTGCATCCATTCGGCAGGTAAATGTTGCTATAGCTGCCGAAGTGCAATAGAGATACGATTGAAACGTGATGAGATAAAAATATTTCCCGCAAAATCAAAATGGAGCCACTACATCAGTTCTTCCAGCATGCAACTAGCCATAAGAGAATTTAATACTACTCCCAATCAGTGGACAGTGGTAATAGGACAGCAATATGGATCACAAAAGCATCGAACACTTTTTACTCCCAATTGAATGCATTGATAACTCTAGCAAAACAAAAAAAATAATAAAGGGAATGGCTGTTGAAATCATTCCTTCAATCTAGCTAATTGATTTGCACGTGAACGACTAAAAACAAATCACTCTTGCTTGTTCAGAATTACCGACCACGCAGCAAACACAAAATCAGCAGGAAAAGAATGCGATGCACATAAGCACACAGATGAGAGAGCACTCACGCTTCAGCCATGAATCGAGCTCCTTAGACCAGCAAACAGGCCTTGAATAAATCTAGAGCTTCGATTTTACTACAATGGCAAAACTGCCAAAACAAGAACCTCAAAAGTAAATAGGGAAAATTTCATTTTGGTACCCAAAGTGGAAGCATTTTCTCAATTTGGTACCCAAAGTGGACACGGTGTCAAATAAGAGCCCGAAGTGCCCAGTTAGTCTCAAATAAGGACCCGAAGTGAAAGCATTTTCCTAATTTGGTACCTAAAGTGGACACAGTGTCAAATAAGGGCCCGAGTGCCCAGTTGGTCTCAAATAATGATCCAAAATACCTAAAAAATCTCAAATAAAGGCTTAGGTTGCCGGCCGGCCAAAGTTGGCTGTCGGTCGGCTTAAAAAGTACTGTTTTCGGCACTGGAACAGTACTTTTTAATTTTTTTCCATTCTGTTTTTTTTTCCTTTTATTTTTTTTTCTTTTCTTCCTTCGCCCGCCATAGCCGGGGCCAGCGGAGGCCGGCCCTCGCCAACATCGGGCGAGGGCTGCCCTCGCCTGAGCCGGGCGAGGTCAGCCTCGCCAGTTGCCGGCAAGGTCGAGCCTAGCCAGATTTAGCGAGGGCTCGGCCTCGCTGGTCACTAGCGAGGCTTGACCTCGCCGGCATCGAGCGAGGCCGGCCTTGCCGTTGCTAGGGCAAGATCGGCCTCCCTCGAAGCTAGCGAGGTCGAGCCTCGTCGTTGCTAGGGCAAGACCGGCCTCCCCCGACACCGGTGAGGTCGGCCTCACCTAGCAACGGCGAGGTCAAGCTTAGCCAGATCCGGCAAGGGCTCGACCTCGCCTGACGCCGGCGAGGTCGAGCCCTCGCCACTCACCAGCGTCGAGGGAGGCCGATCTCGCCCTAGCAACGGTGAGGCCGGTCTCACCCGATGCCGGCGAGGTTGAGCCCTTGCCAAATCTTGCTAGGCTCGACCTCGCCATTGCTGGGCGAGGCTGACCTCACTGGCATCGAGAGAGGCCGATCTCGCCCTGGCAACGGCGAGGCTTGACCTCGCCGGCGTCGAGGGAGGCCGATCTCGCTCTGGCAACAGCAAGGCCGGCCTCATCCGACACCAGCAAGGTTGAGCCTTGCCAGTGACCAGCGGGGCCGAGCCCTCGCCAGATCTGGCTAGGCTTGACCTCGCCGGCAACTGGCGAGGCTGACCTCACCTAGCCCAGGCGAGGACGGCCCTCACCCGACGCCAGCGAGGGCCGCCTCTGCCGACCCCGACTATGGCCGGCGGAGGAAGAAAAAAAAATAAAAGGAAAAGGAAAAAAAACAAAAAGGAAAAACATTAAAAAGTATTGTTCCGGTGCCAGAATAGTACTTTTTAAGTCGGCCGGCAGCCAACTTTGGCTGGCCGACGACTTAGGCCCTTATTTGAGATTTTTTGGGCACTTCGGGTCCTTATTTGAAACTAACTGGGCACTTCGGGCCCTTATTTGACACCGTGTCCACTTTGGGTACCAAATTGAGAAAATGCTTTCACTTTGGGTCCTTATTTGAGACTAAATAAGTACTTCGGGCCCTTATTTAACACCGTGTCCACTTTGGGTACCAAATTGAGAAAATGCTTCCACTTCGGGTACTAATATGAAATTTTCCCATGTAAATGTGGTGAAGAGAATACTCACAGAATGTTGGCAAATTAAGACCAGCAAGAAACACTAGAAAAAGCCCCAAATCGCTGAGCCGACCTTCTCCATGGAGCTGACGAACAGGAAACCTCTAAAAAAACCCAAATCGCCTTCGGGGAGCAAACGGGCTTCGAACAAATTGAACTTTAGCCGAATCGAGCATCCTTGAGAGAGAGAATCAACGAACATACGAAAGCCTAAAGCCCCAAGTCGCCTTAATCCAGTCAGCCAGCAAACGAGTTCAAACAAAATCGAGCTTCCTTGAGAGAGAGATTCGAGTAGGATACTAACCCTAAAGCCCCAAGTCGAGTTTTGTGGAGCCAACGTAAGAGAGGAAAACGGCGAAAATTGTGTGCACAAATGGAATTCAGAGAGCACTCGAGCGGACAAAGTGAGAGAGATAGAGCATTGAGCTTCAACGGAGAGAAACTAAGCATGGAGAGTTTTGAGCGTGGAGCAAGATGAAAGAACGATGTCTTCTAATATTTCAGCCACATCAAATAAAAAATAGAGTTTTTTTCCCTCACTTAATCCACGTTGGCGCCACGTCAGCGCCGTTTAAAGTCCGTCATCCAAGTTAGCAGTCACATAGGACTCTTAATAATGATTTTTGACAGAAACATAACAGAGAGTATATATGTCACACAAATATAAATTTAGAGATTTTGGTATTATAAAAAAAAAGTTTAAAATAAATGTGTCACGGTGGGTATAGTTTGAAATTTTTAATATCACAAAAAAAATTTAAGATAAATATATCACAATGAATATAATTTGAAGTTTTTTGTGATGTTTTCCGTTAAAAAAAATGCCAGAAGTACTTTCTAAGCCCACCTCGATCTTTGTTAATTGGAAAAAGAGCAACAGATGAGAAAGGGTTAGTTATCACGTACCGTTGGAGGACGACGCGACAAGTATTTTTGTTACAAATTCAATTTGAAATTCACACTCATTCATGACGTGGCAAATAAATAAAAATATTAAAAATTAATTTATCTTTTTTCTCTCTCATCTTCCTCTTTGTCTGCGGCCAGCTCCTCCATCTAGTCATTGGCGAAATCGCCAACACTGAGTAAAAGCCGATCATTTCTGTACATTTATGGTTGAGCCACTCCCTTCAAATTGAAGGCTTCAATGTCGCTCCTGGCCATGCTATCGTTGCTCAAGTTCCCTCCCTCGTCCTTAGTTGCCATAGATCAGATTCGATCGACCAAATCTGAAGTCATGTTAGTATCGACTGGTCAAAGTTGACCGAATGAACTAAATTGACGAAAAGTGAAAAAATATTTAGAACTAAATTGACAAACTTAAAATATTTAAAATTGAATTGGCAAAAGTATAATAGGTTTAAGATTTTTTGGATAATTTTTCCTATTAACACGTAATATAATTTTCTAGGTAGGTCTCATTACATGACCAATAGACAGAAGAAAATAATAACCAATAGACAGAAGAAAAGCATTATTGGGGATAAAAGACGGCATTCATAATTCTGATCGATAGGAAGAGGAGTATAAAAAAACAAAAGACTATGATGAGCATCTATTTGGGCAAATATTGTATTGATTCATCCCATGCGGATGTGCGGATAAAGCGAAAGCTCAACATGATCAAGTACATTGTGAAATATATATAGAGACACACACAAAAGATTGTGTTTTCTTAAAGACCATTATCAACTTTTTCTTTTTTGCCCAGTAATTAAGGACCAATGTTAGCTTTGCAAATTTTTGAAATGTGATTAACCGATACGGTAGAACAACGTTGTATGCATTAAATTTAGTCTGAATGCCTCCTACCGCGTCTCAGAACTTGGGCTTCAACCACTCCACGAAAGCCTTGCACTCTCTAATGGCCCTCACGTCCGCCCCATTCCTGATCAGCTGCGGGAAGAACAGCCACATAGCGGTCGCCGCCACGAACCCCACCGTCAGCGGCGTTGCCACCGCCCTGCTCAGCCTCCACCTCTCCCCCGCCGCCCCCTTTACCGCCACCTCCACCACCACGCACGCCCCCTGCAGCATGAAAAACCCCGTCACCTCCCACGTGGGCCTCTTGCGTACCATGTAGTAGTACAGCAGTTCGTGCATCAGCCCGGACACGAGGAACGCCGCCATTACCGCCGCCGCCGCCGCCGCCGCCGGCCATGCAGCGCCCAAGCGCGGTTCGAGGAACGACTTCAGGGGCCTGTACACGGTGTGCCGCAGGGCGTTGGTCACGGTGAGGTTCCACCTCCTGCCCCAGAAATCTTGGAGCGACGTGGACAGGTAGGGCTCGTCGGAGGGCATCTGGAGCTCGACGCCGAGGACGGCGCGCGCCGCGGCGTTGCTTAGCCCCATGATCATGTCGACGAAGAGATATAGCATGCACGAATAGAGAAGCAGAACCAGCTTCGGGTGCGCCTACAGGCACAGTTACCCGATTTCAACACGAATGGAATGAAGTCAGAAACAATTAATTCGAAAACGACAGGAATCGGTGAAATAAACAAAGCTCCCGCAACAACATGAACAGACATCAACATCGATTCTTATTCGAATTTGACACGTGAAACCGAATCAACATGCCCGACCTGCAACAGCAACTTGTCCCGGTGGTCATGCACGAGGATGGAGGTTCCGAAAAGGAGCAATTTTGAGGGGAAATTGAGGGGCAACTTGGGGGTTTGGGGAGATGGGTAGTCTTGCGCTTGCCTGATTTTGACGGGGAAGCACGCGAAGAGGATGAAGAGGAAGAGGGATTTCGATGGGTCGGGATGAGAACCGGGAACGGAGGAGAGGGGGCCTCGGTCGAAGGAGAAGAGGAGGAGCTTGAAGGAGGCGAGCCAGGTGACGAAGAAGGCGGTGACGCCAGTGGGGAGGACGGTGGAGAGCCGGAGGGGGAGGGCGGCGAAGAGGGAGAAGACGGGGAGGAGGGAGAAGAGCCTGAGCCTGCCCGGAGGGAGTTTGGAGGAGACGAAGTAGCAGTAGCACACGCAGGCGAGGACTGTGAGCCACACGTTGATGAAGTTGCGTGCTTCCTCTTCCATATTCTTCTCTCTCTTCTGCTAGCGCTCTCCCTCTCTCTCCTCCGAGAGTATTGTGCGCATTATCTTCTTGATGATGTCTGTCCGTTGGGGATTGGTCGGCAAATCTGTCCTTCCTTACATTACGCACTGAAAGTTTGGTCGAAAAAACAAAAACAACGTGAAACTCAAAGTGGTCTGATTGGCCCAAAGTGTGAGCAAAGGGCCGCATGGGCTGTTCCCATCTTGAAATTGGGAGCCGCTTACTAAAAATCGATTCGATTCTCGAATGAGTCTATAAAATCGATCTTATCAAGTTTCATGCGTCGCCACTGTAATACGCAATAAAAAATTACACAACGGAAAGAAATGATTTTGGATTAATTAAAATTACACCTCATCAAAGACACTCCCCGGCAGAGCTAATGAACCAACAAAATGAATGTTAGGAAGTGGGTGAGCAACAGAGCACACTCACCAAACTCGTTAAAGCCAATAGTGATCCTACATAAAAACTAGTTAGTAGCCAGAACGGCCGCTAGTCAACAATCGTAGAGCCACTGCCCCATCGAGCCAGAGTCATTACATGACCAAAGGTCTTTATATTGCCAGAGAAGATTAGCAAGCTTCACATTAGGGATTTAGGATTTTTCATCTTTTTTTAAAATTAAAAATTAAATAAATATAATATTTGTATTATCGATCTGGTCTGGATTGGTAGATGGGCGGTTTCATACCTAGAACAGGGAACTGAACCAATATCCACCGGTCCCATTTATTGGAACCGGGAACCGGATTAGTTCCATTAGGAGCCACTGATTCAAGGCCGGTCCAGGCAGTTTCTGGTTCCTTTGCACACCCCTGGTTAGGCCTAACAGGGTAACAACTTGTGTTGGCATTCAATAATTGAAAGTTCTCATAATTTCGATTGCATGTATCAAACAATTGAATTACGATGAAAACTTGTTATTTAGATTAATTCGTATCAACACGTGAAATTAGTGTATCATGTTGTATGGCATTAGGATTTTTCTCTCTGCAATTCTTGTTTTGTCTCGTGTTGTTCAAATGGATTGTGTTCGACATTCCACTCTAAGAGAATGTTTGCTGGAACAGAATCCTTCCGATATGAAATATTCATTTCGAGAGTAATTTACATTTCCTCTATTGTTTCTTCTAAAAGCTGCGGAGTGCTTATTCAGAATAGTAGTTCTCGAAAAATCATAGAGTAATTAACTCTGAAACCTGAGTTGTTACTATCATGAAATAAGATTTAAGTTTATTTACAACTCAACCGAAATGAAGGAAAGAGGAAGGATATATAATCGAGCGCTAAGACAAGGAACAGGATGGTAGAAAACGTGTCAATACTCAATAGCCTGGAGCTAGCCGAGATTTGAAAATTTTGAGTCTAGATAGCGGGTACGAGGTATAAGTGATCATCCATCCTATTGATACTTTCTCTATCCATAAGTAGTTATGAACAATCCTGCTAGTAAGACTGATTTACTCATTTATTGGCGACAACTTTCTTAATGTATCATCTTTATTTGCTGGCTATTGCTGTTTCGTATATAAACTCTTTGCATAACACGAGCGTCCCACCAAATAAGAGGAATGCCCATTCCAAGGCTCCACCTATGGAATGGCCACTCCGATAATGAAAAACTATTACACAATTATTTTAAGTGCTTCCCTTTTTTTTTTCCACACGTATTATATTTTAAGGACATGCTGGACTTTTTTGTACACAAGGAAAGGAGTCAACAAATTCTTTTTACCTTATTCCGTCATAACAAACAAATACAAGAATTATAATGCCTCTTCCCTTCCTTCGTTCCAATTTTCGTCGCTTAGATTCCAACATACCAAACATGGTATAATATTCATTAGGTCTTGGTATAAATCAATCCCACGATTATGTGTGGGTATACATTATGTGAGTCAATCAAATCAAATCAAAACAAGAAGGACTAAAGTCGAGCTGTGATAGTGGCGGAGCTAAGCTGCTCGTTGTACAATATTAAACTACTCAGTCGCCACCTATTCCTCCTTGGCCAATTCGAAGAGGCCATCTTTATTGACAAAAGAAACTTAAAAAAATGCTTCTCCAGATTGACTAACAACAGCACGCCAATTCTGAAAAGTGCGCATGGCCGAATTCATCACATTTTCTTTGTTTTATAACTGGTTATGACAAAGCACGTTGTCGGAAAGATACAATGTAGTATTTTTTTCTAGTCGGTCTTGACCTATGTTTTCCTATCCGTTTTAGTTTAATTACTTATAAAATTAAAGGTTAATTTTTGACCCTAAAACATGAATAATTTTCATTTAGATTGCAAAAAAAAAAAAAATCCGGGCTGAGCCGGCCCAGTTCGAGTGGGCCAGATCATCCCGGCCCAATTCTTTTTTCCCTTTTGCGCAAGCCAGCCCATTTCTTCTTCTTCGGCCTAGCCCGCAATTCCATTTTCTCCCTTCTCCTGTCACTTTCGACAACGAAGGGGGACCAAGGACAACAAAGCTAGAGAGCAGAGCGGCGTCCATGGATAGCAGAAGAATTGGCCCGGTAGAGGGGAGCATCATTGCACGTCAAAGGGGGGCACGGGTCAGACAAATACAGTGGTCCCGAAGGAGTCCCTACTTCGGGGATAAAGAGGCGAGAAGAAGAAGAAAACGGGGTTTTTTGGAACAGAATGGTCCAAGAGAGTTTGAGGAAAAAGAGGAGGATCGAGGGGTTTTTAGAGAGGAGAGTGTTCCGGCCATTCCATCCGAGGTGGCCGGGCGAATCTCCTCCCCCTCTCCGCCATGCATTAAGAGCTTGAGCTAGCCGTCCCTCGGTTTCCAGTCATTGGAGCTTCACGTGGGGCCTCAAAACCAAAAAAGAAAGAGTTTTGGAGAGGAGAAAGAGGAGTTCGAGAGGGAGTTGGACGAAATCTGCGAGCTTCAAGTCGTACCCGTTCGCCGGAGGGCCACTCGAGACCTCGCCAAATCTAACAGCCGCCGCGCTTCGTCTCGAACAGCCATGACCAGGTGGGTCACTTTTTCTTCCCCTATTTCGCTTCCTCCCTCCCCTGCCTCTTGGGTGGCGAGCACACCGAGTCTATTCGGTGGTCGCCCGGCACCACAGAATGAGGAAAATGGTCCCTTTGCTTCCCCAAAGAATGTTATCAAATGATTTTTTGCAAAAAAAATAGTTTTTGAATCTCACATATGTCAGCCTTGAAATTCTTCTTTTTGTTGCACGCCACCTGTTTGCGATAATGCTTTGATGAAGCTCTTTGAGCCGAAAACTCCAAACTTGATCTTGCATTGTTGGGTTGTTTTTGTGCGAAACGAGACCTCATAGTTGCGAAATATGATTGCATAGATCTTGATACACCATGTTTAAGCCCCATATCACTCTAAATCTCGACTTGGAACTCGCATTAAATCATATTCGCCATATGCTCGACAAAATGCCCAAATGGACTCGAATGACCTTTTACCGCCTTGATGCTTAGAATTTGTTTTTATGCTTGGTTGGTGCTTATATGTGCTGAATAGTGACTGACTTGGTGCTTTCCTTCGATTTCCATGACACACTCCATCATTTCTCAACATCGGCCATGGATGACTATACAAATCGGAGCCGCTATTTGCTTTCGGTAATTCTTTGGGTTGGAGTCCCACTGTGTTAGTATTCTTGGCCATTTTCTATGCGTGTGTGCCTGTTTATTTAGATTTAGTTTCTATTTTTAGGGCTCAAAATTTGTTAATCGAAAAAGTTTGGTTCACCGGCCAAAAGTTGTGGCTCTTCCCTAAGCCACCAGTGTGGTCGCCGGAACATCAGCCGTCGGTGACGGCGTAACGCCAGCATCCGCCCTCGGCGCCTGTGGCCTGAGCCGTTGGCCGGCAGTGGGCTGCACCTAGCGAGGTCACGGCAAAAGAATGAAGGCATGAAGAGAAAGCATTCGGAAGTTTAATGAAAAGAAAAAGCATTCGGGAGTTTAGTGAGAAGAGAAAGCATTCATGAGTTTAATGAGAAGATAAAACATTCGGGAGTTTAGTGAGAAGAGAGAGCATTCGAGAATTTAATGAGAAGAAAAAACATTCAGGAGTTTTGGGAGAATAGAGAGCATTCGGGAGTTTTTGGGGAGAAGAAAGAGCATTCGGGCATTTTGGAGAGTCGAGTTAGGAATTCGGGCAGATCGGGTCAGGGGACCCGGTTCGAATCTTTATTTTATTAAATATAAAAATACTAAAAAAATTAGAAAATGTTTAAAAATGACAAAAAGATTAATTAAATAAAAATATTCAAAAATACTAAAAAATTCAGAAATTTTAAAATATTAAAAAATTCGGAAAAATTCCAAAAAAAATCAAAAAATTAGGAAATATTCAGAAATCAGTTTTTGGCTCAATTTCACTAGATTTTAGGTTAAAAAACTCAAAATATGATGAAAAAATGAGAAAAATCCTCTAAAAAATCCTCAAAATCGAACAAGCCATTAGGGCTTTACCTTAGGGCTTTTGATTGCATTTTCTTTTAAGAGACGATGTTAGGTCGCTGGTTGTTTATTTTCTTCATGATTATCATGTTGTGCACTTTTAATACATTGACTGTTATTTTCTATTTTTAGAACGATTAGATGGAACATTAGGTTTTTTCGATAAGCTGCCCAGTACGTTATTTTGCGAGCATTCAAATTTAGGTACTGAAAGGGCACTAGTTAGATTGTTAGTGTAATCAAATCCCCGAATTTTGGAATCTCTGATTTTCGCGTGTATCGAGACGATACTCTCGTGTTTCGATCAGGGTTTTTAGCCGACCTTTGATCATGGTTAGTGGCGACTCCAATCAATTGCGTAAAAAAAAAAAATTTCTCGTTACACGAGATATGAGTCTTAGGAGTGCCTCGGTTTTTGGATTAATGAACTATTTGGTTTGCCTTTCAAACAAATTAATCATTGTTCGTATTCATCGATAAATACCTCTTGGCCTAAACCCGATCCCGATCTTTAGCGGAGGGTAGGCCACGACAGCTTGGCGACTCCGCTGGGGATTTGAGGACTTAGGTCTAATAAACGTGATTATTTGTTAACTAACGTGATCTTATGGCAGTGCATTATGAAGGCTAAGGTAAGTCCGCTAACGTTGTGTTAAATGGTTTTGTACATCGGGAGTTATAAGGAGTGAAGTGATTATTGACATGTTTGTTTTGCAGGTTGGTGTAAAGGGTGTATGTATGTGTGAATGAAAAATTGAAGTGCTGTTTTGATATCAACTATTGTGCATGCTTTTACCTGCGTTGGCACTACACCTCGCACACACAACTTGCGATCTAAAACCCCGATCGTCTTATGAAGCCCATAGGAGGTGCCAAAAGTGTGGAAACCATACGAGGAATGACCCATGACTATCCCCATTTGGTTCCGCCCATTTTCAAATAGTGATAGAAAGGACTGTCTGACGTAAGTGCGAAATGGGAAAAACTCTTTTGATCTATTTGGGATGGGAACCTTTAGCCTTTAGAACTCCCACTTTTAGTGAACCTCACGAGTCGGTATGCGACTTACTTTTGTGTTTGACATATCCACCATTTTTTTAGTAAATGTTTGTATCTCCTTGGCGTTCAATAATCGCAACCCTTCTTTCCATTCGAATTTAAATTTACTTCGTAATAAATAGTGATTGATTTAAATACCCATAGGCTTATATATCATGGTCCTCAAGGAGCTTCGGATCCTCCTGATCCCAAAACGAGTGTTGTTGGATATGTGGGATGCTCTCGACCCAAGCAAGAAGAATTACGTGGAAAAGAAGATCGGCAACCTCCTTTCTCTTTTGCATATAGAGCCCCAAGTGACATTGATCAAGGCCTTGGCCCACTTTTGGAATCCCGAAACCTCAACCTTTGTGTTTGATTGTCATGAATTAACCCCGACTTTGGAGGAAATTCAAATCATCATAGGCGATGTCCCTTCCCTTAGTGTTGTCAATCCTTCTTTAGGCGTAGATCCAGTCCTTCATTTGAGTCAAATCCTAAGGGTCCTGCCGCCCGAAATTAGGATACTCCTCAATAGAAATTCCAAAGGTCTCCTACTAGCTTTCCTTGAACAACGATTCTATGGCTTCCTTTCGAGCCCTAGAGCCGAATCCGCTAAAGTCTTCCTATTAGCCTTCTTCGGGTTTGTCATCTTTCCATTCACTCAAAAAACAATGGACCCCACTGTCATCCATGTTATTGATGGGATCCTCGTCCTCAGAGGGTTTACCAACATAATTTTCGCCGAAATGTTCATCTCTCTTAATCGTTTCAAAAAAGACAAACGTGTGGCCCTTAGAGCCCCCTTAGGTATTCTCTAGGTATGGTTTGTGTCTCACTTGAAACAGTTCGGTAGAAACTTAGCCATTTCTCATGTTAGTAAGGACATAAATCCCCTTACCCAATTCAAAGAGATAGAAAAATTCCTTCGTCCTTGGACCTTTCGTAATTGAGTAGACTTCCTCGAGAACCTTGCACCTAAACAAATTCTTTGGCAAGCCCTTTGGGTTCATTTTCCTAAAGTATGTCTTACAAGCGACCATAGTGACCCAATTACACTCTTAGGTTTGACAGGATTGACTTCTTATTATCCTTAAGAGTCGCCCGTCAATTCTATGTGCTTCAAGAAATCCCTCCTCCTCTAAAGTTGAGTTTATTTCGTTTCGATTTTCGCAAAAGGGTTATCAAGGAAGACCAACTCGAGAAATTGAAGAACGAGGTGAAACGAATCATCGATTTACTTTACCGCTGCCAACCAATGGATGTGGAGCGAGTCACCGACTTGGAAGGATCCATGAAGGAGCATTATGGATCAAAAGAATACATAGTGCGACGTGTCGAGCCCGAGCTCACTGTCACCATTCCAAAATTTGCAGTGATCGCAACCTCCAAGGAGACTCAAATGGGCCGGATCATAAGAGAAAGGGATGAAGCCCTGGCTGAGGCAGAACATTGACAGAAAGCTTACAAGCGCGTCCACAACATTTTGTGAAGAGGCCCTATATCCAAGACTAGTTATGTTCTATTAGTTTCTTTTTGGGTGTTCTTTTAATTATCTTGGGATTGATGTATATCATTTTTTCTTTTCATGAACCTTTAGAGCTAGTGTTTAGGTATGCTTTTTACTATTTAGTGGGTGTATATGGATTTCATTTCACAAATTTTGATGTAATTAGTGAAATTCCCTCTTTTGTAGGTTGAATGGAGCATGACATGGACATTTGAATCAATCACTAGGTGTTTCTCCCTTTAATTGTATAATTTCTTACAATGAAATTTTTATAAGAAACTATTTACACGAGGTGCGGCTTATGTGAAAAGTTTTTTATTTCAGTTTCTTCATAAGGAAATATAAAATTAAAAAGTGTGCCATTTCCATTCTCTTGCTTTACTGTGTACTAATTTTGGCCTTTTTGCTTATTTTACGAACTAGGTCCCAAAACTACGGCTTTGTGGCGATCACTTATTCGCACACGCTTGAGAGTAGTAAGGATGAACATTGAGAAGCAAAATGCCTGTTTCACTGCGCTTGATAACAAGATCAATGAGCTAACTGCTCAGCTCGCACAATTCACCAATGAAGTCGGAGCCGCACTGGCGACACCGAATGCTAACCAAGCCGCACCACAAGCTGCCCACAATCCCGAAGAGGGGTCTGTAAGAAGAAATGGTGTCGGGGAGACATTGACTGCCGTGCCCGTAGTGGTAGAACTTATCCTGTTTTGAAAGCCATCACAACCCGTTTGGAAGAAGAGCACAACAAGAGGTTTACAAAAATAGAAAAGAAACTCCATGCGTTGCAAGGATATAAAGAGCACATGATCAAGGATCTGTCTCGATATGCACAAATGAGCTTTCTTGAGAAGTTCAAGATTCCCAACTTTACTAAGTATGATGGAACCGGAGACCCAAAGATCCACTTGAAGTATTATTTGAACCGAATGGCAAGATATGCCCAGAATGTCCCATTAATGATTCAGACTTTTCAAGAGAGTTTGGTGGGGCCTGCTTTGCAATGGTATGTGTTGTCGGAGCCTGAGAAGTGGAAGGAGTTAGCCGAAGTGTTCATCCTGCAATACAAACACAGCACCGAGGTAGCTTCCACACGTGAAGTGTTGACCCAAACTAAAAAGAAAAGAAATGAGTCATTCAGAGCTTTTGCTCAAAGATGGCGTACTCTTACTCTCAAGTTCATCCACCGCTCGATGAAAAGGAGCTATTGGATCTCTTCCTTAAGGCCTTACCTAATGGTTTCTATCTGAAGTTGGTGGGTTATGGATGCCTAACCTTCTCTCAATTAGTAAATGTCAGAGAAAGGGTGGAGGGAACCATGTATGATGGTAGATTGAATGAAGGGACTAGCCGGAAGATCCCAAATAAAAAAGAAAAGGATGTGGAGATCGTATATGTACAAGCGCTAGTTGTGACAAGGCCTCCTGTTTCATCCTTTCAAGGACCGTTTGTGTTCCGAGAGAAGACATATCAGAGTTATGAATTCAAAAAGAAGGCATCGAGGCAATTCATCCCCTGCCTAAACCTCTATCCAAGTTGTTGCCCATACTGTTGAGAAGGGGAATGATATCCAAAGAAGTACCTTGAGATAATCCTCCAAAATTTCCTAGATTCGACTTGTCGAAGTTCTGCGAGTTCCATAGAGGCGAGAAGGGTCATGATGTAGATAACTGCTTTACTCTCAAGAACAAAGTTCAGAACTTACTCGACAATGGCCTTTTATCCTTTAAGGTTCCGCCCCCTAATATCCAACAAAATCCATTGCCTAATCATGCTGAGAATGTCAACGTGGTTACGGAAAATGGTAACGAGAGTAAGCAAACCTTTAGAGTGGATGTTCGTAAACTATACGAGCTATTAGTATCAGCAGGACATCTTGAGGAGGGGGAGGATATCCCGATGGAAGAGAAATGGAAATATATCACTCGGATGGTAGACATAGGCATAATCTATAGTATGAAGGAGGATGTTACGATGCCCCTGGTAGCCGTTATAGACTCATTTTGTGAGATCAAGAAAGAATCGGAGGAGACACCTATTGAGCTTACGGAGACTAATGAACCAACCAATGAAGGTACGTTGGAGAATTTAATGGTGACCGACAGTGAAGGAGACAATTCATGTGATGATTACAAGCCTCAAACTAGAAGTGTTGATTGGAACCACAAATTCATGAAGATCGCCCGCCAGAATAGGGAAGTGGTTGACATACTAGGTCAATCTAGTGATAAATTCGACTATTTTGTAAAGTATTCACCTCCACCGAGCTTCTTCATTGATCCCAAGGATGTTGTTTCTGATGGATGGGGAGGTATGGACGACCCACTTGAGCCGAGGAGGAGATGGTCAACATGATCGCCCCCGTGGTCATTGACCTGTCAGTCGAAGAAGGCCTATTAGACCCCGATGAATGAGATATTGAGCATGTAATCATTGACCTCACATCCGAAGAGTTTGCTACTCTAGAAATCGAGGATTATGCCATGGAACCGACGGTGATTGAACTCCTGCCCGAGGACATAGAAAACATGATAGTAGAGATGCCTCCTAATTTCGATACTAAGGCGGTCCCTTGGAGCTACAAGGTGAATGAAATCGATGTTGTTACCCGCTCTAGTCGATATTATGATCCCACCAAAGTGGTTGAGAAAAGGGCTGTTTCAAATGAAAAGGCTGAGCAGTTCTTAGCAATTATTAAGACTAGTGAGTTTGATATTGTCAATCAGTTAAGGAAGATGCCGGCCCAGATATCACTTCTGGATCTTTTCAAATCCTCCGAGAAACATAAAAATGCACTACTCAAAGTTCTAAATAAAGTGCACTTTTCCGAAACTATCAATGACACCCAACTGGAGGAGTTTGTTGGGTCTAGCTTGCTGAAAGATCATATTTCTTTTGTAGATGAAGATTTTCCTCCATAAGGTCACAATCATATTAAGGCGCTACTTATTTCAGTTAAGTGTCTTGATAGAATGGTGGCAAGAATGCTAATTGACCATGGGTCTGCAGTAAACATTTGCCCACTCGCCACCCTTCGTCGTCTGGGAGTGAGTGAAGAGAAAATTCTGTCATCTAAATTTACCGTTCGTGCTTTTGATGGTATGAAGAAGGAAGTCGTTGGTGAAGTCGAGCTTGAACTTCCGGGTGGTCCAGTTCTTTTTCTGATTAACTTCCAAGTCCTAGACATTCTTAGTGCATTCAATTTTCTACTGGGACGACCTTAGATACACATCGCCGAAGCTCTGCCCTCAAGCGGACACCAGAAGGTTAAATTCATTATAGATAGGAAGCTGATAACTGTTCGCAGAGAGACTGATTTTAAAGTTTTTCACGACACTATAATCCCGTATAGAGTGCCCGACAACAAAGCTGAATCAAGTTACCAAACTTTGGAGTTAGTATCGATGGTTCATGTGTCTGTGTGAGCTATTATGCGAAACCCAGATATGGCTAAACCTTCAATAATGTTGAGCAAGGTGTTGCTCGAAAATGGTTATGTCCCCGGAGCCAACCTAGGGCTGCATGGTCAAGGCATCAAAAAGCCTATTCAGGTTTCCAAGTGGCATAAAACGGCAGGTCTAGGTTATCATAGAGGCAATCCTGGTGGCCATGAAAGACGAGGCTATTTCGGAGGTCAGGGTAATCGTGGAGGTCGTCATGGCCACGGAGGCCATACTAGTTACAGGGGCCGTGGAGGCAATAAAGGCCATGGTGATTATGAAGGCCTAGCTAATCATGGAAGCAGTGGAGGTCGTGGAAATCTGTTTGGACTAAATGAGGGTCAGAGGGGATTGCTTCTTCCGGAGTTGAAAGAGATCTTCCCGAGTCCACCCAAGCTGCTGCAGGAAGAGGAGGCCATCCTTGGTCTAGTTGATTTGTTCGAAGAAGAGTTTATTTGTGTTATCATGGAAAGCGAGGAGACCGAGCCCTCTGCTACTATCACCAACCCTTTTGAGTAGGGATGCTACTTCTCTTTCCTGTTTCGTCTAGTTTGAGTCTATGTTTATCCCTTGCACGGGAAGTCTGTTTAGGTCTAGCTGCTGCTTTCCTTTGTAAACAAAATCTTGGACTGCGAGCCATCGGTCCAAGACCTCGAGTCATGCAAACGGCCTTATCCTGTTAATAGAATCATGAATCTGTTTTATTAAGGACACGTGAAAGTACCCAAACTAGTCTAATGATGATGCTTTGAGGCCTGGACTTCCACACGCTTCCTAGTTTTCTAAATTCTTTGTGGATAGACGTCCAAGGATATGAGGACAGATCTCTCATTTTCTATATTGAAAACTCTTTCAAAATGATTCCAAAATAGATGCATATCATCAATTGCAATAATGTTTACCAATCTAATTACTAACCTTCTTCATGGCATCTCAGGCATAGCATTCTACATAATCATGATAGTTGCATTTGTAACTCGGATTTGCTTGACGGAAATTCCTTCGGGTCCGATGATGACAAGGAGGACTGTGATAAGAGAAGCATCAAACGAGATTGGATTCACCATGAAGAATCTAAACTGTTGACCGCAGAGCCTACAGTTACAATAAACCTGGGTGATTCGGATAATGTTAGAGAAGTTAAAATTGGAGTTGGCCTTTCTGAGATTAATGTTAAAAGGATGATCGGGCTGCTAAAGGATACCAAGATGTGTTCGCATGATCGTATGCTGATATGCCAAGATTAGATAAGGAAATCGTAGAGCATGCTCTCTTAACTGATCTGAATGTTTCGCCTAAGAAACAAAGGCTCAGGAGAACAAGGTTCGAATTATCCAAGAAAATCAAAGAAGAAGTGTCACGACCGACCTCCCGATTTTTTTTAGCGTACGACAAAAAAATGGGAAGTTACGCCTGGTACGTGCTAAGTTTAGGTTCGGGACTTAACTTGGGCTTTTCCAAGCTCATACCATATCGCGACTTATGGTTTAAATGTTTAACATGCAAGTGGTTTACATCAAAGAGTCGCCACTAATCGATTTGAGATGGGTTGATTAGAAACCCAAATAGGATGATGGGAGGCTCACCTTATTCCTACGAACAAGAGATTAATTAAATTTGGGGATTTGATTACATTAGTTGTACAACTAATGCTCTTTCAGTACACTTTTACTCTGTTCATTTCTGAAAACATTTGTCAGGCAATTTGGATAGATTTTAGGATCTTTCTCCTAACATGTGACGTGATCAAGCGAATGCATAATAAAAAACGATTAACAATCCAGAATAGACATGCAGCCTAAGGTTCTAATATTAACTAAAGCAACCAACATTTAAAATGCAACAAATCATGCAATTATAATCTAATAAAAAACATGCATGATAACCATACAATAAAACACGATCCTATAGGCTTATCTAATTAAAATAAGGCGACTTATGCGATTAAGACAACATGCATAATAATACAACGATAAATTACAGTACTTAGATATACCACATAGTTCAGAAAATAAAATAAAATAAAATATTTTAAAATAAATAAATAAATACGAAAAAAAAATTAAAATTTTTTAATTTTTTATAAAATTTTTAAAAAAATTAAAAAAATAATATTATAATATTAAAACCGGGTCGGGTTGCGAATTCGGATCGGTTGGATCCGACCCAAGGTGTTGACCCGGGTCGAATCAGCTGATCCGGGTTAGTTGATCTGGGTCGATCAGAACCGACCCGAGTCAACGAATCCGACCCAGGGCGTTGACTCGGGTTGGATCGACTGATTCGGGTCGGGTCTACCTGAATTCACATACCCATAGGGGGGACGCCGGCAAAGACTGGGCGCCGCCCCTAAATTGGCCCCTGGGACCACAATCGAGCTTCACTACTTACCTAAGTCGCTGTCGAACCACCTACTCGCCGGCCGGCGGCCGAACCAAAATCAGCCTCATTGAGGCATTTTGTCGAGCACTGGGCATGCGTAATGAAAATCAGCCAATTTCGACCTCCTCCGGCAACATGGTCGGCTCCGACAACTACGGCTCACATTTGACGACAAGTGGGGACCGGGACCGATGACGGCATTGGCCGGGAATTGCGCGACTTGGCCGGCGTTAGTCCCAGCCAGACCACATGCACAAACAAGGGAGAACAGAGATAATGAGGATGCGAGGAGACTCACTGGTCGACGGCGCAACTGGGTGGCTTTCCGGCCAGTCTGAGGGCGACGGCAACGCTGCTGGCTCTGTTCTACTCCGGCGGTTTGCTCTCTCTCTCTCTCTCTCTCTCTCTCTCTCTCTTGCTCAAAAATGGCTGACCCCGTCTCTCTCTCCCTCTCCGGCTTTTATAGTGGCCGAGAGCCACTACTTTGCTCCCTTACGTCGGCTGACGACAGCTTGCACCGACCTACTCTGTGCTGCGACTTTTGCGGCCATTAGGCCAGTGCAAGGCGGCCTGCACAGAGGGAGAGTAGAGGAAGAAGAGGAAGAGGGGGAAGCCTGGAAATCCCGGGCAACGGCCAGTCCCGTTAACGTGCCCCTCCGGTCTTCCTCTAGTATGATGGTGATGGCGAGGCTGCAACTCTGGCGTCATCACGCTGGACATCAAAAGCAGAGGAGAACAGGGGAAGAGAAAGGGACAGCTGGTGTGTAGGGGAGAAGGAAGAAGAAGGGGCTAGGCCGGGCCGGGCCCAACCGCGTGGGGGGAAAGGGAAGAAAAGGAAAGCGAGCTAGGCTGCGAGGGGGGAGAAGAAAAGGAAAAGGGCCAGGCCCGTGTCGGAAGGGAAAAAGAAAAGAAAAGAAATGGACCGGGTCAACCCGACCTCGACCCAGCCCAACCCGAGCGATTTTTTTTAAAAAAAACTCTAATTGACCCTATTAATGCAAATATGTCTAATTTCTATATGTAATGCATTTAAATAAAAATATTTTTTTAAAGAAAAATTAATTCCTAAATTTTGTGTAATTAATTTTTGGGCAAATTAAAAATGTGTCAACAAGAAGTCATAAAGTTGTTAAGAGTGGGCTTTATAGAAGTGTCGCACTATTCTGATTGAATCGCTAATGTCGTCCCCATTATGAAGAAAGATGGTCGGGTTAGGATTTGTATCGACTACCACGATTTGAATCAAGCAAGTCCGAAAGATGATTTCCCGTTGCCTCACATTAATGTGTTGGTCGATAGTACTGCGGGATTCGAGCTATTTTCCTTCATGGATAGGTTTTCTGGTTACAATCAAATTTGGATGAAAGAAGAAGATAAAAGTAAGACTTCCTTCATTATCCCATGGGGGACCTTCTGTTACAAGGTAATGTCTTTTGGCTTGAAGAACGTTAGGGCAACGTACCAAAGAGCAATGGTCACCCTATTTCATGATATGATGCATAAGGAAGTGGAGGTCTACGTGGACGACATGATCACCAAATCTGAACATGGAGAGGATCACATCAAGGTGTTGCAGAAATTGTTTGATCGACTCCGAAAATTCAAACTGAGGCTTAATCCTGACAAATGTATGTTTGGGGCAAAGTCTAGGAAACTATTGGGGTTCATAGTTAGTAGTCGAGGCATTGAAATCGACCCGTCAAAAGTTAAAGCCATTTGTGATTTGAAACCTCCTTCAACTGTCAAAGAAGTTCGGAGTCAGCTAAGGAGGCTAAACTATGTGGCGAGATTCATATCTCAATTGTCTGAGACGGCTAAACCTTTCTTCAAGCTCTTGAAGAAGAACGTCCAAGTTGAGTGGGATACTGATTGTCAAAAGGCCTTTGAGGAAATAAAACAATATCATTCTCGTCCGCTAGTTCTGGTGCCACCTATTCCGAAGGTGCCATTAATACTGTATCTAACTATTCATGATGAATTATTGGGAGCCTTTCTAGCCTAGAAAAGGTCGGGTGATGGTAAAGAATGCGCGATATACTATCTCAATAAAAAGTTCACTTCCTCCGAAACGAATTACCCCGGAGTTGAGAAAACATGTGTGGCATTGGTATGGGTGTTACACCGTTTACGCCAATACACACTTCATCATCGAATTCTGCTTGTAACTGAGAATGATCCCATCAAATATTTGCTGGAAAAACCCGCGTTGGTCGAAAAATTAGCAAATTGGCAAATTCTGGTGTCTGAATTCGATGTCCACAGCATGACGCAGAAATCTATCAAGGGAAGAGCCATAGCTAACATGTTGGCAGAAAACTCCGAATGGTTGGAGGACCAGGATCAGTCAGATCCCATAGAGGAACGCATTTAAGAGGTAGTGAGTGATAAGTGGACCATGTGCTTCGATAGTGCTGTTAATTTGACTGGCTCTGGGACTAGGGCAGTTCTCATTTCCCCGACGGGTCAACATTATCCTATGGCCGCTAAATTGGTGTTTCCTTGTACTAATAATATCTTAGAGTACGAAACTTGCATACTGGGGCTACAATTGGCCATCAACATGGAAGTTAGGAAACTGCAAGTCTATGGTGATTCTGCCCTCATCATTCTGCAGACAGAGGGTCAATGGCGAACCCGTGACCCCAAGTTAATTCCTTACTACGAATTTCTGGAGGAGTTGACAAAGGAGTTTGATGAGGTTGTCTTCGAATATTTATCTCGATTGCAAAATTAGTTCGCCAATGCCTTAGCCACGTTGTCATCGATGCTGCAAGTTACAGGAGGATTGGACATCGAGCCTTTGAAAATTGAAATTCTAAGACGTCCAGCTTACTGTATGGTGATCGCCGATGAACCTAATGGGAAGCCTTGGTATTATGACATTATGAACTACCTTCAAAATGGTGAATACCCTCTTGAGAATGAACTGGTTGATCAGAAATACATTAGGAAGCTAGCTATCAAATTCTTCGTAAGTGGCAATATTCTTTATAAAAGGTCTTTTGACTCAATTTTATTGAAATGCGTTGATGCTAAAGAAGCTAATCAGTTGATGAGAGAAATATATGAGAGGGAATGCAGTCCACACATGAATAGTCATCTTTTAGCCAAAAAAATCACGAGGTTGGGATATTTTTGGATGGCCATGGAGGCTGATTGTATCCGACATGTTCGTTATTGTCATCAGTGCCAGATTTATGCGGATAAGGTCAATGTACCGCCCAGCAAACTGCATCAAATGTCTGAGCCATGGCCCTTCTCAATGTGGGGGATCATGATAGGGCTAATCAATCCTAAGGCCTCTAATGGACATCGCTTCATTTTGGTGGCCATTGATTATTTCACTAAGTGGATTGAGGCAAATTCATACACCAATGTCACTGCCAAGAATGTGGCCAAGTTTATCCGTCATGACATCATTGCTCGCTGTGGAGTCCTAGAGACGATCATTACTGATAATGGCTCAAATCTAACCAACAAGATCGTGGATGACTTGCTTAACGGATTTCACATTCGTCACCTAAATTCCTCGCTTTACTGCCCACAAATGAATGGAGCTGTGGAGGCAGCTAATAAGAACATAAAAAACATCCCGTCAAAGACTGCCGACAATTATCGAGATTGGCATGAACAGTTGCCTTATGCATTGATGGCATACCGAACCTCAATTCGTACTTCAACAGGGTCAACTCGTTTTTTGCTTGTCCATGGTATGGAGGCTATTTTGCTTGTAGAAGTTGAAATTCCTTTATTAAGGATTCTCTCACAAGCCAGCCTCTCTAAGGAAGAGTGGACTCAACAGAGACACAATCAGTTGAACATGATTGATGAGAAAAGACTCAAGGCTTTGTGCCATGTTCAATGCTACCAAAAGCGAGTTGCAAAATCCTTTAATCACAAAGTCTGACCTCGACATTTTGAAGCCGGGAATCTCGTGCTAAAGAAAGTGTTGTCTGCTATACCGGCACCGGGTGGAAAGTTTGCCCCGAACTATGAGGGTCCGTATGTAATTAAAAAAGCGCTACCTGGAGACGCCCTAGTTCTTGTAGAAATGGATGGCCAATAATTGCCAAGGCTTGTAAATGCCGATTCGGTGAAGAAGTATTTTCCTTGAATAAAATCCAAGGCTTGAGAGTCATTTCTGATCTGAGTCATTGTAGGTTATTCACATTGCGCATATCATGCATCCATGCACATAAATTCATTTTGCAGGCTCCAGATGATCCATAAATTGACCCACGATTGACAGAACGGTTTTGAGAAGTATTCAGCAAATTAAATGCGAAGGAATGGGTTACCAAGTTACCCTACTGCAGGTAAGTACCCTTCTTCCTAAAATCAAATGGAAATCAAATGGAGAATTTTTATCGCGAGGAAAAAGCCTTTGAAAAGAAAGCACAAAAATAGAAATTATGAAAGCAAACTTTTCACAAAAATTTTAAATATCATCATTGTCCAAAGTTGTCTTAATGCTTGGTGGAATATTCGTTTTGAATCAAAATTCCCTATGGAGATCAATCAACTCAGGTGATCTTGGCAAAACAAGAGGAAATATGTTAATCATGCCAAGCGAGAAGCACTTAGAAGAAAGGCGAACCATTCCCAAACGCGTCCTATAAACTCTTTGTGAGTTGAGTGCAAAAAAAAAAAATCGTGTTTTAGGACGAGAGATTTATTCTCGAATAGTGCATGGATCAAAATGAAAAGAGGCATTTCTTTCATCCATCCGACACACTATAGGTAATCATAGTTAAGCCCCTTCAAGCCTTCACATGTGAAGAATTTCTATAAAATACCCTTAGCAAGAACTACCTCACAATGGGGCAAATTTGGAGATTTCGATTGACACTATTTGGTGAAAAAGATGAGAAACATTTCTTTGCTCTCACTTACATCAATCTTTTTGTAGTAACTTCAAGTAAATCCTTGTGGAAGCTCGAAGCATCCCAAAGCGAAGAAGAGCATTTCTTTCTCTACCCAAACACTCATACCCTTTGTTTAGTCATGTTGAGCCTGAACATTCATTTCAAAAGCCCGAGTGATGATTGCCTCCCCACACTGGGGCAAGGTGCATAATTTACCAAGGCAATTGGTGCTTATGTGATAGCGTGTAAAGTCCTAAGAGCTCAAAAGGTTCAAATGAGCAAGAGTCAAATGAAAATTAGGAGACATAAAAAAGCAGTGTGCCTAGTAAAAGCAAGGCCAATACCCATAAAAAAAAAAAAAAAGAGGATGTCAAAAGAAAATGTTGGCAAGAAAAGAAAAATCATTACAAATACAAAAGCCATTAGAAAAAGGAGCAAAGCTCTTGTGTCGAAAGAATTAGTCAATGGACTTTCGAGACGAACTGAATTCCAAACTTTGAATGCCTTTGGAAATATTAGATGATATGGTAATGATGCCATGATGATCACCAACTCTTAAACCCCTTTTGTGAATCTCTGAGTCTTTCGAGCATTTACCCCAAACCAATGTCACGACCTTCTCCAAAGTCTCTTCTGATTGGAATGGTTCAAGCAGAAATTTGGATATCCGAAGAAGCTACCACTTAAATAAATGGGGGCAGGGTTATCTTATCTTGTCTTAAGGTTTCTTAACTTGTAAACCTGGCAGAGATGCTGATCAACAATTATTTCATTTCTTGACCGATAATACTCATCCATTGTTGAGAGCATAACCATACTTACATTACAGCCCTTTAAAAGACCTCTTAGATTGGTTGATGTGCACTTGTTACAAATGATTCTCAAAGCCTTCGACACTGGTAGTGTGAGGTATACAGAGAGATTAGGTTTACTTCCCACATCAATAGATGGGATCAAACCGTCTTCTCGAGAGTATGTAAAAAGTCCCTTTCGACTGATGAGCTCTCGTTTGGCATAATTAATTAGCCATCTTCATGAGTCAAGATCATTCTGACAAAGATTTGTCTCCCAAGGGAATTTGAGAATTGATGATATTTTTCAAACCCGATGGCAATTGTGTGATGTTCAATGATGCCAAAGGTTTTCCAAACAATTGAAGTTAGTTTGATTTGTTCATTGCAATCCACACTTTCTCGGTAATAATGTTCTCTATGACTTTACCCGGTACGCCTTCGCTACCAAGGCACTTGTTATAACACGTTACATTAGATTTGCAGGTGCCTCCTCGGAAGGTCCCCGAAATTTGGCTGACATAGTGAGCATTAGTGGCCAGAGACTATTCTGGCATGACAGCACTCTTCACGTGAAACCCTGATTTCAAAAAGTTCATGGATCTATCCTTAAACCTTACTTTTTACAACATCAAGTTCTAAGTGAAAAATTTTAGGTATCCTCAATCCCTGAGTGCAAAACTTTAGGTATTTCAAAATCCTGAGTGCAACTTACCGTTCATAGGGTTATAGTCCCTAGGTGAAATCCTTGACGTTCATAGGATTGTAGTCCCTAGGCGTTCCTTCAAGATGTTGTTCTTATTGCCGTTTATAGGGTTTTAGCCCCTAGACAGGATTTTATCTATTCAGGGTTTTATTCCCTTTGCCGTTCATAGGGTTTTAGCCCCTAGATGTACTTTCAAGATTTTATCCCCTTTGCTTCGTAAGGCTTTAGTCTCGATGCGGAATTGTTGACGTTCATAGGGTTGTAGTCCCTAGGCATCTTTTTATTTCGTTTTATTTATTTATTTATTTATTATCTTCTTTCTTGCTTTCCTAAAAAAAAAAAATCACCCTCTTGTCTTAACCAGCATGCCGTTTCATGCTTCCCGTCGGCAAAACTTAAGTGTCTCTTATCTTTAAAAGGAACATCTTCGAGCTCCCCTTCAAAGAGGGGTAGCTGTTGACACTTATGTTTCCCTATTCGTTTTAGTTTAATTACTTATAAAATTAAAGGTTAATTTTTTACCCCAAAACATGAATAATTTTCATTTATATTGCAAAAAAAAAAAAAAATCCGGGCTGAGCCGGCCCGGTTCTAGTGGGCCAAATCACCCTGGCCCAATTCTTTTTTCCCTCTTGCGTAGGCCAGCCCATTTCTTCTTTCCCTTCGGCCTGGCCCGCAATTCCATCTTCTCCCTCCTCCTATCACTCTCGGCAACGAAGGGAGACCAGGGACAATGAAGCCAGAGAGCAAAGTGGCGTCGATGGGCAACAGAAGAATTGGCTCGGCAGAGGGGAGCATCGTTGCGCGTTGAAGGGGGGCGTGGGTCAGACAAGTATAGTGGTCCCGAAAGAGTCCCTACTTCAAGGATAAAGAGGCGAGAAGGAGAAGAGAGCAGGGTTTTTTGGAACATAAAGGTTCGAGAGAGTTTGAGGAAAAAGAGGGGGATTGAGGGGTCTTTAGAGAGGAGAGTGTTCCGGCCGCTCCATCCGAGGTGGTCGGGCGAATCTCCTCCCCCTCTCTGCCATGCATTGAGAATCTGAGCTAGCCATCTCTTGGTTTCCAGTCGTTGGAGCTTCACGTGGAGCCTCAAAACCAAAAAAGAAAGTGCTTTGGAGAGGAGAAAGAGTAGCCCGAGAAAGGGTAGCCCAAGAGAGAGTTGGATGAAATCGGCGAGCTTCAAGTCGTACCCATTTACCGGAGGGCCACTCGAGACCTTGCCAAATCTAACAGCCGCCACGCTTCATCTCGAACAGCCATGACCAGGTGGGTCACTTTTTCTTCCCCTATTTCGCTTCCCCTCTCCCCTGCCTCTTGGATGCCGAGCACACCGAGTCTATTCGGTGGTCACCCGGCACCATAGAATGAGGAAAATGGTCCATTTGCTTCCCCAAAAAATGTTATCGAATGATTTTTCACAAAAAAATAGTTTTTGAATCTCACAGATATCGGCCTTGAAGTTCTTCTTTTTGTTGCACGTAACCTGTTTGCGAAAATGCTCTGATGAAACTCTTTGAGCCGAAAACTCCAAACTTGATCTTGCATTGTTGGGTCGTTTTTTTGCGAAACGAAACCTCATGGTTGCGAAATATGATTGCATAGATCTTGATACATCATGTTTAAGTCTCATATCGCTTTGAACCTTGACTTGAAACTCGCGTTAAATCATACTCGCCATATACTCGACGAAATGCCCAAATGGACCCGAATGACCTTTTTCCGCATTGATGCTTAGAACTCGTTTTTTATGCTTGGTTGGTGCTTATGTATGTTGAATAGTGACTGACTTGGTGTTTTCCTTCGATTTCCATGACACACTCCGTCATTTCTCAACATCAGCCATGAATGAGCATACAAATTGGAGCTGCTATTTGCTTCCGGTATTTTCGTGAGTTGGAATCCCACCGTGTCAGTATTCTTGGTCATTTTTTGTGTGTGTGTACCTGTTTATTCAAACTTAATTTCTATTTTTGGGGCTCAAAATTTGTTGATCAGAAAAGTTTGGTTCACCGGCCGAGAGTTGTAGCTTTTCCCTAAGCCACTGGCGCGGTCGCCGGAACGTCGACTGTCAATGAGGGCGTAAGGCCAGCATCCACCCTCGGCGCCTATGGCCCGAGCTATCGGCCAGCGATGGGCTACTCCCGGCGGGGTTGCGGCAAAAGCATGAAGGCATGAAGAGAAAGCATTTGGGAGTTTAATGAAAAGAGAGAACATTCAGGAGTTTAATGAGAAGAGAGAGCATTCGGGAGTTTAATAAGAAGAAAGAGCATTCGGGAGTTTAGTGAGAAGAGAGAGCATTCGGGAGTTTAATGAGAAGAGAAAGCATTCAGGAGTTTAGTTAGAAAAAAGAGCATTCGAAAATTTAGTGAAAAAAGATAGCATTCGAGAGTTTTGGAAGAAGAAAGAGTATTCGAGAGTTTTGGGGAGAAGAGAGAATATTCAAGCATTTTGGAGAGTCAGATTGGGAATTCGAGCAGATCGGGTCAGGGGACCCGGTCCGGATATTTATTTTATTAAATATAAAAATATTTAAAAAATTAAAAATTCCAAAAAAATTAGAAAATGTTTAAAAATCACAAAAAGATTAATTAAATAAAAATATTCAAAAAATATTTAAAAATTCAGAAAATTCAAAAATATTTTAAAAATTCTGAAAAATTCTGAAAAATTCAAAAAATTAGGAAATGTTCAGAAATTAGTTTTGGGCTCAATTTCACTAGACTTTAGGTTAAAAAACTCAAAAAAAAATGATGAAAAAATGAGAAAAATCCTCTAAAAAAATCCCCAAAATCGGACAAGCCATTAGGGCTTTACCTTAAGGCTTTTAATTGCATTTTCTTTTTAGAGACGATATTAGATTGCTGGTTGTTTATTTTCTTCATGATTATCTGATCGCGCACTTTTAATACATTGACTATTATTTTCTATTTTTAGAACGATTAGATGGAACATTAGCTTTTTTCGATAAGCTGCCCGGTACATTATTTTGCGAGCATTTAAGTTTAGGTACCGAAAGGGCATTAGTTATATTGCTAGTGTAATCAAGTCCCCGAATTTTGGAATCTCTGGTTTTCGCGTGTATCGAGACGACACTCTCATGTCTCGATCAGGGTTTCTAGCTGACCTTTGATCATGACTATTGGCTACTCCAATCGATTGCGTAAAAAAAAAAAGTTTTTCTCGTCGCGTGAGGTATGAGGCTTGGGAGTGCCTCAGTTTTTGGATTAATGAACTATTTGGTTTGTCTTTCAAACAAATTAATCGTTATTCGTATCCATCGACAAATACCTCTTGATCTAAACCCGATCCCGATCTTTGGCGAAGGGTAGGTCGCGACAGTCGGCGAATTGGCATGATTGACATTTGTTCTTGATCCTTCCAACCATCAACGTACAAAAAAAATCAATAAATTAATCTAGTATATTCAGCACATATAACTCTTGCCGTCTCAGCTAATGAAATTATATCAGAGAATGCCAAAGCAAAAAAAAAAAACCAAGGGTCTGATTGAGGACTAGTTGATCCATTTGCTTTCATAAGCAAATCTGTCTTGGGCATGCAGCGAAACAGCCTCCACAATGTTCGAGTTTGAATAAACTTACGAGGATGATATAATTCTTTACGGTTTCCTGTAATTGGAGAATCGATTCAGTGGACAATCTTTTCTCATGTCAATTTATTTAAATTTGATGTGTGTGTTGGTTTCATGGGATTCACGATGAAACAGGCGACGGCATGGTTCGTAGAGCGTGAGTCGCGAGGGAGAGAGAGAGCAAAGCGTGAGTGGAAAGGTCACACGAAGTAGACAGAGGAGAGAGAGTCTTGCTTTTTCATTTGAAAATTTTCTCTTGTTGGACGCGGTATTCGGATTTTGCCATGCCGGCATCACAGCTCTACCCAATATTTTCTCGCACTCGGCACTCCTCATTATCAATTAACAAAACCGTCCCACCACGTTGGTGTAATCCTAGACCGCTTAGGTTGTGTTTGGTCGTCCGTACTTCTAAATAGAATAGGATAAGAAATCCTGAGATTTTTTCATATCATGTCTACTGTTTGATGGACTACGGATTTAAAGTTGAATAGAATAATTTTTATTTTTTATTTTTGCTATTCACGGATCTGGATGAGTCAGTGAAGGAAAAAAAGCCGAAAATTTTTTTTGGTGAAAACGCACAAGGTGTGAGGATGAATATGATAGCGAGTGGAGGGTAAAGTTTTTGGAAAAATATGCATTAGAAATCCTATCCGGGTCTATCCCTCCCCCCCTCGGATTTTTTTATCCGGATTATATCCGGTCTATATCTGATTTTATCCTATCATGGACCACCACCAAACACAGGAAAAGATAAAACATATTCTATCATGTCTTTTATCCGGTCAATCAAACACAGCCTTATTGATCAACACGGTCCCGATGGCCCCACTTCTCATATTCTTCCTCTTCTTCTCCATTAGCCCTCTCTCTCTGCCGTCACTCTTTCCTTCTTCTTCCTTATGCAGCACACCATGAAGGGAGCTGTCCAGCTTTGACACAAAATTCAGTTCCAAATCTGAAGCCGCTTCATATCTAGCCAGTCCATGGCCGCGACCACAGAGGTCTAGATCCTGACAGCCACAAACAGGACGCCGTGACGGGCAATAACTAGCTCAAAAATCAAACAGAAAAACAAAGGAACCAGATTGAGCCCACTGCAACCCTCATCCTCGTGCCTACCGCCCTGCCGTGGCCACCGCGCCCACGGGCAATGTCAGCCGACACCGTTGCAGAGCTTGTCGCCAGTGGCAAAGCTCGATACAGCGTCAAACTCCATGTTGGCCGGGGATGACAAGGATGGTGTAAGTGTTGTCGAGAGCATGAACACATTGAAATCTCTCCTCGAAGTGACCCTCTGGCGGGGAGGGAGCTTCCCTTCAAAGAAGAATACGGACTTGATGAGAGCATCTCCGTAGTTGTGGCTGGCTAAACGAGGATGGTGTGGGTGGTGGTGCTTCAATGGGAAATCGGCATTGCGAAGAAGCAAGAAAGACGAAAAATCTTAAAAGTAAGACCCATCCGAAACACGTGTTGACCGCTGAATGGTCCGGAACCACGCTGGCATAGTGGGGCAGGACTACCGAACGCGAAAGTCCAAAACTATATTTAAATCTCACTTGGACGAAATAAAATGAGAGAAACTCGATCACATAAATGAATTGAATTGGAAGTTTCAATTCGATGCATTAGGTGTAGGGTCGTACAATCTTTTCAACGTGCAGGAAGGTCGAAACCAGAAGAGCTCCGATCCAGAAGCATGCTGTGGAGGAAGCAAAATGGCTCTTTCCATCTCGGAGGGGAAAGCCAAACTGATCGGCAACGGACATATAAATTGCACCACGTGACTAAACCACTTCTTCGTAATAATCATTAAGAGCATTGCTTGATGCATATTCAGACCATATCAGAAAAAAGAAAGGAACGAAGGAACTCCAAGAACAAAATTGACAAGCCGAAAAATACACCTTTTGGGCGGTTCAAGGAATGTACATCATTCGTTTGCTTCATCAGTTTTTCCTGACCGCCTCTTTTGCGGTTTGTATTTCTTCTGCATTCTCTTCTCTGACTGAGGAAATGATGTCCGAGAGCGATGTTGGTTGCGATTCACGTTTGAAGCTGAAAGGAAAGACGGGGACTTCTCCCTGAGTGACCAGCGTAAATATTAACGATCCTTTATCCTACCTGTACTCATCAGTCATTCACAGGCAGGAGCCTCCTCGTTGTCAAGTTGGGAGGAGACTGTCGTCGTATCGGAGACATTATCGTCAATGGTCAGGTTTGAAACATCACCACTCAAGGAGGAGCTCTCGTCTTCCTCATTTATGGATGGTGCTGGGGAGGCATCGGGAGTAGCGACGGTGATGGTTGACTCGGCGGGGCTGGGACATGACTCCACGTCCTCCACGGGCTGTTGCAGACTCCAGTACATGATGCTGGCTGCTAGAGTGAGCATCATCTTCTGGTTTACCTGCCCCACCCATGAAATGTATTAATTGGATTCACAAAGGAGCACAATAGAAGACTTCTACATTTGCACCTGATGTAAGCTAAAAGGTCGAGAAGTTAATTCTTTTGCCCATGCAGTTAACCAAATAATCAACAATGTCAATGCCAGCTTATCAAAGTGTTATCTCTTTCCTTAAGGCTCAAAACAGATTCTCCTAGAAAACAGAGAAAGTAAATAGTGGATGACTTTCAAATCTTACCTCCATGATGTCCTCAGGTAGCAAGAAGATGGAACAGCCAAGCTTTCTTGCAACACTGATTATGTACGTTGCATTCAACTTCTTTTCTTCCGCTGTAAATTCACCGAGTGCAATCACCCACCACATTCTAAATTAGTATCTTCACAGGATTTTAAATGCAAGAACTATACTTGAGCATGCCAACGAGCTGTCAAAGAAAATTAGGTACAGCCATCATCACGGCATCAAAATCTTACCACTTTCGCCTTTTGTTACAACATTCCAATTGACCACCCTTGGTTCCACTGAACTCAAAAGCTCGAGGAAGAATATTCCATTAGATAAACTCTTATCCTGAATCAAAGGTTTCGCATACCATCAGCAGATATAAATGAGAATTTCGATAATCAAAGGCCGAAAAGTTCTGCCTCAAGAATGACCTTGAAGCTCTCTATCTGAGAAGTTCTTCCCGTGCTCTTGACTTTCTTCTTCACCCAAATCAAGATATCGGCATCTGTGATCTCCTTTCCATGGGAGTGGAATCTCAAGTTCTTTAAAAGTTGAAGCACGTTAAATCTCATTAACTGCCACAGGAAAGCTGAAAAAGATGCATACAAACTTGAGCTTCCTGTAAAAGGACTACCACTTCGTAACCCCATCATAAGTATCATCAAAAGCAATTACGAACATCAAATATCGCATCCACAGTCTTACCAAACCACATATAGATCAACCACTGGACAATTTTTTCCCATTCCACTGATTAAATTCAGGGAAAGAGTACTAGCAAAAGAGCATGACATCCTAGGATCGTAACAACATTATCTGAACTTTGAGGCCATAATCAACCTGAAATCAAAATGGACTTACTTGAAAATGTCACTAAAGTGAAATTTCCAGTTAACCGATGTTGATTTCTTAATAATCTGAAAACCAAAAAACTGAATATAACCTCAATGGTTAATTTTTGAACCCACAAGAAACTAGCAGGTTGACTTACATGAAAACCAAAATTGAATTGTTCAAAGCAATTACAACCATGATTGAATTATGTTGTCTCATAATATTTGAATAAGGGAAAAAATGAACATGAAGACCAAATGATGATACTGTATCAGAAAATTCTTGAATTTAACTAACAAAGATTCTCAGAAATCAGAAGATTACCGAGTATAAGCTTCTTATTTCCCTGAACAATGTCATTTCCAGCTACATTCACCAGAGAAAACTTCAACTGCTTTCCAATCCTTATTACTTGATTGCAGTTTTCTACTTTTCTGAAAGGCATCTTGATTGGAGGTTTTGATGCCTGCTTCCAGTTAACTGACCCAGGAGACACCTTGTCAAGCACTTCCAGAAGTACCCATCTGCATATATGGAAATTCCAGTCATGCAAATTTGGAAGAGGTACTTGTTCTTCCTTTCTTACCTTTAGTCCTGGAGACACGACTGCATACAAAAAGTTTTTTTTTTTTTTTTTTTTTTTTTTGGTAAGGACTGCATACAAAAAGTTCAGACTTGCTTTTGAGAAAAAAAAGATCATGAGAAAGAAAAGATCTAGAAAATTTCAGGAACGACTCAACCAATGGTAGGGTAAATCTCATATCATTAAACCGAAAACTAGCATCAGGAACATTAGAAAAACAAACAATGGTAGATAGGATGAAGGTGACACATGTATGAATATTTACCCATTTCTGACATCCTCGAAGACATTGTTGACGTAGCTAACAATACCCAGACTATTAATCCAAAGGCGGAAGCATCTTTCTTCTCTTGATGTCTGAATATCATCAGTCATCATCTCTGCATATGTGACACTTTTGCTGTCTGTAGATAGGCCATTTCTACAAAAATAATCACGTTAAATTCTCCTCATTGACAAATGAGATTTACATGCAGTAAATGAGAACAAAAAGGCAACAATTAAAAGTAACCTCATCTTGCTAAGGCAAGCAAAGACAGAGTAAAAGTAAATTGATTTTTTCGAGTGCAAGGGGAAGAAGAGCCATTTTAACAACAAGCAGAGCCTAATGCCCCAAATCAATTCTCGTGCATGTTAGGAACGTTCTTAATCCACCACGTGCCAATCCATAATGCCATATCAACACATCATGTTAGGTGGATATGCACAAAGCACCGTAATTCCCGTCCTAGGTTATAAGGTTATACCTTCAGCAAATTTTATGTCGTTTCTGCAACCAAAGTATGTTCACCAAAATAACAGCAGGCTATTCCTCTATGACATGAAGAAGAATCTCCATTATCAATCAGAGGAACCAGAAAATTGATCTTCTTGTGAAGTCAAGAGAAGGCACGTTTTCAATTTCAAGTTCTACCCTGTCTACAATGACATTAAAAATCCCACTTCTCACTTTTGATAAAGCACAGGAATAAGAATATGGCTGTACAATACTCAAAGAGATGGAAACTTCACTTGAAGATATTATCTTCATCCTGAAGGTCTCTCACACAAGTTTAACATCAATTTTTTTAGAAATGACAAGTAATAAAGACAGCAACAAGTAGTACTCAAAACAAGATGGCCAAAAAAAATACTCAGCACAACATACAGCTCTTCAATTTTGTACCTTTGATGAAATATTTGCGCAACAAACGCGAGATTTAAATTTGCTGAGCCCTCAACAATATCTTTTGGGGTTAAGTATCTTTTGCAGTCCATTCTCTCAGCGTGATCAAGTATCAGTTTTGCCCTCTCATTTGGATCTTTTGCATCTAGTGTCACTGGACTGCAGTGTTCTGGAGCAAGAACATTCAGTAGATATGCATATGCCTCTCCATCCTGCATTTAAATGGCACACCAAGTTCAAGCTGGAAATAGTATATATAAAACGCCAGAAAGTATAATGGAGTTGCCAGAAAATGCGGATAACTTCTGTGCAAGATAAGTTATGCTGCAATAGTTCCCTATAGGGGGAAAAGAAAAGGCAGCATAAATTAATCTCTAAACAAAAATACAGGGGGCAGAAACTGTTAATATCCCTATATCTCCAGTAAATTACTTCCATCTTGCAAAAGGGAATAAACATGTGCAACATTCTTGAGAGAGGTTTAGTCATACTAAATATTACTAGGAGACGACTTCTTGAATTGGCACTAAACTAGCAAACGGTCCTTTCTGTCATTTGTCAAACTCATTAAAATGGATATCTCACTAACTCCAGCACGTAAAATCAAGTAAAAGTATAATCCTTCTTCAGATTACCTTTACATCAGAAGTGAAATTCGAAACAGTTTTCTTATAGCCTGCTTTCTTGAGGTGAAAGTTCATCCATTTCAATAAAACTTTCTCAGGGGCTAAACCCATGAGCTCCTCAACATCCTGCAGCACAACAAAAAAACATTTGATGGATTGGACTTTGATTTTTCACTTTAAATATCGAAAGCAAGGAGAAAAGAAAGAAAAAAAAAAGGATAAACCGACAAGAAAAGATGACCTCAATATCAGCACTAGATATAACCCATCATACCTTGCTATCATCTACCAATTCCACGAGCTGAGGTGTCTTCTTGAGGTTGAGATCAGCTAACAATTGTATCTTAAATTGCCAGATTAATATAATATTAGGACAAGTAACATTAAAGAGCTAACCAATGTGCAACATTCTGTACTGAGATGAGGTCACGATGGAAGTGCTGAACTCAAACTATCCAATTGTTTAAGAGTTCAGAAAAATCCACATGTGCAAGAAGCTATAGATTATACCTTTATAATCTGAGAAATTAATCCAAGCACCAGATGCGGCTGCACAAATTTTGGAAGGGTTTAATTAAGACTGCAGAAACATAAATCATGGACACTGAAGAACAAACAAAAAGAAGATGACATATTCTTACTCTTCCTTCAACTAAGTCTTGCGTGCCTATATTGACCACAGTACAACCAATTGCCTTTGCTGAGTTGAGACACAGAGTATGATTCTCATTCCTCTCCCATGGATTGAGCACACACTTGGTATTGATAGCTCGCTCATCAATTGTTCCAGGCACAGCAACATTGATGAGCTTGCTGGATCAGGCCAAAATGCATATCAAAACTTGAGCTAAGGTACCAGCATAAAATGACACGGAAGCAAATAAATGACAAAACCAGCTTACCATAGAAGAACTCCATCTCTTGCAAGATTAAACAGATCATTTGTCCCTGGATCTATTGGTAGGAATTGCTTCAGAAATGGGTCATCTCGGAGATAGCTGTTTATGTGAGCAACATAAGATGCCTTTTCTGATTCACTAATCGTGTGGAGGAGGGTGGTCGTGGTAGCCTTGAGAAATGAAGAAGAGTTCTTTGAACTGCCCTTATTAGATGCATCCCGAGCATGCAAACTCACATAGGTCTGCAGAATTCGTGCAATTAATAGCTTGTCCCCTCTAGATGGAATTGTAGCACTTAAACAAATCAACTCTGTATGCAAGGGCATAAATCACGAAAATGCTCCATCATTTTTACTCTGGAGATGACCACTTCAGATGTATAACCTCTTCAATAGATTTCTTAGTTTCTCCCGGAGCACTGAATTTTGAGTCTCTCCCAGAACATTTCATAAAATATAAATCTTGGTTTCTACACTTCAAATTGGAGAAGAATAGAGCACAAGGACGGGCAAAGAGAAGAATGTCAAAGAAGATGAACATTGACTTACCCTAAGGAATTCTTCAAAATCAATCTCACTGCTCATGCCCAAATTCAACTCGGCCAATAGTACCGCAATCTCCTCCTCAGAGAAGGTTTCACTAAAAGCTTTCAACTTCACTAATAAAGGTGGCAAATCTCCAACAGTGACTGTACCTTTTTGGTTCTTTATTGAGGTGAACTACAAAGGGGAATCCATCATTAGCTTCATTGCGATCCGTCAAATCTTAGCAGAAGAATCGCAGTGATACACAATATGCCATGAAAACTTACTTTAGATTTTAGGCTGCGGAGCTCAACCTGAGTGAATTGGCTCTGTAGCCATGGATCGGACACGAGAACACCAACAAAGCTTGACATTTCCACACGTGAAGAAGTCTATATAACTTCGTAATTTCAGAGTCACCAGACACTACAAGTAGAAGGCCAAACCGGAGTTTCGGAGGAGTAGAATAGGCGACCAAAAACCTGTGGATGAAGTTCCGAAGATCCAGATTAAAATGTCGTATATAAACTTGTGATTCATGCATGCTGGGCATTTGACTCGAATGAATTCTAAACAATCTGAATGAATGGAGTATCCTTCGTTTCCACTAAAAAAAAAGCAAAACCAATCGAAACATGCTCTGCCAGCAGAAATACATGGAAAAACAACTCCGTTTTCACCAGATGATCGAGGAAGCTCGCGCCATCAACTCGTGCTAAAACAAGCAAATCTCCCGGAATTGTTTTTATATTTCTTTCTCAAACAATCAACCGTACGAATATATACATTCCAGCATACAATCTATATGAATTACACGGAGCTGAAGTAACTGAAGATCATAGCGGTAGCATTGCGACACAAGTGAAATTCAGGAACTCAAAAGGCAGTCAAACATTGTTGAATCACCCAAGCTCGCGGCCGTTCATTGGAGAACCGAACGCATCCACAGGCAAAGCTCAACCGACTGGAACAACCGATGCAGGATCAAATTACGAGCGAAAAACACAAAAAATCGGAACTTCAATATAGCACCAACGCGGTTCACGGAGCAAACGGAAGCTCGCGGCAATGAGAATCGGGCGCCGCGGCGTCGGGCAAGGGAGCCCCGAAAAACTGCACACGCATGCATCGATGGCGAGCAAGAGATCAAAAGTGAACGCAGTAAAGACCAGATTTCAAATCGCACCTCCGAGAACCGGACGCTCCCGTTGAAGCCTCTCGATGGCGCGATGTCAACGAGTTTCCTTCTGCACGAAGTCTTGACTCCCAAGTCACGCACAAAAACACAGAGATTGAGAGAGAGAGAGACAGAGAGAGACAGAGAGATGGAAGAGTGTTCGATGTTGCCTTCGAGAGAGAGCAAAGTGACGGGAGATATGGAGAGAGAGAGAGAGAGAGAGGGAGAGGAGGAAGACGACAGGGGCAGAGAGACGCGCTTAAGGACCGGGAGGCCAGCGAGGAGCGAACTGGTCGCTCAAGAGCCAACGAGAGAGGCGGTTGGGGTCACTCGCGAGTGTGGACACGGACTGTACTCGCGAGGTCGGCGAAACAACTCGTCGGATCTACGTTTGCCACCTTTACAAGTCGACAGGCTGCTTCTGTTCCTTTCTCGTGTACCGATCGGTCAGCTCTTTGATGGCGCTCGGACAAAACGAGCCATGGATCGGACCGAAGGAGAATACATTATGGATCGGACCGAAGGTGAATATATTATTATTTCAACTATCTATTCGGATTTGTACGACTAAGGTGGCATATGGCGGACATTATTCATGGACTAATCCGGTATCCTTGCCCGGGACCGACCAAATCCATCGAAGTCGAGCCCAAAGCTTTGACATTGGGGTTCGAGCCACAAAGGCCAAGAGCATGATCTTGATACCCAAGCTCGTATCCCCAACACTCGGCCAGAGTCCACAAGGTTGTGATTGAATCCATAAAAATCATACTTGGATCCTTAACGCTATGACTCGAATCCTTGGTACCTAAGTTAGGGTCTATCGAGGCCAAGGCCTGGGACCTAGTGCCCCTCTATCGAGGCCTAACTTGGTACCTCCTCGCTTGTGCCTCAATCCATCAAGGCTAGGTTCGGGACCCAGGTGTTACTAATCAATCATTGGCGCTCGAGTCAGGATCCAATGAGGTCGGACCAAAGACTCTGGTGTCCATACCCAATTTCGCGATTGTTCGTACTCAAGTTATTAGCGTCCAAATATTATATGTTTATCTAGCAAAATCAAATCACATTTTTCATACCAAACGATTGAAATATTTTTCAATTCATCTTCGGGTTTCAGCCAAATAATAGAAATTATTGTCATTCTTGAAAAATTACTTACTGAAAAATACTTTTCAAAAAGATCACATTGTTTCGTGAAACAAAGAAGCACCGAATCACGCTTCTCCTTCTTCATTTATTCCCTCTTGTGACGTGGTGTTTGCTAAAGAATCGAAATCGGCATAAATGTCCCCCCATGTGAACTCCGATGCTCTCGTGTCGGAACCGTAAGTCGACGATCGCGTGATTCCTTGACTTCGGTGCCACATCGATTTCAGATCGTGGGTCTCGTTGCCATGCGCTCTGTTGAGAGCATCACGAAACGAAGGGAAGCCCTTCGCTAGGAGACACCGGCATAACCGACCATCCCGCCGTCCTTGTCACGTCATTCCATTTCTTCGTCATGTCATCTGCGCACGACGCCCTGAGGAAGCCGAGTCTCCCGCTGGAGCGAGTCACGATCACGCGCACGTCCCCAACGATGGCGAACCGAACAAGAGATTTTCTCCCTTTCCTTATTCTCGTGAAAATAAAGCTTAGTTTAGCAGGATGATTTCGAGATCATATAAATATCTCATCGACTTCAAGGATCAAATTCGATGAATTTCGAGACTTTTCCAAACTGGCATTTTGTCCATCGGTTAGTGTTTACTATCTATCATATACGTTTGGTTTGTCCATTTTTTCGTATGAAATTTTTTAATAAGGCACTAATTAAGCAACCGATCGATAAAATTTATAATTTTCTATATACTCATTACCCTTATGTTATGCACAACCAATATTTTGAAAATAAGATTATATCATATGATGTATACTCAATTAGTGATCGAAGGCGGTCTCTCCTCAACAAATAAGTGCTTGGGCCAATAAAATCCTCCCTCATGAAGAGATCGTTGGAGAGGTGACAAAGTCCTATACTTCATTACAAAACCAATAAACCGGAAAATACGATTTTTATGAGGTTCCTCCTCCAAATAAAATTCAATAAGATCCAGAGAAATCATGTCTTCATCTGTAGGATCCCAAGTACTTTGATCAAGCGAAACTTCGATGCGTCATATACAACATAATCCACTAATTAATCTATTTCATCCAAATACTTTGTATAATATAACTGTATTATGTAAAAATGATAAACAAAACAAATTAAGGACTTTCTCGAGCTCAAGATTTTTATTTATCCACTTGATACTTTGAAAATAGGTTGGTTGAACTTGAGACTTTGGGATGGATTGGTGTGGTTCCTTTACACCAAGGACACTAAAATATCCAACCATGAACGAAAAAAGGCATGACAAAAAAGCATATTGACTAGTGATTGTGAGGTCCTAATTTTTTACCAAAGGGGAATGGTATCTCCAATTATAGCCCATCTCTCTCTTCTCACCATCCCCACAGTGTATGAGACAATAATTACTAACCCATATGGGCACCCTAATGTTCTTGTAGAATCTATGGCCGGACAATTAAAGAATAGGGTTTCAATTCGCAAAGTAATAAAAAGGGCTATTGAGTTAGCCGAATAGGCGAGTCGGACAAGTGGGTAATGTTGAGGTGAACAAGAAAAAGTTGGGTAGAGCTAGAATTATATGTTTGGCCAGGTAACCAATCCCGTAGCAAGAGGAGTGGTCATGAACCAGTTGACCATTCCCCACCGTCAACATCACCCTTCACATATGTTCATTCGTTTTATTGTAGCCATGGGTTTTATTAAATCTGTATGGTTCATGGGAATCCACAGGAAGTTGAAACTCTTACAAATTCTAATGTTCGAACTAACGAATCAAGTTATTATCTTTTAGAATCTAATCTTATGTGCTCTATATCCTCGAAAAATCAAAATTCAAATGCTCCAACTCTAAGGCAACTAACTGCAAATAATAGTCTTTCTACAAAGAAATAAGTTAATTTACAAAGATAGAGATTGCTATACATATTAGTTTTCCTTATTTACAGAACAAATTTGCTCGACCAAGATGAAAAAAGAGAAAAGAAGAAGAAGAAGAATGAAGTGTAGAGCCAAGAACAAGCAAGTAAAAATATATATAAAAAAGTGAAATATCAAGCAAAATAGGAAGTTTAATTTACAAATGGAAGGGGAGTGACGAGCCAGGACTGGTAAGCTAATCGCGGATACGGAGTTATATGCTTGCCTTTTTGGGATAACGAATTCTTTTAAACTTTAACTCAATATATAATAAAGTTCCAGAATTTTTTATACATTTTTAATGTAGTTCTCGATTTCAATTAATGTAATGATTACATTAAACTCTATCAAAATTTCAATGAGGATATTAAATAAATTAAAAGTTCAGGGACTGTATTGCATGTAGGATTAAATTTTAAGGATTATATTAAATAAATTAAAAATTCATGGATAATAATATTACACACCGAGCAAAGTTTAAGGAATTATTTATGTCATTTGCTCCGGCGGATTGGCCTGCCACCAGGAGACACACGTGGCGATCCATAATTGGACCTTAACTTCCCTCGCGTCCACCGGCCGGTCACTTGAGCGGCTTTTCCGAGGGGCCGTTCCCGTCATTTCGAAAGACACAGAGGAGAGAGAGACAGAGACAGACAGACAGAGAGATACAGAAGTAATAGGTCGCGAGAGAGAGAAAGAGAGAGAAGAAGAGAGAGAGAGAGAGAGAGGAGAAGAGAGAGAGAGAGAGGGGAATATTTTGAATGCTTAAAAATTGATGGTCGGAGGGGCGCGGTGATGGCCACGGACCAAGAGATATCGCAGGCTCTCCAGTCCCTCATCAGAGACTCCTCCACCCCCAACAAGCCCAACGCCCCCGCCCTCACCTCCTTCAACGACGTCGTCCACCAGCTCCAGTCCAAGCTCGGCGTCGACCTCTCCCACCGCCTCGACTTCATCCGCGCCCAGATCCGCCTCCTCCTCTATCCCTCGCCGCCGCCGCCGACGCCGACGCCGCAGCACGTGGCGGTTCCTCCCCCCCCGCCGACCACCACCCTCGCCCCCCCGAAGGATCACTTCGTCCTCCATCCCCACCACCAACACCCGCAGCAGCCCCCCAATTTCCACCCCTCCCCCTCCGCCTTCCACTCCTTCCCCCCGGGCAGGCCCGATCTCCATGGCCAGCACCATGCCCACGTCCACCAGGTCCAGCCCGTCTCGCTGCCGGCCAAGGAAAGGTGCGATCTTTGCGTCGATTTCTGGTTGATTTTGAGGCTTTTGGGTGCTCGGTTTTGTGGCTTGTTGATGCCTTAGAGGGAACGAAAGGTGCGATTTTTATGCGAAATTGCTTTTGTTAGTGCGCTCTCTGGTGAGTTATTAACGGGTCTGTGCTTGTGAGGTGGAGAGGAAGAGGTAAGCAGGCTCAAGTTTTGTTCTTTACGGGGTATGTTAGTGCAAAGGCAAATGGGTCTGTGTGGGGTTTGTTTGTGGGTGGTGGCTGACAAGATTGGGGATAGGAAAGAGTGTTCGGTACTTTCAATTTTGGAGATGGAAAAGGAAAAAATAGGCTCGAGGATGCTTGATTAAGGTTATTATGTGTGTGTGATAGAACGAAATTTTAGGTTCATGTTGTGGAGATGGGCTATACTATTAGCAAGATGGCGCTTGGCATTACACTTCAAGTCGAACTAGATATGAACAGTCAGAAATGTCCGGTAAAATCAAAGTTTGTTTTGATGAGAGGAATCGGTTTTGGGACAAATATTTTGCTAGATAGCGGCTGAATTGCTGCATAAGATCGCACAGTGTCCTTTGTAGCTGCTGAAGCAGCGGGTGATTGTTTCCATTGGCCATCAATACCTGGCCAAAAATTATGCAGCATTTTATAAAATTTTTCTGGAAGAGTACCATCTCTGGTTATTCTTTTTGCTGGTTCAAAAAGGACCAGCCTGTGCTATTTTCTTATAACTGCTGGGGTTGAGGAGCTAGAAGTTAGTTCCTCCAACTCATTTCCATCTGTGTTGAGTTTATCTGTCCGCTTGCTTCGGCAATGTTTCTCTTTGTCGACATCGCTGAAATACTATATTGAATGAGTTGATATAGCTAAATGCTTCAATGATGACATCTGGCTTTTATAATTGCAGCGCTCCGGCTAAAGGCAAAAGAAGAGGTGGCCCTGGGGGGTTAAACAAACTCTGCAATGTTTCTCCAGAACTTCAGGCCATTGTCGGTCAGCCTGCAATGCCTAGAACTGAGGTCCCAATTCCCAAGTCCTATTATTATCTTTACATCAGAATTGTCTGGATTCTAAGTATTCGCTTACTTACCGAGGAAAAATCTCTTTAACTGTCGTATGTAGATCGTGAAGCAACTTTGGGCTTATATAAGGAAGAACAATCTCCAAGACCCAAATAACAAGAGAAAGATAATTTGCAATGATGAGCTGCGTTTGGTGTTCGAAACAGATTGCACTGACATGTTCAAGATGAACAAATTACTAGCTAAGCACATCAGCCCCATGGAACCCACAAGTATGTATAGTGTCCAAGCAACCTCTTTTAGCAAATGAAAACATGTTAAACTTGACTTTGTGGTGAGTGATTTTTTGCTACGTTTTCTATAGAAGCTTCAGAGTCAAAGAAGCTCAAGGTAGATCCAGATTCCGGAGTCAGGAGTAGCACTGATTCTGGTCCAACGGTCAAAATATCTGAAGAACTGGCAAACTTTTTTGGGGTTAGCGAGCCAGTGATGCTTCAGTCGGAAATCACCAGACGGATTTGGGAGTATATAAATGTCAACCAGCTGCGGGTAGTATCTGTGACTGAGTTATCGGAAGCATTGCTTATATTTACTATTTCTTTCATATCAAGGATTCTGAAGGATGGTTTGGGAGATTGATACACGACTGTTCCAATTTCTTGAATTTCAATGATTTTGTGCTAAGCTGTGACCCTTCACTATCTTTATCATGAATTGCTTTACGAAGTTGATTGCCACATTGGTTAAAAGCTGTCTGCATAAGTGTACCAGGATCAATCTGATAGAAAGTTATCGATGCCTTCTAGAGGTCTTGTACGAAGGCCATGTTCTGAGACAAGTTATAATCTCTTTTTACCCGAATTTGAAGACTTGATGCAACAGAACTCAGTCATTTAAAAATTTTGGGGCGGCATGTTAAATTTCACCCTATTAGTTTGAAGCTGGAATTTATTTCTTATTTATATAAACGGAGTGTGAATCCATTATGTCTGCACATCGATTGGGGCAAGGTATTACCATTATTCCTTTTTTTAAAGGAATCACATCAAGGCACAAGAGGTCTTGAGTTCATTGGCCCAGCTTCCCTTGTCCTTGAGCACTTGCCGTTTATTAACATTATGCTTTATGAAATGCTTTCTGTTTGGCCACATTGTTTTTGCCAAACTATTGAAGAGTCCGAGTGGAAAAGCTACAGCAAAGTAATAGTATTGACTTTTTTTTTTGTCTTCATATACATTTTAGGATCCTCGAAATTCGATGATGATTCTCTGTGATGCTAAGCTTCAAGAGATTTTTGGATGTGAAAGCATTCAAACTCTTGGAATACCTGAAGTTTTGGCAGAGCGACACCTGATCAGAAGATCGTAGCTGAATCTGTTGGCTGGTTAGTTTTCTAATATAGGTTTCTGTAATTTCTTTTGTGAATGAATTATATATAGTGCTTTCTTCCATGTAATCTTGCTGTATTGCTGTAGCACGTGTTGCTGGCTGTAGGTTACAGGTCTCTGTATTTGCAATATTCTTGAAAAAAGAAATGCAAGATTGTGTGAATTTGTTTTTGAGGAATCTTTCTAAGTCATACCGTTCTATTTTGTCTAAAACAGCATATATATTCAATTCCTCGAGGGTGTATGATCTGAAGGAGCTTTCATGATATTGTTCTACTTCATACCTGGTTTCTTCAAGTTCCTTTGTTGAATGTGGTTTCTACTGAATCTTTTGAAATTGATCCGTTTTCCGATTTACAGTCTTGTATGCTTTTCCAGATGTCCTAGTTTAGTGCCCATATAAATACGGCAACTCCAGTCCCATTAAGCCAGTACTGTCATCGCTTCTCTCATGTTAGCTCTAGGGATCATTGGGATTTCTGAGTTGCCACATTGATCGTCGTGTTTCTCATTTCTTCTCCTTTTCGGTGTGAGGTTGACATGAATAAGAAACACTTATGTAGCCTTGTCTCTTGATTTGCATAGTGCTAAACTCGGTTTCTCCACGTGTGCTGATATGTCTTACCTCGGTTAAAACCCGCCTTACATTTGACTGTATTTTTGTATCTGGTGTTGCTTGCAGGGGTGCTTCTGGTTGCTGTTCATGCCGAAGTAGCTTTTATGGAGTTCTGCAATTAGTTTGTTTAGGGAAACAATTTCAGTTCAGTAGTCTCTCTACCTACCTATGTACAGGATGAAAATCTTTTGTCTGAAACGGCACAAAAATCGTAGTTTCTGCTTTCCTGACATGGCATTTTAGGTTAGACCTATCCTTGGGAAATTCTAACCCCTGTAAAGTACAGCCGGAAGAACATGAATGTGTAAAACTGTGACATTTTCATTTGGCAGTATGAAGTGTTGTTATCTGTGCGACTGTAAGTCGATCCATCTTTTGCGCTGTCTAGCTGAGGTTGTGAGCTTCTACAGGTCTCAGTCTAAGCTGTTCAAAAGGTCCACTTGAGAGTTTTGGAAGCCTCGTTTGACAGCTGATCGGACATGCCTAGTCTCCAATCCCTCCGCCATGGATGATTACATAGTCGTTGAGGATGGATTGGCACAACCCGGAAATGGTACAACCCGGAAATGTTTTTGGCTTTTTGCTAATTACACGATCCTTTGTTCAACCTGTTGCGAGATACTTGCACCATCCATCTTGCATGATGATTTCATGCACAGCGTGCGATTTCGACCTTCAACCTGTAAATGTTGCTTATTGACACGATTGGCAACTGATGGCAACCACACCCAAAAATAAAAAACCACAGACCGATGCACTTCCGACAAGTTTGGCAAAAAAGAACGAACGTTCATTCGTCATAAACATGTTCCTCATAGGTGTTCACCGAAAGAAAGAGAGGAATTTGAGATTCTTTGGGCGTGCATCTCCGGCTACCACCTGTTTTCCCCTCAAGTCCGGACACCTAGAAGCGACCTAGAACAGTCGAAATGCGTACACTTTGACGTATGCATTACTTGTGCATAACCCGTGGACTAAAAGTCATACTGCTCGCGTCAGTGCTCAAACATCCGTAACCGGTATGGTTTGCCGGTCCTCTTCAGTAACTAACACGCAGAGTTGTTGTGGCATGGCCCGCCAAATATAGGTCTCATGTAAGCATCATCAAACTTCCTCCAGTAGGTATGTACGGTGTGCACTGGCCGCTCTATCAACAGGGACAAACTGTCCTTTGCACGAAGGAGGTTGGTGGCCGCGGACTCTTCAAAGGATAGCAATGGCACGGTCATATCCTCTTTCGGCATTTTTGCTTCTCGAGGTTGCTGACCGTTGGCAGTGCTATGTGGTAGCAGACAATGAATCAGTGGCTTTGTCAGAAACCCAAACACCTGTACTCACCATCAGTTCAATCGGAGTCTGCTCATTAAAATTCATAGGATGCCACCCCGAAAGGGTAAAAGAGGTGTGCAGCTGGAGCCCAAAACCATAGGAATTAATTCCAGGTAAAGGCCAATGGCAGAGTTGCATCCATACCAGTGTACTAAAGAGGACGACGGCTATCGTGTTAGTAATCATCGTGGCATTGACAGGATCAGTTGTGACTCCAGAAAATGTGAACTTGGAATGCAAACAAAGAGAAGTGGCTCATTAGACTATGATTATCCAAGCAAGTGAATATCAGTGACTTGCATGTTGTCACCTTGGACTATCAGAACTTTCTAGCTGAATGTGCAACGCACCTGTTTAAAAGCCAGAGCTATGGAAACTGCCCCTCTCATCAGTCCGGCCCACCAAATTACTACCTAGCAAAGATAGCAGGTTAACTGATGGGGAAAACATGAGATGACCTGCTTCATAGCACATTAAATGGAACTAAAAACCAGGAAAACGTTTAACCTGATGCTTGAGCGTAATTGTTGATGTCCTCTCAGCACGTCTATTCATGTAGTTGGAAAAAGCTGAGAGAGGGAACACAAATGCAGCACGCCCAACCAACATAAGCATAAGTAAGGTACTGTAGATGCCTAGTGATGTCCCAAAACTGCAACAGAGAAAAAGTTGGAAGGGACAAAGATTTGCTAAAAAATGACACTGTAACTACTTGTCTCCCTTGTAACTTGAATAAAATCCAGATGGCTAGACCAATGCAACTAATCGTGCATTTCTAGAGCCACTGACAAGACCATACAATCAAGACAACATCTGACACAGAAATAGCTTAGCTAAGGCATAACCTCCTCAACCAAAGTGAACCCTCATGCTTTGCTATGTCTGAGTGGCTCCTGAAGGAGCCGCTGGCATATCGCTTGGCCTGGTCCCATTGGGACCAGTAACAGTAGACCAAAGATAGCAGGCAACGGCTAAAAACAAAAGATCCTTCCAAATTGTGGCTCCTCTTCAACTTTCTCTAGATAATATAGTTACTTTGGGGAAAAATCACACGTTCAAAGGGTGTGCTAATTTTGGCTGACACAGCAGCTAGAAGGAAGGTTAAGACAAGATTGTCAGATTGGCAATAGAAAGCCGATGATCTCACCCATAGAGTACTTAGCCATCTTCTTTAAGATTAAGATCTGCACCATATATTATGAGAAACAAATCGTGTTGAATTTTGCATTTTCAAGTGATGTTCCAACTCATACAGTGATGAAAGGGATCAAGGATAAAAGAAAACAGAGCAAGGTATCCAGACAGTTCACAAGCAATGACCACCAGTTCTACCTCAACTTTGTCATCTTCCACTTCTCGATGTCAAGAGCATCCATTCCCACATAGAGGAATATAAATGTTTCAGCAACAAAGGACATCATTGCAAACACATGCCTACAGAAAGTTTATTTGAAGCATCTTAGTGTCAGTCATATCAAAAGTTAACACTGAAGAATGATCTTAACATCACCACTCTACATGCCTGGTTGTAATTCTTGAGCTCTCGGTCACATTATGCCATGCATAGTGTGACATGAGAATGCCACAAAAGAAAACCGTCAGAATCCCACTTAACTCCAAAAGCTGTACAGAGCATGAATCAGCTCAGATGTTTAGCTAGTAATACTCATTTGTGGCTAAATTAGAGGATGATGTCTTCCCCAACACATACCTCAGCTAACATGTAAGAAAGATATGCCATTAGAACCATTAATGCAATCTCCCTCACACTTGAATGTCTGTAGATAAATACAAAGAACAGAAAAAAAAAAAGGCTTAGAAATTAGTTTTTTACTCACGCCGAAGTCTCTAGACTCATCGGCCAATAGTCCAAAAGATTTACCAACAACACCATCTTTGGGGTGTCCTGTGCAGCAAACAAATATCTTTGCAGTTTAGAAGAGCTTACCTTCCGAAGTATGACGCTTTGAGGCAAAATGACGTCAGAAGTCCAGCCTGCATAAAATGTAAGCAGTGGTATCATACAAAAGGACAAGTCAAAAGAGATTTGTGGAGGAAATTTTACTTTGAGGCACCACATCAGTGTCGGTTTCCCATGATCACAAAAAAAGAGGGTCGATGTCAACATAAACAAGGAGATCCGAAATGATCTTTTACATATAAAGGAATCTGTCACTTGAGGTTCTTTGGAAGCATCCAACTGGAGGCTCCCCAAAATTGCAGTATTACATCACTCACGAGCAGCTCATAGATCGGTCGGATCTCGTTATTTAATACATGCGCGGGATTTGTATTAAAGTCACACCATGAAGCAGCACAATCTCGCGTGGTGTATCTATTAGATCTATACCACTCATTACTTGTCTTCAGAAATATCCAAGGTTTTACTACTTCTTAGGGTTTAGTGCAATTCACACTGTACAGAATCGAATCAACCCCAGTGCCTCATTACATATCAAGTAATCATGTAACACATGCACTCTAAGCCACAAATCAGTTCAGCTCTAATTTAACATAATGCTTGCAACTTATCTTATACTTACAATGACCCCTAAACCAGTACTGGTGGAAAATAAGTAAAGAAAGTCTCCAACTATATGAAGGGCATTCTTGCTGTCAAGTCTGGCGACATCGAGCTTCTGCACTGCATTAAAGAGAACCACTGATGTTGCATCATTCACCACTCCTTCGCCAAAGACTAGGCTATACAGCAGAGGAGTTTCATCCTGATGGAGAACCTACACATTTGCATAATACATTAGGGAGTCTTCAGATACTGAAGGTAGAGAAACATGACAAACCAACCTGGAGTGTGCACACTGTATCAGTTGACGAAAATATTGTCCCAATCGCTAATGTCACCAAAGGCATTGCAGCAAGCTGTTAGAAATCTGATGAAACGGATCTTATTTTCCGTGTAAGAAGAAGAAGACAAGGACCTCACCAAGGTAGTCCCGAGCTGTCAGACCAATGAAATTTAACCTTGGGAAAAGCCACCAGCTGCCTAAGCCAATAGTAGAGAAGATCAGAACTTAGACTGATAACAGAATATGAGACTTTCAGCAAACAGTTCAAAGAATTGACAAGGAATTGCTAAGTGATATACCAGCTGTTATTATGAAGGTTGAAATAAATACGCCAACCACCCCAAAGAGCATTATGGTCAAGAAATTTTGGAAGAACTGTTTCTTCTTGACCTGAAATCTGAATGTAACCAAATCTAGTCAGCCATTTGTCTCACAGATGACTAATCCATCGAAGATGCTTCAAAACATTTCATGAGAAAGCTGTCCTCACCCAGCATTGAATATTATAGGTGGAAGGAGATATATGAAGAACAATTCTTCATTGAACCTCAGAACGTGAGAACTTTTTCCCTTGCTCAGGACCAAGATAATAGTTCCGCTAAGACAGCCCTGCGCAAAACAGATACGGCAGATTAGAACAAGTCCAGATCTCTGCGCAGCCCAACGAGATTCAATATGTAGCTCTACTGCTTCATGTTTTGATACTTTCAGAATGCCAAGTCAAATAGTAATTATAGAAATGAAGTATATCCCATTAAATCAGCTATCAGTATGGCTGCAAAAGCGCGGGAGCAATAAGCACATGCTATACACAAATCCTATAAATTACCATGCTGCTTTCCAGATGAGGATTCTTTACTCTTCTCAGAAGGCAAATAAAATTGTACTCGGTGAATTCGCACTTCCGCGTTATTGTAATGATATCTGATATAATAAATCCAACAAAAAAAAAAAACACAAAATTGAACTAAAAATGATTTCCAGTCTTCCTAGTGATTTTCCACTCGAAATCATCGACGGCATTAATGTACATCAGCCTCCTCAGCTCCACGAAATTATCACTTCGAACCACATGGAATGGCATTCATCTAACATGATTTTCTAACAGTCGGCCAGAAGGAAACAAACTACTCTGGCCTGTTCTCCGAAGGAAATAATCATAATAATCTCATAACTCAAAAGCTAGCAAAGCTGTGACCAAATGCTTCACGTTTCAGCCACTGCCAGAAGCAGCAACAGCTACAACTATGATCGACGCAGACCACTATTGTCTTCAAGGAGCGATAGCCTAACTTTCACACTTTCAGCTCAGATTTCACAAGACGGCACAAGGACCTTCACAAGCTGCAATCAGAAAAGCCAGAAGACGGTAACAAAGAGCCAGCTCCACTAAACTACCACATGGAACAGTCGATCTCGACCGCACGCGGAACGGTTCAGGAATTCACAATCAGAGAGAGAGAGAGAGAGAGAGAGCGGCGTTACGATCAAAATGGCGGTGATGGACTCGTTCACCCATCGGTTCTCCTCGAGCAGGTGGCCGACGACCATGCAGAGGCACAGGACGGCGACGAACACCGTGATCGGCACCACCCGCGCGTGCTCGCTCCCGAGGCTACGAGCAAGCTCTTGCCACGTCATCGTCATCGTCATCGTCATCGTCTTCTCGCTTTCACTCACAGAACGCGAGGCATGCGAGAGAGAGAGAGAGAGAGAGAGAGAGAGACTGTGGATGTTAGTTTGCCGGGAAAAGTGAGTTAGTGGAGTGTTTGCAGGGGGGACTTGACACGTGTGTACAACGTTGCTGCGATTCACACTTGTCGGACACCATAATCTCAAACAAAAGTGCTCGTCTATTAAAAGATTTAAATTTTTTATTTGATCACATGTCATCTTCGCATCGAAATTACAAAAATCCACTGTAACAAGTCGATCCGAGTTAATTGTTTTTTTTTTCTGCCACGAAGCATAATAATTTGCTGCCACGACTGATTTATTTGTGGTTATCTTCGAGCACTTTTTCCATGAATTTCATGGCAAATAATAAGGATGATTAGTTCCTGGTTCGATCCAATTCTATTCAGGAACTAGAAATCAATTTCTAATTTCTGAAATCGGGAATCAGACCACCTAGTCTTAAGATCTGATCGGTTCGATTTTCGAGCGGTCAATGGAACTAGTGAATTCACATATGTTAATTGAAAGTTTTTGATTAATTGAATTGCCAATTCATATCGGAAGAAAAATTAGAATTTCGTCTAAAGATTTGCAAAGAAGATGGAGAGATGATGGGGCCGTGATTATAGGGGCACGCTCAAAAAAAGGAGGAGGATTTTGTGGATTCTTTTTCTTAGACGACGGATTCACAAATTTAAGGAAGGTGCGAATAATCAAGGGAGGTAAAATCGGTGAATTTTTGCAGGAAAGAAAGAAAGTAAAATAAAGAAAGAAGCAAGAGACAAAAGAAAGCAAGTTGGGATGAATCGGTGTAGCAATATGAAAGAAACAAAGATTTGCTTCATCATATGGAATAAGCGAGGGGTGAGAGGAAATGGCTCGAAGAAGCGAGAGAGAAAGGAAAGAGCTAAACGTTAGATTATATTCTTTAAGAAATTTTAAAAACTTACATACATAATCGATCTTGTCCAGTCGGTTCGGTTTCTACCCTGAAATTGATAACCGGATTGAAAATCATCGGTTCCATTTATGGAACCAAAACCGAACTGAAACCCTATAAGATCACCTATAATCGACCAGTCCGAACAGTTTTCGGTTTGGCCTATCCTCTATGCTCACCTTAGGAAATAGCTGCTTTTTTGAAGAAAATATTAAGTGGTTTGAGACCTCCACATCCGCGTGGACCTAGACCAATCATGAAGCGCCACATGGTCTCGTCCAAGGTGGAATTTTAGCATAGCCCTGCACGGCTAGCCCGTCTCTCTCTCTCTCTCTCTCTCTCTCTCTCTATATATACATGTGTCTGTGTGTGTATTGTGCACTCACATGCTCCTATTATGATCGACGGCGATAGTCTTCAAGAACCTAAATTTTATACCATCAGTTCAGATTTTCTTGAGACGGTTAATACCACGAAAAATTTTAAACTGATACATTTGTGATAAATTTATCTTAAATTATTTTTTTAATCATAAAAAATTCTAAATTGGTACACCTGTAATAAATTTACCCCAAACTATTTTTTTGATCACAAAAAACCCCACACTGGTATATCTGTGATAATTTTACTTCTGAACTAATTTTTTGGCCACCAAAAATTCCAAACTGATACACTTGTGACAATTTTACCCTCCATTAGTTTCCGTTAAATTTTATTGTCAAATTGCTAAGTTTAATGACACATGGTAATTGACACGTATACCGGTTTTGGGTTTTACCCCTCTGTTTGTCATAAGTTTACTAATTTATGATTTTTTGTGATATTAATATAATTTAATGGACACTAACAGAGGTTAAATTTGTCACAAATGTACCAATTGAGAGTTTTTAGAGGTCAAAAAATTAGTTTTTGGGTAAAATTGTCACAAGTGTACCAATGTGGGATTTTTGGTGGTCAAAGTAATAATTCGGAGTAAAATTATTACAAGTATACCAGTTTGGGGTTTTTGGTGATCAAAAAAATGGTTCGTGTTAAATTTGTCACAGGTACACCAGTTTGGAGTTTTTTGTGGTTAAAAAAATAGTTCGGGATAAAATTGTCACAGATATACCGGTTAATGATTTTTCGTGGTATTAGCCATTTTTAAAACGGCACAAGACCAGAAGACCGGAAGACGGTAACAAGAGCCAGCTCCACTGGCTACCACATCGAACGTCGAATCGAAAGGCACGTAGCGTGTCAATTTCAGGCATACACTGACTGATTAAGTTCATAATCATAGAGGGAGAGAGCAGTAGGGTCAGGATCAAAACGGCGGTGATGGACTCGTTCACCCGTCGGTACTCCTCGTGCAAGCAGCCAATGACCCGAGCAGAGGGCATAGGACCGCAACGAACGCCGTGATCGGTACCATCTGCGCGCGGTCGTCCGCGGGGTTACATGCAAGCTCCCGCAACATCATCATCATCATCTTTTCGCTTCCACTCCAACGACCAAACAGAGGGTGAGAGAGAGGGACTGCATGTGGGAGATTTTGGACAATTTTCCCTAAAGCTTTATGTGACGAAAGATTTAACCTTTTGTCACGAAAAATATTTTTCGTGGCAATAGTTGTTACTTCTAGCCATTAACAATATTTTCGTGATGACTTATGAGACATACCGACAAGGAGAACGAATTGGCCACGCATATTATTTCGTAGCCAAAAGTCAGATCAAATACCATGAAATTACTATCCACGGCGTCATTTCTTCGCCGCGAAACGTGAGAACTCGTGGCTAAATGTCAATTATATTACCACAATTAATTTATTCTTGTTAATAGATCTAATCTTCTACCACAAGCTCCGGCAACCCTGTTGGCTGTGCTATGTAGGATGGCTGGCGTCCACATTAGCGATTTCTGGTTAAAATTGGTTAAATAGACTTAATTGGCAAAACGTAAAAAAATTTAAAACTAAAATTAGCACAATATAAATGTCAATTCACGAGTGCAATAAATTTAAAAACTTTTTTGGTAATTACCCTATCTGCGACAAGGAAATTCACTTATGGGTAAGTTTGATTTCGTTTACGAGAAGATAATGTTTCCTTAAGACTCTGTCTGTTTCGCAGAAAACATTTTCCTCATTTTTCGATGTTTGGATCGCTTAGGAAAATGAGTCAACGGAAAACTTATGCTTAAATTCATAAAAATGATTTTCTCCTTAAAAAATCCAAAATCATTTTTTAAAATATAACTAGATAATGGCCTTTGGACTAGAAACTCTACATTTGGGCATGAGAACCCAACACAAGTTCCTAGGCCCTTGGTAGCGAAACCAAGTCCAGAGGCCAAGGCCAGGTGCATAGAGGCCAAGCCCAGCTCTAAAGAGGTCGAGCTCGAAACCTCGGTGCCCATGCCCTGCCTCGGGCGCTCGTGGCCAAGTCTACAAAGGCCGAACCTAGGGCCTCAGTACCCTTGCCTGGCTCCTTGGCACCCTAGGTTGGGCTCGACACCCCAGTGCTTGTGCCCAGTTCCCCAGTGCCCAAGCCCAGGTCCATTGAGGTCGGGCTTAAATTCACTTAGGTTGGGCCTAAGACCCATGTGCACATACCACCTATGCATCAAGGCCGAGCCTCGGTCTATCGTGGTCGAGCCTGAGTCCACAGAGACCGGGCTCGAGACCCCAAAGCCCATGCTTGGTTTTGAGTCCATCAAGCCAGAGCTCGAGACCCTAGTGCCGATGCCTAGGTCCCGGGTGCCCAGGCTCAAAACCCATCGTTTGTGTTTGGGTCCATGAAGCCGAAGCCTGGGACTCTAGAATCCACACCTGGGTCTCTAGTGCTCGGGAGCCAACCCTTGGTGCCTGGGCCTAGGTTCACTGAGGCTAGGTACCATTGATCTAGGCATTGGGGCTGAGGTGCCAGGCCTAACCTCGATGGACCTGAGTACAAGCATTGAGTTCCCGAGGTCCTGTGCTTGGCCTTTGTGGACTTGAGCCCGAGTGCAAAGGATTCAGGCACGAGCACCAAGTCCTTGGGCCCGACTTTCGTGGACTTTATTAGAGACACCAGGGAGCTAGGCATGGGCACTGGGTTCTTGGGCCTTGCTTCCGTGGACCCAAGATCGGTGCCCATACTTGGGTCCACAACACTTGGGTCGGGAGCCATCAAAGCCAGACCCAGGACCCTCCTACCCATATTCAGTTCTGCGATTGCGCATGCACATGTTATTAATACCCGAATAATATATGTCTATTTAGGAAATCAAATTGGATTTTCTTTAGCAAATGGCGGAAAATATTTTCCGGTTCACTTTTAGGTTTTTCGGTCAAACATTGGAGCATATTCTCATTTTCTTGGAAAAAAGATTCCTAGAAAATATTTTCTAAAAATGTCCCATTTTTCGCAAAACAAATGGAGCCAAAAATCTACTTTGATTAGGAAAATAGATTGACTGTTTTGTTATGACAATTATGTTTGTTTCAAGCACCCGTTGTATATGAAAAAAAAAAAAGCACCCGTTACAACATTTTCATGCGATTCCTTTGCATCAGTAGCGATGTAAATCAGCATATGCATGCGAGATTTTGAAGCTGTGTCATCTCCGTTTCCACAATACATTAGTTACCGGCCACTTTAGGCAGACAGTTGGATTTCTCTATGTTCCTCAGTATGAAAAGTACAAAGTAGGGAGGACCTATTCCAGAAATCGTGTTGCTGCTTGTTGGAGACGTGAGATATGCTGGAGATTCTCCATTTTCCTTTTGTGCCTCCGTCATAATTTGTTGTACTATCATGTTACCTTACTAGTCATCTTATAAAGCCTATAAAAACCCCATATACTTCTTATTATGAAATACACAGAAATTATACAATTCTCTTCCCCGTATTCATATCTCTACTATTGCTCATGAGTTGGAGAATGACCTTTCCAACCATGAGCTTGCTAATGCTCGTGCTTTTGTCAGCACTCGCTATGAATCAAGCACAAGCACGACGTGTCTTCAATATCAAAGATTTTGGAGCAGTTGGTGATGGAAAGACTGACACTAGCAAAGTAATTCAACACCATTTACATTTCATTTGTCACTGCATGTCCTTTTGCTTCCACATAATGTAAGATTCCGAACTAATGATTTTTGTAGGCTTTATCTGATGCATGGAATGGAGCTTGTCGCTCCAAAGGGACCACTGTCGTCTTAATCCCAAGAAGGACTTACCTGTTGGGTCCAGTGCTGCTCGCGGGTCCCTGCAATGGCGCGATACAATTTTGGATCAAAGGGGGTCTGAGGGCTTTTAATAGCCCTCAACTCGGTATCGACCATTGGATTTCATTCCAGCACATTGACATGCTGACGATTACCGGAGGAGGATTGCTTGATGGCCAAGGAGCTGCTTCTTGGCCGTATAATGACTGCAGCAAAAACCCCAATTGCAAGCCACTCCCAGTGGTATGTTTCTGTTCTTTCTTTTCCATCCTTTACTTTTTACAGCTTCCCTTAAGTTGAGAAAGCCCATTTCACAGATTTAGAAGTCAAGTTAAAAGCACTTACGTTGTGCGTGAATTTCTTCCACCGTGCGTCTATTTTCACCAGACAATGAGATTTAGTTTCGTAACGAAGGCGTGGATTCATAATGTGACATCTCTCAACAGCAAGAATTTCCATTTCAGTCTTTTCTCCTGCAAAGACATGACCTTTGATCATGTTACCATAATAGCTCCTAAGGACAGCCCAAATACTGATGGAATCCACGTGGCTCTCTCTAGCTACATTTTCATCCGAGACTCGGGCATAGGCACTGGAGACGACTGCATATCTCTCGGGCCTGGAAGCGAAAACATAAACATGACAGGCATCACTTGCGGGCCCGGGCACGGTATAAGTGTCGGGAGCCTCGGGGCTACGGCAAATGAATCGCATGTAAATTCAGTGTTCTTATTGAGCAGCACCTTCACGGACACTATGAATGGCGTGCGGATCAAAACGAAGGCTACCTCATACCCAGGCGCTGCTTCAGCCATCACCTTTCAAGACATCATTGTCAACAAAGTCAACAACCCAATAATCATTGATCAGCAATACTGCCCATCAAAACAATGTCGGCCCCAGGTATCCGTTCTCTTTGGCAACATGCACGACATTTTGCACCTACTAGAAAATCACCTTCACGCAATAGACCAAACAGCAGAATAGAATGAAAAGATTCATGGAATTACTTACGTGAAAGTCACGGCCATGGTCACACACACGGACTCTACATGTTATCACGTCCGGGTATCATTTTACTTTACCTATTTAAAAGGGGAAGAAGAACATCTGGCGATTACCACACCTGCTAGAATGGTGTGAATATGAAGTTGCTGTAAGTTCTCAACACGGGAAAAAGCATACGTTCTCTCTGCTAATCTGCTAATAGAGCAGTTCCAATTAATTTATTATATGACACTGTCGTTTATCACACTTACGGAAACATGACAACACGAGACACTGACTATGTTCATTCTTGTCGTCCTTCCTGGAGTCCTCACGAGTTAAGATCCGCGACGTTAGGTTCAGAAACATCAGAGGCACTTCAAGTTCGTTAGTTGCAGTTAATATTAATTGCAGCCCAGCTGTTCCATGTACGGGCATCGAACTTAGAGACATCGACTTGAAGTATGGTGGAAGAGGACGAAAAGCATTATCAGTTTGTGCAAATGCGAAGGGTGCCTCCTATGGCAAACAAAATCCTCCCTCGTGCTTGAAAAGTTCTCTTCACAACATCCGCTTAATCTAGCTCATCCCTGGATCGGCACAGAATCCACCCTCTGTTACGGTCCTCTGACCAACATCATAACATCAGCCAAAGAGTAGGAATTCATACCTGCCTTGTAACTTCCCTCTTTTTCGTAATTCCGATATCTAATTCTGAGGGAAAGAAATAAGACTCTGCATTAAAGATTCAGATTCTTTGTAATCCAAACTTCCGAAGCACATCGACTATGCACTGCTCTCGCACATCATTAAATAAAAAGTGGCCAACATTGCGGTTGCATTAAAGCTGGACACAGCATGATTTTCGGGCTCAAATATTCACAAGCAACTGAGATGGAAAGCGAATTTAAGAGATGGATGAACCTTGTGCACACCACGCATACTTGTCTCCATGTGCAAAAGTTTTAAAACCTAACAGATAAACGATTGAGCACATTGATCCTTATAATCCGTAAATTGCCCGACAACAAAATGCTGCAGTATTGCTAAATATCAAGAAGATGATCTTTGCCATATTCTGTTCATATGAAGTAGTGATGGGCAGCTTTATAATGCAGTACACTAAATATTGTAATATCAGCTGCTATTTGGATTTTATAAATATAGGAATTCACCATCATGACTTTGATATAAACTGAATTGTGCCTTTTTCATTACTACTGCTCACAAAAATTGCAGCTTCTGCAAGTTTCTATAAACTACAAAGGTTAACAACTATGAATTCCTGGGTGAAGATTTTCTTGTTATCAATTGAAAACTAAAACAGAAATGGACTTCCCGAAAAACCCGAAGAAATCACTCCTGGTACTGATTCCTACAGTACTCGCAGATGGCGAAGATGATTCGGCTGCCAAATACAGCTTCACTTAACTTGCAAGTAGGGAGCTCTGTCCCTTTTGCAATCTTCAAATAGGTCAGATGCTCCAGCAGAGGAGGCCAAGCCCTCTTGCTACCATTTCGCCAATCTGGCTGAAGATATAACTGTCCATCCAAATCCCAATTTAAGGCCCACAGCCCAGCATCAATAGTTGGCGAAGCCTGTGACATCGATGAAAATTGACCTAGAGTCACTATCACACAGCACTACCCAACTTCTGTCCCTGGTTTGCCACAGGCAACAATTGAGCTGGTTCAAAGACAAAAGCAAAACATAATCAGATCGCCAACATGCTAATCATGGACTCAGATTAAAGTAGCTAGATGCCAAGGTATTCAAAATTTAATTGGAAGATCAAGACTTTACTAATATAACTATTCCAAAAACCATGATAGACTCTTACTACTAAGACTAATACTAACCACGTGCAGGTTATTTACAGCCATCCAAGGATAGAAGTTACCTCAGTCAATACTATGCTTTGGCAAATCGAGCAATCTTGGAAAGTACAGTTCTTAGAGTTCTCATACCAGCTCCAGATTTTGAGCTCACCATCATCTGAAGTGAAACCAAGGAGAGATAATCACTTCTCAGTCGCAAAGACATCACTGACAAATTATATTCCCAATCACATGGTATTTCATACCACAGGTTGAATGATGGACTTGTTTGAGCTCAGACTCTGCGTAATTTAGAAGCATTAAAAGACATTAGGTTTTACAGGATATATCTGGGGTAAAGTAAAAGCTGATGAAAATTAGTGCATCAATAACCTCTTCAATTTGCATCGCACGGCGTGCCACATCAATTGGAAACACTAGATCTGTCTTGGTTAGAACAATCTGATATTTAGTTTGAGATCTACAAACAAACAAGAATTCTCCTTAACCTCAGCAAGTGCATAATATTCCTCACCACCAACTGATTCTCTATGTATGAGGTGGACATTAAAAATCAGTTTAGATGCAGGTAACGCAGCAACTCGGGCAGTGTATGTATAAGTCAACTCACAGTTGTGTCCTGCCACAGTTATAAGAGACTTCACTGTTCAATGAAGTTATGTAGCACAAGAAACCCATGCGCACTAGAGATTTTATCCCCATGAAGATGCCGCAATAAATGTAACAACAAGTGAGAATAGTAAAAGATCGCAACATGTCACTATAGTAAAACCACACTGGGCAATGCAAAAAACTAGATGACGTCCAAAAACAATTAACAGAGGATGCGTACATGCCTTTCCATCGAATCAACAAGTTCATGATCCCTCGGTTTCATACCCCATTTTGTATCAATGAGTAAACAAACTCGCTTCAAGCTGATTCTTGCGGAGACATACTCCTTTACCTAGAAATTGTGACAAAGCGACCATAATTACCACATAAAATATTAAAAACATTTTGCAGATTAATGACAACAATTTAGCATGAACTTGCATAAGAACAAATTCAAATTTCTAAAACATCAAATAAGGACATATTGAAATTGACACTAAATGGATAATTTTTCTCAGTATAAATCAGATGAAAACTATACTGGCCCTTATCCTACATATCCCTTCCACAGTTCCTCTTGAAACAATGGCAGATGTGATGATCAACTTCAATAAGAAATCTTCCTCTACAAACAAGCACAGCCCTTAGATCAATTATGTTTTAATGAACTGCTTTTACACTAACCAGATGGAGAATATCCAGTACCAAGAATTTATATTTCAACCAAAGAAACAGATGGAGGTGAACCAGAACTTCTCAGATATTTAAAATTAGTGCACTTCGAAACAGCTATTAACTAAAGGGGAGATCAAATGATGAATCAGTCAGACAATAATTTCAAACTTGTCTCACATACCCAATTTCTCTAGTTTTGAGGATTTCGTATTTGCTCGAGATCTTAAAGTATCACATCAAAGATCAACCTAGCTGATTCATTCAGTTTTGGCTAACTGACAGTTAATTTGGTGTAAAAGCCCCATTTACTACGTCATGCTTCATGCAAACAACAGTATACTACTCATATACACCAGAACAACCTATCAACACTTAAAAAGTACGATAGCATGCTGCTCCTACCATTAGTTTAATAATGGACAAATAAAGGTAAATAGTTTGAAGCTATATATGGCTGAGGCCAAAAGTCAAATTGCATTACTTACAAGCTCCTCCCAAGCATCTTTGACTTCTTCTTTTGCATAAGCAAAGCCATATCCAGGCAAATCAACCAAGCAAAGCTTGGATCCTAGGTTGAAGAAATTAATTGTCTGCAAACGAATCAAGATTGTCAACAAAGGAAGTATCGCAACTAATCAAGTTGCAAGTTCAGAGAAAATGATGGAACCTGAGTAAGTCCAGGCTTATCTGACGTCCTAACAACACCCCATTGTCTGGTGAGTGCATTTAATAGTGATGATTTTCCAACATTTGACCTTCCTATAAGAAGGAAGCAACACATTTCACAAGAACTAATTGGCCGACATTACTGGACTAGAAAGAAATAAATTCATTATTTCTAAACATCTAATGACTCTCAACCTACTGTGGAAAACAAATCATCATGTTAACACTCCGAACAATATAAGAGCAACGCAGAACTTACGAAGAGTGCAAACTGTCTACAACCATCCAAGACAAGGTTCAATAGATTAATTAAAGAAATACATGGTGAGCTTTAAAAAGACCATCATTATATGTGAAAGTTTGTACCTAGATGTCTAACTTATCCAGATTCCAAAAAATGCATATACCGAATGAAAACAACTGGTCCAATAGGAAAGTTGCCTATACAACATGTTATGACACAATCACATCCAAGCAAACTCACAACTCATAGTGTTGGATCTGAATGTAGTAACATGCAAAAAAAAAAAAATGTTGCGATACAATATTTTAATATAATTGTGTGAGAGTTTCATAAGACAGCCTAATGCAGTGAGGAAACAAATGTACACCTCAAAGGGTGGTGTTTAATCAAGAACACTGAGAGGATGAGAGCTGACATCTTTACCTGCAAATGCAATCTCTGGAAGGTCTGGGCTTGGAAATGATGATGAAACATTTGCAGCAGCAAAAAAGCTTAATTTGTTCCTGAACACCTGTAATAATGGTCAGCAAGGCTAAGAATCTTTAATGCAGCAAGTGAAACTTCAGATGCCATTATGAAAACATTTAGCGCAATTTTGGAGACTGACATATAGTTATATATAACTACCTATGCAAACTTACATTTTCTTCAATCCTCTCTCTTTCAGAACTCGTAGATAAGGGCATATTGTCCAAAGGGGCAGAAAGGTCCACGTTGTAGCCGGCCCTCCGAAGCTCAATCATTCGTCTACGCCCAAGCAGCTGTTAACAGGGTACGCAAAGTTGGTCCATGCATCAGGAAAGAAACATTCAAGTGCAGAATTGCATATGAAAAGGAGAGGAGTTTTGCTATAATCAAGTACATTATCCTCAACAAAGGAAAGGATAGAGGGGCAAGGCTGTATTGCACGGAACCGAGCATTACTCGACATCTCAACATTCTTTTCAGGTTCTTTGTTCTCCTTAGCATTTTCTGAAAAGCACAGAAAGGAATGGTAAAAATGAAATTATGGATTTTTACAGGTAAATGTTTTAGAAAGGGGGAAACACAGCCAAAGCAACAGCTTAACAATATAACACAGGCATCAGAACTGATCTCTTACTTTTAATTCAAAAATAAAATAAAAAATAGTCTTCTCAATATCCATTAACTACCAAGCAACCCTAAATGCAGTAAACATAATCCCTTTGCAGAGATTCAATAATCAAAAGACAAGCAATAATGGTAGCTTCACGTTGCCTTTCATAATAAGCATTGCATTATTCAGTGTTTCGCATGTATAAATGATGAGATATGTCTCAAATAGATCCAAATCCTAAGGCTGAGAACCTTCAGATACAATTCATTCTTTGTCAGAAAAAACAAAATGAGTGCAATGTGACTCTATTGGCTTTAGCTAAAGAGATAGCCAAAGAAAAGCGTGGGTGAAGCTGAAGTAATGAGACAAGAAGCCTAGAGAAATTTCTTTTGAGCAATCAATGCTTATGTTAAACTACAAACATCCGACTTTCACGGTACATTGACAATGCAAGAAATCTCTATACACTTGGACGATCCTATCAGCCTATGCAAATAGTAAATTTCACACTTTATACTAGAAAGATAAGACTTTGCAAATATGGCTTAGTATCTCATGAAGCCCAGACTCCGCCCTCAAACAGATATGTGCATTCACATGGACAAGCAGCACTTTTTTACCATTCATCCGAGAAAATAAAATATTTAAGAAGAAAAAAGAAAAACATAGACAATATGCTTACCCTCGATGAATATGCTGTCATCTAGCCGCTTATTTGAAATATCATATGGATCTATGCGTATACGCTTCCTCTTCCTGGGCTGGTCATCTTTTACACCACGATTATCATCAGTGCCTATTTTCCTCAATGCCTCTTTCGTGACGAGTTTTGGAGGAGAAGTGTCCATACGCTTGTTTTGAAGCTGGCTCAAATGCTTGCCTGCCTCCAATTTGCCTTTCATGTGCTTCCTCAACAAATCAGTTGTGCCAGCATTGTTCTTCTTCCCTGCCTCCATCGTCTTGGTTTTCAGATTTGAGCTGGAAACTTCAACTTTTTGCCCTTTCCTCTCGAACTTCAAGGAAGAATCCTGAACCTTGGTCATAGCATCATTCACTCTGCCAGAAGCCCACATCGTGCGATGTGATACTTTACTGCCTTTTACTAAAACAGAGTTGAGTTCCAACTGCTTCTGTCCTTTTCTGATTGAAGACTTCATCTCCGCTAGCTCTCTATAATCCTGGGACATTTCCTCCCCATCCTTGTCCCTTCCAGCAAAAATCCGCTTCTTTCTCCTATCAGAAGTTGCAAGTTTAATTGTACTTACCACGCTCGAATCTGATTTCTGATCACTCCTCAGTCCCTTCTCTTTCTTGAAAACTTTATCGCCCTTGCGAGAAGATTGATTCGCAGGAACAGCATTTCCTTCTCCAAGCTTCTTAGAATTCCGAATGGCAGGTTTAAGTTTCTTCTTCAGCTTCACCCTTAATTTCGCCTCGGCAGACATTTCCTAGAACAACTTCAACAGACACGACACCAATGAGAAAGCTAACTGGATCCTCGCCGACAGATGGAAAAACCAACAGACCCAAATAAGAAAAACTACCAAAAACTAACTCATGCCCACCGCTGGCCAGAAGAGCTGGTTAACCTGTGAAGTACGAGGAACATAACCCTCTGATCGCACCCAACAAAGTCACGTACGTACTAATTACCAAGTTCAACTGCTCCTACATTGACACGTACATCGAGAACACTCGCGTGCGCATCGCAAATGACAACAACTTCAAGCTCCGGTAAAAGAGAGCACAAAAAATGAGAGAACTACGAGAATTCAGAGGAACAACCGCAAAAGCGGGTAGGTTCACACTTCAACGCGACACTCAGTAAGCATCATCTCCTATGCAACAGTCACTCGCATGTTCTGGCCAACGACAACAACTCTCCGGTACGATGATAACTTAAACTCGCAAATGCAGGCGTTGTTAGTGTTGCTCACCGTCAGAGGCCAATCCGCTCGACTTCTACCTCCCGACGAGTCCCCCGATTCGCCGCTCGTGCAATGGTTCGACCCGCGAGGAGGTTCAAACCAAGACTTCGAGCGTCGCTGTTACGTCCCTGGCCTCGAAACCTCGTCGCTAAGCTGCCTTCTTCCTGCTCTGGCCGAGTAGGGTTTTAGCGACTGCAAAACCTCGTGAACGACGAGCTGAAGGAGGAAGGAAGGAAGATGGATTCCTTTTTGGGCCCAAGGCCTCGCGGTCTGCACAGTTGGGCCTGGACGCTCATTCAAGGCCCACCAGCAGTAGACGTCGTGGAGTCTCCGTTTTGGGGAGACCGTCTTCTTCAAGAGTTTCACCACTTGGGAATTGAGACGGTGAAGCTGCATCTCTATTGCGACTCCAAAGGGGGCATCGCACTTTTGAGTTTTGACAAGGTGCGTTGATACATGCTTCGCTATTGAAGTGCCTGAGTTCCAGGTACCGGGACGTATGGCAAGAGTTACAATGCGCTACGACACAACAATTTCACAATAAGGTGATGTAACTGTTTTGAACAAGAGGGAAATTCTTGCTTAGATCGGGCCCAATGCGCTGGGCACATCAAAACCATTTATTAGGTGAGGTATACATGGATTGGATCTATCAAAATGGGTTATAAATTCATTTTTTAACCCATATTTGATGGATTAAGTCATTGAATAGGATAGTTGTAGAAAATGGGTTTATTGGCAAAATCCGAAAAAATATGGATGATAAATGGGTTTGTAGTTTACCCAAATCGAACCTAACTCTGTAGCTCTCGCTTCATTCTCTCTATGAAAATAATTAACTTCTCGAACTGTTTCAAATTCAATAAAGTCTTGGTGGACCCGCAAGATGGGCCCAATTTCACCCTTAATGGAAATATCAATATGGCTTCTTTTCTTCCCACCCATTATTATTATTATTATTATAAATTTTGTAAGTTTCGTCTGTTAGCTGTTGAAGTACATCTTTCTTTGATTGCATCTGGCATTTTTCTTTGATTACATCTGCCATTGTTATCTTTACATAATATTCTTATCTTAATTCTTGTCATTGCAATCCAATCAGCATAAATCATCTTATTCAATATCTTATATTTCAACTGATTGAAATTTCAATTCCTCCACGTTATTTGCTACCGTGATTTTATAAATTCACTACTAAGTACTAACTTTCTCTTATTTTCATTGTGAATCAATAAAAAAGATGAGAAATTCAATACAATGTGGAAAGCCAATTCTTTATCATCTCGGAGCCAAAACACCAATTTTATCCTAATAAAATATACACATAAGGAGTTTAAAGTTGGGTAATTAGGTGGATATGTGTTTTCACAGGCTGGATTACATATAGATGTGTTTTTTCCCAATAATATATACACCAGAAGAGCTTAAAAGTGGGTTAATTAGGTGGATACAAGTTTTTATAAATTGGATTAAATATGGATGTGCTTTAGTAATATATATTCGATCGAGTATAAGCCGTGCCAAGTCGGGTTTGGGCTATTAAATTTGTATTTCATATAAATTGGTCAATTTGAGTTAGATCAAACCTGACCCACCCACCCATTTGACGGCCTAACGTGGACCAATAAATCAATGAGAATCTGGGAAAATGATCAAAAAAGTCATAAATCTATTACATTGGTAACAATTCCATCCTAAATCTTTCAATTGAATCAATTTAGTCCTAAAGTTTTTCATATTGGTACCAATTCAATTCATCTATCCAATTTAGGCCCTAAATCATTGACTTGGATGCCAGCAGTTCTACATGGCACCGCCGGCGCTAACGTGGACAAATTTTATAATTTTTTAATAATTTTTAAAGATTTTTTTAATGTCTTTTTTCTTTTTTTTCTTTATTTTTTTCTTTCCTAGAACTGGTTGGCAAGGCTGACGAGGTCGCCGGTCACAAGTGAGGGCCGGCGACCCTCGCCCACCATCGCTAGCCACAGGTGAAGCCTGGCGACCCTTACCTAGTTTGAGTGAGGGCCCTTGCGCCCTTGCCGACCACAGGCGAGGGTGTCAGGCCCTCGCCCAGATCCAAGTGAGGATCGAAACCCTCGTCTATTGGTCGGCGAGGACTGCAATGCACTCGCCTAGTCTAGGCGAGAGCTTCGTCGCCCTCGCCTGGATCTGGGCAAGGGCGCGGCGGCCCTTACCCATGGTTGGTGAGGGTGCAAGGGCCCTTGTCGACCAATCAATTCTGGGAAAAGAAAAAAAATATTTAAAAAATCTGAAAAAAAAAATTATTAAAAAATTATAAATTTTGTCCACATCAATGTTGGCAGTGCCAAGTAGGATCGCTAGTATCACGTAGGACTGCCAGCATCTACGTTAGCGATTTCCGGTCTAAATGGGCCGGATAGATTAAATTTGTACAAATATAAAAAGGTTTAAGACTAAATTGATCCAATTGAAATGTTTATGACTGAATTTGTACCAATGCAATAAATTTATGACTTTTTTGGTATTTTTCCCACGACAATCTTTAAGGCAACGACAATATGCTTGACCTGAATTAAATCAATGGAATGATGGTTTATCACCCTAAAATCTAAATGGGTACTCGGCCAATGTTATAAATCACGTTCCATTGTTTCAATGAAATGAGTTAACCTGTGAAGTAGGAGGAACATAACCCTCTGATCACACCCAACAAAGTCATGTACGTACTAAATACCAAGTTCAATTGCTCCTACATTGACACGTACATCAAGAACACTCGCGCGTGCATTGCAAATGACGACACCTTTAAGCTCCGGTAAAAGAGAGCACAAAAAAATGAGAGAACTGTGAGAATTCAGAGGAACAACCGTAAAAGCGGGTTCACACTTCTAACCGACACTTAGCAAGCATCATCTCCTATGCAACTGCCACTCGCATGTTCTGGCCAACGACAACAACTCTACAGTACGATGATAACTTAAACTCGCAAATGCAACCGTTGTTAGTGTTACTTACCGTTAGAGGCCAATCCACTCGACTTCTACCTCCCAACGAGTCCCCCAATTCACCGCTCGTGCAATGGTTCAACCTCACGAGGAGGTTCAAACCAAGACTTCGAGCTTCGCTGTTGCGTCCCTAGCCTCGGAACCTCGTCGCTAAGCTACCTTCTTCCTGCTCTGGCTGAGTAGGGTTTTAGCGACTACAAAACCTCATTAACGACGAGCTGAAGGAGGAAGGAGAAGAGGAAGATGACGCGGGCACCGAGAAGAAAATCCGAGAGAATGGAAGATGGATTCCCTTTTGGGCTCAAGGCCTCGTTGTCTGCATAGTTGGGCCTGGACGCTCTCTCAAGGCCCACCTGCATTGACATCGTGTAGTCTTCGTTTTGGGGAGAACGTCTTCTTCAAGAGTTTCATCACTTGGGAATTGATGGTGAAGCTACATCTCCATTGCGACTCCAAAGGGGGCATCACACTTTTGAGTTTTGACGAGGTATGTTGATACATGCTTGGCTATTGAAGTGCCTAAGTTCCGAGTACTGGGACGAATGGCAAGAGTTATAACACACTAGGACACGGCAATTTCACAATAAGGTAACGTGACTGTCTTGAACAAGGGGGAAATTATTGCTTAGATCCGGGCCCAACGCACTGGGCACATCAAAACCATTTATCTGGTGAGGTATACATGGACTGGACTTGTCAAAATGGGTCATAAATCCATTTTTAACTCATATTTGATAGATTAAGTCATTGAATAGGATAGTTATTAAAAATTGGTTTATTGGAAAAATCTGAAAAAATATGGATGATAATGGGTTCGTAGTTTACCTAAATCTAACCTGACTTTGTAGCTCTCACTTCATTCTTTCCATGAAAATAATGAAGTTCTCGAACTGTTTCAAATTCAATAAAGTCTTGGTGGGCCGGCAAGATTGGCCCAATTTCACCCTTAATGGAAATATCAATATGGCTTCTTTTCTTGCCCCCATTATTATTATTTTTTTTTTATAAATTTTATAAGTTTCATTTGGTAGCTGTTGAAGTACATCTTTCTTTGATTGCATTTGGCATTTTTCTTTGATTGCATCTGCCATTGTTATCTTTACATAATATTCTTATCTTAATTCTTGTCATTGCAATCTAGTCAGCATAATTCATCTTATTCAATATCTTATATTTCAACTGATTGAAATTTCAATTCCTCTACGTTATTTGCTACCGTGATTTTATAAATTCACTACTAAGTACTAACTTTCTCTTATTTTCATTGTGAATCAATAAAAAAGATGAGAAATTCAATACAATGTGGAAAGCCAATTCTTTATCATCTCGGAGTCAAAACACCGATTTTATCCTAATAAACCAATTCTTTAATTAGTTGGATACAAGTTTTTATAGATTGGATTAAATATGGATGTTCTTTAATAAAATATGTTCGATCGAGTATAGGCTGGGCTAGGTTGGGTCTAGGCTATTAAATTTGTATTTCACATAAATTGGTCAGTTTGAGTTAGATCAAACCCGACTCACCCACCCATTTGACGGCCCTAACGTGGACCACCAAATCAACGACAATCTAGGAAAAGTAACAAAAAAATCCTAAGCCTATTGTATTTATATCAATTCAGTCATAAACCTTTCAATTGGATCAATTTAGTCCTAAAACTTTTCATATTGGTACCATTGCAGTCCATCCAGCCAATTTAGGCCGGAAATCGCTGATATAGATGCTGGAGATCCTACATGGCACTATAGACGCTAATGTGGACGAATTTAATAATTTTTTAAATAATTTTTCAGATTTTTTTAATGTCTTTTTTCTTTCCTAGAATTGGTTGGTAGGGTTGGTGAGATCACTAGCCACAGGTGAGAGCCGACAACCCTCGCCTGATCTGGGCGAGGTTCCGACGCCTTTGTTAAATTTATGTCTTGAGTTTAAGCCTGCGTAACAAATCCACTTTCCTATTTAGCTAATTTCGGATAAGGGGTTCATGGCGACGTGAATAGAGAAGGTCACTAAAAAACAAAATAGGGGCACACTTTATTTTATTATATCTATTTCGGTAGACCCAGGTCAATTTGTTGAATGCTTATCAGTGAAGGACTTCCCTTCTTGGACATGCAAAAGAAACGTGTGGGGACACGGAAGTCAGATAAAAGAGGAAGCAAAACTAGGGTTTTTTGCCACATATAAAAAGAAAAGAAATTTAGGGTTTCTTTCTTTTTAGCGAAGACCAAAGCCGCACAAAGCAAGACGTACAGAGACGCTCGTATTCAAGCCGCACGAAGAAGGCAGAACATACAGAGACGTTCTTGAACGTGCGCTTATTTTGCTTTGGATTTGAACATGCAGTGATTTATGTAGTGAGTTTATTTTGTCCAATTAAGTTGTTTATTCGTAAACACTTTGGGTTTGTGCTTAAATTTAGGTGTGAGAAACACTCGAGCGTTTTGAGCGAATTGTAACTTTGATTCTACGATTATAGTGGATTATTTCTTGCAAGCTCTCCCCGTGAATGTAGGTACCGATATTCTGACCGAACCACGTAAATCTCTAGTGTCCTTTATCGTTCATCGTTTATTTTTCTAGTATTTTCGCATTGACTTAATTTGCAAGATCCTATCGTTTTCGCGTGATATTTTCAACAATTAGTATCAGAGTTTGAGGGTTGGATTTTCTGGATTGTGATTTGGGGCTTTTGCTTGTCTGATTATTATTTGGAAATTCTGCTATTGCAATTATGTTTGGAGCGAAAATTGAGATTGAGAAGTTTAACAGGAGGAACAACTTTGGATTATGGAGCGTCAAGATGCGTGCGCTATTGACAACCCAAGGTTTGGCCAAAGCATTAGATGGCGAAGATGAGTTGCCCATTATAATGAAAGCGGCTGATAAAGCAAAGCTAAGGGAGAGAGCAAAGAGTATAATCCTGTTGAATTTATCGAATGAAGTGTCAATAGAGGTGGTTGAGGAGAAGGATGCTGTAGCATTATAGGCAAAATTACAGGCATTCTATATAACAAAGGGCTTGAACAATCGTTTGTATATGTTGAAGAGGATGTTTCAATTTCGATATACTGAAGGTATGTTGATTAGATCCCACCTGGATGAATTTAATATACTCATGATGGATTTGAAGAACGTCGGTAAGATACTTGATGATGAGGAACAGGGCATGATGTTATTAGCTTCTTTACCGAAATCATAGGAGCACTTTACTGATTCACTACTCCAAGGGCGTACTACGATTATCTCGGAAGAGGTAAAGTCAGCATTTTTCTCTAAATAGTGACAGAGGAAGTTGCGAGATGACAATCTAGCGTAAGATGTAGCGCGAGGACTAGTGATTCGAGGTAGAGAACAACATCGAGGGTCCAGTAGCAGCTGAGGTAAAAGCAGGTTAAAGTCACGCAATAAAAAGTCTAAGGAACGCATGAAGTGCTTTGAGTATCACGAGGAGGGGCACATCAGGAGAGATTGTCCAAAGCGAAGAAATAAAGGTGACAAGCAGAATGCCACAAGTAGTGTCGCAAACGTTGCTGAGGAGAGCACTAGTAATGCAGATGCCATCTTGTGTGTGACTACTGGTTCGTTAGGAGACGAATAGGTGCTAGATTCTGGGTGTTCTTATCATATGACACCTCATAAGAACTGGTTTACTATTTGCCAGACTGCAGATGATGATAGAGTTCTGATGGGGAATAATGCAACCTGCAATGTTGTAAGGATAGGAACAGTTCGAATTCGGATGGACGATAGGGTGGTACGCACACTAACAGACATGAGGCATGTACCAGAGCTTAAGAAAAACCTTATTTCTCTAGGGGCACTTGATGATATAGGGTGTATGTACACCACTGAAAGTGGAGTGCTGAAAGTCTCTTGAGGTGCCATGACAGTGATGAAGAGGAAGAAAGCGAGTTCTCTCTATCATCTACTGGGAAAGACCGTGACCAGAGTTGATGCAGTTTTATCAGGTGAGTCAGATTTTGACTTGACTTAGTTATAGCATATGCATTTAAGACACATAAGTAAGGCGGGTATGACGATACTAAGTGATAAAGGGTTGTTGAAGGGTCGAAAAATAGGGAAGCCGGACTTATGTGAGCACTGCATCTTTGGGAAGCAGCGTTGGATTAAGTTTACAACAGCTGTTCATTCAATCAAGCGACCGGTTGAGTACATTTATTCAGATGTCTGGGGCCCATCTCCGGTTCCTTCGAAAGGAGGTGCCCGATATATGTTGACATTTATCGACGACTACTCTAGAAAGGTATGGATTTACTTTCTGAAGCACAAATCTGATGTGTTTGATCAATTCAAGAAGTTTAAGGCATTGATTGAAAAGCAGTCAGATAAACAAATCAAGTGCTTGAGAACCGACAACAGCATAGAGTTCTGTAGTAAAGATTTTATCGAATTCTACGAGAAAGAAGGGATTGTGAGACACCGCACAGTGCCCAAGACACCACAACAGAATGGCGTTGTAGAACGGAAGAACAGAACTTTACTTGGAGCGAGCTCGGAGCATGCTTGAGCATGTAGGAATAGGTAAGGAATTTTGGGCCGAAGTAATAAACATGGCATGTTACTTGGTTAATCGATCTCCATCATTTGCTATAGAGTGGAAGACTCCCAAGGAAGTATAATCAGGGAAACCTGTCGATTACTCCGGATTACGAGCATTCGGATGTCCTGCGTATACTCATGTGAATGATGGTAAGCTTGAGTCGAGGGCGAAGAAGTGCATATTTCTAGGTTGTGCACATGGGATGAAAGGTTACCGGCTGTGGTGTACTGATCCCAGATTACCTGCTTTTCTAATCAGCAAAGACGTGATCTTCGACGAGACTGCAATGCTTCAAAGGATGGGTCTTAAGACACAACCAGTAAAGCAGACAGATCATGGTGTCAGTAGTGAGGTGAAGATTCAAGTGGAGACTCCAGAGATCTTGAAGGTAACAAAAGTTGAGATTGCAGATGAAGCCGCAGTTCCTGTAGTCGGTGATAATAAACAATCAGCAGAGCCGCAGCACACTATAGCCGCGGGTAGACAGAGAAGGCAAATTAAACCACCGGTACATTATGATTATACAGATATTGCTTATGTATTGATTGTAGGTGACGAGGTGGAGACAGATGAGCCTTTGTCTTACTCTGAGGTGATGGTTAGTTCTAAGTTGTCACAATGACTAGGAGCTATGAGTGAAGAGATGGAATCACTTCATTAAAATCAGACATGGGAGCTAGTTAAAGTACTTAAGAGTCAGAAAATTGTTGGTAGCAAATGGGTCTTTAAACGGAAGGAGGGCATTCCCGGTGTCGCGGGAGCGAGATATAAGGCGAGACTTGTGGCGAAGTGGTATACACAGCGGGAGGGCATTGATTACAACGAAGTGTTCTCTCCTGTGGTAAGACGTATTTCTATTCGTGTTTTACTTGTCTTAGTTGCTGCACAGGATCTTGAGTTGGAGCAGCTAGATGTAAAAACAACGTTTCTTCATGGTGAGTTGGAGGAGCGGATTTACATGAGGCAGCTAGAGGGATTTGCTATTCCGGGTAAGAAAGATTATGTTTGTTTATTGAAGAAATCTTTATATGGGCTGAAACAGTCTCCTAAGCAGTAGTATAAGCATTTCAATTCTTTTGTAGCTAGTTAGAACCATTTTAAAAATTATATGGATAGTTGTGTTTACTATAGGAGATTGGAGGTTGGGTCTTTGATATATATGTTATTATATGTTGATGATATGTTGATAGCAGTTAAGAATATGTCTGATATTGTTGTGCTGAAGAGGCAATTGAGTGATGAATTTGAGATGAAAGCTTTAGGTGCTGTAAAGAAAATATTGGGTATGGAGATTTTGCGTGACAAAACCGCGTGAATTTTACGTCTTTCTCAGAAGAAATATATTGAGAAGATTATTGCATGATTTAATATACAGTCAGTGAAATCTGTAAGTACACTTTTGGCGATGCACTTTAAACTTTTAGATAAGTTATTACCGCAAATTGAGGAGGAGGAGGAGCATATGCACCGTGTTCCTTATTCTAGTGCAGTGGGTAGTATTATGTATGCTATGGTATGTACTAGGCTTGATATTTCACAAGCAGTGAGCGTTGTTAGTCGCTATATGAAGCGACTTGGTAAAGCTCATTGAGAAGCTGTGAAGTGGATCCTCAGATACTTGAAGGGGACAACAGAAGTTGGAATTATGTACTTAAGGGACAGTAATGGTAGTGAGACCACTGGTAATGTGGATTCAGATCACGCAGCTAACTTGGATGAATGCAGGCCTTTAGCAGGGCACGTATTTATGCTAGCGGGTGGTACAGTTAGTTGGAAGGCGTCCTTACAGGATCACGTTGCCTTGTCTTCGACTGAGGCAGAGTACATGGCACTGACCTTTATAGCGAAAGAGGCGATATGGCTAAAAGGTTTACTCTCGGACTTTAGGTTAGATCATAATAGTGTTGATATACACTGTGATAACCAAGGTGCAATATATCTGGCATATAATCCAGTTTATCATGAGTGAATAAAGCATATCGACATCAGGTACCACGTCATCCGAAATATCTTAGCAAAGGGTGTAGTTGTTGTTAAAAAGATTACGATAGAGAAGAACCCAACGGATATGATGACTAAGCCTATTGCTTTGGCAAAGCTAAAGCTCTACTTGAGCACAATTGGCATCTATGAAAAGTGAACGCTCGTGGGGGCGTTGGGAGAGCTAGCATGAATGATGAGCACTATGACTTGGCTATAAACATTAAGCTAATGTGGAGAATTATTGAATTTATATCTTGAGTTTAAACTTGCATAACAAATTCACTTTCCTATTTGGCTGATTTCGGATGAGGGGCTCACAACGACGCGAATAGAGAAGGCCACTAAAAGATAAAATAGGGGCACACTTTATTTTATTATATCTATTTCGGTGGGCCCAGGTCAATTTGTTGAATGCTTATCAGTAAAGGACTTCCTTTTTTAGACATGAAAAAGAAACGTGTGGGGCCACGGAAGTCAGATAAAAGGGGAAGCAGAACTAGGGTTTTTTGCCGCATATAAAAAGAAAAGAAATTGAGGGTTTCTTTCTTTTTAGCAAAGACCAAAGCCGCACAAAGCAAGATGTACAGAGATGCTCGTATTCAAGCCGCACGAAGTAGGTAGAACGTACAGAGACGTTCTTGAACGTGCACGTGTTTTGCTTTGAATTTGAACACGCAGTAATTTGTGCAGTGAGTTTATTTTGTCTAATTAAGTTGTTTATTCGTAAACACTTTGGGTTTAGGCTTAAATTTAGGTGTGGGAAACACTCGAGCGTTTTGAGCGAATTGTAATTATGATTCTCCGATTATAGTGGATTATTTGTTGCCGGTTCTCCTCGTGGACGTAGGTACCGATATTCGGATCGAATCACGTAAATTTCCAGTGTCCTTTATCGTTCATCGTTTATTTTTCTGGTATTTTCGCATTGACTTAATTTACAAGATCCTGTTATTTTCGCGTGATATTTCCAACAGCCCTCGCCCGCCATCGCCAACCACAGGTGAGAGTCGGCAACCCTCAACTAGTCTGAGTGAGGGCCCTTGTGCCCTTGCCGGCCACAGGCATGGGTGTCGGTCTCTCACCCAGATCCAAGCAAGGGCCAAAACTCTTGTCTATTGGCTAGCAAGGGTTGCAACGTCCTCGCTAGGTCTGGACGAGAGCTTCACCGCTCTCACTTGGATCTGGGTGAGGACGTAGCGGTCCTTACCCATGGTTAGTGAGGGCATGGGGGCCCTTGTTGACCAACCAATTCTGGGAAAAAAAATAAAAAGAGAAAAAATATTTAAAAAATTTGAAATTTTATTAAAAAATTATAAAAAATTTATAAAACTTGTCCATATCAGTGCCGGCAGTACCACGTAGAATCGCTGGCGCCACGTAGGACTGTCGGCATTTACGTTAGCGATTTCGAGCTTAAATGGGCCGGATGGACTAAATTTGCGTCAACATGAAAATGTTTAGGACTAAATTAATATAATTAAAATGTTTATGACTGAATTGGTATCAACGCAATAGGTTTAAGACTTCTTTGGTATTTTTCCCACATCAATCTTTAAGGTAACGATAACATGCTTGACCCGGATTAAATCTACGGGATGATGATTTATCACCCTAAAATGTAAATGGGTAGTCGACCAGTGTTATAAATCACGTACCATTGTTTCATTGAAATGGGTTAATGTACTTTTGATAGGTCGTGCTTTCTTTCATCTCCAGTTGGAGAAAACTTTCTCTAGCCAGTTTTTCGATTGGTGGTTTGCTTCGCAAGCACGGGTGCTTCGCAAGCGCGGGCATCATACACAAAACGTGTCAATATTTGTAATTCACCGATCAAAGGCCTAGTTTTCTTCAATCAAAGATGGAGAAAAAGGTATCCCTTTCACTTGCTCCAAAAAGCAACTTCGGAGCTTTTCAGTAATTTCCTTTTGACCTAGACCTCGTGGCAATGAATGTCCGTGAACCTTCCTCGGTTGCTCGATGTATTCTTCTTCTTCTTCTTTTTCAAAAAGAGAATTGGGTCCATGCGGCATCCCAAAACGAGCTCAATCATCTCTGCCAGCTTGCACCATATGAATTTGTATTTACTTGTGGCCTTGTGTGCTTAATTATGTATGATTGACCTGTACATTTGTCTGCTCGCGCGTTGGTGAGGAAATATAATATTCCACGTGATTCATCATGGATCAGATGCAATCAACGGTCACTGAGTTTGCTCGGGTGAGATTCGCATGTTCAACGGATGTGACTGATGAGTGCATGACGCACCAAATTTAGTATTTTCTTTTCTGTGGATGGAAGGTTTAGCCTAAGTATTTTCCATCAAAGTTCATAATGCCTTTGCTCCTTAGCTTATGGCAACCGGGTGCACGATTGAGGATCTGTTTGTGGCGAAAAAATTTATCATCAAAAAATGATTTCCTAATATTTCAATGTTTACATCACTTAGGAAAACGAGTCGAAGATAATTTTTTTGATAGCCTATGTAAAATCTATACCTAAATTCATAAAAAATAATTTTCTCTTTTAAAAAATATAAATTAAATTCCAAAATACTACTTGACCCCGATGCTTACATGTGAGACCTCATCGCTTGGCTCCAAGTCTCTCGAGCCCGAGCTAGGAACCCCGATGGTCGGGCTCAAAACAGGATTCAGAGTTGCACTTGATATTGTTTTTTTAGGGATAATGACATAAATAATCCATTAACTTTTAATCAGTTCAACATCTTCATATACTTCAGAAACTAAATTGAATATGTACAAAAAATTCAAGGATCGTATTAAACAAATGAAAAGTTTAGATACCACATTGCATATTGCGCTAAAATTCAGATATCACATTAAACAGATTAAAAGTTTATGAACTACATAATTACATTGGGCCAGATTTCCGGGACCGTCTCCCTTTCATCTAAGTGCTTGTTTTTGTAGTTTTTGTGGATAAATGAATTGAGCCTGAGAGTGACAAGAAAATGACGCAAAGACGACGTCCCTGCGGGAGTCCCGGGACACGGAAAACAAACAAATGCGTGCAAATGCCAACGTTTTCCCTTGTCGTACGGAAACGTTAGAAACGGCAAATGCCATCCGCTCCGTTGTTGCCGACGACGATAGGCCTCTGGACTTCGACTCCCGCAGCGTGACGTGATGCTGACGATCCGGTGACGTGGACGAAGCACCCGACCGGGGACTCTCCCGTTCGTCATGCTCCCCTAGCGGTGACGTCACTGGAACCCCCATGTCTCGAGTTAACGTTCTCCTTCGTGGGACCTAATTGTCTTTATTAAGATAGTATTATTTGCCGTCCATCCATCCGAATCGTGTCAGTCTCGTGCATTCGTGCGTTACTTCTAAAATCATACCCGGCAAATTAAATCGTACACGCCAACCGCCATGCGACCTTGTCGATAAATGAATTAAGGAGGGTGGGGCTGGAGAATACCAAGTTAGAAATTCGATCCCCACAAGTACCGCACATACATGTATATAATAGAGAGGAGTGAGACAAAAAAAAAGTTTTAATTAAATCGCAAACGGGTCAAACATCCTCTTTTGGGCGATCTTACATTTCAGTTGAGTCACTCGAGACAACGAGATTTATTCTCTGTTATGATCTTGAGAACATTGCATTTGGGTCATTAGATAATACGAGTCCCCATTTAATTTTAGGGTCACCGAGTTTTATGTCGGCCATGTTTATTGGACTTATGCGAACAAGGCGTACAAGATAAAATCCAATTTGGTATTTAGTCTATTCGACTCGATTTTATTACTCCGTCCGATTTGATGTCTCGTAAGATTTTGAAAACATCACACGTGATGCGTTGGATTTTAAATTGTACGATATGACTCCTATTTAAGACCGCCAAGTTTCAAACGGGCTATTGAAATGAAGTCAGGCCGCTCCGTCGTAATTCACGTGGAGGAAGAGGATGACATGAAGCGGACGATGTTTCGATGTCACCCACCGACGGCGTCTCGTCAGTTTTCTGTTTAACGTGTTCGACTTTGAATCGAATTACGTGGTCGTCGGATAAAGCGGCACCAGGAAAAAAAAAAAAAAGGGGACGACTAATTCCACAAGGAATAGGAGGCTCGGGACACGTGAGGGAGGAATCGCGCGCGGAAGGCGTCGTCGCAGTTGACCAAATATGGACACGATAAATGGACGAATTGAATTCCCAGGACAACAAAAGAAAATTTGCACATATTATTTAGAATTGCACAGTTGGGCACATTTTTTTTATAGAAAGAAATCTCCAAAAACTCCAAATTATACCCACCGCGATACATTTACTCTTAACTTTTCTTTTTCCGTGACACTAAAAATTCTCAAACTTATACGTGTGTGACACATTTACCCTCTGTTGAGATTCGATCAATGAATATCGTTAAAAATTTACCCATATGGATATCGAAAAGCAAATGATGTTGATAGAGGGATTCACGTGGCTTAAATGAAATGAAAACGACTTTGTTTTGGCTGAAAAATTATATAACGGAACATTAATCATAAGAAAAAGTTTAGGGTAAATGTGTCAGAGTGGATATACTTGGGTGGGTTTTTATGTCAAAAAAAATTTCAGATAAATGTTTGACAACAATCATAGTTTGAGGATTTTGGTGTTTTTTTTTTCCTTTTTTTATAATGAAAATATTTTGTCGCTAACAGTCTCTTGCAAAGAAAAACCACCCCACTTGGGTCGGGCTTCGCATCTCATGCCCATCCCTAGACATCTTGAGGAGCCAAATTTCTACTATTTCTTTTGTTTATTTATGCACAGCAATAGAAGTTTCGCTTACCTTGCTCAAAATCTATATAATAAGTTTGATCTTGCCTAACTCAACTTGTTTGTCAAAAATTGATTTAGTCTAATTTGGAGCCCAATATCTAATTGAGTTCTAGAATAGTAAGACAGAATATCGCGCCGGTTTGGAGTATATTAAAAATCATTAATTATTTCTACTCATGACTATCTCCCTAAAATCTGCAAATAGCAAGGTGATATATTAAATTTCAAAAAATTATGAAAAATTTGTATAAGATTATGCATATCATTATTCGTATATTGAAATAGGTGTCAGATATTTCGCAAGTCTAAACTTTTGACTATAGAATTACAAAAATAGGCAAATAAGGCGTGTTTGGACTGACTTATGCTCTTTTTTCTTCCACGAGTTTAGCGGGACTCGTGCTTCAGCTTTTATTTTACACGAAAAACATGAAAAATCTTAAAATATTCAAATGTTGAAATGTGAATCATATATAATCTTCGTAGTATTTTAGAAGTCAGCAATAATATTTTCTATTTTATTCAAAAAATAAAAGGTCATAAGTAAAAGTTACAGGTAAAAAGAGCTACCCTAAATTGGATAGACCACACAACAATATCACAAGACTGAAATTTAATAACTCGATCAAACTGGCGAGCTATCTCATTTTGTTAATTTCAAGTTCAAATCTGATTAAGAGGCCGTTACTCGATCAAACTGGTGAGCTATCTCCATTTGATAATTTCAAGTTCCAGTTTGATGAAAAGACCGTTCAGCATGGCTGTAGCTGAATCTGTAACTATGCTATAAAGGGTTATAATTTTATGAATGATAGCACTTATTTTACGGGTGAAGCTGCAAATAAAGTATTGGTGGTTAGGGGTGAGCGGTTCTCGGTCCGATCTGGTCTCACTCAAGAACCGGGAACCGGACTAGAAGGACCAGTTCCCATTTTCTAAGATCGAGAACCGAACCGGCTAGTCCTAGGACTGTGGACCGAATCGGCTAGTCCTAGGATCGTGGACCGGACCGGCTAGTCCTAGGACCGTGAACCAGACCAGACCATCAGTCCGGTCCGGTTCCAATGGAACCAATCACGTACTTTTAAACTAGGCTTTCTATTTTAAATAAATAAATATATTTATTTTTCTATTTTCATATGGAACCAATTTCATTTTCCAATGGAACCAATCTTTAAAAAATTGGTAAAAGCAAGAAGGAATAGATTAGGCTTTCTTCTTTTCTTCAAAAAATTTAAATAGTAAATACATATATATATCGGTCCGGTCCGTTCCGGTCCGGTTCTCACCCTAGAACTGAGAACCGAATCGCCCAGAAACCGGTTCCACTTTTAGGAACCGGGAACCAGACCAATACTCTCGAGAATCGGACCAAACCGGCCGGTTCGGTCCAGTCCGGTCATGGTTCGGGCGGTCCATCATGCTCACCCCTATTGGTGGTTTGTACACCGAGCTCGAGGAATGCACAAATGGTGTGATTAGCTTACAATAGGGATGAGCAAGAAAAATCACTTGAACTGGAAACCGCTCGGACCTAACTAGAATGTCTGGTTCTGGATGGTTCCCGAGGGCACCTGTCTGGTTTCCAATCCCATAAAATTGGAACCGATAAATTTCGGTCTGGTTTACATTTCTAGGTGTTGAACTACCCATCCATACCGGATCGATTTTTTTTTATTTTTTTTATTTCTTAAAAATTTGTAAAAAAACCCCGATGTATCTCTCGATTTAGATTTCACTCACACACACAAACACGCATGAGTCGCACGACTTCCATTTCGCTCATGCACGTAGGCACCCTAATCTTTCACGCCATTTTCACGAAACCTAATCGCCCTTTCCCTCTTTACCTTGCTTGACTCTTGGGCACTCTCTCGCTCAACTCTCAGTTATGGCTCTCTTGTTCACTCTCTCACTCAACTCTCAGACGCCACCCCCTCACTTGAGTTGCGTCCCTCCCGCTCGAGCTTGCTGCCTCCCTCTCGGGATCTCATCTCGAGTCTCGACTTTCGCCTCCCACTCTTGCTTTGTTTTTGGCCGATCGTGATTGCAATTGCATCTCATTGAGGTAAATATCAAATGTTCTATTTTGTTTTTCTGTTCTTTGTACACCATTTACGATGCTGCATCTAAATCTCGTCTTCGGACTCATCAGTGCCAAGCCCCTCCCCCCGACGACCATGTGTTGTGAACTAAATGCAAAGTTATGGGCTATCTTCTTGCTAATGTTTTTCAGCAAGTAAAGAGAAATTTTACGACAGATGCATCATCATTCAAAAATCCAGAAGGAAAAAAGTTGAAATGAACTACTCTATGATTGAAGAAGGGCTATAAATTTGTAGGTGAGTTGCATGGAATCGTGCAGTGAATCATAAGCTACATGCTTAAAAAAAAAAGAATATGCCATTGATTTCATTGACCTATCCAAGAATCGGATTAGGTCTTATTCTTGGATAGGAACCGGCGACCCGATAACCGATCACTCTTGTTTCTCAAAATGATAGGGAAGAAAATTAGAACGCTAGATATTTTGGTACCCAATTTCATTTTTCAAGAAGTTAATGTCACGCCGTGGGCCCTACAGTTTTTCCCCCCGCCTAAACGAACCGAAAAACGGACGTCCGACGAATAGTTTCGATACATAGGATCGTGGACCCGAAAGCCGCTCTCCGTACGCGACTAGTGAATCATCGCTGACGTCCCCACTCCTCGATCCAACCCCGACGTGGCGCTCCGATCGACGGTCCAGATCCAGGTCCCTCGCCCCCCACATCACGTCCACGCCCCACATCACGTCCACGATATGCTGACACCACCCTGCACGCGATTGCAAATCCAAGTTCCTGCAGAAAAGTCCCTCGAGGGATCGAACTCGAGCACACGGAGCCCACTTGGCAGCCAACGCTTCCCTTTGACCTTCCCTCCTTCGGGAGGAAGAAGAACCGTCGCTATAACCATCTCCTCCCCTCTCTCTTTTCAATTCCTCCCTATAAATGCGCCCAAATGTCTCCAGCTTTTGCTTCACCAGAAACAAATTCGATCACGAGCACGAGCACGAATACAGAACACACTTGTACCGTAGAGTTGAGCTGAATCGAGAGAAGAAGATGACAGACGCAGAAGTTTCTTGCGAGATCAGCGAGCCGCGCATGGTGGTCAGGAAGTTCTTGGCAAGGCCTCAGCACGAAGGCGTCGGAGCCGTCGTCAGGAGAAGCATTGGCCGGTAAGAGAGACGGAATCGATCTTCTCGATCTTCATTTTGTTTCATCTTCGTAACGCGGATCCGAACGGTTTGGCTAAAAGGGCGTGTGTTGGTTTCAGGTTTGAGCTGAGATATTTCGACCCTTTTCTTGTCTTGGACGAATTTTCAGGTGGGTGTCTCTGTTTTCTCTCTGCTCTGTTGTTCTTTTGCGGATACTCAATCTTTCTGGTAATCAATGCTGAACAAGAATTCCAATTTTTTTTTTCTGATTCCTTCCTGTTGTATGGTCTGCAGTGACTGCTCCCGCTGGATTTCCAGACCATCCGCACAGAGGTTTGTGTTTCTTGGGCTTCTTGAATCATGGGTTTGTGAGTTCGCGAACGCTCGAGAAGAAAACAGAGCAATAGGAGCGGATTATAAATTTAAAGCATAGATATATCACACCTGCTCTGTTTTGATTCTTCTGTTTTCTCTGAACAGGATTCGAGACCGTCACCTACATGCTACAGGTACGAAAGTTTTGTTCAACTTTGATGGCTCTTGACTCTCCTCCATTCCTGCGAGCCGTTCAAAAGACACAACGCAACCAAACTAGTCCCATAAGTCTTTTTCAGAGTCGAGAAAAAAGCAAGACGATTCCATATAAAATTAAAGAAACAGAGGATTGAATCACGTTGGTTAGACATAAGTAAGCAAAATTAATAAAGTCTTTTATGAAGTTGTTTTGATGTTGGGTTCCTGCTCATCTCATGGAGGATACAACCAATAAGAATGACTTCATCAAAACCAGGGAAAGTAATAGATGGAAATTGATTATTCATGTCTACGGGTATGGCCGGCGAGCAACCACTTTAGGTGAGCATGCAAAGGCCATGCCACACAAACGCAAGGCAAGAGCTCTTTCTGGTCTAAGGTTTGACCATACACACTTGTTGGCCCAAATGGAGCCACAAGAAGCGGGAAACGACCGAGGAAATTTCGCATTTAGTTATTGTCTTTCGCACAGCATGTGTTTGTACTTTGTGTTTCATGCTGGGAAATTGCACAATCTCAACCCTTCATCATTTGGAGGACCTACATGGCCGTTAGTGCGGGAATGCGGATCCTTAGGTAATTAATGACAATGATGAGGTGCATCATTCTTCTTCCAGTGGTTAGCCAAATGGGTCCAATCAAAAAAGAAACAACCCTTTTGAAATAAGGATAACTTATTTTGACACCCGAAGGCTAATTTACAGCATCACTTTAATTGTTATGCTTAAAAAGTGAAAATTATTGATTCGAATGATGTTTGTTGTAACAGGGATCCGTGACACACGAAGATTTCGAAGGGCACAAGGGGACGATTGGACCCGGTGATCTACAATGGATGACGGCGGGAAGAGGGATTGTCCATTCCGAGATGCCCGCAAGTCAAGGAACTCAAAAGGGGTTACAGCTCTGGATCAACCTCTCCTCCAAACACAAAATGTGAGTTCTGTGCTCGTCAAAGCTAAATAAGAATTTTTGCTAGGTCCGCAGAAGCAATTCTTGTCAAAATAGCTAAGCTTCTCAAGCATCAAATATCACCTTCATAACTGATATGGTTAACATAACAAGTTATCATTAACAGTAGAATGATTCCCACCTCCGGTTTTCTGTGGCAGGATCGAACCAAAGTACCAAGAGATATCAGGCAAAGACATTGCAGAAGCTACAGAAGATGGTATCAAAGTGAGGGTCATAGCAGGAGAGGCTCTAGGAGCCAAATCCCCAATCTACACAAGAACACCCACCATGTACTTGGACTTCACTCTTAAGCCAGGGGCTCAACTCCAACAGCCAATTCCCACCTCATGGAACGCCTTCGTCTACGTCCTCGAGGGCGAGGGCATCATCGGGATCCCGAAATCCTCGCCTGTGACCGCCCACCACCTCCTCCTCCTCGGCCACGGAGATGGGGTTGAGGTGTGGAACAGATCCAGCAAGTCCTTGAGGTTCATCTTGGTCGGAGGCGAGCCGTTGGGTGAGCCCGTGGTGCAGCTCGGGCCGTTTGTGATGAACACTCAGGAAGAGATCGACCAAACGATAGATGATTTTGAGAATTGTGTCAATGGATTCGAGAAGGCAAGGCATTGGAGGAGATCGGATTTTTAGCTAGCTTATGATCGAGAAATCGAGAATTAATTGGAGCCTTTTTTTTTTTAGGTACTAGGAAAAAATCATGCTGCTTCTTAGAATTGTCTATTGATTGGAAATTTGTGGTGATTCATTTGTGATTTGAAAAAATTGTATCCGTAGCGATTTATTTTATTTTAATTTTGGAGCTGAGATGCTTCTTTGATCTTGCTTGTACGAAGACTCTTCATCATCAATCTAATGAGATTTTCTATGAATTTGTAAGTCAAATTTAGAAATTTGTCTATAAAAGATAGCAATGGTTACACATAGGGGTGCATTATCATTACGTTCATTCACAAAAACAAAAATTGATGATCGAAGATACTGATTATATTTTGTATAATTTATTACCCCATGTTAGGCGTTTTATCATGCATAAAAATACTTTTTTTTTTCTAGTATAAAAATAAATGAAAACTTAAAAATAGAAAAACAAATCTAAAATTTGGGCTCGGTTTATTTTGCGGAAATGTGACATTTTTCCAAAAAGTTATTTTCTTGGAAAATGACAATATTTTATGGTGTTTAGCGTAAACATTAAAATGCAATGGAAAATAATTTTTGTCGTGCGATAATAAATAGATATATATTATTTGGGCACTAATGACTTGTGTATAGACAGTCAAGAAAGTGAATATGGGCACTGGGGTCTCGGGTATGTCTTCAATGGGCCTCGACCTGGGGGCTTGTAAGGGTGTGCAAAATGGACCGACCACACCGAGAATTATCCGGATCAAACCGAACCGACCAAATTGGGAACTACCCAGATTGGACCGAACTGGCTGATTTGGTCTAGTTCCAAGGAGTGTTGGTCTAGTCCTAGTTCCCAAAAGTGGAATTGGTATTCAGGCGGTCCGATTCTCGGTTTCAAGGGGGAACTCGACCGAACTGGACTGATCAGATCGGACCAACTACATATAATTTTATTTATTTCTTATTTCTTCAAAAAAATTAGAAAAATGTTAACTAAACCCTAAGTGAACTTCATTAACATAAATTTATCGAAAAAAATTAGTAAAACGTGAACTAAACCCTAAGTGGACTTCATTGACATAAATTCATTCATAAAAATTAGTAAAATGTGAACTAAACCATAAGTGACCAGAACTGAAAACCAATCAACCCCTAGGGGCCAGGGACTCGGGCTTGGCCTCTTCGTACTCTTGACCTCGATGGGCCCTCGGGAACTCGACCCTAATCCCGTTAAAGGGCCCAAGAGTAAGCATTGGGGGTTTTTGTGTTTAAATGTAAAGTTTTTAATCCAAGTGTCGACAACTAGTTATATTTTAGAAAATAATTTTGATATTTTAAAGGAGAAAATCATTTTTTTGAATTTAAATATAGATTTTCCGTTTACTCATTTTTTTCCGTACGTGAGAAAATGAAAAAGATAAAATAAACATGTTTTATGCGAAAGAGACGGAGCGGTAAAAGCGTAAAGAACAAATGCAAGGAAGGAATCGCCATTAACAAAGACGAGACGACGACCAAGTTTTCAGTCGTCAACTGGTCAGCCCAACAGAATTCGCGGCTCCTCTCCTTCGACACATCGTCGCCATTTCCTCCTCCCATCAACCTGATCGATCGAGCCATCATCGTCGAATTCAGCGCAGACTCCACACGAAGAGAGAGCGAGAGTAGAGAGTAGAGAGCGAAGCCGCCATGAACGGAAGAAGCTACAATCTCCTGAAAGTAGTGATCGTCCTCTTCGCCCTCAACTCCCTCTCTCTCTACCTCTACTTCCGCCCTTCCCCGAAGCCAATCATCGAAGCTTCTTCCTCGTCATCGCAGATCCACATCGACGACGACCCCGCCCCTGAACTCGCCGAGCCACGCCGCGACGGCCGCTTCGATTCCCTGAAGAGGTGGCCCATCCTCCCCTCCTACCTCCCCTGGTCCCAGGACCCTAGCGTCCGCCCCCACTCCTGCGAGGCCTTCTTCGGCAACGGCTTCACCCGCCGCCTCGACCTCCTCTCCGCCGTCGAGGGCGGGGGCGGGGGCGGGTGGTTCCGGTGCTTCCACAGCGAGACGCTCGGGAGCTCCGTCTGCGAGGGCGGGCAGCTGAGGATGTCGCCGGAGAGGATCAGGATGGCGGTGGGAGGGGAGAGGCTGGAGGACGTGCTGGGGAGGGGCGAGGAGGAGGAGATGCCGGTGTTCGAGGACGGCGCGTTCCAGATCGCCGAGGGAGGGGGCGGCGGCGAGCTGGGGTTTAGGAGAGGGAAGAGTCTCGTGAGCGATGAGTTCTTGGATAATTATGTGGACCAGGGCAAGCGGCATCCGATTCGTAATTTGATCGGGTCGATCCGTGTCGTCAAGCCGGGAGAGCTGCAGTGCGATCAGGTTATGCTCTTGATCCATCTGTTTGTCCTCGTCTCTGTTCTAGTCGTGTCAGTTAGGATCCAATTTATATTAATATGGAACTTACTGGTGGTTATTGGAATTTGGCATCGCGCTTATATACGGTTATATGGCAGAGTAGGATGTGGTAATGATCAATGGATATGGAGCTCCAAAGTTATGTCATTTGTTGGGGGAGTGCAATTACAATTGCTGTGCATTTTCAGAAATTGAACGCTATTACAGTTAAGGGGATCAGTGATATAATGAAACGCTGCATATGCTAACAGGTGATTAATTATCTCCTAGATTCTGGGAAAGATGGGAACCACATAGATTGGAAAGATCTACATTCTAGGAAAATTCATTTCTTTTTTTGGTGCAAACTAGGTAAATTCAGTTGGACAGGTGGTTTTTTCTGGTAGCTCTTTCCTGTCATAATCGATAATGGCTGTGCAGAACCAATGGTTATTGTGAAGCTGGAAATTCTGGCTAAACTGATATTGCTAACAGCTGATTTTCCCTAGATTCTGGGAAGATGAGAACAAAAATTTTGAGGATCTAGAGTCTAGGCTAATCTGGTTGGACAGGTGGTTTTTCCCTCTTAGCTGTTTATCTTTCATTTTACGTGGACTGTTTCTACTTTCTCCTCTCTGTTTTAACTGCTCTAAATTTTATTTTATCTCTCTCTAACATCATCTCCCTTGATGGCAGTGGATCGAGGAGCCAACACTTCTTATCACCCGCTTTGAATATGCAAACTTATTCCACACGGTTACTGATTGGTACAACGCATACGTTTCCTCTAGGGTCACTGAATTACTGTATCGACCTCACGTTATCTTTTTAGATGGCCATTGCACGGTATGAGAAGGATGCTTTGGTCTTCGAATTCATGTTCTTATGCTTATGATATCTGCATGTGTAGGATATTCTTGGGGGAGTATGAAAATCATTTGTTCTCTTCCTGTTTATGGGGTAATGGGTGCATACTACATGTTTTTAGGTGGTAGTGGTACCACAGATTTTAAATAAAGTGGAAATTGGATCTACATGTGGCATCATGCTCGGCATGACTAAACAGGGTTTGGCTGTAACAACTTGGAGTGGCCTGGAACACAGAAAATCAGCTTCAGTACAAGTGGAAAGAACCTTTGTTAACTTTGTTTAGGAATTGTAGCCGGATGAGAGTAAAGGATTTTAGACTCATAACAATTAGTTTTTGATATAGGATACTGATTGAACAAAGTTGCCAAAATTATCTTCGGTCAAATATCTGTAATAGCCTTCTGAATTTAGAGAGAATAATTAGTTATCAAGGAAACTCAATCTTTCTTATCATCATTATTCTTTCATGGTAAATTTAACATTTGCATCCCCTTTTGAGGAGTACGCTTGATATGCATTTTGTGCAAGTTCTTTGATAGTTTGGACTTTTGGCAAAATGGGTGTTTAACATGGTCTAAGTGCTCCGCTCGTGATTTCATATTCTATCCCTCTTTGTTTGGTCATTGTGCTCCTATTTTAGCGACTGTGCATATCCTCAGCAATGTGATTATATCCACCTACTGGATAAAGTGTAGCTGATATTGAGGGGAGTTAAGAACTACGCTTACAAAACTGTGGATACCATTCCTAACACTTAAGCTTTTGACAAAAACAATTGTGTAACATGTAATAGAGTAGAAGCAGGAACTATGTTGATTCGGTCCCATGTCTTAACAAACCTATAGGAGTCTGTACCATGAGGATTTAGAAACCTTTAGGTTTCCTTAGCAATAATTAACTAGAAAAGGTTTTCTGTGGTAGGCTAATTTCAGGTGTTATTTCTGAAAATTGTCTTAACTCCTTGAAAATATTCTAAACATTGATAACATACCAATGGATTTCTTCACCTGCATGTGCTAGAGTATTATCTTAATCATGTAATTTTTGCTAAATGATGAGATTCTCATATCTTTTTCCCCAGATTTTTTTTTGGCTTTCGCTAATTTGCCAGAACATTTGTTTATGATCACAACAACACATTTGTGGTAATGGTAAAGGGCCTAGCTATATGGATCCTTTCTTTGCCATTACAAAGCAAGTTTATCTTGTAAACGTTCTCCAGGGCTCAGTAAATGGGCTAAGGCTCTTAATGGCAAGCTTGCATCCATCAATACTACAAAGAATAATGAGCATAACGACTAGACACGCAAATGTCAATTTGTTTTCGTTCAGGTTCCCCAGGCATTGTGTATCATTCTCCCCTTCGTTCAATCTTGTGCTGTTAATATTTCTCCTCGCCCTAATGCATCCCCATCTAGGATTTCCAATAACAAACCTTTCCTGTGAACAATATATTTCCTTTTCCCCTCCACCTGACCTGTTCTCTTGTTTCATCCTCTTCTGGAACATCTATTCCATTTCTTCTCCATGTTTGGGCACCTATAAGAATTCTATTTCTAGAGTGGATATGTACCTCATTAGAATAATGAATCATGGATACTCTGTACTTAACACTCACTGGATAAATCTGATGCCTATTCATAATTGCTGACCTGTTAACCCAACTTTGTCTCTACATACCACTTTGATTTTAGAGCTGCCCCACTGCAGTGGCATGCATTCTCAGTTACCAGTTGCAGAATGTCTTCTAGTTGTTTTCTTTTACCAAAATCAGCATCAATTTAAAGGAAAAAAATTTTAAATTAAATTTCCTTTTTCGGGTTGTGTTTTGTATATTCGATGGCAGTTTTTGGTTTAATATCTTCTGTTAAGGCCTCTTTCTAGCTTCTTCAGAGCTTCTTCATTGAGTGTAGTCACACATAGCAACGTTGTTAAGTAATTCTGGTGGCTTTGCGTCTCTGCAGCTGTGTTTCCACTGAGTTAGTTCCACATTCAGAATTACACAGTATTAACATGCTTTACTCTTTCTCACTGTATGTAACTTACTATTTCTCCCACAAATATTTTCAGTCGCCCATGGAAGAAACATGGAGGGCATTGTTTTCAAGTGTTGCATATGCTAAAAGTTTTCACGGGTCAGTTTGCTTCCGCCATGCCATTCTGTCGCCTTTGGGATATGAGAATGCAATGTTCAAGGGACTCAGTCAGCCTATAAACTGCGAGGGGACATCTGCACAAGATTTATGGCGGAATCCCAATGACCGTAAGACTGCTCGACTTTCTGAGTTTGGAGAAATGATTAGATCAGCTTTTGGTTTCTCGGTGAACAGACATCATCCTGAAAAGGCAGCCTCTGGTCATAATGTGCTATTTGTTCGTCGTGAAAACTATTTAGCGCACCCTCGACACAGTGGCAAACCTGAGTCAAGGCTTAGCAATGAGCAAGAAGTCTTTGATTCTTTGAAGAGCTGGGCGTCCAACCATTTAAAATGCAAAGTAAATCTTGTGAATGGTTTATTTGCGCACATGCCCATGAAGGACCAAGTGCAAGCCATTCAAGACGCCTCAGTTATTATTGGAGCTCACGGTGCAGGTCTAACTCACATTGTGTCGGCAATGCCGAAAACTGTAATTCTTGAGATCATTAGCAGCCAATATAGGCGTCCTCATTTTGCACTAATCTCAAAGTGGAGGGGTTTGGAGTACCATGCTATCAATCTAGTGGGATCACATGCCGACCCGCCTGCGGTCATTAATGAGCTTCGTAGCATATTGAAAAGCCTGGGATGCTGAAATTGAAAGGTTTTTTGTGAGACTGAAAGGATTTCGCCTTGGAGGGGAAGAGTGCTTTCCCCATGTGCGGCTGTTGCTGTTGTTCATAGAAGAGGTAAATTGTGTTCTCATACGGAAAAAGTGGTTACATAATTTAACTTTCCCATCTGGTTATCTGATTCGTAATGCAAGGAGGGTGATTGAAGAAGTTACTCAAAGGCGGGCGGGGCCTGCTTTGATGGATATTTTAATCGTGACTGCCACGGTTGAAGATATGATTGCCGTCTCCCCACCCCTATATATTGATCGACTGGTATTGAGTTTAGTGGAGCATTGATTGAAAGGGAAGGGTAGATGGTTGCAGTGAAAAAGAGATGTTATTTAACTTTATTCTTTCAGATAAGATAATTCTTGTGTTCCTCGGACTTGCTAACGAGGCTCTTCTTTGTCCCGACCAAAAAAACAAAAAACTAGGCTCTTCTTTGGAATTCCCGTACGTTCTTGAGCAGGCTACATAGACTTCTTAATCAGGATTATATAGTCAGATGAATTGTCTGACTCAAGTTCTTTCGTTTTTCATCTTTGCTCATGAGGGGTATGGTTCCGCAGTTTCAGAGTCCATATGTTGACAATTCTTCTGCCAAGTTAGAAGGAATTTGATTTTGACATGAGAAACGTGCAATTGCAATCGTTAACCTATATGCCCTGTACAGTACCGATACATATAGATTTGATTCTGCGATTTTTGTCTTCGTACATCGTTCAACCAGTTACCGAGCGTCCTCAACATTTCTGTACCTTTTTGCACCAATCCCGTAGAAGGGTTAAAAGAAGTCACAAAGGGAAGAAGTCGACTTCCAATTTCTCATCGCAATTTAAAAATAAACCAGTAAGTATTACAAGGGGATTCAACATTGCAAATGATCTTAGGCATTACAAGAACACTCAAAATCGCAAATCATCTCAACTATCAAAATACATATACACAGATTCTTAAGGACATCGCAAGATACGATTTACTAGAAAGCCTCACATCCATTACGGAAAGGAAGAAGCAAATGCTGCCACCGGCCAACAGGCAGGGGAAGCTTTGGGTTGATTCCAGGTGTATAAATCGTCGAAGTTAAAGTCACTCGAAGCAGATTTGAATCAGAAAAGCAACAGGCAAACCTTAACTTTACGGCTCACACTAGCAAAATGTGTGAAATAAGTTGAGCACAGTAATTATTTAGAAGCATAAGAACCAAACCACCACTGATTAGAAAAGAAATATGACTCGATCAAGACAAATACACTAGTAACTGTTCGACGTCAAGGGAATAAAAAGATGACAACCTCGATTTGATGCAAACACTTGAATAAAAACTAAAACTAAGGTTCAGGGGAATAAAAAGACATAGAAGATTTAGGTCCTCTGTATTGCAGAAACAAAAATTTATGCAGCAGCTCCCTTGCCCTTCTTCCTCTGGATCTTCTTCATGTAGAATTCCAGCTCCTTACCCTCCAAGATGTATCTGCCCAGAAGAAAACTAAATGAGACCCGGCAATTTCAAGTAAAATGATCTAACCAAAGTCCTAAAAAAGATTCAATCATAAATCTAATTGTACAGCAAGGACTAGGTAATGAGATGCATTTGCTTTTGGATTAACCATCACTTCCAAGGAAGTGAAACTATGCCTCCAATCTTCATAATGAATAAAAAGAAGCCACTAAGGACACTTACCCATCAGCACGGCCACACTGACCCGGTCGGGATGAGATACTTGCTAACAAACGGCCACTGCTAAATTGCTCCTCAATATGTTGGTCAAGCTTGCGTTCCTTCTGGCGTTTCTCAAGCTTCCTCAATAGGTGACCGCTCTTCTTCACCTCCTCAACAGGAGCTTCAGCCTCCTACAACCCCATAAATTGGAAAAAAAATTTAAAACAGAAAATGCGCAACCAGAAGGCAATGACATCATTCAATCGCTCTATATTACATATAAAGATTCTACTATACTTCCTATGCTAAATTGATAAAATGGGCAACAAGCAGTAGTCTCTTAAGCATTCAAACACAAGTTTCTGTTTAATACTTCCATGTAATGTTTTTGGCTGTCCTAACTGTCAAATTTAAAAAATGCTATTATAGTCCACGAATGCATGGAATTCAACCCTACAACATACTCCACTCATGGTTTACAGACTAAAGGTCGTTGTGCATGCATCTTTCAAAGATTAATTTTTCAAACACCGTTAATCAGTAGACACAGGAAATCCAAAACATTCCGGAAATGCTATAACAATTCATTTAGCAACTTGTTAGTGCAGACAGACTGTTTCATGGAAATCATTAAAAAAACACATTTCAGAGTTTCTAGTCTTGAAAAAAGAATAGGCCCCTTCAATTAAAGAAAAAAAACTGAAACTGGCCAAGTCATCAAAACTTTGCAGAACAAACAACAACCATGATAACAATTTAACAAGAAACTGTATAACAAAGAGAGAGCAAGTTAAAATTCCTCACCTCTCCTTCTTTCTTGGCAGAAGCTTGAGTTTTCTTCTTGCGGCCAATATCAACACCATAGTGCTGGAGATACCACTGCTTGAATGGTGCTGCATCAACCTGGACTATTGCACTCTTCACCAGAGTCTGGGTACGGACCAGCTCATTGTTGGATGCATTGTACACCACATCAAGAATCCTAGTCTTCCTGGTCACTGCCTCACTTCCCCATGAGTAATTTCCGGTGTCGAGCCTCAGAGCACGCCACTTCACATTTCCACCCCTAACTCTAACCCTCCTCACAGTCTTGTTGCTCGACAGCTTAGTGCTGGCAGGTTGCCTTCCAAGCTCGTACCTACAGGCAAAAGCCGTTTCTAAAAGTCAATTACATCTAATATTGGACCAATCTGGATTGAAGAGTATTTTTAAGTCCCAGTTAAAATTTAATAAATTCAAGCAATGACACAACTTTTGAAGGGCAACAAGAGCAAATTAAAACTAAAGTCCATCCTTACTCATCAACTAAACGCCGCTTAACAAGACTCGAAACAGTCCAATCAGTTCCGACCCCCTCATCATCTAAATGATCTCCACCGAACAGAATGAAATCAAAATTCTCTCATTCTCCACATAATCTCACCAAAGGATCCAAACCTGGCCATTGAATCGAAACCGTGCCTACTTCGCAGATTATGGGGATCCAGAGGGATGCTTAGCTAAAAGCAGGAAAATCAAACCGACCCATCAATCACACACACCAGAGCATTTCCTAACCGGTCCCAATAACAGATGCTACACACTGCATCAAACTACACCTTCCTAAGACCGTCCCCCACAGCAACACATTGACTTGCCATACAACCTATAAGCTTAAAAGAAACATCCTTCACATAATCTAAAAAACGAAACACCCCAGAATCACCGCATAATCATCAGCATCCAAGCAAAAAACAAGCACGGAACTTCGCACATCGCAGAAAAGACGAGGCGATGAAATATAAAGATCCTTACTTTCTCTTCTTCCTCCAGGCCTTCTTCTTGCCTCCGGTGGCGCGCCTCTTGTGCATCGAATCACGAGAGATACCTGCCAAGAAAACACCGAATCTCCCATTATGCACAGGAGGAGATGGCGAACCTCGCGGCGCGCAAGGATTTCGTACAGGAGGAGATCAGACTTACCCATGATTGCAGGTCGGGTCTCTGTTCTTGCACAGCCCCGAACACGCCCGCCGAGAAGCTAGGGTTTGTGTGGGAGGCGGAGGGACCAGTAGAAGAGAGAGAGAGACGACTCGGCTGAGGCGGGCTTCGCTTTTACACCAAAACCCTAGTTCGCGAAGTTACGATAGAGCCCTCGGCCTCACCGTTCGTCCTGCCACGGGCAAAGACGCCAATTCAATCCAGGCCAGCTTCATCTTACGCTCGCGATAATGGGCCGATCTTTTGTACGGGCCTGCTTAGGCCCGCATAAGCCCAACATGAGGAGACGAGGCTTGATGGGCCAATGTCAAGTGAAACTTCGAGCAGAAATACGGATTTCTACAGTGACTACGCATTCCTAAAGTTTGTTGATTGGAAGTACATACGTATCGCAAGTCAACGTGAGGGGAACGAGAAGATGGAGGATGGGAGAATGAATTAGAGAGAGAGAGAGAGAGCAAGAAGAGCCGGCAACCAAAAAGAGAGAAAAAAAAAAAAGAGAGAGAGGAAAGGGATTCGTGGCATGCACATTTTGGAGGTCTCCACAGGTCATATTATTAATTTCGTTTCGTAGTGCTCGATTTCGAATTGTTGGTTTGAGTAGATTTCGTTGTTTGGCTCTGCAATGCCAGTGAGTGGTGCTTACCTCTTATTTGAATTTGTAAACACGTATTTCAAAAGTGATTAGATGTACGTGCACGGGATGATTTGGTTAAAAAGAAAGATAAATGATTGAGTGATAGTCTTTAATCTATTGTGAAAATAACAGTCAGTTATGGATCACAAGAAAATAAATAACAAATAATTATATATTGTTGTGGTCCACTTCCTTAAGAATTTTTACCTCATAACTTGTTGTTTTTTTCACAGTGGCCCAAAAATTATTATGCTAACAAAGACTAAAAAAAAAAAAAGGTGTTAATGGCATATTTCGTTGCATAAAAACTAGATCGAGTATTTACTACTCTTTTGGTTATTTGAAATGGCGAAATACCCCTTGAAATTGTTTGAGTTGATTCTTTGTGAATGGATTAGAAACGTTTTGTGAAAAGAATCGCAAAAGGTTAAAAATACCGGTTTATGAACTTAGTTGATGAAATGAATCATGGTTGATGAATTGAATTGCCAAAGGATATATGTTTTCTTTTGTGAAATGTATTCTGATTTATGAGATAGATTTTAGATTTGATTGTGAGTTATCACAGGACAGAGTTAGTGGCACAATGCTCATTGTTGCTATGTTCTGAACTAATCAAAAGGTTGACCGCATGCATTTTGTTTTTCGGGCATTCTTTTGGGTTGAGCCATTGGGTGATACATGTGGAGACTTTGCCAAGGGGAATCTTGGCAGCCTCTATCAAGGGGAATTTTTTGGGTAGGAGAATGATCGTACCATTTACCATAAACGTATAGGGGTTGGAGTGTGACATTTGTTATTATTAGAACTTAGATTATGACTTTTTTTTGTGTGTAGATTTTAGAGGATGTTGTGAGGTTACATGTTAGTTTATAACGAGCTAGTCTTTTGTTAGATACTAAGGTGCACGTGTCATTGATATTTTTGGATTAATTCACTTGAGATATTGTTCGTTTTGGCCCATCTTATACCAACTTTCACGATTTTGTCCTTTTGCATATAGGCGGACACTTTCCCAATAGATCACCCATTATGGTAGTGCTCTCACGTAAGGCATCTCTTGTGAGTTAATTCCAGTTTTACATATATATATGTACTAGGAATGCTTTTCTTTTATTCAATGAGCAATTCGGTTCATTCTTACCCCCGTTCGCCATCCTAGAAGCATATTTGGAGCTACTCCTAATTTATGCCCTCCGGCCTTGACAAACACTTTCCATCCTCGTCAAACGATGTTATTATAGACCTATCAGCTTTCGCATGGTTTGTTGCCTCACCACACACCTATTGGAGATGTCCTATTCTAATACTATATTGTGGGACCCCTAAATTAACTTACTTAAGGTATTGTTTGCTTTGGCTTATCTCATATCGAGTCTCACGGTTTTGTCCTTTAGTGTATAGGTGAGCACTTTACCAATAGGTCATTCATCTTGATATTGCTCTCACCTGAGTATGCTTAACATTGAAGTTCTGCTGCTAACCCTTCTTGTAATGTCCAAAGATGCATCTTGTGAGTTATTTCCAACGTCACATATGTATATTTCATGGATACGCTTCCCCCGATGGTACACAATTCGATTCATTCTTGCTCTATTTGCCATCCTAGAAACCTATTAAGAGCCACTCCTTGTCGGGGCATTATGGGCCTCGCGAACAGTCTCGCCCTCTTTGGATCGGATCATCACATGTAGCATAATGGTCATGTTGTCTTCTTGAAGTCGTAGTCAAATGACAAACAAACATTCGCTTGGGCTAAGATGGAGGTTATGTCCCATATCTCGTTTCGATCTACCAGACGTTGGGAGACTCTATAAAGGGCATCTCATCCGATAGCCATAATGAATCCGGAGTCGGCAATTGATTAATCCTAAGCGAAAACATATATTATTGGTTGAACTTTACTTAGGGATGTATCTACGTCGCGTTGGAATCAGAGATCGGTTCCAGCGAGAGATTGTGTTCATGTAGTTCGCGCCTTTGCTGCCCAAAAGATTAAATTACACGGCTCACCAAAAGTGCACATAGACAGTGCCTCCTCATGAACCAAGAAGGGGACTCAAAATGGGCAAAGTACATGTTGGTGCTTCATTTGGGCCAATGTCCATGACAATGCTTATTCACGCTTGAAATGGGCTCGCCCCATATTCTAGAAGGAAAGGCGCAGCAGCGCCAACCCAAAAAGGGAAGCTTCTCTTGGATTTCAAGAAGAAAATCGACATTTAACTTTTTCAATTTGATCAAAAGCATCCACTTGACACATCACTGTTACAGCGACAACCTAAAACAAAGAAAAAACGGATACTTTTCCACAGTGGTTTGCATGCAGAAAGTCAAAACAAATCGCTTTAAAAAGCGTGCGAAATCAGGGGCATTGTTTGATCTTCTAGTAGGCTCTTAATGCCAAAACCCTCACTAGTCAAGCCATGTTGGTGGAGTCCAAGATGAGGCCCCTCACGAGCCATTCTTTTATCCTTAACGCAGGACCATAGTGCTGCTCTCTCTTCTAGAGAACAATATCTGCAGACTAATCTAATGTCTGTCAAAATGAATTTTTTTTTTGCTGGCAAAGGAGCCAGAATGTTCTGTAATTTATCTGTTACCATATTTTTTTTAATGTCCCTGTAGTTGGAAGAATGTGGGGTTTTGTGGGTTAGATGTATGAAACGTCAAAGATGCCATCGGATTACTTTGTTTAAGGAGAAAAGGGCTTTTCATGCTTATGACAACTTGTCCTGTGCAACTTTTATCCCCCGCCTATGTTTTCTTGAATCGATTTCAACAACAGTCTAGATTTGCTAACCCTTCTTTATAAACCCACCCAAGAAAGGAAGAACAGCTGCACATAACCGCACCCTTGATTTTGACCAATTATTACCGGGTCGTATTAATCTTGTTATAGCCCCACAACACCATAAAAATGCGAATAGTAAACTTTGAACATAACGGGCCTCTTAATAATGTTGTCCTATGCAACTTTTATTCCCTACCTATGTTTTCTTGAATTGATTTCAATAAGAGTCAAGATTTGCTAACCCTTCTTTATCAAACCACCCGAGAAAGGAGGAACCACCCCACTTAACCCCACCCCCTTGATCTTTACCAATTATTATCGGGTCGTATTAATCTTGTTATGGCCCCACGACGCCTTAAAAATGCAAATAGTAAGCTTTGAACATAACGGGCCTCTCAATAATGTTGTCCTGTTCAAATTTTATCCCCTATCTATGTTTTCTTGAATTGATTCCAATAAGAGTCAAGATTTGCTAACCCTTCTTTATCAATCCACCCGAGAAAGGAGGAACAGTTGTACTTAACCGCACCCTCGGTCTTTACCAATTATTACTGGGTCGTATTGATCTTGTTATGGCCCCACAACACCTTAAAAGTGCAAATAGTAAGCTTCATGTATAAGGGGCCGCTCGATAATATTTTCTTTTTGTTATTATTTTATTTTTGCTGATTAGTCCTTATAATAAATTAATGAAAATTCAGTAAACATCTCATGTCATGCGTAGTCCTCGATGCGCCAATCGCGGCAAATGTAGCTCACGTTAACAAAAGCGATACCACGTTAAGGCAACGGCGTGTCTCCTCCCTCACATAATCTTTCACGGTTCTGATTTTTTTTCTTTCCTTTTTTTTTCCGAAAAGAAAAAGGTTGTGAGAAGGGTTAAAAGGAGGAAAGAACACGAGTCCCATCAATCCCTTTCGATCACCAAAAAGTCAGGAAAAGAGTAAATAAACAATGAAAGAAAATGGAAACCAAACAAGGAAAAAAGCTCCATCTTTTCTCGATCATGGGAATCCAAGCACTTTAGCCAAATGAGCCCCTTGAGAAATGAGAAAGAGGAAGAAGAAATCAATGACCATTTCGCTTGGAGGCCGGACCCCATCATCTGCCACCTCCCCCCGTCAAAAGTCTAAATTGGATGGATTCTGTGGTTTTTCAAAGCGCAATTAAAGAGGCCGAAAGATCGCGCCGCCCCCTCCTCCAACGTGAATTGAAATTTGAGAGGAGCGACAAGAGGGAGGGGGGGAGTTAGGGAAGGACCCACCATTGATTAGGCATTAATTTTGCCTCCGGAATTGAAAATCTTTTCTTTAAGTTTGAATCGTTGAGCACAACACCTTGTGGGGGAAAAGGAAATGTAAAAGGGAAAAAGGAAAAGGACAAATGAATTAGCTAGGAGAGAGCACTCATTGCCCCCATCAAAAAGGGAGGTGCTTTTCAATCTGCAAGTGGGGTTGTCTTGCTCACTAAAGTAAAGGGGTTTCTCATGTGTCGTGCCCAAATGGGGTTCTTGATTGATCCAGCCTATGCAATTTTACTGTCCCTTTTCCTTGAAGCATGATTGTGCAGGGAGAGAGAGAGAGATAGTGCCACGAATGTGATGTTAGGAGCCCCAGAGATGTTTGTCCTTTTGGAAAACTCATGACCCACGACTGTGCTCTCACGATTCGAGCCTATTGCTCCTGTTTGATTATGGTGCTGGACGATTGCAGCAAAATAAAGAAAGAATTCCCCTGCATCGGCCATGATATGTTCTGCAAACCGGTGGCACTGTGAGGCCCTTCACATGAATAAAGCTGAGAGGTCTACATCCGCCCAACAGTAACCAGCACCATAACTGATGAACTATAGGTGCTTGGCATGTGTCAAAGTACTCTGTTACCAAACGTGATGTTAGCATTTGTCTTACGTGGAACGTAGGTTGAACCAAGACGAGTTCCGAGCAAACTTTCATGGAGTTACGACAAGAAGAGAGATGATGTTCAGACTCCAAACCACGATTCATGAATTCGCAAGATGATGCAGGTGGCAGTTGGACAGCAGTTCCCCTGCATTGCATTGTATTCATCAAAAGCCAGACGGAGATGTCAAAACTAGAAAGACAGCGGCTCGCTTGGGCGGGCCATGGGGGTAACGGTCAAGAGGTTGGACGACAAGGTCTCAAGAAGCGAAAGTCGCATCGCATGTTTCGTTCATGTCCAAGATACAAGTGAATCGTGTACACCTAGTCACAAGATATTGCTAGGTCACATTGATTGGCCATGTCGTGAGTTTTAAGCACCCCACCAAAAACGAGTCCAAATCTTAAAAGTCGGCGTAAATTTATCGTTTTGTGAGTGAGCTGATACTAGTCAATTTAGGATTCTTCACAAATCCAATTATTCGGACCAATCTCATGGTACAATTGTTGAATTGCGCATTGCACGCATACTTGTTGATGGTTTTCTCAATGTTATTCCATCCCATTAGAGTTTATGTATATTGCATGCTGCCCTCAAATAAATTCATAGCTTCATAATTCTTGATTTTACTGTCAAGCGAGGCAATCAATGAAGCAGAACTTTCGATGCAAGATATTTTCTTCTCAACGAGATTCACCAATCTTTTTTTCCTTGCATAGGCATGGTAAGGTCATATTTGTAATAGATTTCCCGTTTTCGACTACCGTGTGATCTTGCATCAATCACGCTATTATCATTATTAGGATAAGTGCATTGTAAATCCTAAAACTTATCACGAAAGTGTAATTAAGTTTTAAAACTTTTAAAAAGTGCAATCAAGTCCTCAAACTTTTAGAAAATGCAATCGAGTCCTAAAACTTATTGTGAAAGTGCAATTAAGTTTTAAAATTTTTAAAAAGTACAATAAAAAAAAGAACTTAATTGGACTAACTTGATAAGTTTTAGGGTTTGATTATATATTTTTTTAAAATTTTAGGACTCGATTACATTTTATGATAAGTTTTATAACTTAATTGCACTTTTTAAAAATTTCACGACTGAACTGCACTTTAATGATTTAGGGCTTTCAATGCATTTATTCCTTCGTATCCACGATCTTGAACTTGCAAAGTGGGTTAAGATCCGGGCACGCCATCCGCGAACGTTGAACGACCCGGCCCGAATCACGAGTCGCGGCAAATCAACGGGCGAGTCGACCCGGGGCGAACTCGTGTCCCCACCCAACGACGGCACAGACAGGCACCTCCACTCACCTCTCGCCTCATTTGTCCTTCCGTATCCGACGCGTGGGACGGTGTGAATCGCCTCCCCCCCCCCCCGATCTCCCGCGGGCTTCCAGATCATACCCGTCCAAGAAATCCACTTGAAGATCGTTGTTTTGTACAAACAGGTCAAATACACAGTTTTATTAATCATCTCATACCCGTTTTTTCTGCCATGTCGGTATATCTATATAATAATATATGTACCGCCTACTATCCACACATACTGAAAGCAGGCCCCCCTTCCCCGACAATCTTCAACCTTCTCGGCCTCCTGAATTCTTCCCGGACAGCAACCGTGTCGCTCACTGCGTGCGTGCGACCTGTGGAGAAAAAAGGGGGGTTGTTCGTGTCTGAAGTATAGCTCACTGGGTCTTGGGTTCAAAGGAGGCTTGACCACCCCTCCCTCGATTCAAGAACTGGGTCTGGACGGATCTTTGGAGCTCGAGGCAAGTGCGAAAATGTTTTTAGCCCATTTCGGTTCTTTCTTTGGAGCTGTACCCATTTCTTTTTTTTTGTTTTTTTTTTTTTTTTGCTTTTCCATTCTCAAGTGGGTTCGTGTGGTCATGACATGATCTCGAGCAGAATTTTGGGTGGGTCTGCGTGCTGTTCCGAGACATAATCTTGGCGTGCAGTGCTTTGATTGGCTTTCCCCTGTTTACCACTTCGGATTCCTTTGGTGGATTGTGCTTCGGTGATTGATAAAGTTGGTTGCTTTATCGGTATCTGTTCCTCTCTTGTGTACCCTTTTGGATACTTTACAGTCGGGGTCTCGGTTTTGGGTTTGCTCTGCTCTCAATAATTGAGGGTTTTACTGCACAAATTGCGATTGTTCGTAGACTTAGGGTTTAGTGAATTCTTTAATTTCACCGATCTCAAGCACATGGCTGTGTGAACTTTTTGTCTTTTAGCTTTGTTCCGTGCTTTTTTCGGCGGGCTGACTGTTTCAGTCAGTGGGTTGAACTTGATTGTGGGTTGGTGCTTGGGTTTCGAGTTTCTGGGGTTTGGGGCCAGTTACAGGGTAGTTCTTGGTTCACTGATTTTAAGTTTGATTGGTCTGCTTGCTTCTTTTGCCAGAGGAACAGTTCCAGCTTTCGGTCTCGGTTTTTTTTCTCCAAGTCGGCGTTGTAGTCTTAGTTGATCAGGTAATCTTGTGCTTGTCCCATTAGAGCCCATCGCAATCTGTCTCTGGTTTCTGCTTGATTTTCTGGACTTTTTGACTTCTTCGAGTTGAGTCCACTGGTGCAAGTCGTGTATTGTTTTTGAGTTCACATTAATTTCGTGCTTGGCCAGGTTTGCTTACTCGGTCTAGGATGGATTCGCCACGGTCGGTTGTTTCAGCATTCAAGAGCTCTGTTGTTGAGGTTGAGAAACAGCAGCAGCCGGACTTCTTTGTCCTGAACTCTGGTTGTTTCTCCAAGGGCATTGATGCCAGCAGGAGGGAAGCTGTTGGTGTTGCCTTGGAGAGGGAAGCTGTTGGTGGTGCCTTGGAGAGCTTCGTTGGCTCTCTCGAGGTTTTCGTACATCGGGCAAGGGACATCCATAACATCTGCATATACCACAAGCAAGATGTCTATGCTAAGCTTTGTTTGACCAGCGATCCCGAACTTGCTGTGTCTACCAAAACCATCAATGGTGGTGGGCAAAATCCAGTTTTCAACGATAAGCTTCGGCTCAATGTGCGAACATTGGAGTGTTCCCTCAAGTGTGAAATTTGGATGCTGAGCAGGGTGAAGAATTATCTGGAAGATCAGTTGCTGGGTTTTGCTCTGGTGCCATTGTCCGAAGTCATCCTCAAGAATGGGAAGTTGGATAAAGACTTCTCTCTCTCTTCAACTGATCTCTTTCATTCCCCTGCAGGGTTCGTTCATTTGTCACTCTCTTACAGTGGAGCTTCACCTGAAGTGATGGCTATTTCAGCTCCACCCACTGTTTTGGCCACTGAGGCATCTGTCCAAGAATCAGAAGTAGCTGAATCGGACCCATGTGAGCTTGATAAGATCGAGTTCCCAGACCCAAATATTGTCAATGAGAATCAAATGATGGTTTCCGAGTACTTTGGCATCCAATGTGATAGCTTGGACTCTCAGAACTCTGAGAGCTTGGTTTCTTCAGATGAGAATCAGCTGAGTTCCGAAATGGGCGTTCATGCAGTCGACAGCATCTCAACAGTCACAGTTCAGTCGGTCCTGCATCCAGTCCGTGATTCGCCCCCAAGCAGCGTCTCAACTAATGGGGTATCTTCTCCTTCAGTTCCTGCGAGCTCCCAGTCCTCAGATGCTCCAGTAGCTTCAAAGTATCCAAGTCAGGAAGAAGATTCAAAGCCTTCAAATGAGCAGCATGTTTCAACCCCAAAAGATCAGAGCGTGCACAGCGATGATCGTGACAGTGCTTCCTCCGGTGGTGCATCGAGCAACTCTTTAGTAAAACCTCTAATCGCGGTAAACATCGAGCCGGAGCAGAAAGTGAAGCAGCAGGATTTTGTGGACATGTACATGAAAAGCATGCAGCAGTTTACTGAGTCCCTGGCTAAGATGAAGCTTCCTATGGACATTGAGAGCGAGGAATCCAGCCCGGCAAGTTCGACTCCTGATCAGAAACTTCAGGAATCAAAGAGCAATGGTTCCCGCGTGTTCTATGGGAGTAGAGCCTTCTTCTGAGCTATTGTTCCAGTAAGCTGAGATGGAGTGACGCAGGTGACAGGCTTTAGAGTGAGGACTGATGCTGATAGTGAACTGTAATAACTCATGATCTAGTGTGGCGTTTCCCTTTGTATGTCAAGGTGATTTAGGATGGAGATCATGCCATGTACTTTTAGCGACTACTTTGATGTTGTCAATGATGTCCATGTATAAGAATCATTTCTCGTTAACTTTCCTGTCTGCTTCTACTAGCCAATTATCACCAAATCAGTCTCCCTTTTGACTTCATCCGAACAACGGGTGTGATCAAGTGACTTGTTGCTTCTTCATCACACAGTGTAAAAGGGCATATTGTATTGAAGGTGTCATGATATCGTGTTGAAGGCATCATGATATTGTTCGAGTCTATCATCCACGATAAGTGGGCGGTTATATCTGTGGGACGTTCATCTCTCTTGCGATCAAACTGCAGTTGGCGGAGAAATGTCAGATCACTTAGTGTTTTAATGTTCTGCTTGATAGTCTTAAGCGAAAGCCTTTAGAAGTATGAATTGCACCAATGCGTTAATCGATGAAAAGTTAATTGGGTTCTATTGCATAAATTACATAGATAAAGTACAATGATCTCTAGAGGCCTTTGCTTCATTAAGTCGGTACTTCGATTATTTCATTTGCTCTGGTGTACATATGCCTCCGGCAGACCCACGCAATCTGCCCATCATCTCTGTATCGAATCCTCCACAGCCCAAACTTCTCTGCGATATCTTTCCCAGTTGCACACCTGCGGTCCCTCAGGAAATCCACTACCCATTGTTGTGCTGCTCGTAGATCTTGCTGCATATCCCTCGAGCGGTCAGTGGTTCTGCTTCTGGATGTTGCAGCGGCTCCAACGGCCCCCGCGGCAACTACCCCTGCTGCTCCACACATGAGGGAAGAATCGGCTAGATGAGCAACTTCCCTGCTCAAGTCAGGGATCATCTCTCCCATCCCAGCAGCTAGATGGGCTCCGATCTTAAGTGCAAACGTGATTAATTTCATGAATTTTGTCATGTAGGGAGCCAAGCATTGTACTGCCCTGTTATCAATATGCATCATTTCGCATCCCATCTGATCTTCAACCACATGCATTTCTCTGCGGTATTCACATAACATGTGTAGTCGAAGTGCCGTCATGCCTGATATTACATTGGTGACCAACCTCCTTGAGTAGTTCTCTGTTCTAACGAAATAGAACATGTTGGGCACTTTCCTTTCTTCAACTAGGACATTATAGTTGACAAGATAGTTTACTTTGTGGTGAAGCTGAAGGAGGAGTCTGTGCTCATAGTATCTGAGCCCTTGGATCTCCTGTTTCAGATCTCTGATTTCCTGCTCAATGATTTTCAGTCTCTGCAGAACTGCTTCAACTCCCTTGGCAATACCACCAAATGTCGGCTCAACTCTACAGTCCGGCTCCTCGGTTGTTGTCATGGAGCTTTCAGGTCCATCTGGGTTGTTTTCATTTGGAATTTGCAGTTCATTTGCAAGGTTGTACAGGTCGTGATACCTGCGGTGCAGCACCTCACGGAAGTCATCATCCGATAAGAGGTCCCGAGCAAAATCAAAGCCAGCTCCAAGCACTGGTCTTTCGGACTCTGAGACTGGACACCACGTGTGCTGATAATCATACATGCTCTCAGCAGGAACTGAGAGGAGCGCCTGCTTCAGTTGTTGCAAAGAGACATACTGAGATTTCCGGTATCTAGGGGCTGTTAGACTTCTCACGCATTCTGGACGCATGATGTTTTCGGTCAAGTTGACACCATGGCAGAAGCTTTGGATAGCTGGAATAATGAGCTGCTGTATGAGTCGGAGTGTTTCTGTCAGATTCTTAGTGGAGCATGCCAGGACATCAATGTAGTATCCTAGTTGTCCTCCAAGTTCCACCCTGATATACATGCCATTGATGTTTATGACGATGAGGTACTTCTCGAGACTGTAAGTTGCTCCATGTTGGTTCTTCAGTGCCATGACTTTGTTGTGGAGGTGTACCTGAATTCACAAAAGCAGGGATTACTACGAGTCTGAAACCAGGAAATAGTTTTGTACTCTTAGTAGTAATTTCTCCTTTTTCCTTTTTGGCTGGCATGGCATTCTTATTAACACGGTAAATGTTGATTAGTATTTGTGAATATACGACTGATTTAGTTTGTGGGAAGTTATGGACTTTGAATAGGGTGTGAGCCAATCAAGCATATTTGGGCCTAGTCAGTTCGATTTATCACTTCCATGTTGATGAGGACCATGGGTGCTTAAGATCTATACAACAGTAATTAGGTTCTAACCAGAACCTACAGTAGTAATGATTTGCTTATCAGGTAACATCATCCTCCAAAAACTGTGGTGAAACCTAACTGATGATTCCCCTGAGAATGGGGAGGAAGAGAAGATCAAAGATAAAGTTACCTGTAAACGGGGGAAGAAGCCTGGCGTAAGAAACACGTGACTTGAATCATCACACTCGAGATGTCGTCCTGCATAAAGGCAGTCGGGTGTGCTAAATGGCCACCTCTGCGGCCTTCCTCTGCCTTCTTCAAGGATTGACGGGATAAGCAGCAGAGAATTTGGATTCGAGGGGTCTTGTTCATAACATAGCTCTAATTTCAGCATCATCCCTATAAGGTCACTCACGTCCAAGTTCTCAAATACTTTTGAACCCATTCCAGGAATGGGGCTCTGTAGGCTTCCTCTGAGAATCTTCTCCAGTTCTTTTCTGCCAATAAAACCATTACTGTCTGATGACCCGTGCCTTCTGACTTCTAATCTCACCAGTTGGCCAAGCACTTCACTGCAAAACCACTCACAGTCTAAGATCAGGAATCCCAAATCATTAAAGTAGATGACTTCGCCTATATCGTGAAGGCATGAAGCCACAGTATGCCTCCTGATCTCCACCTTCTCTTTGTTATCGTGCCTTGAACGAACTCTTAAACATGGAACCTTAATTTGACACAGCTCACTGAACTCCTTCCACTTCATAGCGGGTCTTCCATAGTGTTCTGCTCTCCAGTCCGACAGAATTTGCACCAAGTCATTGCAGAGCTGGTAAACCCTAGGGACTCTTTGGAGGATTGTCTTACTAGTCCTTCGAAGGTGATGGGTCAGGTTACTAACAGATGCAGTGGATCTTGCGTCGACTGTGAATACTGTAGGGTAAAAGTCTACATACCCCTGGAACTTATCTCTTACCCTCTGAATTGAGCTCCCTATTAGCTGCACATTTTCAGATGCTTGATCGATTTTGTCATAATGCGTGAGAACTACTGTCACATAGGGCAGCATGCACTGCTGTGCTGCTCTGACAGAATTGGAGACTATGAACCTGAGCCAGTATTGGATGTCTTCCTCCACCTCTGCTGGTGTCTTTGGTTCTCTGTTGTTTGGTTTTCTGAACAAACTCAAGATAATTAGGAAGAATGATGCGCTTCCCTGCCCTGGAAACATGAGGTCATGGAGGGAATAGAACTCATGCTGACCCGCAAGGTTCCATATTGAAATCTTTGTCTCTTCATCCTTGAAAGTCTTTATCTTCATTCCAGTTGGTTTGACCGCTTGCTCAACTGGATTTACTAGAGTCTTGACCTGATCAATGTAGGGAAGCCGCGAGGAAGAGAAATTTTGTGATATGGAATGACACAGTGTGGTTTTACCTGCCAAATTATTTAATAGAGGGACTTTCCATTACTGAGCATTCAAGGAATACAGATCATGCTATTAAATTAAAAAAAAAAGAAATTAAGCTCTCACGACTTCAATGATTCGAGTCCAAATTGGATTTGGAACATTACCTGCATATTCCTGCCCACACAGGAAGACTCTACATGTCTTGGGCATCACAAGCGGCATGTCTTTCATCAGGTCGATTTCCGGTTCAGTCCTCTCGCTTTGGCCCAGTCTTTGGTTTATCCCATTTGTCTTCCCTGAGTTGTGCAGCGGAGTTCCGACTAGATCGATACTCTCAATCCACAGATTGATTTGCAAGGTCTCCATTATTGCCTGCAACACCGGCTCCCCCTTTACCCCCTTGCAACCTTTCAATGACAAGTATCTTAATGTAGCATTTCTTTCTAAGCTCTTGAAGATTTTGATGAAGTCTTCTGGTCTCAAACTCTCGTCGTCATATATGCCGAGATGTGTCAAACTTTCGTTGGTTGTTAGCATCTGCAAAATGGCTGCCAATCCATCTCTTCCGATTTTGGTTCTTTCACCTCCAAAAGCCACGGACTTTAAGGTTATGTTAGCCTGTATCTGAAGAGCAGAGAACCTACTCAATGGACAAAGTAAATGTTCGACAGCAACACCACCAAACCAATTCCCGTCGAGATACAAGCTTTGCAATCTCTGGTTTTTGAAGAGTCCAGCTGCGACATAAACAACTCCTTTGTCCTTAAGGCAAGTTTTTGACAGGTTTACCTCTTGAAGAGTCTGGTTCTGTTCCAGGACCCACCGGAACTCTTTCGCCCACCGTGATTTCAGTCGGACCCCAGTCAGGTCAAGTGCTTTTACCGTGAGATTCATACCTAGAGCACATGCAACCCTGCAAGTTCCCGAGAGATCGAGCCGATATATCCGCAACGTGCTGTTCTCAGGCACAAACTCCACCACCTTGGAACTCATTTCTTTTTTTTTACCACTCCAAATATGAACTTCCATGATCCTATTTCTTGCCAATACTGCTGAAATTAGTGGTGTCGCTGTTATGGAGTTCGAGTCGAAAATTGTCAACAGCTTTAGCGTGGAGTTCACTTCGATCATCTTCGAGAGTTCCTCTGCACCTTTTGGGCCGATCGAGTCTTCCCATATTTGCAACTCCTCCAAACTGTCATTGTGCTTGAGAGCGGACGCTAGCAGCCCCGCTCCTGCCGCCCCGAGAGCGGATTCGCAGAAAGTCATTTCTCTGATCACTTTATTACTCTTCAGAAATTCGGACAACTGTGCCAAACAATCCACACTGAATCTGTTCCTCCGGAACACAACTTCCTTGATGCTCGAGCTATGCTCGAACAGCCCTCCCAAGGTTTTTACTAGTTGCAGTTCCCAACTGACACCGTGGAACTCGAGGTTTCTCAAGGATGAGTGAGCATTCTTGGATGTTCCTATTGCTGTAAGGAGGTGGGAGAAGTACTGGAGGTTGTCTTTGCTGATGTTCACATTCAAGGAGCTTTCCGTTTCCTGAAAACAACCAGACTTGGGTTGTGAGAGGTCGAAGGAAATGCTGTGCAAAACGAGACTTTCAGATCCGATTGCATGTACAACACATTGCAGATCTCCGAGTCTCTCCTCTGATGCCATTGCCATGCGCACTGTAGGAATCGCTTTCTTGCTCAAGAAATCACCCTATGGTTTCAACAGCTAAGCACTTTGAAGGACTTGCGAATTCATGAGGTTGATGGCTAGGTACTCTTTAGTGTGGATTCTGCTTTTCTTTCTGGTTTTGTCCAAGAACCAGAAAGGGTTCACTGAGCTTCTTCCTATGCATTCTTGCTTCGCTTGTGCTTTATCCCTTCCTTCTCTTTTAAGTTATTCTATTGGCAGCTGCTGTCGCAAATTGAAAGGATTCTTTAAATTCCACTTCTTCTCAACCTATACAGTCTCTTGGTTTTGGCTCATTTATGTCCTTAAGATCTTGTAATTGATTCTGGTCATCTATTCAAATTCCACTTCTTCTCAACCTATACTGCTTTAGTGGGCGACTTGCTGATTCAAGCAATGTGGGGGTGTTCTTAGCTGTGCTGCTGTACAAAGTGAGCACTGTGGTTGGCTCATGTTGGCATGGCGAACTAAAATCTGGACACGCCACTGAAAAATTTTCACTTTTTTTGACCTTTTTGGCCCGTTTACACAAGCTTCACCCCTTTCACCTGATCTACTTTTCACGTGGGCCAAAGCAGAAGGGAATCCTATAAAGCAGTGCATCTCTGTTGGACAACAATGATGCTAATTCTCACTAACTCTCTCTCTCTCTCTCTCTCTCTCTCCAGAAAGATCTATCCTTACAGCAGAAAAACAAATCTTGAATGTTTGTGTGGACTTTTATGCTCCCAAGCCGCAAGCAACTGGCCCACGTGACAGTTCTTGGTTAGACCCTTATTTCGTGATGGTCCGGGCTAATCCCACCCGTTGCTTTACAGGTCCTACGCCATCAAACGGCCGAGATCAGGCGGTCCGCGATGGGCCAAGTCCATCCAAAAAGATTTCCTGGCTGCCGGAGCCCGTTCCAGACGTTACCGCAATCTATGGTTTTTAATTTGCCTTTTCTTTTGCCTTTTCTGTTTCCTGCAATTTTTTAACAGAGAAAAAGAGAAGGTAAACGGTACATCTCATGTGAGAACTTCAATTGTTAACAAATAGATGGGTGAGCTGATTTTGGGAAGCTGTAGTGACCTGCTTTGTTTCTTTCAAAGTCTTGGAGACAAAGGAGACAATCATTCTTACCGTCCTATTTCTTTATAATTTATCTTAGTAAGCACTGAGGGAAGCCGAGTCAGTCAGAATTTACGCCGAAGATTTAGATTCTCAACGAACTTTTTGGCCGAAGTGCAGCGTTCAATGTTTCCATGATACCCTTTCCAACATAAGCTAACTTTCAACAGTAAAAAAAACAGGAGAACCATTAAGAAATCGTGGCATCTATCTCCTACCAATGACGAAGGTTAAAAACCTAGTCGTGGATATCAGTTAATAAGCCCATGCCTGATGCCATGCCATTGTCATCAGATTGCCCATAAATCAGTCATGACCGATTGTCCAGACAGGAAGCAAGTTATGTGTGACCCATTCAAGCTGTAGTTTAGTCTTTCAATCAGATCGTATTCATGTCAGGTCTTATTAGGTTGGTGCCCATTTGTTAGCAAGGCGGAATTCTTAATGCGACTGATGGTGGTCCGTGATTTGATTGAAACGCAAATTCATACCGGCCTAATTAAAACGAACTTGAATTTAGTGAGAGGAGTGAAATTAACGATGAGTTCTCCGCCTAAAAAAGGGCAATGTTACTTCTGATGGATAGATAATTACCCTTCTTTCTCTAGGAAAATGACAGGTTTTTTTTTGGTCTGAAGGAAAATAACAGGTTGAGAGAGAGAGAGAGAGAGAGAGAGAGAGAGGGGACAATCTAAATGGAATATGAGTGAATGTTGACAATGAAACAAGAAAACAAGAGGAACCTGGAATCTTATGCATACCTAGAAAGAAACTTGCAAGGGTGACCGAACCATATCCTTTTGGCAAGAATGGTAATGGATAAGTGATCGAAAACCCGAAATCCATTGGCCGACCATGACCCACGAGTAACTCTTGTCTTCCCGATTTGCTATCTAGGCCCCTATTATGACAAAACCGTACCCATTGAATACAGGATGATTTTGAAAGAAAAAAGACCAACGGTGCGCACATGCATGGTGTTTTGTTAAATTTATGCTGCATATTACGGACAAATGCAATTGGTGGTAGTACCAAACTCGAAGACCTCACAAACCATAGAACAAGCAGACTATAATAGCAGTAGGAAATTTCATCCAGAGTGTTGCAACAATTATCAACTAGCAAAAAAAAAAATCACAACCAAGGGAAATTGGAATTAGCAGTATTCAATAAGATGGTAAGAAGAGCTAAAACTGAAACACGACAAGCCTAAGAGAAGAGTATGGTAATTGGAAAACCAATCTAAGTGTACTTTTTTTCATTAATAGACAGTTTGATAACCGAATTGAGTATCGAGTAGCTTATTTAATGGGGATCTTAGGGGCACCCCTCATTGGTCCACACTAGAAAATCAAACCAGACCTCACATACAATCTATCACAGGGAAAACAAATTAGAGCAGGCAATTAGCAGCTAATTGCCTGGGATCACAGTAATATTGCCAAAACAAACAAGCGAAAGCAAGATCCAACATAGTATTTTTATCCTCTATAACAGGTTTGTCTCCCAAGAGACGCACTGATTTTTAATCCGAATCAATCTTCTTGAGTATAAGTTCTGCAATTTGATTTAACTGCAATGAGTTGCTGTTGAAGGGATTTGAGGTCTAATGTAAGGGCAAAAATCAGTTATTAGACCTCCAAAAAAATCCCTTATAATACTCTCTCTGGACATGTAAGCTTGATATTTTGTACTCCCCTCGACTATAAGTTCGACATCCTTGTAAGCTGAGATATGAACAAACTGGAGGATGAAACGCAACCTTTGACCTTATCTTCGCCTAAGACTACCCTGTGAATTGCAAAAAAAGAGTCTCCTAAGCAGCAATTCCTGAGGCATGAATTAAAACAAGATAAGCTTTTGTCAAGAAATTAAACAATCTGATTACGTTATAAAAGTATGCAGATACATAGAAGGTTCATAACGAAACTGATAAAAAAAGGTTCAGAGAGAAAGAACAATGATATCAAGTGAATTTTATTTGATGTTTTAAAGACGATAAGTTTCTGCATATAGTGGTTAGAAATGGTGTTCAAATAGTGGCTCTATCTCTTCAAAATCAATTTACAGGTATGAAGAAATGCAAGAGTAAAAATTTGAAAAAGGACCAGTAGAAAGGATCTTAGTCCACAAATTTGTAGGACTTTTTAGTTAGTTACCTTAGCAGATGTTCCAGATTATTACTGTGATTTTATATGAAAACTCGGTCAGGCCACTCTTCAATTGTACACTTGCTCGTCATGCAAAACGATCTCGTGGGGTTGGAGAAGAGGGGATAGTTCTAAGAAGAAAGCGCTGTGTTACCAGCAAATTAAATAGATATCCAGGGCATGTATAATAGGAGAGCCTAAGTTTCGCAAAAAGAAGAGATCCCAATATGAGCTACAGTGATGAGACTTACTTTATCTTGTAGCATGTGCTCAATCTGAACTGCTTTTGGAATTACAAAGCATGGAAAACACAAATCAAGTCCAGCAATTAAGATATCTTGGTGAACGTTCTCGCATTTAGATCATTGGAGAAGATCAGATGTCAAACATAGGACTCATCATGTTTCTAGAAAACCCAAAGAAAGGTAAACTAACAAGGAAGCACGCAATTCACCGACACCTAATAGGCTACAAGTTTATAATGTGATAATGGAAGCTGGCTTTTCTGCCAAGAAGCTTTAGCATTACTTTAGTCTGAACCCTAAAATTTGCTTTTGCAATATTCTTCTTCATTAGCGGATATGAACTCTGGCGAGTGATTCCAGAAACTAATGAAGGTCACGGTGTGAGTTCGAAAACTGTTACTCTGTGATATAAGCTACTGCCTAGAAGGAACATGAAAGGTAATCTCAAATGCAGCATGTCCCAGTTGCACATCAGGTCGATTCTCCCATAAACAAACGGGCATTAACTCCTGATAACAAGTAAACCTCGTCCAACGGTAAACCAAAATTCACTTACTTCATGTTGGTATTGCATAGTCTGAGTTCTAGTACTTCATACAGGTAAGCTGACCAAAAAAATATTATCCAGAGAAAACTGTACCTCTATTAGGCTGTCTACTAGTGTTGCTGTAACTTCCATAACCTTCTGAACCTTTAGCTGTAACATCTGAAGCCAGATTGGCAATACCAAAACCAAAGGACCCAGAACCATCTAGCTCAGGATTGGCAGATCTCCAAGTTGAGCCGCTATAATACATGTCTCTGTAGCTCTCCTCGAAACTGCCAGTTGAGGCAGCGAATGATGACGCCGAGGCCCTACTGTTGCCGTTGCTTCTTACGTTTTCTTCTCCTTCCAGTCCATAACTGTCATTTCCATTCCCATGACCGAAATTCCGGCCTTGAGCTGAAAAACAAGAGGGGTCCCAGTCGGCTCCTGCCTGCCCAAGTGAAACTCCATAGCTTCTGCTTCCACGGCCCAAGGGAGTACCCAAATTTATTGGATTAAATGCACTATTGAGGCCGCTATTTCCCCATACAGCACGACTTCTGGGACTTAAAACAGAACCACTTATTTGACCATCTGTGTTATTGCCTAGGGGATTATCAAACCTGCTTACATTGCCAATGTAGTACGGCCTAAATGTCCGCCCATATCCAGAGCCATTGCCAAGGTTGGAACCACCGCCTAAACTCGGGCTTAAAACAGGGTCTAGATTCATGTTGATTCCATGACCTGAAGCACCAAATGGAGGAAACCCTCCTCGAGCTGTGACAATAGGATTGAACCTATTCAAAGAATACCCTTGAGCGTAGCCATTGAGTAGGTCATTGACCCTGTTCACGCCATAGTTATATCCCATGAGAGGGCTCCGGGTGGGCCCTGGAGAGAGCTCTTTGGGAACTGCCCTCTTGACCTCGACCATTTTCCCATTTAAATCGTGGAAGGTGCGGTACAGAACCCGGTCCACTGCATCCTCTGAATCATAAGTGATGAAACCAAAACCTCTGGGTCTTTGGGTATTGTGGTCGTACATGACTACAACATCAATAATATTACCGAACTGATCAAAGTACTTCTTGAAGTCACTCTCTGTGATTGTAGATGGTAAACCACCTACAAAGATTTTTTTGGTACGTCCAGGACTTGGAGATCCATTCATGCTGGCTGAACTCCTATTAAGAAGTTGCTGATCCTCCCTAGGAACAGCTTTCTTTGCTTCAACCTGAGATCAAGAATTTAAAAGGCAACCTACTCGTCAGAATTTGAATTTTCTTTGCACTGCAAACTTGGACTGAACAGACAATTATGTAAAATTTGGTCTGAACACTGCATATGGAGGAAGAAAAGATGCATGCCCTCTAAATTCAAAGATCTGATCTGAGAATTTCAAGTGCATAGGAGCCTGATTAGCAGAATTTTGATCCTATTCCACAATGCACATAGACTCAAGTGCTTTAATCAGCTTACCGAGCGACCGTCAATCAAGTGCTTATCCCTGGTCACCCTTTCAGCAACAGCTGGATCCGCAAAGACCACGAAACCGAATCCGCGAGCTCGGCCGGTTGCACGATCTCTCATGATGATAGCCTCCACCACCTCACCGTAACTCCCGAAGTATTCTTTAAGGCGTTCTTCATCCGTGTCCCATGAAATCCCACCAATGAAGAGCTTCCCAAGATCTGACTCCATCTTTTCTAATGATCAAGCATTGCATATTACCTCATCAATCGACAATATCACTCGCAAAATGGGATAATTCAACAAGAGAACATCCATCCTCAACCCTTTAGCTCACTGAATTCCATAATTCAGTGCGATGAGCTAGACATCATGTGTACGTCATATCTATTGACAAAATTAGACCGGCAGATTCAAATGCAGAAAATGGCAATCAAACAAGCACTCACCTGATAAATTCTAAAAGTTTTCAGACAGAATCAGATTGGTTGCTCCAGTTGGGGGTGGGCAGCGGATGGACGGACCTTGAATTCAGTGCTGGAGCATCAGATCTTCATCCACAAAGACAAGACAATAGAAGATTCCTCCTAAAACCAAAGATGTGAAATTTAGAGATGGAATTCGGATGGATCAGAAACCCAGCAAAGCTCAAGAGAGACAGGCTTTATATGAACATGAGGATTGAGTGGGCAAGAAGACAAATGAGTGAATTTACCATTGTGTGTGGACCCAGATGACCAATTGGGCAAGAAACTAAGATCTAAACAAGATAACACCCAGTAATGAAAACAGAGGAAGAGCTCATTTTCTCTTTCTATTCCTCTCTCTCTCTCTCTCTCTCTCTCTGTGATGATGTTCCTTTTATCTTTCTTGGTTATTCCACTCTCTCCTCCTCTGAATATAAAAATGCAATTTTTTGGTTTCGCACAGAGAGAGAGAGAGAGAGAGAGAGAGAGAGAGAGAGAAAGAGCGAGAGAGAGCTCTCAATCTTCTGGCGCAAGAACATTCGGAGGATTCTCGAGAGAGATGAGAAATGGCTGACGATGTTTCACGTTTATTGCTTATTTTAACATAAAAACACTGTCATTCTTCTTTAAAAATAATAAATAAATAAATAAATAAATCAAACGACTGAGAAATACAAGGCGAAGTAAATTGGATGATGGGATAAAATTAGACAGATCAGGCAATTTCTCCCCGAAATTTGGATTCTACGAAAATCACCGTATCTGTCTATCCTAGTATCAATCTATCCCACACGAAGATTAGTGCATGAACCTTATTGAAAAGGACACCTGTGCTGCTACCTGCTTTTCGTTCAGCTAACTTTTATCCAAGGTGGTGCACTGTTCTGGACTTGACATCTCATTTTCTTGATTTGTCTGACAATAAACAACTTGAAGAATTATCGTCTGAATTTTTTTTTTTGAAATGAGAAGAACGGCAAGGGTCCGTTCTAGTGGCGAGCACGTAAAACACGAGCAGCACAATGACGTTTGCTTTTTCGGTGGTGAACCCGAAAGGAGCAAACAGCAAGCTCTGTCGTCAATGGTACAGCTCAAGATAGGCGATCCACTTCATAGTTTTAGATTCGTGTCTTGCCACTCCCGATACGCGATTCTTGCGGATAAAGAATGGTTCAAGATTTCCTGCTCCCTGAATTCCGAACTTATGCATGACAAAAACTTATTTTTAGTGTAGTCTGAAATATCCTCAATAATTACGTCACGAATTGATAATTTCGATATGATACCGATAATTATATTACCGGATAATAAAAGGGTTACTTATACTCTGCAGAGACTTTTAAACTGACTATATAAAATTATGACCGACCACTGTCTTAGAGCGATGATCGATAATTAATGAGGTGCAATAATAGAACTTGTACCGAATCTCAAATCCATAGCAGATGCTTCATTATCGCAATAATTGGTGCCGGATTATTGGAACTCCAAAAGGATTAGCTGTTACATGGGCAAGAATGAGGAAAAGTATCAACCAACCAACCAACCAAAACATGAATTAATAAGTATTTTGACGATAGTTTTTTTGGCTAACGTTTGACTTTAGTTATTCAAAATGGTTTGGTAATTAGTCATCGTGGATGAGTTGCAACAGCTACATTGTTGCCAATAGACGGCTACCAGAGCCAAACTTCGCACAAGAGTGAAAGTTGACAACTGTGGCATCTAATTAATTTAAGTTTTGTGGCCATGGCCTACGTCTCTAGGACAAATAATTGTTGGAGGACACCGTTAATTTCATATCGTCTAAAACATGGGCCACTTGCAAACCTTGAGAGAAACCAAAGTTGCAACTTATAAAGCATTGTAAATTTCTCCATCAACGTGGGAGATGGGAAAGGAACAGCAAAATTGGTGTTTTGCTAACTCAAATTTTCTTTCGTTTTTTGCTTTTGGCCAACTCAGTTGGCTGCAAGAGACCAAACAATCTTGATTTATTTAGGGCTATTTGGCCTTGCTTTCTCCAACAATGAATTGTTAAATTTTCTCTGTGAAAATTGACTAGGCATGGCTTGGATCTAGGTCGTCTGAGCTACTTATGAGGTGTCTATTCACGTATTATATTAGGAGGAGGACATGCGGATGTGGATGTGAGAAAAGAAACATGACACCCTTGTTGTCAAATTTTCATATAAGGATTCTTTTTGTAGAAAAAGAAAAGAAAACGAAAAGAAAACCTATTTATTTAGCAGTTGATACAATGAAAAATTTCAAATTAGTATACTTATGATAAATTTATCCAAATTAATAATTTGATCATAAAAAATTATAAATTGATACATCCGTGATAAATTTACCCACTACAGTACCCGTTAAATTTTATTGTTAAATTGTCGAGTTAGATGACATGTAATAATTGACGAGTGTATTAATTTGTGATTTTACCCCTCCGTTTGTCACGTGTTTATCAATTTGTGACTTTTCGTGGTATTAATCTAATTAAACATAAGATAAAATTATTACAAGTGTATTGATTTGGAATTTTTGATGGTCAAAAAATTAATTCGGATTAATTCTGTCACAAGTGTATCAGTTTGTGGTTTTTCTTAGTATTAACCCTTATACAGGGCAGAACATTAGCAAATATTAACTAAAAAAGACAGCAATTTGATACCAAAGAGCATATCAAGAAACTTAAGATGATGAATTTTGGTTATTTGAATCCTTGAAGAGGTAGATCGTCGCCTTTGCCATTATGGGAAAATCGTTAGCTGTTCACTTTCGTTTCAGATGCAAGTAAAAAAGCCAATTCATATGAAAGAAAGAATTGGCCAGTGATGCTGATATGTTGATAGAGAAACTTGTAATTGAAATTTCTTTTTCATGCATCAACATCTAGGATGATTCCCAGATGTTGACTCCCCAAGATTGGCAGATTATTAATTGACTAAAAGACTGTGCAAACTAGAAAAGCTGAGAGCTCCGATGGACTTGGTTTGGCAGTAAAGCATCCGATGAGCCAGATTAAGAAACCTTACCTCATCTCTCCATAGTTGGTCAGACTTCTATTGCAAGTCAACTGGGTCTTGCAACATTATTGCTTTCTTTCCCAGGGTTTTAAGATCTGAGAAATCACATCTTTGGTGGTTGGCCCAATAGATATTCCTCATCTCCTTGAGTTGACAATGAGATTTCTTCAAGAAACCATATTGAAATCCCTTCTCTCCGTTCTTTGTTAGTGTTAAAGACAGAGAAACTGCAACTCAGTTTCTGTTCTTGCCCCTACTCAGCAGTGGTGGAGCATGTGTATTTGATAAATTACGCCAAGCATCAAGCAGCAGGGGGCGATGGCCTTCGCCCGCCCCCTTGGGTCCAACATTAATTTTCCTCAGCTAACTGTTCAAGTTTGCCTAATTGGCCGTGGCAAGCTCCAAATTTCCTCAAGTTGGGAACTATGGTTTTATCGTCATGTGGAGTAGGAATCAAGTTGACACCCACGGGATAGAAATGAGTAATGTTTGATCTGATTTGGTTGTTTTAGGATTGCAAGGGAGTTAGATCATTCTAGGTCATGTGGAAGGCTGTAGAGAAGGTTGCTTCCTAGACAATGATGTCATTTCTGATAATGAAATTTCTGAGCCCAGACCTTCTACCTGTCGTTCATGAGAGAAGGCTTTCGTATTTTAAATTTTCTAAAACTTTGATTCGTTAGTAGAAGCCCGCTTGTAATTTCCTCCACCATTCTTTTTGCCGTCTTGTCACTCAAACAAATTTAAATACATTATAGAACTCGATACGATATATTATCACATGTCAATTTTATTGAATCTCTAATATTTGTTCTTGGTGTTAGATGATCTAACCAACTGTGGGAATTGTCTCGTCGTTTACGTGCCTGAAACCTGTACAAAAAGACATCCTTTCCTGGAAGGCGAAGAGTAGTATATTCTCTAACTTATTGATCATCACAGCTTCGTATATACTGATGACCAAATGCTCAAGCAGCTTCTCTGAAGGATGCAATTCACAGCTTAGGCAGGACTCGAGTGATGCTCTTCTTCAAAGCATATGATCTTGTCAGCATATTTCAGTTAAAAAGCGTAGTGGTTGGAATTAAAGTTAAAGTAAATCATGTCTCATCTGAAGTACATACCAAATTGCCTGTGAAGCTTCAAAGTTTCAGCTGGTTCTTCATCTGATTGCATTAAAGATTTGGGAAACTATGAAGAACATAATAGATTAACTAAAAACAGCAAACTGCTTAGTTCAAATCTGTTTTTAACTCGTTTATCACTTGTGCGTAAAGGCACGCATATGAACTTAGGAGCTCGCATCAATACAGATGGTAAACAGATATGGACTAATTAAACTACAATCTGAAGAAACTTGCTGTACTGCGTAGACTTAACTAGCAAGAGATGCAAGGACTTGGAGAAATGTTTTTCTGCATGATGACACGCCTCTTTCCGTGAATCTGATGAAAGCAGCACACGAAAAGCATGTTGAGCAGTGAGATCAATTCAGTAATTTGATCCTGGGGAATCCCATGTCTCAGGTATAACAGAATGTAGGAAACAGCAATCTTGATAGTTAGACTCGGCGCAGGGCATTGGCGAAGCCGAGACCAGATGATTTTGATCTGCATTAATCACTTCCTCTATCTTCTCTATAACTTCTGCGACAGATGGTCTCTTGTCGGGAGCGTCGGCCACGCACTTCAGAGAAATGTTCAGCAATGGAAAAGCCCATTGCTTGGCGGCTTGGCTGACCTCCTTATCAAAGACTTCCCCCGTCCATTCCTCTCTAACCATGGACTTGACCCACTTCAGAAGGTTTACTCCGTTTTTCTCGACCGTCTTGCCGGTTAGTAATTCAAGCATAATCACACCGAGGCTATAAACATCTGCCTGCTCTGAGAAGCATTTTTCCGGCGCCATGTAGCCATTAGACGCAAGGACACAAGCTCCCTTGGGGTTGATGAACTTCGAAACCCCGTATTCGCTTATGAGTGCCTCCATAGATTCGCCTAACAAAATGTTTGAGAGCTTGAGATTCCCATGAGGAATGATCTCCCTCCCCTTAGTCCTCTCATATATGAAACCCAAGCCTCTCGCGATTCCACCGGCCATGTAGAGGCGTAGTTTCCATGGAAATTCCCTCTTACCGGCGATGTAATCTGCATGCAAAGCAAAAAAATTGAATTATAAACAGATAAATGCGTTTTGAGTCCTTAGATCATGTACAAATAACTAGTGATGTCAGGTCTAGACATTGAGGTCACAAAATATGAACACTTGCCTTCACATAGATTGAGCAAGCTTCCGTTACTCTGGTACTTGTATATCAGAAGCTTGTCTTCGTTGGTTGAGTTGAAGCCAACTAGAGGAAGAATATTAGGATGTTTCATGTTCCCCACTTGCCTCATCGTGTTGCCAAACTCCTCGAATGACACCTGCAGCTTCTTCAATCTCTTGACCGCATAAGCGATGTTGTTCTTCAGCACAACCTTGTAGAGGCTGCTGTAGAACCTCTGGCTCTGGAGGTCCGCCACTGCCTCGAGGAGGTCGTCCAGCTTAAATGCTTCATGCTCCTCGACGAAGAAGACGAGCTCCGATTGTCCTTCCTTGGGCTTGATTTCTTCGATTGGCAGCTTCAGAGGGAGAACTTTGAGAGGGGAGGTGCTTAGTGCCTTCAAGATCGCCTTCTCTTCAGCTAATTTAGCCGCCTTCTTACCAACATACCATGTTAGTAGGAAGAAAAACCCGACGCCAAATAGCAACGGCAAGCACCAGATCCACTGGGGGTACCATGGAGTATCATGACCACCAGGTTTTGGGCTCTCGGTGTCGGATAATTTCCTCGATTCAAGGAAACATGTAGCCACATAGAACTGTTTATGATGCGAGTCCAAACGTTTATTCTCTGTGGGGATGAACTTTGGCCTGTTTGGTGCAGTCACTGAAAAGTTATTGTTGGATATGTCAACTGTGCTAAGGAGTTTCAGCTTTCTGAGAGCAACTGGTACTCTGCCACTCAGAAGGTTGCTGCTCAGATTTAAAGTGATCAGACTAGTGCAGTTTTCAAGCGTATCCGGAATATTACCATGTATGAGATTATTAGCTAAGCTTAGGTATCGCAAGTTTGGCAGTTCGCATAGAGGTTTTGCATCTATTGTCCCTTTGAGACTCAAATGTTCAAGCCTAATTTCGGTGATCCTGCCATCTTCTGAGTCGCGACTCACGCCTTTCCAATTGGCTGAGCAAGGATGCGGCAGGGACACATCCCAGGCAAATCCAGTGGCATTTTCGGGATCTACTGTTCTAACAAAATCTAAGAAAGATTTGGTTTCCGATAACTCACCTTTCGTGATGGTTATGATCAACAGGAAAACAGCGACAATGCTTCTCAATTGCTTAGAAACGAACCGAGATGCAAACCCTCCCGAGCTCTGCATATCTGTGCAACCTAGTCTTTGGCTCGGTCATCAGAAGCACAGGGAGTATGCAGCAAGGAATGGTGCTTGTTCTTGGCAACTTAGTAAGAGACACAGAAAGTTATAAGCATATCAGATAGGCATGGGAACTTCATAATGTCTGTCACTCGGATAAATATGCTCCCCTTTTCGCTATTTCCAAAGTTTTGTCCTGGTAATGTTCATCACTTTGAGAGGACCAATGCAATGAGATTGGAGGAATTTCGTTAACCCCTAGAATATGCCAGTTATGGCGGAGCCATTCCCATGAGATGCGGCAACCATGATTCGGACCTGTACGTGTTTGTATTCACTCTGATCTGTAAACCAGATTATTCTGGTGGTGATCTCCATGAGCCTAAACAATCATAGACTACTTGTCTTGTTAGGAAGTTACCAGTTTGATTGTTTATAGGTCAGATGATTCAAAAAGATGGCGGCAAACAATATGTAAAACAAAACCAAACAAGTCAATGACAACTCCCAGGCCATTCATTTCTGCTAATTCACATGTTGCTCTCCTACCATTTTGTTTCTACTGGTCGTTGGCTTCGGTATTGCTAAGAGAAGTCCGACGATGAAACTGTCGAGAGTGCGGGATCGTAACCCACGAGGCGTGAGGACAGACGGTTCGATTGCAGCAAAAGTGTTATAGCGAATATAAGGTCTCTTTTGAATCCGAAAGCTGATGAGTACATGTTGGCGTGACCAGGTTCATTGCGCATTTAATTGTGATGACTGCATAGACCAGGATAAGCATGAGAAGCATCTGTAGGTAACTTCCAACAGGAGGCCTCTTGTTGAGGTTACAGTTAGAGTTCAGGAATGCTTGCTGACCTCTATACATCATGTTACATCCTCCTTTGTTCCCGTTTGGGTTGTCACTTCATAGAACATGCTATTATGCACTTCTATTTGGAAAAATATTGAGGATTGTTCTAAGGTCCAAAATTAATGGAAACCTATTTGTACTCAAACATTAGTGATTTTGCAATTATCTTGATCACGAATTGAGAACAAAAGCTTAAAGTTGAAAATTTATAAGTCACTTCCAAGAGTAAAGACAGTCAAAATTCTAAAATCTCAAACATTTTTTCAAATCATACAAGATTGTGATTCAAGGGAATTTAGATTAGCACTTTTCCCGATTCCAAAATTGATTGGATCAGAGTGCACGGTTGAAAAATTTACAATACATTATGTAACGAGTTTGATTATGTGCAACGGAAAAAATAATTGAACATTTTACGACGTAAAAATATTCCGATCATGACAATCCACAATTGATAATAGTGAATGAAGTCTACATCAACACATATCGGCATAAAAAAATTCAAAAATCACTTACAATAAGTCAAATAATCACTTACAATAAGAAGAGAGAGGTCGTCAATTTATGTCTGTATCGTGTTGTATTATATTCGAATTTTACCTCCGTGATTCCTATCTCGCCTTGTGCCGTGTAAATGGATCGCGTCCGATACTGTCCGAACCCAACGGTCTAGAACTAAACTGCCCGAATTTGTCAAAAATATTCGAAAAAACAGAAAGGAAATCTGTCACAAATTATTTTTCGTTAAATTAAATTATTTTTTTTCGGTTTGGCCATTTTTACAGTTTTCTCTTCTCTCTCTCTCTCTCTTTTCCTTCAGTTCTTCTTCACCGGCGGATGCTTGGCCTCATCGCGCTCTGCTGCGTCTTCTGCCCCCCGCATCATCGCCCGTCTCCCCTCTTCGCTCAATTCTAGGGTTTCCTGTCTCTGCCGCGATCGCCGTAGCCTCCGGGCAAGCCATGGCGACGCTGGAAGCGATCGCCGAGGCGATCAAGCTCATAGGCTCCAAGAAGGCGAGCCTCCGGAAGGCGTTCGACGACCTCCAAGCCCAATCCTCCCTCCTCTCCTCCTTCTCCCTCTCCTGGTCCGACGTCGAATCTCACTTCGCCGCCGTCGAGGCCTCCGTCGCTCAGAAGTTCGAGCTCCTCGAGTCGCTCGAGTCCGCTCACCAGCAGCGGCAGCAGCAAGGAGGGCAGAAACGGGAGGAGGAAGCGGCGTCGAATGCTCGGCCCGACCCGTACGCCCCCGTCGTAATCGAATCGGCGGGGACGCGAGCTGAGCCGATTGCCTCGCCCGGCGATGCAGATGCTGACGAGCCTCCTCCGCCGCCGTCGTCGTCCGGTCCTCCGAGCCAATGCCCCGTCGAGCCGCGGCCCGAGCTGAAGGTACTGTGCTCTAATATGGACAGTCTAGGGTTAAGGAATTACATAGCTAGGCACCATGTGGAGCGCGACCAATTGCGTGCCGAGCTTTCCGGCGCGTTAGGTTTGGCTCCTGAGCCTGGGAAGTTGGTTCTAGGTGCGATGGAAGGGTTTTATGGTGATCGTGTTACGGAGCGGGACTTGATGGTTGTTAGGAGGAACTGTGTGTTTCTTTTGGAAGTGCTGATGAGAGCTCGCCCGAGTTTGAGCGACGAAGCGCGCGAGAGCTCGAAGAAGGTGGCGTTGGATTGGAAGGGGAAGGTGAACCCGGAGGGTCCCCGACATCCGATGCAAGTGTTGGGTTTGCTGGATTTGGTGGCAGCTTATGGATTGATGTCTGAATTCAGTGTGGATGAGCTCGTTGATTACTGTGTTGTTATTGCACATTTTGCTCAATCGAGAGAGTTGTGTCGGGCCTTGGGGTTGGAAGATAAAGTTCCAGGTGAGCCGGTTCATGTTCTAGCTTTACTTGTGTACTGGACTTCTTGTTAGTTTGCTATGGTTATATAATATATCCGTTAACTAATTTTGGCGAGTGGTGTCGCGTGCTTTTCACTTATATTCGTAACTTCATCTTCATTTGAGGCATGTGTGTGATGTTTTTGCCAAAATGTGATCTGGAAATTTATTTCTAATGTTGATACAACAATTGTAAGCATCGATTGCAACTTTAGAAAGTGGGCTGGTAATGTGAAGATTGGCCAGGTAGGGATATGTTCTTTTATTAATTATTTTATCACGTGAGCTGTACTGTATGTCCATAAGCGAATGCACCATTAATGAACTTGTGTTATCAATTATGTTTGAGAGAAATCACAAACAATCGTTAGGTGTCATGCCGAATGTTTAAGAAGAAGAGATAGAATACATTTTCTTATAGAAATAGGAGTCTTGGTTGAAATGACAGTATTGTGGCACCTTCTTAGAAATTGAAGAGGACAGCTTTGTATATTATTACTAATGTGCTGCTTCAATTTTATGTCAAAATTATGCCACTGCACTGAATTTACAGTGCACATGATTATTCAATTGTGCTAATGTGATCGAGGGTGCCGGAGGTGGAACTGTGATAGCCATGGTTTTCTTTAAACAGGAGGGGGCTTCAAGTGTCGCTTTTGCTTGAATTTTTGGAACCCATTAAAATCTGAGAAACACCAGTTAATAAGACAAAAATGTAGGAAGCAAAATGCGACCATATACAAGGGAGGAACTCGAGGAGGATTTGCAAGAAGAATGAATTCAATTAAATTAATTCATATGATGAAGCTCCATTCCATTTTGGTGGAAGGAGAAAATGCAACATATGCTGTTTTCTAAGAAGTTGTTTTAGAGCATCGGCAGAATGATTTGTTTCTTGACTCTGCAGACATTTATTTCATACAATATTATCCGAGTTAAAGCAATAGCTGATTTATTTTGCAGGGTTATAAGGAGTGGTTTGATTTTTATAGCATGGATTGCACATAACATAAGAGAATTCAGAACATTGAATATTGAGAATTTTCCTTATTAAATTGCTTAACAAGTGCTTTGATGGAATTTTTTAACAAAATCCTAGCTTGTACAATTTGCGCTCGCATACACAGATACGTCCATGAGCATGGATTTATCTGTTTGTACATGCAGGTTCTTGTAACGGCTAACTCTTGTTTTGCGTCAAGGAATTTATGTCCTTGCCATAGTGGGCCTCTAGGTGGAGGCACCTTTTCTTTGTTTTTGGGCTTTGTTTTCTTCTTGTCCATGCGAGATCTTCCCACAAGCAAGCTTCTCGAAATGAGCTATGTTTCTTTTGGTATCTAATAGACACTGATGCTTCTTTTTTAATGAAATTATGTAGATCTCATTGAAAAACTTATAAGCAAGAGAAAATACACACAGGCGGTCAAATTCATTTTTGACTTTGGGCTGACTGAGAAGTTCCCACCTATCCCCCTTTTGAAAAATTTTGTAAAGGAGTCTAAGAAGCTTGCTAGGAAAGTTTCCAAGGATGGAAACAACTCTCGCAAGTCCCAGGTACATTTATTTTCTCATTACTAGAACCCCTTGGAGAGTAGCCACTGGCCCTCACATTTACCTAAATTATGCAGAACGCAGCCATGGCCCAAGAAATCATTGCATTGAAGTCTGTAGTTAAGGTCTTAGAAGAGCGCAAACTCGATTCTGAGTTTCGAGCAACCCTTGAAAGACGTATTCAGCTTCTAGAGAAGCTGAAGGCGGAGAAATTCCCTGCGGTGGCTACTGCTACTAAGCCTCAGCAGCAGCTGCAAAAGCAAATGGTAAAGCCACAATTTAGTGGGATAAAGCGACCAAGGCCTAGAGCATCTGTTGGTTCTATTGCAGCCTCAACGAAAATTGCTGGTCCCACCTTGGCTGTTGCCAACTTCCAGCAAGCTCATCCACAGACTGTTTCTGTAGCACCTGCTTCATACTTGAGCACGCCTGCTGGAATTTATGGTATGGCGGGAAATAACCTGGCGATTGCCCCTTATGCGGGGTCATCCAATGGGTTATACGGTTTGGCTGGTGCCCCTATGGGTTTCCCCGGGGATCCAAGCCCTGCCCGGCCTTATTTGTATGCATCAGAATCACAGATGCCATCTATCCATTATGATAGGTCAGCTACTTATGGTGGACAGGGTGTCTCTTCTCAATACTTTCCATCCTACTATACTCGGTAGTTTTTAGGTCTCTGTCTGTCTGTCTCTCTCTCTGTGCACTGTATTTAGCAATTTCGAAAGGGGCAGTGCTGGTCATACAAAAGTATGCCTGACTCTTGTGATTGCTTTTGTTGTGCACAAGTAGATGTTATCTTCACACCAGGTCTGAATACTGTCATTATTTGATATCTCGGAGAAGTTTTTAGCGACGATTGATTTAAATCAGCTTGTTCTTATCCTTTTTCAGCATCGAGAAAGTAATACAGAAGATGTATATAATTGTCTTTCTTTCTATTAGAATTGGGTTCTGCATTTCTTCCCTGGGTTGAACATGTATATAAATGTGTCCTACTAACAGGATTACAACCTCCAAACACGCATACTTTTTCTATTAATATCTTGAAATTGAATGATGTCTTTTCGTCCAATCATCACTTTTGGGCCATTGTGAGGAATACCCGCACCATGCCTCTGGTTAATGCAGATAAAAAATTTGCAAACCTTTGAATGGGCTAGTGCATCAAACAGATGTATCCAGTCATCCTCACCGCATGAGATGCTCCTCGCAACTTTACTCAATCCTTTGAACAAGCTTTCTTTTTTGGTTTGTGTTTCTATTTTATGGGAATCTGTACCTGCACGATAAATTTATCATTCCTGACTTCAGCATAAAACAAATGAAACCTGGAGAGTGTTTTGCTCTATTGCTTTCATTAGAAGTTCTGCCTGTGTTTTGATAGGATTGTCGCTAGTATAAATATTTGCTGTCTTTTTGTGGTTCCTTTCTGTATATGTGTTGTTTGTCAATTTTGTTGGTGGTTGCTTTTCTTCCTTTCCTTGGTAGTTTTTTCTCTGTTCTCTTTTGGTTTTTCTTCCAGAGTGGATATGTACCAAAAAATAACGCCCCCCTTGCTTAAGATTCAACTGCAATATCTGCAGTCCAGATTCATGTGGAGAGCTTGAGATGTTTCCTCTGTAGCTATACTAAATGATCTCTTTCAGTATCAGGTGTACCGATGTTCTAGTACACAAGATTTATAGGTGGCGCTCCGGATATTAATGCATGCATAAGGCTCCGCATGTTTCATTTCCATCTCGGTCACTGCCATGCTTCTGATATTAGACATGAATTCTTTTTATTTCAATTACGCGCCGGAGTATGGTATTGCTTAGGTTTCGAGAATTTTATCTCTCCTTTTTCTTTTTCCCTTATAGAACTGTTCGGTAGCCTTTCTTGCTCTCTATTATGGTGCAACCTTGCCAGTCGGAGGATAAGACGATGTCTTGGCCATGTTATCGTTTCTTCACTGTTCTGTCTTCTGAGAAACACCATTTGCCATTTGAGTATGACTAGCTTGAAAATGCGAAACGTGAATCGACACGAACATCGATCTGTACTTCCGTTTTCGACTGAAATGTGTGCGGAGGAATTATTACTGATAACTACATATGATCGCGAAAGCTACTTCCATATGGTCTTCACAGGGACTATCTTTTTTCCTCCTTGATGAATCGAATCTGGGCAACTTATGAAAGTGATCATGGGTTGTTTGCTTCAACTTTACTTTGGGAAAAAGAGAGGAGATTATTGTCTTTTCGACGCATTATCCACCCATTTTATTTATACGCCGGATTTACAGATTACGACATAATTGACGATGTTGGCGGCTGGTGCGATTCTTTTCGGTTTGCCATTCCCGCGATGGCATTGTAATGATGGGGACAACGACTTATGGATCGCTCCAGCGACCAAAAAGAACAGACGAAAGGGAAACAGAACTCATCATTTTGACAATGCGGGCCTGCGTGCGCCTCTTTTGTCCTTGGTGTTTCGCGTTGTGCCAAATTTTCTCGTAAGCGAGCCATCAGATTCATGACTTTTGGGGGGGAGAAATCGAGAATGATTCTACGACCGATTTTGCTCACAGTGGAGAGGATGATCGATCGATGCATACCTCCAAAATTCAAAAGATCTGAGAGTCGATAGCGCGAGATTTTTTTCAGATGTGGTGGGCGATTTGTAAGAGGTGCCAGTCATTTTTGGATGTGTTAGTAGTACTATGATGTTGATAAATTCTAAGATTGCATACGTAACGTGATATCGCTAGATTAATTTATGGTCCACTTTGGCCAATCCCATGTCTAGTTTCACGGTTGTCTTTTAATGTACATACATGCACTTCTATATCGATAATGCTCTTGCCTTGAGTATACTTAACCTTAAGATTCTAAGTAAGGCTTATTGTTAAGTAAAAAAGCACCTCCGTGACTTATTGTAGCATCATTTCATCATCACGTTCATAACTTCTCAAAGGCGCTATCGACTCATAAATCTCTCGATCAAAACATGAAAAATTATAGAATCATCCCTCCAAGAAATTCTTAACTGGAAAAAAATAAGATTACTATTGAGTCACTTATAATTTCGAATTTCAAACATCCTAGAGTAGTTTTATAAGCTATTCAAATAAAAAAACCGCGAAAGCTCACTACTTAATCCGGTGCAAATTTGCGCTTCGGGGGGATTGCGTTCCTTCGATCCATGCGAACGGTCCAGACACGACCAGACCATCGGTGTCAATCACGACCGACGATGGAGGCAGGGGGAAGCAAGCAACCGTTGCCTTTCAAGTAATTGCTCAAACCAATCACGGAACAGAACCCCCCCAAAAAAAAAATTATTCTTTTAAAATCATCAATTTTTCCCCCTTCAAAATTCGAAAAAAAAAAACCAAAAGAAAACAAAATCGAGGAAAATAAATAAGACTCAAACGGGCCCAGCCACGATCCAGTCGCGACAAATCCAAGCTCAACAAGTCAAGCCCTCTTCCTCCCTCTCTCTCTCTCTCTCTCTCTCTCCCTGTATTCCTCCGTGTGGGAAACTTGAAGATTGGCTGCAGAAGACTCCCCCCCCCCGTCATGGCGACGACGATCCCCCTTTGACCGAAATACCCCTGCCCCCCTGAACGAAGAAGAAGAAGAAGAAGGAGGAGGAGAAGCTTCTTCTCTAAGCTTCGACTCTCCACTTCCCCCTCCTCCTCTCTCGGCTAGAAATCCCGACCGATGGAGTCCCCTCCTCCTCCTCCTCCTCCCGACGACTCCGAAGCGCAGGAGTTCCGGTTCCGCAGCGCCGATCCGAGCCCGCGCGGGCCCTTCTCGGACGCCGCCTCCGATGCCGGGGCCCTGGGCGGGGGCGGCGGCGGGGTCGGGGGCGGCGGCGGCGGCGGGGCCAGGTACAAGCTGCTGTCCCCGGCGAAGCTGCCGATCTCGAGGTCCGCCTGCATCACGATCCCGCCGGGGCTCAGCCCGACCTCCTTCCTCGAGTCTCCGGTCCTCCTCTCCAACGTCAAGGTCCATTTCTCCGCTTCGCCTTTTTCTTCTCCGCTCCTCCTGTTTTTTCTTGGATCGGATTCGGGCGTGCGGTGCTCTGTGCTTTGTTGCTCAGCGGTTGATTTGGGAGGGGGGGGGGGGGAATTTGGTACTTTGATGCGTAGAATTAGACGATAGCTGTCAGTTCACCGATGATTAACCTCGAGTCGGGATTTCCCCTCAAGCTCTGCGACTTCTCGGAAACTACAGGTGGTCGAATTTCTACTGATTTATGACTTGCTGGGAAGTAAGAGCGACGGCCAGTTTTTCAGATTCGGTTTTGTTGCCATCAGTTACGAAATATCCGGTCGAAAGTGATGCGTGTGCGCGTTTCTTTGGTTTTATCTTTGAAGACATGTTGCATCACAACTGCGTCGCTTGGGAAAGTTTGGGGGACATATGGGGTTGCTTTGTTGCTCAATGACGTTATGATGCTCTTGTAGAAAATATCAGTGCGCTCTTTCACTGTTTCGGTTTGTTAGTCTTTCAAGTGGTTATTTGTCTCCAGGATCGGCTTAAATATCTAAAGGTGCGATTTTTATATTTGGTCGGGATGGGACATCATATTCTGATGCCGGCTCTTAGTGTGCTTTGTGGTGACTCCTTTATGCTGCTAAGTGTTGTAATATGGAGGAATTGAGCTTTTGGAATCTGGCTTTTCATCAAACTGAAAATTTTTCCTGTTTTATAATATGGCAGTGTGGTTTTTTCGCATAGTGGACCTTCCCTTTTCATGGGGTGATTGGACCTTTTCCTGTGTCCTTGTTTGACAATGTTAATTTGTCGACTGGAACCTTATTCATTAACTGGTGTAGAACAGAGAATAAATGCATCCTCAAGAGTAAATCAGCCTGTTTTTTTGGGTAGAGTGGGAAGGAAACGAGAAAGAAAGTGCCTCTAGCAGTGGCTCCAAACTTTGTGGACATTTATTAAACATCCATTCTGAAATGGAATCTGAGCATGATTAAATCAGCTTGTGTGGCTGGAGAAGGAAGAACTATGTGGTTTTCCTGGTAGAGAGTTATTAGGAATTTAAAATATTGGGAATTTGCGGCGAGAATGGTATGTGTATTCTGAACTTGGTTGAATTAGGAGGTTGAATACTATTGGTGATTAACAGTTTCTATTCTGTATTTGTCACGTGGTCTTTTATATACCGACATGTAGTGTTTTTGTTCTTGTTATGTTCATGTGTGGTGATGTTAGATTGTAGGCTTGCAGCAATAGTCAAGCTGCAATTCCTTTTTCTATGAGATGCCCTTCCAATCATAGCAATGCTAATTTCTAAAGTTTCTCAATGTGAACTCGTTGTTTTTTTTACAGGAGTACAAGTACAAACTTATCTAATATGCAGCCTCTTGCTCTGTCGTATTTTCTCATCCTTTGTTTGCAGGTGGAGCCCTCACCAACTACTGGTTCCCTGATTAAGCCTCACATGATGCATGGGTTGATTGGTACCAATTCGGATATAAGACTTTCCAATTCTGGCTTTCCTGATAGCTTTGATGAAGGCAGATCTGGCATTTTTGAATTCAAACCTCTATCTACGCCAAACTTGGTAAGACCAAGTTATCGACATTTTCTGATAGATCAAATTTCGTGAAAGCGAATTCTTCTACATTTTTATCTCAATGATCATGATGTTTGGCTGATGACCAAGATGTGTACACAGAGGAAGCCTCAAAGTTAAATTTCATTTTCTGATTTGTGAATTCCTTTACTTTCTTTCCATTGTGTGGTGTCATAGACTCCCATATCAATTTATGATGTTTCGTGTTCTTATGAAAATACTTAAGGAAGTATAATAGCTTGATGAAAAATCAGTTCATGATGTTTTATTTTAGATTTGATTGATCATGTATATAAGAAATTGCCTTAGTGCTTGTGATTTTGAGATAATTGGCTGATGGTGGTTGCTTCTCAAGGTCCTCGCAGAGCCAAAGCACCAAGGAAGTGAACAGGCTGCGAAAGTTTTGGGGCAACGCCAGTCTCAACCTTTTGCGTCACTGTCTTCAGTTCAGAGTGATTTGGCTGTCTCGTCAAAGGAATTGTGTCTATCAGTACCTGCTCAAGCAATTAGTTTAGGGGTTAGTCCACTTGCTGAAGCTGATCCTGATGGATTATTAGGTAGGAGAGAGCAGCCCAATAATGTGATGCAGGTGACACAACTGGATAATAAAGGGAACGGCCCTTCAGTCATGACTGAGAAACTCTCAGATGATGGATATAACTGGAGGAAATATGGACAGAAGCATGTTAAGGGTTGTGAATTCCCACGCAGCTATTACAAATGTACCTATCCTAATTGTGAGGTGAAAAAGCTTTTTGAACGTGCTCCTGATGGTCATGTTACAGAGATCATCTATAAAGGAACTCATGATCACCCTAAACCACAACCAAGCCGGCGCTTTACTGCAGGAGCAACCATACCAAATCAAGATGAGAGATCTGATAGGTTTTCATTTCTACCTGCAGGTGGGATCTATTCTATTGATTTTAGTTTATGCCGATGTATTAGGAAATTGATATCATTGAACCTATCCATACAGTGGAGAGCTCATCAACCTTATGTGGCGAGACATCTTATAATGTTGACCCTGATGGTACTCCTGAACTATCTCCTGTTGCTGAGAATGAGGAAACTGTTGAGGGAGCAGCTCCACTTTCGAATAGGATCCCAATTGAAGTTGATGATGGTGATGATGATGATCCATTCTTAAAGAGAAGGTACTGGGGTTTAACTATAAGAGAAACTGGTTGTATTGATCTTTTTTCCATGAAATCTTTGTTTTAAGTGAAACCATTATTACTATGGATATAGGAGGCTGGATATTGGCGGGGATGATGTCACTCCGGTGGTTAAGCCAATCAGAGAACCACGAGTTGTCGTTCAAACTCTTAGCGAGGTTGATATACTGGACGATGGCTATCGCTGGCGCAAATACGGGCAGAAAGTAGTCAGAGGCAATCCCAATCCAAGGTACTCTTTTGCTGCGATGGTTGACTTGCAATGTCTTAGACTGTCCTGCCTTTGACCTCTGTTATTTACACTGTGTTAACTTATGTTGCGGAGTGTCTTAGTTTCTCTTTGTGCTGTGGAACGGAACTCATTGACTATTGATGCTTCTTTGCTAAGTTTTATACCTGGCACAGAAATACTCATGCACAGGAGTAGACATTTGAGCACATCTGAAAGGCTTGCATATATGTTTCACTATTCACATAGTGAATAACATGCATTGATTCTAGTGATGCAGCTACTGTTTGTGTTCTAAAATGCACACTTGCTGCACACAATTCATCCAACAAAGGAACTTCTGACACATGTTTCCTGCCAGCATTAGCTAAAGCGTCAGTTGTGCTGTGCTGTGGAAATTTGTAATACGGATAGGGGAATGGATAGACTTTTCTCTCAAGAATGCACTTACTAGACCGGGATATAGTGATTGTTTTCACCGTGCTATGTTGTTATGCCAACTGGACAATCATGGGCATTTTTGGGAGAAGCTGTGTAATTTATGGATTTAATGGGATGGAGGGGCTGACTAGCTGATTGGAGGAGCAAATGTTTTGCAAAAACTATGGTCACACGGTTAAATGTCTCAAAAAATGCGTATGAAGTTTTTGTGTGTGGTCGATAATCATTTGGCAAGAAACGGTAGTGCAAATGCTTGGTTAATAAGTTTGCAAAACCTTTATTTGCAAATTTTCAGTTAGGATTACTCCTAAAGTTTCAAATATATATGAAGAGTCATTCATTGTAAGCTTGCTGGTTGAGAAACCTTCCAACTTAAATCAATGTAGCACATATGTAAGGACTAAGTTCGTCATACTTTCTCTCTTAGCAATTCCCCAAAAGGAAAAAAAAATTGTTATAAATAAGGTAAGCTGCTCGAGTGGTAGACTTGTGTAATTACAGTCATCTATTGCATTTGCATCCCATTCCTAGTGTTTGGTTGCCAGAAAATTTTGGAGCTTGGCTTCACAGATTTCAGTTACCTTGAATTGACAGTTTAGTTTCACAATTTGGTTGCAGACCTGTTTTCATAAGCTTCATAAACCTATTTTCAGTGTTCCCTTGACCTTATTGAGACAGGAAAAGAAACATCAATATCCCAGTGTACTTACACTGAATTTTATTATACTAAACTGCAGGAGCTCAAGAGGTTTATCTTTGTGTGAGTAAGTAGTAATTACTTAAGCGCTATTAATTAGGTGATGCAAGTTGCTACCGCCAAACGATCTACCTGTTCCTTACCATAAGATGAGTGATTGACTGGGATGCAACCGGCTACCTCTAACATTGAAAGATATTGCCGACTGCAGTCATCGTAATTTTATTTTGAGAGAGGATATGATAAGGAGAGCTGCATTAGAATTTGATGGCTTTAAATTGCCTTCTATCCATGAAAGTCATGCTGGTTTTGTGCAGGAGTTACTACAAGTGCACGAATGCTGGATGCCCTGTGAGGAAGCATGTGGAGAGGGCTTCTCATGATCCAAAAGCTGTCATTACTACTTATGAGGGCAAACACAATCATGATGTTCCCACTGCGAAATCTAGCAGCCATGACACTGCAGCTCCCTCTGCTCTAAGTGGACCGCCAAGAACAAGATCAGAAGCCGAAACTGTGAGCCTTGATCTTGGCGTGGGAAGAAGCTCGGCATTAGAAATGGCATCAGCCGAGAAGCAGCAGATCCTACGTCCAGAACCTGTCCAAAGTCGAATCCACTACACCGGTTCCAATTTGGATGCAGTTCAAGCTACTCCAATTACAGCGTATCATGGTTTTTTAAACGGGGGCATTAATCAGTTTGGATATAGAGAAAATTTGACTTGAGGGGCATAGCAAGTCCGCAGAATTTCTGCAGAACATGGGAAGAATACTGACTGGTCCATGACTGTGAGCGAGCCTGTTTATTTCCGTTACTAGCAGTTTAAGATGCTCAGAGTTCTCTTTGTGGCGGTCAAGATAAAAGTACAGGTACAGAGTCGAAACTAATCAAGCGGGTAATGTTGATTATGGCTGCCAAATTATGAGTTAGCATCCATTTGACTTCTTCCAGATACAATGTTTTCTGTAAAAATATGTGCATTACAGGTTCACTACTTTGACTTCAATTGTACAGTAGTTCAAGGGTCTCAACAGGAATATCCGTGTGGAGTTGATTGGCTCTATTACCAAAAGTATGCACTGATTTGTAAGTTGCCTTTACTTTCGAGGTTTTCGTTATTGATGTCTTGTTTGAGACTGAAACGTGCACCGAAGGCGATATTAACATAGTTGCAAATCCTTAATGGAAGAAATCACTCTAATTAGTTGTGTACTGGCCAATATATGCATTGCCTTGCTAAAGCTTTTGTTATGGAGTTTCCAGGAAAGTGGCTCTCCATATTTCTTACAGAACACTTTTGATCCACTTCTTCATCGCAGAACGCTGTCCGGCATACGCCCTTCCCTGTTGAAACGTCTGTCTGTCTGTTTGTTCTTCTTCTGGTGAAAGTAAAAAGAGCAGTCGTTACCCCCAAAGCAAGAGCAGGGTAATCCGCTTTTTGTTTATACACAGTAAGCACTCGAGCATGACCCATTGTCCTTTCATTCCCCAGGAATCTAATGTGAAAGTTTCACCGTGAATGCCATAGTGGATCTCTTAATAAACTTTTCTGTCACTGAAAACATAGTAACACTTTGGGATATATGACTTGGGGGTGAAAAATGTTAAATATTGTCCTTGAAGGAAAAGAGAGAATTGAGAAGAGTGACACCAATTCTTATGAAATTATCATTACATTCATTGCGAGTATGTCATGCATTCTCCATTGAATGGATGATAATTTGATTGCACAACCATCTGTAATTATACATTTCAACCCTTCAAACGTCAACGTGTAAAAAATTCTTTACACTGATAATGTGGACCTAACAAAAATCCTTTCCTATTTGTCCTGCAAATAGCTAAAATTCCCATGCTATTTCATTTTTATAGAAGTAAAACACAGATAAGTTTAGTGTTGATTACAATGAGCCCATCTTTCAATATGCTACCTACATTATCTTTCTCATCTTTTTGAGAACAAAGATAATATTTGTATTCTTCCACCTGTTGGATATCTATAATATTTGTATTCTTCCACGTGTTGGCTATCTAACAGCGACTGCAAACAAAATCTTATATAAGCAGTGAACTTCAGACGCTGAGGAAAAGAGTTAAAAAGGAAGTAATAGTTAGCAAACTAGTTGCCATTACTTTATATTTGACCGCTGAAGGACAGCCACTCACTAAATGAGAAAAAAGACGAGTTATAACATAATTATAACAAAATCTGACCAAAAAAAAAAACATAATTATAAAAACATTAACAATTAACTTCGGCCCGAAAGAAAAATGTTTTTCAGTAAGCTGTTAAAATTGATATAAATTACTATAATAATATGGTGCAGAATTCGTCAAGCTTCTTATTTATCAATGATGACAATTTTACTCAACACCTCTCATTTTTCAATTCATTCTTTTTCAAAGATTAAAAAAAAAACTATGTAACGTCTCGTCTGACGGTACAAACACTTATTCTCAGTGAACAGACTGAAGATAAAGAAAAACTTCCTCAACGTTCGGTATGGTACTCCTATGTATGCTCTGCTGCTGCTTCAACCCAAGAACGGGGCTAATCTTTTCATCGCTTCTTATGTACTCCACGAGCCGGTAAACTCTGAGGCTATGTACAAGAATTGTGCATGTGCGTCTAAAATCAGTATCCTATGACTTGTCCTGTCCGGATACAGGATGAATCCTAAATCAGTGCTGAGATGCTATTTGCAATATGAGCGGCAAATGGGCTCTCCGGGAGATGTAGTCCTTGACTGCAAATGAATCAACAACATGAAAAGAAGACTATGAACCAGAAAAAAGAATAAAACGATCATGATTCGATCATAATGGTGACTGCATGTAGTGATCTACAGTGACGGGGATTTAGATGCATATTGAGCAGCGTTGCAATGAAACTGGGAATGTGGATTCGAAGTGTACCTGTCCTGATCATAATTGGTTTCGGAAGGTCTACTTTTATCACCTACTATGGAGCCATTATTCAGAACATCCATCAAATAATGGAGACACTCTGTCGACGAAAAGTCCAACCGATCTACAAGAACACGAGCCATGAATAGAAGAGAAAGATATTAACACAGAAAAAGAATTCGGTCAAATTGTCACCTTCTGAGATTTTTAACCTATCCATCGAGTCAACGATGTAAGCCTGATTGCCTGGAGGCTTTCTTGTTAACTGCAACTTCGCGAGACGCATCCTTTCAAATTCAAGAACCTGGTCACTGTCTTCCATAATCTGGTTCTGGACGAATTTGGAGCCTCTACATCCTCTTGGCACTATGGGACAGGGATAGATAATTAGATTACAAATACTGAAAGACTCAATAAGCGCATTGCGGAGGTTCAGAAGGAGGACAAACAATTACTACTGCTTACTTGAGTGAAGCCTGGAATCCATGGCAGAGTAATGTGACATGTGAAGGAATGGAGACTCATAACCTTCATGGTATTTCCTTCACGGACACAAAAAGAACAAGCTCGGTGAGTATGCATATGTTAAAAGTACTACGACATGAATATTCGCTTTTATCAAGGAAAGTTTATCAATCAAATGGCCAAAATAAGATCATTGAAATATGAAGTGGGCTCAAATCGATACATGAGCTTCCTTGTATTTGAAACACACAAAAACTCGTGTTTGCTTACCTGTCAATGAGCTTCGACTTTTCTTTGTATGGTTTCACAAGAACACGAGCCCCACAAACAAAATGAGGATTTCCTTTTGCCAAAATCATCTGCACGGTATCTGAATTGACAAATGTTACGAATCCAAACATTCGCTTGTGCTGGCAAGGAATCCTCACGTCTTCAACTGGCCCAAAAGTGCTACCCGAGAAAGCATGGGAGGAAAAGAAAATCATGAAAATTGCAAAGACATTATGCTTAAAAAGAGATTCAAGTCTTGTAGAAAATCGAATTACTTGAAGTAGTCGGAAACGTCTTCTTCAGTAAACGTGCTCTCAGCAGGAAATGTTAGATATATCTGCCTTGATTTGCTGTGGACTAGACCGGGGTCGCTTTTCTCATTCCGACATTCCATAAACTTGGCTGCATCTTCAGCTAAAATTACAGCATGCTGCCCATGAGGTCTGTAACTCAATCACAAAGTGCATCAGAGAGACATACTCCATAAAACAAAAACTAACCAACTAGCGAGCCCGTTACAGGTAAGAAATTAGGCAACGCATGCAGAGTAAACAGAACAAAGAAATGCACCTGTCAATCAGGCAAATACTGCCCAATCTGGAAAGAAGTCTTGTCAAGCTATGACCAGCTTTACCGTGTCTCTGGCTCTCAGTAAGATAGCCTTCTGCCTGAAGAACCTTACCGTACTTCTCGTAGTATATCATAGGCAAAGAAGCAATTGAAAGAGGATTCCCTCTCCTCGATTTCAGTATCTCGATAATTTCCAACTCTAATTTCTCGAGTGACCCTGATGAGAAAACTTGGTCATCATCGTTTGCCCTCGAAGTGAAGAAGCCGTCCAGAAAAACTTGCTCATGTAGATACCTACAGTTGTTCCCGTGCTTGCAATAGCCCTTGTTGAAGTAGTGGCAGGTCTTAACCGGGAATTCAAGCATGCTCATATGATGATGATGGCTTGGTCCTGTGCTGAAATTGCCTAATGCGGTATCTGGAATGTAGCACTCATTTGAGAACTCTGTGAGCCCTAGGTTGAGTTGCTCCATTTGATCGTCCAAACCCAGAAAGCGAGCCTCGTTCGGGACTTCAGAGATCGAATCTGGATACCCAAATGACATATAATCCGGTTGATGCTTGGTTACCAACTGTCGACCCCAATAAGGAGCTGAAACCCTGAAGGGTGATGGTACTTGTTGAAAAGCTATGGGATTTAGAGGAGAGAAATGCATTGGATGTTCGGATGGCGCTTGGTTCATGGATGGTGATATGGGTGGAGATGATGATGTAAGCGCCAACTGTTGGAGTTCGGTTTTAGCTTTGTGTATGACATCCTGAATTAACTTGTCAGGGCCCAAAGCTAACCTGATCATCTCTTTGTCACACTGGTCTTGTATAAGGAGATAACCTATGATCTTCCTCACGTTCTCCGGCTCTAGCTTCTGGACCCTATCGAAAACAATCCTAGTAGACTCCTGGAAATCCATCTTGCATCTATGCCTTACATCTATTTACTGCCAAACAGAGAAAACAAATACGTATCATGACATATCATGTAGTTTAAAACTACAGAAAAGAAAAAGCTAAATGTACATAAAGATTACTCACATAAAATGCAGTGCATAAAACTAGACTGTTACATGGTATAGCAGCATATAGTACTTAACCAAAAAAACTAATAGGTTAAGGAAAAAAGCGATATTAGTATACCAAAAGTCAGAATTTAAGCAACCTCAAGAAAAAGATGGTTGCAGATCTAGCCAATCATGGACCAAGTTTATTGGCGGATTTGGATAGAAGTGAAATGGTATTTTACACTCTAGCTGAAAGAATCCCATGAAGATAAGAATATAAGACTCATCAGACCAGAAAAGCTTAAAAAATACGTCTCATCGAAGCTAAGCTCAGTGCCAATGTAGTAGACACATTGTTTTGTTTCCCAGCCAAAAAATGGAAAAACCAATAAAACATTGAAGTCTGAGTGCAACCCTAGAAAGGACATAATAGATTGCCAGAGCACCATCAGACCCCCAAATGGGGTCCTTTCCAAATCTGGGAAACAACTGATACAAAGAACTGTCCAGAATGTCAAGTCACATATATAGAAAGAACAGCTATTCCTCCAAAACATTCATTAAACAATCATATAGTATCTTCTTTTCCCAAATGTTACACACAGTGCCTCTGACTACAAGCAGCATGCCGAGAAAGACAGAAATAAAGAGAAGAATAGACACACAGAGAAAGAAAAGGGACAGAGGAGAGGAATAGGCACTTGACAGACACCCTCAAGTTTGTAAATCAATATTTTCTGTTCCCTTAAAAAACCCAAATACAATCACTCACAAAGCTAAATGGACTAATAAAAATGAACTTTCAAATAAACCCAGAGGAGGTATGGAGTTATAAAGAAAATCCCAAATATACGGGCCTTCATGAATTTTATTCGTAAGAAAAGGCGAAGCATGTTTAGCCATCTCAAGAAGCAAACACAAGAAGCCGTTGCAGAGAAACAAACATTCAGCAAAAATAAGTTGCGAGCTGTGAGTGAATGAGTAGCAGAAAGAGAATACAGATCCATAAAACGTACCACATCATTTCTTTGCAGTATCAGGAGACAGAGGAAGAGAAGAAGCATCTCCAAGGACTCCATGTTTCACTCTCTCCGTCTCTGTTTCTCTCTCATAGCTTTATCTGGGAAAAAGACATCATCTTAATCCAACCTGACACAGGGATTAAAGAGCACATTCTGACACTGTCTTCAGTGACGGGGAAAAAGGATATAAAGAAACCTTTTTGGTCGTATTAATACAGGAAACAACTCTGCAGTATTGGCCTTTGATGGATGGAAGCAATAAATATCAGTATGACTTACTAGCAACTTGACACTCTGAGGTTATATATATATAACCAGCTTCCAGGCAACCTTCAAAAAATAGAAAAGAAAGAATTACAGCTAAATCACAGGAAACAAACTAAGCTACTTTTCAGCAACACTTTTCGTGCTGGAATCAAACAACCTCAACTGAATGTTTTACTCGTATACCTTTTCAAGTCTTGGAATTCAAGAAATGATTTAGTATGAGATTATTAAAAAAAATTAAAATTTCGGAAATACTAATGTGCTAGAGCTGGAGTTTGAAGGACACATGTCGGCCAAATGCATCTTTTGAGTGGCGCATGTAGATCAAATTTTCTTGCTTCTTGAACATAGACTGTTGGATCTTTCTTAGAGATTCACTGGGTGGGCACACGAAACACATATCTCAAGGCCTTATATGACCTTATCGAGAACATGCTCCTTGGGAGCATGCAAACAAAAAGGAAAATTGTTCATTTAATGTATACTTCGGATAACAAAAGCGTTGTACGCATTGCAATTTACAATTTGCAACTTTCTCTTACTGATATTCAACAGAATACAAAAAAGAAAAGATATGTCACTTTGAAGTTGAAATCATTTTGCTGCATTTGATGATGTTACTTTGACCACCCTACTTGCTGTCTTGGATAAGAGGTCCCCCATTGCCAAATTGGCATAGCTCCAATTTTTTTCCCTTGTCTCGTGCAGGTGGGTCCCCTCAATAACAAATTTTGAAGAACTACTACAATAAAGATATACATGGAAAATTGAAAACTAATAACAAATGAAATAAACAACAGTGAAGTACAGCAAGTGAGAGAGTCAGCTATTTTGATGACTGAATTGGTCAGAAACCTCAACAAACCCATCTTTTTCGCTGAATTTCACCGCTAAAAGTCAGCTCAGGACACTTATGAAGAAGATGACCGGTTCATTCGCCGGAAAAGGCGGTTTTTTCCTCCTCGGCGGTCAACAAGTAAGGAAAGACCTCTTTATTGAGTGATTTGATGACATTTAAGTTGATTTCTTAATAACATTTTTTGATTTGAATGAGAGAGAGAGAGAGAAGCGGTCTTTCTGTTTTAAGTTATCATAACACCTTTGCAATGAATTAAAAAGCAAGAAAAGACCGAAAAGAAGAAGAAGGAGAATGAAGAAGAAGAGAGAGGGAGAGCAAGAAGTCATTATCTATCTTGATTGATTCTTAGCCATTTTCTTTATCAGTGACTCTTGACCATCACACAGTATTATTATTTTCTTTGGTCATAACCATTACACAGTATTAACAAGGAATGAAATGTGAGGTATGTGCGACGAGATGAACCTCGTAGTGTCTATACAATCAAATAAAACCCAGGCATTTAAGCTCGTACTTGGTAATGAATCAAGATATGAGTGATCTAATAATGAATGAAGATCTTGCTATTGGGGGTAAATCAAGTGTGGGAACTTTTTTATAACCAGATATTGGTTTTAATGTTGCTGGCATAATTTGATTGATTCGGGATCTCCGTGACGCGATGGGTAATGTTAAACTTTACATACATCTCTTTTTAAGAGTGTCACTTAGCTTTCTAATTTGCCTCCCTAGGCACTAGATCTTTGTTAAATTCCTGGGGACCCTAATTGAATTGACATGATAATGATTGCTATCACCTGCCATGAAGATGATGAGCACATTAATTTTATCACTAGTGGCCCTTATGGGCCCGTAATAAAAAGTTTGTGTGGATGGCCTCAATCATTATTTCAAATCACTTCAATAAGAAGAAATTTCATGGTTCTTTAGACTAATTTAAAGTAGGCATGTAATATATGTTAAACTTGGATGCTTTTGAAAGTGCTGGGCAGAATTTTATAAATCTAAAAGAATTGACGTTTGTTGACATGGCACAGCTCATTTAACTTATCTAGGGTGTCGTCTTCAAATCTTATCTTATAATCTATAAATACCCAAAAAATAAGGAAAAAAATAGCTGTTGGTGGGCCATAACCCCATCCACTAATTTGTATCTATAGTTGTTCCCCTTGTTTTGCTGATTGGATCTCTATGAGTAGAACAGTAATTAAGGTTGCTGTAATGTAAACAAGCTGGAGCCTTCCTTCTTCTTTCTTCTCTTCAATCTGTGTTACTGTTATTTGATCAATTATTGGAGAACCTGAGATGATTGAGTTCAACCATCTTGGTGCGTCATTTTAGGCACAAAGATAAGACAAGGTATCTCTATTTTGAAATGTTGCAAGTCAACAAATATCTAGAGGTTTCCGAGAGAGACAACATGTCAACGTATGGCAAATTCAACTATAGAGACGCATGAAAAGGAAAGGAGGGAGAAGAAAATAAACGACGAAGCAATCACGGGTCAGGCTCAGGCACATATTCTTTGAACATCACTAGATGTATGTGGGTTTTTCCTGCAGATTATATTGCAGAGACCATGGATTTAGTAAGATTCAATTAAGAGAGAATAGATTTCTTCAGAAAAAAGAAAGAACAATATGAGGATTTGGTGCTTAATTCCATGACTTACTCCACGCTGTTAGGAATTAATTAATACCCAGATAATATTACTTCAACAGAGGCATGATTGCATGCCATTTGTGCTGGGCAGGAACCATGCAAAGATTGGTTAAAGTATCTTTCACTAAAGGCATCGTATCCAACTGGAGTCCATCTCTGGCGAGACTTTAGGGTACCTGAATAGTGATTATTTAGTTCCTTCACATGTTCTCACCTAAGTCATTGCTGTCTTTCGAGGCAACATATGGTGCCAGTTGAAGATCAACCCCCAAAAGAGGAGTGAAAACTTGGAAAAAGGTCAGAGAAGAGAAAGCAAAGGGCATTTATTTTGTCAATCTGTCATACAGTTACTCATAATTGATTCCATGCCATATGGACACGCCATGTACGCATTGTAATCTTCTTTTGAGTCCTTTGACTTCATAATACCTTATCCGCGGGAGCACGAGCTGAGTCAAACATTCAAATTATAAGCGATGAAAGTATTAATTTTTTTTTTTCACTTCCTGAGTTCATTCTATTTTTTAGCTTATAATAACAACAACATTCGGAGAGATCGAGACAGAATATGATAAGAGATGTGACAATTCGTTATAAGGTCCTTGACGCTGCATTGTCCGCGACAATCGGAAACAGCAAGCGGGGAGATATTTCGTCAACTTCAACAAGTAAACCTAAAGCTCAGTGTCCAGGAGCATGTGCTGTATTTATCTCAAGCGCTGCAAGTTGAGGCATAGTATTGCCATGCATGTGGAGGCAGACAGCATCTTACGATATGTCTTTGTCTCGTGTACCGATCAATGTGCAAGGTCGATGCTCCTTTGGATATGATGGGGTCGTTCGTGTACACGTCTGGTCGGATGTTTAATGCTAACCCGATTTGTTTCTCATTTTTCCCGACTGTAGGCAGCCAATTCATGTACATTGCCCTGAAAATGTACTGCCTGAGAAAATCAAGAGAATAAAATTGATTTCATCAATCAAACAATCCAAGATGGGCATTGATTTGGGCGTTTAATGTTCAAGAAAGAAAAATTCTGACAACCCTACAATGTAATTGGTTTAATCTGACCATTTATCTTTATATTAGCATATTTTTTAAATAGATCGATGAAAAATGCATATGACTGACCCATATAAATGCCCAATTTAAAGCTTATAGAAAATTATTTGGTCAATGAAAGTGTATAAAGCAGATAGGATGATCAGCAGAAACAAGTGATGTGGGACAACTTCAAGGAAAGGAAACTGTTCGGTTGATAATTTGCCATGTTGTCTCAATTGGTTTAATGCCAAAACTTTGGTCTCCGATGATCTTAACTTCTCTCTCATTTTGCGGTTCCATCCAAAACGAAGACGATATCCTCAAATATTTTCAATTTAGAACTTCGAAGATTATTAGGCTCCTCCACCGCCAAAATGTCAAAATGGTATCACTACTTATTCCAACATATCAAACGATATATATTAAAAAAAAAATCTACTTTGATGCTATAATTCCAGTCACTGATTGGGGCCAGTGTGTTACATTGTGGAACATGTGGACCTTTCCGGTCAGTTATGGGCCATATGGAACGATTGCAAGAACAACCGCCTACTGGCCCAATACTCTTGTACTCCATATCCAAGTTCTGTAATAATTTTCGGTTTTTCTTTTGGAGTTTCGAGGTAAACAAGTTTTCGCTAATAGATCACATTCATTCGCACAAGAATCAGCCATTAGAGATGCTTAACAAAAGTCTAAGTTCGATAAAGAGAAGTCGATCAAATCGAACATTTCCATTTTATCTTTCTCATTCTTTTGGTGAAGAAGACAGTCGAGAGAGGGATTAAACCCGTTAAGGCTATCTCGAATCTCTCGATGTCCCTGTACGCGGAACTAGGACTTGGTCTGCAAAAATTAAGTCACGGGACAGTGACCCAAGCCGGTCCAGACAGTGGACTAGACATTTGTGCTAGTTTATTCATGTTAGTCTTTAGTTTGAGTTCAAAGACGTGCTTTGCTCCCAAATAGTGAATATTTACAAGGTAATGGCACTGAATATTACAAGAGGGATCTACACCAGTTGCTAGTAAATTCCATTTCTACCAGGCAGACCATTTACAAACACACTACTCAAGTATGAGGCAACTCTTGCAGCCTTATTGGGGCCGGCACCCTCCTTTATTATTTTTCAGTAGAATTATTAGGAATTTGAACATACTTTGAGTATTTCGCTTAACATTTTTCTGTTCCATTTTTACCTATGTTTACTGTCAGAGTTCATGTATAATAGCTTACAGTCCACAATCTACTAATGACCCGCAACTTTAAAGATTTTAGTGTTTACATATAAGGACATTATTTCCTTGGCAGATTAATTTATTAACGACTTTGGCTGAATGAGTTAATTCTTCACTTCTTATTCTCCATGGACAAATAAAAGCTACGCAGATGGGAAGATGAAAATAATATTTGTAGAGGTTAATGGCACTTGCTATTTTCTTTTGTTTTTCGCTTAAACTTTTTAAAACTATGTGCTTAACCGATCTCATTATTCATTTTCTCAATTAATCACACACACACACACATATATGTACCAAAAAACAATAAGAGAAGACATTAGAAACAAGCCTCCGTAAGAAAATGACATTGCAAACTGGTTTGATGACATCTTTATACAGTGAATCTAGATTGCACAATTTAAAGAGACGACTCCTCAAATAATTTCATTGTCCATAAAATTTGATGGCCTTCCACTTTTGCTTCTCCATCCACTCGATTGCTCTTCTCTCCAGCATTCTCACACCTCGTGTGAGCCATTTGGGCCTTCCCATTTCAAATACAATGTATGCTATGGAAATCCCAATTACGATTCCAGATGCATAACCTATCCACACTACTTTTTGTTTGAACCAACTCTCATGCCCTTCGCAGTTGAAAGTTGATGACGGTGATGGTTGAGGAGGTCGAGCATCGTCATGGCATGCTTTTGGCAATGGAGGTCCACATAAGGCCGGATTCCCACTAAACGAGTCACTTGAAAATGTGCTCAATTGCTTGTCTTGAGGAATTTGACCAGTGAGTTGGTTCTTCGAGAGGTTTAAGTACCCAAGGGATGCCAAATCTCCCAATTTTCTAGGAATTCCCCCACTGAGCTTGTTTGAAGAAAGATCGATCCATTCAAGAGTAGTCAAGTTGCCTAGAGTCGGAGGGATGAAACCTGTAAGGTAGTTATGAGAAAGGTTAAGCCCATTGAGAGAGTGAAGATGTCCAATAACTCTCGGAATATCCCCTTGGAAAGAGTTGTGCGACAAGTCAAAGGTTGTGAAGATGGTCAAGATCTTCACTAGCTGAATCTCTAACCCTTTCATCATAATTGTCACAGTATTGTTATATGGTATCCGTTGGAAAAACCATGACATATACAATGATTCGTCTTGCCCATCTTCTGTATTCATCATGCCTTTAAGGTTCATTATCAAGTTGTCTGGCAAGGGACCACCAAAATTGTTTTTGGAGAGGTCTAAAATTCGTAACTGCGGAAAGAGGAGAGGTCCCTTTGGAATATTCAAGAGACCCTTAAAATTGTTGGACCTCAAAACAAGAACTTTTAGCTCTGGGAGTGTTCCCAACCATCCCGGGAACGTATCATCGATTTGATTGTCACTAAGATCCAAAACTTCCAAAAATTTACATTCGACAAGGGATCGGGGCAATGTGCCTTCAAACCAATTTCGACTTAAGTCAAGAGTCATCAACTGACTATCCGAAGAAGATGGCCGAGGAATTGTGTCCTTAAGGTGATTCATTCGCAAGTTCAAAACTAACAAAGAGGTGCTAAAATTTGTTAAGCACCAAGGCAAGCCACCTGTTAAACCATTTTCAGACAAGTTGATGATTTGGAGATTGGTGGCATTGCATATCCCAGAAGGGATCTTTCCTGTTATATTATTACTTGCAATAGAATAATAACTTGTGGAGGGAGATGGAAGTGGAATTGGCCCTCCGAACTTGATGTTTGACAAATTTATTGCATCCAAGGCAAGTCCAATGTTAGTGAGGTTGATTCTACCATGGAATTTGTTGGATTGCAAATCAAGGTAACGCAAATACGGTGCTTCCAACCAATGCGGAAAGATATCAATAAACTCGTTATGGCCGAGAAATAGAGATAACAAGTTCACACATTTGACTAGGGAGCGCGGTAATGGCCCTTGTAATTTATTGTTGCTCAAGTCTAGAATCATGAGATTGGTTATATTACCAATACACAATGGCATATTCCCAGAGAGATTATTGTTAGTCAAATTTAACTCAGACAACAAACTCACCTGGCAAATCGAAGAGGGGATGTCACCTGTGAATCTATTGTGGGAGGCATAAATGTAATGAGTCGAAAGTGGAGGGATCGGGAGTGACCCTTGTAATTTATTCCTGCTCAAGTCTACATGTATGAGATTGGTTATATTACCAAAACATGATGGCATATTCCCGGAGAGATTATTGTTAGACAAAGATAAATATCTTAGTGAACTTAGCTGGCAAATCGAAGAAGGGATCTCACCCGTGAAACTATTGTGGGAGGCATTAAAGGAATAAGTAGAAGGTGGAGGGATCGGGAGTGGTCCTTGGAATGAGTTTTTTTGAAGGTGAATGAACTTCAATCGTTTCCGGGGCAAATGTTGTATACCTCCCTCCAGAAGATTATGAGAAAGATATAATGTTTCCAATGTATCATGACTTATTCTCCCAAACCACCTCGGGATCTCCCCACTAATCCTATTGGAAGAGAGGTCTAAGTATTTCAATCCTTCCAACGAATTTAAGAAATAGGGGAACATGGTCAAGTTGCAAAAACACAACTCCAACTTTTCAAGCTTAAGAGGAAGGAGGGAGGTATTGGAGTGAAGAGTGCTATGAAAGCAACTACAAGTAAGATCGAGACCGATGACGTTACCGATGACAGTGTCGCAGGTGACACCCATCCATGAGCAACAGTCCACGCCCTTGTTCCATGAGTTAGCCATTGGATAAGGGGCTCCGTCATCCTCACAAACAGAGTATTGTGCCGTGCAATCAAGCAGGAAGGAATTCTTAAAATTGAGCAAGACATCGCGCTGCTTCGGAGGGCAAAGGGGTAAGGCAAAGGGAAGAGAGGAATATAAGAAAAAGAGGCATACGAGGAGGCCGAGGATTTGATGCCACCCCATTTTGCAGTTTGGCATGCAAGCACAATGACTCATCGACAGTGGTGCACTTAATATATATTGCTAAGAAGTCAAAGTCTTCTTGAAATGACATCACCCGCGTCACAAATTTGGTTTTCTTGATTGATTTGGTGAGGATACTTGTTTGTGGAAAATTCTTATTTACTTGGCTCTACAAATGCACGATGCGGAAGTCTTTTCCGCTTATCTAGAAAGGCATATTAGCCAAATCTATGGTGGCATTTTTCATTTCATACGCGTAGCTCTGATCATTATTATTTGGGAGGCAAATTTGGTTAATCCATTAAAAAATAGCAGTCATTTATGAATTTTTTGCTGATGGATGAGTTTGAATTTGCATTGCAGATACTTTGAATCTCAAATATCTTTAAGTTTTGATAAAGTGCTTGTCATATTTTACGGCTATAATAACTTACAATAACTTTTAGAAAACCGCCTCACACAACTTCAAGATATTTTAACTTCAAAATATCCACAAATTGCAATACTTTTCACCGCGGGTACAATGCAGCGCAACTACTACTATACCAAACATGTTTTAGTATTTATTAGTTCAATTCAAATGAACATTCCATACTGGTACAACATAACGTCTCTTGATTACTGAGTTACTAGCTCACATAATTGTCAAGTAAAATAACCCTATGAATACACTGCTATTTGGCAAATGAACCTTACACGTCAAATCTGTAATGATGAAAGAATTCAATGGAGGATGTAGAAACAGAGCTTGAGGGAGATGACAAAAAGTAAACTCCCGTACCTAAATCTGAGGGCGAGACAAAAAAATTTTATACGATTATTTCATGAATCATGATATATATTTGATAAAAGCCAAACAAAAAGCCAAGTGTCCTTGAGGGGTGGCGGTCCTCGTCCCCGTCAACCCAAGAATATCAACAATCACCAAATATTAGGTTTAGCAATTGTGGAAATCACTTCAGTTATAACTTGGGAATCTTTATCGTCATTTGCGGGAGCTTTCGTTTTCCTTCTACCACAAAGTCTAGTCTAGCTTTCATTTTTAAGGAAAAATCAAAATGTCTCGAACATGGCATACAACTTAAAGTCCTTGTGGAAAGGCCTGCATAATTGCTTAAGAGGCCGATGATTTGATGCCAACCCATTATTCACTTCAGCATACGAAAGTGAGTTTATTTGTGGAGGGGGATAGGGATCCAACTAATATCGCCCTTGTAATAAGCCAATTTATCAATACGAGTCTTCTTTGAAAGGTCTGATGGTGGGTTCACATAGACTTCCAACTTCTTCTTCTCCCATCATCTCCGGTAAGACGAGCTCAGCATGCCTTGTGGGTTGGGAGTAGAATTAAGATCCATCTCGTTTTATTTCAGAGTCCATCGATAAATTTTCATTTTTTAACTCTAATTTGAAAGTATTGTGAAGTGCTTTAGTGCAATGAGATGATTGAGATGCATCAACGAAAATAAATTGCGGAGAGACAGCTTCCAAAATTGATTGAAACAAGTCAAGTGCCAATTAAATTACCATTATATCTTTTTCTACTCTCAAGTCTTCTCATCTTCCTAATTTCTAATAATTCTCTTTGTCCCCTCGTATGGGGCAAAGACCAGTATCCCAGTTAGATACCTCTTTCTCAAGTTAGGCTTTTTTGCTTATTATTTTTCCAGTTTTTTGACCAATTGTTTTTCCTTTCATTTATTAGGGCAAACATGAGCAGCATATGAAAGTCAATCTTATGTGCATGATAGTTTACATGTTAAGATTATTATGATCAATATAGGATTAGCATGTCTAGAATCCTCACGTGATTGATTGTTTTGCTTTTGGCTTTGGCTCGAGGCTTTGAAAATCTTCCTGTGCATGTTATTTTGAATAATACTGTTTGGAAAGGTTACTTTAGAAAGTCTTATAAAGTCTTGGGATGTATTGCATTTATGTTTATGCGAGTAGGGGCTCCATTTTGTTCACTCATAGGGTGGCCTTTTCCTTAACGGGTATATCTTAGTCCGTTGATAATATGAACACAAGTTTTGAATTAGCCACCAAATAATACGGATTACAGGTTATTTTCTATGAAAAATTGTTCTTGCCTTTTCATTTTAAACTTTGAATGTTATATAAAATCACCAAAGTATTAGTCTACAAAGATTCCGTTAGGAAATTTAAATATTAAATTATGTCTTTAATGAATAGTGTATACTTTTAGAACAGTGAGTTGTGGTCCCACAAAATTTTATAGAATCAATCATAAGAGAATTGTTGTTATGCTTTTCTTCACTCTAATGTGTTTGTTTCGGGCGAAATATGTCGCACGCAATAAGAAGCGAGTATTATTTTAGCTCTGTTTTTTACTATATATACAAATAAATATTTTGCGTGTAAGATCAAAATGTTGAATGTATTTGACGTAAACAAATTATTTTTCACTAACACAATTCTCCAATCTTTTATGAAAAAAGTTGTTGAAACAGAAACTTAAATATGGTACAATGAAAAAGACAGTAACTGAATGCACAGTAAACAGGCGAAGAAGAGGTTCATGAATTGAACCCTGAACAGAGAAAACAACCAACTTGATCACTAGAACAATCTGAGGAACAACATGATCATGCAAGACATCATTTCTCTCCCTCCAAATATGATAGATAGCCCCATTCCAAGCAAGCTTTAGCACAGTTTTAAGCAGAGATTTCCCCTTAGCAGTTCGAAGCACCCGTTCAAGCTCCAAATCCCATGCACCAACACCCCAATCAATTCAAAGTTGAAGTGACCATTGCATACTCCTAAACGCACGCAACATAAATCCACTTGATTACTAAGTTACTAGTATGCATAATTGACAAGTCAAATACCCTTATATGTCCGCTAGTATTTGTCAAACGAATTTTAAACGATAACTCTGCAATGATAAAAGAATTCAGTGGAGGATGCAGAACTGAAAACCAAGCGGCCCCAATGAGCGGCAGTCCCCTTCCCTGTCAACCCAAGTGTACAATCAAGATCAATAATCACCAAAAATTAGGATTTGCAAATATGAAATCACCTTGCATTATAACCTGGGAATCTTTATGGTGATTTTCGGGAGTTTTCTTTTTCCTTTCACCACAAAGACTTGTTGTCACGCTCCGAACCCATCGAGCTCGCGATATCCCTCTTTTCGATCGAATGAGTGCGACATCCCAGGAATATATCGCCGACCCTATAGTTTCATCAGAGTTAATCGCAGCGAAAACATTCAAATATACCCGGACAATAAAGTTGAAGAACACTAGAATTAACTAGGTTGCCAAACTGCCAACACTAAAACAAAACACTTTCAAATTTTTACAATATCCATTTACAAATATACTTACACCCTTTTGTCGACTTACTAGTCCATAAAACATACATGCACACCCAATACTACCCACCACCACCACACCTCAAAAAGGGTAGATAACCTGGTCCTCTGACTTTCCAAAAATAGTACACCTCAACAACTTCTGCTTCCAACCTCCCTACTAATCTCGGTGTCTACGAGACGGTGTCCACTCAGAATCCGACTCGCTAGCACTCGAATTTGACTCCTCCCGAATCATCACTTTCACCGAGGATTCTGTCTCGGCTCCGATCTTTATCGGGTGGTCTATATCACCCGATTCCCCCACTAGGGCCTCATCTCGTGCCTCCTCGGCTGGCTCCTCATCAGACTCAATCTCTGGCACGTAGTAGGGATTATACTTGTACATAGGTACGCCTTCCTCTTCCTCCTCATGCTCTGCTTTTGGAGCCTTTTGCGATTCCGCCTCAGGGTTTTCTTCTCGTCCGTCTTGTCCTTCTTCGGGAACCACCTCAAGGTCCACGTCCATCAGATTGAATCCGGCTTGGGACTCTTCTGGTACTGGGTCTGGTTAGGCCACTGAAGAACCAGGACCAGCCGTTGCAGGATGATTTCCGGACTGAGTTAAGCTAATCTCAGCGCTAGTCAACTCCCCATCAAGAGGGGGTATAGCTGTAGGATCCCATTTACCCACGCCATCAAATGGAACGTCAAAACCGTGGATGGGACCAAACTCGTCCATCCCATCTCTAAACATCCACGTGGTATATGTATGAGCCTGCCATGGGGGTATTCCTATGTCTACCCAAACTACCGATGTGTGCTTAATCTAAGTGTGGTTTTCATCCATTGGGTACTCTACTTCGTTGTGATCGACGTGCATGACAATTCCAAAACGTTCTGGCGGCGGCGGCAGCGGATTCATGACTTAGGTTGGGGCTTTGAAATAGTTTAGTTGAAACAACCATGAGACACTTCTCAATAAGTTGTAACCTAAACCTTGCCTAGGCTACCGCATAATTTTAGACACATCCAGACGCGCAACCAAACAAACTATGCAACCAGCAATCAAACATTCACACATACCTGGACTTTTTGTATACGCAACCTGCACGTTAGCCCACAATCCCAACATACAATTCTTACGCACATGCTATCACACACTTTCCATATATCAATACACACGCCAATCACACCACATTTTCAACCCACAATTCACACTCAGTCATGCGCAAGCACATCATTTTCCTTTATTCATCCTTGTCGTACCAACACTTGCCAATCACTTTTCCGGCCCGTGTTAACACGCCTCAGGCCCACTTGATCGCGCCCCGAGCATCACACGCTTCGGTCCGATCCCACATTCACTTTCCACGTCACACGTCTCATTCTCAGTCACATTTTCGGCCCGCGTCAATACGACTTAGGTCCACTCGATCGCACCCCGAGCATCACACGCCTCGGTTTGATCCCATTTTCTCTTTTTTTCCTCAGTCTGCACCAAATGCGATAGGCCTATATGATCGCGACCCGAGCTTACAATGCCTCGGTTCGATCCCAATCTCACCCAAGCTGATTGTGCCTTGGGCCAATCTCATTTCTCATTTTCTTATTCCTCAGCTAGCGCCAAATGCGACAGGCCTACATGATTGCGACCCGAGCTTACAATGCCTCAGTACGATCCCAATCTCACCCAAGCTGATTGTGCCTCGGGCCAATCTCATTTCTCATTTTCTGTAACAGTCTGAATTTTCGATCCTTTTCCCGGGATTTAAGAAATGAAATTGATCAATGCACTATAGTGAGATCTCGCCCGGAAATGCGCATTCACGGGATGCTAACCTTAAGGGTAGGGCTATTATGGGATTGAGTTCGCACGACCAAAGAACTCGACCTGGGTTCGATCTTCGATCATATGGATTAACGAGGGAATGTTTTGGGCCAACAGAGATCGATCTATTTGATTGATCGTGTCCGAAGGGAACTAGTGACAGACCTTCGCAATTATATGACAATCGAGGTCGTCCTGGGTAGAGTAAACTTAAACGTGATTTGACTTAGTGTCGGTCACGGGTCGAGAGCGCGTAATCCCAATGAGCCACCCGTTAGGCAAAGATAAACAAAAGTCGCGATTGTTCGATTCTAGTCATTTCTTGGAATTCGGGCCCGGGAATCGAGAATTTTGAAAGTGACAATTTTGAGCGGCCGATGACATTTTTGGCTTGGCCAACCTTGGGGCCACCCATTTCTGCAAAAAAATGGATTTTGGTTCGAGACTGGAAAAATTACGATTTTGCCCCTATATGTGCCGACATTGGTTTTTGAGGTCGTATGAGATTATTTTTCGAGGCCAATGCCATTTTGGGGTGGCCACGCACATGTAGAGTTGTTACGGTCAAAAATTGGAATTTTGGCTCGGAAGTGAAAAATGATATTATTTTATTCCCAGGACTTTGCAGTCGATTTTCGAGGGCTTAAGAAGCTATTTTCACGATTCCGACGCCATATTATGTTGGCCACACCCATATGGAACCCGTATGTGAGAAAATTGGAATTTCGCCCCGAGACCGGAAATTTACCGTTTTGCCCCTGGACCCTGTAGTGGGAATTCCGAATTTTGGACAATTTTGGGCAATAATTGAGGACTAAAATAAGTGAAAAAGAAATTGGAATTATTGAATTACCACATTGCCCTTGAATTATTGGATAAAGACAAACGAAGACCGTTGGCCTGATGCGTTTTACGCGGGCGCGGTAGAAGGAAAGTGTGTGTAGGATTCCGTCCTGAGGCGTGTTCGTTTACGCGGGACGATGCCGTCTCTGATGAGGTGACGATGCCCGGCCCGACGGGGTGTCGATGCCTGACGAGGTCAGAAGACCGTTGGCCTGATGCGTTTTACGCGGGCGCGGTAGTGGTGGAGGAGTTGAGAATGAGCGGGAATTGGTTTGAGGTGCGAGGTTTGAGAAAGTGACGTGTGGTGTGAGTTGATGTGCGAGTGTGTTTGTATCGCGTGGTGTGATGCTCGATTATGGGGTAAAAACTGCTAGGCATGGTATGGGACGTGCCCAAGTAGGTTTTGCTCTATAATCGGGGCACGCGCACGGCTGTGATGTAATTCTGTAGTATATTGGTTGTGTTATTATCTAATGTGCAGGAACGTGCATGATGGATTCCAGGTAGGGTCGTGTGTGGTTGCTAGTTTGGTTGATTGTCGTGTGTTATGTGTTGTTTCGTCTGGCGGTATGTGAGTGCCTACGTGGGGTTTGGGGTTGTACACTTATTGAGATTCGTCTCACGGTTGTATAACCGCCACTTTCAGACCCCCAGCCGTAAACTCGGGGAACCGCCTTCTCTTTTTGGAGTTCGAGGAGTTGCCCTTGGTGCCTAGTGGAATTGCAGGTGAGTTTCCGAAGGCTCACGCCCGGAGAATCAGGAGCAGGGTGGAAGATGGCGACCAGTAGGCATTCCCTAGGCTATTTTAGGGATTGTGTTAATCGGGTTGACTCATAGGGAAGTTAAGTTAACCAGACCCTGATATTTTGTCGTGACAGTGATTTTGGATGCTAGTTTGTTAATTATGCCTGTAATATAATGTTCGTGTATATGTTGCTGTTGGTGTTCTACCCCATTGTCATCATCTTTCTGTCCGGAGTTTTGTTATTCGCTTCCGCATGTGCTTTTGATGTTTGGGTTGGGTCGGCGACGTTCCTGGGACGTCGCATCATTTCGACCGGAGCAGGGGATGTCGCGAGCTCGTAGGGGTTCGGGGCGTGACATTTTCTCATTCCTTAGCCAGCGTCAAATGCGACAGGTCTACATGATCGAGGCCCGATCCCATTCTCGTACTTACACACATTCGCATTAATTTACGTACACACAATTGCACCCAGTACATCACAACAACACAGACACATAACAAACACGCGATCAACACACAAATCGGCATTTTTCCACATCCGAATTTCGTCAAATCAACTCCGGTCCTTCACGGTACTTTCACGAAATCTCGAGCCGGACCTAACGGTACAAACCGTGCATCGAACAACACACCACAGCACATAGAACAACCCATCACAGCCAACACTTGGCCACTAAAATTCTTCCAAAAATTCCCAAATTCAATCACAAGGCCCGTTATTCAACCAAATCCTTAATTTCTACTAAACTACAACTATACAGGTCCGAAAATGCCCGATAAATTAGGCGAGGTTTAGATCGCGACTTACCCGACTTTAGACTAACGCAGCTAGAGCAAAACGGGCGACGATCTTGTGGTGGTGGCGACGTACGGCTCATGGTGGCGGGCGATTGACGAACGGTGGTGAGCGGCGGCGGGTTGCGGCTTGGGTCGGTTCACGGCCAAGGGGGAGAACCGAGAGAGAGAGAGAGGGGAAACGGAGGCGGTGCCAAGGCGTGGGGCTAGGCGGATGGGTGGTGCAGCGGCGTGGCTCGGCACGGCAGCGTGAGGGCAGCGTCCGGCGGTGAGGGAGAGCTCACAATGGGAGAGAGAGAGAGATGGGGGGGCCGAATGGGGAGAGAGAGGAGAGAGAGTGGGTCTTGGTTTTGTTTTCAAGTTTTGACCACTTTTTGCCAAATGACCAAAATGCCATTCTCTCTACTTTTCATCCGACGGCCCAGATTTGATTTTATCTTGAAATCGACGGCCCAGATCGAATCTTTTTCAAACTATCCAAGGGCAATCTTGGAATTTCTTAAAAAGTCCAAGGACAAAATTGTCTTTTTCAAATTTTAGGGCAAAATGACCAAAACGCCTTTGCCCATTATAACTAACCCTTTATAAATCCTTAGGGGTAAAATGGTCACTTTCTCATTTTCTTGCCGAAATTGAATTTTTTTGAAGGATTTAGGAACATCCAAAATTGCACGTTCCAACTGCAACGTCATCCTAATGTTCAGCCATGACTTCCTAATTTTCCGATGCCCGATTTGATCTCAATTTAATAATTGAATTCTATATAATGTAACTTGTGCGTATCTCAGACTAATGGGCGGCTTTTGGGGAAATTTGTAGAATCGACCCGTGACTGATACTAAATCGAGTCACGTGCAAGTTTGTTCAGATCGTGACGACCTCGGTTGTCAATAAAATCGCAAGTATCAATCGCTAGTTCTGATGAGCACGATCGTTCGGTATAGGTTCTGGATCGTTCGTCAATTCATTTCGTGGTCAAACAGAATCACCCGTGATCCACTAGTATGACAGTGATGAATCTGCCTATCACTATCCTAAGATCGGCTCTCGTTGGCTCAAAATGTCACCTCGACGATTTTCTGATCGAAAGTCGGTTCACGATCGAATTTTTCTAGTCATACGAATTTAAATCCCTAATTAGCCTTTCTCTAATGATTAGTATCCCGGGAATGATCAGTTCCAGGCGAGAACCAACTATAAGTACATCAATAAAATCAGCCATTTCATAAATTCCAAATGGGCGGAAATTTCAGAATGTCACACTTGTGAAGCTTCTTATTAAGGGAAAAATGTCAGAAAAGTCCTAAATCTATTGCATCGGTCTTAGTTTAGTCAAAACATTTGATTTTTGGCAGAATTGGAAGGCATTTTGGCAATTGAATTGCATCCTAATATATTTTTTTTAATTAATGATTGTCTTATGAACTCAATTGGGCTGCTCTTGGTGGAATTTGAAAAGGAAGACTCAGATCATCATCACTTTCCCAACGTGAACCGACTCTTGACGACCTATGCTCTCATATTCCAAGTCAGAAAGTTTGTTTTTACATGGCAAAAGTATTGTCCAAACGCATTGTATTCTATCGCACGACAGCCTAATCAAGGGGAAAAGAAAGTGGCTTTAGTAAATGTGAAGAGGGCATTAGTGTATGCGCACAGGGAGTCGTGCTGCTTTTCGTTTCATCCATCCAAGTGCAAAGTCAAGTCTCCTTGCATACTTGTTCTTCGTGGTTGTCGTACGTCGCAATCCATTACTATGCACAGGATGACATAACCGTTCTGTTGGGAAAGGGAGGACTGACAATTGTCAATTGTCAAGAAAGAGAAGCAAGAAAGTAGATGATTTGAATTTGGCATAATTCCATGTTTTGCTTCAGGACACTGATTCTGTGGCTTCTAGGAGAGTGTTTCGCTTACGTTATAGAATTCACAATCTTCTTATTACTGGAGTCAAATATCAATTCCCTTGATTGGAAATATTTTTTGGGGTGCTAATTTCTTGGTATATAGAATTTTGTTCCTTGACTCAGGACGCAAGAGATACTGGAATTGTCTTTCAGGCATCGATGTAAAATGAGCTTTGACAGGCTGATCTAATAACTTGGATTTTACTGGTGAATATTGTGACATTCTGAATTTCGATGCACTTTTGGAATAAATGAAATGTGTATTTTCTTTAATGCACTTGTAGTTCAATCTCGCATGGAACTAATCATTCTTGGGATACTAACATTTAGGGAATGTCTACTTAGGGAAATGTACGTGAACCTAAGAACTTGACCATGAGTTGACCTTTGGTGACGATTGAGGTTGCCATGACTTGAGTAATCATAGGTCGATACGCGTAAACCCTAAAAAGCCGCCCGTTAGTCAGAGATATACTAAAGTCGCATTTGAGTAAAATTGACCGTCATTTGAATCTGAATTTGGATGGCGAATTTCTTGAAGTGTCACGACTAATTTATTTGGACGACGTCATATAAGCGTGACCAATCTCGAGATTGCCCGGATTTGTTGGAAAGTGAAATTTGGACCGGGTACGGATTTAGATCGGTGTACATCTCTCTTGGTTTATTTTATTTAGTGTCTATCTAGTCTTTTTTTTTATTTTGAAATTCGGAATTTTCGTGGCCCTTGGATCTAGCTTACCCAACAAGATCAATTGTGAGCCCTTGGATTGCACTTGATTGGTATGTTGACTTCGATCTCTCTCTCCCCTCCTTCTCTTCCGCTGCCTCACGCTGCCCCCATGTTGCTTCTGACTTTTGCCTTGCTGCTGCTGACTTTCTCTGCTCCCCCAGGTTCTTGCTTCTGTTCAACTGCTGCTTCTGTTCTGCTGCTGACTTCTGCTTGCCGCTAACCTCCACCATGCTACTTTGCTTACCGCTGGTTTCCTCTGCTCCCCACGTTTCTGCCCTAGTGTTAACTGCTGACCATACTGTTCTACTAACTTCTTCACGTGCTGCAGCTTCTGCTTTGCCCCATGCTGCCTCACGTGTTGCTTCTTCTTCTTTATTTTTGCTTCTGTTTCTGCTGCAACTTCTCCATTCTAGCACCACGCCAGCCCATTTTTTGCTAGAACCAGCCACCATTCCATCCCTATTCAGCCCCCATCTCTGCTCGACTCCGTCGTAAGCCGCCGCCTGTCCGCTAAGGCTGCTGCTGCTTCGCTACTGCTGCTGCTTCTTATTCTGCTTCTTGGCTTCTTCTTGCTGCACGCCTGACCAGTAGCTTCGTCCGCCTCCACCAGCCAACCACCTCAGCCGTTCAGCAACCGCTCGCCGTTGTCCAGGTCGCCGGAAATTGCCGAGCCACCTATCCGACCGCCGGAGCAGCTGCTGCTTGCTTGGCTTGGCTTTGTTCGGTTTCTTACTTAGGCATTCTTAGTAAGTGGCTTCCTAACCCTTGACTAGGCTAAGGGGTGACTAATGGACATGTTAGCAATGATTTAAGGGCCGTAGATAGTTGGTTTAGTGGCTGGTTGTGCTTGGTTTGCTTAGTGATGCTTGTTGGCTGATTTCCGGTAAGGTTGCTACTACATTGCTAGATTTTGTTATTTTTTCTGTGACTTGTTTGAGCCGAATTTGAGAAAGTGTTCTTCATAAAAGTTATTCATAACATCTTTAAGTTTGATATAATTTAATTTGGAAATTTTTGAAAATCATTTGAGGCTATGCGAAAGTCCATCTTTGAACCAAAATAAGTTTGTTGGAAACATTGTTTCTCCGACCTTTAGGTCTACTCAAATTTTTATAAATTTTTCCAGACCTATTTTCAAAATACTTCATTCACAAAAATTGTTAAGAACATTTGTGTCTATGACATATAAAAATTTCAAGTCTTTCCAAAGTTATTTGGGTACTGGATGAGATGCATTTTGATGGTCAGGCGGCCCGACCAGATGGGTTGAATTTCGTCTGTCTTCAAGTGAGAAAAAGAGGTGTTTACAATTGGATCTGGATTTTGAGTCCTTCACAGAAAATGTTTATCAAGATGTTTTATACGACATATCTAAAATTTAGAATTTTTAGAGTTGATTTACTATTTATTTCAAATGGATTTCTGTCATTGTGCAACTGCCCAATTTAGACCCGATTTTGTATATTCTTGATTTTTCTCTCTCTCGAGAATTATTCTGTGTTATCATGGCATTTTGACGAATTTAGTTGAGATTTGGCTAATTTACAAAGATAAGAATCGGTAATGGTTATTGAGTGTGTGCATGGTTACGACATGTTCCGTCTAGGCGGGGGTTTTAGACGATGTCTAATGGGGGTTCGGATGTCGTCTAGGTAGGAGTTTTAGACATTCCCGATCACAGTGGAGGCTGGATCGATGCTTCTTTTTGAAATGCCATTTGGGCAGGGATTTCGGACGTTGCCGTCGCTGAAGTAGTGGGACGATGCCTGGTTATGCTAAATGACTGGCGGGAGTTCAGTGGCCCAAGGGATCATTAATAATCTGGACTTAATGAGTGCGATTTGCATTGGGAAATGCTTTGTCTGAGTTAATTGATGAGCACGTTTGGATTATTAACCATGTTATGCTTGATCATGCCATGAATTGCTTTGCGCATACTTGATGGGCAATTGGTCATATTATGACGATATTCTAATGTGCAGGGCTTACGTATGTGCCGAGGTCAGGTAAGGGCGCTTGTGATTGTTATGACATGTTGGATGTTGGTATTGTATGTTTAGAATTGTCCGGAGGCACACTTTGACCTAAGCGGGGCTTAGGTAGTTGCTTATTGAGAAGTGTTTTCATGGTTGTATAACCAAACCATTTCAGACCCGCGACCATGATTGATTCAGAGATGCTGCTAGGATAATACGAGAATTGAAGATAGGTCGAGTTACCTCGTCTTTTGAGTGCCTCTTTTGTAGAGGAGTTAAGCTTACCAACCACTCGATCTTTGTTATTGTGCATGGTTCGCAGATAGTGGCATCGTAGAAGGCTTACAAATGTATGTGTTGTAATCGATGTTATGTTTATAGAAGTGTTTTGTTGATGTGTATTCTTTATCTTTCTACTATCCCGTTGTTTATATGTTGTATGGAGAGTTTGAGATTGCTTCTGCATGCGTTGCTCATTAGTGTTTCGATTGGATCAGTGACAAGTCCTGGGATGTTGCGTACATTATGACCATGAAGGGATGATTGCGCGCTCGTAGGGTTCGAGGCATGATAAATATCTTCCCTTATCATTTAATCTTGCCTGATAATCCACGGCAAGGAAGTCTTTGTCTGTTGTTCTTGAAGGCATATTAATCAAGTTTATCATGGCATCTTTTATTTGTGAACAATCTATTGGCAGAACGTGACCATTAACAAAGACATGCATGGCTATGGCCATGACCGTATGATACTCAAATGACTTTGAATTTGGATAGTTTATTATTGGGGAGGGCACTCTCTTTAATAATTTTTAGTTGAATTATTTTGGAATTTGAAGATACTTCGAATATTAAACATTTTATAGCCCTTCTAACGTGTGAAGTCATCGACACAAGTCTAATCTAGAAGGTCTGTTGGAGGGCTTTCAACATGTTTTACCCCTTCTAAAAGCTCTGTTACTTGGCATACGAGTAATTTCATGTAAGATTCAGAATGGTTTCTCATTTCTCATGGTTAAGGAAGATCAGATTTTCTGTCAATTAGTTGAGTTACAGGGACAGACAAGCGCTCAGTGCTTCCATAATAATTGGAACATGTTCTGGAAAATTAGAAGGCTAGGGTGCATATGGTTTCGTGATAAATAAATGATTTGAAAAGCATATTCTTGGAAACGATCGGTTGTATGGTTTACAAAAACAATTGAATGAAAAATATTTTCATCGTTCACAAAAATATTTAGATAGAAATTGTTGTCGACAATGAAAATATCTTTTATTAAGAAATTATTTCAAGCAATACAAGCGATCGTTTCAAGGAAAATATTTTTCAAATTATTCATATTCCACAAAACAAACGGAGCCTAAAATAATTTTTTCTTTCCTAAACACATGCATATTCCATCAATCACGATGACGAGGAGGGACAGAAAGAAACATTAAGAGGGAGTGACATCTGATGTAGGCTTTGTGATGCTGACCCCCCGTCGTTGATACTACATCCCGATGATAAACACTATAGCCACTTAACATCGAATACCACACGTAGAAAGGAGTAATTTTTATCACACGTTATTTTTACCTGTAATTTAGAAACTTGTTATGACGCAAAGTGATTTTTTCTATATATCCATGGTTTAGTAATTTTGCCAAAGTGACATGAACTTTTCCGGTGATCTAATAAGTGCAGGTCAGAGACCATAGCCCGTTTCCTCCCCCGCATTAATCGGCACCGCATTTTCTCCATCTTAATATTCCATGAAATAAGTAAAAATTGCTCTAAATTATCGAACCGTCTGTAGGTGACCTAACTGTCCACTCCATGGAAAAGCTGTCTAGGGCGACAAAAATTGTTGCGCGTACCAAAGGCGTCGAAATTTGATTTTGTTGCCGGAGGAATGCCAAAGGCGACAAGAGACTGCTTTTTGTTGCCTTAGGTTAAGTTAAGGCAGTAGATGCCGAAAAATATTCTTAGTGAAAAGAGATCATATGTATATAAAGAGCATGTTAAATATGTCTTGAATTTTATGTATTTGGTCCGGTTTATGACCTGACCCGACATATTTTTGTGCAACCTGAAAAAGGAGATTTAGTTTGCGACACGGAGGGTTGGGCCGATAGAGAAAAATTTTTGGGAAGCCCTATTTATACCGCGGCTAGGTTTTCTCATTAAATAGAGAGAGAATTTTGTTTTCTGAGGGTTTGGTGAGCCGTGAGGTTTTGTCAAGTTGTTATTTCGACTTCTAAAAATTGTACTCTCTTCGATTATAGTGGAATCTTGATTTGCCTCGCCCGTGAACGTAGATCATCTTGTGATCGAACCACGTAAATCCTGTGTTCTGTATTTGTTTTTCGGCACCTATTTTTTTAACAGAGCATAAAAGTCATATTGCCAAACGATGTGAGATATTTCAACATTCCTCTCATGATGAACAAGGCAGGTGCAAGTGTGACAGATTATGAATGATACGTGGAATTTCATGAATGGGGTGAACGCAAACATGAAATAAACCGGGACAAAACCTGGCCATGATACCATGTTGTGAAATCCAACCCTAAAACTTAAGTTTGGTGAAGAAAAATTATATGTACATAAAGAGCATACAAACTCATAGTTAAGAAATGTGGACTATTTCAACAAGATAAAAATAATGCAGAATAGAGAATTATGTATTTTCTATATATTTATCCGTGTGTTTTGATGAAGAGTACATGACTATCATAGCATCATCATATTCCCGATGTGAACTGACTCTTGACGACCCTCGCTCTCGTATCCTAAGTCAGAAAGTCTGTTTTAACATGCCAAAGTATTGTCTAATGCAATTTATTCTATTGTGCGAAGTCCTAGTTACAGGGAAAAAGTGGCTTTAGAAAAAGGGGGAATGACGTGAGATTTGAGATTTTGTGTGATAATTGCCAAACTCCCTCCGGTGAAAATATGTAATTGGAGAGGCAAATAAAAGCCTAAAAATATTTGAACTCAATATCTCATACTTTGATATCATGTGAGATTTGATGCAATCATTGCTAACTGTTTTAAAAACTTAAGCTTAGATGAAGGCATGCTTTTATATTTAATTATTCTAACATCCTTAGAAGAACTACAATTACAGAGTATCCCACAAAGTTTGAATGAATCACGACTTGAGATATTACTAAAGAACGACCCATCTTTTGCTTCTTTTCTGGTGCTTTCTTTTCTCCTTTGATAAAGTCCAATCTTGCTTTATTTTAAGATGCTCAAGTCTGGCAAAGAGATAATTATAAAGAAAGACCTGACTGAATTTGAAACGGACCAGCATAATCTCTTAAAATTAGGACAAAGTAATCTTCACGTTCGTGCCGTTCAAAACACTATCATCCCTCATCAACGGCCGGTCTATGATTGCTATCACGACTGGTGGTCCAACAAGAATAGTCTGATACTGAGGGAGCGTTTGATACACGATGGTTCCAATATCAAGAAACGAAAACTTCCAGAGACGCTGATTTTATCTGTGACGCTTCTAGAAAGCATATAATAACACTGAATTGCTTTCTATTCCAAAACAATTGAGGTCCACAGTTACGTACAATTGGATCGAGCAATGCACATGCACAAAAACAGACTAGCAATTCATTCCAAGGACAATATTCAGCAAAATTTTGAACATGCGTTAGGCTTTGTTGACACATATTTTTAATTTGCCCAAAATTAATTATACAAAATTTAGGAATTAATCTTCTTTAATTCCTAAAACAAAAAATATTTCTATTAAGTGCATTGCATATAGAAATTAGGCATATTTGCATTAATAGGGTCTTTTTTGAATAAAATTTAAAAAAAGAAGAAGAAAAGTCGAAAAATCGAGCCGGGCCGGATTCCTGGCCCATTTCTTTTTCCTTTCCTCCCCCGCAGGCCCAGCCCGCTTTTCCTTTTTCTTTTTTTTCCTCCCGCGCAGTTGGGCCTTGCCCGGCCCAGCCCCTTCTTTTCCTTCTTCCTCCCTTGCCAAGCGTCGCTATCCTTCCCCTGTTCTCCCCTACTGTTGACGCGAAGCGATGAGCGGCGAAGCAGCCTCACCCCGTCCCTATCTGGCCAGAGCAAGGCTAGGGCAGCACGCCACCGGGACTGGCCATTAATGGCCAGTCCCGTCTTTCCCGTTTCCCGAGCCTCCCTCTCTCTGTTTTTCCTCGCCACGCCCTGCCTCTCTGCCATGACCAGAACCGACGCCTCCCTACACCGGCCTATGACCGCGGGATTCGCGGGCCAGTAAGTCAGTGCAGGCCGTTGTCAGTTGACGATGGGGAGCCGAACAGTGGCCCAAGGCCACTATAAACCAGAGAAAGAGAGAGAGAGAAAGGGGTCGGCCAATTTTGAGAGAGAAATAGAGATGGAGATTGGGAGAGAACCAAAGAGAAACAGAGAAGAGAGAGGAGTTTCAGAGGGTCTTGAGGTCCCAGTCAGCCTCGCCGTCTCCAGCAAGCTGACCGGCAAACCCCCGGAAGCACCCCCGGTCGGCCATTTTAAAGGAGAGAGAGAGAGAGAGAGAGAGAGAGAGAGAGAGAGAGAGAGAGAGCATACTGAAAGTTCGCCGACTGCAAGAAGGAATCCAGCAGTGTCGACGTCACCCCCAGATCGGCCGGAGGCCTTCCAGACGCGCCATCGACTGGTGAGTCGTCTCCTGGCTCGAATTGTTCTGTTCTCCCCTGTTTTTGCTCCCGGTTTGGCCGGGACCCACGCCTACTGTTTCGCGCGAGTCCCGGCCCATACTGCCGTCCCTCGCCATCCGTGCGTTGTCGCCAAAGGTAAGAACAGGTTTCCTGAGGACAGTGGGGCCTAGAAACAGATCGGAATCTCCTGTTTTTGGTCGTGCGTACCCGGTGTTCGATAAAATTCCTCAATGAAACCGGTTTTTTAATCCGGTCGCCAGCCGGCGAGGGGCGGTTGGAAGGCGATCCGGTGGGGCGGCGAGTCTTGGTGGTGGTCCCAGGAGCTGATTAGAGGGGTGGCACCGCTCTGGGTCAGCCGGCAGACGGCCGATTTTGGCCCCACTAGCGCCCTCTCCCAGCGGATCTGCGAATTGGGTCGGATTCAACCCGAATCAGTAGATCCGACCCGGGTCAACGCTCGGGTCGGATTTGTTGACTCGGGTCTGTTCTGACCGACCCGGATAAGTTGGCCCGACCTGGGTCAACGACCGGGTAGGATCCGTTGACTCGGGTTGGTTCTGACCGACCTGGATCAGCCGATCTGACCCGAATCCGGCGACCCGACCCAGTTTAATATTATATTATTATTATATTTTTTTTAATTTTTTTTTACCTTATATTTTTTTTCCAGAATTTTTTTTTTTAAAAAGTTTTTTTATGTGGTTTATCTGATTGCTTTAATTTATTGTTGTATTATTGTGCATGTTGTTTTTGCATAAATTACCATGTTTTAATTAGATAAGCTTATAAGATCACGTACTGTTGTAATCATGCATATCTTTAGTTAAATTTTTAATTGCATGAACTGCCGTGTTTTGAATATCATCTGACTTAGCTAGGGTTAAAACCTTAGGCTGCATATCTACTTTGATTGCTAATCGCTTTTGATTATGCACTTGCTTGATCACCTCACATGTTAAGAGAAATGTCCTAAAATCAATCCAAATTGCTTGACAAATGTTTTCAGAAATGAACAGGGTAAAAAGGTACCGAAAGGGCATTAGTTATCCAACTAATGTAATCAAGTCCCCGGGCTTGGTCAATTTCTGGTTCGTAGGAATAGGGTGATTCTCCCACCACCCTGTTTGGGTTTCTAATCAACCCACCCAAAATCGATTAGTGGCGACTTCTTTTTGTAAACCACTTGCATGTTAAACACTTAAACCCTAAGTTGCGATATGGTATGAGCTTGGGAGGGCCCGAGTTAAGTCCCAAACTTAGACTTAGCAAGTACCAAGCGAGAAACCCGGTTTTTTGGTCGCGATAGGCTCCACTATTATGTCTACTTTTCCATTGCAGCTTCATGCAACCATAGCAAGCACCAAGCATGACTTGGCTAAACTTGCTTTGAACAACAAGTCCATTTCATATGACAAGGCCACACCATGAGCAGTATTTCAATTTACTCATACCACGTTCTATTCAATGTGAGTATAATTTGACTTGATTGCACGCTCTGCTGCCAACTGCACACAGCTCAATGCCCCATCTTGAACACAAATCTTTTTCTGCTTCAGTCAAAAACAAATTCCTTTCCTCCAATATAGCTTGAATGCGAACTCTGCCAGAGAAAACAACCAGCTAGAGAAACAACATGATCATGCCAGACATCATTTCTCTCCCTCCAAGTATGATAGATAGCCCCATTCCATGCAAAGTTTTTGCACAATCTTAAGCAGAGATTTCCCCTTAGCAGTTCAAAGTATCCATTCAAACTCTAAATCCCATGACCCAACATTCCTATGTAAACCCAGCGCCCCAGAAGATGATTCCATTATCCATACAGCCTTAGAGAATGCACATTCGAAGAATAGATGGTTCCTTGATTCTGGGAAAGAGGAATGCAAGACACACGTATCATCGATTGAAGTCCACAACTCATTCTATCAAATGTTTGCAGTCACTAGTTCTGTGATAGATCGAATAAATCTACTTTAACGCTATAATTCCTGTCACTAGTTAGGGGCAGTCTTACATTTAGGTACATGTGGACCGTTTTGGCCAGTTATGGCCCATATGGAATTATTGCAGGACCCATTGCCTACAGGCGCAATATTCTTGTTCTTCCAAATCCAAGTTCTGTCACAACTTTCTTTTTTTTCTTATGTCTCAAAGCAAACAGGTTCTCCAATATATCATACGCATTTGCGCAAGAGTCATCATTAGAGATGCTCAAGAAAAGTTGAAGTTCAAGAATAAGAAGTCAATCAAATCTAACTTTCCGAGTTTGTCATACTAAATTTTTTTCTGAAAAAATCAGTTGAGGGGGAGGCTAAACTCATTAACACTGTATCTATATCCCACATGTCGAACCAGGAGTCGGCCACTGGACAGTGACCCAAGCCAGCCGAACGCTTGGTCGGCTATGGTGGACCAGACACTAGTGATATTTTATTCATGTTATGCATTTAGTTTGGGTTCAAAGACCTGCTTTGCTATCAAATATGTTCATTCCCAAAGTAATGACACTGAATCTTAAATGAGGATCTGCATCAGTTGATCAGCAAATTCCACTTCTTCAAGCATACCATTTACACACTACTCATGTATGAGGCAATTCTAGTGGCCTTCTGGTAACTCAGTGGTGAGTCGACCCATGCCACTTTCTATAAACCATCTGAAATGTTTTCCCAAGCTGACCTCATTTTCTCAGTCGTTCCACCGTGTCAGCGCCCTTTCTAGTCTCTATCTCCAATTACACTTGAAGAGCTATCACTGAAAATTTGCCTATGAAGACAGATATGACAGCTTCCCATCATTGTGAAAATAACTTACGGTTGGCTGATCTTTCAAAACTGTTTCCTCATCCAATTTTTGATACTTCTCTGTTGCACCTTATCATGTTCAAGAACAAGTAGCAATGCTACAGTTGAAGAGTTCTTCCAGTCATCTTCCTGTTCATCACTTGCATGTTTTTTAAACTGACAAAACCTCCTGTTTTCATAAAACAGAAAGTCGCTTAGTACCGTGACTCTGCATGTCCTAATTACAGCTACTTTTCCTTACCATAGTTTTGGGAACCGATCAATTTATGTCCTTGCTCTGCAACATCTCCTCATTCTAGCCAAGCCATTCAAATCTAATAGCACCAATCTTTCTAGCATTTCCTGCGAGAGCCTGTGGCAGAGATAAACATCAGACATATGTCCTTCCATTAAACAGTGGATGACCAAGATAAGCATGATTGCTACCCTAAGAGTTGTACCTCAATTCTGTAAACTTGACACAGGCTCCTCCTGATCCTGGTGGTCACACTTAGCTTCCTTAGATCCAACCTCTTCCCAAACTTTCATGTCTTGACCTGTTATAGGTATCTGCTCGAAAGCCTCTCATACAAATTTAAATAGTCTCACATTGACGACCCTGTTACATAAGGCAGTTTTTGCAAGCATTAGAAAGAGCATGCTGTCTTTAAAAAGATAGTTTTACTTCAAGCAAGCGGAAAGGAAAACAAAGCTCAAGAGGCAGATATAAGCAATGAAAAAGCTCAAGTACAAATATTAGGGCTGAAGTGTTAATATACCTCTGGTATTATGATATTGATACCGACATCAAACATTCTCTCTGATTGCATTCTTATGTACATCTCAATGTCCTCCTGTTGTAGCCAAGATATCACAGGGAACTGTCACGATCCTTCCCTAAAGGGTTCTTAGGGACAGCGGGTCTAACAATATGTCTAAAGGGAACAGGCGGTCCGTTTATTCGTGATGCTTGCTCTTGTTCAGTGCGGATTGTTCCAAACCCTACAGTACGCAATGTTGGGGGATTCAGTTGGTTGACAAAGGTTTTCTATTTAATAGGAGTCGTCAGTAACCTATTTCGGGCCATTTAGGAGTCAAGTGCATGTTTCACTTGCTATGAACCAGAGATTCTAGAGTTAGGGACTTAATTACGCCAATTGTCTAATTAACGAACCCGATTCTCAATCTTCCAAAAATGATTTTTGTGTGATCTTTGCCCGTTTTATTTCCTATGCCCACTACACAATGTCCATGCATGGGTGCACAGTAAGATAATTAGACAACTACAATCAAGGCACTAAAGGTCAAGTGTGAGAAAATAAATCCAATACAATATTGGTCAAATAATATACATGGCCTTGTTTTTGAGCCCTTGGACAAGACCCCGTGAGCTGTGCGAAAGAAAAAGTAAACGTGTATCAATCTAGTTTAACGAATGTGAAATTGCTAATCTAGATGATGGTGATGGAATATTGAACAAATATAAAATGGGACTAATTAAGAACTATGCAAATCCTATAGTGTGACAATTATTTGAATGTAACTAGATGATGATTTTTTTTAAAAAAATTACCTAATACCATAAAACCAAATTTCACAGACCCAAGCAAGCAAATAAGCTATGAGCAAATCACTATTTCATTACCTAGAAAAAAGACTTTAAACACCCAATTGACCTCCAGAAGCTATCGATTCGACTGCCCGTATCTTCATCGTTTCAACGGCAATGACGGAGTAAACCACAAATCCAAATCAACAACTAGAGTGAACCATGAAGCACATTGATCAGTTCAGCGATAAATTTGTGCCCCATAGAAAGAGAGACACAACCCCATATCAATCTGTAAAAAATGATGGTATGATCACTTTTTATTTATGGATAAACTGAGCTTTTATTTCACAAAAGAAAATAAGGGAAGACTAAGATTACAACAAGTTTAAAGAATAAAGACTTGCTAATATGTTGAAATCTACAACTCTAATGCATGCTGCGAATAAAATTAGAACACATCACAACTTGAGAGATACTAAGTAAAACTAGTGCACTAATGGAAGTAAATATAAGATAATTGGTCTGACACCTTAAAAGACCTCCAACTCTAGCTTTTGCCCCAATTTTACCTTTTGTCTCATAAAAATCCTCAAACTTTATGTTAAGTACCAATTTTACCATATACTTTTTTTTTATTCCATAAAAAACCCTCAACTTTAAATCATGTTCCAATTCTACCATAAACTTTTTTTGTCCTATGAAAAACTCTCAACTTTAGGTTTTATCCCACTTTAACCATCCAGTCCCAATTTTACCTTAAAATTTTTATAGTCTACCCTAAAATTTTTACAGTTTCATTAAAAATCACAAACTTTTATTGGAGTAAAAAATTTGCCCCTATTAACATTTCATCCAAAATTTCCCGTTAACAACCAAGAAATGGAAAACTACCAAGCACGAGATGTTCGAACGTCCCAAGCACAAGCCCTTTGATCACGAGATATGGAACATTCCTAAACACAAGAGATTGACAAGCGCAATATCACTAGGGCGATTTTGATGAAAGGTTAATGCAGAGTGGATTTGGGATTCAAGTAAAAGTTGGTGATCTTTTACAAGACAAAAGAATTAGAGTGAAACTGAAACTGTACCTAAAGCTGGGATTTTTTTAGGTTTAATATCACAAAAAACCTTAAATTGATACACTTGTCATAAATTTATCCAAAACTAATTTTTTAACCATGAAAAATCCCAAACTGTTACACCTATGACAAATTTACTGTAAACTAATATTTTTACCACAAAAAACCCCAAACTGATACATTTGTGACGAATTTACCCTCCGTTAAAATGAATTAATACTACGAAAAATCACAAACTGGAACAAACAAAGGGTAAAATTCCAAACTGGTACATCGTGTCGTCCAACTCGAAAATTTGATGGTAAAATTTAACAAAAACTAATAGAGGGTAAAATTATCATAAATGTACTACTTTAGAATTTTTGGTGGTTAAAAAATTAGGAGAGAAGAACATTACAAATGTCAAAAGTTGTGTACGATCCTCACTTTGGTGTCAAAAGTTTCTTTTGGATTACTTAAGTGTCAAATTTTTTGAAAATCGATCATTTAAGTGTCAACTCTGATCTGATTGGCTGAAAATCCGACGTGGCCTTTTTTTTTTAATTTTTGAAGCCAACTTGGGTCACCAGAGGTCTAGTCAGCATGTCAACAACAAAAATGATGTCATTCGGCGGATTTCCTCCAAATAAGAACCCTAAATCCCCAAATTGAAAGAGAACGCCAATTTGAAAACCCTAATTGGCCAATTTGAGCATCTATTTCAGTTTGTCCCCAAAATTACCAGCTCAATCTTGCAAATGGAGCGCAGGAGCTTCTATAATAGCTCACATTCGTCCCAACAAAGTGAACTACACAGTGAGTGTTACTATTATTATGGCTTATCGAGTCCAAGAAGAACATCTTGAACTCAGTTGAATCCCGGAAAAAGATTCCATGGATGCGCCAGGTATATCAAAGGCTCGAAGTGCAAATATTACGAATGGGTTGATACAAAATTCTTTGGTCGAGTGAAGGAGGTGATGTTGGAGCTACTTGAAGGATAATATCAACCTCCACTTACATTAATGGACGTGTTGGAGGATGTCGAATCAATGCAAGCTCAAATGAAGGCTTTAACATATCTGGCCAACCATTTAAAGAAGGAATTTTCAAGGCTGAAAATTGAAAAAACCTTTAATTGAGCATTGATAGTATTGTTGTTCTCTTGTCTAGCCTATTTTTTGGTCAAATGTCAAGTGAGTAATGAGGAGAAGTTTTTGTGTCCACCATAGTCGAAGATTAGTGGAATATGTACTTATATTGGGTTATTTGTATGTATAGTTGTGTTGTTGGTTTGCTGCAATTATTGAATGGAACAAAAAGTTTGCTGCAATATATGGTGGAAATGGAAGGTCGGAATTCATTGATTGTGAGTACTTAAAAGTTTTTTTGCTCAATTGTGTATTGTCAATGTTAGTTTGCTCAGTTTTTGCTTTAGATGTTTGGTTTGCTCCACATGTAATGGTTTGTTGCATGTTTTGCTAGGTAATGGTTTGTCGGTTTGGTGCAACTATTGCTGCAAACCATGGCCAAATTAAGGAGTGGTAACAAATTCACGGGTGACTATTTCAATGCTATAAGTTGTAAATAATGATAGTTTGAGTGCCAAGTTTTTTTGAAAGTGATCACTTAAGTGTTAGTCGTGATTGAAAGAGATCATTTACATGTCAATCGTGGTTTAAAAGGTGTTGGTGCATAAGATACACCAGTAAAGTTGCTGGTGCATACCTAAAACTGCATCAGGATAGCTGATGCATCTTGTGCTTGCATTGGCATATAAAACTGCTGGTGCAAACCCTGATTAGCACTCACAAACGAACTAGTACCCACAATTTCTATTAGCAACAAAACATGAGCCTATCACTTCCAAAAACAACATTAGCCTCATCACAACCTTGCACTAGCATAACAACCATTTGCATTACCAGCCAAAACCACTAGCACCACTCTCGGCCACTAGCATTATTCTCAGCCACAAGCACCACCACCACTCAGCCACTAGCACCACCAAGTTGCTGGTGCAATCTTATGCTTGCTAGTGCAAGCACAATACTTTGCACTAGCACGTGTTGATGCATCTTGTGCTCGCACCAGCACATAAAATTGGTGTAAGCAGTGCACCAGCACAAAGCATAACTTGCACAACCCAGTCAAACACACCAGTAAAACCAGCACAAGCAGGAACACTAGCACAATCAAAAGTAAATATAGAAATGACAAAAACATAGAAAAAATAAATATTGGTCCATTGACATTGAACATAATCTTTACATTTGGTCAATCTGAATAACTGACCAAAACATATGAACCTCCCAATAAAAAAACAGAAACTACCATATGCACAACCTCTCAACAAAACACAGAAACTATCATATCTAGCACAACCTTCTAATGAAAAATAAAAACCAGCCCCTCCCATTAATCATCAATATGCATAACCCTCCGATCTCTATCCCTTTAGATGGACTTCTAGCTTGACTCTTTGCACTTTTTCTAATTGGAATTGGATTTGGAGGTTGTTGTATTGGACTTGAAGATTGTTGCACTAGACTTGGAGGTTGTTGTACTGAAATTACATTTGGCATTTTCTTTTTAGCTTGTGCTCTTGTCTTTGGACCTGCTTGTGATGTTGTCTTTGGATGTGCATGTGCTCTTGTTGTTGGCTCTGCCTATGCTCTTGTCTTTGGACATGCTGCTCGTGTCATTTGTTTCAGAGCACTTTTCTTACTGTATTGTGCTCCAGTTAAACTTGCTTAGATTCTTCTTTTAGGTGTAGCCCTTGACTCTTGACATAGGCCACCTTGAGAGATAAGCACTCTGAAGTTCTCCCCGGTTATAAATACATCACCATATTGTCAACAATTGTTGTCGTTTAGTGAAAAGAAAGCACATACATTTTTAGTGGAAACAAAGCAACATCGAATTGTTTAAAAAAATTGAGGTCCCCACTCACAATTGCAACATCACTATTGATACTGTGATTAAACAAATTGAGGATCCCACGGCTCCAAGTTAATACTGTGATTAAACAATTTGATGTGATTAAACAGCATCACCGTGATCAAACAAAGTAAGGTCCCCACGACTGCAAGTACTATCGTCCCCATGAAAGAAAATGATACCATGATTAAAGAAATTGAAGTCCTTACCCACAATGACAATCCTACTTTTTCCCGAGCCCTAATTTTGCCCTTTGAACCCTAATTTTACTGTAGGATCCCTAATTTTCGCCTTAGAGCCCTAATTTTCCAGCAACTGAGCCAGGGAGAGAAGATCACAAACCTAGGTTGCAGAGATGCGACGGCGAGGGATGATGGTGACTGAGCAAGCAACGACGACGACGAGCGATGACGAGCAATGGTGATGCCGAGAGGATGTGGACGACGATCGGTCTGAGATAAAAAGATCTCAAAGCTGTGCGACATTGTCTAGGTGAGGGAGAGGAAACAACGTTGTTTTGATGCAATCTGCCATGTAGGAGCGTGCGATGTCGTTTTGGACATCCACGTTGAGAAATTTTTTTAAATGATATTCCATGCCGGCATAAATTTATAATTATAAAGGCCACGTAATTAATTTGGCTGGAATTTCTCGCCGTTGATACTTAAGTGATAGTTTTTTCTCTAATTTGGCATTTAAGTGAGCCAGCGAAAACTTTTAGCACTAAAGCAAGTGAGTGCCGTACAAAACTTTTGGCACTTCTAGTGTCTCTTTTCCAAAAATTAGTTTGAGGTAAAATTGTCACAGGTGTACCAGTTTGGGGTTTTTGATAGTCAAAAAATTAGTTTGAAGTATATTTCTTACATGTGTACCAGTTTGATATTTTTCGTGGTATTAACCAATATTTTTGTGAGATAAAAAAGGTTTATGGTAGAATTGGTACTTTACCTAAAGTTGAGGGTTTTTTATGAAAGAAAAAATTTAGGCTACAATTGGGATTTGACTTAAAGTTGAAGGTTTTTTATGGGACAAAAAAAATTTAGAGTAAAATTGAGACATGACCTAAAATTGGAAGTTTGTTTTTAGAGGTGGAATTGGGATAATAACTAAAGGTGGAAGTTTTTTAGGCCATTAGACCTAAGAAAATTCCACATATACGACCATTTTCTTGAAACAAAAAGGATAAGGTAGCCCATAGAAAATGAACTATTTTAGCGAAAAAAAATTTCCCGCAGGACTTGGTTACAGTTTATGGCTTATCTTCAAATGTCCAGGAATCAATATGCCGGGTTTCCATCAACTTTCTTCCTCTTTACCAAATTTTGCAACCTTCCCCTTTCTGTGTGGTTTTGTGCACACGTTACTTGTTAGTGTTGCTATCAGTTCTCCATTTTAGAATGGAGATATCATAAAGCTACTAGCAGCATGTGCACTTCTCGTCTTTTTAAAGTTTATAATTCAGTTGGTACTCTGTCTAATTATCGACTTCAAGATTCCTTATATCTGATATTTGGTCCCATGTTCTCTATTTAAGAAACAAGATGAACACCTATTACGAATGTTAACCCCCATACTCACAGCATATTCAACAAGTCTACAAGGTATGTGCACGGTACCAATTAACTAAAGAAGATGCAGTAACTTGAGCTCGGATAGGTACGAAAATCACATTCAAGGCTTCCACATAATCGTAGAAACTAACGTCAGTTTATTGATGCAGGGCCATTGAACATCGACATAACGCACATATGGAGGCTATTCGTACGACATATCACTTGTTAACCACATATATAGAAGATTCAGCAAATGTAACCTCAAATAGTTACCAAATTGCCCATGGGCAGAATGTGATCTGTTATATGCATTGGACAACAACCGAGTCAGGAATTTCATAGAACAAGTTGTAAAACATCAAATTTTCTCTCGGGTGTTCACATTTGCTTGTCACGGACCAAGGAATTCTAAGTCCAAAAAACCAAAGAAATGGGCCACGAGCCCGAACTAAAGCCTTAGAAACTTATAGAGGCCCTTAAATCTAGATATTTCCAAGGGTAATATAATAAATGTACATGTCTAGATATTTGTAGGAATATTATCTAGATATTTCTAGTGATAATATCTAGATGATACTTCTAGGGCATAGATATTTGTAGGGGTAATATGAAAAATGTATTCTAAATAATTCTTAAGATTAGATCTCCATCGTTAAAAAGAGATCCAACGGCTGTAATTAGAAGGGTTCAAGTATAAATAAGAGTCCCATCCTCCCTTTATTTGGCAATCCAACAATTGGCAATATGAGAGTTGAGTAATATAAAGTACTCTTGGGAGCTCTTCTCCCTATATCTAATCGTGACACCATCAACACAGATAGATTTAATAGTGTTCGGACTATTCGAAATTCCATTAATAAGTTACAAATTTAGACCATACTCACTACTAAAATGTCCATAAGATTGCCCGTCGATAGCACTAAAGATTGAGAAGCACTTTAACAAAGTAAGTCTTAAAACTGAAGCTACAAATTTAGACCATACTCACTACTAAAATGTTCACGGGACAAGTGGGAAAAAAGAAAATAAAAATAAAGACCTCCCGACAGCACTAAAGATTGAAAAGCACTTTAACTTGTTGGCAAAAGGACACCATAAGTGCCATAACTTGTGTACGGAGATCACTTTGGTCCCATAACTTTTTTTTGGATCACTTTGGTGTCAAGTCAGATGAAAATAGATCACTTTAGTAATTCCGGCCAAAAAGCTGATCTGACATTTATATTAAAAAAAATGGTTTGACTTGTACACGTGGAAATTATATGACTTTTTTTCGAATTTTTTAATTTTTAGAAGAATAATAATAATTAAAAAAAAAGGTTACAGCAGTAATGAGGGAGCCCTCGCCGCAGCTGCCACCAACCCACCACAGCTGGGACGAGCCGGCGATGGTGGGCGAGGTGGTCGACGACCCCTGGCCGGGGCCCGGCGACCCTCACCTCGCCCAACGAGGGCCGGATTGTCACGCCCCGTACCCCACAGCACGCAACATCCCGTCACGGTCGATTAAGGTGCAACGCTCCCAGGAAGCGTCGCCGACCCACGCCCAAACAGAGATCAATCACATGCGGAAGCAATAAATAATTAAACCCTGACACAACCGATATGAGAACCAGGGCAGCCAACATCACATAAGAAAATAATTACCTAATTGTATTACTATTAAAAACCATTTAAACAATATTTACAAGTACCGAAATTCAATACAAACGGTTAGAAGCCACCAGGTCAAAAGGGGGTAAGTGGCTAAGGGGTCAGGCTAAAACTCAGGTAGAGGGCTGTAGTCCAAAAAGATAATGGCCCTCACTGCTAGCTAAGGGTACTGGTTGAACCTAAGGCTCCCAGTCGGGATCAGACGACTCAGTGGAATCATCTGACGGCTCCTCAGAAGTATCCTCGCTGGACCTCGAATCCTCCGAATCCATGGCCTGGGCTCGCTCGTCCTCAGAGTCCGGCTCCAACTCCAGGTCAAGATACATCCCGAACCCCTCCTCATCCGATCCTAGCTCAGCAACCTCTCCATCCTCCTCGACATCCTGCGCCATGGCCTCGGGTCCGTCATCCTCCTCATCCATAGGCTCGGGGTCCTCAACTAGCACGTCGGGCTCCTCATCAAGCTCCATCAACTCGGGTGTGACCTCAAGGTCTATCACCTCACCATCGGCTATGTTGGGCTGCATCAACCCGCCCTCGACTGGGATATCAAAGGTCCTGAGGGGCTCTCCCTCATTTCCATTGGCATCCCTGTGGCACCATGCCACGTATTCCTGCTTCTGATAATAAGCAACGCCTATATTCACAACTACCTCTGATCTATACCTCACAAAAGCCTCCCCATTTCCTGAGGGGAAGGTACTAGTATATTGCCGGATCTGTAGAGGGATCCCAAAAAGTGGTGGTGGTCTCTGCATCTTCACGGCCGGGGGTCTGAAAAGTTTCGGTTTAAACAACCGTGAGACGAATCTCAGTGAGTTCAACCCCTAAACCTAGGCTAGGCTAACATGCAATCTCCTGATCGGAAACAATCATTTAAAATCACAACACAATCATAATCAAACAATTCTCTGACCCTGCAGGTTAGACAGTTCAATGTATAATAATCATGGCACATACGTGGCACACACAGTCACACGTACGCCAAACACATGCTCATGTATCGAGTCTCACACGCTCACATGCTAATCAATGCATGTTTATGCGTGCAAATGTCATTGACATGTCATGCATATTTCCCCGGCCCACTGGCCCACACTGGCACACTTGCCCAATTCATTATTATTTATTACGACTCGAGTCATCACTTTTTCACGGCCCGGTGCGTCTAGCCTGCTCCAAAGTGCATGAGGCGCAGCAACCGATCTGGCCCAGTGTCTCTAGCCTGCTTCAAAGTGCATGAGGCGCAACACTGACTCCTTGCGAACCGAGCCTGCTTCAAAGTGCATGAGGATGGTCGCCTTCCGGACGTACCGGGCATCGTCCTGCTTCAAAGTGCATGAGGACGGTATCGACCCGAAGGTCACGACCCGAAGGTCCTTAGGTGATCACACAACTCATTATTATCTGAACCCAGCGTATGACGCCTCAGGGTATTTTAGGTGATCACATGCTCATGGCAGACACGCATTCTCGCACAAGTTCATTACATGCCTCACTCTCGGCATACACAGTGCGTGTCCATGTTATGCAATGCAATGCACCATGAGCGCCAATATAAATCGAACACCCAACATACAACATGGCAATGCGAAATCAATCACTATCAAGCATAATTGCCATACAATCAGTCAACCCGGACATACCCGGCAATTCCACCAATGTACTCCTAACTTTGCCAATTAAACCAAATATCATTCCTAAACAATTCTCATTGGCCAACTACAATTTCCGGATTACAAATTCTATCAAACAGTACACTAATCTTTCTCAGCCAGTACCGGTATTCCTAAACCAGTCCAGAAAATCGCACTAATCAGTCCTAATCCGGGTTTAGGAATTTTACTCACCTAATCCCAGCTCACGACGACGAGGAACGGCGGCCGATCACTGGTGAACAGTGAAACCGGCGGCGAATTCCCGGCGAACGGCGTACGGATCGCAGCGGCCGGCGGTGTGAACAGTGCCGGGTGAACAGTGCGCGTGAACAGTACGGATGAACAGTGATTCTGTACGGACACTGAGTGGACAGCGCGAAACGGTGGCCGGCGAAGCGCCGGTGACGGCGGCGACGTGCCGTACGGCGCGTACGGACGGCGGTGAACAGTACCGACCGTACGGACACTGTACGGACAGGCACGGTTGGCGTCGTACAGCGTGGCTGGACGGCTGGGTGGCGACGGAACGGCGATCGGAGCTCCGGCGAAGCTCCGGCGGTACTATTTGCAGACCGGGAAAAAGAAAAAAAAAAGAAATAAGGCTGTTTTGGACAAAAACCGGGGCTGTGGTGGCTGGACAGGTGAAAGGGAGGTCCAAGGGTGCTGTGGCGACGGCTGGTGGGCGAACAGCAGCTCCGGCCGGTACTGTTCCGGCGTGAACAGTACCAGAAAGTGCAGAATTGAAACTGCAGAGCAAGAAACGGAGGAGAAGAAAATTTTGCACGGGGAAAATGACTGCACAGCTGAGAGGAGAGAGAGAGGGTCTGGTCAAATAGGTCAAAGATTGTCTTAGTGGGATCCATGTGTCAAAATTGAGGGCTATTTGACACTTTTGCCCTTAATCCTAGGGCTAATATTCATCCAAATCCAATAATTTAGGGGTAAAATGGTCATTGGTCCTTAACCCAAGCTGACCAGACCTGGTTTAGCTCTAACTAGCCTTGGTTAATCCCAAAATTAAATCCAAAATTCGGAATTAATCAAAAATGGCCTAGGGGCATTTTCGTAATTATCCCATCCCGAACTGAAATTCCAATTTTCGCACATACGCGTTCCATATGTGCGTGGCCAACGTAATATGGCGTCGGAATCGCGAAATTCATCGCGCAAGCCCTCGAAAATCCACGTCAAAGTTTCGGGAATAAAATAATATTATTTTTCCAATTTTTGTCGAAATTCCACTTTTTGTCCAAAATGACTCCTGGTAAGCGTGGCCACCCAAAAATGGTCTCGGCCTCGAAAAATAACCTCATTTGGCCTCGAAAAGCGACGCTAGCGTCCCGAGGGGCAAAATCGTAATTTTTCACCCCCGGACCGAAATTCCAATTTTTGTTCGTACTAACTCCAAATGTATGTGGCCAGCTCAGTATGACGTCATATTCCCAAAAATCGTCTCTTAAGCCTTCGAAAATCGATACCGAAATTCGGGCCCAATTCCGTGAACAAAACTCGCTAAACTCTCAATTTCAGGGTCTCTCACTAACGGGCGGCTGTTTAGAGGTTACGTGTATCGACCTAGGGCTATCCGTATCATAATGGTCTCGATCATTGAGAGAATGAGAAATTATCGCTAGTTCCAGAGGTCACGATCGTACGGTTCGAGTTCAAGACTGGTTGGCCACGTGTACTTTCGGTCTTGCAGAATCACCTGCATCCCTATTGTACATCGTAGGCCTTGGCCAAACCCAATCCATTACCCTTTCCTACGATCGGCCCACGTTGGCCCAAAATATTCCCTCAGTGTCTCTCGTGATCGACGTCCGTTTCACGATAGGGTCCCCGGTCCACGTACCGTTTTCTAGTTAGCCATACCCCATTGGTTAGTATCCCGAGAGTGATCAGCTCTGGGCGAGACTTACTAAAATGAAATGCGAGGTAGTATCAGTTTTATTGATCCCGGAATTACATCGAAATTCGGGCTGTTACACGGATCCGGCGAGACGAGACCGCACCGTCACCTAGGTCGCAACGGTGAGGTCTCGCCTCGCCTCGCCCAGTGAAGGCAAGGCTGACCTCGCCGTGGCGACTCAGGCGATGGCAAGGTTGGCCTTGCCTTCGCTGGGGGAGGTGAGACCTCGCCTTCGCTAGGGGAGGCGAGACCTCGCCGTCGCCTGGGTTGCGACGGCGAGGTCTCGCCTTGCCCAACGAAAGTGAGGCCGACCTCGTCGTCGCGACCCAAGAGACGGTGAGGTCTCGCCTCATTGGATCTAGCCCTTGTTGGGCGAGGCGAGGGTCGCCGCGCCCCGGCTAGGGGCCGGCGACCCTCGCCGACCATTGTGCCCACCACCGCCGGCCCTTCCCGGCGGTGGTGGGTTGGCGGCAGCAGTGGCAAGGGCTCCCTTGTCGTTGCTACAATCTTCTTTTTTTTTTTAATAATAAATATAATTTAATTTTTTTTTTAAAAAGTACATGTTAGCGGGCTAAACGACAACGTTTTTTGGTTTTTAATGCTGCTTGGACCTCTCCGGCAAGCCATGGAACTCTTCGGTGAGCCGTGTCAGCGCCACATCGGATTTCCGGTGAGCCACGTCAGTATTGGCACTAAAATGATCGTTTTTCAAAAAAGTTGACACCAAAATGATCTGAAAAAAAGTTATGACACCAAAGCGATCTTCGTACACAAGTTGTGGCACTTCTGGTGTCCTCTTGCCTTAACTTGTTCGGTTAACTCTTTATCACTAATATTTCCTACGGAGGAAGAGGAACTCCATTGTTCTCTGCCTACACCAGATTTCAATATCCATCCATCATTTTCTCCCATGTACTCTTTAACTTGTTCATCTTCTCTCTGCCAACCAGGATAACTTCTTCCAAGTTTATTTGTCATAACTAGATCCGTTCCTGAGCCCAAGCATAAAAGAAAGTTATAATTTTGTGTTATCTACCTAAATTTTACACATAACATACCTATGGAGGCTAACCACAAATATTCGGCAAACATAACCTCAAATGGCTACCAAATTGCTCATGAACAGAATGTGATCTCTTCTAAGCTAAAGTGAACAAGAACTATCCATCAACAACCGAGTTAGGAATTTCATTGAACGGGCTGTAATCATCAAAAATTCTTTAGGCTATTCATATTTACAAGCATCACGAATTCATATAATAGACATACATAGTTAAAATAGAATCATGAATCTCACCTTCAATAGACGTAATTCAGAGGTGTCCTTAGTTCGATTTCAATTTGTCCTAGGTGTCCGGACGATTCAAAAATTTCGTTAATAAGCAAATGTAATCTAGTGGATTTAAGGGGCCGAGCCCAACTAGAATTGAAGTGGATTGGCGCTTGAAGGCTTCACGGGTCGAGCCAAAGTCAAAGAGTTGACTTTTGAGTTGGCTTTTTAGTTGACTTTTTGGTCAAACTTTGATAAAAATTCAACCCAAAGTCAAAATTTGATTTTTTGCATGAAAAACCTCAAAATAGTGTCAATTTCATTTTTGCACTATCAATTTTCAAAAAATTTAAAGTTTGACCCATTAATTGAAATTTTAGTGACAAATTACTAAAATGTGCCTTACCAAAAAAAAATTACTAAAATGTTGACTTTTGGCCAACACTTTGTCAAAAAAAAAATTAAAAAATTTGAACACCCGCAAATCAACTCATTTTAGCTTAATTTCACTTTGGCATCATCAATTTTACAAAAATTGGTTTATAATCATCCTTTCCCCAATTTTAGGAATTTGGTTTAAATCGGCCAAAAATGAAATTACTTCATTTCTAATCATTTTTTTAGGATAGTTTCCTTCACGACATTTGATTTAAAGATCGTGTTGTATTTAATTTCAAATCAATTTGAAAGACGTGATCGAGTTTGATGTTTTAGCAGGATAGGGCCCAACAGAACATTAGGAGGAAGGTCTTCCATACGGCCAGCTGCAGAGCAACAGGTTGAAGCTCAACCTTCTCTTCCGATGTCACCAGCAGCATTCAAAAATGAAATTGGCGCGACTCTGCTCCCGTCGTTGTCTAACATTTATCGTGCTAGCGTATGATATTGCATTTTTGTAAATTTTAGTTAGACAATACATAATTCTGACTTTCGCTTGCACTTGACATAGGTTCAAGAACACACACTCTAAGATATGACATTACTACAATCATCCTTAAAAGAAGTCATCCTGACTAGGAGAGAGAGGATGAATGATATAAAAAGCAAATTGGAGAAAATAACGGATGGTTATTGGACCGTGCTGCAAGCCATTAAAAATGGAAATCCTCTCCCTCTGGGCAAAGTACTGGAGCTAAAAGACTTGATTCAACAAGTCGAAGGGCTTATGAACATCAATTATTAGTTTTGTAGTTTGAATTTGAGAACTTTCAATTTGAGAACTTACTTTCTCTGTGTTGTGCAATGGAACTCATTGACCTTTTTTGCTGAGTTTTATATCTAGCATAGAAAAACTCAGTGCTCGGGAGTGGACACTTGAGCACATCTGAAAGGCTTCCATAGATGTTCCACTATTCATATAGTGAATAACATGCATTGATTCTGGTGATGCAGCTACTGTTTATTTTCTAAAATGCATACTTCTGGACACAATTCATCCAACAACATTTACAAGCATCATGAATTGATATGACAAACGTACATAATTAAAAAAGAATCACGAATCTCACATTCAATATAAGTTATTTAGAGGTGTCCACAGTTCAATTTCAGTTAGTGCAAGGTGTCCGGAAGATTAAAAAATTTCAATAATAAGCAGATGTAATCTAGTGGATTTAATGGGTCGAGCCCAACTGGAGCTCAAGTGGACTGGCGCTTGAAGGTTTGGCGGGTCGAGCTGAAGTGATGGGCTTTGATGGACCTTATAATTAATGGGTCAGGTGCTTTATTTGTTATTTATTAATTATTTTTTGAGAGATGCTACTTCATAACGCAGCAGATGATCAAGATAGCATGACCACTCCCCTAAAATTCATAACACAATTCCATATACTTTTACACAGGCTCCCTTCATTATGTGGTTTCATTTATCTTCCTTAAATCCATCAACCTTTTCCCCAAATTTGATGCCTTGGCCTATTATAGGGATACGCTTGAGAGTCTCACAAACATATCCATATACAGTCTCGCATTGATGACTCCGTCACATGAGGTAGTTTTTACATGCATTAGAATGAGCATGCTGTATTTGAAAGGAGAGTTTTACTTTAAGCAGAGATGATCGGAATAGAAACCAAAGCTCAGGAGGTAGATATAAGCAACGAAAAAGTTCAAGTATAAATCTTGGACTAAAGGAATCAACAGATATAACCTCAAATGGCTCTAAAATTACTCGTGGATAGAATGTGAGCTCGTCTGGAAATAATGGGTGGCGTCTCGGTGAAGAAGATGACTGGAGGTCATGACGCGAAGGAGAAATAAGGGCAAATTGAAATCACAACAAGTAGTGACCGGCAATATGTTTAGTGTCGGTCGGTTCACTCTAGTATTTGTGGTTTACTCTGTTCTCTATTCTTGTAGGTAAGATGGTCGGCTGGCATATAGCATAGAACCACACGCTGATGTTATTGGCTTGTGGTGGCGCTGTTGTCACAGTCTTAAAGTTTATAAGATTGTCAGCCAAACCATAAATAGAATAAAGAAACACCTGTCTGGGCTCCTAGAAACGGGGATTGGCATCTCCATTTTCGAAAACCTCAATGCTGAGGAAATGAATATGTTTCAAGTGTTATTTGGGCTAGTAGAATTGCCAGGAGCCGATCAACAAGGGGAAGATCTACATGCTCTTCTAGAAGAGTAAGCACCGATAAACTTTGGAGAAATTGGAGCAGTGGTCCAGCAGCAATTTGAGCAGAATAAGTAGAGGAAGTTGAAGATGAGTTTTCAGTAGCATTCGGCCTAGCAGGAGCTGAACAAGAGGAAAATCTTTTTCCAGAGGGGTAAGCCGCAATCGAGTTCAACATTTTAGCAAGAGAGGGGCTAGCAGAACAACAGGAGGAAGGTCTTCCAAACGGGCCATTAGCAGAACAACAGGTTGAAGCTCCGCCTCCTCTTCTGGAGTCGCCAGCAGCATTCAACAATGAAATTGGCACGATTCTTCCCCCGTATCAAAAAGGGCTATTGTTTCCAAAATGAATTCATTATTGACTTTTATAGTAATATTGATTAACCATTTTCTGGTTGTTATTGCAGAAAGCATCAAAAGGAAATTATTGTTAGAGGGAGAAGGAAGTTCAGAAATCTCATTTTCTTCAAAATCTCCTTCTTTTTATTTTCCTTTTAAAGATTTTGTTTTGATATAAAAAATTTTTTGTTGCATTTTCAATTGAGCTATTTTGAGTTCTTGAATTTCTTGTTTTTGTTTATTTATTTTGTGATTAAAGTCACTTGTAGAAATTGATTTAAATTTTGTTTTCTTTCCTTTACTAAGTATAGTAGAAATATTGTAAGGAGTATTTGTATGATAATCTGGTTTGGGATTTTGGAAATTATTCAAATATTTTATTTTTGTTTCCGGATTAGTTATTTAATCAATAGTTTGCAAAAGAATTTCTTCTTCTTTTGTTAGAATATTTATTTCAAAATTGATGACTTCTTCATCTTCACTTTCTGAAGTTAATGAAGAGGTTTCTAAATCACAAATCTGAAGACCTTTTTCAAAACTAGATTCATCAAAAGAACTATATCAAACTCAACCATTATTTGGTTGAGTTGATTGATAATTTCTTCGTCTAAATCTAACTCATTTACCTTTTTGCTGATTTTACAATATCTAGAAGTATGAACTTTTTTGCCACAATTGTAACAAGTAATGATTTTAAAATTTTTTCTTGGTCTCTTTGTTTTATCAAAACTTTCATCTTCTTTTTTTCTTAGAAAATTTTTTATTAAATTTTTTCTTATAGGGTTTTTTATAAGATTTCTTTTGGTCCTTTTGTTTAGAAAAACATTTTCCTGGACATTTTAACTTTTCAAAAGTTTCAAAAGATGGCTCATACTAGGCATAGAAATAATCCCTTGTTAGAGAGTTTTTGTTCCTTTTTAATTTGCTTTTGAAGGCGAATGTTGGGGCACATTTGTGTACCTCTTTTATAAACATAAGAGGTCAATTCACCGTAAGAAAGATGGTCATATGTATTATGGTTTCCATATTCTTCTCTTATCTTATTGCGAACTTATTCCCCTATGAATTTTGGTAGACCAGCTAGAAACTTTTCTTTCCAAAAAGGTTGATTACAATATGTTCTTAAGAAAACTCTTTGTAAAAGGACTTCTTTATATTCTCGAAATTCTCCTAAAGATCTATATTTCATATTGGATAAGAGATTTTGATTCTTATCACGCATATGAGATGGATCTTCTAGAAAATGTTGAGATATAGAAAATATTAAAGTATTGACAGCATCTTGAATAAGTTGATTATTTTCATCAACTATTCTTTGACCAAAATCATCTAATTTGTGAGCATTAAGAATTTGATTTCTTTTCTCTTCAATTAGATAATTGTCCCACCATCCTTTTAATTGTCCGGTAAAACCAGCTATTAAAAGGTAGGCAACAGAATGGTCGGAAGTGTCCGGAATGGTTTTATAAGTATTAACGAGCATAACCATTTGAGTCAAAATATTTATGAGATTTTGTTTAGAAATATCATCTATATTTCATTCATAAATAGAATCAGAAGAATATTTGTTCTGAGTTTTTAAAAAGGATTATTCTGTAAATATCAGGAGTGGTCGCACAAGAATAATATAATTTTTGGGGATTTTTCCAAGTAATTCGGTTTACCTCAGGAATTGATTCAGTATCAGATTTATCCAAAAGATTAATTTGGTTAGAAGATTTAATACGATCAGGAGTGTCTTTGACATTCAGGTTTTATATTAGATGAGTATTTAAAATTAAAGGATTTTTAGAATTTAAAATTGCTTTTCCTTTGAGGAGTTTTCTTTTATCCTCCAAGGCCTAAGCAAATTCAATGCTAGGATTTTTTGGAATTTCAAAATTCCTGAAGAGAGTGGTTTTAAATCCTTTGTTTTAGAAATTGTTTTTGAAGAAGAAGGGATTTGGATTGAGCATGCTATTCTATCTAATTGTTTTCCTATGGTGTAAAGATGTTGATTTGAAAAGTTATTTTCCTCAACAATCTTTTTGATACCTATGCCATTTATTTCAGAAGTCATTTTGAAAGGAGAAGCTATAATTTCATTTTCTCGATGTTCAAATTTTATTTTTCAAAGAGGAGGATATAATTTCATTTTCTCGATGTTCAAATTTTATTTTTCAAAGGGGAGGATGATTGGATTCAATGATTTGGTCATTATCTAATTTCCACCTATAAAATTGGTCTAAAACAAAAATATATTTTTCTTTTAGAAATTCATTTTCAAACCAATCAAAGAAGAATAATTGGATTTCATGTTGGTAAAAGTAATCATAGTATTCCTTTTTGATTTGTATTGCTTGTTGTCCAAAATTTTTAAAGAACCAATCTCTGATTTGCTTATTTTCAAAAGAATTGAATTCTTTATTTAAAAGTATTTTATTTGGCTCAAAAGTTAATTCTAAAAGATTGATCTCATGATCTTCCATTTTAAAAGGAGTTGGATAAGGAAAATTAGGAGTGAGGGAGTGTTGATAGATTGACTTGGAGATTCCTGACCTGTTATCTATCCCACTGATATTTGAAAGGAGAGGAGGACTTGCAGATGCTTTCTCAGGATTATTCAAAGTGATATTAGGGATAGAGTCCACAGATCTATGAGAAGAGGAGGAATGCCAAGGAGGAATTGATTTGATGTCACAAGACCTCCTAAGAATATCAACAGATCTTTTAGAGAATTGTATAGTTACTTTTCCTTCAGGATGTTGGATGATATTAGCGGGATCAGAATTTTGAATAACTCATTGGGGAATTTGATTTTCTAATTTCCATTGGTCAGGGAGTGTTATTTGATTCCAAGGAATGGTTTTAGGAATGATAATATTGGCTTTGGAAATATCAGTTTGTAAAAGAAGAGTTCCACTATTGGAGTTTAATTTAAAAGCCTTGCTTCCAAAAGCAGAATTCATTATTTTGTAGTAAACTCTATAAACCAATGCTATGGGAATTGAACCTTCTGCTATTGAATAATTATGAGTTTTTATTTGAAGAATTAGAGATTTTAAAATATTCTTATCTTTTAAAGAAATTGTGAAATCAGGATGACTATCAAAATGAATCGAGCTACTGCAAAGACTGGTCTCAACTGCACCAATAATAGATTCATCATATTTTAAAAGTCTAGCATATCTTTAAACAAGAAGTAAAGAAGTATTTAATCATTCTTTAGTAAGAGGTTTTGCTCCAACTTGAACCAAATCAATGTGCATATAATTCCATTTCTAGGAATGTTTTTTTTTTGGTAAGGTATTTCTAGGAATGTTTCTCTATGGTATCTTTATTTAAAAGTTGTATAGAAGCAAAGGAATTAAAAAGTGGTACATCTCTTTTTTCGGTTACAATTATATAATCATTTTGGCCAAAAAATTTGAAATTTGATTGTTCATAAATTTTGTTGAGTTTTACTTTAGGATCAATCGAATTTTCTATGGACTTGTTAAAATCTTTTATACTGATTTTGATATATATATTGCAAGTGGGACGAAGAGTCTTAAAGCTTTGTACTCAACGAGTGCTTGATGCGGGTTTCTCTTGGTGATTTTTTCCATGGAATTGCATCAACAACTCTAGTGTTTGAAGCCAATTAAATTTTTGTGGTAATATTTTGTGTATAATTACTTTGTGAGATTGATGGATTATTTCATGAAAAATTATGGATTAAATACTATGTGCGTTATTATGTGTAATTGGGGGCTGAAAAATACTGATAATGTTCGATTCATTGAGCCATGAAACCTGTGATATTGTTGTCATGTTGTTGTGGGAAATGTATAAACCTCGAAGCAAAACGAGCTCTCCCATGGTCCCAAGGATTTCCAATTGGAAGTTATTATCGCACAAGTCAGATGGTTTGGTAGGCATTCCAAATTTTCGCCAGCTGGAGCTCCATTCCTTTTGATATCACTGCCGTGGAATTTATGTACGGGTTCATAAGAAAAATGGAACTCCTAGTGATGGGTAATATTTGCCTAGTTTGTACCGGAGATCATCTTGTCCATCGTTGCCTTAAAATTTGAGATGTACGCAATGGGAAATGTATTGAGTTATCGTTCTATAGGTCCAAAATTCTCAACATTAAGGGATGATTTGTCATTGGATTGTTCATTGTGCTAGAGAATTCATTGAGCCTGAGAATCATAACTTGCAATTGAGTAAGGGTTTCCAATCAATTTGGATGTTGAAATAACGTGAAAACAACATGATCTTACATATTAAGTCAATACAAAAATATCATAGAAATAATGATGAATAATAAAGGATATAAGTGATTTACGTGATTTGATTTGAGTGTCAATGTTTATATCAATAGAGAGAGTTAATGATAAATAATTCACTATAATTGAAAAATCGGAGTTACAACTTGCTCATACGTTTGAATGTTTTCTACATCTAAATTACACGAAATCCCACTATATTTACAGATAAAACAACTCAATTGAATATAAACTCACAACACAAAATCATCGCGTTACTCCTCCGTGCGATCAAAGATAACGTGATCGCGCGTCCCTTCTCTCTTTTCACTGTTCGGCTCTTTCTCGGATTTTTTTTTTCGCTGGCGGCTTCGTGGCAGGAAAGAGTAGCCCACAATTTCTTTTCTTTTTATATGCGGCCATGTTGGAGTCAGATTCAAACTAAAAGACACGCACGCCCTTTTCTTTTCTCTCACACTAAACCCTTGGTTCAGCAACCTCCACTTTTCTTTTCCAGCAGCATAGAAAGTTCAAAGTTTCAGCTTTCCTTTATTTTTATTTTTATTTATTTTCTCTTACAAAAATATTTTTGTAGACTTGTCAAAATGGATCATAAATTCATTTCTTAACCCATATATCAGTAAATAGGTCATAAATGACTTAATTATATTTAGTAAATGGATCATAAATTGGTATTAGCATAATATGAGTGTTAAATGGGTCGAAAATGAGTTTACAACTTATTTAAGCTTAACTCATTTCTCTCACCTTTATTCAATCTCACACTCACTCACTCTGCACTCTTATCTCAATTTAGGTATAAGTTTTTCTAAATTTAGTTAAATGTGAAAGTATTTTAGGAACATGGATTGGGTCGAGTATGGATTGGGTATGAGTCGGGTCGGGTATGAGTTATTAAATTTGCATTTCATGGAAATGGATTAAAACGGATTAAATGGTTCTATTTGGATTGGACCATTTTCGACCACATCTAAACCCGACCCGACCCGACCCATCCGTTTGACAGTTCTACTCATAAGTAAAATATATTTTACAAAATAGTGTGCCCATTATTATAAAGAGTTATTAATCCTATTCCAAATTAAAAAGTATACACGGGCTCAAACTCGAAACATAATTTGACAATTATTCACCTTGGCTTGACGTTTGTAGTTAAGTCATAGTGCCCATCATTCACGCTACTCTTCCAACACTTTGATGGATGCTCACTTTCCACAGAGGCCAATTGTGCTCAAACAAAACTCAAGCTTCGCCAAAGGAACATGCTTAATCATCATGTTTATTGGGTTCTTTGCTATTGCAATCTTTTTCACAACAATCTTACTCGGATGAAATGGTGCCTGATATTGATATGTTTCATTTGCTTGTGATAAACTGAATTATATGCTATATATATCACACCTTGGTTATCACAGTATATATCTAGCACTTTTCTAATCTAATCCAAAGTCCTTAGCCATAATGTCTCATTTGCTATAAATGTTAGTGCCATGTACTGTCTCAGTTAAAGACAAGGCAATGAGATCCTGTAAGGACACTTTCCTACTCACTGCACCACTTCCTAGCGTAACACATACCTTGCTAAAGATTTGCATTCATCCAAATCACCGGCGTGATCTGAATCTACATACCCTGTGGTCTCACTGCTATTGCTATTTCTTTGATATAATATACAAATGTCTGATGTCTCGTCAAATATACGACAATTTACTTCACAACTTCCCAATGAGATTTACCATGTACTCCTAAGTCGTAGAAGAAGAAGATACCTCATTGTTGTTCCCTGAAATACCCTCGAAATTCTATTATTCATACAAACAACAACACAACAATTTGAAAAAGATCATCAATATACATAGAATTGGCTTTTTTCAGGGATAATTGTTAATGAAAAATCCATTTCACTGAAGAAAAAAAAGAAAAAAAGATGAAAAGAAAGTTCACATACAAGCTTGCTAGTCTACTTTTTAACTGGCTTTGAGTACTCGTAGAGTTTCCAGTATCTTGGATAGAATTATTATATACAACAATATATCACAAATGGAATGGAAGACGTCTCAATGAGCAAATTGAGCCAAGATCTTTGAGGGCCAGCAAAATTATATCCTAATGATCAAGTTGATTCTAGCTGACATAAGAAGTCTAGGTCAAGGCCAACCATCAAATCAACTTAGACACACCCAATTTCAAAAGAGTAGTACGGTCATATCCACCGTCACCAAGGCACAAACATGATGTTCATATTTGGTTTGTCATAGGTTAGACAGACCAAAGAAATGCTCCTATTGTTGTATACCAAAAAGAACTATATTCACCAACACTCTTTCATTTCAGTTAAAGTGAGTGATAAACATTCTCATAACTCAATTAATTAAAGGACTTTGGAAGAAAGTCTTCTTATTCAACCAAAAATGGAGGAAACATAGCGCATATGAAAAAAATATCAAATTACACTACTTAGATAAAACCTTGTCCAGCAACTTATCCAAATTCATGGAAGATGACCCTTTGTCACCAACTGCTTCTTCTGCCATCTTCTTCCACTCCATGACCTTGCTTCTTATTTTCTTCCCCAACTCTCCCTCCATCAACTCCCTTGCAAGCCTCTCCACTTCATCTCTCTTCACATCACCATCCATCTCCAACCCAATCCCCCAATCATCACATATATACTTGCAATTCGTCTGTTGGTCTCCGAAGCACGGCCAACATAGCATCGGAACTCCGGCCGACAAGCTCTCGATGGTCGAGTTCCAGCCACAGTGCGTCAAGAAACCTCCTATTGAAGGGTGGTTTAACACTTTCTCTTGCGGGCACCACCCAGATAAAAAGCCTCTCTCTCTTGTTTCCTCCACAAACTCTCCGGGAAGAATCATCGTGTCTCCATTCACTGCATCAGGCCTCAAGACCCACAAGAAACATTGATTGCTATTAGCTAGTCCCATTGCAAATTCAACCAACTGTTGGTGTGTCATGGACACTATACTCCCAAAGTTCACATAGATCACAGACTTGGGCTCCTTCAAGTCCAACCACTGGAGGCACTCGTTGTGCTCTTCCAAGAGATTGCACTCAATATGCTTCAAGGCAAACGATTTTTCTTGAGCGATTCGATTGATCATCAAGTGGAGTGGTCCGACCGTATAAACTCTAGGGATCATTGAGGAGAGGGCATGTAGCACATCCGACTCAAGTGCCTCAAAGGTGTGGACAATGGTCGCCATGGCATTACCTGTCTTGTTGCCGGTGTCAGCGAGGAAGTTGAACAAGGTGTCATCGGAGCCAGTGATTTGGATGAAATGAGGCATGTCGCGCAACCTCATGTTTTTCATTCCTGGGATCCATGCGATAGGGGTGTTCCCATATCCGTTCATCAATTGGGATTCATCTGCATGCATTCATATCCATGCAAAATCATCAAACAGCAACAAATCTAATTATAGTGACTTTTTCACGTTTTTGACCCAAAAAAAAAAGAACAAGTCACAATTCACATACAATGCAGTAATGGATAATTAGGGAAGATTACCAAAAGTGCCATAAACTTATTGTATGAATGTCAATTTAATTTTAAACCTTTCAATTTGGCCAATTTAGTCCTAAACCATTGACGATTTGCCAATGTAGTTCTTTTGGCCAATTTTGACCAAAAATCATTGACGTGGATGTCGACCGTTCTATATGGCATAGCCGGTTTTGATGTGGATAATTTTTGCAATTATTGCGATTTTTTTCTGTTCTTTCTTCTTTTTTTTTTTTTCATTATGGTCTGACAATCCTCATCAGCACTAGGCATAGGCCGCAAAGCCCTCGTCTATATACAGCAAGGGCCACAATGCTCTTGCCAGATTTGGGCTAGGCCAGGGTATCGCGACCATCGCCTATGGCCAGTGACCTTTGTCGACACTACTGAGACCGCAAACCGGTGGAAGGAAACAAGAAAAAAAAAAGAAAAAAAGAAAAAATTCATTTAAAAAAAATTGCATGAATTGTCTATGTCTGTGTTGGTCGTGCCATATTGAACAACCAATAACGATAAAACCTATATAAGGGAATTTAAGGCCTAAGTATGAAGAACTATGATTGACTGTTTTGATCGAAGTCAAGACTATTTTGATGGAATTCAAGATTATTTATACATGTGCGGAGTAAAATGAAAACAGCGCGGGAATCTTATCGTGTGTGGCAGTTCTCCTGTACCACACGTATCGTGTAATTACCAAAGACAAGTTTACGTGTTCCTAAGGCTAGCCTTAAAAAATGAAAAATACGGTGGATTCGAACATGCACCTTAAGCATTGGAGGAGGAACGCGCACCCTTTGGGCTAATATTTATGTTGTCTATTAATTAAAACTCAAACATATTTATCCCATCATTAACAACAATATCCTGACTTATTATTACCTGTGAGTGGTGCAAGACCGTTTTCTCCGAGGGCTCGCAAATGTTTCACCGCCATGAGGGCACAGCCGGGTATAGTGAACAAATGTATGAGTGGAATCCCAAATTTTGAAGCCGCAGGACTCGTCGTAAACGTCATGAAACCATCCGAGATGATGCAAGTCACTGGAGGGACACTCGGGTTCGAGCCCAGGCTCGATACGAGATCGCTGAAGGGGCTGATCATATAGTTCCTCATCGATTCGCAGTGCATTGGGATGTCCTGAATCGCATCCGCGTCCGAAGGAGGAAGACCATCGGGGATTGTCAGGAACTGAAAGTTGCTCAGTGTTCCGTTCACGAACTCAAGGCCGCGGGCTCTAGCGAGCCGTCGGTGATTGAACTCAGTGTTGACGAAGGAGATGTGGAAGCCCTTGTGGTGGAGGAGCTTTGCTAGCTTGAGCATGGCCCCGATGTGGCTTTGTGCAGGGCATGGGATGCAAACTGCGTGTGGCTTTGTGGCCGATTCGAGTCCGCCGGAACCCATTGTTTCTTCTCACTAGAGTGACGAATCAAATGACTTTTCAAAGACAACTCGGCTTGGTTTAACAATCCTTGAGTTGAGCTTCCCTCCTTATATAACTTTGTCAACTATTTTGTCTTTATTTTATGCGTGATTTCCAAGTATGGCACCACGTTATAATTTGTCATATTTTGTTGGATTTCACCTCCTTGTTTCTTTTGGCCCTGCTTAAAGAAAGATTATCGGGTAACGTGTGTTTTAAGTAATGCCTTCAACATGCTATCGTCGAATTTTGAACATTCCTAAATTCAATTAAGAGAAAATTACTAAAAAAGTGAAGGAGCTAATTCAGAAGAAGAAAATAACTAAAATTTGGAACATGTTGAGAGGAAATTGCTAAAATTTCAATTTTTTTTCCTTCCCGTCTAATACGAGTTTTTCCTCTGAGAGATTCCCTTTGACGAGGCCAACAAAGCGCAGGACCACGACAGAAAGAAAGAAAGAGAGAGAGAGAGAGAGAGAGAGAGAGAGAGAGAGAGAGAGAGAGAGAGAGAGAGAGCATGATAGTGGACAGTGAAGGAGCTAATTCAGAAGAAGAAAATAACTAAAATTTGGAACATGTTGAGAGGAAATTGCTAAAATTTCAATTTTTTTTCCTTGCCGTCTAATACGAGTTTTTCCTCTGAGAGATTCCCTTTGACTAGGCCAACAAAGCGCAGGACCAACAGAGAGAGAGAGAGAGAGAGAGAGAGAGAGAGAGAGAGAGAGAGAGAGAGAGAGAGAGAGAGAGAGAGAGAGCATGATAGTGGACAGTGAAGGAGCTAATTCAGAAGAAGAAAATAACTAAAATTTGGAACATGTTGAGAGGAAATTGCTAAAATTTCAATTTTTTTTCCTTGCCGTCTAATACGAGTTTTTCCTCTGAGAGATTCCCTTTGACTAGGCCAACAAAGCGCAGGACCAACAGAGAGAGAGAGAGAGAGAGAGAGAGAGAGAGAGAGAGAGAGAGAGAGAGAGAGAGAGAGAGAGAGAGAGAGAGAGAGAGCATGATAGTGGACAGTGAAGGAGCTAATTCAGAAGAAGAAAATAACTAAAATTTGGAACATGTTGAGAGGAAATTGCTAAAATTTCAATTTTTTTTCCTTGCCGTCTAATACGAGTTTTTCCTCTGAGAGATTCCCTTTGACTAGGCCAACAAAGCGCAGGACCAACAGAGAGAGAGAGAGAGAGAGAGAGAGAGAGAGAGAGAGAGAGAGAGAGAGAGAGAGAGAGAGAGAGCATGATAGTGGACAGTGAAGGAGCTAATTCAGAAGAAGAAAATAACTAAAATTTGGAACATGTTGAGAGGAAATTGCTAAAATTTCAATTTTTTTTCCTTGCCGTCTAATACGAGTTTTTCCTCTGAGAGATTCCCTTTGACTAGGCCAACAAAGCGCAGGACCAACAGAGAGAGAGAGAGAGAGAGAGAGAGAGAGAGAGAGAGAGAGAGAGAGAGAGAGAGAGAGAGAGAGAGAGAGAGAGAGAGAGCATGATAGTGGACAGTGAAGGAGCTAATTCAGAAGAAGAAAATAACTAAAATTTGGAACATGTTGAGAGGAAATTGCTAAAATTTCAATTTTGTTTCCTTCCCGTCTAATACAAGTTTTGAATTTTCAACTTTCCTTCCTTTTGAGAGATTCCCTTTGACGAGGCCAACAAAGTGCAGGACCACGAGAGAGAGAGAGAGAGAGGGAGCACAAATGTCCAATCCTCTGAGAGATTCCCTTTGATGAGGCCAACAAAGCGGAGGACCACGAGAGAGAGAGAGAGAGAGGGGTCTGGTGACTAATTGGAGATGAATTATCAACTTTGATATTTCCTCGAGAGGTCACCTCATTAGAGCGATCCAATGAATAAGATTGGATAAAGTTAATTTCCATGATAACGAAATGCTTACGAACATTCAACTATTCAAAAATTAAAATTTGGATTACAACCATTAGAAATTCCAAATTAGTACTTCATGACACATTTATTCCAAGCAAATTTTTATCTCACCAAAAATCTCAAACCTATAGCGTTAATCCAAATTTACTCTCCTCTGTTAGAATTCCATCAAATATCGCGCTAAAATGTATATGTGTCAACACATGTCTATGTCAAACATTTATCCTGTAGGTTTTCAACTCCAAAGCGCAAAATCAAACTTGATTATATCCACTACAGCCCAATGCCCCATCTAGATCACATAGCTTTATCTGCGTCAGTCAAAAACAAATTCTTTTCCTGCAACACAGCTTGAATTCGAACTCTGACAGAGAAAACAACCCACTCGACAACTCGAACAATCTGAGGAACAACATGATCTTACAACACATCATTTCTCTACCTCCAAATATGATGGATAACCCCATTCCAAGCAAGCTTTAGCACAGTTTTAAGCAGAGATTTCCCCTTGGCAGTTCGAAGTACACATTCAAACTCAAAATCTCATGCACCACAGTTTTATGGAACCCAGCAGCTCCAGAAGATGATTCCATAGTCCATACAGCTTTGGGAAAGCACATTCGAAGTATGGATGGTTCCTAGATTCAGAGAAAGAAGAACACAAGACACAATTGTCATCAATTGAAGTCCACTAACTCATTCTATCAAATGTTAATGGCCTATTCAATATAACAAGCCACAAATCATATCAAATGTGGGCAGGTTTGGATTAAACCAGAAAATTTTATGACAAACCATATTTTGCTTGTTTTCTCGAACCAATTCCTAACCCAAGCGTCCCCTGAGTAAGCTGACCAGAAGATTTCTAGTGAAAACAACCCTATATTCAGAAGAGCTGCAAGGGGAGAATGTCCCACAAAGGCTGCATGAATCAGGACTAATAAATCAGACCTTGCAGGAGGCCATAACCAATCATCTCCATTAACGATAAAAATATTATACAAGCAATTGTTTTTTGTATGCCCTTTGTTCAGTTCAATGATCAACTTGCTGATGTGTTGACTAAAGGATTGGGGAGTAAATCGTTTCATCTTGTTTTAGTCAAGTTGGGCATGTGTGATATCTATGCTCCAACTTGAGGGGGAGTGTTGAGAGTACTTGGCTAATAGGAGCATATTTGTCTATTTTCTTTATTATTTTATATATTGTAGCAATAAGGGTAATATTGTAATTTTGGCCTTTTTGGCTTTATTATAAATAGATAGCTTGGAGTCACATAGATTTAATTAAGCATTCAGTTCAGTTTTTTCTCTCAACATTTATTGACAAAAATTGCACATACTATAAGTGTAATTTCTTGAAGTTGTCAGTGTTTTAGTACCTTCTATATATTTCTGTTTTGTTTGGCCTGCCAAGGGGATTAACATTTGAATATGGTCTATGATTGCTGAACAGACAATAATCAGGCCTCTCTTTCTATACTAGAAAGCCACACTGTATATTCTTCGGGTAAAGAGAAATCGATATCTTGCTTCTACATAATGCAATGCACCCAGCCTACTAGTGAAGGTGCCATTCAGGTCCCTATAAAAGATGCCATTCTGGTCCCTATAAAAGATGTCATCGACAGGTTGGTGTATGCCACACTTTGTGTTGCGTGTCATTTGCTAAGCATGTTATTTGGGAACTTCGGTTAGAGTGTCTGCCAAAATATTACTGAACTTCATTCTCGATGCCATTGCTGCTTTATACGAACTTCTTGCTTTTCTTATTATAAGTTTCTAAAATATACCATATTGGCTGGTTTTACTGAATGCTTTATGCATGGAACAATTGGGTGGATCGCCTATCAATTTTCTTTTTCCTTTTTTTAATTTTTCTAGTCAGAAAAGTTATTATTCATCCATGTATGTGGCACTGGGGTCTGCCACTGCATTTACAAAATAGTTTAAGGGAAAAAGCCACCAAAAACCCCAAACTTTACCCCTTTTGACACATTTACCCCGAACTTTTTTTTGTGACACCAAAAACCCCGAACTTTATTACTTGTGACACATTTACCCCAATACACATTGTCCATGGCATTTTCGTCTTTTCTGCTTTTTCTTTTTTTTTTTGTACTTTTTTTTTCCTTTCCGGCAAGGGAGGCCCTAACCGGCATCCGGCGAGGGGGGCCCTCACCAGCGTCGGGCGAGGCTCGCCCGACCTCGCCCAGGCGAGGGCGAGCCACGCCCGACGCCGGTGAGGCTCGCCCTCGCTGGCTCTGGTGAGGGCGAGCCTCGTCGGACGCCGGCGATGGCCCCCCTCGCCGGAAAGGAAAAAAAAAAGTAAAAAAAAAAAAAAAGTAGAAAAGACGAAAATGCCCGTGGACAATGTGTATTAGGATAAATGTGTCACAAATAATAATGTTTGGGATTTTTGGTGTCACAAAAAAAAGTTCAGGATAAATGTGTTACAAGAGGTAAAGTTTGAGGTTTTTAGTGACTTTTTCCCATAGTTTAATACGTAACGGATTCCATAATCATAGGAGATCAAACATAGTAATTAGACCCAAAAACAAGCATTCACAAGCAAGCTTCATATTATCCACAAATGTTACTATGTTCCCCTCGACACCTTCCCGTGCCTTTCCATCCGACTTAATTGATAATTGCTGGAGGATTTCTGCTGGTTCTTCTTTTATTTGATGTCCTTAGAATGCTGTATATCCGACCAAGCTTTGAGCTTGTCCTCAGCAGAATTGGCTATCGTCCATTGAACTTCCACCGTCACTGAGAAACACCATGGAAATGAGAGAGAGAGAGAGAGAGAGAGAGAAAGAGTTATTTTCACCCCCCAAAATTATTAATTAAGTCGCACTACATAGTGTGTGTGAGTATTCTTTTGTGCTTTGTTTGACTAGGAAAATGACATTGTTCTTCATCAGCTTGCAGGGACCTTTGATCAGGAAGGTGTCACACAATTGGACAATAACTCCAGTCGCTGAATATTTTCATCTGCTACCCTATGCTGGGATTTTGTCGGATTGGTTTTCTAGGTATGTCATAATGAGATAACCTTCAAATGAGTAACACTTCCATAATTTTGTCGTAAATGCTCCCCCCCCCAACCCCAACCAGCTGGGATTTTGTCGGATTGGTTTTCTAGGTACGTCATAATTAGAAATCTTTAAAAACGTTTTCATAATTTTGTCATAAATGCTCTCCCAAACCAAGCCCCAACCACAAAGGAAAAAGACCCGCTCGCTCATTAGAGAGTTCTTCTATGTATAGTAATAGCGTTTTCAAGGGTTTGGAGGAATATACTAGATTCCTTTTCCTTCAAAAGGAAAATAAGGAAATTTTATAAGAAATGTACCAACAGGGGATCGATCCTATATAAAAAATTACAGAGAAGAGTCCACAGTGTCCACCATTCTATCCCAATTGCGAAGTGGTTTTTAGTAATCCAAAAACATAAAACATGTCACCATCTATTGCTTTTATGAGAGTCTAGATAGACTTGCACTTTTTCTTTTTTCTGCTTAATCTAAAATTTGCAGCAGACAAATGTTGAATTTTTCTTAGTCTGAAATATCTTAAACTTTCACAATATACAAATGCTGGCATGAAGATCCACATCCAATCTTTTCATAATTCTTGAAAATTTGGATAATATTTTAAATTTTGGTGGGAAAGCAAAAGGTTGCTTTTTGCTTTTCAAAAATGAGCATTAGACTTGCACTTTTTCTTTTTTCTGCTTAATCTAAAATTTGCAGCAGACAAATGTTGAATTTTTCTTAGTCTGAAATATCTTAAACTTTCACAATATACAAATGCTGGCATGAAGATCCACATCCAATCTTTTCATAATTCTTGAAAATTTGGATAATATTTTAAATTTTGGTGGGAAAGCAAAAGGTTGCTTTTTGCTTTTCAAAAATGAGCATTCCCTAAGACTCTAGATTATCAAAAGCTCCCAAGAACCCTCCAGATAAGATTGAAAAATACTGGAGGGATAGCAGGAAGGATAGAATCTCTCTTTGTTATTTACGAAAGAAGTTCCATTTTCCAATCTCAAAGCTCTTCCCTAACTGTAGAAGCCTGAGCCTCATGAGTGTTCCATAGTTGCCTCACTCCAGGCAATGAGTTAAGATGTGCTTAATTAACTTGGATGGCAGTTTCACCCAGAAAATATCTATCTACAAGCTGAAGACCTCTCCTTGGAAAGTTGTCAGTTGTTAGACGACTCTCCTAAGCAGTCTTCCATGTGAAGAAGACAGCTTTTAGAGTAATCTTGGCTCTCCGAATCGAATTCCAAGTCCCTTGGGGCAACTTATGTGAAAATGTATGGTAGAACAATTCAGAAAGGTCATATTCGAGACCAGCGCCCCTCTGGCTTTGTTTTTCCACTCACCCACACAAGCTGAAACTTCAATCTCAAAGTAGCTATTAAAGATATTCCAGCTCCCAATCTCAAGCCATTTAAACAAAGGGCGCAGTCCACTGGATTCTGCTTGCAATTGTAGAGTAGGCACCATGGCTAGCTTGAAGAGATTAGGCAAAAAATTTCATTGAAGGACACACTTGTATTCATACATCTACTCTCGTTCCAAAGGGAAATTGAGGATCCCATTTCCATCCTTGTACTTGATGAGCCGTTAGATCATGTGCCCTGGCCTACGTTGGCCCACTCCATAGGCCGGGAGTGCCTAATAAATTTCCTATTTTAGAACTGCAGCAACAGTTGACTTGATGTCACACCCCGAACTCCCGTCAAGCCCGTGTCATCCCACCTTTGGTTGAAGAGCGCGATATCCCAGGGTATCGCCGACCTCAATCTTATATCAGAGATTTAATATTGCAACGGAAACCATGAAACACCTTGACAAATATAACTGGAAAGAATATGGAGAATATACACTTTCATTATCATTAACTTATACCACCACAATATTCACATTTTTACAAACTTTATAAACGAGTGCACACTTTTTCTAAAACCGACAAAATCAAACGGGGTTGATGACCTGACATTCGTCCCCAAAAATGGTTCTCAACAACAGCTTGGTTTTCCGACCGACACCCTAACCTCTACGCTCCTTACTTGGCGTTCATTATGAATCCGACTCCTCGTTTTCCGATTTTGAGCTTTCTCTTTCCGATTGATCCTCCGAGGACTCCGGCTCCGCCTTAATAACAATTGGGTGGTTAATATCACCCGATTCTGCTGGAACCTCCTCCTGACTGTTCTCAGCTAGTATATTCCAGAAATGAATCTCAGGTACAAAATTGAGGTCCAAGTACTGCTTAAACAGAAGTATGTACTCCGGTTCTCCTACCGGCTCTTTGAAATCTATAGGGTTGTTCTCAAGCTCAACCTCGGGTTCTGCTTTGGGTCCTATGTCCTGATCTGGTTCCTCTTTAGGAATAGGATCTAAATCTATATCCATTGGCTCAGTTTCGGCTTGCGACGCCTCGAGTTCGGGTTCGTGTTCCGTTCCGAAAGATCCTTGGCCTACGGTGGCTGGGTGCAGATCAGATTGAGCCAAACTAACCTCTGTACTGGTCAATTCTCAATCAATCGGGGGCACGGCGGCCGGGTCCCAATCTCCAACTAGATCGTATGGGATGTTGAAACCTCGGACGGGACCAAATTCATCTCCGTTAGCGTCCCTAAAGTACCAAGCCGTAAATACGTTGGTCTCCCACAACGGTAATCCTGTATCTACATATATGGTTATCGTGTGTCTAATCCATATCATCCCGTCACCCATTGGAAACTCTGCTACTTCGTACTCCGTGTACACTGGTACTCCAAAACGTACTGGGGCGGTGGTGGTGGAGGGTTCATGTCTCATGTCAGGTTTCTGAAAATTGTTGGTTGCTACAACCATGCGATTACATCTCAACAAGTACACCCCTAAACCCAACCTAGGTTATTATGTACCTCCAGACAAATACATAAAACAATCACATACGTGCCAAATCACCATATAGTAGGCATTTCACACACAATCATAAACATGTCATATGCAACACTCGCATGTATAGTTTTCATCGCACATACTCATTCCGTTTTCATCTCCTCTTTCTCAATTCTCGCCAATGGCCCGCGTTAACGTACACGCCTCATGCACACTGCGACCATTCATCACCACACTTCCAGCCCGCGTATTCGTTCATGCCTCAGGCTCCGATCGCAACCTGAGCATCACACGCCCCAGGCCCGATCCCAAACTTAGCCCGCACCAAATGCTCAAGGCCTACATGATCGAAACCTGAGCTTATAATGCCTTAGTCCAATCCCGGTCTCACCCGAGCTGATCGTGCCTCGGACCGATTCTCATTTTTGCTTTTTCAAGTCTCAGCCTGTGCCAAATGCAACAGACCTACGCGATCGCTGCTCGAGTTTATGATACTCGGCCCGATCCCTTTCTCACACTTTCATACCTTCTCATGGATATCCGTGCACATGTTTGCACCCACAATCACGCATTCACACCGCAAACGCGCATTCACGCACAATTTCGCATTTTTCCGCACTCAAACACTGTCAAATCAATTTCAGCAATTCATGGGACTTTCATAAAATTCAGAGACATCTAACGGTACCATTGACGCACCAAACAACCAATCGCAGCATACCAAACAACTTATCACAGCCAATGAACAGTAAATTTCGCACCTCAAAACACAAAGTTACACTCCCGACTCTTCACAACATTTTCTCACCATTAAATGGCGATTCTAAAAATCCAACTTGCATCCCGATCCATCAATCACAGCCTCGTGAATAGTAATTTACAGCTTATTTTTCAACCTTTAATTTCCTCCAAAAATTCCAAAATAAATTCCTAAGGCCCACCATAAGAATCCAATCATATTTCCCACAATTTCACACCCACATAAAACCGATTTTCCCCAAAAATAAATCATCCTTTGATACCCGAAGTCATAAGTAGGGTTTAGAGCGCGACTTACCGAGTTCTAGACTGAATTGGCTAGAACGGGAAGCGGCGACACTTAAATGTGAGTGGCGGGGACGGCGGTGAAGCTTGGCGACGGCGATCGGCTTGCGACGGCGGTCCGGCTCTCCTTGATTGTGGCTCACGGCCACTTGGTGAGAGAGAGGGAAAGAGAGAGAGACGGTGAGGTTTGGGGTTGGTGGTGGTGGCGTACGGCAGCGTGGACAACGGCTTGGTGGCGGTCCGAGCGGTGGTGGCGAGCGGCGGTGCCAACGGCTTCACGGTGGAGGAACGATCGGGAGAGAGGGGGGGGAGGAAATGGCCGTGAGATAGAGAGAGAGTGAGGAGAGAGAGAGGATAAGTCTTGACTAAATAGTATTTCTTTTGATCCAAATGGCTAATTACCATCTTGCTCTTCACATTCAAACAAAATCAACAGTTCAGATTCGATCTTATCTTGAAACTGACGACCGAGATCGAATCTCACCCAAAAATATCCAAGGGTATACTTGTAATTTTCCAAAAAATCCAAGGATAAAATTGTCCAATCAAAATTTTAGGGCAAAATTACCAAAATGCCCTTTACCTTTAAAGCTTACCCTTTAATAAATCTTAGGGGTATTTTGGTCGCTTTCTCCGTTTCTTACCCAAATCGAATTTTTCCGAAGCATTTGAGTGCACCAAAAATTCGCATGTGTCCCCTGCAACATTGTCCTAACATTCCACCGTGATTTTCTAATTTTCCAGTGTCTAAATTGGGTTGAATTCAATAATTAAATTTTATTAAACGTAACTCAAGTGTTTCTCAAGCTAATGGACGGCTTACTGGGAAATTTCGCAGAGTCGACTTATGACTGATACTGAATTGAGTTACGTGCAAGTCCGTTTGGTTCATGACGACCTCGATTGTCATTAAAATCGCGAAGATCAATCACTTGATTCGAGGGGTACGATCGTTTGGTATAGGTTCAGGATCAATCGTTAAGTTATTTCGTGGTCCAACAGAATTACCTGCGATCCACTACTGTGACAGTGGCGAACTGACCCCTAACTATCTTTAGATCGGCCAACAGTGGCTCAAAATATCACTTCAGCGATTTAATGATCGAGAATCAACTCACGATCGAATTTTCTTTAGTCGTGCGAGTTTAATTCCCCTATTAACCTTTCCCTAATGATTAGCATCTCAGGAATGATCAGTTTCGGGCAAGAATTTACTACGAGCACATTTCATAAAACTCAGTTATTTAATAAATTCCAATTGGTGGAATTTCGGAATGTCACATTTGATCAATCTAATTTTCCTTGTTTACAACCAGTTATTACGAGCTCATGGATTCCTTATTATTGAAATGTGCTTTTTTTTTTTTTGTCATCACAGGGATGCATCTCCAAATCATCTGGAAAGCTTGAAAGGTGACTCTGTAGCTGCACAAGCAAACATGGAGGAAGAAGATGAGGTCTCCGTTTCAACTGAAGAAAAATATAATAATATTCCTAGTACTGAACCAAAGACATCTTCCACGCAGAGGAAGCTGAACAACCTCCAAGATGTCACCAGTGAGGTTAGACCTTCACTATCCACTTGAGGTTTCTTACCTATAAAAACAATTCCGCTTCAGCTATTTCATTATATGCTTTTGAGTTTTGTAAGAGTTGATAGTTTGTGGGCGGTTCCAAAGGCTGTTTTCTTGAAGCTTAAATTTCTAGCTTAGGCTAGATTCATCCATGCGATAGATTGTGTGTATGTGAAAAGATAATTTTTTTGGATAATTTTACGATAGTGAAAATTCCTGCTCACTAAGAAAGAAACTTGCTTGTGTCATTGTGAGCCGTCAAGCTTGGTGGATTTGTGCTTACATTTCATCGAAGATAAAAACAACCCCTTAGACTGGTAGTTAATGAAAAACCCCAACCTCAATGAAAAGTTACCGACCTTTAAAAGCATGAGTGAGAATGCGTTGAGCATCACTACCAATGCAAGTATAGATTGGTGAATTACCAACTTAGATCGGTGATTAACGATATTGCAAGTACAAAAGTGGGAGGCTTGTTACACTTGCAGGAATGTTATCAACCTTCTACAAAAGTTCCTGATGATTTGTTTCTTTGCCAGGTGAAATGTTACTAATAATTGATAGAATATTAGTTAGTGAAACGCATAGATGGTTTCAAGCATACTATAGTATTTATCCAAAATTTTAGTGGATTGTACCCAGGGTTACCACTATAAATAGAAACTAATCTGTTGAAATAGTTATTAATTCATGTCAAATGTTGCAAATATGTATGGAAAAATTACTAGAGCACCTTGACATTTACAAACCTCAACTTTCATTCGAAGGTACCTTGATAAAGTTACTAACTGATGATATATGCTAATAAATATGAAAAATTACTAGAAAGTTACTCGCTGATGATAGATTCTGTGATTACTTCGCACCCATGTGGAGACTTGTTAACCCATTAAAAGAGTACTTTGGATGATAGTTACTTATACAAACTGGAAGTTACTAAAGCTATAGGACACTGTCCACCTCAGATATTATGGGCTTCTACCGTCAGTTGCCACAGGAAATTTACTAGCCGATTAAAATATGAAAATGTTGATAGAATTTCCAATATTAGTTGGGCCAACTGTTCTCATACCCCTGTATGTTCATTATGTGGACCAACTTTACTTATTATTTATTGTATATATCTTCTCTGTATGAATAATGTAAAATTGTTTTGTGTTTTCCTATATTCCAGATACTCTTGGTTGAATAATTTTTCATCTTTTTCTTATATTTACAATGTGAGTGTATGTTCTCTTCTTTATTAAAATATAGAGTGTTATTCTCCTACTGAAGTTTTGGTTGGCTTTTTGAACAATAGCTTTTCATGATCAAATTTGTAGAAATTATCAGGAAAAAACAAACTTGAAATTAATTAGATGGATGATATAAAAGACTCGCACCACCGTATATATGTAATCTTCCTTGATACATAAATTAATGTTAATTAATCACTCATCAATGAAAAAAGAAGACAATGGGAAATAAACCTGAATTTAATGATTAATAAGATTTGATGCACAATATTTTTCAAGAGAATGATTACATGATTGTCTAGGTAGGTTTCGTAATTAGAATTGACATTATGAACTATGGCTATTATGTAAAATAAATGGAAGGAAAGGGGAAATAATTGATAATTCCTCATACACAAACTTCCTCAAATCGTTTCATGCTACCATTATCCTCCTGATCAAGATAGGAGAGACTACAGCTGTGTGGTAGATGGAAGAAGCAGTCACGCGGTTGAACAACCCGATACTATTGTCTACATGGCTCAATGACACGTGGTTCTTATCCTCTTTTATTTATACATGTTTTATTAGATTTGTTTAGGTAACAATATGAGTAAGGAAAAATTTCATGTAAGAGTTAGAAATTGGAGGGAGGAGAGTGGGGAAATGATAAAGGATGTTGAAGTAATGGGATAAAAAAGAATTTGAGAAATTATTGGAGGAAAATTATACTTTCAGCGTGCTTGGAGGAGAGGGCTATTGCATAATATGCTCAACCTAGTTTAGCTGGCGTAAATAACATTATTAGATGAGAAGTTAATAGGTGGCGCTGAAGTAGTAATATTTGTACAAACCAGTTATTTTAGGTACCATTCTATATCTTTAATGCAAATGTCATATGCTTTTCACTGATAGCAGTCTTTTTTTACTTATAAGCACTTAGTTTTCAATCAGTGGTCACAATCAAGGAGTTATCGTTCTGCCAGTCTATAAATTGGGGCTCACATTTAGCAGGACTTGCAATCCAATTGTCTCTATCTGAATTGATGAACATTTGCATGTTTATATCTTTTGATAGTTTGTCTGCCATTTCAATAACTGCTCATCCCTCGTGGACAATATTACTAACGGATATTCTGACTGGAAACTCTTGAACAATCATTGATGTTCTAAATTTGGGATCCAAAGTTGCAGAGATACACCTTTTTGAGAAAGACCATAATGTATGTCCTATATATATGCATAGATAGACTATTCCTTTGTTTTTCAGTTAGGTTTTTTTTTTTCCTCCCCTATTCTTGGGCATCAATTCAGAGTTACGTACTTTTCTATATGTTTATTGAAATTTCCAGGACATGATGGTTGAAAACAAATGCCAGACTAGCATTCCTGAATGCCAAAGTAATAACGGTACTGATGGAAACAACATGAACAACAATACATTATTGGATAAGGAGCCAATCCTTAGTAGTGACTGTGCTTTAGTGACTTACCAGTTTTTTTTTTTTGGTAAGGGCTTTAGTGACTTACCAGTTCACCTCTGAAGATCTCGAGAAAACATATTCTGTGTTGGCTTCTAAAGAACACACTGTCACAGACTGCTTTAAGAGTTTGTCTCCAGAAAAGGGCTAAACTGGTACTTCTCTTTTCCTGTGAATATGGTCCACAGCATTTTTTGATGTTTCAAACTGCTAATATTTGAGTGGTAGCCTGACGCAGCAGCTCAGCAGTTTCTGAAGCTTATCAGTTTGGTTTCACCATAATACGTCCTTTTTAAGTTTTCTGATTAGGAAGTTATCTTTTAGCATTTTATATAAGCAAATGATCCCTTTGCATCTTTATAGACATTACTGGTTGGCTCTGTATTAAGTCTTTCTTGTGTAACTGACAGTAACAATTCCTTATTACTCGGAATACTCATGTTCCGTTCAACATTTTACTTTCTTGCAGTCCCTTCAGCTGCGAAATATGGAAGATGAGATTGCAAAGTGTGACAAGTGTATCCATATGATTATGAATGGTATGACTGTGTTCGTGGATTTGCCTTAAAAAGCCAATTTTCCATGATTGAAATTGTTTATGTTGATATTTATTTTGTTGAGCTTTGATGGTAGACATTGAGGATAAGCTTGTGTTGCAAGATGAACACTGCTATGTGATTCTAAATTATTCTAGATGCAGCTGATTTGAGCCATCAGCCTGTCATTAGTTAGCCTCAACGAAAAGATAAAATTCACTTAAGCTGTTTTCGATTCAGGAGACGCAATTTCTTGATGTCTTTCTAATGATTCTGTATTTGTACTTTGTAGAGAAATGAAGCTATAGATTGAAAGATTGCTGGCTCCACTACCGCTGGTTATGTTATGCGGTAGTTACAAGTTTTCGTTTGCTTGTCAAGGCAGTTGAATGTTTTGGAGATTCCTACTTTCTAGTGAAAAGGATGGATGTTCATCGGATGCTCTGTTACATATATGGGTTGACTAATTGCTTTTTGTTGATTTCTATGTGTTTCTGTGTATTTTGTCATCGTCATCATTCTCTGATGCGTTTGATCCCTCAGAAGGATGGCCATTATTTGTATGATTACTATTTGTAATGGGAAGTTGGTTATAAGTTATACGTAAAGTGGAGATTGTCTGTAGACCTATCATTTAGCAATTTGTGACTGATAATATGATTTGGTATGGATAGTTCTTTAGGATAGCTCCATCTTTTTCATCTTGTCATAGGTGGAGCAGATGCCTTGGCGCTGAAGATAGACTCCGTAATTGATGGTTGGAATTATTCGTGCCTAAAAAATACTGCTTTTGAAAGCACAAATGCCCATCTCGAAGGCCAACCTTTACCCCATTGTACCGATATAAAGTTGTCAGAGGTTGTTATCTACAGACAAAGTTCATGTCAAGTAAGTTCCCACCATGAAGAGTTGCATTTTTTTCCTTTTCCTTTCTTGCTCTTTTTTCAGTATCTTTTCCTGTTTTATTCTTATTGCACCTCTAATAAGATGGCATAACCTTTATAGACGAGGTCAACAAAATTAATTTTTCTGATATTACCATCCTTTTAAAACAGACTGACGGCATAAATTGCAAGAGAAAGTTCTCAAGTGCTAATAACTGAAAGCATAGGCTATGTTTGGTGTGTGAAAACTTTATAGTTCTCATTTTCCACTTAAAATGGTAACACATCAAAACTGATTAGGTCCTGGCGCATTTTGAAAATGGTTTTCAAGTTAAAACAAGGAAACTTGTTCACTTGTATAACTAGAGATTGAATTACCATTTAATTTGTCATTATGTTTCCATTTTCATAGAAATTGACAGTAAAATAGTTTTCATTTGCTATTTTCTTGCAAACGCATTTCATTTGTGAAGAAAAGTTCAACAAGAACGGTGTTTGTAAGAGCACTCTCTGGAACTGCAATTAGAAATTTATGCTTTCTCTTCTCTGCCAACATATGCTTTTTATCATTTTTTCTGCAGGAGTTGGATGAAATATGTGATGAGAACACTTGGACTTACCAACTTATCAAATTTCTGTTACTGATGGTAAGATATTTGGAATATAGTGTCTTTTTTGGAATGCGATAAATTTTCAATCTTCATGGCATCGTTGACACTATGAATGGAATTTTCCCTTGTGTACGGTGGTTATTTCTGCAATGATTAGAATTCTGAATGCGAAACTTGAAAGTGTGTATTGTTTTCCTAGTATACATAGGTTTGCTTGTCCATGATGTCTGAACAGTCTGGGACGGTTACGAACTCCAGAGATGGTTGTGACTTGCAAATATAATGATTTGACTTGCATTTAGAAATGCCCTGCAAATTGACTGTCCTTAAGTTTCTTCTTGCTTTGGTTATTTCTTCGAAGACACCGTGGTTTGCTCCTAATACATTGAAACTGGGGAATTTTTCCCTGCTTATCTGAAGTTTGTTGAGTGAAAACATTTTCTTGTCGGTAGCTTGGGTATCAGTTTGGCTGGTATACTTATCCCATAGAGATGGCCGTAGTAGGATTGCAGCTATTTTATCATTTGCTTGAACATCTTTAACATGTGATGGAATGTGTGTTCTGCTGAAACGATGAAAAGTGAATGGTTGCAGAACTTGATTAATTTCTGATGAGGTGTTATGCTGTCTCATGAGTCTTCGGGGCATGTGTAGAAAAGTATGATCCTCGATTGAGGTCGTGTGAAAACTAGATCTCCCTTACGATGCTCCTAGCTACTCCGTCGAGATGAGGTTTTGTTGGTAGAAATTTTCAGTCCAGGTATATGCATGTTCATTCGTGATGCTTCAAGCAGCTGGCTAATGTGGACCTGCATTTCTTCTAAAAGGTGGGTTTGTCGCTAAAGCGACTGTCAAAGGCTCGGGGTTTCAAGTGTTCGACTGATGGAGACCCTTGCTCCACTCCTCAAGGAGCCAGAGAATTGGCTGCAGCCAACATGCTGGTCTTATTGAAAAGCACCGCAAGCAAGGGGTAGAAGCTGAATCATACTCAGCTACTCATCTGAATTCTGCATTTTGCCTGTAACGTGTATATATGCTGGTCCTGTAGAGTTCAGGGCATGTAGCTTTTGTAACCCGTCCTGTGGGTTGGTGAACCTCACAACCGGTGAGCCTTTTGGCCGATGACGATAGGGCTTTTGCTTGTGAAGAATCGTGGAACCTCTAAACGATGAGGCTCAAAGACCTCTAACGTTGTCTGGTGTCGTATTAGCATAGTTTGGTCTAATCTCCACGGTCCAGGTATATATTAATGGAACCTGACTGATAGTGTGACTTCTTGCCTTTTCCTCTGTACACAGCGAGGTTATTCTCAAATGATATTCGGTCTTCCTTGTCATTTTCCCATTCAGGATTTTGGCAAGGAAGAATCTAGGAGACAGTTCCAGTCATGGTTAGACATCTTTAAAATGAAGCAAGCAGGGTCATTCAAGCAACCGATGTAAAGTGGCTTGCATTCTCCGGCCAAAGGTCGACCTTTTTGTAGAGTGGATATAACACGAACTGACAAAGACTTACTTTTTTTTTTTGGTCAGAGACAAAGACCTACTTGAGTTGGTACTAAATGATCAAATCTATGACATGTAAAGCAACATCTTTCCTTGTTTTCCAGTATTCACAAATTAGATCGGGAATTTGATTTGGCCGAAAACCCTATTGGATACCTCAAGTTATCTCAAGGTCTAAACTCGAAGTTCTGTCGCTCCCGTGAGAAGAACTTTGCCATAAGAAACGATGCGATATTTCCAGAACTACGTAGTAATCGTCAGTCACACATCAACAACCATGTAACACGCAATAGGAAAATTGGAATTTTACTATTGGATCATCGAGGTGGTTTATTTACCACCATCGGCATAAAAGTTACAATTTGCTAGGATTTCATTTTATCAAAGCCAATCATTATACAAATGTCAACAGTACTCAAAAAACTGCAGCTTCCCCATCCGTGCGAAACAAATAAGAGGCAAATAAAATCTAAATGAACATTATTCATACATTCAAATGACTTACACTACAGAGAACGAGTGTTGACACATTACTCTCAGCTATTTACTATTACGATCCGTTCCTCTCTGTCTTTCCAGCCATTCGGACATGGTACGTAGACAACAGCATCATACCAGAAGAGAAGGAAAAAAATAGAATATACAGGTGAGTTGGTGGAAGACTTGAAAGAATGGAAAGAATATGGGACCGTTGGAGAGAATAGACTCGAGAAGCAAAGCTATATACGTGTAAAAGCATGCCTAAACTATTCAGCATCCAGCAGCTTTCAAGAATTTGTCGTACGGGCTCGATGGCGGTTATCTGAAAGAATGCGGTACATAATCACGTGAACAGAGCTGACGCTGATCCCAATGTCGCAATTGGTCTCTCTCATGCAACTTCCCATCCCCTTCCAAAAGCTCTATATCCTGAAAGAAAGCCAAGCGTGTATATAATGTTAGCCACGGTCTCTCAGGAAGAGAGAAAGTTGAATCCTTCCATGTCAAATTTCTCTCATCTAGTCATCTACACCAAAGCGTCCCAAGTTATTTTACGTAATGGAAACAAAAAAATGCTTCTTGACTTAAATAGAACCAAGCACACAGAAGCCACATATACAATGGGAACATATTAGGTTCATTTAAGATGTAAGCGTAACAGAGACCTTTGCAAGGTTAATAGTGTTTCAATTATATAACCCACCAGATGGGGTACTAAATGATAATGGTATCCTCCTTACAAAGTAAACGTACTTACCAAGCTTGGAATTGGGAAAGGAGGGCCTGGTTTTCATTTTCACCCGACACAACTATAGCCTTCGATTCCTGCTGATTCTTGAAACTATGTAGAACCGACATCTTCTGCTGTTTGCCTGTTACAAGAGCTTCACATTGATTCTTCATTTGGTCATATGGTATGGGTGCTGAGGAAACTGGCAAGCTTGCAACCTGCCTAGCTGTTTCTGGAACCTGTCAACAATTTTAGAACCATGAGAAGAGAGCCTATTTAATTCCTTCATGAGAGATTTACAGATAGGAAGCTTAGACTAATTATTGCATTAAAAGAACAAAAATAACATTGAGTGCATCAAGAAGTTATAAATTCAAATGTCTTAAGAAGGGCTTCCTAATAAGAGTTGATAGCGTCAAGCTCTGCAATATCCACCACCGCTATCTATCTTCTCCTAAATGACCAGTTAAATATCATTAACCGTATAACTTTATTCATGAACTTGACAGTTTTCTCAAAACAGCTTAGATACCTTCTCCATTCACTCAAATATACGTTCCACAAATTGCATGAAAAACCATTCTTCAATGATGTTCAATTTTGCCAGTTCAGCCACCCTGTTCAGTTTCCCATACTTTAATATTAACAAGTCTGGAATGTTGCATCATGGAGTATAGTTGGTTTTTCATTAAGCTTATTCACCGTTATGCTATCTAATCTGCAGATGAAGTTCGTCAATCAGCTTTTATTAATTTTATCCATCCGATTTCTGCCTCTGTCGGCTATTTACCGTAAATGGGATCTAATTTCTACCAATCATCAAAACTAATCAAATTCAAGAGTTCCTAAACTAAGCATCCTGCAGATTGTTCTCTAGAATTACTAATCAATTCAGCCTTCAGAAAGGACGGGAGGGGTCAAGTCTGAGAGAGGCACGACACCAAATGTCACAAACAGATCCTCCATTAAACCACTGGTAAAGATATGCCGTAAAACAGTCAATTTTATGGTACTTAAAAGGGAGAGGCCCCATCGGTGTCGAGCTCGATCCAACCAGGGGGAGAAGCTATTCAATCCACGTACATCTCTCTTATATTCCTCTAGGGAAATAATCTCTTTTCTAACATTTGAGCCGAAAGGATGTTCTTTTTTTTTTAATCGAACCGAAAGGATGTCCTTGACATAGTCTAAATTAAGGCTAACAAGAGTGCCCCGAAGAGTGAAGTCTATTTGAAATGGTAAAGCTACACCAAACACTCGCAGCCAATCATTCTCTTTTTACCTGAATTGATGAAGCAGATAAGGTACACCGAGCAACTTTCTCTAAAAATGGTTGGTGTATTGACAGTGAACATTAAAAAATAAAGAAGCAAGTGGAAGTCTTTTCTGGCGGGTGCTGTCGACTTTTCCGGAAATGCTAGTTGGTTTAGCTTGTTAAAACCGAGGAACGCAATTACCATTCTCAAGCCAAGCATTAGCATCATCTCGCAATGGTAATAATTTCGTCCACGAGTTTAAATAACAGTCAAGGATTATGTTGATGGATCGAACTACCATTGGATGACTTTTAAGAAGTGAGATTTACACCGAGCAACTTTCAAAAACCAAACAAGATGGACCATTTGATTTGTAGTTCCAAAAGATCACAAAAAGGATATTACAAGAAGACCCAAAAAATGAGAGGACGCAGTAAATCCCCACATCGCGAGACGATTCTCAATCTAAGGTTCCTTCATTACACATAAGTAGATGCCTACAAACATATGTAGATAGATACACATATTTCTGTGCAGAAAGGATGCATCGGTATCCCTTTCTCATCAGCCAAGATCGGGAATGGTGAAAAACTCTTCGTCATCGTCTACGTATTCAATCCTTGGCTTCTTGTGAGGCATCTGGGATTTTGTGGTTCGGTATGAAGTGCAGTTGCTCGAGTATGGCAATGGGAGCTGAGGAACTTCAGCTGCTGCTAGGGGTTCTTGAGGAAGCTGATCAGCAAAGAGACCCATATCGGCGAGCCATTCTAGCTCACCAAACTCGAGTTGTTCCTTCTGCAAAAATAAAGGTTGTCGTTAGTTTTTGGAGCCAGAACAATGTGAGAGGAAGATGCCTGCCATTCTCCAAGATAACATTAATTTCAATGATCCCACTTGCAACATAAATCAAAGACTTATTTGAGACATGTATGTGATATAGCATATGATTTCCAACATAAGAACGATGCAGTCCTGTAATTGAATAAACTTTGCTGTACTTGCTACAGAAACATAAACTTGTTCTACATCTATAGCACATGCAATTCTACCTTCAAATCTCTCATAGAAAATATCACCTATTTGATCCAGTCATATGTTAAACGCTTTCTGATCCTTAAGCAAGAATTTCAATCAGTGGTCATGCTTATGACTCTTGCAGACTGCGCAGTAGAGCAAAGAGAATAACGACGTGAACAAGAATTTCAAAGATCATCAGACTGCAGGTTGTGGCTTTCCATTTGAGTAATTATAGGTTCTTTAGGTAAAAATATGACCGTGCAAGCAACATGAAGGTCCAGTATTAACATTGTAATTCTTACCTTGTCAGAGGATTCAAAATCTGGCAACTGTAGCAGTTCGTCAACAACACCCCATGAAGGCGTGATACTGGAAGCTTGCTGTTGGGGCGATTTCACCGACGTATGAGGTGCATTCCGGCTCAGTGGCTCAGATTGAATCTTCTCAGCATCTGTGGTGCAGCTAGAGCTTAAGAGTGACTCTGATTCCAGTTGCCAGTAACCTCTGGTGATTTGCAGACAGGCTTCCGGCGGGATGAATTGGTTCGTCGCAATCCTCGCAGAAGAGAGCTCTGTCTTCCACGCAGAATATGAAAGCCGGCTTCTCCTGTGCAGCAATGTAGTCATGATGAGAGCGAGCACTAACAATAACCGACTTGCATCACAATCTTCTTTCAATTAATCGAAGACACTGTATCAAATGCCATATTTCTACTTTGCCCCATGCTAGGTTTCTCATTCACTCATTTGATGCTTGCTGTGATCCATTTTAGCGTATCTTCACGTTCCATTGATTCTAAAGCACGTCAAACTAGCAGCTAGTCCAATATATTTTTCTTCTTAAGGGTAAAAATGAGCATCTTCATGGTACCGTTCACTTTTTTCCTAAAAATCTTTCCATAACTGCCCTTGATGCACGAAGTCCAGCAATGATCCGGGGAAGGGTCGGACCACTTTGGGTCGGATCAATGTTTTGCTAGAGGCTGTTCCCCCCCAACTCGATCCAGTCACCTCCAGGTCCTAAAATCTTGCCACAATCAGACAGATATCCACTCTCCCAGAGCAGAAAACCGATGATTCCGGTGTCACGACCTAACCCCGCCAAAGATCGGGTTTAGGCCAAGAAGTACTTGTCAATGGATATGAACAACCACTACAAAAAAACAAGATTTTAGCGACGAATTTTGCGACGAAAAATTTGACAAAATCAGTCGCAAATCGAATTTGCGACGGAAAAAATTCCGTCACTGCTAGGTCGTCGCAAAATTTTGCGACGGAAAATTTCAATGTTCGTCGCAAAATTGTGACAGAAAGAAATTCGTCGCAAATTAGTCACGAACAATATCCGTCGCAAATAATTCGTCGCAAATTTGCCACAAACACTATCCGTTACAAAATTTGTCGCAAATAATTCATCACAAAATTTGTCGCAAATTTCGTCGCAAAATTCATTGCAAATTTTGCCGCAAAATTCGTCGCTAAATAACACTACAAAAAAACAAGATTTTAGCGACGAATTTTGCGTTGAAAAATTTGGCAAAATTCGTCGCTAAACGAATTTGCGACGAATTTTGCGACGAAAAAAAATCTGTCGCTAATACGGCGTTGCAAAATTTAGCGACGGAAAATATCAATTTTCATGTAACATTCCGAAATTTCCACCAATTGGAATTTGTTGAATAATTGAATTTTATGAAATGTGCACGTAGTAAATTCTTACCCGGAACTGATCATTCCTGAGAATGCTAACCATTAGGGAAAGGCTAATAAAAGAAATTAAATTTGCGTGACTAAAGAAAATTCGATCGTGAATGGATTTCGACCATTAAATTACGGAAGTGATATTTTGAGCCACTGTTGGTCGATCCAAGAATAGTTAGGGGTCAGTTTGCCACTGTCCTAGTAGTGGATCGCGGGTGATTCCATTGGATCACGAAATGACTTAACGAATGATTCTGAAATTATACCGAATGATCGTACCCCTCGGATCAAGTGATTGATCTTCGCGATTTTAATGACAACCGAAGTCGTCACGTACCGAACGGACTTGCACGTGACTCGATTCAGTATTAGTCACGAGTCGATCCTGCGAATTTCCCCAGCAAGCCACCCGTTAGCTCGAGAAACGCTCGAGTTGCGTTTAATAGAATTTAATTATTAGATTTTTTTGCCCAAATTGGACACCGAAAAATTAAAAAGTCGCGATAGAACACTAGAACGACGTTGTACATGACTTGTGTGAATTTTTTATGCGCTCAAATCCTTCGGAAAAACTCGATTTGGACAAGAAATGGAAATAGTGACCAAATACCCCTAAAGGTTATTAAAGGACAAGCTTTAAGGGTAAATGACATTTTGGTAATTTTGCCCTAGAATTTTTATTGGACAATTTTACCCTTAGGTTTTTGGAAAATTACAAGTATGCCATTGGATATTTTCGTGCAAGAATCGATCTCGGCCGTCGGATCAAGATAAGATCGAATCTGGGCTGTTGGATTAAAATTGTGAGTAAATGGCATTTTAGTCATTCACCCTTTGGTCAATTTGAACACTATTTAAGACAAGTTGTCTTCTTCTCCCCATTTTCCTCCCCTCTTGCCGTGAACAACCCCTTCCCCTTTTATTTCTTTTTTTTTTCTTCTCTCTTAGCCATGAGTTCCTTTTGGCTGTGAGCTCCACCGCCGGCGCCGCCGCTCACCGCCGCACGCCACACCGTCGGATCGCCACCTTGCCGTCGCCGTGCTGCCCTCCAACCTCACCGTCTCTCTCTCTTTTCCCTCTCTTTCTCTCTCTCTTCCCGTGACCCATTTCCGACCGTGCAAGACCACGCTGCCGCCGGACCGCCGCCGTGCAAGCCGAAAGCCACCGTGTGTCATTCGCCTTCATCGTAGAGCACCGCCGCTTTCCGTTCTAGCCGTTTTAGCCTAGAACACGGTAAGTCATACTCTAATCCCAATTTAGGATTTTGGGCATCGCCGAATAATTTGATTTTGGGTGAAATTGGACTTGTGTTGGTGCGAAACGTTGGGGCTTTAGGCCGGGAATGTATGGCGGGCCTTAAGGAATTAATTCAGAATTTTTTGAGGATGATTTGAGGGAATTTCAAGTTAAGAATCACTATTCACGAACCGTGATTCACTGTTCACAAGGCTGTGATGCTCGATTCGGGACGCAAGTTGAATTTTTAGAACCGATATTTAATGGCGAGAAAGTCCCGCGAAGGATTGGAATTAATCTAATGCCATTTGGTTGGAGAAAAATGGCAATTATCGTATTTGAGGAGTGTTTGATTTATTTATAAATTGTAATGATCTAATTGAGTGAGTTGTTGTGCGATTGAGTGACTGTATATGCTTGTCGAGTGCACACGTGAATTGATTCAATTAATTGTTGATATTGCCCATGTGAATTGTTGAGTGAGCTTTGTCTGCGTGTGACTCGATGCATGTATGGATCGCGTGTGATGGGCTAGTTGTGTAAGGTAAATGCATATCGAGCATGTACATGAGTAAGGAGAAGTGTGGTGTGACAAGTGATTGTGGAAAAGTATGTGAAGGTGTGATAGGACTAGAATGGGATCGGGCCAAGTATCATAAACTCGGGCATTGATCACGTAGGTCTGTTGCATTTGGCATAGGCTGAGGCTTGAAAAAACATGTATGAGAATCGGTCCGAGGCACGATCAGCTCGGGTGAGACCGAGATTGGACCGAGGCATCATAAGCTCGGGTTCCAATCATGTAGGCCTGTCGCATATGGCATGGGCTGAGTTGGGTTCCAATCACATAGGCCTATCGCATTTGGCGTAGGCTGAGTTAGGTTTCAATCATATAGGCCTGTCGCATTTGGCGCGGGCTGAGTTGGGATCGGACCTGGGGCGTGTAATGCTCAAGTCGCGATCGGGGCCTGAGGCGTGAACGAGTACGCGGGTCGGAAGTGATGTGATGAATGATTGCAGTGTGCCTGAGGCATGTACTTCAACGTGGGCCACTGGCGAGGATTGAGAAAGCTGAAAATGAGAATGGAAAGAAGAGTGGGATGAGAATTGGCACATACGCATGTTGCATACGACGTAATCATGACTGAGTGCAAATGTGTGCATTATTGAGCCTGACAGTCTTAATGGATGTACCTGTTTTGTGATATTAGTGTACGTGAATGTGTGTGATTGCGTAATTATTTGGAGGTACGTGATAGCCTAGGTTGGGTTTAGGGGTGTACTTGCTGAGATTTATTCTCATGATTGTGTAAACCAAACATATTCAGAACCTAGACCTGAGACATGAATCCTCCATCGCCACCACCCCCAGTACGTTTTGGAGTTCTAGTGCATATGGAATATGAGACAACAAAGTTTCAAATGGGAGACAGGATGACTTGGATAAGGCATACGATGACTATATACGTAGAAGTAGGATTACCATTATGGGAAACGAATGTTTATACAACTTGGTATTTTAGGGATGCAGACGAAGATGAATTTGGTCCAGTTAAGGGCTTTGATGTGCCATATGATTTAGTTGGGGACTGGGATCCGGTTGTCGTGCCCCCAATTGACGGAGAATTGACGAGCACAGAGGTAAGTTTGGCTCAATCTGGTATGCATCCGGACCCCACTGTGCAAGTATCCTCAGGGGCGGAGCACGTACCTGAGCCTAAAGTGTCATAGGTCGAGGATGACCCGATGGACATTGACCTAGAGCCTATTCCTGAGGAAGGACCCGGTGAGGCGGAACCCGAGGTAGGACCGGAAAATCATCCTGTGGAATCTAAGGAGGTATTGGGTGAGCCGGAGTATATACTCTCTTTCAAACAATACTTGGACCCTGACTACGAGCCTGAGGTAAATTTCTAGGATATTTTAGCATAGGTATATCAGAACACAGCTTCAGCGGAATCAAGTGATATCAATAACCCTATCATAATAGAAGCAGAGCTTGAATCCTCAGAGGATCAGACGATTCAGGAAGGTTCCGAATCAGACAACGAAGAATCAGATTTAGAATGGACGCCAAGTAAAGGACGTCGGGGCTAGATAGGTGTTGGATGGCCAAACTTTAGCATATGAACCATTTTTGAAAGTCAAGACCAAGTTGTCGACTCTTTTGATGTTGATAGCAGTAGTAGTTGTGCACTGGTATATCTAAGTTTGTTTTACTGTACATGTAAAGGAACGAGTCTGATCATGCAATGGAAATGTAAATATTCTCCCAATGTTTCCTCAGTTTAATTTTGCCCGAGTGTTTTAAGGTTTTCGTGTGCGCAATTAAATCTCTGATGTTTAGATGAGGTCGGCGACAACCTGGGACATCGCAACTGTTTGATCGGAGGCGGGATGTCGCGGGCTCGACGGGGGTTCGGGGCGTGACATTTCATCGCTAATTTGCGACAAAAAAAAATTCGTCGCAAAATTTATCGCAAAAAATTCATCACAAAATTCGTCAATAATTATTCGTGACAAAATTCGCCGCTAATTTATCACGAACTTTATTCGACACTAATTTCTAATTTGCCACGAACTATATTCGCAGCAAAATTCATTGCTAATTTTCTAATGAAATTTTTTTTTTGGCCAGTAATTTGCGATGAACTTATCGGTTCCAAAATTCGTCGCTAACTTGCTACCAAAAATTTTTACTTTTGCCATTAACATTATTCATGAACGAATTTAGCGATGATTTTATATTAATTCTTTTGTGACGAATATCGTTTAGGGACGAAATTAGTGACGAAATTTTATTTTTACAACGAACTTTTGTAATTTGTGATCGTACGATAAAATTATTTATTTTATTTTTCAATTTTAAACCTAATTAAAAGCAAAATTAATTTTTGGAATTTATATTTAACATTGATTAAGCACTTAATAACATCAAAATATTATACTGATATGAAAATAAAGTACATTCATCTACATTTTCCAAAATGTATGACCAAGCTAGATAAGAAGATGTCACATCCTCAATTTCAGTCCCTGGGAAATGGCTATGGTTTAAGTTTGGTAGTTTTCCAATTTGAACTAAATTTTTACTTTTGTTTTGGAAAACCCCGTTCGGATCCCTTATACCCCTTTGTTTTGTTATTTTTGGAGAAACTTTTGTGATCCGAATTTCCAAAAGATTTCTTCTTGAAAGTTGTTCCAAAAATCTGGAAGTTTTACATACTTTAATTTCAGAATTTTTGGAGTTGAATTGAGTGGTACGATGGACTGATTTTTGGACCGTGTAAAACTGCCCAGAATTGGTATTTCGGTGATGTTATCACATTCTTGATTTTATACAAGCTTTTCTGGGCTGATTTGGGAAAAGTTTCATTCAGAAAAGTTGTTGAGGACGTTCTTTTCTATAACGTGTGTAAATTTAGGAATTTTCCGAGATGATTTGGATTTTGGACAAAGCTTACTTTGAGAAACCAGAATCCTGTTTCAGCGAACTGTTTTTAGTCTGTTTTTGAGCTACTAAAAATGGTGTTTACAGACAGATTCTGAATTTGAGTTCTTCACGAAAAATGTTTGTTAAGGTCTTGTTTATGACATATTCAAAATTGAGAATTTTCGGAGTTCATTTACTATGATTTCAAGACCGATTTCGTGAACAGTGCAAAACTGTCCGGTTTTGACAGATTTCAAAGATTTAGCATTTTCTATATGAGAATGTTGGAATTTCGACTTGGTGTCTTCTAATGATTTAAAGTACACATTCTGAGCTTTCAAATGAAATATTTTATGCTTTGATTGGAGGTCGGACCAGGGGAAAACGAATTTAGCCAAGTTAAAGGCTGAATCTTCTTGTAGAAGCCACATTTATTAGTCCTTCATCATGGCTTGTATTGATTGCTTGGACTTTGGGGTTCCTCATTATGTCTTGCAATTAATGGTCATATGAGGTAAGCAATGACCTCATCCTACACATGACATATGCCATGACCTTATTCTAAACTTTGGCCCCAAGTTTTGTGGTTCTATAAATAGAGCAAGGCCATTCGGCCAAGAGGAAGAGAGAGAGAGAGAAGCCGTGAGGAAGAAAGAGAGAGAGAGAGAGAGAGAGAGAGAGAGAGAGAGAGAGAGAGAGAGGACCAATGAGATTGAGATAAGCCTTGGCCCTTCATCATTTTAGTTCATTAAGAGCATTTAATGTCATTAAATGCATGCTATGATGACACTTGACTTTGAAACCCTTCATAATGGCCATCTAGCTTCTTGGGGCAAGCTTGGATTGGCAACTTGGTGAGCAAGTTTGGAGTTCTATAAATAGAGGAAGCCGTGTCCAAGGCCCGAGTGTTCGTGTTCAAGCCTAAGAATCGTCCGAGAATTGCCAAGACTCGCTTTTAATTCGAGTTTGGTTGGTTGAGTAAGTGAATTCCCTAATACCGGGAAAGGATGTTGAGATGCGTTGTGACGTGGTTTGCTTAGACCGTTTCTTGGTCGTTTGGTTGGTCGTAGTTGGTTCATTTCCTTGGTTTGATCATATTTCATGTTTAATGTTGTTTTGAGATAGAATCGAGACTTGAATGGCTTGAATGGCAAGATGCTCATGCTATAGCCATGCTTGATGTTCTCTTGTTTGAACTTTGCTATTGATCTGTCATCGATGCGGGTGCGGTAAGGGCCGACTTATGTTAACGGCGATCGATATATCCTCGCTTGATATTAGTGTTTTCACTTGCTGAGTCTTCCCGACTCATCCCCCGTTTTTCCCTCTCAGGTCCATAGGATGGTCGAATGGATGGCGGCGAAAGGGGAGTTTGAGCCATGTTAGAGTTCGGGGAAAGCGAGGAACGAGAAGCAGTAGTGGGCTTAGGAAACCCAAGCTATAATGTTTGTTAAAGTTGGCTAAGTTGGCTCTGTAAAATATGTTTACGTATCTTGTAAGCATAAGGTTTGCTCATGATGCTATTTGTCTTATTTCCGCTGTGTGAATTAATTATGATTGTCCCGAGAAATGCTTCCGCTTGTGATAATGATGAACGGGACGTCACGTGAATGACTCCTAGGTTTGGGGTGTTACAGAAGAAGCAGTCGAACATCTAATTTCTCGAGGAGCTCCTCCTTGCCCTCAACAGGGCAAAACAATTGAACAAAAGCTCGGTCATCCGCTCCCAAAGTAAACATCCAATGATTTCCGGATTGATCATAGTTTGATCAAGCTAGAGAAGTAGTCGAACATCCCCCCTCATGCAATCTTTGCTCTTGAGAAGTCCATCTCTGGATGCTGCAAGAGAGGTCACTAATCACATTTACATATCGTGAACTTTACTTCAAATAAACTCAATTCTGGTCATATCTTCTTGCATGTTCACAAATCAACTATTTTACTACTCCAGTTCATCAGAAATAGAAACCAGAGTGTGTTTAAAAGGCAAGATGGTAACCGGTTAAAGCACAAGTGTTCAATACCACTCCTAATCCTCCACTCTTTCCCTTTTACAGTGCGATGGTTAGTTGGGCCCTATATACCTTAACCTCAACTCTCTAAATTTGGAACTTCTCCCGTTGCATCATATATTATCATTCTCGTCTCTTGTCATGGTAGATTCATTGAGTTCATGAGTACGCACCCGCTCACGAAGTTTAGCATGCAAGAAAGAATGCTCTATACCAGGAACTAGTGAAAGAAACAAGTACCTCCAAAGATAAATTCTGGTACAGATTTGGCAGTCTCGGCTTCATCAAGACGAGCTCTATAGGTCGCAGAAAATGCTTCTATATCTTCCATACTAAGGGAACCAGACTTGAACACAGGTTGTGATTACAGAGATTAACTGAATTAGCTGACAATGGAAATAATAACCATTCACATAGAATTGAAACCAACATAATAAAGTGAGCCAAATTTGTCCTTTCCACTGTAGGAAGGTTTTAAAGCTTGAGTTCAGCACATCTATGGTTAGGAAAGCATAGCTATCCTTCCTTCGAATTTAAGAAGCTAACTAAAAATGAATTCCTCAGGTCGTCGCATGTAACTGTTTCTTCTGTCCTATAGGCCCAAGGAGCGAGCAATGTCTAAGAAGAGTTGTAGCAGGAATCGTAACGCAGCACCTCACTTAATTTCCTTCTAAAAAAACAAAAATCAAGCCAGTACGAGAAACATACAGAAGTCGGCATTGTCTAGGACACCAACATATGGGAGAGACAGAGAGAGAGTTCGAATGAGAAGGCATTCCACATGCTTTCAGTCTGCTGGTTTGATATAAATGTCTCAACTTATAGCGCTATTAAGGCCGGCACATTTTTATCGAGGGAAGAACAAGGCATTCATCTCTAATTTGGACTGCCACAAAAAGTGGATGATACCGTCCAAACATCAACTGTACCGCTCACTCTTGATAGAACCTCGCCTGCATTAGCGTCATTAGCTCATTACCTCTTGGAAAGATTTTTTATGCGAACTTGAATTGTGCAATTTAACAGCGTTTTGAAGGCATATATCTTCAAATCGCCATCAAAAGATTGAGACACCTGTTCTGCTATCGCTAATGCTTTTTTGTCCCACCAAGTTCCAGCAAGAGAAATCCCACCTCCTCCACCTCCATCCCCAACCTTTCATACAGTGTCAGAAAAAAGATTAGGTCCATTAAGGAACTTATCAAATTTGTGTCCAAGAAAACTAGAACACGGGCTCTGTTAGAACAGCATTTACTCACATAGACTTCAGCATCATCTTTCAGATACTCATCTTCAAAAGTCCCATCCTCATACTCATCCTCCAAAACATCTGCATACGAACTAAGACGTCTTCAAGTTTAAATGAAAAGCACACCTTATTGTTCATTGAAGGCATTTCAGAACACTTCACAATAATTCCTCCCTTCTTTCTTGCAGAGTGTAACTAAAACGGCCATCATTCACTATGAACGGTACACAATTTGCAAAAACTGGAAAAGACAAAAACATGGCAGGAAAGAATGAGAAATCGAAAACAATCGCTTCATCTCGAAATGGACAAACCCCTAGTTCCAGTTCCTAACGGGCAGGCACAGACCCACAGAACCCTCGCCAAAATGAACAGGGGTGGGGCGAGATCTGACGGCAGAACGACACGACAAACCAGAGAAGAAGTGCCCCCCGGGGGAAATTCCCCCACTCCGATTCAAGCCAAGCCGCGGGGGCTAGCGAGCGAGCTCGAACGAAGTAGGACGAGGGCTCGACGGCTACCGATCCGAGGGGGGAAAAGGACGAACACGCAGAGAAATCAAACACCTCTGCTCGGACACCAAAACCCCCCCGCCCGAACGGGACACGAACATCGGACAGAGGGACGAACCTGCTTCATCGTCATCGTCGACGTCGGATTCTTCTTCCTCAGGAAAATCGAAGATCGCAGATGCTCCTCGCGCTAGAGATCCTTCTCTGGCTCGATTTCCTCTAGGGCTCCGGAGGCCATGGGCGAGGAGGAGTCGCGGGAGGAAGCGTGGGGGGAAGGAGGTACCGAAAACCCTAGCTAGCGTGAGAGGTTTGGGGGTGTGGGGGAGAGAGAAGAAAGAGAAGGAGAAAGAGAATGAGAAGCGGAAGCAAATCTAATCCGATCAGCAAAGAGAGAGAATGGGTGGGTGAGGGCGGGCCAATTGGGAGTGGGGGCGGGAACTCGAAATTTGCGACGGATTTATTTTTCTTCGTAAATTTGTAATGAATTTTACGATAGATTTATTTTCTATCGCTAATTTGTAATGGATTTTGCAATGAATTTTTTTTCCGTCGCTAATTTACGACGAATTTTTATTTCGTGGCAAATTCTGTCGCAAATTAACGACGAATTATTTTCGTTGCTAATTTGCGAAAGGAAAAAAGTCCGTTGCAAATTTCGTCACAAATTAGCGACGAAAAATTTCCTGTCGCAAATTTTCGTGGCAAAATTCATGTTTTTTTGTAGTGAACGATTGATTCATTTGAAAGACAAACCAAATGGTTCATTAATTCAAAGACCGAGGCGTTCCCAAGCCTCACACCTCGCGTGACGAGAATCTTTTTTTTTTTAATTTACGCATTTAATTGGAGTCGTCATTAACCAGGCTCAAGGGTTGACTAAAAACTCTAATCGAGACGAGGGAGTGTCATCTCGATACGCGCAAAAATCAGAGATTCTAAGATTTGGGGACTTAATTACGCTAGCGATCTAACTAGTGCTATTTCAATACCTAAACTTGAATTTCCGCAAACTAACGTACCGGGCAGCCTATCGAAAAAGTTAAGATTCCGCCTAACCGTTCTAAAAACAATAATCAATATATTAAAAGTGCACAACCAGATAATTATAAAGAAAATAAACAACCAGTGATCTAGTATCGTCTCTCAAACAAAAGACGATCAAAAGTCCTAAAGTAAAGCCTAATGGCTTATTCGATTGTTAAGAATTTTTTTTTTATGGTTTTTCTCATTTTTCATTTTTTTTTGAGTTTTTAACCTAAAATCTAGTGAAATTAAGCCCAAAATTGATTTATGAACATTTCCTAAGTGTGAGGAAGAGGGAAAGAAAAGTAGGGGGCTGGGCTGAAAAGGAAGATGGGTTAAGGATAAATGCTGGCCCAGAAAAGAAAGGAAGAGGGGGACTTAGGCCTAATTGGGATAAGAAAACAAAAGAAAGAAAAAGAAAAAGGGCCTAATTTGGCCGGGCTGGGTCGAACTGGCTCGGCTCTCTTTTTTTTTTCAATAATTTCTTTATAATTTTTAATTTTTTCAAATTTTATCTCACTTATGCACTAATTTGGCCCATTTACAAATTAAGTACTAATTTGGCAAAATAAGCAAAAATAGGTGTTAACAGCTGCTCCTCTTTGAAGGGAATTTCAACGAAGTTCCATTCGAAGACAAAAAGGCACCTATATTTTTGCCCGAGAAGGATATGGGATGGTATAGTGGCCTAAGGCATGAGAGATGATTTATTTGTTTATAAATTTGATTTGATTTTTTTATAATTTATTATTATTATTTTTATGAAATAAAACTAAAAGGACACCTAGGGACTAGAACCCTATGAACATAAAAAACTCCGCTTAGGGACAAACCCTATGAACAGCTAAAGTGGAGGGAATAAAATCCTAAATGCACGCCTAGGGACTAAAACCCATAAACATCGAAGATTCTGCCTAGGAACTAAAACCCTATAAATGATAAAGGGATTAAAACTTTGAAGGTATGCCTAGGGATTAAAACCCTATGAACGTTGAAGATTCCGCCTAGGGATTAAAACTTTATGAACGTCAAAGGCTCCGTCTAGGGACTAAAACCCTATAAATGGCAATAAATCCCGCCTAGGGACTAAAATCTTATAAACAACAATTGAAATAATACCTTGAATGAACACTTAGGGACTAAAACCCTATGAATGTCGAAGATTTTGCCTAGAAACTAAAACTCTATGAACAACCAATGGACTAAAACCCAGAAAGGTATGCCTAGGGACTAAAATCCTATGAATGTCAAAGACTCCATTTAGAGACTAAAACCCTATGAACGGCAAAGGTGAAGGGAATAACATCTTGAAAGTACGCTTAGGGGTTAAAACCCTATAATATCAAAAATTCTACCTAGGGCCTAAAACCCCATGAATGACTAAGATCCCGCATAGAGATTAAAACTCTATAAATGGCAATAGGAACAACATCTTGAAGGAACACCTAGGGACTACAACCCTATGAACGTCAAGGATTTCACCTAGGGACTAAAACTTTATGAACGGTAAATTGCACTCGGGATTTTGAAATACCTAAGGTTTTGCACTCAGGGATTGGGGATACCTAAGGTTTTTCACTCAGGACTTGATGTTGTAAAAAGCAGGGTTTAAGAATAGATCCATGAACTTTTTGAAATCGGGGTCTAAGGAAAAACCCGAAACCTTTTGAAATCGGGGTTTAAGAGAAGATTCATAACCTTTTGAAATCAGGGTTTCAGGAAAGATCCATAACCTTTTGAAATTAGGGTTTTAGAAAATACCCAGAAACCTTTGAAATCAGGGTTTCAAGAAAAGACCAAGAACCTTTTGAAATCGGAATTTAAGGAAAGACACGGAACCTTTTGAAATCAAGGTTTCACGTGGGAAGACTTGTCATATAAAGAAAGAAACTCTGGGTGGGTAGGTCGTTGGGATGCTTCGAGTTGCAAAAACTCACTATGCAAAGAAAAAGACTCTGGGTTGCGAAAGCTCGCCAAGTTGATGAGGTACTCTGGGCTGCGAAAGTTCATTGTGCAATTTTGAGGTTGTAAATCTATCAATCAAGAAGATTCAAAAATGGCCACTGCACATCTAATGGATTATGTTATAACAGGTGCTCTGATAGGGAAAGCGTACCAGGCGAGATCTATGTTATTTGTATGTCATGAATGACACTATCAAAAGAATATTTTCACTGACAAAGTGTTGATTGCATGAGCAAATCAAATTAAATTCAATTGTGTGGAAAACATTCAACATTATTCAATATCACAAGATTGCCATCAGGCTTAAGAAGAGTCATTAATCATCAAATTCTCTTAGGAGAAAGTCTTTTATCAAATTGATCTTAATTCATGAAAAGGGCTTGTTAAACATGCCAAATAAGAGCTCCATAGTCGGAAAGGGCTTCTCACCACTCTCGAGAAGGCCGTTTGATCCCATCCATTGATGTAAGAAATAGTCTAATCTCTAATGTACCTCACATTACCAATGTCGAAGGCTTAGAGAATCATTCGCAATAAGTACACATTGACCAATCCATGAGGTCTTCTGTAAGGACGATAATGCAGGCTTGCTCATTGTTTCAACAACGAATGAGCATCAACTGCTAAGAAATGAAATAATCATTGATCATCATTTTCACCAGGTTTATAAGTCAAGAAACCTTAAGATAAGATAAGACAACTTTGCTTTCACTTCTTCGAGCGATAACTTCTTTGTAAAGTCTTTATTTTCACTTGAATTATCCCAATCAGAAGAGACTTCGGGAAAGGATTGTAATGTTGGTTCGGTGAAAGTCTTAAAAGGCTCAGAAATTCTCAAATGGGATTTAAGAGTTGGTGATTATCATGGCATCATTATCGTATCATCCAATCTTTTCGAAGGCACTCAACTTTTGAAATCTAACTCATCTCAAAAATCCATTGGCTAATCATTTCAATGCAAGAACTATGCTCTTTTCTCTAATGGTGTTTGCACTTGCCATGATCTTTCTTTCTTTCTTTCTTTCTTTTTTGTAATCATTTTGCTTTTGACATTTTTTTTTTACAAGAGAACTTTTCTCTATATGTGACTTTTTTTTTTTTTGCGAGCATTGGCCTTACTTTTATCAGACACACTGCTTTTTCATACCCCCCTAAATTTCATTTGACTTTTGCTCATTTGAACGTTTTGAGCTCCTAGGACTTTCGAGATTTTTTACATGCTGTCACATAAGCACCAATTGCATTGGTAAATTATGTGCCTTGCCCCAGTGTGGGGAGACAATCATCACTCAGGCTTTAAAAATGAATGTTCATGCTCAACATGGCTAAATAAAGGGTATGAGTGTTTGAGTAGAGAAAAAAAATGCTCTTCTTCACTTTGGGATGCTTCAAGCTTCCATAAGGATTCACTTGAAATTACCACAAAAAGATTGATGCAAGTGAGAGTAAAGAAATATTTCTCATCTTTTTCACCAAATAGTGTCAACCGAAATTTCCAAATTTGCCTCATTATGAGGTAGTTCTTGACAGGGGTATTTTGTGATTTCCTCATATTTAAAGGCTCAAATGGGCTTAACTATGATCACCTGTAGTGTGTAGGATAGACGAAAGAAATGCCTCTTTTCACTTTGATACATGTACTACTTGCAAATGAATCCCTCGTCCTTAAACAACATAGGTTTTCTTTTCCACTCAACTCTCAAAGTGTTTACGGGATGTGTTTAGAAATAATTTGCCTTTCTTCATCCTAAGCATGATTAACATCTTCCATTTATTTTGTTGAGATCATCATGAATTGATCAATCTCCATAGGGAATTTTGATCCAAAATGAATTATCCGTCAAGCAGACAAATAATTTTGAGATAAAGATGATATTCAAAATTTTTGTAAAAAGTTTGCTTTCATCATTTTCACTTTTGTGCTCACTTTCACAAAAGCATCAAAAACTTTCTTTGTAACGAAAACTCTCCATTTGATTTCCATTTGAATTTTGGAAGAAGGGTACTTACCTGCAGTATGGTGACTTGGTAACCCTGTAAAGAATAAGAAAGAATATGCTAGTGCCTAAACCTTTATAGATTGAAAATTTGAAAACAATGCATCATTACCCTTCACTTGCATGTGTCCTTCGGGTTTTTGATGCTTCCTATCAAGGGGAGAAAGAATCACGTCAAAAATAAAATCAAAATGGACAATTGGAAACGATACAATTTACCCTCATTTAAATCCACTTTCTTGGGTATTTGACAATGCCCCTTCATGCGCTTTTGTTCTTCGGGTGTTAACATTTCCTAAATGAATGATTTGGCCTCATCGTGTTTCATTTGTTGGAGATGTTGCTCATGTGGTCAATGCACGCCCTTTTTGTGCTGAATCAAATGACTCCGCTTTATCATGCATCATGGATAAGAGTTACTGCCCTTTGAGTGACATGCCTTGTTTACTACCCTGCACAAAGGAAATGGAACATGTTATCTCCACTCTCGATTGAACTTAATTTAGGAACGATATATACTTTTATGCTAAATCGGTTGTCTTATCATGATTTGTTGGCGAGAGACGTTCTACATATGATACCCCATTATGCCTGCTTGGTGGAGAAGAGAGAGATTTGTCCCAGTAATTGGGTGCTCCACATTGAGTCAAATGACTTAGCCATATGCAATTTCATCCTATTTGGTTAGCAGGTCTTCAATCACTCTGCAAACTCCTTTTATGCTGAAGTGAACGCTTTGATCATGTTCTCTTGGTGGGAGGTGTTGCCCTTATGCTGAATCAAGTTTCCTCAACACATGTTGCTTCTGCCATGCTTACTTGTGGGCTCTTGTTTGGAGTCTATCTTTTTTTTTTTTTCAAAGTCGAGCGATTTGGCATCATATCATATCTTCGCAAAGGAAAGGGAGAATGTGCACCTTTGTCTTATTGTGATTTGTTGGCAAGAGGTGTTGCCTCGTGACACACTCAATTGGTGATCATGCCATGTTGCATTTGACTTGGGTTCTAAGCGCTTATACTTCTGTTTTTGGAGGAGGTGAATGTCGAACAAGTCATTCATTTTACCTATTTGACAAAAATGGATGGACGAGTCAGTTGTTGCACGAGAAATTCTTATTGGAACAATCATAACCTTACCATCTCATAGTATCATCTTGCGGTCCCAATTGAGAAAATTACCAAGCAAAGAAATATAAAACATTAAGCAAGTCGTTTAAAAAAAAAAAAAAACTTATTTTCGAAACATTTTGAAAGTAAGGCATAAAAGCCTAACTCGAGGACTCAGTTTGAAGTACTACAAGTACTTTCAAAGACCAATGATATGAACTAAAACCTCATTACTCAAGCACGATAGTCACACGATTTACAAACACATGGATTGGGTTCACAATTAAACCCAAACAAAAAACATGGTTCTTAATGAGAATAAAGACAAGGACATGGTACAAAAAACTCTTGCGTAAATGAATGCAATAAATAATTCTTGTCCTAACTTTAAAGTCCACTTCTTGGCATGGTCAAGCGAGAGAATTCCAAAGAGTGGCTGTTGCGTATAACCTGCGAAAGGAAGACAATGTCACTATGTGAATGAAAAAGCGATCTTTCACTAATGCCGCCTCTTATAACGAAAGCGAGGCGACGACACATGCCCCCATGGTCCCCATTTTAGGCATTTGGTATTTCACCAAGATTTCATCGTAAAAGGTGACATCATTGAAAGATCAAATTGCGACTATCAATCGAACACCCCTTTATTCCAAAAGCTTCATCGCAAAATGTGGCATATCAAATTTTAAAGACTAATTTGCGATTTCATTTTTGCAAGAATGGGGTGATTCCTATTTTAAGAAACTAATAAACAAAAAGCGATTTGAATTTTGATACCGAAATGTGAACAAGAAAGAATTTTATTGAAAATGTGATTTCAATTTTATGCCCCGAAACACAATCTTGACTTGAAAGAATTTTTGCACAAAAAATGTGATTTTAAGCCTATAATTGAAAATTCAGACAAAACCATATGTTTTGGTAGGGCTAAATCAAAGGTGCTCGAGATTTATGCATAAGGTTCATTGTCAAGAGTGATTGCCCGAAATTTGCAATTATAAGCTTAGATCACTTAGGGCATTCGATTGATTTCCACAAATTTCAAAAATGAAAGTTTCAATTCAAAGTGAACTAATAACGAGAGAAATCATACTTACAACGGGTGACGATCGTTCTTTTAAATCACAAAGACATACAGATGCACTTGCGAGGTTCACTAACAGGTGAGATTCTGAAGGCTTACGGTCCCCATCCCAAATAGATTAAAAGAGTTTTCTCTACTCCGCATTTGTGTCGGACAGTCCTCTTTATCACTATTCGAAGATGAGTGGGACCAAAAGGGGATAGCCATGGGTCTTTCCCAGCACGGTTTCCACACTTTTGGCACCTCTTATGGGTTTCCTAAGACGATTGGGGTTTTAGATCGTGGGTTGTTTGTGCAAGGTGTAGTGTTGAAGTAGGTAAAAGCATGCGCAATAGTTGACATCAAAATAGCACTTCAATTTTCAATCACATACACTTACACCCCTACATCAACCTGCAAAACAAACACATCAACAATTACTTCACCCCTTATAACTCTCAATCTACAAAACCATTTAACACAACGTTAGCGAACTTATCTTAGCCTTCACGATGCACTGCTATAAGATCACGTTAGTTAACAAACAATCACGTTTATTAGGCCTAAGTTCTCGAGTTCCCAGTAGAGTCACCAAGCTGTTGCAACCTACCCCCGCCAAAGATCGGGTTTAGGCCAAGAAGTATTTGTCAATGGATATGAACAACAATTGATTTATTTGAAAGACAAATCAAATGATTCATTAATCCAAAGACCGAGGTGCTCCCAAGCCTCACACCTCGCGCGACGAGAATCCTTTTTCTTTTTTTTTATACTTTACACATTTGATTGGAGTCGCCATTAGCTAGGCTCAAGAGTTGACTAGAAACCCTGATCGAGACACAGAAGTGTCGTTTCGATACGAGCAAAAATCAAAGATTCTAAGATTTGGGGACTTGATTACGCTAGCGATCTAACTAGTGCCCTTTCAGTACTTAAACTTGAATATTCACAAACTAACGTCCCGAGCAGCCTATCGAAAAAGTTAAGATTCTGCCTAACTATTCTAAAAACAACACTCAATATATTAAATGTGCACAACCAGATAATCATAAAGAAAATAAACAACTAGCAACCTAGCATTGTCTTTAAAAAAAAGATAATCAAAAGCCCTAAAGTAAAGCTCTAATGTCTTATTCGATTTTTAAGAATTTTTTTTTATGGTTTTTCTTATTTTTCATTTTTTTTGAGTTTTTAACCTAAAATCTAGTGAAATTAAGCCCAAAGTTGATTTATGAACATTTCCTAATTTCCTGATTTTTTTTGGAATTTTTCCGAATTTTTTAATTTTTTGAATATTTTTTAATTTTTTTAATTTTTAAAATTTTGAAAATTTTTATTAATAAAATAAAGATTCTGGACCGGCTCCCCGACCCGAATTCTGACCCGATTCTCAAAACCCGCCCGATACCTCTTTTATACATTTCTTTTCTATTTTTTTTTGTATTTTCCTTTTCCCCCCCTTTTTTTTTTTTTTTTTCTCTTTTGTTTTTCTTTTGTTTCTTTTTCTTCTTTTTTTTTTTAATATTTCTTTTTACACTTCTGGACGTCTTCTCCCCATTGCCCAGAAACTAATACATGAAACCCAAAACACCAACTTAAACCGAGAGCTTGCTTCCATCACCAAGGGCCCCTTCACGCCCGAGGCTTCACGCTTCCAACTGAGGCCGTGCCAGGACACTACTGCCGGCCGTCGGCTCGGGCCACAAGTACTGGCGACGGACTGGAGCGGCCTTTAATAGCGGGCAACTCCGGCGAGGGGGATGGATCTCTGATGAAAGGGGCGTTCATCCATGCATGCTCGGAAAAACGATTTTCATGCCACGAAATTGAAAGAAATCACAGAGTCAGTGTTGATTCAACGAGAATAAGAACAAAAAGGCATAAAAACCGAGTTCCAAGCACCGATTCCACAAAAACCCATTCGGACTTCTATTTGGACATTTCGTCGAACATGCGGTATGCAAGCTGAGATACACGTTCTTGGGTGAGATTCAATGCGATTTCTAGCTTTAAACATGATGTATACAACTCTAAACGATCGTGTATGACGACAAATTCATCTCGGTTTACACGAAAACGTTCGAAACTTTCAGACCAAAACTCGGTGCTCAAAACTTTTAATATCTCATTCAAGCATTTCGACGAACAGTTAGCATGCGACTAAGGATGCGAGGTCCGAACCTGATTTCGACGTGATTCTTGGCCCAAACATGATACTTACAGACCTAAGTCGTCATTATACACTACGATCCAACTTCGGTATCACACGATTGGGTCACAACACCACCTAGTGAGCTTGGTATGTGAGACTACCGAGACGCAGGGGAAAGAACAGGGTAAGTAAGTACCTGGTTCGGTCGCCGAGTTCTAGATCAGTCGGGCTAGTGTCTCCGGCGTGTAAAAATGCTCTCGATGATCGCTAATCTTCTTACAATGAAGCTCAGCTCGGTCGAGAGGAGCTCCGACGGCCAAGAATGAGAGAACAGCTAACTCGGGTGTTCGCGGGTTCTTAGTGCACGACGGAGGGGGCTCGACGGCGATTGGGGCGGTCCTCCGACAAACGAGCGAAGCTCCGTCTTCTCCGATTCCCCTCAAGATCTCTCTCAGTATCTCTCCTCTCACTCCCTGTTCTCTCTTCCTCAGTCCCCCATTTCCCTCCTCTCAAACTCTCTTGGACACTCAACGTTCTCTCCCCCCTTTGCACCCTTTTATCCCGGATCGCGACCCCCTTTTGGGACCACTGGCCGCCTGATCTCTGGCCCCCTCGACGCACGACGATGCCCCCTGCTACTCCGCGCCGACCTCATCCCTGCTGCGCGTCCCCGCTTTCTGCTTCTTTTCCCCCTTTTTCTTTTTGTCTTCTCTGTCGCTTTCGTGAACAAGTGTGAGGAAGAGGGAAAGAAAAGTAGGGGGCTGAGCTGAAGAGGAAGATGGGTTAAGGAAAAATGCTGGCCCAGAAAAGAACGGAAGAGGGGGGACTTGGGCCTAATTGGGAAAAGAAAACAAAAGAAAGAAAAAGAAAAAGGGCCTACTCTGGTCGGGCTGGGTCGAACTGGCGCGGCTCCCCCTTTTTCTTAATAATTTATTTTACAATTTTTAATTTTTTAAAATTTTATCTCTCTTTTGCACTAATGTGATCCATTTACAAATTAAGTACTGATTTGGCAAAATGAGCAAAAGTAGGAGTCAACATCCGGCAAAAGACAGACTCGAGCTCGCGGTTTGCGCCGCTACTTCCCCCATACTATTCCTAGTCAAAGCATGACCTTCGATCTGGAAAACAGAGGAACCATACCGCAATCTCTCCTGCTTTCTGAGGCAAAATTCTCATTTCTCTTCCTTTCTACGAGTATGTGGCTATAAAAAAGTTTCAACTTTGACCAACCTTTGAAATCAAACACACATCAACGCTCGACCCAACCATCAGAACACAGCCTCCTGGGCATTATTACTCTGTTAAGCTGAAGCCGATGCTGATAAAAAAAAATCTTTTTAACCTATCAATGACCCAAATCAACTGAATCTACACATGACCCAGGTACCAAAACATGCTTGTGAACCCTCTTTCCTCAACAACAACCAGACACAGAGATCCCCAGTACAAGCTCTCTCGGAGCTTGAGAGACACAGAGAGAGAGAGAGAGAAGAAGAAGAAGAAGAAGAAGCGATGCGTTCAAGGCATAAGTTTAGCAGCCAGAGCATCGCCACGTCGCTCAATCTCATGCATGCTCCAACATGAACCACCCCAAAAAGAAACGAAAAAAGAAAAAGAAGACGAATCGATAGAGCAACCGAGAAATCGAACCGAAGCGACGGACTCACTCGGCAGATGTCGCAGACGGGGAGCTTCGCGGAGAGGGGGTGGAGGAGGAGCCTCTGGTGCTTGCTGGCGAGCTTGTTCGCGGCGTGGACTTCGATGTCGCACCTGGCGCAGAGGGCGGCCTCGTCGGCGCAGCAGATCACCGTCGCCGGGGCTCTCTCGCGCACGTCGCACTGTATCTTCATCCTCCGGTTCTTGGTTTTTCTCTTCCTTCCTCGGGAACTCCAGGAACGTAGGAGGGCCAAGAAGCCGAAGCCGAGCTAAAGGGAAAAGAGCTCGGGGGTCGCCACCTACAGTGACGAACCAATGGCGGGTCATGGGAGCGATTGCGAAGAAGAAGGAAGAAGAAGAAGGAGAGAGAGAGAGAACAGAAACAGGGGTTCCTTTAAGGATTTTGCCTAAAGTAGCCAAGAACACGGGAGAGAGAGAGAGATTAGTTGACTGCTGATAATTAACAATAATTAATTGTGGGTTCCCAAATTAAATAGCGGTTGAAATATTATTACAAAATGACAAAAAAATTGTCATCATGTCATTAATCTCTCATGCATTTTTATAGTTTTACTTGTACAATAGTGTCTTCCATGTCTCAATGATTTCACCCATGTCTTGGAATTACAAGCTCTAGTCAAAGCCCCACTTTCTCTATTTAGATCTTCTTCTTCTCCTCCTTTTTTTGCTAATTTATTGAGAAAAGGAATTATCATTTAGGCTCTTTTCATTTCGCGTAAAATATTAGGCATGTAAAAAATATTTTTCCAAAAGTCATTTTTTTTGAAAAATGACACAATTTTCTAGTATTCGATTGAAATCTAAAAAAGTTTCGAAAAATATCTTTTAATTTTCAGGAAGTTATTAAAAATAATTTTTTTTTTTCATTTCTTTTTTCCTTTTTTTTTTTTTTTCCTTCTTCTTCTTCTTTTTCCTCAGTTGGTCGCCAACCATAGCGGCGGCCGATGACCGGCCAGCTCAAGCCTCACCACAAGTTGGCAAGGTCAAGCCTTGCCGCCCTATGGCGAGGCTCTAGCTCGCCTAATCCGGTGGGGGCGAGCTTGAGCCTCGCCAGAGCTTCACTGATGTTTGGTGACCTTAGGCGAGACTCGAGCCTCGCCCAACTCGCTGGATTTGACGAGGCTCAAGTTTGGGCGAGGTCAATAAATCCGGTGAGCTCGAGCTTCGCCCAAGGTCACCAGAGCCTCGCCAATGTCTGGCGACCTCCAGCTCGCCGAATTTGACAAGGCTTGGGCTCCCTTGACCGGCCTTAGGTGAGCTCACCCGCGTCGGATTAGGCGAGCCGGAGCCTCACTAGTTGCCGGTCGCCACCTTGGCTAGTGATCGACTAGGGAAGAAGAACGAAAAAACAAAGAAAAAGAAAATATTAAAAATAAATGGTGAAAGACAAAGAAGAAGGAGGAAAATGATTTCTTCCTGAAAAGAGGAAATCATTTTCCTCAAAAGTGAGGGCATTTTGTCCATGGGAAAGAAAATATTTTCCGTGGAAAGTTATTTTCTATGAAACAAATATCGAAAAATCCTGAAAATATTTCTTGAAAGTTATTTTCCATAAAACAAATAGAGTCTTAATCTAAAAAAAAAAATTTATGATCAGAGGACTTTCGACAAGACTCGTCGAATACAATTTTAGAAAGGCATATGCTTATTTTTCGAGGAAAAAAAACCCTACATTCCCTCAAAACTGTAGATTTACAATTTTTGACCCATTTAAACTTTTTTTCCTTTCTTTAATTAATTTAATTGTTGCATTAAGTAATTGTCAACGTGATATATTATGCTCCGTCAATACGACCCAAAAAAAAAAAGACAAGCTCCTAGTGATGTATTTCTTTCAATTTTAAAGTACTTTGAAAAAAAATATTCTTTTAAATATAGTCAACTGAATTAAAACGTAAGGACACGGAATCATCATCATTATTTTTTTTTTGGTCCGAGGAGTCATTAGTTGAATTTATAATGTACTAATGTGGGATGGTGCAGGGTGCATTATCTTTTTGATTTTTTAATATTTGTGTGGAACTGGGAAATGAAAATTAAAAAATAATTTAACCGTGCCGTGCCGTGCCGCGAAGCGCGGAGGTGATCGGTGGAGGAGAGTCGAGGCCCTGAAGATAAGAAGGTCTTCATGTCTCTTTTTTTTTAATTATTAATTATTATTATTATTATTATTATTTGGATTGGGATCTTCTCAAATCAAAACCAAGAAATCTGGTGGATCCAACCGTGCGACGGTGGGGGCCCAGCCAACCCACGAGCGGCCACTGGCTGATTTGCAGCCGTGGGAAGCTTGTGGCCACCAAAATTCCCCCCCCGGCCGCCCCTTTTTTTTGTTGAATTTCCTTTTATTTATTTATTTCATCGCTTTTTAATAAGAAAAAGCTGCAAAAGTAACAATAATCAATGGGGGTTCCCAATTTTGACCATGACCCAGGAACTCATTAAATTTCGATATTTTTTCTAGTGGAGTTGGCTGACTTGTCCATTTTTGGCATTTGTGAGGCGACCATGAATGATGCACCCCGCACCACGTCCACAGTGTGTTGACATTTCTTCCATTCTGATCTCCAGCTCCTTTTGTGTTGCTGTTTTGCAAAGCCAGCGCCTGGAAGTTCAACATCGAGGAGGAGTCTGTTGTGTAGGCATGTATGTGGACACGGTTGGGGTGGATGTGAACCACACGAGTCCCTTTCGTTAGATGTCTCATTGATTAAAATATGTACAAAAGAATTCAGAGATTACATCGAACCATTTAAAGGTTTAGAGATCACATTGCACGTTAGAGTAAAGTTCAGAGATCATATTACACGTTAGAGTAAAGTTCAGGGATCACGTTATATACTGAGTACAAATCATTTGTGTTGTTATCCATTTTAATTTCTTCCGCTTGATCTCAAGCTTTTTTGGCCAATTTGCAAATACTTGCGTGGAAGTTCACATCAAGGGAGTTTGGTGTGTTGTGTGTCTCAACACATAACCGGGGTGGATGTGAACCACGCGAGTCCCTTTTGTTGGATTTCTAATCAGTTAGGTGGCTTTTTTAAGGGCGATATTGATCTTCTCGGCTTTCGATGAATTTAGTCCTTTTGTGTAATTTTTTATGATCCCAGACTTTTAGATGGAAGAGGGTATTGATAGTTTTTTTGGAATTTTTCGCGATTCGTTTGACGTTGATCTAGAGATTTTTTTTAGAGATCTTATCTTTCCGTCCAATGTGCAAACGAAAAATATCGATTTGGATCGTCGCTTCCGCACTACTTTGGCCCGTGTCATTGACGAGAATCAGAGTACTAGAAAATTGGGAAGCAAAAAAGGAGAGCTCAAACCCTCAGGTGGAGGGAGAAGAGGGAGGGAAGGCAGGTGTCGCCGGCCAAGCACCGACAAGGGTGGTTGGGCACTTGCAATAAGAGGAGATCTGTGTCGTGGTTGCAATCACGGCACCAAGGCATGAAGCAATTTGAATTGATGATTCCGAGGACCAATAGATTTTTTCAGCACATCGTTATTAACATGCGGAGTCTCATCATTCAAATGATTATCTTCGTGATCGGACATGCGACAAGCGACACGGTATGGGCTCCCATGAACTTCGGTGCAGAGGCAGCATTTCCGGCATGGGCTTGGACAACCCACGTCGAATCGAACCTCGATTTCCTTAAAGAGAACATTATTATCTTGAACTTATGCATCGATGCATTCTATTTATTTTAAGACACACGTGAAGAGTGTAGAGGAGTCAGGTTCTTGTTATTCGAACTGCTTTGATGATCCTACCGATTATGATTTTGGAGCATGTAATTTAGGTGGAATTAAGAATCGGGTTCATTTTGAATGTGCGAGGAAACTCATCACAATATATTCTCGACAAGGATTGTGATTGGAAAAGCTGTAATTGGCGAGTGTTATCAATAGGAAATGACTACATTTTGGCAAATTGTTTCCTTCATTTATGACAACCGAACCGGGGGTTTAAGTCTAGGTTTGGCTAATTTAGAAAGCAAATCATGAAATAGACTTTAAAGAGTACGAACTATGAAGCATTACCGTTTACTTCTTAAGTGTAGCATTTCATGGCAGATTAGACTATTGCTCTAATGGGATGTTATCAAAGGGTTATGCGACGAGGGAAAATCGTTTACGTCCAGCTAACGACAAAAAAACACACTAATTTAAGAGATTTATTCTTTTTCCTAGGTAAAGTATCATGTTAATAATGGTACTTTGGACCCTAATCACCTTTTGTTGATGGAAAATCGTTTCGATTCTCTCTCACATGCGCGAGAGGGGGGAAGAGAGAGTTTTGCTGTTTTGGAAAGAGTCCAAGACAATTCTCCAAGCGACAGGAGATTTAGAATAGCTGAACGCATCGTTACCAATAGGAGATGTAAGAGACGGTTTGGTTTTGGTGAGTTCATGATTTTCTGTCTGGTGCACCAGTACGGTACCATCTTGTTGAACACATTATGAAGGATCGATTTTATTGCATCCATCTTTTGTTTTATCCTCTAGCATCGAACATGAACTTAGTCTCTTTACTTCGGGCAAAGAGAAAATAAATCTGAACTCTAGGCTATGGAAATCTTTCTACCTTTTAAACACTAATTTATAATGATTATACTCAAAATTCGGCAGATATACACTCTCAGAATTTAAACTTATTAGTTATAATGGATTTTCTTTGTAAAGAGATGGGCCGCCCATGATGGGCTAACCCAGCCCATGTAAGAAAGTAACTGCACTTGGCAGTTATTGTGATGCACCTAAGGGACCGGCGGACCTGTTATACGACTGAACGAACCGGCAGGCTTGAAGTCAAAGATGGCGCATTTAGGCAATTTCCTATATTACCATTTAGGCAGTTTCCTATATTACCATTAAGGCAGTTTCCTATATTACCATTTAAGTAGTTTTCTATATTAGGAAATTAGATGTTATATTTAATTATTCGGTTTCCATTAGTATTAGGAGTCCTATCTCTATATATAAGATGTCCGTCTTGTAATCAAGACACAATATTATTGAATAAAAATTTCGAGTTCTTTGGAGTTGTTCCAAATTTACGCTTTCTCTCTGCGTCAATTGGAAAACGAATTGTTCTTCCGTCGAATTTTTTTGTTCAGTCAATTTTTCTATCGCGTTTCGGCATCAATTGGTATCAAAGCATAGGTTGCATGAATCAATGGCTGAACAGAATCGCGATCGTGGACAGCGGGCTCGTGGTGGCCGGGGGCGTGGAGGCGTTCCTGAAGCAGACGACCAACCGTGTCTAAGAAATCTGCGAGACGTAGAAATTGAAGAACAGAGAAGACGAATCCAGGATTTGGAGCGACAACTTGCGGATGCAAGGTTGAACGTTTAATCCGAAGAAGGAGCGGAATCTGAGGATTCATCCGATGATGAAGAAGAAGACGTAAACCCTTTCGGGGTTCTGAACCAGGGGCGGAATCGAGGAGTACGACCTGGAAATCAACGTTCTTCTCAAAATTTCGGAATGAAGATCGAGATTCCCGAGTTTAATGGTAAAGCTTATCCTGATGAGTTTATTGATTGGTTGCATACGGTAGAACGGATTTTTGATCTTAAAGACCTAACTGAGGGGCAAAAAGTGAAGTTAGTGGCTATTAGGCTGCGAAAACATGCTTTAATTTGGTGGGAACACGTGAAAAAGCAACGCGCTAAAGAGGAGAAGCCGAAGGTGGATCGCTGGGAGAAGATGAAAAAGTTATTGCAAAAAAAAATTTTGCCTACCCATTATAGGCAAGAGGCATTTATTGAGTATCATAACGTCAAGCAAGGTGATAAAACAGTTGAAGAATTTACCGAAGAATTTGATCGTTTGCGGATGCGTTGTGATGTGGCGGAGGAAGACGAGCAGACGATTGCACGGTATTTGGCAGGGCTGCAATATGAGATCTCTGATGTTGTCCAATTACAGCAGTATTGGACGTATTAGGATGTGTGCAGATTAGCCCTAAAGGTGGAGGGGCAGTTTAAAAGAAAGAGCAGTAAGTCCAAGTGGTCTAGCAGCGGTTCTAAGTGGACAAGCAGCAGTTCCAAGTGATCAGATAAAGAGTCCCGAGAGAAAGCAGAGAGTTCTTCGGCCCCAGCAGCAGTTAAGGGCGCTGGATCAAAATCTGCAACAAAAGGAGAGTAGGGTAGTGCAGAATCTAGCAGGGGAGGAGCTGCAGGCAAACGATGTTTTAAGTGTCAAGGATTCGGACATTTTGCTGCTGATTGTCCGAACCGACAGTTTGTGACACTTGTAGATAATCCAACTTTTGATGAAGACCCAACTTATGACGAATCTGATGGCGAGCAAGCAGATGCGGATCCAGATCCGGAGGACATTGTCTATGCCGATTCTGGTGAGTCTTTAGTTGTGCGTCGGGTTTTAAATATTGCTGAGGTAGATGATGAATCGTGGCTCAGGCATAATATCTTTCATACTAAGTGCACTAGTGGGGGAAATGTGTGTAGTATGATAATTGACGGGGGAAGTTGCGAGAATGTAATATCTACTACTATGGTAGAAAAGTTGGGGTTGAAAACTGTCGAACATCCTCAACCATATAAGCTGTCATGGCTTAGGAAGGGGAATGAGGTAAAAGTGAGCAAGAGATGTTTAGTGCAGTTCTCGATTGAGAAGAAATATGTTGATAAAGTGTGGGGTGACGTAGTTTCAATGGATGCTTGTCATATCCTATTAGGAAGACCTTGGCAGTTTGACAGGAAAACACAGCATGACGGATTCAAGAATATATACACCTTCAAGAAGGATGGCCGGACCATTACTCTGGGTTCTTCAGATTTGAGAAAAGAAGCAAAAAGTAATTTGCTTTCCAAATCAGAGTTCCAGGAGGAGGCGGTGAATGCCCTAGAGCTTTTTGCTGTCGTAGTCGTGGAGCAGAATCTTGATAGTCTAGATATTTCAACTCAAGTTCTGCCTATACTTGAGGAGTTTGCTGATGTTGTGCCAGAGGAATTGCCACCTGGATTGCCACCAATGAGGGACATACAGCATTGTATAGATCTCGTTCCAGAAGCTGCTATTCCTAATAAGGCAGGAGCTGTTATTCCTAATAAGGCAGCTTACAGAATGAATCCTAAAGAGATTGATAACGGCAATGAAGGCGAAGCAGATTCGAGGACGAATCTTTCTCTAGCAGGGGAGGATGATGCACCTAGGGGACCGGCGGACCTGTTATACGACTGGACAAACCGGCGAGCTTGAAGTCAAAGATGGCGTATTTAGGCAGTTTCCTATATTACCAATTAGGCAGTTTCTTATATTACCATTTAGACAGTTTCTTATATTACCATTAAGGCAGTTTCCTATATTACTATTTAAGCAGTTTTCTATATTAGGAAATTATATGTTATATTTAATTATTCGATTTCCATTAGTATTAGGAGTCCTATCTCTATATATAAGATGTCCGTCTTGTAATCAAGACACAGTATTATTGAATAAAAATTTCGAGTTTTTTGGAGTTGTTCCAAATTTACGCTTTCTCTCTGCGTCAATTGGAAAACGAATTGTTCTTTCGTCGAATTTTCTTGTTCAGTCAATTTTTCTATCGCGTTTCGGCATCATATTGTCTAGAAACAAAAGGTGAGAACACACGTAGGAATGTGTGTGTGAGTTGTATTTTGATAATCAGAAAACTCATTCTCACTAAAGAAGAAAGAAGAAGGGGCTTTGTTCAATAATCCAAGGACTGTTCTCTCTCTCGAGGCTGCGATAAGTGCATTTAATCTGTGAGAAAGATGTATGTTCGTTTTCGTGATATGCTTCGAACGATCGGTGATTCAAGTATAGAATGAGCACGTTTTTCCGCAATTTTTATATTATATTCAGGAATTCGTTTCCTTCATTGGTATCAGAGCATGTGTTCTTGTTTTCTGATCTTTTGATATGTTTGTAAAACGAATTTTTTGGCCGGAATTCGTGAAACAGCGCCGACGAACGCTCGGGTACAAAAAACCGACACCCGGCCGTACTGTTCGAAGTGGTTTCTCGTTTTCCATGCATCAAAATTTATTTTTTGAAAGTGTAGGATTGTAGTACTCGTCGAAATGAGAATTTTGATGGGTGGCACGCCGCCGGGAGGAGCCACACGCGCCCACATGCGCTGCCGCAAGTGGCGGTCTCGCCGCCGCGTGCGTGGCGGTTCCTCCCTGCGCGCATGCACCGCACACGCCATGAGGGCGTGTGTGGCGTGGCTGACGTCACGCTGACGTCAGCCATGCGGTTCCCCAACCGGGTTTTGGGGACCCGACCTGGCCCGAAAGCCCGACCCGTGACCCGTTGACTTGACCCGGTCATCCGTTGACTGTTGACCGACATTGACCACCGTTGACCGGCGAAAAAAAAAAAAAACTGAAGGCGGGGCAGAATGTGTTTCTTGCACGTATCATGTTTTATTAATAATAGTCATTCGATTTTTTTTTCTGCATTTGTTGCAGGAAACATGATAAGAAGATATCGAACCCTTATTATCCATAGAACGGCGGCTCAAAAGGAGAAGCTTGAGAAATTAAGAATCAAGCTGGCTCTTTACCGGTGGGATGTTGATGATGACATGATAACACACATCATCAAGGTCAACCAAATGATACAAGATATCATTTGGAACGGTTTCCTAATGCCAGAGTATATGATGGTCGGAGCCCTAAAATGCACCACTCCTGATGAGTTGGGAAGAATGATTGATAGGGTATGGGACACCTTAGAAGGTCCGAGCTATAAGATGATTGTAGAGCAATTCATGATAGAGTACATACGGGTCGGGGCAAGAAGGACGTCAACCCTTGCATTGTATCGGTCTCGACGCAATACATTACCCGAATCTAGGGGTTTTCGGGGTGCCTCCATTTGGATGCCAAAGGAAATAAAATTTCCTAAGGTTTTTCATGAGTTATTTTCAGTTTATAGAAAAAGGATCATCACCTGATTGTGTTTATTTTTTTTGTAAACTCTTATGGATATGTTCGCTATAGGTTGGTGTTAGATATCTTGGGAGGATAGTTCTATGTTGGTGTTTATGTTTATTTCCTTTGATGGATTCATTCCTTATGTACATAGTGTTAGGTAAATGAATGTTGATTGATGTTCATGTTGTGAATAGTTTATAGTACTATTCTGTTTTGATATTTATCTTATTAGTATCATATGGAGTTGAGTGGGGGTTCTAAAAGTTTTAGTAACTTTAAAGAGCATAATTTTACCTTAATGATTACATTAACGGTAATTTCACATTAGGATTTTTTGATGATGATTGGGAACATAGTGAACTTTCGAATCTAAAGCCTATGTGAAATTATTCGTTAATATAATCGATTTGTGTAAAATTAATGCATAAATAAGTGGCATTAACAATTCGTGCTTGTCTGTCTGATATGTTCAGATTCAATGGCTTCAGCATCAAAGAATATAGTTGCTGAACTGAACAAATGAGAGAAGCTTAACGGTGATAACTATGAAATTTGGCATATGAAAATCCAATATGTGCTGGAAGAGCAAGAGGCTCTTGAAGCTCTTAACCTGGTTATGGAAGAGCCTGAAGACGAAAACACTGCACAACATAAGAGAGATAAGGATGCATTTGCTGTATGGAAAAGGAAGAACTCCCTTGCTTGCATCACGTTGCTGAGTAGCATGGAAAATGATGTCATGCGAGAGTTTAGGCGTTTTGAAAATGCTAAGGAAATGTGGGGAGCATTGGCAGCAAGGTTTGGTCATACATCTGTAACCAAACTTAGACAGTTCACTATAAGATTTGACTCATATAAGAAGCCAGATGGTCAGTCCATGAAACAACATTTAAGAAAAATGTCAAACATGATTAATGAACTGAAGAATGTTGGCCATGTTCTAACTGATGAACAGCAAGTGCAAGCAGTGATTCGTTCTTTGCCTCAAAGTTGGGAGCATATGAAATTGCACCTAACTCACAATGAGAATATCAAAACCTTTGAGGATGCAGTGTGCCACTTAGAGCTAGAGGAGGACCGTCTCCTGGGGGATAAACCGGTAATTGACATTTACTATGTAGGTTCTAGCTCACAAGGGCCTTCGAGCTCTAAGCGCAAGCGTCCTGATTCGTTCAGAAAGTGGAGAGGTAAGAGAGCGAGTTCTTCGGGAAAGAAACCAAGAGATGAACAACACCAAAGAGGAAAGCGTCCTCATGAGAAGAAGATGTCAAGAGTGAAGTGCTACAACTGTAGCAAGAAAGGCCACTTTACTCGCAATTGTCGTGAGCCAAAGAAGGTTAACTCATCTTGTACTATTTAGAACTTTGTTTATGTATCAAGTTCTATATTTCTAACTGAATCAAATCCTTTGTGGACTGTAGATTCAGGAGTAACAGACCATGTAGCGAAGGCTAGAGAAGCCTTCGTAGAATTCCGACGAGTTCCAACGGGAACTAAATGGATTTATGTAGGGAACAACTCCAGAGCTGAGGTTAAAGGAATTGGCACTTGCCAGTTGATGATGCGTGGTGGACGCACTTTGTTCCTACATGACGTACTATATGCTCCGGAGATTTGTCGGAATTTGGTATATGTTTTAATGTTGATTCAACTTGGTTTTAATTTGAACTTCCATAATAATGGTGTAGACTTGTATTTAGGTACGAGTTATTATGGTTGTGGTTATTTTCTAGATGATTTTATTGTACTGGATGTTGATTCTGTAAATGTCAATGTTTGTTATTCCCACTTCACGTCTTCTACTTCGTGTGATAGTGATGTGAACATATGGTATGCTAGGCTTGGCCATATAGGCCAACAATGAATGAATAGATTAGCCAAAGAAGGCTTAATGGGCAATATTAAAAAAGTCGATTTGCCCACTTGTGAACACTGCCTAGCTGGGAAAACAACAATGAAACCATTTGGAAAAGGAACAAAAGCTGAATTTCCTTTGCAGTTAATCCATTCTGACATTTGTAGTCCAATGAATGTGAGGGCTAGACATGGGGCTGTTTATTTTATCACATTTATTGATGATTATACTCGATTCGGATATGTCTATTTGATTTCTCATAAATCTGAGGCTTTTAGTTGCTTCAAGATATTTATGAACTTGGTGGAAAATCAATTAGATAAGAAAATAAAAGCATTGAGATCCGATCGAGGTCGAGAATATCTATCTGATGAGTTCAGAAATTTGTGTGATGAAAAGGGAATAGAAAGACAGTTGCCCATTCCCTATACTCCTTAACAAAATGGTGTTGCGGAAAGGAGAAACAGAATCCTACTAGAAATGGTTAGGTCCATGATAGCGCAGGCTAACTTACCTATCACCTTTTGGGGCGACGCTTTATTAACTGCTGCCTATATACTTAACCGTGTGCCTTCTAAATCAGTTACTTCCACTCCGTATGAGTTATGGATGGGTAGAAAACCTGATTTAAATTTTCTTAAACCTTGGGATTGTGCTGCCTATACTCACGAGCCCTCTCATAAATATGGAAAACTGGGTCCCAGAGGTAAGAAGAGTATTTTCATAAGATACTCAGAGCACTTAAAAGGGTATGTGTTTATAGGTGAGCAAGAAAGTGGGAGTATTACTGAATTTGAATCACGAGATGTCATATTCTTAGAGAATGAGTTTCCTAAGAAGGGCGAAATAGGTGAGGACTACTCATTTTTTGAAACCTTGGATCATGATAATGAAATTGATGAAAATCGTCCAAATGGGAGCAATGTGAGAAATGAGGAATTAAATTCGACTCAATCTCAATTGCAACCGGTTGATGAAATAATACCGTCATTATCTAATCCAAGTGGGAGCGTAATGGAGAATAATGCACCACGTGTACTATCTCCCGTACGGCAAACAAGTTGCAAAAGTGTTCTCCGACGACGTTTTGACATTGAAGGGGAAACTTTTATGATCGCTCCATAAGATGAAGATAAGCCAAGGAATTTAAATGAGGCTCTAAGTTGCCCTAATAAGGATAAATGGATGAATGTAATGGAAGAAGAGATGGAGTCAATGAAGTCAAATCATGTTTGGGAACTAGTTGACCTTCCTAAAGGACGCAAAGCTATTGGGAACAAATGGGTTCTCAAAATAAAGCGAAAAGCTGATGGCTCGATAGAAAGATATAAGGCTCGCCTCGTGGCGAGAGGGTATAATCAACAGGAATTAATTGATTATGAGGAAACTTTTTCTCCTGTAGTAAGATTTACCTCAATTCGCCTTATTCTGGCAATAGTAGCAAGTATGGATCTTGAATTACATCAAATGAATGTAAAGACTGCCTTTCTAAATGGAGAATTAGAAGAAGAAATTTACATGGAGCAACCCGTTGGCTTCATTGTGAAAGGCCAAGAACAAAAAGTATGTCGACTTTTGAGATTGATATATGGCCTTAAGCAGTCTTCAAGACAATGGTATACGCGTTTTCATAATGTTGACACCTAAATTTTAGCACATCATTTAGTGGTTAATTGCATAGAAAATTAGGGATTAAATTTTAACCCCTAAACAAAAATATTAAAATTGCATAACATATAGTTTAGGTTCATTTAGATTAATTACATTCCGCATCGGATCAGCGGTGACAAGCGAGCTTAAAATTCATTACGTGAATCGAGCTCGGGCATCGAACGAGACTCGGTTCACTCGAAAAGCATGGGCCGAAAATCACACGCAAAAGGGCTTGGTTGTTTTAATTTGAGTTTAAATTAGCCCATTATGCTTAATTAAAGAAAAGCTCAAATTAATTCAGCCCATTTAGAATTAAATTAAAGCCTAAACCTAAGCCCGTTAGGACTAAAAAGCCCGGCTAATTGACCTAGGTTTACACTATAAATATATGTTTATGTCTCATAATCAAGGGGGAGCTTTCAGAATTTCAGAAATCAGATTTTTAGAGAGACACACGTGAGCGAGAGAAAGAGTAAGAGAGAAAAGGTTTCTATTCTTCCCGCAAGTTCTCGGCAACACCCACAGTACAGGAGGAAGAAGACGCTCGCGACATAGTGGACTAGTCATCCACACTTCACTTCAACAATTTTTGCAATTTTTGCCCAAATCTTAACTTCTTCGTGAGCCCAATATAGATTGTTGAAGAGAAGAAGACAAAAGGGGAGGCTGATTCTTCATCAATATTTTTTTCCTCTTTCTTCTTGCACCCCTATTGAATTTCACGTGCAGAGGACAGAGGAGAAGAAGACCCACGTGGGAAACAAAGAAAAGAGAAAAAATTTTTGCCGTGCTTGACGTTCGAAGACGCGCTAAGGGAATTCATGACTTCCATTCATGAAGTCAGTGTTCAAGCAATAAATTCTTGTGGTCAACGAAGGACACACACAAAGGAGCTTTGATAGACGGTGAGCTTAGCTGCCTGCGTGCACATCACAGCAGTTCTCGTTCGTTGCTATGCTTGTTGTCCGCGTGCACATCGTAGTGCTTTCCCGCCAAAATCCTTCGAAGTTGCTGCCATCCTTGACGTTCGTCGCCCTTCCGTGGTGAGTTGCTGCTGTTCCGTGACTTCCGAAGACCGCTCGTCGCTGCTATCGTCTACCACCGCGTCGCCGCTCTCGACGCCGCCGCTCCCGACGCCGCGCCGCCGCTCCCGACGTCGCCATTCCCGACGCCGCGCCGCCGCTCCCGACACATCGCCGGTCATCCGATCCGCAATCCCGATCCGCTGCAAATTCAAATTTAGAAAGAAATCTGCAAATCAGGTAAATATCTCATCCGAATCAATTTGGATATTTTATTGCCTATTCCATGATTATCTTATCTAATTTTGCATATTTGAATAATAGGCATTATTCCAATTAGGATTTTATTTCTTTTTTTTTGAAATCTTGGATATCTATTACTTTTCAAACTTGGATAAATTTAGAATTTTCAAAATCTTTTGAATATATCCAAGATATTTAAGATATCGAGAATTTTTCAAGATGTGATCGATTAGGAAAATTTCCTAATCCGCAACCGCACACGTGGAAATAAATCTATCTATCAGGCTTTAGATAGAATTATTTCCATAGCGGGTATTTTGAATTTTAAGATCGATCTGTCAGGTTTCAGATCGAAACTTAATTCGAAAGATTTAGCGATTATTTTTTTTACTTGATTTTAATTTCGAATTTTGATTTAAAAAAAAAACCAAAGGATTACTCTAGGATAGGTTAATTTCTTTAGTTTAAAATTGCGTGTTTAGATAATTGGCATTTTTAATTCCGAATTTCATTAATAAAATACAATAAAATAATATGCCCGTCATTAGAAATAGGTCACGTCGTCGCATGACATATAATTTGCATGTTATGTTGCATTAATCGCATGTCAATTTTTGCACGTCATTACATATAGGTTAGCTTTCATTTAAATAAGTGAAAATAAAAAATTCTGCACCTTTAAACTCTAAGTCAGGATTTATCAAAATTGCCAAATTGAGTATTTTTCTTAAAATTGGTACCGAAAGGGCGTTAGGGAATCTAGCGTAACCAAGTCCCCGAATTCATAATTTTTGGTTCGTAGAAATAAAATAGTACTCCCGCTATTTTATTTAGGTTTCTAATCAACCTACCTTAAATGATTAGTGGCGACTCCTATTGAAAATATTTGCATGCTCATAATTGGACATAAGTTGCGATTTGGTAGAGTTTGGGAGAACTCGAGCTAGGTTAGTTAATTTAATTGATCTAGTAATCCATTAGCCTAAGATCGAAAATCTGATTTTTAGGTCGCGACACATAATGCCATAGTGGCTTATGATTTTACAATGATTGATGAAGATCATTGCGTATATGTCAAAGGATCCAAATATCAATTTGTGATATTATCATTATATGTTAATGATATACTGATTGCTGGAAGCAATATGGAGTTGGTTAATACTGTTAAGAATTGGTTATCGTCCAGTTTTGAGATGAAAGATATGGGTGAAGCTGCATATATTCTTGGAGTTAAGATTTCAAGAGATCGTTTCAAGAGATTATTGTCTCTTTCACAAGAGACTTATATCAACAAGGTTCTTGAACGATTTTGTATGCATGATTGTAAACCCATGGATACTCCTATTGCAAAAGATGAAGGATTGAGCCGTAGGTTATGTCCTAAGACTTCACAAGAGAAGGAACAAATGAAACGTGTTCCTTATGCTAGTGCTATTGGGAGTTTGATGTACGCTATGATGTGTACAAGACCTGACATATGTTTTGCAGTTGGGATGGTAAGAGATACCAATCCATTCCAGGTCAAGCACATTGGAAAGTCGTTAAAAGAATCATGAGGTATCTAAAGGGTACTGCTGATTATTCTCTGAGTTATCAAGGAAAGGATCTGCGACTTGAAGGCTACTCAGATGCTGACTGGGGAGGAGATTTAGACGAAAGGAAATCTATCTCAGGATTTGCATTCTTACTGAATAATGGCGTCATATCTTGGAGCAGTAAGAAACAAACATGTATAGAATTATCCACCATGGAAGCCGAGTTCGTGGCATTGTCAGCAGCAGTACAAGAAGGAGTTTGGCTTAAGAGATTTTTGGATCATTTAGGTGTTATTGAGCATGCTGCAAGCTCATTGTTAGTCAATTGTGATAGCCAAGCAGCAATAGCATACACAAAGGATCCGAAATATCATGGCAAGACCAAACATATAGATACCAAGTACAATTTTGTTAAAGATATGGTAGCACGAAAAGATGCGAACTTGTAGTACATATCTATGCATAGAATAATAGCAGATCCTATGACGAAGCCAATTCCTAGAGATGTTTTCATTGGTCATGTAAAATCTCTAGGACTGCGTAGATGTTAATGTACTAAATAATGTATTTTTTCTGAATGTTCACATTTAAATGAAATTATTATTTCATTGTTAATGCCTGTGAATTTGTTCTTGATATTTATGCATCTTAATACTTAATATATTATGTCAAGTAAGTATGTCGGACAGATAAGATTAACTCACTCACACGAGTAATCGCCTCTATTTGCTATGTGATAAGTAGAGATGAGACAATTTTTAGACTTATTATCTAGGTGATAATCGAGAGCTCAAGCTTAAAATATAAATATCGCCTTAGTTAAGTGCTAAGATGAGGACATAATATTTAATTTGTCCGAAAGTAAAATAATTTACATATTTTGCTTTATCTGTCTTTGATGCCAGATATGAGTTCTAACGGATTCTTTAGAAGAGTAAATACGTGAACTCAAGTTTGGACATTGAGTATGTCTAAACTATCATCTGTACGGTATTGCATAAAAGGACATACGCTCCATAGAAAAGGAGTTAATACCATAATACGTATTTCATACTACGTATGCATGAGACGACCGATAAGAGTGGCAAAAGTTTTAATCTCAACTTTATGCCGTGTGAGACTCTTGAGGAGATGAGTTCCTCATTTAGTGCCCTCACGACTTTGACTTATTCTCAAAGTTTTTATTCAGTATTCGCTATCTTAGAATGTTGCCAATGGTCATGAACGATTCGATCTAATGGAGCATTTCTAGAAAAACGTGCTGGACTGAAATAGAGAGGTTTAAGGAAAGAGGAAGATCAATTTATTTATGATGTCACATCTTATTTTTGTATTCACAGGTCGACCAATTATGATTTTGAGTAAATCATAGTTGTGAATACAATATATGAGATACTAAAAGAGATCAAAGGGGATATAAATGTGACTGATTGATCTAGGGGACTGCATACTATGTCTACTCGAAAAACGTTGTACCCAATTTTGAGCTGCTATGTATTCCTAACAGATGCATCGCAACGAGCTCTCGAAGTATGCTGGTCGCACGGATTATTTGCTAGTATGAATATATTGCAAAGAAGAGAGAGAGTTAATATTTAGCCCACCATGTGCGAGTGAGAGATGATGGATTTTCTTTGTAAAGAGATGGGCCGCCCATGATGGGCTAACCCAGCCCATGTAAGAAAGTAACTGCACTTGGCAGTTATTGTCTAAAAACAAAAGGTGTGAACACACGTAAGAATGTGTGTGTGAGTTGTATTTTGATAATTAGAAAACTCATTCTCACTAAAGAAGAAAGAAGAAGGGGCTTTGTTCAATAATCCAAGGACTGTTCTCTCTCTCGAGGCTGCGATAAGTGCATTTAATCTGTGACAAAGAGGTATGTTCGTTTTCATGATATGCTTCGAACGATCGGTGATTCAAGTATAGAATGGGCACGTTTTTTCGCAATTTTTGTATTATATTCAGGAATTCGTTTTCTTCAAGTTATACATTAGATATTGTGTTACCTTTCATCTGCAGAATGATTGGAGACAAGTTGGTGATGTTTTTCCTGTCACGTGGATGAACATTGAGCTAAAGCACTCCTTAGGCAGTCCACTACATCAGTCATTGAGGGTCAGTTTCCAGCTTCTATCTGAACACAATCCACAGCGAGGTACGCCATATATTCCACTGCCATCATCTTGGAAGTGGCCGGAATTGGCATGTTTAGGTCCAGAGTCTTGCCAATTTCTTCCTCGACAATGCGTGGAACTACGACCTCCGTGATTTGACTTAACGGGCCATCTTCATCCCTTTAGAATGCTTTGCATCCAGATAACAATTCAAGCAACACAATGCCATAGCCATACACATCGCTCTTAGTCGTTAGTCTATGGCTCAAGAAGTATTCTGGAGCTATATAACCTGTGGTGCCGGCAACAGGATCCGAAAAGTCTGATACTTCATCCTCAGGAAGAATTCTGGAGAGTCCAAAATCCAAAACTTTAGCAGTCCACTTTGTAGGGTTCATCAACAAAAATAACGCAGCGAAATATAGAACCCTAGACATGATCCATATGTATATTGAAATCGAAAGGAATTTCAAAACGCATCTTTTGCAGATCGAGAATAAATCGACAACTGATTGTGTTTGAATTAGCGCTCCAAGTGTTGCGCCTCTATCGGTATCCACACACACGAACAGAATTCTCCAACGATCCACGTGCTAGCGAAAGATCTTGAAATTCCTTTTTCTCGAACGCCTTTTTATTTTCGATTCTCTGTCGAAAAAAAAAACCTAAACAGAGAATGATTCTCTATCTATTTATACAACCTCATTATCCAGTGGAATTAAAAGAAGTGGGCCGGGCGATTTGGGCCCACATTTAATCGTTATCTCATAACGCGCATGACCGCATAGATAATTTAAATAAGAGAATAAATTAAAATATACTTCTTAAGTAGATCAAGGCGTATAGAAAATATTAAGTCCGTTCGTTATTATGTGCAACCCTGTAGGTTCACTAAACATTAGCAGTGTGCTCAAAACCCTTTTGACCCACAAGTCATAAGCGGTCTCTAACAAGACATTATGACTATCTAAGTATAGTGAAGGTCGATTTTTCCGACACAACCTAATCCACAACTAATATTAGAGTATCAACATTGATTAATTCCTAGGGCAGACCACTAACAATCTCCCACTTGCACTAGAACCAATCATATAAACTAAGTCCCTTTGTCACTTGATTTCCGAATTAAGCATAAGGCAGAACAAGTGTCATCCTTATATAGCTTAAACTCATTTTCCCGATACCGCAGTTAGACAGTCAAAACAAGTAGTTGACTTTTCAACTCACTTGAGCATGGCCATGCATTTCACAGTCTCAACTCTACGGGAGGCCAGGAAATCATACCCTCGTTATATGAGAGGAACAAATCCCATCTTGTCTACTCACATCACTCAGCACGATTTATGACATGCCCAGCCATTACCTTTATAATCACATGTTACGGCTAACGTTTGGCAATGTTAAACCATGCCAATCCACATCTAGCAAACCATGGCAGACTCAGGTCAAAGGACTATACTCAATAGTTGTGATGAGAAATACTGATAACATTATATAACAATCCTACAGTATTCTCATAGTGGGTCCATCCAATACAATGTTCTCTAACATGTATTTCATGTTATCAACTTTATATCTTTATATTCATGACCCGTGAAACTTGGTCATCAGTTGACTCACATGCTTGTCTCAAACACCATTTGCTTCCCAATGCACAATGGCAATTGACTAGGGACATTTAGAATATTAATATCCACTCTATTAATAGAGTTTTACGATCAAATCACATATTTGATTATCTATTAAGGAAATTCAATATTTAGGGGATAAAGATTTCACATTCAATTATATACTAAAATTAAATTGAAATCAAATATAATATATATTTTATCAATGAACAATGAAAATGTATATCACATATACTCCCACTCACATCAAGACCAATCACTAATGTATCTAAGGCCTAAAGCGTTACAATGACGCTCATGCTTAGATTGTGGAAGAGCTTTTGTTAACGGATTAGTTGTATTCAAGTCCGTTGCAACTTTGCATATCTTGACCTCACCTCTTTCAATAAATTCTCGAATAAGATGATACTTCCTGAGTATGTGTTTGGTCTTCTGGTGAGACCTAGGCTCTTTAGCCAAAGCTATGGCCCCATTGCTGTCACAATAGAGGTCTGTTGAATTTGAACTTGTGGAACTGATTCCCAGTTCTTCTATGAACTTTCAAATCCAAACAGCTTCCTTTGATGCTTCTGAAGCAGCAATATACTCAGCTTCTGTCGTAGAATCTGCAATAGTGTCATGCTTGGAACTCTTCTAGCACACCACTCCACCATTCACGCAAAAAACAAAACCTGACTGCGATCGAAGATCGTCTTTGTCGGTTTGGAAACTAGCATTAGTGTAACCACTTACAGTGATCTGTTCCTCACCTCCATAGACTAAGAATAAATCCTTAGTTCTTCTCAAGTACTTAAGGATATTTTTGACAGCAATCCAATGAGGTTCCCCTGGATCTGATTGGTATCTACTTGTCATGCTCAATGCATAAGCAACATTAGGACGAGTGCATAACATAGCATACATGATGGATCCTATAGTTGATGCATAATGAATCCTACTCATGCGCTCTCACTCATCTTGTGTTGAAGGACACTGAGTCTTGCTAAGACTTATGCCATGTGTCATTGGGAGAAAACCTTTCTTGGAGTCTTGCATATTAAACCTATTGATGACTTTGTCAACATATGTATTTTGACTCAGTCCAATAAGTCTCTTAGATTTATCTCTATAGATCCTGATCCCCAAGATATAGTTTGCTTCTCCCATGTCCTTCATGGAGAAAAATTTTCCTAACGATGTCTTAACTGACTGAAGCATAGGAATGCCATTTCCAATGAGTAGTATGTCATCCGCATACAACACTAGAAACACAATTGCACTCCCACTAGACTTCTTGTATACACAAGCTTCTTCTTTGTTTCTAATAAAGTCAAACTCTTTGACAGTTTCATCGAAACGAATATTCCAGCTCCGTGATGCCTGCTTCAATCCATAAATAGAACGTTGAAGCTTGCATATCTTTTCAGTGTTATCTAGTGATGTAAAGCCTTCAGGTTGTGTCATATACACATCCTCTTCTAGTTTTCCGTTAAGGAAAGCTGTCTTTACATCCATTTGCCATATCTCATAGTCATAATATGCAACAAACGCTTAGATAATCCGAATGGACTTAAGCATGGCCACTGGTGAAAAGGTCTCGTCATAGTCAATACCATGAGTTTGTTTGAAACCTTTAGCTACTAGCCGTGCTTTATATATATGAACATTTCCATTCATATCAGTTTTCTTCTTGAAAACCCACTTGCACCCTATAGGTTTGACACCTTCAGGTGGATCAATCAAAGTCCAAACTTTATTTTGATACATTGAGTCCATTTTCGGATTTCATGGCCTGAAGCCATTTATCGGAGTCTGGGCCCATCATAGCTTCTGTATAGGTCGTAGGTTCGTTATTTTCTATTAACAATAGATGACGATGTTCTGTTACGTGAAAACCATATCTCATAGGCTCACGATGTGTTCTTTCAGACCTACGAACTATATGTGCCATTGGAGTAGACTCTACAACTCTTTGTAGATCTAATTGAGGTTCCTCATGAATTGGAACACCCTCTTATGGCACTATAACTTCTTCGAGGTTTACCTTACTCCAACTGGTTCCTTTAGTAAGAAACTCTTTCTCTAAAAAGACACCATTTCGAGCAACAAACACTTTGTTCTCTGATGGATTGTAAAAGTAATATCCTTTTGTTTCTTTAGAATATCCTAGAAAGAAGCATTTATTAGATTTGGATCCAAGCTTATCAGAAAATAAACGTTTTACATAAGCTTCACAACCCCAAATCTTTAGAAAAGACATACTATGAACTTTTCCTGTCCACATCTCATATGGTGTCTTCTCTACAGCTTTTGATGGACTTCTATTTAGTGTAAACGCAGCTGTCTCGAGTACATATCCCCAGAAAGATAATGGAAGATCTGAATGACTCATCATTGATCGAACTATGTCTAACAAAGTCCGATTTCTCCTCTCAGAGACACCATTCCATTGTGGTGTTCCAGGAGGAGAGAGCTGTGAAATAATTCCACACTCTTTAAGATGGTCATTGAACTCTTGGCTTAAATATTCTCCTCCTCGATCAGATCGAAGAGCCTTGATATTTATGCCAAGTTGATTCTGTACTTCATTCTGAAATTCCTTGAACTTTTCAAAGGAGTTGGACTTATGCTTCATCAGGTAAACATATCCATATCTACTGAAATCATCAGTAAATGTAATGAAGTACTAATAACCTCCTATGGTTGTAGAACTTAGTGGTCTACACACATCAGTATGTATAAGGGCTAATAATTCTTTTGTCCTCTCACTTTGATTAGTAAAAGGAGCTTTTGTCATTTTTTCAACTAAACAAGATTCGCATGTATCAAATGATTCAAAATCAAATGAATTTAATAGTCCATCGCTATGAAGCTTGTGAATTCGTTTCTCGTTTATGTGGCCTAATCGACAATGCCATAGGTAGGTTGGATTCAAATCATTAGATTTAAACCTTTTTGTATTTATATTATAGATTGACACATCAAGATTTAGAACATATATCCCATCCACAATATGAGCGCTACCATAAAATAATCCATTAAGATAAAATGAACAACTATTGTTCTTTATATCAAAATAGAAACTTTCCTTGTCCAAACAAGAAATGGAAATAATATTCCTGCGTATAGCAGGTACATAGTAGCAATTATTCAGTTCTAAAATCATGCCAGAAGGTAAAGCAACATCATATGTTCCTACGGCTAATGCAGCAACTCTTGCTCTATTTCCAACTCGTAGTTCCACTTTACCTTTTGCAAGTGTTCTACTTCGTTTTAGTCCATGCACATCCATACAAATGTGAGTACCACAACCGGTATCCAATACCCATGAAGTAGAACTAGTAGTAACATTTACTTCTATAACATAAATACCTTAATCGGAAGTCTCACTTCCCTTTTTCTTCAGATCCTCCAAATATTTCTTGCAATTCCTTTTCCAATGTCCATTCTCACCACAATGGAAGCATACGGCATCAGCAGTTGGACCTGGTTTGGTCTTGGATTTGGGTTTAGGCTTAGTGCCCTTGCCCTTGCCCTTGACCTTGACCTTGACCTTACCTGGCTTCTTAAAGCCTTTCCCTTTTTGAACCATGAGAACATTAGAGATAGCGTCCTTCTTGATATTCTGCTAAGCAGTTTTGAGTATCCCATGCAGTTCAGTCAAAGACTTATTCAGATTATGCATGTTATAGTTCATAACAAACGTGTCATAATCTTGAGGCAATTATTGCAGAATAATGTCAGTAGCAAACTCTTGGCTAATGGGAGAGCCTAGTCGTTCCAGGTTTTCAATATAACCTATCATCTTTATGACATGTGGGCTAACTGAGCTCCCACTTGCTAGCTTGCACTCAATTAAGGTCTTTACCGTTTGGTACCTTTCACTGCGTGCCTGCTCTTGAAACAAAATTTTCAGGTTCATGATCATATCATAGGCATCCACGTTCTCAAACTGTTTCTGAAGGTCTGAGTTCATGGTAGCCAACATTAGACATGATGCATCCAATGCATCATCTTTATGTTTCTGATAAGCATTTCTTTCAGCATGGGGAGCATTGGAAGGAGGTGCCTTATGAGGGAGTGGTTTCTTCAGGACGTAATCCCTTTTCTCCTGCTTGAGAACAATTCTCAAGCTTCTATACCAATCCAAAAAGTTTGAACCATTCAATTTGTCTTTCTCAAGGACAGATCACAGAGAAAAGTGTGATGCAGAGCTATTTGCCATTATCTACAACAAATATGCAAAGTGAATTGTTCATTAATATTATTTATAATAAACTCCCACTATACTTTTATAACATGTGTCCCAATAAGTATAGTGAACCAAGATCCATATTTTACCAAGACTCGAGTAAACTTTGGCTTACCGCTCAAGATTAAGTTATTTAGGTAGACAACTTTTTGTCAATTGTATCGAATACAACTCTTGGTTGTTGGGGTTGACATCTCATATTTTATCCCCAAACACTATGCCTCAAGGCCCAAAACCGTTTTGATAGCCTCGTTAAGTAAACCGATCTTGACTTATGGATAATCATTATCCATCCTATTTTACTCAAATAGTTAAAGACACCCTGCTTTGGCATACCCATCTATTGACGATTCAAGTCTTAATAGGTGTACGATTGGAAAGGCATCATATTATTACTTAATTTTATTAGGGACTCTTAATGTTTATGAATGTATACATGTGATAAACATAAACGAAACATTACTTATAATAATAAAGGTACATCAATCATACGGGAACGAGCAATTCCATGCAGGGGTCAAGGGGGCTGTGCCCCCTTGCGGGGTCGAGGGGCAGTGCCCCTCGCGAGGTCAAGGGGTAGAGCCCCTTGCGGTGGTCTTGCTAACCGGTCAGCGAGTGGGGTTCGAAGGGACAGCGCCCTTCGCGGGGGCTCGGGGGCAGCGCCCCCGAAAGCTAGACAGAACTCTCAATTCTGTTTTCTAGGAGAGCCCCGAAAACATAAACAGAATTCTCAATTCTGTATTCCGACTAAGCGCCTCGGGCATGTCGCTGCCCTTTCGGCCGAGCACCTCGACGCACCGGCTGACTTGGCGCGCCGCCGTCCCCGCCCGCCGTCTCAGCCTTAGGCAATGAACCCAGGTGCAACACCGCCTCCACCTCGGGCAATGAACCCAAGCGCGACGCCGCCTCCACCTCGGGCAACGAGCCCAGGCGCGACGCCGCCTCCGCCTCGGGCAACAGTCCCAAGTGCGACGCCAGCCCCGCCTCGAGCAACAGCCCAGGCACGATCGAAACATGATCAACCTATCCTTGCTTCGTTCCTTCTCAATTGATCATATCAATTCATATTTCAAATTCATCTAACCCTAATTTAAATTCTTCAGGCATACATCATATGTATCAACAATTAGGGTTTCCGATTTAACTTCAATATATCACAAGTAGCTCTGATACCACTGTAGGGTTCATCAACAAAAATAACGCAGCGGAATATAGAACCTTAGACATGATCCATGTGTATATTGAAATCGAAAGGGAATTTCGAAACGCACATTTTGCAGATCGAGAATAATCGACAACTGATTGTGTCTGAATTAGTGCCTCAAGTGTTGCGCCTCTACCGGTATCCGCACACATGAACGGAATTCTCCAACGATCCACGTATTAGCGAAAGATCTTGAAGTTCCTTTTTCTCGAACGCCTTTTTATTTTCGATACTCTGTCGAAAAAAAAAACCTTAAACAGGGAACGATTCTCTATCTATTTATACAACCTCATTATCCAGCGGAATTAAAGGAAGTGGGCCGGGCGATTTGGGCCAACATTTAATCGTTATCTCATAACGCGCATGACCGCATAGATAATTTAAATAAGAGAATAAATTAAAATCTACTTCTTAAGTAGATTAAGGCGCATAAAAAATATTAAGTCCGTTCGTTATTGTGTGCGACCCTGTAGGTTCACTAAACATTAGCAGTGTGCTCAAAACCCTTTTGACCCACAAGTCATAAGCGGTCTCTAGCAAGATATTATGACTACCTAAGTATAGTGAATGTTGATTTTTCCGACACAATCTAATCCACAACTAATATTAGAGTATCAACATTGATTGATTCCTAGGGCAGACCACTAACACACTTTTCATCTAGCAAGATGGTTGATGACTTGACATCTCGGTGTACTACTCGAGGACCTGCAAATTCATGCAAGTACTCAATTTCCCTAGCAACATCCAGTGCCACCTTGAGCCGCGCATTCCATGACATCAAAGTCGAGCTTCCGATAGTGTGAAGGTGGTAGTATAGTGAGCTATTGTTCATGTACTCATAGACTAGGGCGCACTCCCTACATCTTTCATGAAATCCCAACAACCGAATAAGATTCTTATGATTGACATGACGAAGAGTTTTGATCTCGGTGATGAATTCGACGCCTTCGAAGGCTTTTCTGGTTGCATATGTCCACTTGATGGCCACTTCCCGCCCATCATCCAATATCCCACGATACACTGTACCGGCACTACCTACTCCAATCTTATAATCATCTGAGAAATTATTAGTTGCACGAACCGGCTCTGCCTTTGAAAATTTTTTGAATACATGAGAATCAAAATCTATCACAAGCAATCCAGCAAAATGAAGTAATGAGATATAAAGCCATCGAAATGACAAAGATATACCGAATATTCCTCCAACAGCAGATCACTGTCAGAATCTGCTTCACCATTGTTATAACTATATCCCTTGCGTATTCAGAAGCATAAAAACTGGGAAAGCTTATGTGGGTAAGCCATAATACATTTAAAGTCTGACAGAGCACCTCTGCAATTAATTCTACAGTTTCTTGATGCTGCACCTTTGCATCTAAATTTAAACAAGATCGTTCTAATCTGACCACGATGTTTCTCATTCTTAGCAGGTTTGGTGGGATTGGAATCAAGAACACTAGGTTGCACAGGACCATTGCTCTCTACAGTTGCTGGCAAGTTTCCATGCACATCGAGCCACCTTATCTCATTTGAAAGATACTCGGGGCATCCAGATATATGTATGTTACGAACCGTAATCAGTCTAACCCTTTTCATCTTGTTGATGGCTTTTGTACCCATAAACACCTCTGCAACCTCAAGCATGTCTAATTTAATACCTTCAACAGAATTTGTTCCCTTCAAATCCAAAGCGAACATAGATCAGGAGTCAATCACACTCAGAAAGACAAAATACTCTGTCCGTGTGTGCACTCTTACGTGCATGAAAACAAGTTAGATACATCATAATAAATTCATAAGCATCTATAGGGTCCTCACGCGAGAACCTACATATATGCTATTAACAAGCCAATAACAAAGCACCACACCACAAGTAATTGTAGTGTCATACCTCCAGTAATTTTTAAACAACATTGTTTTCAATAACATGAAAATTCAGATATTGAAACGAAAAATTACCGAATTTTCCCAGAAGACTCCGAATATCCTCATGATACCAGAGTCTGTTGAACTTGCCAGGAATTTCAGGAGATTCCTGACGCACGATTTCTCGAGCCATTTCTTGAAGCAAGTCATGCATCCATATCTTGTTCGAGTCCATACATATAAGTGATTTTTGAGAGAGAATTTGAAGCCCCCTGTCTGGATAAAAGTTACAACAGTCAAGCAGCTTTGTTACATAATCTTTATCCTCCCCTTTAAAGAAACAAGCGATGTCAAGAAAGATAGCTTGTTCATTAGTTTCTAATCCATCAAAACTAATTTTCAGAATCTCATAAATTTGGCCGTCAGGAATGGCTCTCAATCTTTCTAATGTGCAGTTCCATTCATGTATACTCTTAGCACTCAAGAAAGATCCCAATACAATAAGAGCCAAAGGGAGACCTTTGGCATAGTTGGTTAAGCAGAAGGAGATAAGCTGGTAATCTCTTGTAGGGGATGGTTTCTGAAAGGCATTCCAACTGAAAAGTTGAAGAGCATCATCATAATTCAGTCCACCGACCCTACAGATTTCTGCACTGTGAGCGACTAGTATTTTTTTTTTTTGGTAAGGTGAGCGACTAGTATTTCTTCACCTCTTGTTGTTAAAATTATGCTACTCCCCTGACCAAACCAACTTCTTTCACACATTAAGTCCCTTAGCTGAACTGTGCAATCCACATCATCAAGAACTAACAGAACCTTTTTATTGCAAAGCTTTTGCCTTATCAAATTCACATCTGTCTGAATGTAGCCAACCTTTATGGTATTATCCCCCAAAATGTCATGAAGAAGAGCTTCTTGCAGTTTATATAGGCCATACTGCCGAGAAATTTCTCTGACATTTTCCAGAAAGCTACTACCTTTGAATTGATCAGCGATCATGTTGTACACAGCTTTAGCGATGGTTGTCTTGCCTATTCCACCAATCCAGCAGATACCCACCATGTGAACACCATCATCGTCTGTATGCAATAATGTTCTTACAGCCTGTACATGTTTGTCGAGAGTAACAGGATCCTTTGCAACATACAAGTACGGGCGATGCAGCTTGCTTGACACTTCTTCAACAATTTTCTGGATGAATTCAGATTCAAGACTGCCAATTACAATCACTAATAAAAAAAGTGTGACAGCCTGCTAAACCACAAAGCTAAACAAAAAAATTTGAAATTTACTTGTTAGATATCTTTTAAGAAGTACCACATATCCAAATGATGTATCTACAACAGCATTAGGTTCTACAAAGGTTAAGCTATTTACTCTAGCTACCCATATCTAGTACAAGTGTGCACATCCTCTGCTAATAAAAAGCTGATGATGAGGATTATCAGAAATAACACCTTCTTCCTGGACCGAGAACATATGAATCAATTAAGCCGCAAGAAGTGGTTAGACTCCAGCCCTTGAGTTTGACTTTGACAGAGATGTACACAGTGAACACTACGGTAAGGTATACATGATTGGAAGCTAGCTGAGCAAATAAGAGACTAATAATTCTTGGTCATCAAAAAAAGGGGAAGGGACTTAGAATTCAACACCTTAAACTTCGAATCAACAAATGTCAGCAATTTTAGGAGCATGATGTGAATAAATGTCTCTCAATGCATCCGCGTTATGTATCGGATCAAGGATACTGAGAAAGTGAGAATTCCAGTTCGAAACACATATTTCTGCATCCTTCTTCTACGCAGACTCAATTGAAACCCCATTTCTCAAACAATTCTGCTAAGTTTATCCAGCAAGCTTCATGTTTACCAATTCTAGCGAGTTCTAATCTGATTTAATCTAACAGAAATTCTCTACAAAACAAACAGCAATCAAGAGAATCCAGTCAACTAGCTGAGAGCAATTCGACAATGACCGGTGGCCTAGATGCCATCCGGACAAATTAGCCGCTTCGCGGAGCGCGTCTCCCCACTTCTTCATTCTCTCCGAACCATCACCAAAGACCTCCTCGTGCCTCGCCATGATCTCCGCGAAGACGCCGGTCTGCTTCCGCACGTCGCTCGGGTCGACGCGGAGGAACACCGGCCGGACAAGTTGCCCTCTCGAGTCCTGCATCTCGAGAATCTTGGTCAGCTCCTGCAGGCACCAGCTGGAGGCGGGGAAGTTGGGGAGAAGACGATGATGGCGATCCTGGAGCACTCGATGGCCCGCTCGAGCGAGAGGGAGATCGTCCCCCCCGCCGGAGCTCGTCGTCGATGAAGACGCGGACTCCGACGCGGCGGAGGGCGGCGTGGAGGTGGCTGACGAAGCCGGCGCGGGTGTCCTCGCCCCGGAAGCTGAGGAAGACGTCGTAGTCCCATCGAGGGACGGCGGCACGAGAGGAAGAGGAAGAGGAAGAGGAAGAGGAGGATGCAGTGGCCATGGGAGAGTGTCGGAGAGAGGTGCCATGGCCATCTTCTGAATGCGAGACGCGCGAAGTCAAGGGTGACGCGGGAACGAGTCAACGGGGACGGCGGGGACGACCGAACCATGCGTGGACTTCTTCCTCGTCGTCGACCCACCATCATGGCTCGGACAGGGCTGCAAAGTGCAGACAAATCGTTTAGTCGGGCTGGCTTTTCCAGGCCACCGACACAAACAGGAAAGTGTGACTTTTTGGGTCCAGATCGAACATGAGTCGCATACACAGCGCGTGCGACATCGAGACTTCCCGAGAGTCGCGATTAATGACGGCGAACCGTGAACTTTACATTAGATAGGTGGGCCCAAAGTTCTAAAATTTATTATAAAAGTATAATTAAATTTTAATTTTTTTAAAAAATAATTAATGAAAAGATTTGATTGAATCAATTTAATAAATTTTGAAACTTATTTGCACTTTATGAAAATTTTAAAAATTGATTGAATTTTCGTGGTAAGTTTTAATACTGGACTTTCGATATACTTATCCTTTTATGTTTGATAGAATGAGAGTGAAATCTTTAACTAGAATTTAAAGTTGTCTCTTTTAAACATTTTCAAGATAATGAAGGAAAATTCACCCAAAAGGGTTTATAGTAGTTGATTGCTGGCTTTGGATACCATAAATTTTTGAGCTCAAATCAAAGGTCTCCATCTCAATATGACCTTCAAGGCCATGCCCACCATCTTGCGGGAGGAGCTAGCCTCACCCGATACAATTTATGAATGTTTTTCACACATCAGCCTGAAATCGGAGCTGCAACAACCCGTAACTCTCTCATGTGTGGCTATTGGGTCAAGACTCTTTTACCCCATGTTGGATGGTGGTGGGCCTCTCTCACTCCCAAAAACTAACTCAATTGGTAAGGCTTTCCTTTATATTTATAAACTGATCATCACCTGCTTTCACAACTGATGTGGGACAATCTCAACACGTAGATGCTTTCCTTACGATCCATGAATTTTGAAATGAAAAAAGAAACCTATCAAATTAGTCTTAAAGATGATTACATTGTCTGAAAATCAAGCATGAACGCCATTGGTTAGCTTTCAAGTGGATTGTGTTCAAAGAAGATAGAACTATTTGAAAGCAAGCGTCGTATTAATTAGCTTTCAATGAACGAGCTATAATGTAACTGCAACCATTTCAAAACAAATAGCCATGCGAATCAACTTTTCGGTAAATGATATTAATTTTGTCTTAAATAGGTTCATGTAGTTTTCGTTATAACATATCTTGGTATTAGAACTACACTGATTCGGTGCATACCCAAGTGCACACTTGAAGCATACCCGTCTCTCTCTCTCTCGACATTGTTTGCCTTGTTTGACAGGGCACGTGTAGATATCCACTTGTACATTTTTCTTTCATGTCATTACTAACTGCATTTTCAGTTCTAAACTTATCATACAAATTTCAATTTAATCATAAACCTTTAATTAAATCAATGTAGTTATAAACTTTTGAGTGAAAATGAAATTAAGTCCTCTTGGCCAATTATCACGTGAAATTTCTAACGTGGCAGTCTAGTCATCATAGGCTATTTTATGTTTTACGACAGGCGATTTCATGTAGGCAACTTTACTCAATGCAAAGTGGATCTTCTTCTGATTTTTTTTTCTTTCTTCTCTCTTTTTTTTTTTGGTCGTCCTTTTCTTTTAATGGTTTTGCAGCATGTTAGTATAAGGAAACTCATCATATTCGATGCACGGAAGGAAAGGTGATTGGAAAAGCTGTAATTGTTATCAATAGGAAATAACTCCATTTGGTAATACCACAAAAAATCTTAAATTGATACACCATGACAAATTTATCTAAAATTAATTTTTTAACTACCAAAAACTTCAAAATGGTACATATGTGACAAATTTACTCTTAATTAGTTTTCGTTAAATTTTACCATCAAACTATTCAGTTGGATGACACGTCATAATTGACTAGTGTATCAGTTTGAGGTTTTAGTTACATGTTTACTAATTTGTGATGTTTTGTGGTATTAATCAAATTTAGCGGAAGGTGTATTTGTCACAAGTGTATTGATTTGGGAATTTTGATGATCAAAAAATTAATTTTGAGTAAATTTGTCATAGATGTACTAGTTTGAGGTTTTTCGTGGTATTAACTCTTTGGTTAATTTGAGCGGGCAGGTCAGGACATAATTATATCCACATTTATGACAACCAAATAGGGGGTTCCTAAGTCTAGGTTTGGCTGATTTGGCAAGCACATCATGAACTAGACTACAAATCCTTCAAGAAACTTATAAAGAGATTATCAACGACGAAGCATTGCTATTTACTTCTTAAGTGAAGCATCCTTGAAGCATTTTATGGTAGATTAGACAATTGCTAGAATCGGATGTTATCAACGGGTTACGCGACGAGCGAAAATCGTTTCTATTTGCTATTACTTTCATATAGGCCTCTATCTTATAGCTTTTAGTTAATCCATTTGGTTAACGACCAAAAACACGCTAATTTAAGACGTTTGATTTTTTTCTTAAATAATTTTTTTTTGTTAACAATGATATTTCGAACCCTTATCGCGGGTCGTTGATGGAAAACCGTTTCAATTTTCTCTTACGCGCACAAGCAAGAGAGTTTTGCCTGTTTTGGAAAGAGTCCAGGACAATTCTCTAAGCGATGACCGGGCTATTGAAAATTTGGAATAGCCAAACTTGTCATTAGCGACAATAGCTGTAAGAGATGGTACGGTTTTGGTGAGTTCATGATATTCTGTCTAGTTCACCCATTACAAAAAAAATAATGGATTAGTGACGGATTTTGCGACAAAATTTTTTTTGCAAATCGAACTTGTGACGAATTTAGTGACGGAAAAAATTTCGTCTCTACTAGGGTGGCGCAAAATTTTGCGACAGAAAATTTCAATATCCGTCGCAAAATTGCGACAGAAAAAAGTTCGTCGTAAATAATTCGTCGCAAATTAGCCACGAACACTATCCGTCACAAAATTCGTCGCAAATTAGAGACGAACACAATTCATTGCAAATTAGCCACGAAAAATATCCGTCGCAAATTAGCCACGAACAATATCCGTCCCAAAATCGTCGCAAATTAGCCACGAACAATATCTGTCGCAAATTAAAGACAAACACAATTCATTGCAAATTAGCCATGAAAAATATCCGTTGCAAAATTCGTCGCAAATTAGCGACGAACACAATCCATTGCAAATTTCGTCGCAAAATTCGTTGGAAATTTCATCGCAAAATTAGTCGTAAACTTTATAAGTCGCAAAATTCGTCGAAAAATTCGTCACAAAATCTGTCGTAAATTTGGCACTAATTTTATTCGTTGCAAAATTCGTTGCAAAATTCGTCGCAAAATGTATTCGTCGCTACTTATTCGTTGCAAATTAGCCACAAACTGTAATGTTCGCAAAATTCGACTCTAAATATTCGTCGCAAATTTTACACCATTTCAGCCATCAAATCTTGTCTATATCAATAGATACGCATTAATGAACATCATGTAATACATTCAAAACAATCAAAGGACACGAGACAACCATAGATTCCGCTTCAGAAACAAAAAACGAACAAACTAGACACAATGCTATATAATTAAAAAATATAATTGAAGGAAAGATGCTAGTCCACAAAAAATAATAACATATGCAAAGTTGCAAAGTCTGACATGATACTATTTGATATCCAATTTTATAATACATTCAAAACATTTATAGGAGGCAGGACAACCATAGATTCTGCTTAAAAAACGAAAAATGGACAAACCAGACACAAAATTGGGCAGTTTTGGTACTAGGCAGGACATCAAAAGCAGTCACTTTTGTCGATACCTAATGAAATGTGGATACATAAATAAATATATTCAATTAGTCCAGAATCATTTAGAAGTGTTTATGCATAGATGTGGAACTAGGTATAAAAAAACAAGAGGTTAACAAAAAAACATTTCAGGGCGAACATCAATGTTCTTACATATGAATATGAGTCAACTTATGCCATAAAAGATTATGAAGCAAGCTTACCCCCGATTTTGGGAATTTTAACTAGAAAGAACCGAGAAAATCATCATCATCATCAGCAATCTCAGCATCATTGTCTCGTTCATCATTGTGTCCATCACCTATTGAATTGGCGGGAGGTATAGGAGGAACTTCATAGCGATTGAAGTTGAGGTGTCGCATAACGATTTGCATTTATTGTTTCAAGTCATTTATTTCTTCGTCTTTCTATACAAGTATATTTTTCAGTTGGTTCACTTTTTGGGTCAATTGCTTGTCATGTCGTGACTTCCTTCGACCAGTCACATTGAATGATGAAGTTCCAGCATCTTTCGGCATGTACATCCTTGATAAGGATCCCATCCCAAATATTTTAACTTTTTTCATCCCACTCGTTACCTCCACTCATAATGCCATATTGTCAACCAATGGTTTAGACGCAACACAATCATCACTACCATTAGCATTACTCATTAAAAGTTCATCATATTTTTCCTACATTAACAATATAAATGAAAATAAAATAACTTTATATATAGCTACCATAAATATTAAAAGCATTAACGGTTTTCATTCTAGTTTCCATAAAACCCAAAGTATAACCTTATATACTTTAATAGCTTTTGCTCGATCGCCAGTCCATGTCTTATTTTTTTTTGAAATGTGCATTCAAATGTAGTTGCAAATGTCAGTTCCGTCCCTAATTGTTGTGCCTACAAAATGTAAACATGAGTAATTGAATTAAATTAACTTATAACTTATTTAACAGACTTACCAGTTGTTTGCTATGCTCCCCAATTTTGATAGAGCCCCCAGCATACATGGCAGACCCTTCACTAGAACTAGAAAATTGATTCTTTTTACTCTGCTTACTGATTTGCTGACTCTTTTCAGTTTCTCAAATTCTGTTAATTTCCATCCAATTGTCAGCTGTAATGAAAGTCGGCTTCATTTGCTTGATCTTCGCTCTATTTATCACATTTCATATAAAATCACCGACTTTTTTCTGAAAAATTCTTCTCACTTCATTCTCTTCCTCTTCAACCCACCTGAACTTCCGCTGCAATTAATACAAAAAAAACTGAAAGTTATTATGATAGTTATATATCCAACCGAACTTAGTTGGTGAGAAAATAGAATATCTAAAACTTACCTTGAACTCATTCCACCACAAATCTTTCACTTCTTGTGGAGCACTTCTGTAATTAATATACTGCCCCATCCAATAGTTTTTGATTATTTTATTCAATTCCCTCACAATAAACGAAGCATCTATGAATCTGCAAACATACAGATATTGTGCAGCATCAACAATTCAGTTGACATCCATATCTAAAACCATAAATATTACATATACTAAAAAAAAATGAAGTACTTACGAATCTCCAAATAGGCATATCATGAATCGGTTATCTTCTTTACCTGTGTTTCCATCATAATTCGATTGTTGCACTGAATGATAAGGTAGAACGGAAGGACAGGGAGCTAAAGGAGACGAAACTAGAGGAGATTCAGTTTGTATGTGGTCAAGTCCCCTAACATGTTCTTGAGTGTTGGAGGAAGGCTCAATGCGTCCATATTGTCCATTAGCATATTATGGTTGAGGGTTAGATGAACGGACAGGGAAAGAGGAAAGGGACGGGGATGAGGACGAGGAAAAGGTTGGTCTTCTATGCATGTGACTTCCACGTTTATACTGACAAGTAGGAAGGTTAGGCAAATATGTAAAAAAATATGAACACGTATTACAGACATATAATGACGTACATGACGAAACTTACTATTTTGTTTCATAAGTAGAAAATGTTTCCTCGAAATTAGCCAATGCCGAGTGTTTATGACGTGCAATTTCCTATGAACAAATATACTATGAATCGCACTTATTTTGATATTAAACATCAATATATGAGCACGATATGTCATGCTAAGCCGACAATAGCCATAATTAACCACATGATCCACTTTCAAACCACACGATAATTCATCAAGTACAAGATCAACCATGAAATATCAATTTCAGCCACATGATCTTCGTTCTTGGCCATACGATCATCAATTAACCAACACGATCGGGTCATAGTTAACCAATCACACACATTTAAATAAAGCAACCACACGATTAACCTAATTAACCACGCGATTGGCATTAAACAACTAAGGGTGCGAATGATAACTATTCTGCTTTAGAAATCAAAATGTTGCCATAAATTAAGTGTTCGCATTCTTGCCAGAAATTGACTTGTGAAGGAGAAATTTCTTTGATTTGTTGAATTTTTTTGCCCAAGAAAATTTTTTTGTGCACCTACAAAAATTTAAATTATCTGTGAAAGTGGGTGGCTACAGGTATTTTACGTCATTCTGTAAAGTTTTGTAATAAAAATGATTTTATTATTTTTAAAATTTTTTGGCCACCTAAAAAAAATAAATTTCACTAAAAGTGGGTGGCCGCAGATATTCTAAAACATTATGTAAAGTTTTGAAATTTTGAAATTTTGAAATTTTTGTAATTTTTTTTAAAATTTTTTCAGGGAACTATAAAAATTTTAATTTCACTAAAAGTGGGTGGCCACATGTATTCTAAGCTATTCTGTAAAGTTATGAAAATTTTTAATTTTTTGTATTTTTAAATTTTTTACGGCACGTTACAAAATTTAAATTTCACTAAAAGTGTGTGGCCACAGGTATTATAATCTAGTCTGTGAAGTTTTGAAATTTTTTAAATATTTAATTTTTTTTGGCCACCTAAAACAATTCCAATTTCACTGAAAGTGGATGGCTACATGTATTCTAAACAATTCTATGAAGTTTTGAAATTTTATATCTTATTATAATTTTTTAATTTTTTTGTGCATATAAAAAAATTAAAATTTCTCTCACAATGGGTGGCCACAGGTATTGTCCATCAGTTTAAAAAGTTATGAAAATTTTAAATTTTTTATTATTATTCTTTTTTAGGGCACTTAAAAAAATCTAAATTTCACTCAAAGTGGGTGGCCATATTTATTTTTTTGCCATTTTGCGATATTTTGAAATTTTGATTTTTTTTTAATTTTTAAAAACAAAATAACACCAAATTTAATATTTTCCCAAAATCTGACATTTTTAAATTTTCTTGATTTTTTATGAATTTTTGTAGAATTGTTCAATTTTCATGCATTTTCTGAGAAAACACATAATCAACCACCCGATTGTCATTGAACACTTAATCGGCGACATAATGGACAAATTAACCAGTCAATCATCGATTAAAATCACATGCAATTCTGAAATCGACTCATAACCTAGTCAACCAATCAGACACTAAATAATTCCTAAGCAAGTCTAATTAATACTCATTATACTAGGTAGGGTTTAGGGAGTTGCTTACTTGGTTTAAAGAAAAAAAAAACCAAACAATGATAATATTTTCGCCAGTTGGCTAGTGGCAGAATCAGCGCTGGCATGGGCACAAACGGTGGCTAGTTGGCCAGGCGCTCGGCCACGACTGGGCAAACGACGGTGGAGCTCGGTGGCGACGGTGTTGGGCGGTGGCTAGGCGGCGACAGCTATAGGCCGCGGCTGGAAGGCAGCTGGCCGGCGGCGGCGGCTGGGCGTCGACGGCAATTGCTTGGGCGAGGGCGGTGACTATGGCGGGTTCAATCGGCTGCTCGGCTATTGTACAGCGGGGCGGGGAGGCGCGCGGGCTAGTTGGCGACGACAACGGCGGGGTGGGGAGGCTAGGCGGCGAGGGCGGCTGTGAGCTTCCCAAATTTGGCTGGCGTGCTGCGAGGCGGGGCGAGCTCGTAACGGCGATGGCGACGGTGGGGCGGGGAGGTTGGGAGGTGAGGGTGAGGGCGGCTGCGAACTTCCCAGATTTAGCCGGCGAGCTGCGAGGCGGGGTGGGGAGGAGCGCGGGTGAACTGGCGACGGCCGGGTGGGTAGGCTGGGCGGCGAGGGTGGCTGCAAGCTCCCCAGATTTGGCCGGTGAGTTGTGAGGCGGGGCGGGGAGGTGTGCGTGTGAGTCGGTGACAGCGGGGCGGGGAGGCTAGGAGGCGAGAGCGAGGGTGGCTGTGAGCTTCCGAAATTTGGCTGGCGAGTTGTGAGGCGGGGCGGGGAGGTGCGCGGGCAAGCTCATGACGGCAACGGCGACGGGGGGGCAGGGAGGCTGGGCGGTGAGGACGAGGGCGAATGCGGTTGCGAACTTCCCAGATCTGGCCAGCGAGCTGCGAGGCGGGGTGGGGAGGAGCACGGGCAAGCTAGCGATGGCGACGGCGACGGCGACGACGACGACGACGATGGGGCGGGAAGGTTGGGCGGGGAGGACAACGGTGACGGCGGCTGTGAGCTTCCCAGATTTGGTCGGCGAGTTGCGAGGCGGGGCGGGGAGGTGCGTGTGCGAGCCGATGACGGCGGGGCGGGGAGGCTGGGCGGTGATGGCGACGGCGATGGTGGCTATGAGCTTCCCAAATCTAGCCGATGACGGCGAAGTGCACATGTAGGGTACTCAGTGATGGCAACGGGAGGAGGAAGAAGAAGAAGAAGAGGAGACAGAGGAAAAGAAAAAAAAAACGTCCGTCACAAATTTGCAATGGACGTTTGTGTTCCGTCGCAAATTTGCGACGAACGTTTGTCGTCTGTCGCAAAATTGTGATGGATATTTTTTTTCCATCACGAAATTGCGACGCACCAAAAATGTGACGGGATAAAAAAATTTGTGACGGAATAAAAAAATCCATGGCAAATTTAAGAGGGAATATTTTTTGTCAATTTCAAATTTCTGACGGAACACAAACACAAACGTTCGTCGCAAATTTGCGACGAAAAAAATATAAAAAAAACAGTTCGTCACAAATTTGCGATCGACAAAAAATTTGAGACAGGATAAAAATATCCATCGCAAATTTAAGAGGTAATATTTTTTGTCGGTCTCAAATTTCTGACAAAACACAAACGTCCGTCGCAAACTTGTGATGGATATTTTGTCCGTCGCAAATTTGCAACGGACAATATTTGTCCGTTGCAAATTTGGGAGGGAATTTTTATCATCCCAAATTTGCGATGGACTTTTTTTCCCGTCGCAATTTGCGACAGATTTCTAGTACTTCGCAAATTTGCAATGGACTTTTTTTGTCCGTCGTAAATTTGGGAAGAACTAAAAATCTGTCCCAATTTTGCAACAGGAAAAAAAAGTTTGTCGTAAATTTGGGATGGGAAAAATTCCCTCCCAAATTTGCAACGGACCACAAATGTTTGTCGCAAATTTGCAACGGAAAATACTTGTTCGTCGCAAATTTGCAACGGAGTTTTTCACTGTGGTCAATTTGGGACGTATTTTTTTTTCGTCCAAAATTTTGCATATGATTTATTTCGGATTCCAAAAATAAAGGACATTTTCGAATCCATCGGAAAATTGCAACGAATTCGGAAAATTGCCGTAAATTTCACTTCCGTCGCTAATTCTTCGATGAACAGTATCCACGAATAAGTTGTTGTCTAAAAATGAGTGACGAAAGTAGCAACAATCCAAATGCAATGGAGAATAGAATATCGCAAATGTCATCGCACAAATAATATTTGATTTGTCGTCATTTAACGACAAATTTTTCGATGATCAATTAAATTAATAAGAATAATCGACAATAATAATAACAATAATAACAAGAACAATAATAATAATGATGACAACCAAAATAACATTTGTCGCAATAATAATTACATATCATTAGTGTTTTGTCACAAAAATTTTAATCTTCATTTTCGTCTTTGTCTTCGTTTTCGTTTTCGTTTTCGTCTTCGTCTTCGTCTTTGTCTTGACCTTCATTTTCATCATCTGTCTCAAAATCAGATTCTGAACATTCTTGTACATTTAATTCGCAAATTTCAGTTGGATCCACATCTATCATTGCTCCACATGGATTTCGTAAAGTTGGGATGTCATATTCCTCAATTTCAACCGTGTTACACACTTCCTCTTGTTGATAGGCTCTATCCTTCCAATGTTCTTTGATTTTTCTCCATGCTTTGATTTTACATACAGCCCACCAATCAGCTTTGTAACATTTCAAACTAAGATATGATGCATAACATACTTGAATTGCTTGTTGTGCCAAGATAAATGGTTCATATTTCATATACCTTTTTTTGTGATTTATTTCAATCAAATTAAATTTCGTATGCACCTTCATTCCTTTGACAGGATCAAACCACGTGCACTTAAATAACACAACCCGCATCATTAATGGTCCAAGGTTCTCTATCTCTATGATTTCATCCAACAAGCCATAAAAATCATCTTCTGAACTGTCACCATTGGATGATCGAACAGACACACCACTATTTATTGTAGTTTTTCCCATTCTATATTCTTGAATGTGAAAATTATATTCATTTATGAAATATGCTGGCCAACTTTGAGTTCTTAACTGTGGACTCCATGACAGATGATCCTTGCTCTCCAAGTTCATCATGATTATTGTGAACTTAAGGTTACACATGCAAAGTCAATAATATATATTTTAATAAATGATGTATAAAATTTTAATAACTTGATTTTCGTCCATAGGCAACTTACATATGTCTTGAACCATGCTGCAAATTATTCATCTCACAAACGGTCAAACTCATTTAATTTTAGTCAATACATTGAAGTTTGGAAAATCTTAATAATAAAAATCATTTACATATTAGCAAATGACACACAATACATATATTTGCAAATTTACACTTACTTGAAATATAGCTCGATTTCTGAGCAGTTCAGTAAAATATATGTATGGGCTGCATGAAATTCTTCGCCTGTTAAGTAATGAAACTGACATGCGCCGCTTGGTTGACCTAGATAATTGAAAATAGAGAATGTTTTGCAATTAGGATCAATGGGGTCCTCATCATTTCTGTTTGCTCTCCGCCTCTTGCACTACACGTGCGGCTCAAAATAGTATGATGCAAATGTTGTCACTTCTTTCACAATATATACATTACAAATTGAAGCTTCAACACGTGCCTTATTCTCGACTTTTTTCTTCAAATGATATAAGAATCTAGTTGCAATAGAAAGAAGTTTATCGGAAAATAATATATAATAAAGTAATTTGAACTTTATTTTTTTTAAAAAAATTACCTCTCAAATGGATACATCTATCAAAATTGAACGGGACCTGCAATTTTAGCCTCATAAGGCAAATGAACTAAGAGATGCTACATCGAATCAAAAAACGATAGATAAAATATCTTTTTTAAGTTGCAAATAATAATTGGAATATCTCTATCTAGTTTCTCCATGTGCAATACTTTTAACACTGTCGAGCAAATATTATGCAGAAAATTGCTTAACTCTGTAATAGCGCTCTATACAAAGTTTGGTAAAACTTCCTTGAAAGCTATTGGAATTAATCTTTCCATCAATATGTGACAATTATGACTCTTCAAACTTGTCAACTTGCATTCATTCAAATCGACACATCTCCCGAGGTTCAAAGCATATCCATCAGGAAACCGTACAGATTTCAACCATTGACAAACAACTCGCTTCTGCTCTTTATCCAATGTATAAACTGCTTTTGGTTTTGGTCCCCTACTGCTTGTATCCACATCTAGTGTTGGCCAATCACAAATATCTCTCATATCTTTTCTTGCGTTCAAGTTGTCTTTTGTTTTTCCGGCGACATCCATCACAGTATTTATGACGTTGTCGAAAATATTCTTTTCTATATGCATGACGTCAAGATTATGATGAATAAGATGGGCCTTCCAATATGATAGATCCTAAAATATACCGTGTTTTGTCCACTTATGCGTACTTTCGTATGCAAAAGTCGTGCCGTGCGGGTTCTCAATAACAGTTGGAAAGTCCTGCACCCTCTCCCAAATTTGATCGCCGGTCAACCTTAACGGTGGACGTGTTCTTTTAGTCCTATTTTTTATAAACTATTTTTTATTCCTTCTGAAAGGATGATTTAGTGGTAAAAATTGTCTGTGATAGTCAAAATAGCTAAGCTTCTTTTCATGTTTTAATCTAAATGACTTTGATCTCTTCAAACATATTGGACATTCTAAGATCCTAGCTGTACTCCATCCAGATAATATTCCGTAAGCTGGAAAGTCATTTATCGTTCAAAGAAGAGTATCCTTCATTACAAATGTTTGATCGGTAGAAACATCATATGTAAGGACACCTTTCTCTCATAGCTGTTGTAACTCTTCAATCAATGGTTGTATATAAACATCTATTAACTTTTTCGGATTTTGCGAGCCTGTCACGATCAATGTAAAAAACATATAAGGTGTTTTCATGCACATATCAGGTGGAAGATTGTACGGCGTTAAGATAACTGGCCAACATGAATAACTTTTTTCTGATTTCTCAAATGGGACAAATCCATCAGCATAGAGACCTAACTTGATGTTTCGAGGTTCCATCGCAAACTCAGGGTATATTCTATCAAAATGTTTCCATGCCTCTGCATCTGAAGGATGACACATTAGACTCTCTTCTATTTCATGATTTGTATGCCAAGTCATGTGTTCAGCAGTGGCTTTAGACGCATAAAGCCTTTGCAATCTAGGGATTAAGGACAGATAAAATATTTGCTTGCATGGTCTACGCTTTTGATTACGACCCGACCTCCTATTAATCTTGTACCTAGGTTGGTTACAGAATTTGCAAGATGCTGCATTTTCATCATCTCTCCAATATAACATATAACCCCTACTACATACATCAATCCTTATAATCGGAAGACCTAAGTTATCTACTAACTTTTTCATATCATAAAAATCATTTGGCATGATGTTATCACGAAGCATTGTTTCTCGCATTACTTCAACAAAAGAGTTGAAACAATCCGCAGACACATTATGCTCTGCCTTGATATTTAACAGTCTTGCTGTCACTGATAACTTAGTGTGATTCTCACAACTTGCCCATAAAGGTTTATTTGCTGCTTTCAACACATCTCAGAACTGATTATATGAAAAAGTTTCATTATAGATATGCTCATCAAAACCCATTACTCATATTTTTTCTAATTGTGATGCATGACTAGTACTCACTTCTTCACATATAGGAGTAAAACTGATACTTGTATGATTCGATTCTGAAACAAAATTCTAACTAGCTGCATCAATCACCATCCTCTTGTATAAGTTCAATTAATCATAATAGCTACATTCTTCTCTAACTAAAAATTGGTCACTTTTTCGATATCTTTCATCAAATATAAATGGTTTACCATGGGAAGTCAAATTATAATAGTTCGGAGTAAACCCAAATCTACAAAAATGTTCTCTAACTTTATCACACACAAGAAATTTACCATTACCGCATTTTTTACACAGACACCATAACTTATTTCTATTTATGAACTCATATTTACTACTAGCAAAGTCTAAAAATAGTTCCAACCCAGTACGAAACTCATCTGTCAATCCTTGGCATCCAGGTAAGTTCTTATTATACATTTAAGCCCTTTCTCTTTGCATTGTGTCTGTATTAAAATAAAATAATCTCATAAAATATTTAAAATATCATATTTACTATTCTTAATTAAAACCATAAAATTATGAAAATTATAATTTTGTTATTCACGCAACAATTACTTTGAAATTGCAAAAATTGAAAAAATTACCATGTAAAGAAAACTTACCCAAATATTTGACTAAAATCTTAATAGTAGAAAGTGGTCAATTTGATGAGAATTGCAACGTTCACTTGTATTGCGAGACCTTCAATTGGACACGTACTTAAAAAAAATAATCACTTAAGAATCATTTTTTAATAATTTTTAATTTTTTTCAATTTTTTTTTTCTCTTTTTTCCCCATTATGTTTCTCCGGTCGTCGGTCCGGTGACCGGCGACTGGCGACCGGCGAGTTCGACCTTGCCGTCGCCCGAATCTGGGCGGTGGCGAGGTCGACCTTGTGACGGAAACGGAATTCATTCGTTGCAAATTTGCGACGGAAACGTAATTTCGTCGCAAATTTGCGATGGAATGAACGTTCCGTCGCAAATTTGCAATGGAATTTTCGTTTATTTGTCGCAAATTTGCGACGGAATTAGGATTCCGTCGCAAATTTGCGACAGATAAAAATTCTGACGCAAGCTTGGCCTCCTCTCATGGCCGGCGTCGCCGTTTGGCCTCCTCCCAAGGCCGGCAAGGTATCGCCGGTCGCCGATCGTTGGATCGGCGACGAAGTTACAAAAAAAAACAAAAAAAAATTCCAATCCAGCAATGAATAGTCACGAAGTTAGCTATGATACTTACCGGCAAAAAAGCTTCATCGAGATTGATTTGTGCATGTGCGGATTTTGCAGATTTGAGACACACGAAAGATGGAGAAAAGCGAGAGATGATTTTACAGATTTGAGACACACGAGAGAGAGAGAGAGAGAGAGAGAGAGAGAGAGATTAACGGGTGGGGTGGAATATCACGGAATGTCTGATAAACTACAAATTAGCGACGAATTCGTTTTCGTTACAAAATCCGTCACAAATTTGGAACGAATTTTTTATCCGTCGCGAAATTTGTCGCAAATTTGCGACGGAAAACTTGTCGTCGCAAATTAATGACGGATTTTGCGACGGATTTATTTTCCGTTACCTATTTGCGACAAACACTTTTTCGTCACAAATTTGTGACAGATTTTGCGACGGAAAATGAAATCCGTCACAAATTTCATCGTAAATTTGCGATGAGAAATTTCCCGTTGTAAATTTCCGTGGCAAATTTCATGTTTTTTTGTAATGACCGGCACAATCCTCGCTCAACCCATTGTTAAGGATCGATTGTATGGCATCCATCTTTCGTTTGATCATATAGTATGGAACGTGAATGTGTATCTTTATTTTGAGCAAAGAGAAAATAAATCTAAAACTCAAGGCTATCAAAATGAGAAGTGGAAATAGAGTCCGCTACCAATGAAAATCTTTCCACCTCTAAATATTAATTTACAATAATTATCACAATGTAAATCTATGACGTACGTCTTACTGTTTCTCGGCGATATCTGTAGTAATGTCTTCTTCTAGCATCAGACTTATCTTCCGCGTTATAACTCAACTGAGATGAGTATGGACTTAAATTGCAAGATTTGCCATTTCTGCATCATCACTCCGCTGAGATGAGTATAGCCTTGATTTGTAACATCCACTAGTTCCCATGTCTTCACAGAATTCAGATGAGAATTGAGCTAAAGTACTCCTTAGGCGGTCCGCTACACAAATCATCGAGGGGCGGTCTCTAGAAAATCTCCAAACACAATCCCCAGCAAGGTACGCTATATGTGCCACTGCCGTCATCTCGAAAGTGATCGGAATTGGCATGTTTGGGTCCAGAGCCTTGCCAATTTCACCCCAAAGGATGCGTGGAACTACGGCATCAGCGATAAGACGCACCAAGCCAGCTCCATCCCTGTCTACTGCTTTGCGTCCAGATAACAATTCAAGCAACACAACGCCATAGCCATACACATCACTCTTAGTCGTTAGTCTTCCGGGCAAGAAGCATTCTGGATCCACATAACCCCAGGTGCCGACAACAGAATCCTCAATGTCATCTTCACCCGCAGGAAGAAGTAGTGAGAGTCCAAAATCCGAAACTTTAGCAGTCCAGTTTTCATCTAGCAATATGTTTGATGATGTGACGTCTCGGTGTACTATTTGAGGACCTGCAAATTCATGCAAGTACTCGATTCCCCTAGCGACATCCAGTGCCACCTTGAGCTGTGCATTCCAGGACATCAAAGTTGAGCTTCCGATAGTGTGAAGGTGGTAGTACAGCGAACAATGCTTCGTGTACTCATACACTAGGGCGCACTCACTATGTCTTGCATGAAATCCCAACAACCGAATAAGATTCTTAAGTTTGACATGACGAAGAGTTTTGATCTCGGTGATGAATGCGTGAGTTTTGCTCTCGATGATGATTGGGCTGTCTTTTCCGGTTACATCTATCCACTTGATGGCCACTTCCCGCCCGTCACCCAATATCCTGCGATACACTGTGCCGGTCCTACCTACTCCAATCTTATTATCGTGGAGAAGTTATTTGTTGTGCAAGCCAGCTCTACCTTCGTAACTATTTTAAATGCCTGAGAAGCAAAATCTATCAGCAAGCATTCCAGTAAAATAAAATGAGAAATAAAGCCATTGAAATGACAAGGATATACCGAATATATTTTCAACAGCATATCTCTGTCAAAGTCTGCTTTGCCATTGTTACGACTGTAACCATTGTGTCTTTCGTAACGTAAAAACTTGGGAAGCTTGAGTGGGGTGGCCATTATACTTTTAAAGTCTGACAGAGCATCTCTGCATTTTCTTGATGCTGCAGCACCTTCGCATCTTAATTTAGGCAAGATCTTTTTGATCGGATTCTTCTTGTTCTTAGCAGGTTTGGTGGGACTGGAGTCATGAATACTAGGTTCCTCAGGGCCAAAGCTCTCCACAGTTGCTGGCAAGTTGTTTCCATACACATCGAGCCACCTAACATCATTTGAAAGATACTCGGGGTGTCCAGACATATGAATGTTATGAACCACAATCAGTCCAAGCCTTTTCATCTGCTTGATGGCTTTTGTAACCATAGACAAGTCTTCAGGCCCAAGCATGTCCAATTTAATACCTTCAACCGAGTTTGTTCCCTTCAAATCCAAAGCAAGCATACGAGCAGGAGTTAATCACAAATGATGGCAATGAAAACAAATTAGATACATCATAAATAGATCAAAAAACATACAGATTGATCTTGTTGAATAAAAAAATTACCAAATTTTCCCGTGACACTCAGAATATCCTCATGATACCAAAGTCTGCTGCGCTTGCCAGGATTTTCAGGAGATTCTTGATGCACAATTTCTCGACCCATTTCTTGAACTAAGTCATGCATCCATATCTTGTTCGAGTCCATATATATAAGTGATTTTTGAGAGAGAATTTTAAGCCCACTGTCTGGGTAGAAGTTACAGCGGTGTAGCAGCGTTGTTACATAATCTTGATCTTCCCCTTTAAAGAAACAAGCGATGTCAAGAAAGATAGATCGTTCATTAGTTTCTAATCCAGCAAAACTAATTTTCAGAATCTCATCAATTTGACCGTCAGGAATGGCTCTCAATCTTTCTAATGCATATTCCCATTCATGAACACTCTTACCACTCAAGAAAGATCCCAATACAATAAGAGCCAAAGGGAGACCTTTGGCATAGTTAGTAAAGCTGTAGGAGAGAAGCTGGTAATCTCTTGTAGGTGATGGTTCCTGAAAAGCATTCCAACTGAAAAGTTGAAGAGCATCATCATAATTCAGTTCACCGACCTATAGATTTCTGGACTGTGAGCGACTAGTACTTCTTCATCTCTTGTTGTTCAAATTATTCTACTCCCCTGACCAAACCAACTTCTTTCACCCAATAAGTCCCTTAGTTGGGCTGTGCGATCCACATCATCAAGAGCTAACAGAACCCTTTTATTGCAAAGATTTTGCCTGATCAAATCTACACCTGTCTGAATGTTGCCAACCTCAATGGTTTTATCGCCCAAAATATCATGAAGAACAGCTTCTTGCAGTTTATGTAGGCCATACTGCTTAGAAGTTTCTCTAACATTTGCCAGAAAAGCTACTACCTTCGAATTGATCAGCAATCATATTGTATATAGCTTTAGCAATAGTTGTCTTGCCTATTCCGCCAATCCCACAGATACCCACCACGCGAATGCCATCATCCTTTGTACACATTAACATTCGTACAGCCTGTATATGTTTGTCAAGAGCAACCGGATGCTTTGCAGCATCCAAGTACGGGCGATGCAGCTTGCTTGACACTTCTTCAACAATTTTCTGGATGAGTTCAGATTCAAGGCTGCCAATTGCAATCACTAAAAATATGAAACAACCAGCTAAACCACAAAACTAAACAAAATTAGTTGATATTTGCTTGTTAGAGCTCTTTAAGAAGTACCGGATATCGAAATGAGCTTCCCATACAAGTACAGTTGTGCACATCCTCTGCTAAACTATACTAAATAAGCTGATGAGGAGGATTGTCAGAAATAGCACCCTCCTCCTTATCCGAGAGCACATAAGTCAATTAAGCCGCAAGAATTGATTTGACAACAGCCCTTGAGTTTGACTTAGAATTGAAAAGTGATGATAAGTATCATGTTGTCAGTTATTAGTGCTTGAGCAAAGAGATAAACACGGTGAACATTAAGGTAAGGTATACGCGAATCGAAGATAGTTGAGCAAATAAGAGACCACTAATTCGTGGCCATCCAAAAAACAAAAGGGACACAGAACTCAACACCTTAAACGTCGAATCAACAAACGTTAGCAACTTCAGGAGCATAAGGTGAAACAGCGTATCTCAATGCATCCCCGTTATATAATTGAACTACGACACTGTGAAAGTGAGAGTTTCAGTTCCAAACACAGAGTTCTGCTTCCTTCTTCTAAGGAGACTCAATTGAAACTACATTTCACAAACAATTCGGCCAAATTTATGCAGCAAGTTTCATCTTTAACAATTCTGGCAACTTCTAATTTAGTACTGTTGACACTTAAATTTTGTTCAATCATTTAATGTTAATTTGCATAGAAAATTAGGGATTAATTTTTTAGCCCCTAAACAAAAAATTTAATTAGATGGCATTGCATATAGATATTATGAGCATTTCATTAATAGTTAATTAGGCCCATATAATTTGCACACTTATCGGACTGACGGCGGATGGACTTGAGCAAATGGTTTTGAGCTAAATTGAATCAAGCCCATAACCGAAATTGATATGTTTTGCCAATGTGATACTTCAAGAAAAAATCTCCTACATATTTTAGGCTAAATAGAAGACCAAGAAGGAACGGGGATTTATTATATTTGGCCGTATTCTTTGAAGATATGAGGGAGTGATATCATATATATCTTTTGAAAATTAAAAATCTTGGACGTCATGACAAAGTAAGGGGAGACGTTCTTCACTGAGACGAGGGCGATATATCAAAGAGGAAAGGTATTGGCCGATTTTGTTTCTTTGAATCTTTTGTGCAAGAGAAAAAAAAATATGAAGGATACAAGAAGAGGAAAATGGAATCGGTCAACGTGGGGATATATATTTGGAATTATATTCTGACATCATGGGCACAAGCAAAAAGGGAAGAAGCCAAATGTAACATATTTTGAATATTCTTGAGTGGATCTCTTTCTAAAAAAAGCCTAGGCCCTCTCACCTATAAAAAGGACTTCCTATGGACAAGAATGGGGGCTCTCAGAATTCCTAGAACACAATTCCTGAGAGTAAGAGTGAAACACGTGAGCAAGAGTGGAAGCAAAGTGAGAGAGAGAGAGAGAGACGGCTTCAAGAGAGAAATCGTGAGCCGAAACCAAGGGAGGAATATGGCAGCACCCTTCGAGATCGAAGATGGATGAAGTGGTGATGCTTGTACTCATCCTGGTGAGTGCAGTTTGACAATTTGGTCAAACATCCACTTGCAGACAAGTTCGACAAAAGCCAGATCCTTCACTGCCACAATAGGAGCGAAAAAAGAAAGAAAAACGGAGAGATCCATGCGAAGAACAGCTCCAACGTCGCACAGAAATCAATCCCTCCGCTCAAGGTTTCCTCCTGCCATCGTTGCTGGTCGTCCACGACACGTCCAGCTGGTCTCGCGAGCACCAGCAATTCTGAAGCCACAGTACCTCCAAGCGATTTCATCAAGTCCCTACATCGTCTAGCCACCTCTCAGCCGTGAGTTCTCACCATGGCCGAGCAACAACCAGCAAGCTTTGCTGAGCGAATCCAGTCCGCGATCCGCAATCCGGATCCGTCGTCCGTTGGTCCAAGATTCGTGTCTAACGAATCCAGTATAGAAACACATCGGGGTGACACCGTGAACTAGGTGAGAATTTGGGTTAATTCAATTTCCATATATTTTGTCACATTATTTGGAATGTTTTGATGTTGATTGAAGCTCTGAACATATTATTTATATATGTGAAATTCTTGAATAGCCTTTAAATTAGGAATTATTTCCTAATTTTCAATGTGCATATGATTGGCAGTCCGATTTCATGCCCGAAATATGACTTGCGATCGCACGGAAAATCATCAATCCGATTTCCTACTCGACATATGATTCGCGATTGTGTGAAAAATTGGCCAATCCAATCCTCATGCTTGGGATACGATTTGTCAATCTATTGTTTCTAAATTTAAATGGATATCGGTAATATTTTGTGATATGGTGTCGTTTGATTTTTTTTTTAATAAAGAAAATCCAAAAATATGTTAGTTAGGATTTGAATTAGAAGTTTTGTATGTTTAGGGAATCCTAAGTGTATCTAGAAGATAGGATAATTATTTAATTTAAATTAGGACTTAAGACAATTTATTTCCTAGTTTAAATTAGGTATTATTCTAATCCTAATAGATTATTTAAGTTATTTTTAGATTCCGAATTTCCATGAAAATCCCAAAAAAAAGAATGAGTTACTTTAGGATAGATTAGGATAGATTGCATTCTTAATTTGAGTAACTTTTAATTTCGAATTTTAATAAAAAAATATCAAAAAAGAAGTCGTTAGATTGCATGTTATTTTAGGCATTTTTTTTAATTCCAAATTTCATTGGAAAAATACCAAAAATAAATCATTTATTCGTCATTAGAATTAGGTCATGTAGTTGCATGACATATGGTTCGCATGCTAGGTTGCATTAATCGCATGTCATTTTTTGCATGTCATTGCATATAGGTTAGTTTGCATTTTAATAAAATGCAAACCCTAAAGAACATCTTAAGTGCTTTGCTTTGTTAATTAGAAATCATATTAGGATTGTCTGTATGATTTTCAAACTAACAATGCAGATGCTTGCGTTACAAGGTATGTCATTCTCCCAATCTTGTAATCTATTTGTTGCTTTCTTGGGTGTTAAATTGATGGTTTGTGCACCCGCATGAACACCTCACTTGTTAGTGATTAGGTAATAAAATGAATTCAGACTGCTTCCATAAATATTTTCGAAAGGAAAAGGTACCGAAAGGGCGTTAAACTAGATCTAGCGTAACCAAGTCCCCGAACTTAAAATCTTTGGTTCATAGGAATAAAATATATCTCCCTATGTTTTATTTAGGTTTCTAATCGGCTTACCACAAATAGATTAGTGGTGACTCCAAGTATGAAAACTTTTGCATGTTAAAAACTTAAACCCTAAGTTGCGAATTGGTAGGGCTTGGGAGGACCCGAGTTAGGCTTAGTTTTAATGATCAATTAGCCTAAGAAATTTTAGGTTGCAACAAGTATAATCTAATATAAATTCTCTACAAAACAAACAGCAATCAAGAGAATCCAATCAATTAGCTGAGAGCAATTCAACAATTACCCGTGGCCTAAATGCCATCCGGACAAATTAGCCGCTTCACGGAGCGCGTCTCTCCACTTCCTTACTCTCTCCGAACCATCACCACCAAAAACCACCTCGTGCCTCGCCACGATCTCAACGAAGACGCTGGTCTGCTTCCGCACATCGCTGGGGTCAACGTGGAAAAACACCGGCCGGACAAGTTGCCCTCTTGAGCCATGCATCTCGAGAATCTTGGTCAGCTCCTGCAAGCACCAGGTGGAGGCGGCAAAGTTGGGGGAGAATATGACGATGGCGATCCCGGAGCTCTCGATGGCCCGCTCGAGCGAAAGGGAGATCCTTTCCCCCCCGCCAGAGCTTGTAGTCAATGAAGACGTGGACTCCGCTGCGGCGGAGCACTTTGTCAAGGTGGCTGACGAAGCTGGCTCGAGTGTCCTCCCCTCGGAAGTTGAGGAAGATGTCGTAGTCCCATCGAGGGACGACGGCGCAAGGAGGTGACGAAGAAGCTGACGACGTGGTGGCCATGGAAGAGGGTTGGAGAGAGAGTGGGCATGGCCATCTTGTTTTATGGGAAGTGGGCAAAGTTGATGGAGACGCAGGCACGAGTCAACGGAGACGCGGGAATGCTTCCTTTTCGGAATCTACATGGAAAATGGCTCGTCTCTTCTTGCCCTTCCCTTTTTGGTCTCGTAGTCACATCCGATGTGGGTATCGCAATTCGCATCGTAGCCATCACGGTCAACAAATTCTTGACTGAAAGCGATCTAGAAGCACGGATACAGAAAGAAATTTTAGTCTTTGTAAACGGTCGGCAAATTCTTGACTGAAAGCGACCTAGAAGCACGGATACAGAGAGAAATTTTAGTCTTTGTAAACGGTTGGCAAATTCTTGACTAAAAGCAATCTAGAAGCACGGATCTGGCGAGGGTTGACCCTTGCTGGATCCGGTGAGAGCGAGGGTTGCTCTCGCTGAATCTGGCGAGGTTGCCCTCACTCACCCAACCCAGACGTGGCAACCCTCGCTCAACGTAGGCAAGGGCAACCCTTACCGGACCCTGGGTTGCCCTCGCGGGCGAGGGCAGCCTCTGCTCAAGGCAAGCAACCTTCGCTAGCCCTGGCTAGGCCGGCAGAGGGAAAAAAGGAAAAAAAAAAAGAAGAAGAAAAGGAAAAGGAAAAGAAAAAAGGAGAAAAAAAGAAACAAAAAAAAATTAAAAAGTTAAAAATGAAATTGCCCTTATTCCGATCGTCGGAACAATGATGTGCTCGTCGGCCGGTAAGCATTTGATTGAAGGCGAACCTAAAGCCTTACTTGAGAGTAATTGGGCATTTTAGGCTCCTATTTGAAATTGATTTGGCACTTCAGGCTCTTATTTGCCACTATGTGCACTTTAGACCATTTTTTGAGAAAATGACCCCACTTTGGATACTTATTTGAAATTTTCCCGTCTTTCTTTATAGCATAATCAATATCCATGCACCTCAATTAAAGAATGATTAACTCATTCCAAACTTCATACTTTTCATCATTTAGCATAGAAAGATCATTTTCAAATTAAGAGAAATTCACAATTTGTAAAATTGCATATCAAACATACATGCTTATGTCACAAAATTTGAGGTAAATCAAACATATATCATGCTTTACTAATGTAAAATATGAATCGCATAACATAAAAACTGCATGTAGGTTAAGTTTCTAATTTAAATAGATTCACAATTATTATATGATGAAACTATAATCATAATCTTTTTCTTAATCCCTGTGGGTAAATTAAGAAATATAATATGCTATTTCATTCTATTAATTACAACCAATGTCCTTTTATATATGTGATCCAAATCCTCTTAATATATATAATCTAAGATAATTAGAGATGCCGTAGCTAATCTCCAATTAAACAAAATTGTAAATGGATCACTAGACATTTATCACATGCACAAACATTCACCAAATTGCATGCAAGGGCAAAATGGCAAATTAATGTTAGCAAGGGAAAAAAATTAAATTAATCAGCCAAGGGTAGAATTGCAAATTTAGAGAGGAGAGTGGGTAGAAGCGTAAAATCGTGGAGAGGGGGCAAAAATGTAAAATTGCCAACAGAGGATACTTGCCCCAATTTTTTTTTTAATATGCGGGCATGTACCGTGCATGTGCCTGAGGCGGCACATAGCCTGTGTCGTGTAAACGCCTAAGGGCTAATGCGGGCGCATACATGTTGCGATTTTTCAATCGCTCGCATATTCACTCTAGGCTTTGTCACTTGGGTCTCCTCCAGCAGCCCATCTTAGACCAAATTGAGTGGTGGGTATTGGAGACCACACTAGTGCGACCACATAGGTCTAAGAATTGGCGAAAACGGCCAAGACATCGGCCTGAATCAAGCAAAATTCTACCAAAATGCAAACCCTAACCATTGCAACTTCCGCCTTGCAATTAGACTCTGGCGATTACCAATATGCCAATTATGTGACATTCTGAAATTTCACCCACTTGGGATTTATGAGATGGATTATTTTATGAATGTGCTTGTGATTAGATCTCACCCGGAACTGATTATTCTTAGGATACTAATTGTTAGAGAAAGGCTAATTAGGGACTCAAATTCGCATGACTAAAGAAACTCGATCGTGAACCGACTTTCGACCATAAAAATTGTCGATGTGACATTTTGAGCCAAGGTAGACCGATTTAAGGCTAATTAGGGACTGATTCTTCGTTGTCATACGAGTGGATCATGGGTGATTCCGTTTGACCACGAGATGAACCGACGAATGATCCTAAACCTATGCCATACAATCGTACCCGTCGGAACTAGCAATCGATCCTCACAATTATATGACAATCGAGGTCGTCACAATCCGAGTGAGCTTGAACGTGGCTTGATTTAGTATCGACCATGGGTTGAATATGCGAATTTCCCAAAAGTCATCTGTTAGTCTGAGACACACTCAAGTTACGTTAATTAAATTTATCGTTAATTAGAGACCAAGTTTAGGCCTTGGAAATTATGAATGTCACGACAGGATAATTGGACGATATTGTTATTGGCTTAGCCAGTCTTAGAATTGCCCGGATCCTTCACAAAAATAGAATTATGGTGAGAAATGGAAAATGATCATTTCACCCCTGAGATTTTGTTAAGACCAAGTGTAATGGGGAAGGGTATTTTGGTCATTTCACACTAACTTTAGAAATGACAATTTTAGGATAATTTTGCCCTTGGATTATTTTAAATCCACATTTTACCTTGGATATTTTTGGAAAAGATTTGATCTCGGCCGTCAATCTTAGGATAAGAACAAATCTCAACTGTCGATTGAAAAGTAGAGAAAGGAGCAGGATGGTCATTTCTCATAAAGGGGGACAATTCGTAGTTTATAAGTCATTTTTTTTTCTCTCTCCCCTCATTCTCTCTCTCCCTCTCTCGGCTCACCCTTCTCCCCCTCACCGAATTCTCACCTCTCCCCCTTGGCCACACCGCCATTGCTCCGGCCATCGTTCGCACGATCGCCGCCTATCTAGCCACTGACCCGCACCATTGCCACCCTCACATCGCCGTCCCTCTCTCCCTCCCTCTTGGCCGAGCTCTCTCTCTCTCTCTCTCTCTCTCTCTCTCTCCGTGGTCGAGACAAACCAGCAGCCAATCGCCGCCAATCGCTACTGCTCAAAATCGCCGGTGAGTTGCTGGTAACCCTTACCGCTTGTTGCCGCCGCCGCCGCTATTTACCCTCTGTCCAACCACTGTAGAGGCCTCGGATTCGCGTAGGAATCACAAGTAAGTGATTTCCTAACCCTCGCCTAGGATAACGGGTATTTTCGGGTTAGTTTATGGCCGTTTTAGTGAGTTTTAGGGGCTAAATGTGGAAAAACGGTTTGAGTGAATTTGGCTAAGTATTTTGGGAGAATTGTGATGACTTTGGAGGTGGATTTGAGGTTAGAATTGATTGGTTAGGTAGTCAGAATGATTCCGAGTGATTATTATGGCTTATTATGCGAAAAACGGGCCTAAATGTGCCGTTATGGTGATTTTTGGTGATGGCCGAGTTACTGTTCATCCTATGGCTGAATTGGTGTATATTGATGATTAAAAATTAGTACATGTTGGTTTGGGGGTTGTCGGTAGGAGTACGACACCTGTGAATGGTGGAATTTGGCCTAAAATGTAGAAATTCGGGTTATTTATGCACGTACGAATTTAATTGGGTTGGCTGATTTGTGGACTTGAATTGGCTGAATTGTGGGTGAAATTTGTGACGTTTCGGGGCTGTTTTGAGGCTGAGTTGAGTGCTGGAAATTAGGGCGTGAAACGACGAGCTTATGGTCCAATTTGGAGATGATTTGCGCCAGTTTGGTGTGCTATGATGTGGCTATGTTGTGATGCTTGTTATGGCTTGAAATAAGCTTGGAAATGTTGAATTTATGCTCGTGATTGTGGCTATGATTGTGGGCCCAATGGTGGCCTTGAATGCTCGTTAGTTTGTGAAATATTTGATTGAAATAAAAGTTATTGTGTACACGCATGGCTGAGTTGAGTGGATTGGCAATTGGCCATGTTTAGGCTTTAATTGAGCATGTGAAATACGTGAAGTTTGATGCATGCATGAGCCGGATCCAATCGACTAGTAATTGGGCTTGTTGGTGTATAAAGTGTGCGAGTGAATGATTGAGAAAGTGTGTGAAATGTTGTACGTGAGGTCATGAAACTCCCTGAGGCAGTACCATTACACGGGGAATTGTGCCGTCCTAAGGCGGTACTATTACGCAGGATGATGCATGGTATTACCGGAAGATTGCCAACCTGAGACAGTACCATTACGCGGGTTGTGCAGTAGGTGGTAGGTGTTGAGCCTGAGGCGGTACCATTACGCGGGCAAGATACATAGCCTAAGGCGGTTCCATTACGCGGGCAAGATACATAGCCTGAGGCGGTTCCATTACGTAGGCTCCGAAGTGTTGTGAAATTGAAATAGTAGTAGATGTTGAGTCTGAGGTGGTACCATTACGCCAGCAAGATACCTAGCCTGAGGCGGTTTCATTACGCGGGCTCCGAAGTGTTGTGAAATCGAAATGGTGGTAAATGTTAAGTTTGAGGCAGTACCATTACACGGGAAAGATACATAGCTTGAGGCCGTTCCTTTACGCGGGCTTCGAAGTGTTGTGAAATCGAAATAGTAGTAGATGTTGAGCCTGAGGCGGTACCATTACGTCAGCAAGATACCTAGCCTGAGATGGTTTCATTACGCAGGCTCCAAAGTGTTGTGAAATCGAAATGGTGGTAAATGTTAAGCCTGAGGCAGTACCATTACGCGGGCAAGATACATAGCCTGAGGTGATTCCATTACGCGGGCTCTGAAGTGTTATGAAACCGAAATAGTGGTAGATGTTGAGCCTGAGGTGGTACTATTATGTGGACAAAAAATATAGCCTGAGGCAGTACCATTACGTAGGCTAAGAAGTGTTGTGAATATGAGATGGTTGCAGTGAACTTGAGGCAGCCCCATTACGCGGGTTACTGGCGAGTCTAGTGGGATAATGTGATGAGACATAAAAAGGGTGTGGAATGTGGAATTTGTAAGGCCATGGGTTCGATTTGTGTTTTGGGCGTGAAATTAATTTGGAATGTGCTTGTGGTTGAGAATTGTATAATTACGACTAACCTGCAGATGGTGCATACTAAAAGTAAGGTAAGTACAAATTGCGTGCCTATTATGTGGTTGCTGAGTGTTGTCGCGACTTAAATTTTCTCAGGTTAATAGATTATTAAGACTAAACTTAACTCGAGCCATCTCAAGCCCTACCAATTCGCAACTTAGGATTTAAGTTCTTAACATGCAAATGTTTTCTTGCTTGGAGTCGCTACTAATATATTTGTGGTAGGTCGATTAGAAACCTAAATAAAACATCGGGAGATTTGTTTTATTCCTACGAATCAGAGATTCTAAACTCGGGAACTTGGTTACACTAGATCTAGTCTAACGCCCTTTCGGTACCTTTTCTTTTCAAAAAATGTTATGGCAGACAGTTTAGATTCATTTTAACTTAGTTACTAGCATGTGAGGTGATCATACGGGTGCACAAACCACCAAAGTAACACCCAATAATCAAAACATTAAATAAATTGCAAGATAAAGGAGAATTACTTACCTTGAAGCAACGTAAGCATCTGCATTGTTAGCTAGAAAATCACATCAACAATCATAATATGATTTATAATTAACAAGCAGTTCACTCAATATTTTTTGGATTTTCACTTATTTAAATGAAAGCTAATCTACATGTAATGACATGCAAAAATTAACATGCGATTAATGTAGCATAACATGTAAACTATATGACATGGGACGACGTGACATAATTCTAATGATGGGCAGATGATTTATTTTTGGTATTTTTCCAATGAAATTCAGAATTAAAAATGCCAATTATCTAAACATGCAATTTTAAACTAAAGAAAGCAAATTAACCTATTTTAGAACAATCTTTTTGGTATTTTTTTTATCGAAATTCGAAATTAAAATCAACCCGAAATGAACTATCAAGGTTAGAATAATATCTAATTAAACTAGGAAACAAATTACTCTAATTCCTAATTTAAATTAGAAATTATCTTATCTTTCTAGCAAATCTCAGTTGTCCTATTCTATTAAAAAAAAAGTTATCTAGATATACTCTAAACATGTAACATTATCTTATAAGAAATCAATTCAAATTGCATCTAATCCTTTTGACTTTTCTTTTAAAGAAACAAAATCAAATAAGAGATAAACACCACCATCAAATCAATATCCACACAATACGCAAAATTGTTCTTATCAAATTTAAATAAGGCAAAGAAATCAAACTAACGGTCATATCTATAGGGTTATAGATATCAACGGAAAGCTAATTGTTCAAATTGGGAAAGCAAATAAAATCTATTATCGTATCCAAGTGATTATGGATAAGATAACGATTTTCCGTATCACGGCGTATCGTACCTTAGGGATAATGTCGGATAGTCGTCCAGATACGTTGCCAAATTATGAATGATCCCTAATTTTGGACATTCTAGAACATTGCGGATATTACAAAATTATTCTAAGATATATAGCTATCCACCAAAATATTTACGAAATATCTAAATTATCTGAAAAACTAGGAAATTAAATATTTAAAAGAAATATTTGAATAATCTTACCTAATTTTGCGGATAACTTCCAATTCGAACTTGGATCGGACTCGGGCTTGCGGATCGGGACGGTGACCGACAATGGATCATGAGTGGCTCGACCGGCGAGCTGCTCGACGGAGGTTGATGTGATGGTGTTGACTTCTCGGCTTGGACCAATCAGTGAAGAGAGATCATCCGCGTCTAGTTGTCTTTGATGATTACTCATCCGTTGATCAATAATGAACAACCTCGGGAAAAATCAAATTTGGACTCAACGGATGGTGATCCTAGTGGTGCTTGCAGTTACTGGCCAAGGGTGGCGTCAAGGATTAATGTGGCCAGCTCGGTGGTTCAATTGACTGTGTCGGACTATTGAGCACATGAGAAGATGAGTTGCCGTCGAAGTTTACTGAGATTGTCAGTCATTTGTGTTCTTCTTCTTCGTGAATGATCCAAGTACACTCCTCTAGGACTTTTCACCACTTCAGTCACGAATCACACCTACACACATGCAAAAAAATTCTTTCTTTTTTTTATTTTAGCAATAACCTCCAGTGGACACAACGTCCAGAGATCTCTGGCATAGCCACGCGCACTTGGAATTTGTCCGAGCGATTGGTTTGGTGAAGACAAGCTTACAGAGGGTCACGGTCACCAACGGCAAGAAGGAACTGCTGGGTTGAGCAAGGAAGCAACGTCAATAATGTCGCTAGGGCTCAGCAACGCGGGGTCGTAGCAAGTTTGGAGCTCGGACTAGGCACGGACGATGCAGGCACAACGGTGGGGCAGAGTGAATGCAGCGAAAAGGGGCGGCGCGAACGTGGTGGTTGCAAATGTGCGTAGTCGACTCTCTCTCTTGCTCCTTGCTCTCGCTTCTCTCGTGCTCTCAAGAATTATGATTTGGAAATTATGAGAGTCCCCCTCATGATTGATGGGTATAATCATATATTTATATCACAACTCTAGGTTAATTGGCCAGGTTTTCTAATCCTAATGGCCTTAGGCTTAGGCTTTATCCTTTAATTTTTATTTAATTCCAAGTTGGTTGAATTAATTCGGGCTTTTATTCAATTAAACTTGATGGGCTAATTTATGCTCAAATTGAGACAACCAAGGCCTTTTGACGCGTGATTTTCGGCCCCCATTCCCCAAGTGAGCCGAGTTTCATTCGGTGCCCGAGCTCGGTTTACGTGATGGATTTTAAGCTTGCTTGCCATCGCTGGTCCGATGTGGAATGCATCTAACTTATATGAACTTAAACTATATGCTATGCAATTTTAATATTTTTATTTAGGGGTTAAAATTTAATCCATAATTTTCTATGTAAATTATTATTAAATAGTCGGTCGAAATTTAGGTGTCAATAGCTGCCCCTCTTTGAGTGGAGGCTTGCAAAGGTTTCGCTCAAAGACTGTGACCTAAATTTAAACCATGCAAAATGATGAATGATCTTTTTCTTCCTTTTTTTTTTGGTGGGGGTTTTAATTCCAATTTTTCAAATGCAATGATGCACGATATGCAAACAATAAGGAATGTATGCTAAGGTTTCTCACTTCATGAAGAGTGGTGAAAGAGCCTTACATACGGATCGCACAAAAAGCACCCAAGTGAGGGAAAGCTTTATAATGCTGTGAACTCTCTCGATCTCTAAACTTCTAGTCCACTGGAAGTAAGGTTCTCAAGGTACATGATTGCCTATCTATTACCTGTAGTTTCTTACAGATGCGAAATAACGCATGATATGAAGAAAGAATTAAAAAGGGATGTGTTGCCTATATCACTGGACAATTATGAAAAGGATCATGTCACATGTTCCATTGGGTGAGCATGAGGTTAGTTGTGCCACCTATTCCACTGGGTGAACACGGAACGAGAAACTATGCCACCTATTCCACTGGGCAAACATGAAATGAGAAACTATGCCGCTTGTTCCACTGGGCAAACATGAAATGGGGTGTGCTGTCTATTCCACCGGACAACACAAAGAGATATGTCACCTATTCCACTTGGTGAACATATGAGAGAGATAATGTCTCCTATTCCACTGAGTGAACACGAAAAGAGAAACAATGAAGAATAATCAGCAGACGTACCTAAAGTCACTTACCTTGTAGGAGTGGTAAAGTAAATCGAGGCATGATTCTGATTCTGTACCATTTGACAATCACTTGGGCTTTGTTCCGAAGATGTTGCTTGATGAATGTTGATGGACTTCAGTGACCTGCAATTCAGTCAAGACACACGAAGAAAGTTCGAGGCACCAGTTATCGTCTGGGGTGCCTGAGAGAATGATTTAGTGAAATGAAAAATGTTTCGACCTTTACAAACTACCTATACATCGCTATAGGTATTCGTAAAGATTTCGCTACTGCATCTAATTATCATCGTAGGTGCGACACGGGGGTAACTTTATGAGATTAGGAAGATATTCCGACCTTTATGAGATACCTATACATCGCCATAGGTATTCGTAAAGATTTGACTGCTTCACATATACTTTCCTCATAGGTGAGCTACAAGGGAACATCTGGGATTGATAGAACATTTCGACCTTTACGAGATACCTATAAATCGCCATAGGCACTTGTAAAGATTTGGCCGCTGTGCCTATACCTTCCTCATAGGCGTGTCATGGGGGAATTTTTTGAGATTGGGAAAATATTCCGACCTTTACGAGATACCTATACCTTCTTCATAGGCACTTATAAAGATTTGGCCGCTGCACTTAGTTATCGTCATAGGTACAACGCGGGGGAACTTTCCGAGATTATGCCTAACAACATATCTAGTTATCATCTAAAATATTTTAAAAGACTTGATCGATAAATACCTGGATATCGTCGCAGGTACTTAACGATTTGGCGAGTAAAGGGGCTAGCCCGAATGCTCAGAGATCCTTTGACAAAGTACCTGAATATCATCAGAGATACCTGAAAAGGCTTGATCAATAGTTGCCTAGATATCGTCAGAGGCATCTAGAGATCGCAACAAAATGACCAAATATGGAACCTGACAATTGCTCGAACAGGTTAAGGATACCTGGATAGTCACAGGCTTCCAAGGGATAGAGATATACTTACCTGGTGATATCCCTGACTTTTAAGGGCGTGTCTCCTGTTAGACACGGTTTTAGGCAACATGTAATATGCATTCATGGACAATCAAGAACACATATACTCATGCATTATAAATTCAACCGATTTTCATGCATGATGATTTTGTCGAATCAGCATTACCAAACATCACTGGGGAGAATCATGATAAGACAATCCAAATTCACAAGCAGATATCTTGAAAATGTCGAATGAGGGACTTCCGATCCGGAAATGGTTTCTCTCAACCTCATCGAAAAGTGGCTATTTTATGGGAATCACTCTATCTCACATTCATCATGTGGATAAGGGTCCGAGTATTCTCTCAAGCGGTACGACCTTACAAATCTGAGAGGTCTTTGTCAGGACTATAACATGGGCTTGGTCAATGGCTTAGCAAAAAGGGACTCTTTGAGTCGAGGCTATTGAAAGAAAATACTTTGCAATTGTCTCCGGGTTTACAAGTCAAGAACCCTACAAAATGAGATAGAAATGGACTTGCTCGCACTTCTTCGAGCTAAGCTTATAAACATCTGAAACTCTACGTTAGTTCAAGTGCCATAATATGAAGAAACTTTGCAAATGACGTAATGTAGACTAGGCTCATGGGTTGAGAAATGAATGGATCATTAGGCTCAAAATGTGTATAATTGGGGCGAATAAGTTGGTGATCATCTCGGCATTATCACCGGTCTTCTTCACCAGGGATTGTCTTCTTGGTAGATGCTCTATTGGTTTTGAGAATTCATCACTTGATTCCTTTGAGACTTGTAGAACTATTGCTCCACTGGGATTCATGGCTTTGACATGCCATATCTTGACATTTTTTCTCTAAAGATCTCCCTTTTTCGACTTTTTTTAGGGGCATTGGCTTTGCTTTTACCAGGTACATTGCTTTTTCTTGCCATTCCATTTTTTTTTTTTTGACTTTTGACATACACTAGCTACAATTCATATATCGGCCAACCACACTTTGACTGAATGACTCGCCATTTGGACTCTCAAGGATTTCTATCTTCTATTGACACTCCGGATATGCTGCTTCAACAGTGATGGCTTTTACCCTGCCCCAGTGTAGGGGATGATCACCAATTGGGTTTAAGAAATGAACTTGTAGGCTCAATTGTGCTTAGCAAAGGATAAAGCGTGTTAGGATAGAGAAAGAAATGCTATTCGTCATCCTAAGGCACTTGAACTTCGTGTGAATTCATCTGAAAAAGCAACACTCGAATTAATGCAAGTGAGAGCAAGAAAAATTCTAGTCATTTTTCACTTTATGATGCTGATGTACCTCCAGTTTGCCCAAATGTAGGGTGGTTCTTGACAGGGGTAATTGGAAAGGATTTCTCCAAGCATTTAGGCTCAAAGTGGCGAAACAATGGATAAACTTTAGTATTTGGGATAGAGAAATGAATTGCCTTTCGTCACTTCGGTTGCCGTACCTTTTGCGAGATAACTCTTTACCTTGTAGATATGGAATTTTTCCACTAAATTCACTGGGGATTAGTGCATGGGACTGTATATAGGTAGGGCTTGCCTTTCATCATCCCGATATACTTCATTCAACACATTCAATTCCTTCTACATGAGTTATCAGATTGTCCAAATAGATTTCCCTTTTGGAGTCAATGATGCAGACCGACAAAATGATCAACCAAAATTTAAAGCCAATGCACACATCTTAACTTGAGATTGATTGAAACCATTTATTCATCAGTGAAATGTTTGCAATTCAGAATATAAAACCAAACACTTGAAAAGTTTTGCTGCAAAAATGTTAGATCTTATCAGGGATAATACATCTTCACAGCATTAAAATTAATAGGCATGGAAAACTCACGACCGTCCATTTCTACGAAAATCAGGGCACTTCCGGGGAGCACATTTTTAACCACATATGGACCGATGTAGTTTGGGGCAAATTTACTCCCATGAATAGGAAAGACTGGCAATACCTTCTTTAGGACTAGATCATTTACCTTGAAGTGTCTTGGACGCATTTTTTGATTGAAAGACTTACCTACTCATGCGGCAACTGGATCGGGCGTTTCGTCTCACTCTCAGGGGGGTTTGCCCCTCTTTTCACTTCTCAGGTTTCCTTCGCATCACCCAAGTTAATAATGACAGTTTGGTTTGACATGAGAACTTTGGATCTTTCATGTTGCTCTAGATCGCTTTGAAGGTCTGAGGAATCTTCGAGTTTGTCAGTATCATCGATATTAGGCTCAACGGTACATAATTCATCAAATTGGATTGTTCTCATACCCTCACGTATCACAAGATTGCCCTTGAAACATAAAGTAGGGAGTTCAGAAGGACAAATAGGGCTAAACAATGTATTTTTTATTTTTTTTCTTTTTATTTTTAAAATTTTTGGTTATTTTTTCATAAAGGTTTTAACACGATGGAACATGAAGAAGTCCAGGCCTCAGAATTATCCTTGGACTATATATTTTTTTTATTAGCTGGATATCATCACCGAGCTGGTTTGATGTACTTCAACATGCTCTCAAAAAATGAAAACAATTTGTAATTTCATTGATTATCACCGAATGAATTACATTTATTGGAATGGAAACTAAGACAATAAAGTCTTAGAAATGAAAAATCCTAAAAAGTAGCTCCCGAGACGGGGCCAGTCCTAGAAAGCAGTAGAAATTCCTACACAGGGAAGTGTACGAAAAAAAGTAAAGGTGTTGTTCTTGCGGGCCAGTGTCCATTCCCTCCAACAATCCTTGTTCGATAGCTTCAATAAAGAAATCATCAAACAGGGTAGTGATTCCCTCCAATGCATCATCAGGATCTTCTGTTACTAGAGGTGTTGAATCATTCATACCTCCCCATCCATCCGAGACAATGTCACATAGGTCAACATAGAAGCTCGGGAGCGCTAAGTATTTCACATAATAATCGAACTTGCCGTTCGGTTGCCCCAAAGTGTCGATCACCTCCTTCTCTTCATGTATCATTCTTGCAGGACTCGGGGATGTAGTTCGGATGTTTGGAACTATGAGAAGATCGTCTCGGCCTTGGCAGAGCCACGAAGCACGGAATGTGAATGCTCCAGTATCTAAGAGGTCATGAACCTTGTGCTTTAGAACATAGCAGTCATCAGTGGAGTGACCGACTTCTCCCAGGTGATAGTCACACTTTTTGGATGGGTCATAATTGGAGAATTGCTCAGGATTAGGCTACTTCGGCTCAGTGGAAAGCAAGCCCTTTTCCAGGAGGATCGTCAATACTTGGGATAGAGACCCGGGGAGAGAAGTGAATTGTCTTCTAGTGCCTTATCGTTAATTAGAGAACGGGTGTCTGGGTTGACTGTCTTGACATTCAGGGAGTAGTCGTACTTTGCTTTGCTGGGGCTGCGATGTTGGAACGAGTGGATACCGATCACCTTGTTTGTGCTTTACGAACTTTGGACGCAAGGTACTCAACTCCCTAGGGTCAGGGGACTCAATAGTACTGCCAGGTATAATTGCTTTGTCATTCGAGTCGGTGTTGAAGGGCTTCGTTTGAATCATCACCCTTGGCCCTTGAGGAAAGGGATGGGTCATGGTGAGTTGTTTCAAGTAGTTCGACAGATGCACCATTTGCCTTGAGAGTTGTTGGAGAATGACAGAGGCTTGCTTCAAGCCCTTCTCGATATTAGCGAGGCAGTTTAGCACTTCACTCTGAGCACTTTCTCTCATAGCCAGGCGAGAACGGCCGGTGGTCGATGATCCATAATCACTTAGCTTGAGTATCAACTTCCTCGCAGTGGTGGCTCACAGCTAGGGGCGTTTTGGCTCGGTGGTTGGCCGATGTATGAGGTTCTGAGAAACAAAGACAAGGACGGCGTTTATGCAGAGAAGCCGTAGTCGCTGCTAGAACGGAAAGTGGTGGATGGAGCTGCGGTTTGTGTTGGGCGGTGAGCTCACGGTGGTGGAGGAGCAACAACGAAGGAACTCGGCGAGGTTGCCCCTTGGCGAGGCTTGAGCGATGGATTGATAACTGTGGATGATCCGTAGTCACCTGATTCAAGAGAAATGAACTAAATAAGCACATGGTCAAGACAAGGTTGGTCCATGACACGCTTTCTAGTCTTTTTCATTCTTCATTTATTCATAAAAATACTTGTATATGAATGAGACTTTATGGAAAAGTGCTCTAAGCGAAGAAATATAAATAACACTCTAGACATAATCTAGGAAATAGACGCATCGAATTCCCTAATCATAAAACTAGGAAAACCAAAAATTAAGACTCCCTAGAAACTATGAACTGAAAACAAATTCTCTAAAGCATTTTTTTTTTGCCATTTTTTTGGTTATAAAAATAATGACAACCTCTTGTGAAAATAATGACCTATGACACACCCAGGAAGATGAAGACATAGATTGAAAATGAATTCTCCAAAAAGCCTTTTTTCGTTTTCATTTTTTTTTTATTTTCAAAGCACTAAATGATTAGTACTTTCGAATTGAAAACCGATCTAGACCCATCATGGACCAACCCCAAAAAAAAAGAGAAAATAAGTAAACTACAAGATAAAAGTTCAGAAGACTTACTTTACCAGGTAAGACCATGGCAATCACATAGACATGCACATGAAATGTGAGGCTTGATTTCTATCTAAACTCTGGCTTGTAAAGTGGAGGCCCGAGGATTACCGGGCTAAACCAATCATGGTGGTGGTTAGGCCGGGATTCCTCTGACTCCGGCTTAGTCAATAAGCCGACCCGGGTTGCAAAGGGTGCAACTATGGTAGGAACTCAATGACATCATGAAAGAACTTTCGGGACCAAGGAGGGTGACCCGTACCACGCGAGTGTGGTCGGGGTGTCTACTGTCTCGGTACCATCCTAAACCTGTACCGCCTAGGTCCAGCAGCAGGTAGTGTGTACGGTGTAGTGTGCATGCAAGGCATGCACAACAAGTTATATTATACAACGCTTCGTGCATAAAATAAATCATACATCCAAACACCTCCCTGCAAAACAAAAGTTAACAATCACTCCTCCTCTTATACCTCCCATTATGTAAAAACATTTAACACCTAAAATGTTAGGGACGTACCTAGGATCCTTGCTGCCAAGCAAAAATATTTTTTGAAAAGAAAAACTGGCCTAAGTCCACTAAGAGTTTTAACTCAAGTCCCCAGCGGAGTCGCCAAGCTGTCGTGACCTAAGATTTTCTTAGGCTAATGGATTATTAAGACTAAGCTTAACTCGGGCCCTCCCAGGTCCTACCAATTCGCAACTTAGAATTTAAGTTCTTAATATGCAAATGTTTTCATGCTTGGAGTCGCCATTAATCTATTTGTGGTAGGTCGATTAGAAATCTAAATAAAATATAGGAAGATATGTTTTATTTCTACGAGCCAGAGATTCTAAACTCGGGGACTTGGTTACGCTAGATCTAGTCTAATGCCCTTTCGATACCTTTTCTTTTCAAAAAATGTTTTGGCAGACAGTTTGGATTCATTTTAACTTAGTTACTAGCATGTGAGGTGATCATACGGGTGTGCAAACTACTAAAGTAACACCCAATAATCAAAACATTAAATAAATTGCTAGATAAAGGAGAATTACTTACCTTGAAGCAACGTAAGCATATACATTGTTAGCAAGAAAATCACATCGACAATCATAATATGATTTCTAATTAACAAGCAGTTCACTCAATATTTTTTGGATTTTCACTTATTTAAATGAAAGCTAATCTACATGTAATGACGTGCAAAAATTAACATGCGATTAATGTAGCATAACATGTAAACTATATGACATGCGACAACGTGACATAATTCTAATGATAGGCAGATGATTTATTTTTGGTATTTTTCCAATGAAATTCGGAATTAAAAATGCCAATTATCTAAACATGCAATTTTAAAATAATGAAAGCAAATTAACCTATTTTAGAACAATCTTTTTGGTATTTTTTTTATCGAAATTCGAAATTAAAATCAACCCGAATGAACTATCAAGGTTAGAATAATATCTAATTAAACTAGAAAACAAATTACTCTAATTCCTAATTTAAATTAGAAATTATCTTATCTTTATAGCAAATCTCAATTGTCCTATTCTATTAAAAAAAAAAAGTTATCTAGATATACTCTAAACATGCAACATTATCTTATAAGAAATCAATTCAAATTGCATCTAATCCTTTTGACTTTTCTTTTAAAGAAACAAAATCAAATAAGAGATAAACACCACCATCAAATCAATATCCACACAATCCGCAAAATTTTTCTTATCAAATTTAAAAAAGGCAAAGAAATCAAACTAACGGTTATATCTATAGGGTTATAGATATCAACGGAAAACTGATTGTTCAAATTTGGAAAGCAAATAAAATCTATTATCGTATCCAATTTATTATAGATAAGATAACGATTTTCCGTATCACGGCGTATCGTACCTTGGGGATAAGGTCAAATAGTCGTCCAGATACGTTGCCAAATTAGAAATGATTCCTAATTTTAGACATTCTAGAACATTGCGGATATCACAAAATTATTCTAAGATATATAGCTATCCACCAAAATATTTACGAAATATCTAAATTATCCGCAAAAACTAGGAAATTAAATATTTAAAAGAAATATTCGAATAATCTTACCTAATTTTGCAGATAACTTCTAATTCGAACTTGGATCGGACTCGGACTTGCGGATCGGGACGGTGATCAACGATGGATCACAAGCGGCTCGACCGGCGGGCTGCTTGATGGAGGCTGATGTGATGGTGTGGACTTCTCGGCTTGGACCAATCAGTGAAGAGAGATCATCCGCGTCTAGTTGTCTTTGATGATTACTCATCCGTTGATCAATAATGAACAACCTCGGGAAAAATCAAATTTGGACTCAACGGATGGTGATCCCGGTGGTGCTCGTAGTTACTGGCCAAGGGTGGCGTCAAGGATTGATATGGCCAGCTCGATGGTTCAATTGACTATGTCAGACTATTAGGCACATGAGAAGATGAGTTGCCGTCGGAGTTTACTGAGGTTGTCAGTCATTTGTGTTCTTCTTCTTCGTTAATGATCCAAGTGCACTCCTCCAGGACTTTTCACCGCTTCAGTCACAAATCACACCTGCACACATGCAAAAAAATTCTTTCTTTTTGTATTTTAACAATAACTTCTAGTGGACACAACGTCCAGAGATCTCTAGCATAGCCACGCACACTTGGAATTTGTCTGAGCGATTGGTTTGGTGAAGACAAGCTCGCAGAGGGTCACGGTCACCAATGGCAATAAGGAACTGCTAGGTCGAGTAAGGAAGCAACGTCAATAGTGTTGATGGGGCTCAGCAACGCGGGGTTGTACCAAGTTTGGACCTCGGACTAGGCACGAACGATGCAAGCACAACGGTGGGGTGGAGCAAACGCAGTGAAAAGGGGCGGCGCGGACGTGGTGGTTGCACACGTGCGCAGCTGACTCTCTCTCTTGCTTCTTGCTCTCGCTTCTCTTGTGCTCTAAAGAATTATGATTTGGAAATTATGAGAGTCCCCCCATGATTGATGGGTATAATCATATATTTATATCGCAACCCTAGGTTAATTGGCCGGGCTTTCTAATCTTAGTGGGCTTAGGCTTAGGCTTTATCCTTTAATTTTTATTTAATTCCAAGTTGGTTGAATTAATTCGGGCTTTTATTTAATTAAACTTGATGGGCTAATTTATGCTCAAATTAAGACAACCAAGGCCTTTTGACGCGTGATTTTCGGCCCCCATCCCTCAAGTGAGTCGAGTTTCACTCGGTGCCCGAGCTCGATTTACGTGATGAATTTTAAGCTCGCTTGCCATCGCTGGTCCGATGCGGAATGCAACTAACTTATATGAACTTAAACTATATGCTATGCAATTTTAATATTTTTGTTTAGAGGTTAAAATTTAATCCATAATTTTCTATGTAAATTATTATTAAATGGTCGGTCGAAATTTCGGTGTCAACAAGTGTTAATGTGTTTGACTTGTTTGGAGATACGTGCTAGCCTAGGTAGAGTTTAGGGTGTTACTTGTTGAAATGTGTCTCATGGTTGTTTCAATCAAACAATTTTAGAACCTCGGCCTAAGCCATGAACCTACCACTGCTGCCGCCTCAACATTTTGGAATACCGATGCACACCGACCATAATATTGTAGAGTACTTGATTGAGATCGAGGCTGATTCGGAGTCCTCAAAGGAGCATGTAGCTCAGGGGAATTCAGACTTAAGTTCTAGAGAGTCGGACTCGGAGTGGATGCCATCTAGAGGGCGTAGATGCTAGTTTAGGGGTTGAGCGAAGGCCTTTTGAAGTGTCCCACTTTTGCCAGTTAGGGTACTCAAGCTATTGATCCTTTTTGATATCGGTGGTATATAGTTTAGAAGTTCGGTGTGTATGTATATTATGTGGTTTGTAAATGGCGGATGTTGTATAAGTTTAAATCGTTAGTGGATGTATATTCTCCCTTCTACTCCCAGCTAAATTTGTCTAGGTGTTCGTGACTTTCGCTGGCGCCTTATATCTCTGATGTGCTGAGTTGGGTTGGCGACATTCCTGGGACGTTGCACTATTTCAACCAAAGACGGGGTGTCGCGCGCTAGATGGGGTTCGAGGTGTGACAAATTAACTTAGGGCTACTGGTTCGAAGTCAGTGTGACATTCCGAAATTTTGCCCATTTGGGATTTATGAAATGATTGAGTTATTAATGTACTTGTAGTTAGTCTCGCCAAGAATTGATTATTCCTGGGATACTAACCATTAGGGAAAGGCTAATTAGGGATTTAGATTCGTATGACCAAAGAGATTCAGTCGTGAATTGACTTTCGATCAGAAAATCGTTGGGGTAACATTTTGAGCCAGTGTAGGCCGATCTTAGGATAGTATGGACTGATTCGCCAATATCATATTAGTGGATTACGAGTGATTTCATTTGACCACTAAATGAATTGACGAACAATCCAGATTCTATATCGAGCAATCGTACTCATCGGAACTAGCGATCGATCCTCACGATTTTATTGACAACCGGGGTCGTCACGATCTGAGTGAACTTGCACGTGACTCGATTTAATATCAGTCACGGGTCGATTTTGCGAATTTCCCCAAAAGCCGCCCGTTAGTTTGAGACACGCACAAGTTACATAGAATTCAATTATTAAATTGAGATCAAATTGGGCATCTAAAAATTAGAAAGTTATAACAAAACGTTAGGACCACGTTGCGGTTGTAACGTGTAATTTTGGGTGTGCCCGAATCCTTTAGAAAAATTCAATTTCGGTAAGAAAATGGGAAAGTGACCGTTTTACCCTTAGGAATTTCTAAAGGGCTGGTTTTATGGGGCAAGGGCATTTTGGTAATTTTGCCCCAAAATTTGGAAAAGACACTTTTGCCCTTGGATTTTTCGAGAAATTCCAAGATTGCTCTTGGATATTTTAGATGAGATTCGATTTGAACTGTCGATTTCAAGATAAGATCGAATCTGGACCGTCGGATGAAAAGTAAAGAGAATGGCATTTTGGTAATTTGTCATTTTTGGGTCAAAATTGGAAGTTAAGTCAAGACCCATTTCTCTCTCTCCCATTCTCAGCTCCACCTCTCTCTCCCCTCTCGACCGCCCTCTCCCCCGCCAAACGCCGCTGCTGATCGCTGCAATCCGGCCGCCGTTTGCCGCACCACCGCGCCACCGCCGTCCTCGCCGAGCCCTACGCCGCCGTTCTCTCTCTCTCTCTCATAGTTTCCCTCCCTTGGCCGTGAACTAGCCCAAGCCGCAAGCCACCGCCGCTCGCCGATCGCCGCTCACTGTGGACCGTACGTCACCACCGCCGCGTGCCTCCACCAATTGATGCCCGTTTTGCTCTAGCCGTTTGAGTCTAGAGTTGGGTAAGTTCAATCTAAACCTCGCCTAGTATATCGGGTAAATCTGGACCCGTTTAGACACGGTTTGATAGGAATTAGGGGCTGAACGGAATAATGAGCCGTAGGATTGATTTCGGAAAATGTTGGAGGAATTGTAGAGGTCTCGTGTTGGCTGTGAATGGCTGTTCAAGGTGTTGTGGTGTGCTGTTGGGTACGTGGATGGTACCGTTAGGTCCGGCTCAGAATTTTACGAAAGTGTTGTGAAGAGTCGGGAGTGAAATATTGAGGTTTCGGGTGCGGAAAGGGCCAATCGATGGCCGTGATGTGAGGTTTTATGTGTTGTGTGGTACTGATTGTTGCATGGTTGGTGCCGTTAGATCCGGCTCGAGATTTTGTGAAAATGCCATGAAGGGCCTGAACTGATTTGATAGCATTTGGGTGTGGAAAAATGTTGATTTGTGTGTTGATTGCGTGTTTATGATGTGACTGTGTTGTTGTGGAGTATTGGGTGCATTTGTGTGCGCGGAATTCGATGCCATTGTGTGCGAGCGTGAGATTGGGATCGAGCTGAGGCATTATAAACTTGGGCAGCGATCACGTAAGTCTGTCGCATTTGGCGCAGGCTGAAGATTGAGAAAGTGGGAAATGAGGTTAGCCCGAGGCATGATCAGCTCGGGTAAGAATGGGATCAAGCCGAGATGTTCTAAAACTCGGGTCGCGATTACGTAGGCCTGTCGCATTTGGTGCGGGCTGAGGAAAGAAAGTGAATGTGGGATTGGACCGAGGCGTGTGATGTTCGGGGCACGATTGAGTAGGCCAAGGTGTGTTGATGCGGGCCGAGAATGCAATTGAGCATGAGATGTGTGATGTGGAAAGTGTGAATGTGGGATCGGACCGAGGCGTGTGATGCTTGGGATGCGATCGAGTGGGCCGAGGTGTGTTGACGTGGACTGGGAAAGTGTTTGAGTAAATGTGAGTACGACGAGTGGGTTGGAAATGTGGTGTGATTGACGCGTGAATTGATATGTGGAAAGTTTGTATGTTGTGGTTTGCGTGTAAGGATTGTTTGTTGTGATTGTGGGCTAATGTGCAGGTTGCATGTGCCGTGAGTCCATATATGTGTGATTATGGGTTGTTGTTTGTGGATTGGTTGGTTGCGTGTCTGGATGTGTCTGGAATTACGTGATAGCCTAGGTAAGGTTTATGTTGCAACTTATTGAGAAGTGTGTCATGGTTGCTTCAACCAAACCATTTCAAATCACCCGCCTGAGTAATGAATCCACCGTCGCCGCTAGAGATTTTTGATATAGTCATGCACACCGATAATAATTTTGTAGAATACCCGGTAGACGAACAATACACCTGGATCAAGCATACTTCAACAGTATGGGTAGATATAGGACTACCTCCTTGGCAGGCTCACACATACACCACGTGGACGTTTAGAGATGGGGCTGATGAGTTCAGCCCTGTTCAGGGTTTTGACGTCCTCTTTGATGGAGTTGAGGACTGGGATCCATCGGCCATACCCCCACCTGATGGTGAGTTGACTAGTTTGGAGATTAGTTTGGCTCAGTCTGGACTCCACCCCACATCTGCAGTACCGGATCCCTCGGGAGCTGAGCATGAGCCAGAATAAGAGGAATCCCAAGCGGGATACGATCCAATGGACGTGGATCTTGAGGTAATTCCCGAGGAGGACCAGGAAGGAGGAGAGGAAAATCAGGAAGTAGAGCCGCAGGAGGACCTAGAAGCAGAACCAGGGAGCGAACAGGAAGGTGTGCCCGTGTACGATTACAACCCTTACTATATGTCAGAGGATGAACCAGTCGAGAAGCCGGCCGAGGAAGAGCGGAATGAGGCTTCGGGGGAGTTGGGTGACATAGACCACTCAATTGAGATTGAAGCTGAACCAGAGTTTTCAGTAGAAGCGACGATCCAAGAGGAGTCAGATTCGAGTAATAGTGAGTCGAATTTTGAGTGGACGTCGTCATGAGGACGTCGGGGCTGACCAGGAGGCTAGGAGTAAATGTTGAAGGATACCATTTTTGGAGAGTTGGGTGTCTACCCTTTTTGAGGTGTATGACTATGTGTGATAGTGGTGGTGCATGTTTTCTTGGTGGACTAAGTTGACAATGGAAGGGTACAAGTGTGCATGTGATGGATATTGTAAATATTTGGTAATGTAATGTTCTAAGTGTTGGCAGTTGGGCGTGCTAGTTTATTCTGGTGTTCTCCAATTTATTTGTCTGGGTTTAATTACTTGTTTCCGCCGCGTTTAGCTCTGACGTGAGAATTGAGTTAGCGACGTATTTCTGGGATGTCGCACCTTTTCGACTCATGTTGGTGAGGTGTTGAAAGCATTGGTGGAGTTTGGGGGGTGATAGTCAGGCAGTGGGTAGTTGGAATTTGGCTAGAATTGACAATTTCTCTCTTGGCCCCAAATTGCTCGATTTTACAATTCAGTCAAAATCACACAAAATTCATCAAGACAAAGATTTAACCACACTATGATACCAAATGTTGGAAATACTACAGACCGTAGAGCTAGGTTATTCATGCATAAACAAAACTCATGTATAGTCGAAATCAATTGTGGAAACGTGAAGATTATTAACCTCCGGCCATTAATGTAGTTCGATTGATAACTTGAATCGTCGAGCATTGAATGGTCTATGAATAGGTATCTCTAGCCAATTGTCTTATGAACGTCGATGGTGTGTTTTTTCATTATAAAAAGGTTTAGCTTAGAAAATCCTTTTATATTCATTCGCACCCCTTCGTATAATGTCTTGATGGAATACGCTATCATGACTTTTGGGTAGTCACCACATTCTCAAATGTGGACAATAAACGTTAATGAAATAAATTGAATGTAGGAATAATAAAATGATTGTGGGATCACATTATTAATATTATAACATGATTTGGATACGATGTATCTCATGTTCAAATCAACTACCCTCACCATCTTGCTAGAGGAGCTAGCCTTGCTCGGCAGAGTTTATGAATGTCCGTCAATGCTTTCGTTGCAATCCACGAATTTCGAAATGAGAAAACATAATCAGTAATAAGACATTAACAAATCGAGCATGAACGCCGTTCTAGTTAGCTTTCAAGTAGATTGTGCTCAAAGAAGACGGAACTATTTGAAATCAAGCACCGTATGAATTTGCTTTCGATAAACAGAGTTGGAATGCAACTAGAACCATTTCAAAACAATCGCCGTGCAATTCTAACTTGTTGGTAGATGATAATAATTTTGTCTTAAATAGGCTTAAATGGTCTTTGTTATAATGGATACAGAAATATATGAAAATTACACAATTCTCTATTCCACATTATTTCGATGTTGATATTAAAGCTATTTGATGTACACCCAAGTGCACACCTGAAAGCACATCTCCTCCACATTATTTGAGGCAAAGAGAGGACTCGAGATGCAAGTGCATTTAAAATCTCCTTTAGATCATCTAGCTCGACCGCTAAGAGGAAAGAGTTCGGTAATTTGTGTATGTTCTTGTATATAGTATAATAAACATGAGCCTATTTATAGACTTTATCAGATAACTATCTAAGGTAACTAAATCAATCAAGATAAGCACAATTAAATTGAGATATAGAAAATCTCATAGATATATGCACATCATGAGAATATGAAGAATCAAGGCAGGTATCCTAACTATTTCTAATAGAGAAATTGTATATTTGTTATTTAGATAGTTCGAGTGAAATTATACTTCAAAGTTGAAAAGTATATTTTGCTGGAATAAATTAATAGTTCTTTTACAGTAAAAGATCGCTTAGTTGTACTTGACATTTCACATTCTTTCTTAAATAGCAAAAATGGGGAACTTGAAATTATAGTAAAGACAAGCTGGTGATGTTTTGCTGTCATGTGGATGAGCATTGCGCTAAAGCACTCCTCAGGCGGTCCACTGCACAAGTCATTGAGGGTCGGTCTTCAGCACGTTGTTGAGCACAATCCACAGCGAGGTACGCCACATCTGTTACTGGCCCCATCTCGAACGAGGCTGGAATTGGCATATTTGGGTCCAGAGCCAAATCAAATTCGCCCTGAGCAATGCATGGAACTACAGTGTCTGTGATATGACCCATTGAGCCATCTTCAGCCCTATGTAATGCTTTGCGTCCGGATAACAATTCAAGCAACACAATGCCATAGCTATACACATCGAGCTTAGTCGTTAGTCTATTGGTGACGTAGTATTCTGGATCCACATAACCCCTGGTGCCCGTAAAATTTCTGGTGTCGATGCATTCTGGACCCTGAGAATTAAAGGTGCCAACAGCAGCATTCGAGTATGATTCTTCCTCCAAATCAGAACCGTCCTTAGGAAGAAGTCTGGATTGTCCAAAATCCTCAACTCTAGCAGTCCAGTTTTTATCTAGCAATATGTTTGATGACTTCACATCTCGGTGTACTATTCGAGGATCTGCAAATTCATGCAAGTACTCGATTCCCCTAGCGACATCCAGTGCCACCCTGAGCCGTGCCTTCCAGGACATCAAAGTTGAGCTTCCAATAATGTGAAGGTGGTAGTACAGCGAGCCATGATTCATGTACTCGTAGACTAGGGCACACTCACTACGGCTTGCATGAAATCCCAACAAGTGAACAACATTCTCATGATCCACATGACGGAGAGTTTTGATCTCGTTGATGAGCATGCAGTCTTTAAAGCCTTCTTTGGGTAAGTTTGTCCACTTGATGGCCACTACCTGTCCATCAAACAGTCTCCCGCAATACACTAAACCAGTGCTGCCTACTCCAATCTTATTGGCATTGGAGAAATCATTAGTTGCACGAACCAGCTCTGCCTTTGTAAATTTTTTGAATACCTGAGAAGCAAAATCTATCAGCAAGCATTCCAGTAAAATGAAGTGATGAGAAATAAAGCCATCGAAATGACAAGGATATACCGAATATTCCTCCGACAGCATATCACTGTAAATATCTGCTTCGCCATTGTTATGATTATAATCCCTGTGTCTCTTGAAGCGTAAAAACTGGGCAAGCTTATGTGGGGTAGCGACAATACATCTAAAGTTTGACAGAGCATCTCTGCAATTAATTTGACAGTTTGTTGATGCTGCAACTTTGCATCCAAATCTAAGTAAAATTGTTTTGATCAGACCATGATGTTTCTTATTCTTAGACGGTTTGGTGGGACTGGAATGAAGAATACTAGGTTGTGCAGGACCATAGCTTTCTACAGTTGCTGGCAAGTTGTTTCCATGCACATCGAGCCACCTTATGTCATTTGAAAGATACTCGGGGCATCCAGATACATGTATGTTGCGAACCATAATCACTCTAAGCCTTTTCATCTGCTTGATGGCTTTTGCACCCATAAACACCTCTTCAGGCTCAAGCATGTCCAATTTAATGCCTTCAACTGAGTTCGTTCCCTTCAAATCGAAAGCAAACATACGAGCAGGAGTTAATCACACTCAGTAAGACAAAATACTCTGTGCGCGCACCCTTAAGTGCAAGACAACAAAGTCAGATACGTCATAAATTGATTAATGAACATTTATAGGTCTTCATGCAAGAACCTATGCTATTAAATTGTCAAACCAACGGTAAAGCGCCACACATCATGTAATTGTAGTGCCATACCTCCAGTAAAATTTAAACAAGAAGAAAATACAGATCTTATTGAATGAAAAATTACCAAATTTTCTCGTAACACTCTCATAATATCCTCATGATGCCAGAGTCTACTGCGCCTGCCGGGATTTTCAGGAGATTCTTGCCGTACGATTTCTCGACCCATTTCTTGAAGCAAGTCATGCATCCATATCTTGTTTGAGTTCACATATATAAGTGATTTTTGAGAGAGAATTTGAAGCCCCCTGTCTGGATAGAAGTTACAACGGTCAAGCAGCTTTGTTACATAATCTTTATCTTCCCCTTTGAAGAAACAAGCAATGTCAAGAAAGATAGCTTGTTCATGAGTTTCCAATCCATCAAAACTAATTTTCAGAATCTCATCAATCTGGCCTTTAGGAATGGCTCTCAATCTTTCTAATGTACAGTTCCATTCCTGAATACTCTTGCCACTCAAGAAAGATCCCAATACAATAAGAGCCAAAGGGAGACCTTTGGCATAGTGAGTAAAGCCGAAGGAGATAAGCTGGTAATCTCTTGTAGGTGATGGTTCCTGAAAGGCATTCCAACTGAAAAGTTGAAGAGCATCATCATAATTTAGTTCACCAACCTTATAGATTTCTGCACTGTGAGCGACCAGTACTTCTTCATCCCTTGTTGTTAATATTATTCTACTCCCCTGACCAAACCAACCTCTTTCACCCAATAAGCCCCTTAGTTGGTCCGTGCTATTGACATCATCGAGAACTAACAGAATCCTTTTATTGCAAAGCTTTTGCCTGATCAAATCTGCCCCTGTCTGAATGTAGCCAACCTTTATGGTATTATCCCCCAAAATGTCACAAAGAAGAGCTTCTTGCAGTTTATCTAGGCCATACTGCCAAGAAATTTCTCTGACATTTGCCAGAAAGCTACTACCTTCGAATTGATCAGCAATCATATTGTATATAGCTTTAGCAATAGTTGTCTTGCCTATTCCTCCAATCCCACAGATACCCACAATGCGAATGCCATCATCCTCTATATGCAATAACATTCTTACAGCCTGTATATGTTTGTCAAGAGCAACTGGATGCTTCGCAACATCCAAGTACGGGCGGTGCAGCTTGCTTGATACTTCTTCAACAATTTTCTGGATGAGTTCAGATTCAAGACTGCCAATTGCAATCACTAAAAATATGTGACAGCCCGCCAAGCCACAAAACTAAACAATAGAACTTGATATTTACTTGTTAGAGCTCTTTAAGAAGTACCAGATATCCAAATGATGTATCTCACAACAGCCATAAAGTTCTCCAAAGATTAAATTATTTTCTCTGTCTTCCTTAATCTGGTACAAGTGATCACATCCTCTGCTAAACTAAACTAAATAAGCTGATGAGGAGGATTATCGGAAATAGCACCTTCCTCCTAATCCGAGAACATATGAATCAATTAAGCCGCAATAATTGGTTAGACACCAGCCCTTGAGTTGGACTTGGACATAAAAGTTATGATAAGTATTAGGGAAAATGATTCAAATGGTTCATGAACTTCTGTCCAACGTACAATGTGGTCTCTAAACTTTTAATTTGTTTAATGTGGTTTCTGAACTTTAGCCTAATGCCATGTGGTCTTTGAAATTTTAATTTATGCAACGTAGTATTTGAATTTTTGGTACATGTTCAATTTAGTTCCCAAACTATATGAAAATGTTCAATGTTGTCCCTGATCTTGAATTAATTGAAGGAATTTGAACATTTTCTTATAGTTTAGGGACTATATTGAAAATGTACCAAAAGTATAGGGACCTCATTGAACAAAAGAAAAGTTTAAGGATTACATTGTATATTGGGTTAAAGTTCAGGGACCACATTAAATAAATTAAAAGTTCATAGACCATTTGTTTCATTATCCCTGAGTATCATGTTATTAGTTATTAAAGTACTTACACAAAGAGATATACCTGGTGAACAGTAAGGTAAGGTATACATTATTCGAGGCTAGTTGAGCAAATTAGAGACCAATAATTCTTGGCCATAAGAAAAAAACACAAAAAGGGGCTTATAATTCAGCACCTTAAACTTCGAAACAACAACCGTTAGCAACTTCAGGAGCATAAGGTGATGATGCATCCGCGTTATATAATTGAACTATGACACTGTGAAAGTGAGAATTCCAGTTTCAAACACAGAGTTCTGCTTCCCTCTTCTAAGCAGACTCAATTAAAACTCTATTTCTCAAACAATTCTGCTAAATTTAGGCAACCAGTTTCATCTTTACCGATTCTAGCGGGTTCTAATCTGATTTAATCTAACAGAAATTCTCTACAAAACAAACAGCAATCAAGAGAATCCAGTCAATTAGCTGACAGCAATTCGACAATTACCCGTGGCCTAAATGCCATCCGGACAGATTAGCCGCTTCGCGGAGAGCGCCTCTCCACTTCCTCACTCTCTCCGAACCATCACCATCAAAACCACGAAAAGCATCCTCATGCCTCGTCATGATCTCCGTGAAGACGCTGGTCTGCTTCCGCACATCGCTCGGGTCAACACGGAGGAACACCGGCCGGACTAGTTGCCCTCTCGAGTCCTTGATCTCGAGAATCTTCGTCAGCTCCTGCAAGCACCAGGTGGAGGCAGCGAAGTTGGGGGAGAAGACGACAATCGCGATCCTGGAGCTCTCGATGGCCCGCTCGAGGGAAAAGGAGATCCTCTCCCCCCGCCGGAGCTCGTCGTCAATGAACACGCGGACTCCGATGCGGCGGAGGGCGGTGTGGAGGTGGCTGATGAAGCCGGCGCGAGTGTCCTCGCCTCGGAAGCTGAGGAAGACGTCGTAGTCCCATCGAGGGACGGCGGCACAAGACGAGGAAGAAGAAGATGACGACGCAGTGGCCATGGAAGAGGGTTGGAGAGAGGAAGCGAGCATGGCCATCGTTTATGGGAAGCAGGCAAAGTCGACGGAGACGCGGGCACAAGTCAATGGAGACGCGGGGATGATCCCTGTTTCTTTTTGCCCTCCCTTTTTTGATCTCATAATGACATCCGACGCGGGTACAGCTATTCGCATCTCTACCAACCCGGTCGGCAAATTCTTGACCGAATGCGATCCATACAGATGGAGTCCATTCGCCCTCGACGTAGACGCATGCTCAGACAGGATTGCGACTGAGGCTGCAAACAAGTCACGGTCGGGCTGACTTTCTGGTTGCCTGTGCGAGTGTGACATTGAGAGTTGCCTGTCCACACACATCAGTGTACCCGAGAGTCGCCATTAATGCCAAATCGTGACTTTTTTTGACGTTCGAGAGTGAAATCTTCAATTAGAACTTGGAAGCATACAAACATTTCCAAGATAACAAAAGAAAGTCACCCAGAAAGAGTTTTTGAGTGGGTGATTGCTTGGCTTGGACACGGTGTATCTCGTGTTCAAATCAAAAGTCTCGCTCTCAGTACAACCTCGAAGAGGAGCTAGTCTCACCCGGTACAATTTATGAATGTCAATCCATGAAATTTGAAAAGAGAAAAGAGAATTAGTGGTAAGACAATAATATTGTCTGCAAATTGAGCGTGAAAGCCCTTCGAATTAGTTTTCAAGTAGACTGTGTTCAAAGAAGATGGAACTATTTGAAAGTAAGCGCCGTATGAATTAGCTTTCAATAAACGGAGCGAATATGATATTATTTTTGTATTAAATAGTTTTCATTATAATATATACAGAAATAAATGGAAATTCTACATTTCTCTATTCCGTATTGTTCCTATCTTGGTATTAGAGTGGTATGATCCAATGAAAATTTGAATGCACTTAGTGCACATCGCATCCGATGTGCATCCGAGTGCACACGTGAAGCACATCTCCTTCACATTATTTGAGGCAAAGAAAGGACTCAAGATGCAAGTGCAATTAAAATTTCCTTTAGATTGTCTAGCTCTAAAACTATGAGGAAAGAATTGTCTAACTCATGTATATTCTTGTATATAGTATAATAAATATTGGACCGCGCTTTTTCCACTCCTAATTTAACTAAAACGCTCCCCAATAAACTATTTTGACCATATTATCCTTTGTGGGTCCTATCTTTCAGCATCTTTTACATTCTTTTAGTGTCTTTTTTCTTGGAATATTTTTTTGCAAGTCCCACTTTCATTTATCTTCACCCTTCTCTCTATCTCTTTGATGTGTGAGATGGTTTTTGCGTAGTTTTTCACGATGGGTGTTAGATAAATTGATTAAATTCGAAGTGTTGGTTAATGTTGAGTAATGTGATAATTTTTCTTGTGATGGGTTCAGAGTAATAAAGTTTGAAGGTGTTTTTTCTTCTTTTTCTTCCCTTTTTTCATGTCTAGGAAAAGTAGCTATTGATTCATTCTTTATTTAATGTTGAATCTGATTAAAGATTAAAGATGATCTTTAGCGAGGCCTTTTGGCATTGCCGAGTTTCTCTAACTCCGGGGATTCTATTAGTTGAAGTCTTTGAAATTTAATTGGGAAGAATGGAAAGAGAAAAGTAGGTCTTTTCCAATCCTAAAGAGTTTTGCTTTCACCAAGTGAAAAAAGGTTTATCATTTCATTAACTTCTAACGATTGAACCTAGTGATTTCCTTGACTCTGTGCGGATAGAGCATGCATTTGATTTTTTGAGTGAACTTTGAGTACTCTTTTCATCAAAAATTTCCCTGAATTAGTTTCCATTGGCCTCTTTTTTTTCTGCAATCTATTTAGTACAATGATTTCAAGATGCACATATTAGTCTAGTTATGGTTCGGATTCAATAAAGGATGAATGGTTTTTATCCAATAAATTTCAATTTTCTTCTCATTTCAGTAGGTTTATTGAAACTTCTTACCATTTTATTTGCGGTTCTTGATAAAAACAAATGGGCACACCAAATGCATTTTCGCATATTAGCTAGTAAAGTTTATTGGTGCCAGTGCAAAGTCTAGTTGAATCCCTCTTTTGTGTTATATTGGGTTGGTTTGAATAGAGAAGGGCTTCCATATGTTGCACAACCACCAATTAGACCAAGAAAATATCAAAGAGAGAAAGATGCTGAAAGGTGGGATGAAGATGAAGTAAAGTGGAACTCGCAAAAAAAACCAAAAAAAGACAAGGAGAGAAGGTTTAAGATGTTGAAAGGTAGGACCCACAATGGGTGAAATAGTCCAAATACTTTGTTGGGGAGTGTTTTAGCCAAACTATGAGTGGAAAAAGAGTGGCCTCAAATATTACATGAGCCTTTTATAAATATTATCAGATAACTATTTAAGGTAACTAAATCAATCAATATAAGCACAATTAGAAATATGGAGATGAATGTCATGGAAATATGAAGAATCAAGGCAGATATCCTCATTATCTCTCATAGAAAGATTGCATATTTTTTATTTAAATAGTTAGAGTGAAATTATATGGGAAAATTGGCCAAAACGTGCTAAATTTATTACATTTTTGCTAATTGAGTTCATCTTGTCAATTTCGATCGGAAATCACTGAAGTGGACTTGGCCATCCTACATGATATAGCCAACGTAGTACACCCGACGGTGACGTAGACAATTTTTAATAATATTTTAAAAAAAATTGAATGTTTTTATTTTAAAAATTTTCTTTTATTTTTATTTACTTCTCTTTTCATTCTTTACTTTTCCTTTTTTTTTTTTTTTTCCTTTTCTCTTCTTTCCTTATTTTCCTCCCTTTTCCCTTCGACGGCCTTGGACGAGGGTTGCCCTTGCCCTTTCCCTTGCCAGATCTAGCGAAGCACTACCCTTGCTAGGCTAGGCAAGTGTGGCCCTCGCTGAGGCTGGTGGAGGAAAAAAGGGAAAAAGAAAAGTGAAAAAAGAAAAGAAGAGAAAAGGAAAAAAAAAAAGTAAAGAAGGAAAATATAAGAAAATAAAAAAAAGGAAAAAGAAAAGAAAAATAAAAAATTCAAAATAATATTGAGACAATTTGGTTTTGGTGAGTTGATTCAGTTTTGGTGAGTCCATGATATTTTGTTTGGTTCACCAGTACATTTGTAGCTCAACGCATTATTAAGGATCGATTCTATTGCATCCATCTTTCGTGTGATCGTATAGTGGGGAACGTAAACTTGTCTCTTTATTTTGGATAAAGACACAATAAATATGAACTCAGGGCTGTCAAAATGAGAAGTGGAAACAGAGTTCATTACCTATGAAAATCTTTTCACCTCTAAACATTAATTTACAATGATTATCACCACGTAATGTTCTTATTGATTCTTGGCGATTTCTCTGGTAATTTCTTCTTCTAGCATTACCTTCTACATTATTACACAAGGATGATTATATACTTGATTTGCAGGATCCGCTAGTTTTCATGTCATCATCGATGAGAATTGAGCTAAAGCTCTCCTTAGGTGGTCCACTACACAAGTCATCGAGGGTCAGTCATCAGCTCCTGAACCCAATTCATCGCAAGGTATGCCATATCTGCCACTGCGGGCCCAGAATTGGCATGATTGGGTCCAGAGCCTGGCTAATTTCACCCCGAACAATGCATGGAACTACGACGTTCACAATCCATCTCCAGCCATCTTCATTCCTATCTACTGCTTTGCATCCCGATAACAACTCAAGCAACACGATGCCATAGCTATACTGTCATGCCCCGAACTCCTATCGGGCTCGCGATATCCCATTACTCAAGTCGATTAAGTGCGACATCCCAGGAATACGTCGCCGACTTAATTTTCTCGTCAGAGCTAATTGCGGTGGAAACAAGTAATTAAACTCGAACAATAAAATTGGAGAACACCAGAATAAAGTAGATTGCCATACCAACCATACTGTACTATGCCTCGATAAAATATGTACAACATCCATTCTACAACATACTTAACCCTGCCACTGGCTCACTAGTCCATAAACTCACTTTCACATCACAAACATTGACATTGCAAATAGGGTAGATCACTCAGACTCCTTATTTCCCAAAAATGGTACCCCTCAAAACCTGCTCTCAGCCTCCTCTCAAGCCCCGGTGCTCTTGAGACGGCATCCACTGTGAATCAAACTCGCTAGCGCTCGAATATGACTCATCTTAGATCGTTGCTTTCACTGAGGACTCTGACTCAGCTCCAATCTCAATCGGGTGGTCTATGTCACCCAACTCTCCTGAGACCTCATCCCGCTCATCCTTGCTAGGCTCCTTGACTGGCTCATCCTCTGGCATGTAGTAGGGGTTGTAATCGTACATTAGTATGGCCTCCTGTTTACTCTTAGGCTTTGCTTTTGGGCCCTTTTGCTGCTCTGCTTCATGGTTTTCCTCTCCTCCTTCATGGTCCTCCTCGAGAATTACCTCAAAATCCACGTTCATTGGATCGTATCCCACTTGGGATTCCTCTTGTTCCGGCTCATGCTCAACTTCCAAGGGTCCTGGAATTGCAAACGCAGGGTGGAGTCCGGACTGAGCCAGACTAGTCTCCAAGTTAGTCAGCTCACCATCAGGCGGAGGTATGGCCGATGGATCCCAGTCCCCAACTCCATTGAAGGGAACATCAAAACCTCGAACAGGGCCGAACTTGTCAGTCCCATCTCTAAACGTCCACGCAGTATACGTGTGAGCCTGTCACGGGGGCAGTCCTACATCTACCTATACTGTTGAAGTATGCTTGATCCAAGTATATTGCTCATCTACTGGGTACTCTACGAAATTATTGTCGGTGTGCATAACTATACCAAAACACTCTGGCGGCGACTGTAGATTCATTGCTCAGGCGGGTGATTTGAAATGATTAGGTTGAAGTAACCATGAGACACTTCTTAATAAGTTGCAACTTAAACCCTACCTAAGCTACCACGTAATTCCAGACACGTCTAGACACACAACCAAATCAATCTACACAAATAACAATCCATAATCCCACATACCTGGACTCTCGGCACACGCAACCTGCATATTAGTCCACAATCACAACAACCGATTCTCACGCACATGCCACAACATATAAATTTCCCACATATTAATTTACACGTCAATCACACCATATTTTAGCTCACTCGTCGAACCCACGTTTGCTCAATCACAATCTCGGCTCGCGTATACACGCCTCAGCCCACTTGTTCGCGCCTCGAGTATCACACACCTCGATCCGATCCCACTTTCACACTTTCCATCCCACATGTCTTATTCTCAAACATTTTCCAAGCCCGTGTCAACACGTCTCAGCCACTCGATCACACCCCGAGCATCACATGCCTCGGTCCGATCCTACTTTCACACTTTCTTCAGCCCGCACCAAATGCGACAGGCCTACATGATCACGACTCGAGTTTTAGAACGTCTTGGCCCGATCTCATTCTTACCTGAGCTGATAATGCCTCGAGCAAATCTCATTTCCCACTTCCTCAATTCTCAGCCTGCGCCAAATGCGACAAACCTACGTGACCGCGACCCGAGCTTATAATGCCTCAGACCGATCCCAATCTTGCACTCACACATATTCTCATTATATTCTATGCACACAATTGCACCCAATACATCACAACAACACAGTCACATCACAAACACGTAATCAATACACACATTGGAATTTTTTCACACTCAAACGCTATCAAATTCATTCAGGCCCTTCACGGCACATTCACAAAATTTCGAGCCGAATCTAACGGTACCAACCACACAGCGAACAACACCCCAGAGCACATAAAATCTCACATCATAGCCATCGATTGGCCTTTTCCGCACCCGAAACTTCAATATTTCACTCCCGGCTTTTCACGGTACTTTCATAAAATTCCGAGCCGAACCTAACGGTACCATCCACATACTTGAGTTGTCTGCAGTGACAACTACTTGCACACCAGTTTACTTGGACATGTTTGTTAGTTTGCCTTGATTTCCGGTCATATGATTTGAACACCCCGAATCAACTATTCAATCAATATCATAATTGATTGATTTATCACTTACCGTGATAAGAGCCGTTGCATCTTTTAACTCGATGGTAGAAGAGCTTGTGAGCTCTTCTTGTTCCTCTATGGCAATAGACGCCTGGAAATCCCACTCCTCTTCGCTATCATTTTTCTTAAATGCTGCAACATTTCCTTCAACTCCTTTGACTCGACAATCTCTGGCAAAATGGCCAACTTTACCGCAGATGTAGCATCGTCCGTTACATCTTCTATTGCTTTTATTTCTACTGCCATCTTTGTTTCGATTTTGAAAAACTCCCCCTGGCCGAAGGCTACTCCCTTCTGGTCGCTTTTGCCAGTCTTCATGACTGTTCTTCTGTTTGCCATCTATACTACTTGTACCATTTCTCCTTTGACCCTTGAACCCTCTTTTATTACTAAAGAGGGCACTTTCATCTTCCTTAACCGAGACTTTAGACATTTGTCTATCTAAAGCCTCTTGATTGGCCACTATATTCTCTATCTCGGTTAGAGTTGGCACAGTTGCCCATCCACTGGTGGCCGTAACAATACTATTGTACTCCGGCCTTAACCCATGAATGATGATTCTTCTCATCATTGTCTCTAAAATGGCATTCTCAGGATCCAACTTTGCAATTTCATCACAAACAGATTTAATTTTGGAGAAATATTGACTCATTGTCATATTTTGTTGTGACACCGACAACAATTCATTCTCCAACCTTTGCAACTTGGCGTCATTCGACCTCGCAAATAGCGCTGCCAAGTTATCCCATGTCTCCTTTGGAGTCCCTTGCGCTCTTTATGTGCTACATTAATTCATCTTCAACAATCACAGAAAGAGCATAAAGAGTTTTATCCACTTTGATGTTCCATCTCCTTAACTCGCCATTGTTCGTGGGTGGTGTGGTGTTGCCCCCGCCAACGATATCCCACAAATCTTGTCCCATCAAGTAAAATTGCATGCGGGAACTCCAATTATTATAATTGGAGTTGTTGAGCTTCTCGACCCCATTCAGCTTGGTCCCAGACCAATGAATCATAGTCCATATCTTTGCAATGATAGAATTTCATCATTCTCTGGTCCCTAAACGTTTGCTCACGTACAATGGTCCTCAGCTCCAGGGCTCTGATACCACTTGTTGAGCTTTAGAGGTGTAACACTTGAATGTGAAAGCCTCGATTGTCGGTACCTATCATCGGCAACTCTCGAAGGTGAACGACTTTAATTGGTAACTCTCAAGGAGAGGAGAGGAATAAACTATTTTATTATGACTTGATTCACCTTGCAAATACTTTGACTAGACTTGCCTTTATATAGGTATAATACGTGATTCTTGATATGACTTATAAATGACTAAACATTTATTTGATATTAACTAGATATCGAAACACCAAAGGTCAAGACCAAATACAAACAACCACATTAACTAGCCATTGAAATACGAAGGTCAAGACTAATCAAGAAAGATCTAGAGAAATAAGGCGGTGATATATTCAAAGAAGACGTTAGAAACAAGCCTCTTTAAGGTAAATGACATTTCAAACCGGTTTGATGACATTGTTATTCAATAAATCTGCATCACGAAGTTTAAAGAGACAACTCCTCTAACAATTTCATTATCCATGAAATTTGATAGCCTTTCGCTTTGGTCTCTCCATCCACTCAACCACTCTTTCCTCTAGTATTCTCACACCTCGCTTGAACCATTTGCGCCTTCCCATTTCAAATGCAATGTATGCTATGGAAATCCCAATTACAATTCCAGATGCATAACCTATCCACACTATTTTTTGTTTGAACCAACTCTCATGCCCTTCGCGGTTGAAAGTAGATGAGGGCAATGATTGAGGAGCTTGAGTATTGCTAGGGCATGCTTTTGGCAATGCAGTTCCACATAAGCTTGTATTCCCACCAAACGAGTCGCTTGAAAATGTGCTCAATTGCTTGTCTTGAGGTATGCGTCCCGTGAGTTGGTTCTTCAAGAGGTTCAAGAGTCCAAGGGATGCTAAATCTCCCAATTTTCTAGGAATTCCCCCACTGAGCTTGTTTGAAGATAGATCGAGCCATTCAAGATTAGTCAAGTTCCCTAGACATGGAGGGATGGAACCTATAAGATGGTTGTGTGAAAGGTTGAGCCCTTTGAGAGAGTGGAGATGTCCAAAGACTCCAGGAATATCTCCTTGGAAAAAATTGTGTGACAAGTCGATGCTTGTGAAGATGGTCAAGATCATCACCAGCTTAATCTCTAGCCCTTTACTCGTCACGGTCACGGAATTCTCATATGTCGCTCTTTGGAAAAACCGTGTCATATATAATGATTTTTCTTCCCCATTTTCGCTATTCATTATGCCTTCAAGGTTCATTATCAAGTTGGTTGGCAAAGGACCGCTAAAATTGTTTTGGAGAGATCCAAAATGCATAACTTGGGAAAGAGGTCAACTCCCTTTGAAATATCCAAAATAACCTTAAAATTGTTGGACCTTAAAATGAGAACTTTTTACTCTGGAAGTGTTCCCAACCATATCAGGAATGTATCATCTATCCGATTGCTACTGATATCTAGAAATTCCAGATATTTACATTCGACAAGTGACTGCGGTAATGTGCCTTCAAATCGATTTTGACTAAAGTCAAGAGTCACCAAGCTATTTCTTGAAAAAAAATGTTCGAAGAATTGTGCCCTCAAGGTGATTCATTCTTAAGTTCAAAACTAACAAATCGGTATTGAAGTTTGTTAAGCATTGAGGCAAGGCACCTATCAAGCTGTTGTTAGACAAGTTATTGATTTTGAGCTTGGTGGCATTGCATAACAAAGAATGGATCTTTCCTAATGTATTATTACTTTCAATGGAATAGTAATATGTCACGGGAGATGGAAGTGGAATTGGCCCTTCAAACTTATTGTTGGATAAATCTATTACACCTAATGAGGTGTTTGAGAAGATATCATTGAACTCATTGTGACTGAGAAATAATGATGATAAGTTCACGAATTTGACTTGAGAGTGCGGTAATGGCCCTTGTAACTTATCGTTGCTCAAGTCTAGATACTTAAGATTGGTCACATTACCAAAACATGGTAGCATATTCCTAGAGAGATTGTTATTAGACAAATCTAAATAAATGAGTGAACTCAACTGGCAAATTGAAGAGGGAATCTCACTTATGAAACCATTGTTGGAGGCTAAAAAGTAAGAAATAGAAAGTGGAGGGATCGGGAGTGGTCCTTGGATTGAGTTGTTCCAAAGATCCATATACTGCAATTTCTTCCAGTACAATTGTGGTATACCTCCCTCCAGAAGGTTTTTAGAAATTTCTAATGCTTTCAATGTATCATGGCTTATTCCCCAAAACCACCTTGGGATCTTCCCACTAATCCTATTTGAAGAGAGGTCTGGGACTCTTTATCGTTCTAGCAAATTCAAGAAATAAGGGAACTTGGTCAAGTTGCAAAATTGCAATGCCAACCATTCAAGGTTCGGGAGTGTATAGCTCAATCTATTGTAGGTGATATTTAGTTCCTGAGAAAGACTAAGCAACCATAGATTTCTAAGCTTTGTAAAGATTTCAAACTCTACAACCCCTCTAAAGTTATTCCCTCTAAGATATAGGTTTTGGAGCTGTTTGAGGTTTCCCAATGAAGAGCGGACGTGTCCGGTTAATTTGCACTCTCCAAGATATAAAAATGTTAGACTCTTCATGTTACCAATTGAATTGGGTATTTCTCCCGAAAAGCTTGTACGGAAGAGAGACAAGAACACGAGAGGACCAGTCCAATTGGATTTGCGAAGAATCCCAGACATGTCTTCAATGTAAGTCATTTTGAGAGTAGTTAGGCTCGGGAATCGAAAAACAGTAACCAGGAATATCCCCCTTAAGGAACAACCACAAACGCTTAAATGTGTCAAAGAACAGGACAAATTCACAAAGGACTTCAGCGAAACCATGGACATGTTTATACGATCAAGAACAAGCCTTCTCACTACCGTTAGACTCTGAGCAAGCATTGTGAAGATCAGATTTTCCAACCTGAGAGAAGAGAGCCCGTTTGATTCATCAGTAAAAGGGTCAGAGAGATGAAGAATTGCCGCTTCTGCGCCCTCGCATTGGCATAATTGAAGGAGATATTGCAAGAATTGCAGGTTTGGATTATCTGCAGAATGGTTGCAAGCCTAAACATTTGATTTTGGCAGAATTGGAAGGAATCCGTGGCAATTGAATTGGCATCTAAATTTATTTATTTTTTAATTAATGATTGTCTTGTGAACTCAATTGCGCTGGACTTGGTGGGATATGAAGAGCAAGAATCAGATCATCATCGCACTCCGAACATGAACTGACTCTCGATGACCCACGCTCTCATATTCCAAGTCAAAAAGTCTGTTTTCACATGGCAAAAATATTGTCCAACGCACTTTGTTCTATCGAACGACGTCCTCATACGGGGGTAAAAGTGGCTTTAGAAAATGGGAGAGGGCATTGCTAGATATATGCACTCGGATGGCCTCCATTATTGATGAGCAAAATGTCTGATTAGTCACAAAAAGGAAATAGAATTTATCGGAGTTGTTCTACTGATGAAGAAAGACTGCCTAATTAACAACCCATAGCCATATCGATGTGAAAGCCTCAGATAACTACCATCAAATATAAGAGCAATTAACAGCCTAGGAAAAGTTATTTGACACTTAACTCGAACATATTATTTAACTTTGAGAAATATCACACTCAAGTACTCTTGTATTATACATGTTTAGACGTGATCCAAACAATATAAAGAGGGCAATCATCCCAAGAGTGCGCTTGTCGATGCCCCACGACAAGTAAGCTTTTTAGTTGGATTAATTGTCGTCTCATCTTCCCAGTCGTCTTTTCTTTTTCAAACCTCAAAATTTTTTATTGATTCTCTTCAAATGAAGTTTTTGTCGACTCCATCTTCATACTTTCTTTAAGAGGGTGTTTTTATTTTTTAAATGAAGATCTCTCTCCACACAAACAAAGAGCGAGTTAGGTTTGGTAACTATATATATTTTTTTCCTTTTAAACAGCAGGTTCCATGAGTAGTGCAGTCAATGATAATTTTTCTCCATATAAATAGCTCTTTTCAAGGTGGATACTTTCCGGACCACAAAGAGAGAGAGAGAGAGAGAGAGAGAGAGAGAGAGAGAGAGAGAGAGAGAGAGAGAGAGAGAGAGAGAGAGAGAGAGAAGTTAGATACTTTCTGTATTAACCTTCCAGTTTTTTGACCAGTTATTTTTTCTTTCCATTTATCAGGGCAAACATGAGCAGCATATGAAAGTTAATCTTATGTATCTGATAGTTTATATATTAAGATTCTCAAGATCAATTGAGGATTAGCATGTCTAGAACCTCACGTGATTGATTATTTCGGTTTCATTTATCTAGTCCAGATAATTTTTTTCTTTTTTGGCTTTGACTTGAAGTTTTGAAAATTTTGTCATTCATGTTATTTTGAATAAAATAGTTTGGCAAGGTTACTTTAAAAAGTCCTATATAGTCTTGGGATGTATTGGGTCCGTGCTTATGCGAGTAAGCGCTTCATTCTGCTCACCCATTGTGATGGGAGAGTGTGGCTTTTTTTCTTTTATAGGTATATCTTAGTCCATTGATGATATAGTCACATGTTGTGCATGCCTTTCCATTGTAAACTTTGAATGTAAAATATGCTATTACATGGTAAGTGAATGATTCAGAAAACATTTTCCAAAATATGCAATGCAACACAACCACAATTATACCAGACATATTTCCACTTTAATTCGTTGAATTCAAAATTAAAGTGACCCTAGCTGACGCAGGGTAAGCTATAACTGGAAAAAAGCTTTCCAAAGTAATTCTGAAATTCAATTGATAATTGTGTCCATTTCATTCATCGTAATATCCTTTTATAGGACAATAAGGAACAACCATCCAAGTTTGGAAAATAGAAATCTTAATAAATTCCTAGAAGACAAATCACAATTAATAAGGATTCTGGATTCCGGAAATCTAAAATTATTCAACTACTCTCGAAAATATATTCGATGTCTCTGAAGAATGCTTCAGCATAAATCGCGGTTAAATCACATCAAATTCTAGCGATCACGTTTGTCAAGATAATCACATGCCAATCGTTCTACATCATTCTCTCATTCTTTAGAAGAACTCGCCCTCAAGTTATTATTAGGATAAAGCGAAATGTCTGGAGAGTGATACTCGAATAGGTTTGCCACGTTGAATGTTGGGGAGATATTAAGATCACTAGGAAGATCAATAACATAGGCATTGTCGTTGATCTTTGCGATAATTCGGCAAGGACCAATCTTCTTGTTCTTCAACTTATTATATGTACCAACGGGAAATCGCTCCTTGCATAGAAAGACCATGACTTCATCGCCTATTTCAAAAGTTTTGGAATGATGTTGCTTGTCAACATGGTCCTTATACTTGCAATTGGACTCAACAAGTTGGCGTGCAACATCAGCTTGAACTTCCATAATATTTGTCGCCAAATTTTTTGCTGCTACACTATAACCAGGAATCTTAGGTAGAGGGACCGGATCAAGTGTATGGTGAGGCACACGACCATAAGTAACTTTAAATGGAGACTTTTCAGTGGACTGATTAATTGTATTGTTAAAAGCAAATTTTACTGGGCCAAGATATCGATCCCACTATTTTGGCATGTCACTGCAAAGACAGCAGATGATGTCCGCCATTGTCCAATTAACCACTTCGGTCTGCCCATCAGTCTGAGGATGGAAAGAACTACTATACTGCAAATTAGTTCCAAACAACTTCCATAGAATCCTCCAGAAGTGACAGAGGAACTTAGTATGATGATAAGAAGTAATCGTCTTTGGAACACCATGTAAAGAAACTACTTTGCAGAAGAAAAGGCCAGCAACATGAGAAGCATCAGATGCCTTATTACAAGGTATAAAGTGTGACATTTTTGTAAATCGATCCACTACCACAAAGATAGAATCCATACCTCATTGAGTTCGCGGAAGTCCCAGAACAAAATCCATGGATATATCCACTCAAGGTTCAGTTGGAATTGGCAATGGCGTATAAAGGCAAGTATTCTGTGAATGCCCTTTTGCAACCTGACAGATAGGACACTTCTATATGAAACGCCCAACGTCTCGCTTCAATTGTGGCCAAAAATATTGTTCCTCAACCAAGGCGATGGACTTATCACGGCCGAGATGTCCCTTAAGACTTCCTCCATATAGCTCTCGAATCAGCTTCTCTCGAAGAGAACTTCGGTGAATACACAACCTATTGCCATAAAACAAGAATTTATCGCATATAATCATATCACCAGCAGAACTAGTAGCTTGAAACTTCACCCAAGTGTCTTAAAAATCCTCATCGTCTGGATAAAGATTGCATAAAGACTCAAAATCCACTACTTCGTTCTTCATGGTAACCAGTAATGCAGCTCGGCAGCTTAAAGCATCCGCCACTTTGTTCAAATGACCTACCTTATGTCGAAGCACAAAATTAAATTGCTCCACGAAAGAAACCCAACACTCATGCATCTTATTAAAATGCTTTTGGCCCTTGATGTATTGAGCGCTTGGTGATCAATATTGAGTATAAACTCACGCTGATAGAGATAAGGCTGCCAATTCTTAATAGCTCGAACCACAACGTAAAATTCTTGCTCATAAGTAGACCATCGACGTCGAGCTTCATTCAATTTTTCACTGAAATAAGCAACCGATTTACCCTCTCGCGAGAGCACTGCGCTAATTTCGACTCCCGAAGCATCACAATATAGCTCAAACAATTTATCAAAATTCGGCAAAGTTAGAACAGGACCAGTAACCAATTTCTCCTTTGTCAAGGCAAAACTTGCCTCGGCCGCATCATCCAAGTGAAATTGGCCCTTCTTCAAATATTTTGTGATAGGTGCTAAGGTAGTGTTGAAATTACAAATGAACCTGCAATAGAATGTCGCCAGTCCATGAAAACTCCGCACCTCCCCAACAGTCTTTGGTGTAGGCCACTCTTGAATCGCAGCAACCTTCGCCTCATCAACTCAAAGGCCATCTACACTAACAATGTATCCCAAAAATAGCAATTCACTTGTCATAAAATTACATTTAGGCAAGTTGATATAAAGTTGATTGTTCTCTAAAACCTTCAAAACATCTCAAAGGTGGTCTACATGTTGCTGCTTATCGGGGCTATAGACAAGTATATCATCGAAATAAACCACCATGAACTTTCCCAAGAAAGGTTTAAGGACTTGCGTCATCAAACGCATAAAAGTGCTATGAGCATTGGTAAGTCCAAAGGGCATGACTAACCACTTATAAAGTCCTTCACTGGTTTTGAACGCCATTTTCCATTCATTCTTGGGCCTCATATGAATATGATGGTACCCACTCCACAAATCGATCTTCAAAAAGATCTTTGATCTAGCCAACCTGTCAAGCATATCATCTAAATGGGGAATAGGGAAGTGGCATCTCACAGTAATTTTATTGATTGCTCGACTATCCACGTACATCCGCATGCTCCCATCTTTCTTTGGTGTAAGTAAAGCAGGAATTGCACAAAGGCTCAAGCTCTCTCGTATAAATCCTTTCCGAAGAAGTTCCTCCACCTTTTCCCGTAATATCTGATTCTCCTTCGGGGTCATACAATAGTGGGGCAAATTTGGAAGACTAGCACCCGATAAGAAATCAATTTGGTGTTGAATGTCTTGCATCAGTGGTAGTCCATCCGGTAGATCCTCAAGAACAAGACTAGAAAAAGCCTTCAGTAATGATTGAAGTGCTTCTAGAATTTCGATGGTTTCTTGCTTAGATTTACCATCCACGATCAAGTACATACCATTCTTATTGTGAACATTAAGTAAAACACTAGCCTTGTCCTTGTCCTATTTTTGAGTAGTTTGCAGAACACGAGAAGCTTCATCTAAGGGACGAAGGGTAATTTTTGTCCTAGCTCACACAAACGAATAAATATTCTCACGTGCTCGGTGAGTAACGTCAACATCATACTACCATGGCCGTCCCAGCAAGACGTGGCATGCATCCATCTCAATAACATCACAGATTATCGTATACTTGTACGTTTTTCTAATAGAAATAGGCAAATGACAAATCTAAGTTACCTTTAATTCCAGCCCCTTATGAATCCAACCAATCATATGGGGCAAGGGATGAACTTCAGTCTTTAGTTGGAGATGATCGACAAGCGCCTGCAATATGATATTCTCGCAACCTTCGCTGTCGATGATGACGTCGCAGACCTTTCCAAAGATAGTGCAACGGGTGCGGAAAAGGTTATTCTGCTGCGAATCTTCCTTCCATGGGGCTAACAGTAGTCATCTAACCATGCAATTAACATATTCTCCTTCTTCTTCGACTATCTCTTCTTTGTTCCTCCAATCCTCCTCATAAAGCTCATCTTCAAGTTCGACTACATTCGCCATATTCCGCCGCCAACAGTCACTCGAACAGTACCCAGGTTCACTATATTTAAAACACTTTCCTGGATAGGGCTTTGCATAAGGATTCGAAACAACATCACGGGTCTTTGACGTAGGGGATTCAGAAGGTTTAGGTGCTTCAACGTTACTCCTTGAATTTCGATTTGTATTGTTGAATTGCCGATTAGAGGACTCAGCACCCTCTTGCGATTTTCCTCGCCTGAATTGCCCTTGAGGAGTATAATTTCCCGTTCTGCTTGAGTAATTGTTTCACTCCAACTGCAGTTCCACTTTCCTGGCCATCTATTGCGCATCCTTGATAGAGTATAAACGATGCAATGAAACACGATCTTGAATATTCAAATGTAGACCATTCATATACCTAGCGGTTTGTTGCGCTTCAGATTCGGCAATAGTATTGCGAGCCGAAAGTTAAAGGAATTCCTCCGTGTAAGCTTGAATAGTTCGACTTCCTTGTTTGCAGCCTGAAATTGCTGGAACAAAACTTGCTCAAAGTCAGCAGGGAGGAATCGAAGCTTCAATAACTATTTTATATGATTCCAAGTTCGAATAGGTGCTTTCCCTTGTCGACACTGGAAAAGTTGTGTTTGCTCCCACTAGGCTGAGGCGCCACCCTTCAATTTATACACCACGAGCTTTACTTGGCGGTCCTCTTCGATCTCCATGGCATCAAAGAACTTCTCAACCTCCCAGAGCCAATCCAGAAAGTTTTCAATGTTTAAGTTGCCATTGAAGGTAGGAAGCTCGACTTTCAATTGATACTGTTCATGTTCTCGTTGATATCCTCCATGTTGATGACCCCCACGAACATGTTCTTCTTGAAATCCTCCGTAACGGTGACCTTCACGAATAGGCAAGTCCTAGAAATCCTCTTCATCTTCTTCTTTAGAATCCTTGACATAGTCTTAATGCCTTTGTCGGGGATTCACCTTTCGCTCCATAGCTACTTCGGGAATTTGAGCGACAGGAAAACGCTCAGCCAGAAGATCACTAGGGTTAGGGTTAGGGTTTGCAGACAACCATTGGATGGCGGCAAGTAATTCTTGCATCGTCCGTCGGTGGTCTCGCAATGCTTGTTGAGTTTCCATAGCAAACTGGGTAAATTCTTCATGTGTAACAGGCTCAACGCCCTCAGCTACGGAGGTATTTCAATTCACGTTATGAGACATCATCGCAGGGAGAAACCTTGCTCTGATAGCAAATGACACAGGGTAAGCTATAACTGGAAAAAAGCTTTCCAAAGTAATTCTGAAATTCAATTAATAGTCATGTCCATCTCATTCATCGTAGTATCCTTTTATAGGAGAATAAGGAACAACCATCCAAGTTTGGAAAATAGAGATCTTAATAAATTCCTAGAAGACAAATCACAATTAATAATGATTCTGGATTCTGGAAATCTAAAATTATTCAACTACTCTCGAAAATATAGTCAACGTCTTTAAAGAATGCTTCAGCATCAGTCACAACCAAATCACGTCGATTTCTGATGATCACATTTGTTAAGATAATCACATGCCAATCGTTCTACATCACTAGCATATTGCTAAATATACACAACATAAATTCACTTGAATACTAAGTTACTAGTCTGTATATGTCAAGTCAAATCCTCCTATGTATCCACCAGCATTTGGCAAATGAATGTTAAACGTCATAACTGTAATGACGAAAGAATTCAGTGGAGGATGTAAGGACATAACTTAGGGGAGGCACCTAAAGTAAACTCTAACACCTAGCTCAAAGGGCGAGATATGAAAATTTTATACAATGATTTTATACATCAAGATATAAATCTGATAGAACACTATAAAAAAATAACTGATTAGCGACGAATTTTACGACAAAAATATTGGCAAAATCCGTCGCAAATCGAATTTGCGACGAATTTAGCAACGGAAAAAATTCTGTCGCTACTAGGTCGTCGCAAAATTTTGCGATGGAAAATTTCAATGTTCGTCGCAAAATTGCAACAGAAATAAATTCGTCGCAAATAATTCATCGCAAAATTTGTCACAAATTAGCCACGAACACTATCAATCGCAAATAATTCGTTGCAAATTTTCCATAAACACTATCCGTCGCAAATAATTCGTCGCAAAATAGCCACGAACTTTATTCATCGCAAAATTCGTCGCAAATTAGCCACGAACACTATCCGTTGCAAAATTCGTCGCAAATAATTTGATGCAAATTTGCCACGAACACCATCCGTCACAAAAAATTCGTCGCAAAATAGCCACGAACTTTATTCGTCGCAAATTAGCCATGAACACTATCCGTCACAAAATTCGTTGCAAATTGCCACAAACACCATCCGTCACAAAAAATTCGTCGCAAAATTCATCGCAAATTTCATCTCTAAATAATTCGTCACAAAGTAGTGATGAATGTTATTCGTCACAAAATTTGTCACCAAATGCGTCGCAAATTTAGCACGAATTTTATTCGTCGCAAAATTTGTCGCAAAATTCATCGCAAAATGTATTCGTCGCAAACTTGCCTCCAACTTGATTCATCACAAATTAGCCACGAACTATAATGGTCGCAAAATTCGTCTCTAAATATTCATCGCAAATTTTACACCATTTCGGCCATCAAATCATGTCCATATCAATATGTATGCATTAATGAACATAATGTAATACATTCAAAACAAACAAATGATACGAGACAACAATAGATTCTGCTTCAGTAACAGAAAACGAACAAACCAGACATAATGACATATAATTGAAAAAAATAACTGAAGGAAAGATGCTAGTCCACAAAAAATAATGAAATATGCAAAGTTGCAAAGTATGACATGATGTTATTTAATATCCAATCTTATAATACATTCAAAACATTCATAGGAGGTGGGACAACTATATATTCTACTTAAAAAATCATGAAAAATCGACAAGCCAGACACAAAATTGGGCAGCTTTGTTACTCGACAAGACACCAAAAACAGTCACTTTTGTCGACACCTGATGAAAAGTGGATACATAAATAAAGATACTTGAATCAGTCAAGAATATAAAAGAAGCATTTATGCATGGATGTAGAACTAGGTATAAAAAAACAAGTTAGAGGGTTAACAAAAAACGTTCCAGGATGAACATCAATGTTCTTACATATAAATATGAGTCAACTTATGTCATAAAAGATTGTGAAGCAAGCTTACCCCCGATTTTGTGACGGATGACTAGAGAGGACCAAGAAAATCATCATCATCATCAGCAATCTCAGCATCATTATGTCACTCATCAATGTGCCCATCACCTATTAGATTGCTGGGAGGTACAAGAGAAACCTTATAGCGATTGAGGTTGAGGTGTCGCATAACGATTTCTATTTGTTGTTGTAAAGAATTTATTTATTCGTCTTTCTATACAAGTATATTTCTTAGATGGTTCACTTCTTGGGTCAATTGCTCGTCATGTCGTGACCTCTTTCGACCAGTTGCATTGGATGATGAAGTTCCAGCATGATTCGGCATGTACATCCTTGATAAAGATCCCATCCTAAATATTTTTCCTTTTTTCATCCCACTCGTTGCCTCCACCCATAATGCCATATTGTCAACTGATGGCTCAGACGCAGCACAACCATCACTACCACTGGCATTGCTCATTAAAAGTTCATCATATTTTTCTTACATTAACAATATAGATGAAAATAAAATAACTTTATATATATATCTACCATAAATATTGAAAGTATTCACGGTTTTCATTCTATTTTCCATAAAGTCCAAAGTATAACCTTAGATATCTTAATAGCTTTCGCTCGATCGCCAGTCCATGTCTTATCTTTCTTTTGAAATGTGTGTTCAAATGTAACTACAAATGTCGATCCCGTCCCAAATTATTGTGCCTACAAAATGTAAACATGAGTAATTGAATTAAATTAATTTATAACATATTTAACAGACTTACCAATCATTTGCGATGCTCCCTAATGTTGATAGAACCCCCAGCATATGTGGCTGATCCTTCACTAGAACTAGAAGATCGATTCTTCTTATTCTGCTCACTGATTTGCCGAATCTTTTCAATTTCCCAAATTCTGTTAATTTCCGCCCAATTGTCAGCTGTAATGAAATATGGCTTCACTTGCTTGAACTTCGCTCTATTCATCACATTTCGCATAAAGTCACCGACTTTCTTTTGGAAAATTCTTCTTACTTCATTCTTTTCCTCTTCATCCCACCTGAACTTCCGCTACAATCAATAAAAACAAAACTAAAAGTTATTACTATGGTCAGATATCCATTACCATGCACCAGACAATTTGGGGACAGATTTTGTAAAGTTCATCTCGAGGAAAATATCCAGTCCCTTAGGTACCGAAAACTACAGAGTTGTTCTGGTTCCTGTACATTATTATTGACCATCAATATACTACACCGAACTTAGTTGATAAGAAAATAGAATATGTAAAACTTACCTTGAACTCATTCTACCACAAATTTTTTACTTTTTGCGGAACACTTCTGTAATTAATATACTACCCCATCCAATAGTTTTTCACTATTTTATTCAGTTCCCTCACAACAAACGGAGCATCTGTGAATCTATAATCATATGGATATTGTGCAATATCGACAATTCAATTGACATTCATATCTAAAGCCATAAATATTACATATACTAAAATAAAAATTAAGTACTTACGAATCTCCAAATGGGCATATCATGAATCGGTTATCTTATTCACTTGTGTTTCCGTCATCATTCGATTGTTCCGCTAAATAATAAGGTGAAACGGAAGGAGAGGGAGCTAAAGGATATGAAACTGGACGAGATTCAGTTTGCATGTGGCCAAGTCCCCCAACATCTTCTTGAGTGTTGGAGGAAGGGCCAACGTGTCCATATTGTGACAGAGCATATTGTGGTTAAAGATTAAATGAAAGGACAGGGGAAAAGGAAAGGGATGAGGACGAGGACGAGGAAGAGGCTAGTCTTCTATGCATGTAACCTCAATATTTATACTGACAAGTAGGAATGTTAGGCAATTACGCATCGAAAAATAATAATGCATATTACGGATACATTATGACATACATGATGAAGCTTACCATTTTGGTGTAGAAGCAGAAAATGTTTTTTCGAAATGAGCCAATGCCGAGTGTTTATAACAACAATTTCTTACGAACAAATATACTATAGATCGCACTCATTTTGATATCAAACATTAATATATGAGCATGATATGCCATGCTAAGCTGACAATAACCATAATTAACCACACGATCCACTTGTTGATCCACGTGATAATTAATCAAGTAGAAGAACAACAATGAAACATGAATTTCAGCCACATGATCTTCATTCTCGGCCACATGATCATCAATCAACGGACACGATCTAGTGATAGTTAACCAATCACACACATTTAAGCAAAACAACCACACGATTAACCTACTTAATCATACGATTGGCATTAAACAAGTAAGGGTGCGAATGGTAACCATTTTGCCCGAGAAATCAAAATGTTGGAAGAAATTAATTGTTCGGATTCTTGCCAGAAATTGACTTGCGAAGGACAAATCTGTTTGATTTGTTGAATTTTTTTGACCAAGAAAATTTTTTATTCACCTACAAAAATTTAAATGTCACTAAAAGTGAGTGGCTACAGGTATTGTAAGTCATTCTGTAAAGTTTTGTAGTAAAAATAATTTTATTATTTGTAAAATTTTTTGGGCACCTAAAAAAATTAAATTTCACTAAAAGTGAGTGGTCACGGATATTCTAAGGCATTCTGTAAAGTTTTGAAATTTTGAAATTTGTAATTTTTTTTTTACTATTTTTTTAAATTTTTTCGGCGAACTTAAAAAAATTTAATTTCACTAAAAGTGGGTGGCCATAGGTATTCTAAGCCATTTTCTAAAGTTATGAAAATTTTTAATTTTTTGTATTTTTAAATTTTTTTCGGTACGTTACAAAATTTAAATTTCACTAAAAGTGGGTGGTCACAAGAATTATAAGCCATTCTGTGAGGTTTTGTAATTTTTTAAATATTTAATTTTTTTGGCCACATAAAAAAATTAAATTTCATTGAAAGTGGATGGCCACATGTATTCTAAGCAATTCTGTGAAATTTTGAAATTTTACATTTTATTATAATTTTGTAAATTTTTTGTGCACCTAAAAAAATTAAAATTTCTCTCACAATGGTGGCCACAGTATTGTCCATAAGTTTAAAAAGTTATGAAAATTTTGAATTTTCTTTTACCACCTAAAAAAATCTAAATTTTACTCAAAATGGGTAGCCATAGTTATTTTATGCCATTTTGTGATATTTTGAAATTTTGATTTTTTTTTAATTTTTTTAAATAAAATTTAGCACCAAATTTAATATTTTCTCAAAATATGACTTTTTTAAATTTTGTTGAATTTTTGTACAATTGTTCAATTTTCATGCTTTTTCTAAGAAAATGCACATACCGGCCCATCCGATTGTCATTGAACGCTTAATTGGCGACATAATGGACAAATTAACCACTCGAACATCGATTAAAGTCACATCCAATCTTGAAAGTGACCCCTAACTTAGCCAACCAATCAGACACTAAACAATCCCTAAACAAGTCCGATTAATACTCATTATATGTATGGGCTGTGGAAAATACTTACTTGGTTCAAGGAAAATAAAAATGCTGATTGGCCAGTGGAGGACTCGGCGCGGGCGTGGCCCCAAATGGTGGCTAGTTAGCCACGGCCGGATGAACGATAGTGGAGCTCGGCGGCGACGGTGTTTGGTGGCAGCAACGGCGGGGACGGTGTCGGGCGATGGCTGGGAGGCGGCTGGCTGGCGACTGGGCGGCGATGATGGCGGCCTGCTCGACGGCGACTGCTGGGCCTCGACTTCGAACGGGCGGCGTCGAGCGGCGGCTGGCGGGCAGCTGGGCGCTGACAGCAAGTCCTTGGGCGAGGGCGGTGATGGCAATCGGTTCAGTTCGCTGCGCAGTGGGGTGGGGAGGCGTGCAGGCCAGCTGGCAATGTCGATGGTAGGGCGGGGAGGCTAGGCGACAACGGCAACATGGGCGACGTGGGCGACGACTCCGAGGAAGCAGATCTGGCCGACGAAGAAGGGCAGGGTAGTGCGACAAGGTGCGTAGACGACATGGCAACGGCAACGGCAACGGCGACGGCGACGGCTACTGCGGGGCGAGGAGGCTAGGCGGCGACGACGGGGCGGCTACGAGCAAACAGAAGAAAGGGCAGCAACGACAACGGGGAGGTTGGGCGGGGTGACGGCAGCACGGTGAGCTGCGAGCTGGGGTGGGGCGGGGAGGCGTGCCGCCAACTTGGTGATGGTAGGGCGAGGAGGCTGGGCGGCGACGGCGACGTGGGCAGTAGCTCCGAAGAAGCAAATCTGGCCATGGGCAATGGCGATGTGGGCGGCGGACAATTTGCGAGGCGAGGCGGGGCTCGGGAAGAAGAAGAAGAAGAGTGGTGTGGTTCGTCGCAAATTTGCAACGGAAACATTTTGCCGTCGCAAATTTCCGACGGAAAAAAAAGTCTATCGCAAATTTAACATCGACAAAAACATTTATGACGGGTAACAAAAATCTGTTGCAAATTTCCGACGTAAAACAAATCTGTCGCAAATTTAAACCCGAATATTTTTTATTGGTATGAAATTTCCGACGGAACGTAATCGTCCGTCGCAAATTAGCGACGGACCAAAATCATCCATCACAAATTTGCGACGGACCAATATTTTCCGTCACAAATTTGGGAGGGAATTTTTGGCCTCCCAAATTTGCGACAGACTGGTTTGGTCCGTCGCAATTTGCACCGGACCAAACCGATCTGTCGCAATTAGCGACGGACCAAACCGGTCCGTCGCAAATTTGCAATGGACATAAACTAGGAAAAAAAAAATCCATCGCAAAATTCCAATGGAAAAGAAAAGTTCGTCGCAAATTTAACACCGACAAAAACATTTGCGACGGGTATCAAAAAATTGTCACAAATTTCCGATGGAAAAAAAAGTCCGCTGCAAATTTAAACCTGAATATTTTTTATCGGTATGAAATTTCTGACGGAATGCAACCGTCCGTCGCAAATTAGCGACGGACCAAAATCGTCCATCGTAAATTTGCGACAAACAAATATTTTCCGAAGCAAATTTGGGAGGGAATTTTTGGCGTCCCAAATTTGCGATGGACATAAATCGGTCTGTCGCAAATTTGCGACGGAAAAAAAAATCCGTTGCAAAATTCCGACGGAAAAAAAGAGTCCGTCACAAATTTAACACCAACAAAAAAATTTGTGACTGGTAGCAAAAATCCGTCACAAATTTTCGATGAAAAAAAAAGTCTGTTGCAAACTCGAATATTTTTTATCGGTATGAAATTTCCGACGGAACGCAATCGTCTGTCGCAAATTTGCAACGAAGTTTTTGACCGTGGTCAATGTCCATCGCAATTTTTTTCGGTCAATATTTTGCACCTCATTTATTTCGAATTGCAAAAATAAATGACATTTCAAAGCCGTCAGAAAATTGTAACGGATTCAGAAAATTGCCGTGAATTTCACTTCCATCACATTTGGTTCGATAAACAGTTGCCATGAATAAGATGTTGTCTAAAAATGAGCGATGAAATTAGCAACGATCTAAATGCAATGGAAAATAAGATATCGTAAATGTCAGCGCACGAATAATATTTGACTTGTTGTCATTTAGCGACAAATTTTCCTATGATCAATTAAATTAATATGAATAATCGACAATAACAATAACAATAATAACAACAACAATAAAAATAATGAAGACAACCAAAACAACACTTGTCGCAATAATAATTACACATCATTAGTGTTTTGTCACAAAAATTTTAATCTTCATTTTCGTCTTCGTCTTCGTCTTCGCCCTTGTCTTCATCCTCGTCTTGATCTTCATCTTTATCATTTGTCTCAAAATCAGATTCTGAACATTCTTGTACATTTAATTCGCAAATTTCAGTTGGATTCACATCTATCATTGCTCCACGTGGATCTCGTAAAGTGAGAATGTTATATTTCTCAATTTCAACTGTATTATACACTTTCTCTTATTGGTAGGCTCTATTCTTCCAGTGTTCCTCGATTTTTTTCCGTGCTTTGATTTTACATACAACCCATTAATCAGTTTTGTTACGTTTTAAACTAGGATATGATGCATAACATACTTAAATTGCTTGTTGTGCCAAGACAAATAGTTTATATTTCATATACATTTTCTTGTGATTTATTTCAACCAAATTAAACTTCGTATGCACTTTCATTCCTTTGATGGGGTCGAACCACGTGTACTTAAATAACACAACCCGTATCATTAATGGTCCAGAGTACTCTATCTCTATGATTTCATCCAACAAGCCATAAAAATCATCTTCTGAATTGCCACCATTTGATGACCGAACAGACACACCACTATTCATTGTGACTTTTCTCATTTCATATTCTTGAGTGTGAAAATTATATCCATTTATAAAATATGCTGACCAACTTTAAACTCTTAACTGTGGACCCCATGACAGATGATATAACAATTATTGCTCTCCTAGTTCATCATGATGACTGTAAACCTATGGCTCCACATGTAAAGTCAATAATATATATTTTTATAAATGATGTACTAAATTTTAATAACTTGGTTTTGATCCATAGGCAACTTACATATGTCTTGAACCATGCTGCAAATTGTTCATCGCACAAACGGTCAAACTCATTTGGTTGTAATCCATACATTGAAGTTTGGAAAATCCTAATAATGAAAACCATTTACATATTAGCAAACATTTGACACACAATGCATATATTCCCAAATTTACACTTATTTGAAGTATGACTCGACTTCTGCGCAGTTCGGTAAAATATATGTATGGGCTGCATGAAATTCTTCACCTGTTAAGTAATGAAACTGACATGCGCCTCTTGGTCGACCCAGATAAATGAAAATGAAGAATGCTTTGCATTTGGGATCAATGGGGCCCTCATCATTTCTGCCTGCTCTCCGCCTCTTACACTGCACGTGCGACTCAAAATAGTATGATGCAAATGTTGTCACTTCTTCCACAATATATGCATTACAAATTGAAGCTTCAACATGTGCCTTATTCTTCACTTTTTTCTTCAAATGATATAAGAATTTAGTTGCAATAGAAAGAAGCTTATCGGAACATAATATATAATAAAGTAATTTGAACTTTATTTAAAAAAAATTTACTTCTCAAATGGATACATCCATCGAAATTGGACGGGATCTGCAACTTTGGCCTCAAAAGGCAAGTGAACTAAGAGATGCTCCATCGAATCAAAATACGATAAAAGAAATATCCTTTTTAAGTTGCAAAGAATAATTGGAATATCTCTCTCTAGTTTTTCCATGTGCGACACTTTTAACACTGTCGAGCAAATATTATGCAGGAAATTGCTTAACTTTGTAATGACGCCCCATACAAAGTTCGGTAAAACATCCTTCAAAGCTATTAGAATTAGTCTTTCCATCAATATGTAACAATCATAACTTTTCAAACCTGTCAACTTGCATTCATTCAAATCAACACATCTCCCTAGGTTTGAAGCACATCCATCAGGAAACCGCACAGATTTCAACCATTGACAAACAACTCGCCTCTACTCCTTATCCAATGTATAAACTGCTTTTGGTTTTGGTTTCCTGCTGCTTGCATCTACATCTAATGTTGGCCGATCACAAATATCTCTTATATCTTTTTTTGCGTTCAAGTTGTCATTAGTTTTTCCGGCGATGTCCTTCATAGTATTTATGACATTGTCAAAAACATTCTTTTCTATATGCATGACGTCAAGATTATGATGAATAAGATGAGCCTTCCAATATGGTAGATCCCAAAATATACTGCGTTTTATCCACTTATGTGTACTACCGTACGTAAAAGTCGTGCCGTGCGGGTTCTCAACAACAATTGCAAAGTCATGCACACGCTCCCAAATTTGATCTTCGGTCAACCTCAATGGTGGACGTGTTCTTTCAGTCCTATTCTTCATAAACTCTGTTTTATTCCTTCTGAAAGGATGATTTAGCAGTAAAAATTGTTTGTGATAGTCAAAATAGATGGGCTTCTTTTTATGTTTTAATCTAAATAACTTTGATCTCTCCAAACATATTAGCATCCTAAGATCTCAGCTGTACTCCATCCAGATAACATTCCATAAGCTAGAAAGTTATTTATCATTCAAAGAAGGGCAACCTTTATTACAAATATTTGATCGGTAGAAACGTCATACGTAGGGACACCTTCAACCTATAGCCGTTGTAACTCATCAATCAATGGTTGCATATAAATATCTATCAACTTTTTCGGATTTTGCGGATCTGTCACGATCAATGTCAAAAACATGTAAAGTGTCTTTATGCACATACCAGGTGGAAGATTGTACGGCGTTAAAATGACTGGCCAACATGAATAACTTTTTCCTAATTTCCTAAATGAGGCAAATTCATCAACACAGAGACCTAACCTGATATTTCGAGGCTCCATCGCAAACTCAGGGTATGTTCTATCAAAATGTTTCCATGCCTCTGCACTTGAAGGATGACACATTAGACCCTTTTCTGTTTCATGATTTGCATGCTAAGTCGTGTGTTCAGCAGTAGCTTTAAACGTATAAAGCCTTTGCAATCTGAGGATTAAGGGCAGATAAAACATTTGCTTGCATGGTCTACGCTTTTAATTACAACCCGACCTCCTGTTAATCTTATACCTAGGTTGGCTACAGAATTTGCAAGATTCTGCATTTTCATCATCTCTCCAATATAACATACAACCCCTATTACATACGTCAATCCTTACAACCGGAAGACCTAAGTTATCCACTAGCTTTTTCATATTATAAAAATCACTTGGCATGATGTTATCACGAGGCATTGATTCCCGTATTATTTCAACAAAAGAGTTAAAGCAATCCGCAAACACATTATACTCTGCCTTGATATTTAACGGTCTTATTGTCACCAATAACTTAGAGTGATTCTCACAACCTGCCCATAAAGGTTCATCTGCTGCTTTAAACACATCCCAGAACTGATTGGACGATGAAAAAGTTTCATTATAGACATTCTCATCAAAATCCGTTACTCCTATTTTTTCCAATTGTGATGCATGACTAGTACCCACTTATTCACGTGAAGGAGTAAAACTAGTACTTGCACGATTCGATTTTGGAACAAAATTTTGACTAGCTGCATTAATCACCATCCTCTCGTATGAGTTCAATTGATCATAATAGCCACATTCTTCCCTAACTAAAAATTGGCCACTTCTTTGATATCCTTCATCATATATGAATGGTTCACCATGGGAAATCCAATTATAATAGTTTGGAGTAAGCCTAAATATACAAAGATGTTCTCTAACTTTATCACACAAGAAATTTACCATTACCGCACTTTTTACACGGACATCTTAACTTATTTCTATTCATGAACTCATATTTACTACTAGCAAAGTCTAAAAATAGTTTCAACCCAGTATGAAACTCATCTGTCAATCTTTGACGTTCAGGTAAGTTCTTATTATACATCAAAGCCCTTTCTTTTTGCATTGTGTCTATATTAAAATAAAAAATTCTCGTAAAATATTTAAAATATCATATCTACTATTCGTAATTAAAACCATAAAATTATGAAAATTATTAATTTGTTATTCACGCAACAATTACTTTGAAATTGCAAAATAAACCATGTAAAGAAGACTTACCCAAATATTTGACTGAAATCTTGGTAGCAAAAAGTGGTCAATTTGATGAGAATTGTAATGTCCACTTGGATTGCCAAACCTTCAATTAGACACGTACCTAAAAAAAATAATCACTTAAAAATCATTTTAAAATAATTTTTAATTTTTTTTTTAATTTTTTTTTCTCTTTTTTGCCCATTATGTTTCTTTGGTCGCCGGTCCGGTGAGTTCGACCTCACCGTCACTCGGATGTGGGCGGTGGCGAGGTCGACCTTGCGACAGAAACGGAATTGATCCGTCACAAATTTGCAATGAAATAAAATTTCCGTCGCAAATTTGAGACGGAATAGTGATCCGTTGCAAATTTGCGACAGAATGAAATTTCCATCGCAAATTTGCGATGGATTTTTCATTTATTCTTCGCAAATTTGCGACGGAATCAGGTTTCCATTGCAAATTTGTGATGAAACGACGAACATATGAAAATTCCGTCGCAAATTTGCGACTGAATTAAAGTTATGTCGCAAATTTCCTAAGCAATCTCAAACTCCCCTCTTGGCCGGCATGGCCGTTCCACCTCCTCCCAAAGGCCGGCGAGGTATCACCGGTCGTTGAACCGACAACGAAGTTACGAGAAAAAACAAAAAAAAAATCAATAAAAAAAAAAGAAATTTCAAACCAGCGATAAATAGTCACGAAGTTATGATACTTACCGACAAAAAAGTTTCACCAAAATTGATTTGTGCGTAGGCGGATTTTGCAGATTTGAGACACACGAAAGATGGAGAAAAGCGAGAGAAAGAGAGAGAAATGAACGGGGGGTGGAATGGCTGGGAAGGTATGATAAACAACAAATTAGCGACGAATTCGTTTTCATCGCAAAATCCGTCGCAAATTTGCAACGGAAAACTTGTCGTCGCAAATTAATGACGGATTTATTTTCCGTCGCCTATTTGCGACAAACTTTTTTCCGTAGCAAATTTGCGACGGATTTTGCGACAGATTTTTTTTTTCGTCGCAAATTTGTGACAAAAATTAATCGTCGCTAATTTGCAACGGAAAATGAATCAGTCGCAAAGTTCGTTGGAAATTTGCGACGATAAATTTACCGTCGCAAATTTCTGTGGCAAACTACATGTTTTTTTGTAGTGAAAGTCTGACCAAAAAAACAAGCGGCCTAGAGGGGAAGCGGCCCCTGTCCCCGTCACCAAAGATTAGGATTAGCAGTTATGGAATCACCTCGCGTTATAACCTCGGAATCTCTATCGGCATTTCTGGGAGCTTTCTTTTTCCTTCCACCACAGATTCTAGTATTGCTTCAAACTTGAGGCAAAATCAAATTGTTCCGAACTGGCGACCTGCATAAAGTCCTTGTGGAAAGGCCTGCGAAATTGCTTGGGAGATCGAGAATCTGATGCCACCCCATTTTGCACTTCAGCACGTGAGTGAGTTTATCGGTGGTGGGGATAGGGATTCATCATCGACTTTACATACACTTCCAGCACAAGTCTTCTCTAAAAGGTCTGATGGTGGACTCGCATAGACTTCCAACTTCTTCTTCCATCGTCTCCCATAAGATCACTTCAACTTGCCTTCCGGGTTGGGAGTTAAATCAAGATCGATCTCGTTTTATTTTGGAGTAAGAAAGTAATTATTCAAAATAATCTTTGTCACCCGTTAGTAACACTAGTACCTTCTTCTATATAATAAGTAACCTTGAATTACTCAAAGTAATTTTCATCGAATCTATAGTGAATTATTGTCAATGTTGAAAATGACACACAACACATTCCGTTAGTTAAATTGATGGTGTTAACAGAATGACTTGATTACATCAATTAGACAAGTTTTAGAAGTTAATTGCACTTTTTAAAAGTTTTAAGACTCAATCGTATTTTTGCGATAAGTTTTAGGACTTTTTTTTTTGTAGTTATCCCATTTTTATATGAACAAGTGAAGTTTGACCGTTTAAATAACTGGTAACTTCTTCTCATCAATTAGTAACTTTTAATATAGAATGATAGCGTATTTGATGTGGCTAGTAGCAAATTCATCCAACTAGTCATATTTAACAACTGATTAGCAATTTTTACACACACTAAAGTAACTCAAACTACCTTACCAAAAAAAAGTAACTCAAACTACGTCTATATATGTCAACATTTTCTCATAATAATTTAATATGTTTAACTACTCACAGCATCCTAGAGTACTAGCGGATGATGGATTTTTTTCTGCTCAAGAGACAATGGGTTATTCATGATTGACCTCACTGCCGAACCGACATAGGTTTTCTTCGCTCCAAGTCTAAGTCTCGAGAGCCATAAAGTCCAAAAACTTCGATATCGACTTAGTCTATCAGTGATATGGTGAGTAGAACCTTGCAGAAATTGCGTGATTGTCGTGCTTCTAGTGGCGTCCAATATGGGTCCCACAAGTTCTTAAATGTATTGGCCTGATTTAGTAGAGTACGGCTCCATTTGATTCACAAAAAATGAGTAATTCGAGAAACATTTTCATAAAAACGACTTTTTATATCGTTTGAAATGATTAGTCAATAAAGAATATTTTTATTATCGACTATGATTTATGTTTAAACATTTTTCTAAATGTTAAAAATATTTTTCGTTTATTCATATTTGTAAATTATATAAACGATTATTATTAGCAATTTTTTAAATTATTTATTTCTTATGAAACAAAGGTGCCTGATATTTAGTCTAAGCAATGCTTGTTCCAAGTCTTTGCAAAAGTCAATGCTGGGTAGTGACGGAGAACGACTTGGAGCCACACTTTAACTCCAAAGCATGATGATGAGTCATGCGTGATACATGATCTTTTGTTCGAAGTCCTTGATGTTTGAGGAAATTTTTTAATAGATTTTGAAGTTGATAAAACTATTATTATTAATCTCGTAAATTTGATATGTACTTTGAAGTATTTTGATTTAGGTAAATATATTCTGGAAGTAGAAACTTTAATATTTCAGGAAAACTTAACTTTCTGGACGCTCAGACTTTATGAGGTTCAAAAGGAAAACTTCAGACTTTATGAGTTTCAGAATAATAAGTTCAGACTCTACTGAAAAAGTCACTTAGACTTTATATCAAGCTAATGAAGAACTTCAAACGTCAATTTTGAAAGATTTAGACCTTACTGAAGATCTATGCTAACTTAAGTTCTGAATGTAAAGTAAGAACCAAAAATTCTTCAAACTCATAATTTATTTAGAAGGAAACATAACGGCTCGTGATCTGGCGTGGATTTCACAAAAGGAAAATTTTGATTGACTCAATCTAAGGCTAATTGATTGACAATCAAACACTATGGCAAGTATATATCACAACGGATAAAGTCCTACTTATGGATTTTAAGATTCTGGTTGTACGGACAACCAGATTTAGTGAGATTCAAATTTTGTCAATCAACAGTTACTCAATCTATTTTATATAAATCTGTCCAAGGTGAAAATTGGAAGATGATCCTCTAAAGACTGTCCAATTGCTAGTTTAGAAGTGGAGAAGTATAAAAAGAGATTAACGAGGAGCAAAATGTAGTGAATGAAATCAAGAATTAGCAAGTCTAAAGACTAAGCACATTTTGACTCTATTACTTGTCTTTCCAAAGCTAAATACTAAGATTTCGAGGGACATTTTGTAATAGTGATTGCGTAAAATAGAGAGTTCTATCATTCACCGAGTGTTATCACTTAGAACTTGTAATCTCTTTTGATCATATAGTGGAATCCAGCCAGTAGACTGTCAGCGTGGGAGAGTGGACGTAGACTTGATCTAAGCTGAACCACTATAACTGCTTGTATGCAGTTTTTTCTATCCCTAATCTTTCATTATACTACTTACAGTGCACACTAACACATTCGGAATCTGAATATTGTTTAGACTTTATTGAAAATAAATTGTTTCCACTTTAAATTCTTCAAAATCATTCAAATCACTTATTCACCCCCCTTTAGGTGATACTTGCTAACTATATCAATTGGTATTAGAGTAGGTTGCTCGTTCATTGAAGTGTTTTTACTTCTGAGCTAACGATCTTTATGGTTAGTATGAGTGCTTCAGGTGTCATTAAAGGACAAAGCAATTCCAGACCACCATAGTTCGATGGCAAGAAATACAACGTCTGGAAAAACAAGATGAAAACATTTATCAAATTAGTAGATCACATGCAATGGGATGTTATCATCAGAAGAGTCAATCCTAAGTCTTCTGCACCAGCATCTGCTTTAAAAGAAAAGCTAGATGGAAGCAAATCAAAAGAAGTTACATTATCTCAAGCTGATATATCAAAAAGAGAAGTTTTAGATTCAAAAGCAATTTATTCATTTTATTGTGCTTTGGCACCTATTGAATATAAGAAAATTACTTCTTGTGAATTAGCAAATGACATTTAGGACACTCTCTATACAACATACAAAGGAGCATATCGAGCTAAGGAAACTCAGATCAATCTATTGCTTGGATAATATGAATCCTTTAGGATGAAGTGAAGGAAATCAATTGCTGATATGTATGATAGATTTACTGACATAGTAAATGATCTTGCATATCAATGACAACCAGTCTCAGATGCAATGAAAGCAAACAAGCTTCTGAGGGGACTATCAAAGGAGTAGGACAACAAAAAAACCTCACTTTGAGAAACTCAAAGAGTTATGCCTCTATCAGTAAATGACTGATTGGAACTCTTTAGTCATATGAAACTAAACAACTGAATAAGGAGAGTGAATCCAGAGGTAAGAAGTCAATTGCTTTAAAATCTAATATTGATTTTGATAATGTAGATTCAGAAGAAGCAGACGTTGATGATGAAGACCTAGCTCTCTTCATAAAGAAGTACAAAAAGATGAAAAGGAAAGGAAGAAACTTCAAAGGGAAGAAGTCATTTGAGAAAAAGAGAATCCCTGATGATGTAGAAAAATCAAAAGAAGTAATCTACTTCCATTGCAAGAAGTGTGAACACATTAAACCAAACTGTCTACTTTTGAAGAAAAAGAAGAGCAAATTTGAAAAGGCAAAGAAAGCTTTGAAAGCAGAAATCTAGAGTGACATAGAGTGTGAATACAGTGATGAAGATATCTCAAACTTTTGTCTGATGGTCAAGTCAGACTCAGACTGAAACTCAAGTTCAGACTTAAATTCTAACACTGAAGTTGAGATTGAGGTAAAGTATTCTAAAATTCCAATTGAAGTGTCAAATTACATTGATGAATTATGCTTGGAATTTAAGGCTATTCTTAAGAGAATCTCCGAACTAAAAAAGGAGAATTTAGTGCTGAGGCAATAGGATATCTCTAACAAGGATAAAATCGATTTTCTACAAAAAGAATTTCATCAAATTAAAGAAAATCGAGATTTACTCGCCGAAGAAAATTCTATTTTGAAAAGGAAGTTTTCTAATATTATTTCCAAATTTTCAAATGGTTCAAAAATGATAGAACATATTTTTTCCATACAAATTCCTTACTACAACAAATTTGGTCTCAGATTTGTTAAGGAAAGTGATCAGTTGATTGATTTTCCAAAAGTCAATAAGAAATTAAGGCAAAGACCTTCTAGACAAGCTTACAAAAATCACTTCCAAAGGAATTTCGTAAAACCTGTTGGCCGAAGTGCACTCAAGTGCTCAAAATATAGAGATCCACAGCACTTTGAGAAGGATTATCCTAAGGTTTGGAGACCAATTTGGAGAAACTTTGTAAAAACAACCTATACTACTAACTCTCAAGGACCCAAGCAAATCTAGGTGCCAAAGAAAGCTTTAGTGTATATGATTTTTGTAGGTTACCAGCAAAAGAAAAAGGAAATGGTACTTGGGCAGTAGCTGTTCAAAACATATGACAGGAGATCCAAGCATGATTATCAAATTTCAAAGTCTGAATGGTGGAAATGTCTCCTTTAGAGGAAATAACAAAGGAAAAATTGTTGGAAAAGGAACTATTGAAATTTGAGGACTTACTATCAATGATGTTTCATTGATAAAAGGTCTCATTTACAATCTGATAAGCATAAGTTAATTATGTGACACAGGCTTTAAAATAAGCTTCCAAGAAAACATTTGATGTGGCTCTAGCAAAGACTGCTCTCGAACAATCATAGAACGAAGGCATGGTAACATCTATCTTCTTGATGTAAATTATGATTCTACTCAATGTTTAATTTCTATCAAGGAAGATGAAGACCTATAGCATAGAAAAATGGGGAACATCAGCATGAAACAAATCTCAAAAATCTCAAACAAAAAACTTGTTCGAGGTCTACCAAGTTTGAAATATAAGAAAATGGAATTGTGCATAGCTTGCACCTTAGGGAAATAGGTAATGAGTTCTTTTATGTCTTTACATCATGTTTCTACTTATCGTGCTCTGCAGCTTTTACATATGAATCTGTTTGGACCAATTAGAACTCAAAGCATTTGTGGTAAGAAGTATTGTTTAGTTATTGTTGATGATTTTGCCATATTCACTTGGGTATTCTTTCTTACTTACAAAAATGAAGCCCTTTCATATTTTTCAAAATTTGCAAAAAGAGTTCAGAATAAAAAGGGTTATACCATTTCTATCATCAAAACTGATCATGAGGGAGAATTTGAAAATCAAAGATTTTCAGATTTTTGTGAGGAAAATGGCTTTCAACACTATTATTCTACTCCTCATACACCAGAATAGAATGGTATTGTGGAAAGGAAAAATCGTTTTTTGTAAGAAATGGCAAAAACTTTTTTGATTGAAAGTAAGATTTCTTATCATTTTTAGGCAGAAGCAATTTCTATAGCTTGTTATATTATTAACAGAGTTTTTCTGAGACCCATTTTTGACAAAACGCCCTATGAGCTTTACAAAGGTATAAAACCTAGTGTTTCATATTTTCGTGTATTTGGTTGTAAATGCTTTATACTCAAAAATCCAAATGATCGCTATGGAAAGTTTGATGAGAAAGCAGATGAAGGATGTGTCCTTGGATATTCCACAACAAGCAAAGCATATAGAGTTTTTAACAAAAAATCTCAAACTGTGGAAGAAACAATGAACGTGAGATTTGATGAAAATGTTTAGATTCAAAAAGATGAATCTGAACCATTTCACAATGTTCAAGAGATGTCTGAAGCTCAACAAGAATCGCCAAAGATCATTGAATTTGTTGAAGAAGGAAATGAAGATTCATCAATTACTTAGAATCAACAAGAATAATCAAAATCTGATAATACTCAGAAGGAAAAATTCAACAGAAACTGGAAACACAAATCCAGTCATCTGAAGAATCTTACTATTGGAGAAGTAGAAGATGGCATCAAAACTCAATCCAAATATAAAGAAAATATCAATGCCTTGGCCTTGATATTTGAGATTGAACCAAAAGGAATTGATGAAGCACTTACAGACGAAAGCTGGATGGAAGCAATGCAGAAATAATTTCAACAATTTAGAATCAATGAAGTATAGGAACTTGTGCCAAGACCCAAAAATCATCTAGTGATTGGAACACGATGGATATTCAGAAACAAACTGGATGACAAGGGACAAGTCACAAGGAACATAGCAAGGCTTGTAGCAAAAGGCTACTCACAATAAGATGGTATAGATTATAATGAAACATATACACCGGTTGCTAGGTTAGAAGCCATAAGGCTACTTTTAGCTTATGCTTGTTTCCATAACTTTAAATAGTTTCAGATGGATGTGAAAAGTGCATTCCTAAATGGTTACATCAAGGAAGAGGTATATGTAGAACAACATCCTGGTTTTGAAGAACCAAGAAAGTCTTACCATGTTTACAAGCTTAAGAAGGCACTTTATGGTCTGAAACAAGCACCTCGTGCTTGGTATGAGAGATTAAGTAATTTCCTTCTGCAAAATGACTTTACAAAAGATAAAATTGATATAACTCTTTTCATTAAAAGAAAAGGTAAAAATTTTTTAATTGTTCAAATTTACGTGGATGATATTATATTTGGATCCTCCAATGAAGTACTTTGCAAAGAATTTTCAAAGTGCATGCAGAATGAGTTCAAAATGAGCATGATAGGAGAACTAATATTCTTTCTTGGACTATAAGTGAAACAGACCAGGGATGGTACTTTCATTTGCCAAGAAAAGTATGTAAGAGAGATTGTGAAGAAGTTTGGAGTACAAAACCGCAAGAAAACAAATACTTCAATGTCTCATTCGTCCAAATTAGACAAGGATGAAAATGATAAATAGGTTGATCAGAAGGTGTTCAGAAGCATGATTGGATCATTGCTATATCTTACTAAATCTCGACCTAACATATTATTTAGTGTTTGTATGTGTGCCAAATTCCAATATGACCCAAAGGAATCACATCTTACAGCAGTCAAAAGGATATTCAAATACATTGGAACCTATCTAGTATTAGGTCTTTGGTATTCAAAGGGATTAGATTTAAGACTAATTGGTTATTCTGATACTGACCTTGCTGGATATAAAGTTGACAGGAAAAGTACCACAGGAACATGCCAATTATTTGAAAACGTGTTAGTGTCCTGGTACTCAAAGAAATAGAGCATAGTTGTGCTTTCTACAACAGAAGCAGAATATATGGCTTTGGGAAGCTGTTGTGCTCGAATTCTATGGATGAAGCAACAACTGCGAAATTTTGGAGTTGAAAAATCAAATATTCCAATTAAATGTGACAACACAAGTGCCATAAATCTGTACAAGAATTTAATTCTTCATTCACAAGCCAAGCATATTGAAATCAAACATCGCTTTGTCATAAATCAAATTCAGAACGGTGATGTGAATATTCAATTCATTGATTCTAAAAATCAATTAGCTGATATATTCACAAAACCTTTAAATAAATCTTCATTTAAATTTATATGAAATAAATTATGCATTACTTACCCTTCTACTTGAAGAATTTCTTAGATAGGAACTTTTTAGACGAAGGCAATCTAAGTCTAAAATCCATATTCAAACTTAAATGTAAGGTAATTTTAAATTTTGGCGGGCATGTTTTCTTTCTAGCAAGAAATTTTGGCTGTATCCAGTTACATATTTTATTTTTGGAAGAAAATCAAGTACGTACTCTAATTTATCTGATTGACCAAGAGTGCTTGTAATATTTTTGTCTATTATTCAAAATTCCTAAATAATCAGATCACATATTATAACTTCCAAAAACGGTTTTTTTTCTTTCTAAAAAATCGTCTCCTTTATAAAACCCTAATAGGAACTTGTCAGCTTGCTTTCGACTCTCACGCCTCCTCAAACCCTACTCATATCTCTCGAAGATCAAACCTTTCTCTTCCAAAAATCATCGTTCCACCACAATGCCTTACAAGAGAAGATCATCAAAGATTCTTAATAGAGATTCAAAGTCTACAATAGAAGCAGAATATATGGAGGTCACAGATTCATCTGAAATGGAATCACACAAGCAAACACCTTCTAAAGCATCTCCTAAAGCATCTCAACCGTTTTCTCCATTGAAAACCTCTGAGTATGATCTCAAAGCTTATGACTTGGCTGTTATTGTTGGAGTCAGACATAGCAAGTTTATTCCCCTTGAGAATACTACTGAAGGACAAGGGTCAACTCCCCTATGATGTATTGATCACTAGGATTTTTATCTATCTCAACATTGATGTTCCTGATGATCTGTGCAAGACTTTTGTTCTTTAATGTATGTTGGGGAGAAGATGCTTGCAAAGATGAATTTTAAGCAATTTGATGTCAGAAAGGAAATAGAGATTGCAGGAAGCATAGCCAAAGGAAAGATTGGTGAGAAGTCAAAAGCACAATCTGTTGGAAAGAAAGAAGAAAGAGAGAAAGAAGAAGAAAGAAGAAAAGGAAAGGAGAAAGCAAGGGAACAAATCATCTCAACAAGTCCTTTACAAGTGTACAGGAAGAGAAGAAGACTCCTCCTCATATATGAAGAGGATAAAACAGGAAGTCTTGATATAGGACAGAATGCTGGTCAAGAGCAAGAGTCCACAGAACATGCTGCACAAATGTTAAAATCTGCTAACAAGGTTTTAGAACCAACAATAGAGGAGTCAAGCTTAAGATAATAGGAACAAGGCACTGTTCCTATGATGACAAAAAGATGTAAATCTCCACAACAACACCCTGAACATATGATGGAAGAAAATGTTGCTACAGAATATGCAGATATTCAGGGGGAGATTCCGACCGAGAGAGAAGGTGAGTTTGAACAGTTTGCATATGAACATGTCCAGGAACAACCCTCAAAGGACAGGACCATACTCAAACTTTTGCTAGAAATTAAAGAAAAATAGTCAATTCTTGAAGAATATATGAAGCACCTTCAGGCGATTATTGAGGAAATAGTCAGAATCTTCGTCTTCAAGCAAAACAATACAAGACAGATCTTGAGAAAGCAATTGCTTAGTGTTCAACCAATATGGAGCATGCTGTTGGTCAATGTTCTCTCAGAATTGAGGAAACTGTTCAAATCCTAGGGAATTTTGAACTTGTTCGAGCCCCTTCCAAGAAATAGCCAGCTTCATACCTTTTTCTTAATTAAAACTTTGCAATTGGATGTGTAATTTGACCTATCACTTTGATTTGGACTTGATTTGTGTGATTGACATGGTTATTCAATTTGATCTTTAAGTATCTATTTTTGCTGTTGACAAAAAGGGGGAGAATATATGCAGATTTTAATCATGTAGAATATTGGATGGACTTGTAGAAAAGAAAAGGACATAGATCTTACAATTTGCACTTATATTTATTATCTGTGCCTTATGCGCTTAATAGATATTTATGCTCACTTTATTTTTAAATCTTTTAATTTGCATGGAAATTTTGTCACCACAAAAAAGGGGGGAGATTGTTGAGAAAATTTTCTAATAGATTTTAAAGTTGATAAAACTATCCATATTAATTTCGTAAATCTAATATGTACTCTAAAGTATTTTGATTCAGGTAAATATATTCTAGAAGTTGCAACTTTAATATTTCAAGAGAACTTAATTTTCTGGATGCTCAGACTTTATGAGGTTTGGAAGGAAAACTTCAGACTCTACGAGTTTCAGAATGAGAAATTCAAACTTTACTACAAAAGTCACTCAGACTTTATATCAAGCTAATGAAAAACTTCAAGCGTCACTTTTGAAAGATTCAAATCTTACTAAAGACCTACGCTGACTTAAGTTTTGAATGTAAATCAAGAACCATAAATTCTTCAGACTTAGAATTTATTCCGAATGAAACATAACGGCTAGTGATCTCACATGGATTTCACAAAAGGAAAGTTTTGATTGACTCAATCTAAGGCTAATTGATTGACAATCAAACATTATGGCAAGTATATATCACAACGGATGAAACTCTACTTATGGAAACCAAGATTCTGGTTGTATGGGCGACCATATTTAGTGGGATTCAGATTTTGTTAACAAATGGCTATTCAATCCATTTTATACAAATCTATCCAAGGTGTAGATTGAAAGATGATCCTCTGAAGATTGTCCAATAGCTAGTTTGGAAGTGGAGATTATAAAATGAGATTAACGAGAAGCAGAAGGTAGTGAACGAAATTAAGAATAAATAAGTCCAAAGACTGAGCACATTCCGACTCTATTACTTGTCTATCCTAAGCTAAATACTGAGATTTCGAGAGATATTTTGTAAGAGTGATTGTGTAAGATAGAGAGTTCTATTATTAAACTTGTAATCCCTTTTGATCATATAATAGAATCCAGCTAGTAGGCTGTCAGTGTGGAAGAGTGGATGTAGACTTGATCTAAGCCGAACCACTATAACTTATTGTGTGTAGTTTTCTCTATCCCTAATCTTTTATTATACTGTTTACACTGCACACTAGCATATTCAGAATCTGAACATTGTTCAAACTTACTGATTATAAATTGTTTCCGTTTTAAATTCTTTAAAATCACTCAAATCACCTACTCACCCCCTTTCTAGGTAATACTTGCTAGCTACATCACTTGAGCGACTTGACTCTTAGGTAGGATTGTGGATAGTGAAGAAGCTAATTCAGAAGAAGAAAATTACTAAAATTGGAACATTTTGAGAGAAATTTACTAAAACTTCAAAAAAAAAAAAAAAGAAATCCTTCCTGACTAATACAAGTTTCGAATTTTCACCTTTGCTTCCTTTGAGAGACTCCCATTGACGAGGCCGACAAAGTGCAGGACCACGAGAGAGAGAGAGAGAGAGAGAGAGAGAGAGAGAGAGAGAGAGAGAGAGAGAGAGAGGTCTTGTAAATAATTGGAGATAAATTTTCATTTTTGATAGTTGCTTGAGAGGTCACCTCATTAGAGGGATTCACTGATTAAGATGATAGGTTAATTTCCACGACAATGAAGTGCTTACCAAAATTCAATTATTCAAAACCAAATTTGGATCACTATCATCAAAAACATCAAATTAGTACCCCATGATACATTTACCTCAAATAAATTTTTGTCTCCCAAAAAATTTTAAACCAGTATCGCTAACTCAAATTTACTCTCCGTTGGCATATGTGTCTATACGAGCTGTATTTATCTCTAGTACTGCAAGTTAAGGCATATTGTTGGCATGCATGTGGAGGCAGTCAACATCTTACGATATGTCTAGTCTTGCACACTGATTAATGTGCAAGGTTGATGCTCCATCAGATGTGATGGGGTCATTCTGATACATCTCTGGTCGGATGCTTAATGTTAGCCGATTTGTTTCATATTTTTCCCAACTATACATGTGCACTGCACTGAATATGTACTGCCAAAGAAAATCAAGAGAATAATATTCATTTTATCAGTCGAACAATCCTAGATGGGCATTGATTTGGGTGTTTAACGTTCAAGAAAGAAAAATTCTGACAATCCCACAATGGAATTGGTTTAATGTGACCATGTATCTTTATGTTAGCATCTCTTTTATATAGATCGATGAAAAATGCATATGAGTGGCCGCATATCCAATTTAAAGTTCATAAAACATCAATTGGTCGACCAAAGTATATAGAGCAGATAGGATGATCATCAGAAACAAGTAATGCGGGACAATATCAAGGAAAGAAAACTATTCAGTTGATAATTGCTGCATAGTCTCAACTGGTTTAATTCCAAAACTTGAGTCTCCGATGATGTTAACTCCTCTCTTTTCTTGCGGTTCCATCCAAAACGAAGACAAAATCCTCGAATATCAAGATTATTAGGCTCCTCTGTCCCATGGACATCGCCAAAAGTATTGTTTTTACTTATCCCAACATATTAGAAGAATGACACTAGAAGTGCCAAAAATTGTGTGTGGCATTCATTTAAGTGCCAAAAGTTCTTGCCGGCTCACTTAAGTGCCAAATCGGAGAAAAAACAATCACTTAAGTGCCAACGACAAGAAATTCCGGCCAAAATAATTACGTAGCTTTTATAATTTAAAAAATAAGCTGAGTTGGCATATTTGTTAAAAAAATCCAGTCCACGTGGATTTTTGCCCCTCTCTCTATAGAGTCTCACTCTCTCTCTTGCTTTGTGTGCTCTTTTCGGCTCCATTTTTAGCTTTCTCAAGACCATCACTAACCTTCCTCTCTCAATCCCTCATTCCAGGTTTGATTCGCTTCCAGCTTCTTCTTCCTACTTTAATTTGTAGATTTCACTGTGCGATCGCTTCTTCGCCCCCAATCCCAACACTCGAGGGTCGTCTTTCGCCAATCGCTAGGGTTTGTTGTACTTCATCGGCTTTGGAGAGCTGCTAGATCTTACTGAGAGTTGACGTAAATGCTAGATCTGGGTGAAAAGGTTAGTGGTTGCACCGATCGAGACTTCATGCGAGACCATCTCGTCGAGATCTCGAAATTCTTATGTTGGTTAGGCGGTTGAAATCGCTCGATTTGGTTCGCTATTGTTGCAGGGATCGATGGATTGTTCCGACGGAGCGTTGATGGAGGGGAAGAAGACATCTGCCGATTAGCTCTTGCATTTTTTGTTTCTCATTTAGGGTTTTTTTTAATGTTATTGCTTTGCAGTGAAGTAATAATCTTCGAGGATATGTGGGTTTTGGTGCAGAGGTGGAAGAGCCATCATCATCCGTCTTCGAAGATGATCACGGATCAATGGTATTTAGTGCAGAGGTGGAAGAGCCATCGTTCGTCATTGAGGACGATTACGATCTGCATGATGATAACTCCGTTCTTCAGTTCTCAGTGATTACTGAATTCGACTATCCTTTGGGTACTATCTACTTAGTTTCTCCCTGCATTGGTTTTCTTTGCTAATTTGTCTGCAATTCTGAGGTTGCTCCAATGCCTGTTTCTAACTTCATCTCTTTCATAAACCGGTATCTCTTATTGCTTTCAAAAAAGAAAATTTACGACTTTGAATTTTTTTTGAATTATGTTAGCTTAAGTTGGCTAATATTCCATTTCACAATTAAGGAAGCTTTATAAGCACTTTCTTTTTTGAGTTCTTTATCCATTATGATGATATGGAGTTTCATTGGTCTACGATGGGCTTATGGATCTGTCATGTTATTGTTAGTTCTATACTTGTAACTGAGGCCTCTGTTAGTTTTGGCCTAAAAGGGGGGAAAAAGCCCTCTAGAGTTGTCTTTGGCAACGATTCCATCCAGAAGTGGAGATAATACTTTGTTTAATCCCTTTTAATATAGTACATTTGGGATTTTGTGGGAGACTTGCAAAAGAAAAAATCACGAGGAAGGTCGGCATGGAGGGAAAATGCATTCAAAAAGTTTCGTCGCAATACTTGAATGATTCTGACACTAGTGAAGCTCCTCTTGAGGTTGAGTTTGTCAATGTGATAGAGAATGATAAGCCAGCAAAGATTACTTCACCACTCAATAGTTGTTTTGATTTTTACAGTTTGTGATCGATCTGTGCTTTCGTCTTGCAGTCTCTATGCAATGAGTGCGGGATCAAGAGCAGGAGGAAAAGGTGGGCCGTGATGAACAAGATCGAAGTGGAGATTAAGAAGGTGAAGTGCAGCAACAGTAGCAACAGCGGTTCCTTGAAGCGGAGGATCTTGGCTCAAGGAAGAGAAGTGTTGATGCAGAGACCATCATCCTACCTAAGTGAAGTAGAGCAGCACTTGAAGCGAAAAGTGGTCTTTAGCGAGGAAAGCATAAGCCTATTGTTAGGTGTTGAGTTGAATGTTTTTGTTTGGTGGGAAGCCAACCCCTGGATGTTGGGATGTTCTAGTTGGTTATTCAAATTGGCTAAATGTAAAGACTAAGTTTAATGTCAATGGACTTTATTTTATCTATGCTTTTGCCATTTCCATATATTGCTTTTGGTTGTGCTAGTGTGCTAGTTTTGCTGGTTGTGCTTGCACCAACTATGTGTTGGTGCAAGCACAAGATGCACCAACTATGCATTGTTAGTGCAAAGTTAGTGCTGGTGCATCTTGTGGTTACACCAGCTCTGTGCTTGTGATATCTAAAATCAGTATTTAGAGCAATCATGTCGTCACCAATCATCAACTAATGACATAGATTTTCAGTGATTTACGAATAGGTTTCGTGGACCCTTATCCAGAACAAGGCAAGAAAGAGAGGAATGAAATTACCTTGTCTGTGACATTCTGAATTTCAACCCACTTTTGGGATAAATGAAATGTGTATATTCTTCAATGCATTTGTAGTTAAATCTCGCATGAAACTGATCATTCTCGGGATACTAACCTTTAGGGAATGGCTATCTAGGAAAATGTATGTGGACCTGAGAACTCGATCATGAGTCGACCTTTGATGACGATCGAGGTCGCCATGACTTGAGTAACCGCAAGTTGATACGCGTAAATCCTAAAAAGCCGTCCATTAGTCAGAGATACACTAAAGTTGCATTTGAGTGAAATTGGCCGTCATTTGAATCCAAACTGGAATGTCTAATTTCTTGAAGTGCCATGACTAATTTATTTGGACAACGTCACATAAGCGTGGCCAACCTTAAGGTTTATTGAATTTATCGGAAAGTGAAATTTGGACTGGGAATTGGAAAAAGACCAATTGACCCTTGGGAAATTTGAATTCCTTTGAAGGGTTGAAGGGCAAATTGGAAATTGGCATTTTCCATTCAATGGCCAAAGCTAGAGGACCATTGTGCCCCTCCCTCCTTGCATATTTGTTTTTCTTGCCATTTATTATTTTGGGTAATTGGTTGGGGAGAATTTTGTGAGCCCTAGGATCTTGTCATGCCCAATAAGATGCAATGTAAGCCTTTGGATGTGTGAGTGGGGATGGATGATGGAGTTTTTAGTGGGATTGATAGAGAAAAATCTGATGAAGTCTCTCTCTCATTCATTCTCTCTCTCTCTTCTTCTTCTTCTTTTCCTTCTGCTTCTTCCTTCTACTGCTACTTCCTGCGTTGGCTTCTTCTGCTTCTAGCTTCTACTGCTGCTTCTTCCATTGGCTTCTACTTTGTTGTTGTTGTTCTAGGCCTGATGCTGCCCTCCTTGCTTGGATTTGCTTAGGTTTTTCCCTAGTAAGTGGCATTATAAACCTTGTTTAAGCTAAGGGGTTACTAATGGGCATATTAGGGGTTGATTCGTGGTTGTAATTAGTTGGTTTAAAGGCTAGACAAGTTGATTTGCTTGTTAGTTGTGTTCTCGGATTTCATTACTACTGTGTCGACAAATTTTGCTATTTTTACCGAGACTTGTGTGGGTAGAATCTAGGATATTGTCCTTCATGAAAGTTGTTCAAAACATCTTGGAGTATAACATAATTTAATTTGGAAATTTTTGGAAGTCATTTGAGGCCATTCGGAAGTCCATCTTTAGACCAAAATAAGTCTGTCGGAAACACTGTTCCTCCGACCTTCGGGTCTGTTCGAATTTTTATAAATTTTTTTAGACCTATTTTCAAAATACTTCTTTCACAAAACTTGTTGGGGATATTTGTGGTTATAACATATAAAAATTTCAAAGCTTTCTAAGGAGATTACTGCTTGAAATACATTTTAAAAGCCGGATGGCCAGTCCGAATGAAATGTTTTATGTCCAAATTTGGATGACAAAAGGAGATGGTTCTAAGTAGAACTGGGTTTTGTGTTCTTCATGAAAAATGTTCATCAAGATGTCTTCTAGGGCATATCCAAAATTCATAATTTTTGGAGTTGAATTAATATTTATTTTAAAAGGAATCCCAGAACTGTGTGCTGGCCCAGAATTGCTTTGAATCTGTGTATTCGATTTTCCCTTATTTCTTGTGGCTGAGTTGTGATGCTTGGTGGCTGAGTTGATTGTGGTGATGCTTGGTGGCTAAGTTGAATGTTGTGATGTGTGGATTTATGCCATTGAGTGTATAGCTTGAATTGTGGTTTGAAAGGTGCTGGAATGATTGGGTGATATGGTTGAGCTACATTACGGCCCTTGTGAATGGATTAGTTGGGCTGAGTTGTTGATTTGAAATTGAGCATGTTTGTGTGTGATTAGGGCATGTGGATGTCGTGTGAAAGAAATGAGATGTGTATTGCGTATGATTGATAGACCCTAAGACGTGTTGACGCGGGGAAAATGCATGAAATTAAATGAGGATGTACGTTGATCCTTTAATCCTTGAAACATGTTTACGCGAGGAATTGGATTTATCTTGAGGCGTGTTACGCAAGACAATACTCAGATAAACCGAAGAACCGTCGACTTGATGCATCTTTACACGAGTCATGTCGTAGACTTGATGCATGTTACGCAAGTCGTACGATAAGGTTGGGCCTGAGGTGTGTTACGCAAGTCGATGTTACGCATATGTAGATATTGAGATCGGAATAGGTTGGAATGTTATTATGAATACATGTATAGGAAATTGGTTGTATCTTGGAGTGCATGTACATTGAAAAGTTAGTTATGTTGTCGTGATTCAACTAACGTGCAAGATTGAATGCATATGCTGAGGTAAGACTAAGTGTCTTTAAACGTTATTGTGTGTGATAGAGTATGTTTGGTGTTTACTTTTGTCTGGAGATATGCATTAGCCTAGGTGGGGTTTAGGGTATTGCTTATTGAGATTCGTTCTCATGATTATTATATAACCATTTCAGACCCTCAACCCCGACCATGAATGGTCTGTCATAGCGTTTTGGGATCCCGAGGAAGAGCCCATGGAGTAAGACCCTAAAGAGGAGCCCATGGAGTTGGTGGACCCTTTTATATAGCTAGTCTAGCCCACCCAACCATCAGTCCCTTTTTGATAATGGTGATTTTAATCTTAGTGACCTTTTGTATATAAGGTTGGCTTTTGTAACTACGTGCCGTTGAATAAAATATGTGATTGATTTGTTCAAGTATTCTCCTACTACCCTTAGTCTTTAATCTTGGCTGGGTATTATAATTCCTTCCACGTGCATTCTATGCTTGAGGTTTCGTTTGGGAAGGCGATGAGTCATGGGATGTCACATTCGAAATACAACCACAGAGCGATATCGCGGGCTCGATAGGGTCTGGGGCATGACATTGTTAAGGAGGGGTTTTCAATTGCGCTTATTGGTCGAGCTACATGAGGTGGTGCAGCTAGTTACTGTCGATTTGTGCTTGCACCATCACGTGTTTGAACAACTGATGCAAAGCACAAAATTACACAAACGCTTGTTTGGGCGAGTACTTAACACTGAAATGATTACCTTTTAATAACAATTGGCACTAAAATGATCACTTTTTGACAACGACTGACATTGAAATTATCACTTTTTTAAAAAATTGACACTCAAATAATCAGTATTTATAACTTTTAAATGACGTTGTTTATGGGCTATATGCTGACTGGACATGCCAGCGAACCACATAGGACTGAGAAATTAATAAAAAATAGCTATGTCGGATCTCCAGCGATCTATATCGGAGTTAATACTTAAGTGATCATTTTTTTTAAAAAGTAGCACTTAAGTAATTCGAAAAAAATTTTTGGTACTAAAATAAGCGTCATACATAACTTTTGGCATTTCTACTGTTCTTCATCCCCAACATATCATACGGTCCAATAAATCTACTTTGATGCTGTAGTTCCAGTCCCTAGGGCCAGTGGTACATTGAGGTACATATGGACCTGTGCGGCTACTTGTGGGCCAATATACAAGCCCAACATTCTTGTTCTCTCTATCTGTAATAAATTTTTGTTTTTCTTTTTTGGGTATCAAGGTAAACAACTTCTCCAATATCTCATTTTCTTCCGCACAGGAGTCATTAGAGATGAACAAGAAAAGTTAAAATTCAATAATGAGATGTTGATTAAATCAAAGTTATTCGTTTTATCTTTCTAAATCTTTTGTGGAAAAAGTCAGCAGAGAAAGGGACTAAGCTCCTTAATGCTATATCGATATCCCCACAAGCGGACCTACGACTCAGTCCCAAATTTTAAGTCATTCGACAGCGACCCAAGCCAGCCCAACTCCGGGTCGGCAAAGGTGGACCAGACACTTTTGCTAGTTTATTCATGTATTCATTTAGTTGGAGCTGAAAAACCTACTTTGCTCTCGATTATGCGTTTTCCCAAGGTAATGGCACTGAATCTTGCACGAGGGGTCTGCATCAGTTCACGAGCGAATTCCAATTCTTCCGTGCAACCATTTACAAACACACTGCTCATGTATAAGGCAATTCTTGCAGGTTTTTTTCTAGTAGAATTATTTGGAATGTGAAGATACTTTGCATAATTCACTGAACATGTTCTGTTCCACTTTGACCTATTTTCTCTATAAAAGATAGTGTATGACACGTTACAATCCACAATCTACTACAGGCCTGCAACTTCAAAGATTTTAGCATTGATTCGTCAGGACACATTTCCATAGCAGATTAATTTATTAACAACTTTGGCTGATTGGGTTAATTCTTCACTTCTAATTCTTCATGGGCAAACAAAAGCTATGCACACAGGAAGATGGAAAAGATATATGTAGACGTTGATGGCACTTGCTTCATTTTTCTAATTTTTGCTTCTTTTTTCTTAAAGTTGTGTGATTGGCAGATCTTACTGTTCATCTTTTCATTTCAACTAATACGCAATTGCACCAAGAAACAAGAAGAGAAGGCATTACAAAAAGGGTTCATATAAGAAATGACATATCAAGCTGGTTAGGTAATGTCTTTATTAACTGGATCACATAACACAGTCTAAAGAGACAACTCCTCAACAATTTCATTGTCCATGAAATTTGATGGCCTTTTGCTTTCGTTTCTCCATCCACTTGGTTGCTCTACTCTCTAGCATTCTCATACCACGCATGAGCCATTTGGGCTTTTCCGTTTCAAATGCGATGAATGCTATGGAAATCCCAATTATGATTCCATATGCATAACCCATCCACATTATTTTCTATTCGAACCAACTATGACGCCCTTTGCAATTGAAAGATGAGGACGATGGTGGAGGATGTTGAGCATCGCCAGGGCATGCTTTTCGCAATGGAGTTCCACATAAGCCTGGATTATGACTAAACCAGTTGCTTGAAAATGTGCTCAAGTGCTTGTCTTGTGGAATTTGACCAGTGAGTTGATTCTTCGAGAGGTCCAAGTATCCAAGGGATGCCAAATCTCCCAGTACTCTAGGAATTTCCCCACTGAGCTTGTTTGAAGAAAGATCAAGCCATTCAAGATCAGTCAAGCTCCCCATAGTTGGGGGGATGGAACCTGTAAGATGGTTGTGTGAAAGGTTGAGCCCTTTGAGAGAGTGGAGATGTTCAAAAACTCTAGGAATATTTCCTTGGAAAGAATTGTGCGACAAGTCGATGGTTGTGAAGATGGTTAAGATCTTCACTAGCTTAATCTCTAGCCCTTTCATCGTCACTGATATAGAATTTTCATATGACGCCTTTTGGAAAGACTGTGTTATATATAGTGATTTTTCTTGCCCATTTTCGCCATTCATCATGCCTTTCAGGTTCATTATCAAGTTGGCTCGCAAAGGACCCCCAAAATTGTTTTTGGAGAGATCCAAGATGCGTAACTTGGGAAAGAGATCAGCTCCCTCTGGAATATCCAAATGACCATTAAAATTGTTGGATCTTAAAATGAGAGCTTTTAACTCTGGAAGTATTCCTAACCATCTCGGGAATGTATCCTCTATCTGATTGCTACTACTATCCAAAACTTCAAGATATTTACATTCGACAAGGGACTGCGATAAAGTGCCTACAAACCGATTTTGACTAAAGTCTAGAGTCACCAAGCTATTTCTTGAAGAAAATGATTGAGGAATTATGCCCTCAAGGTGATTCATTCGTAAGTTCAAAATCGACAGATCGGTACTGAAGTTTGTTAAGCATTGTGGGAAGGCACCGGTCAAGCCCTTGTCAGACAAGTCGATGATCTCGAGCCTGCTAGCATTGCATAACAAAGAAGGAATCTTTCCTGATGTATTATTACTTGCAATGGAATAATAAAATGTCATAGGAGATGGAAGTGGAATCGGCTCTCCAAACTTATTGTTGGACAGATTTATTACACCCAATGAGGTGTTTGAGAAGATATCATTGAATTCATTGTAACTGAGAAATAATGATGATAAGTTCACGCATTTGACTTGGGAGTATGGTAATGGCCCTTGTAACTTATTGCTGCTCAAGTTTAGAATCTCAAGATTGGTCATATTACCAAAACATGGTGGCATATTTCCAGAGAGATTATTGTTAGACAAATTTAAATAATAAAGTGAACTCAACTGGCAAATTGAAAAGGGGATGTCACCAGTGAAACCATTGTTGGAGGCAAAAAAGCGATTAATAGAAGGTGAAGGGATCGGGAGTGGTCCTTGGAAAGAGTTGTTTCGAAGATCCATATACCACAAGTTCTTCCAGTACAATTGTGGTATACCTCCCTCCAGAAGGTTATTAGAAAGATCTAAGAATTCAAATGTATCATGGTTTATTCCCCAGAACCACCTCGGGATCTCCCCACTAATCCTATTTGAAGAGAGGTCTAGGGCTATTAATTTTTCTAACGAATTCAAGAAATAAGGGAACTTGGTCAAGTTGCAAGAACGCAACCCCAACATTTCAAGCTTTGGGAATGTATAGCTCAGCCTATTGTACGTTAGGTTTAGTTCATGAGAAAGACTAAGAAACTGTAGATTTTTAAGCTTCGTAAAGATTTCAAACTCTAAATCCCCACTGAAGTTATTCCCGCTAAGATCTAGGGATTGGAGTTGTTTGAGATTTTCCAATGATGAGGGGATGTGTCCTGTGAATTTGCACCGTCGAAGAGATAAAAATGTTAAACTCTTCATGTTACCAATTGAATCGGGTATTTCTCTTGAAAAGCTTGTACTGGAGAGAGACAAGTCTGTAAGAGGACCAGTCCAATTGGATTTGGGAAGAATCCTAGACATGTCTTCATTGTAACTCAAATCGAGATTAGTAAGGCTTGGGAACTGAAAAACAGTAACTGGGAATATCCCCTTTAAGGAACAGCCACTAACGCTTAAATGTGTCAGAGAAGAAGAAAAGTTCACAAAGGACTTTGGTGAAACCATGGACATGTTTACAAAATCAAGAACAAGCCTTCTCACTACTGTTAAACTCTGAGTAAGCTAGTGAAGATTGGATCTTCCAACCTGAGAGAAGAGAGCAAGTTTGATTCATCAATAAAAGAGTAAGAGAGATCAAGTGACACTAGCTTGGAGAGGTGAGAGATTTCACTAGGAACAATACCCGAAAAGCGTGAATGAGCAAGATTCAGATGAGTCATTTTTGCAAATACACTCAGATTAGGCGAAATGTGTGAGCCAGTAAAGTTATTACCGAAAAGGTTGAGGTTCCGAAGATGGCGAAGGAGAAAGAGGGAGCTACTGGAATGGAGAGTGCCACGAAGCCAACTACAAGTAAGATTAAGACCGATGACATAATCAGTGACAATGTCGCAAGTCACACCATCCCACAAGCAGCAGTCCACGCTCTTGTTCCACGACTCTGTCTTTGGATAAGAAGAATTATCCAAACCACAAGAGTAAGAGTCGGAGGCCATGCTATCAAGCACGAAGGAATCCTTAAAATGGAGCAAGGCATCGCGTTGGTCTGGAGGGCAAAAGGGCGAGACAAAGGGAAGGGAGGAATGTAAGACAAAGAGAAAACAGAGGAGACCGAAGATTTGATGCCACCCCATTTTGCAATTTAGCATGCCAGCGAGTTCAGTGGTGGTGTAGAGTGCTTCCACTTATATAGCCCTTCTCAAGTGTGAAGTCATTGACACAAGTCTTCTCACAAGCGTTAGCCATTTAAAAAGCTCTGTCAAATGGAGAACGAGTAATTCATGTAATTTTACCGTTCTTAATCATTGCACGTTGAGCAATGATAAAGTAACTGATTAATTTGAAATCAACTATTAATATACAAGATCAATATGTTGGGTTCAACTACGCAACTTTTCAGACCTGTTTAAAAAAAATTTAAATCTAGAATTACAAGGTTTTATGAGCCACAAAAGGAAATAGAATTTAAAATGAGTTGTTCTACTTATGAAGAAAGGCTGCCTAATTAAAAATCCTTAACAATGTGAATCCTCCAGTAATTTCGTCAAATATAAGAGCGAATAAAAATCCTTGAAAAGTTATTTGACACTTCATTCAAAAAATAATTTATATATATGTATATATATTATTTGGATCACGTCTAAACATGTATAATTCAAAAGTAACTGAGATTTATTTTCTCAAAGTTAATTATTGCAGAATTTAAGATAAAGTGATAAACTACCTTCAAGTTTAATAAAGTGCTCGTCAAATATTATATGGACGTTGGGAGAAGAAATAGGAAGTTTTTTGCACAAGGTGTATTGTAACAGCCCGAATTTCGATGTAATTCCGGGATCAATAAAACTGATATTACCTCGCATTTCATTTTAGTAAGTCTCGCCCAGAGCTGATCACTCTCGGGATACTAACCAATGGGGTATGGCTAACTAGAAAACGGTACGTGGACCGGGGACCCTATCGTGAAACGGACGTCGATCACGAGAGACACTGAGGGAATATTTTGGGCCAACGTGGGCCGATCGTAGGAAAGGGTAATGGATTGGGTTTGGCCAAGGCCTACGATGTACAATAGGGATGCAGGTGATTCTGCAAGACCGAAAGTACACGTGGCCAACCAGTCTTGAACTCGAACCGTACGATCGTGACCTCTGGAACTAGCGATAATTTCTCATTCTCTCAATGATCGAGACCATTATGATACGGATAGCCCTAGGTCGATACACGTAACCTCTAAACAGCCGCCCGTTAGTGAGAGACCCTGAAATTGAGAGTTTAGCGAGTTTTGTTCACGGAATTGGGCCCGAATTTCGGTATCGATTTTCGAAGGCTTAAGAGACGATTTTTGGGAATATGACGTCATACTGAGCTGGCCACATACATTTGGAGTTAGTACGAACAAAAATTGGAATTTCGGTCCGGGGGTGAAAAATTACGATTTTGCCCCTCGGGACGCTAGCGTCGCTTTTCGAGGCCAAATGAGGTTATTTTTCGAGGCCGAGACCATTTTTGGGTGGCCACGCTTACCAGGAGTCATTTTGGACAAAAAGTGGAATTTCGACAAAAATTGGAAAAATAATATTATTTTATTCCCGAAACTTTGACGTGGATTTTCGAGGGCTTGCGCGATGAATTTCGCGATTCCGACGCCATATTACGTTGGCCACGCACATATGGAACGCGTATGTGCGAAAATTGGAATTTCAGTTCGGGATGGGATAATTACGAAAATGCCCCTAGGCCATTTTTGATTAATTCCGAATTTTGGATTTAATTTTGGGATTAACCAAGGCTAGTTAGAGCTAAACCAGGTCTGGTCAGCTTGGGTTAAGGACCAATGACCATTTTACCCATAAATTATTGGATTTGGATGAATATTAGCCCTAGGATTAAGGGCAAAAGTGTCAAATAGCCCTCAATTTTGACACATGGATCCCACTAAGACAATCTTTGACCTATTTGACCAGACCCTCTCTCTCTCCTCTCAGCTGTGCAGTCATTTTCCCCGTGCAAAATTTTCTTCTCCTCCGTTTCTTGCTCTGCAGTTTCAATTCTGCACTTTCTGGTACTGTTCACGCCGGAACAGTACCGGCCGGAGCTGCTGTTCGCCCACCAGCCGTCGCCACAGCACCCTTGGACCTCCCTTTCACCTGTCCAGCCACCACAGCCCCGGTTTTTGTCCAAAACAGCCTTATTTCTTTTTTTTTTTCTTTTTCCCGGTCTGCAAATAGTACCGCCGGAGCTTCGCCGGAGCTCCGATCGCCGTTCCGTCGCCACCCAGCCGTCCAGCCACGCTGTACGACGCCAACCGTGCCTGTCCGTACAGTGTCCGTACGGTCGGTACTGTTCACCGCCGTCCGTACGCGCCGTACGGCACGTCGCCGCCGTCACCGGCGCTTCGCCGGCCACCGTTTCCCGCTGTCCGCTCAGTGTCCGTACAGAATCACTGTTCATCCGTACTGTTCACGCGCACTGTTCACCCGGCACTGTTCACACCGCCGGCCGCTGCGATCCGTACGCCGTTCGCCGGGAATTCGCCGCCGGTTTCACTGTTCACCAGTGATCGGCCGCCGTTCCTCGTCGTCGTGAGCTGGGATTAGGTGAGTAAAATTCCTAAACCCGGATTAGGACTGATTAGTGCGATTTTCTGGACTGGTTTAGGAATACCGGTACTGGCTGAGAAAGATTAGTGTACTGTTTGATAGAATTTGTAATCCGGAAATTGTAGTTGGCCAATGAGAATTGTTTAGGAATGATATTTGGTTTAATTGGCAAAGTTAGGAATACATTGGTGAAATTGCCGGGTATGTCCGGGTTGACTGATTGTATGGCAATTATGCTTGATAGTGATTGATTTCGCATTGCCATGTTGTATGTTGGGTGTTCGATTTATATTGGCGCTCATGGTGCATTGCATTGCATAACATGGACACGCACTGTGTATGCCGAGAGTGAGGCATGTAATGAACTTGTGCGAGAATGCGTGTCTACCATGAGCATGTGATCACCTAAAATACCCTGAGGCGTCATACGCTGGGTTCAGATAATAATGAGTTGTGTGATCACCTAAGGACCTTCGGGTCGTGACCTTCGGGTCGATACCGTCCTCATGCACTTTGAAGCAGGACGATGCCCGGTACGTCCGGAAGGCGACCATCCTCATGCACTTTGAAGCAGGCTCTGGTTCGCAAGGAGTTAGTGTTGCGCCTCATGCACTTTGAAGCAGGCTAGAGACACTGGGCCAGATCGGTTGCTGCGCCTCATGCACTTTGGAGCAGGCTAGACGCACCGGGCCGTGAAAAAGTGATGACTCGAGTCGTAATAAATAATAATGAATTGGGCAAGTGTGCCAGTGTGGGCCAGTGGGCCGGGGAAATATGCATGACATGTCAATGACATTTGCACGCATAAACATGCATTGATTAGCATGTGAGCGTGTGAGACTCGATACATGAACATGTGTTTGGCGTACGTGTGACTGTGTGTGCCACGTATGTGCCATGATTATTATACATTGAACTGTCTAACCTGCAGGGTCAGAGAATTGTTTGATTATGATTGTGTTGTGATTTTAAATGATTGTTTCCGATCAGGAGATTGCATGTTAGCCTAGCCTAGGTTTAGGGGTTGAACTCACTGAGATTCGTCTCACGGTTGTTTAAACCAAAACTTTTCAGACCCCCGGCCGTGAAGATGCAGAGACCACCACCACTTTTTGGGATCCCTCTACAGATCCGGCAATATACTAGTACCTTCCCCTCAGGAAATGGGGAGGCTTTTGTGAGGTATAGATCAGAGGTAGTTGTGAATATAGGCGTTGCTTATTATCAGAAGCAGGAATACGTGGCATGGTGCCACAGGGATGCCAATGGAAATGAGGGAGAGCCCCTCAGGACCTTTGATATCCCAGTCGAGGGCGGGTTGATGCAGCCCAACATAGCCGATGGTGAGGTGATAGACCTTGAGGTCACACCCGAGTTGATGGAGCTTGATGAGGAGCCCGACGTGCTAGCTGAGGACCCCGAGCCTATGGATGAGGAGGATGACGGACCCGAGGCCATGGCGCAGGATGTCGAGGAGGATGGAGAGGTTGCTGAGCTAGGATCGGATGAGGAGGGGTTCGGGATGTATCTTGACCTGGAGTTGGAGCCGGACTCTGAGGACGAGCGAGCCCAGGCCATGGATTCGGAGGATTCGAGGTCCAGCGAGGATACTTCTGAGGAGCCGTCAGATGATTCCACTGAGTCGTCTGATCCCGACTGGGAGCCTTAGGTTCAACCAGTACCCTTAGTTAGCAGTGAGGGCCATTATCTTTTTGGACTACAGCCCTCTACCTGAGTTTTAGCCTGACCCCTTAGCCACTTACCCCCCCCTTTTGACCTAGTGGCTACTAACCGTTTGTATTGAATTTCGGTACTTGTAAATATTGTTTAAATGGTTTTTAATAGTAATACAATTATGTAATTATTTTCTTATGTGATGTTGGCTGCCCTGGTTCTCATATCGGTTGTGTCAGGGTTTAATTATTTATTGCTTCCGCATGTGATTGATCTCTGTTTGGGCGTGGGTCGGCGACGCTTCCTGGGAGCGTTGCACCTTAATCGACCGTGACGGGATGTTGCGTGCCGTGGGGTACGGGGCGTGACATCCTCCCTGTTGAATTGGTATCAGAGCGAGGTTAGCTCGGTCCAATTAGGTCGAAACTTGGAGTGATAAGGAGCGATGAGACTCTGGGTAGCCAGTAGGGTGACCTCGTGTGCTACATGCATCTCCTGACAACCTGTGATTGTGTTTGAATTGTGATTGTGTGACCCGTAAGTGCAGGTGCGGCAGGACCTGAGGTGAGTATGCGAATTCCTTGGGTGATGAGTTGGCTAGTTTTTACTAAGCCGCATGCTGATTGCTTGGTTGTTGTTTAATACCTGCCTAGGACTTAGACTGGGATAGATTGGTTTAAGTCTTTAATTCCTCCGTGGAATTATAGCAGGTAGTTATAGAACTGAGTGACCAAGATGAGTGAAGAAGGAAGGGGTATAGGAAGAATTCCCCGAAGGGGCGCAGGAAGAGGATCCAGAGGTGGAGGTCGCGCCAGAGCTAGAGCAATAGAGAATCTGGGAGTTAATGTAGGAGCTGCAGTAGACCCCCGAGTTGATGCTAGACCAGTGGAAGACCCACGTATGGAAGGAGTTCTACGGGTATTAGAAAGAATTGGGAACGTACTGGATAGACAGGCTCAAGGGCGAGATAATGCAGCTGCTGCTGCGGTAGATGAGAATCAAGCTAATGCTGGACAAGCTCAGCCAGCCGGGATTAGACAGATGCCTCAGTTAGTAGAACAGTTTATGAAATTGAAGCCGCCTAAATTTCATGGTCGTGGTGACCCCGAGGCTGCGCCAAGATGGATAGAGGAACTAGAGAAAACTTTTAAAGTTTTGGGGTGCACCGACGAGGAAAAGGTGACGTTGGCGGTCTACCAGTTACAAGAAAGTGCCAACGATTGGTGGAATGCCGTGGAAGGCAGAGTATTTCCCATAGGAACGGTTCCGATTTGGGCTGTGTTCGTGGAAAATTTTTATGAAAAATATTTCTCGGAAAATGCGCAGGAAAAGAAATTAATGGAATTCATGCGCTTGCGCCAGGGACAAATGACTGTTGATCAATACGAAGCGGAATTTGCGAGATTGGCTAAGTTTGCACCGACTATGGTGGAGAATCCGAGGGATAGAGCGCGAAGATTCCGGGATGGACTGAAGCCGGACCTTCGAAGTCTAATTTTGTCCCATGATATTAAAGATTACGGAGAAATGCATAGACGAGCTCAAATTATGGAGCGGGACCAGCAGGAGAGGGCAGCCGTTTCGGGATTACGGTTTGCTCAAAACCGAGACAATCGCCGTTTGGGAAAAAGGCCTATGACTGGAAATAGGCGATTCGTCCCGCCAGCCAGACGAAACATCGGGAAACCGAATCCTCCGATGAATAGGTACGGGGCATGTTTTAAGTGCGGAAGTCTGGAGCATCAGATTCGCACTTGCCCGCAGATGCAACCATCAGGACCGTCTCGTTTACCGCCACCGAGAACTGGGAATCAAGCCGGACCTCCCCCACCGGCTAATCAGGGGCGACCGCCAGTTCAAGGAAGGATATATGCAATGGCGCGTAAGGAAGTTGAGAATGCGCCGGGCGTGGTCACAGGTACGATTTCCTTATGTGATCATGCTGCGTATGCATTGTTTGATCCGGGAGCAACCCATTCATTTGTTTCAGAGCAATTTATTGAGTTGGTTGGTATGAAACCAATGCTGCTTAAGCATGTGCTTTGCGTGTCGACACCTATGAATGATAGGTTGCTAGTTTCTTTTGGATGTCCTAACTGTAAGGTAATTATTGGAGGTAAGGAAGAGAGTATCAACTTGGCAGTAATAGCCATGTTTGATTTTGATGTGATTATTGGTATGGACTGGTTAGTCCGACAGAAAGCTGTAGTGAATTGCAGCGATAGGACGATCCAATTTAATCCGGATGGACGCCCTAGTTTTGTATTTCAGGGAAATCGAGGAGGAACCTCGATCCCTTGGATTTCCTCGCTTGAGGTGAGTAAGCTATTGGATGAAGGGTGTGAAGGATATTTGGTGAATGTTGTAGACCCAACAATTGAAGAACTTAAGTTGGAAGATATACCCGTAGTAAGTAATTTTTCCGATGTGTTTCCTGAGGAATTACCGGGTTTACCGCCCGAGCGAGAGGTGGAGTTTGTGATCGAATTGGCGCCAGGAACAGAGCCAATTTCGAAAGCGCCGTATAGGATGTCTTTATCAGAATTGAAAGAGTTAAAAGTTCAGATACAGGAATTACTGGACAAAGGTTTTATTCGCCCTAGTGCGTCTCCATGGGGAGCGCCAGTCCTGTTTGTCAAGAAGAAAGATGGAACTTTGAGGTTATGTATAGATTATCGCCAGCTGAACCAAGTGACAGTGAAGAATAAGTATCCGTTGCCGAGGATTGATGATCTGTTTGATCAATTACAAGGGGCCTCCGTGTTTTCCAAGATAGATTTGAGGACCGGGTATCATCAACTAAGAATAAGAAATGAGGATATTCCCAAGACTGCTTTTAGGACTAGATATGGGCATTATGAGTTTACGGTCATGCCCTTCGGACTGACGAATGCCCCAGCCGCTTTCATGGATTTGATGAATCGTGTGTTCAAGGAATTCCTGGATCAGTTTGTGATAGTTTTTATTGACGATATACTAGTGTACTCCAGGAGCCCCGAGAAGCATGAGGTACACTTGACTGAGGTGCTACGGACATTGAGAGAGCATGCATTGTATGCTAAGTTCAGCAAGTATGAGTTCTGGCTCAGAAAAGTAGGGTTTCTTGGACATATCATTTCTGGGGATGGGATTTCGGTGGATCCAGCTAAGATTGAAGCAGTTACTAAGTGGCCTAGACCGACATCAGTAACCGAGATCCGAAGTTTTCTAGGATTAGCTGGTTATTATAGGCGATTCGTAGAAGGATTTTCATCAATAGCCATGCCAATGACAAGGCTGCTTAAGAAGGAAGTGAAGTTTGAGTGGGATGACAAGTGTGAAAGGAGTTTTCAGGAATTGAAACACCGATTAACAACTGCTCCTGTATTAACAATTCCGTCGGGCCCAGGAGGATTCGAGATTTATAGCGATGCTTCGCTAAGAGGATTGGGTTGTGTGCTGATGCAGCATGGAAAAGTTGTGGCATATGCGTCGCGTCAATTAAGACCGCATGAGGTGAATTACCCGACGCATGATTTGGAATTAGCTGCTATAGTATTTGCACTTAAGATTTGGAGGCACTATTTGTGTGGGGAGAAGTTCCAGATTTTTACTGATCATCAAAGCCTCAAGTACCTATTTTCGCAGAAAGAGTTAAACATGAGGCAGCGCCGATGGATGGAGCTTCTAAAGGATTATGATTGCGATATTCTGTATCATCCTGGAAAAGCCAATCGAGTGGCAGATGCTCTGAGTCGAAAGTCTAGTTTGGCGCAACTAATGGTCAAGGAATGGACCCTGTTGGAAAGACTCAGGGATTCCGAGTTCAAGTTCGAGATGAGTCGAGTATCGAATTTACTAGCCACCTTGAGGATTGAGCCAGAGATACAGGTCAAGATTAAGGAATTACAGTCTACGGACCCAGAAATCCAAAAGATTGTTGAGATGGATGCGGTTAAGAGGAAATCGGACTTTCAAGTGTCAGAGGATGGAGTTCTGACGTTTAGAGGGCGATTGTGTGTGCCGGATGAGGTGAAACTTAAGGAAGAAATCTTATCGGAAGCTCATAGGAGTAATTACAGTATCCACCCGGGGAGTACGAAGATGTACCAGAATCTGAGACAACACTATTGGTGGAATGGGATGAAGGTAGATGTGGCCAGGCATGTAGCTAAGTGTTTGACGTGCCAACAAGTGAAGGCACAGCATTGTAAGCCTGGAGGATTATTGAGACCATTAGAAATCCCAGAGTGGAAATGGGAACATATTACAATGGATTTCGTGACAGGACTACCAAGAAGTCAGAGAGGACATGATTCAATTTGGGTAATAGTGGACAGGCTGACTAAGTCGGCGCACTTTCTGGCGGTGCGAAAGGACTTTGAGTTGGAAAGATATGCAGACTTGTATGTGAGGCAAATTGTGAGGTTACATGGGGTACCAGTAACGATCACTTCCGACCGTGATCCGAGATTTACGGCCAACTTTTGGAAAAGTTTGCAAACGGCCTTAGGAACGAAGTTACAGTTCAGTACGGCATACCATCCACAGACAGATGGTCAATCTGAAAGGACCATTCAGACCCTGGAGGATATGCTGAGAGCTTGTGTGATAGATTTCCAAGGCAAATGGGAGGAACAGTTACACTTGGTGGAGTTTGCCTATAATAATAGCTATCAGCAGAGCATCCAGATGGCACCGTTTGAGGCCTTATATGGTAGAGCGTGCAGGACGCCAGTGTGTTGGGATGAAGTGGGTGAACGGAGTATCACAGGTCCAGAGTTGATACAGCAGACCGTTGAGGCAGTTGAGGTCATTCGAGATAGACTCAAAACGGCGCAAAATCGTCAGAAAAGTTATGCCGATCGAAGACGACGACCTTTAGAGTTTCAGGTTGGTGATCACGTGTTCCTTAAGGTGTCGCCTATGAAGGGATTATCTAGATTCGGCAAGAAGGGAAAACTGAGTCCTAGGTATGTCGGGCCATTTGAGATTTTGGAAAAGATTGGAGATATGGCTTACCGACTTGCCTTGCCGCCCAATTTGTCCCAAATACACAATGTTTTTCATGTATCGATGTTAAGAAAGTATGAACCAGACCCGATTCATGTCTTGCAGTACGAGGATATAGAAGTGGACGACAAAGTGTCATACGTGGAAAGACCGATCAGGATCGAAGATAGAAAAGAGCGTGTGCTGAGAAACAAGACGATTCCGATGGTCAAAGTGGTTTGGGAACACCATGGAACGGAAGGTGCCACGTGGGAAAGTGAAGAAGCTATCAGACGTCAATACCCTCAGTTGTTTGAATAGATAAGGATAGATCGCAAATTTCGAGGACGAAATTTTTGTAAGGGGGAAGAATTGTAACAGCCCGAATTTCGATGTAATTCCGGGATCAATAAAACTGATATTACCTCGCATTTCATTTTAGTAAGTCTCGCCCAGAGCTGATCACTCTCGGGATACTAACCAATGGGGTATGGCTAACTAGAAAACGGTACGTGGACCGGGGACCCTATCGTGAAACGGACGTCGATCACGAGAGACATCGAGGGAATATTTTGGGCCAACGTGGGCCGATCGTAGGAAAGGGTAATGGATTGGGTTTGGCCAAGGCCTACGATGTACAATAGGGATGCAGGTGATTCTGCAAGACCGAAAGTACACGTGGCCAACCAGTCTTGAACTCGAACCGTACGATCGTGACCTCTGGAACTAGCGATAATTTCTCATTCTCTCAATGATCGAGACCATTATGATACGGATAGCCCTAGGTCGATACACGTAACCTCTAAACAGCCGCCCGTTAGTGAGAGACCCTGAAATTGAGAGTTTAGCGAGTTTTGTTCACGGAATTGGGCCCGAATTTCGGTATCGATTTTCGAAGGCTTAAGAGACGATTTTTGGGAATATGACGTCATACTGAGCTGGCCACATACATTTGGAGTTAGTACGAACAAAAATTGGAATTTCGGTCCGGGGGTGAAAAATTACGATTTTGCCCCTCGGGACGCTAGCGTCGCTTTTCGAGGCCAAATGAGGTTATTTTTCGAGGCCGAGACCATTTTTGGGTGGCCACGCTTACCAGGAGTCATTTTGGACAAAAAGTGGAATTTCGACAAAAATTAGAAAAATAATATTATTTTATTCCCGAAACTTTGACGTGGATTTTCGAGGGCTTGCGCGATGAATTTCGCGATTCCGACGCCATATTACGTTGGCCACGCACATATGGAACGCGTATGTGCAAAAATTGGAATTTCAGTTCGGGATGGGATAATTACGAAAATGCCCCTAGGCCATTTTTGATTAATTCCGAATTTTGGATTTAATTTTGGGATTAACCAAGGCTAGTTAGAGCTAAACCAGGTCTGGTCAGCTTGGGTTAAGGACCAATGACCATTTTACCCATAAATTATTGGATTTGGATGAATATTAGCCCTAGGATTAAGGGCAAAAGTGTCAAATAGCCCTCAATTTTGACACATGGATCCCACTAAGACAATCTTTGACCTATTTGACCAGACCCTCTCTCTCTCCTCTCAGCTGTGCAGTCATTTTCCCCGTGCAAAATTTTCTTCTCCTCCGTTTCTTGCTCTGCAGTTTCAATTCTGCACTTTCTGGTACTGTTCACGCCGGAACAGTACCGGCCGGAGCTGCTGTTCGCCCACCAGCCGTCGCCACAGCACCCTTGGACCTCCCTTTCACCTGTCCAGCCACCACAGCCCCGGTTTTTGTCCAAAACAGCCTTATTTCTTTTTTTTTTTCTTTTTCCCGGTCTGCAAATAGTACCGCCGGAGCTTCGCCGGAGCTCCGATCGCCGTTCCGTCGCCACCCAGCCGTCCAGCCACGCTGTACGACGCCAACCGTGCCTGTCCGTACAGTGTCCGTACGGTCGGTACTGTTCACCGCCGTCCGTACGCGCCGTACGGCACGTCGCCGCCGTCACCGGCGCTTCGCCGGCCACCGTTTTCCGCTGTCCGCTCAGTGTCCGTACAGAATCACTGTTCACCCGTACTGTTCACGCGCACTGTTCACCCGGCACTGCCACACCGCCGGCCGCTGCGATCCGTACGCCGTTCGCCGGGAATTCGCCGCCGGTTTCACTGTTCACCAGTGATCGGCCGCCGTTCCTCGTCGTCGTGAGCTGGGATTAGGTGAGTAAAATTCCTAAACCCGGATTAGGACTGATTAGTGCGATTTTCTGGACTGGTTTAGGAATACCGGTACTGGCTGAGAAAGATTAGTGTACTGTTTGATAGAATTTGTAATCCGGAAATTGTAGTTGGCCAATGAGAATTGTTTAGGAATGATATTTGGTTTAATTGGCAAAGTTAGGAATACATTGGTGAAATTGCCGGGTATGTCCGGGTTGACTGATTGTATGGCAATTATGCTTGATAGTGATTGATTTCGCATTGCCATGTTGTATGTTGGGTGTTCGATTTATATTGGCGCTCATGGTGCATTGCATTGCATAACATGGACACGCACTGTGTATGCCGAGAGTGAGGCATGTAATGAACTTGTGCGAGAATGCGTGTCTACCATGAGCATGTGATCACCTAAAATACCCTGAGGCGTCATACGCTGGGTTCAGATAATAATGAGTTGTGTGATCACCTAAGGACCTTCGGGTCGTGACCTTCGGGTCGATACCGTCCTCATGCACTTTGAAGCAGGACGATGCCCGGTACGTCCGGAAGGCGACCATCCTCATGCACTTTGAAGCAGGCTCTGGTTCGCAAGGAGTTAGTGTTGCGCCTCATGCACTTTGAAGCAGGCTAGAGACACTGGGCCAGATCGGTTGCTGCGCCTCATGCACTTTGGAGCAGGTTAGACGCACCGGGCCGTGAAAAAGTGATGACTCGAGTCGTAATAAATAATAATGAATTGGGCAAGTGTGCCAGTGTGGGCCAGTGGGCCGGGGAAATATGCATGACATGTCAATGACATTTGCACGCATAAACATGCATTGATTAGCATGTGAGCGTGTGAGACTCGATACATGAACATGTGTTTGGCGTACGTGTGACTGTGTGTGCCACGTATGTGCCATGATTATTATACATTGAACTGTCTAACCTGCAGGGTCAGAGAATTGTTTGATTATGATTGTGTTGTGATTTTAAATGATTGTTTCCGATCAGGAGATTGCATGTTAGCCTAGCCTAGGTTTAGGGGTTGAACTCACTGAGATTCGTCTCACGGTTGTTTAAACCAAAACTTTTCAGACCCCCGGCCGTGAAGATGCAGAGACCACCACCACTTTTTGGGATCCCTCTACAGATCCGGCAATATACTAGTACCTTCCCCTCAGGAAATGTGGAGGCTTTTGTGAGGTATAGATCAGAGGTAGTTGTGAATATAGGCGTTGCTTATTATCAGAAGCAGGAATACGTGGCATGGTGCCACAGGGATGCCAATGGAAATGAGGGAGAGCCCCTAAGGACCTTTGATATCCCAGTCGAGGGCGGGTTGATGCAGCCCAACATAGCCGATGGTGAGGTGATAGACCTTGAGGTCACACCCGAGTTGATGGAGCTTGATGAGGAGCCCGACGTGCTAGCTGAGGACCCCGAGCCTATGGATGAGGAGGATGACGGACCCGAGGCCATGGCGCAGGATGTCGAGGAGGATGGAGAGGTTGCTGAGCTAGGATCGGATGAGGAGGGGTTCGGGATGTATCTTGACCTGGAGTTGGAGCCGGACTCTGAGGACGAGCGAGCCCAGGCCATGGATTCGGAGGATTCGAGGTCCAGCGAGGATACTTCTGAGGAGCCGTCAGATGATTCCACTGAGTCGTCTGATCCCGACTGGGAGCCTTAGGTTCAACCAGTACCCTTAGTTAGAAGTGAGGGCCATTATCTTTTTGGACTACAGCCCTCTACCTGAGTTTTAGCCTGACCCCTTAGCCACTTACCCCCCCTTTTGACCTAGTGGCTACTAACCGTTTGTATTGAATTTCGGTACTTGTAAATATTGTTTAAATGGTTTTTAATAGTAATACAATTATGTAATTATTTTCTTATGTGATGTTGGCTGCCCTGGTTCTCATATCGGTTGTGTCAGGGTTTAATTATTTATTGCTTCCGCATGTGATTGATCTCTGTTTGGGCGTGGGTCGGCGACGCTTCCTGGGAGCGTTGCACCTTAATCGACCGTGACGGGATGTTGCGTGCCGTGGGGTACGGGGCGTGACATGTATAGCTGAGATATCCACTATTACCACTTCTGCGCCTTCGCATTGGCATAATTAAAGGAGATTTTGCAAGAATTGCAGGTTTGGATTATCTGCAGAATGGTTGCAAGCCAAAACATTTGATTTTGGCAGAATTGGAAGGAATCCATGGCAATTGAATTGGCATCTAAATTTATTTATTTTTTAACCAATGATTGTCTTGTGAACTCAATTGTGCTGGACTTGGTGGGATATGAAGGGCAAGAATCTGATCATCATCGCACTCCCAACATGAACCGACTCTCGATGACCCGTGCTCTCATATTCCAAGTCAAAAAGTCTGTTTTCACATGACAAAAATATTGTCCAACGCACTTTGTTCTATCGTACGACGTCCTAATACGGGCGTAAAAGTGGCTTTAGAAAATGGGAGAGGGCATTACTAGATAGATGCACTCAGGTGGCCTCCATTATTGATTAGCAAAATGTCTGATTAGTCACAAAGAGGAAATAGAATTTAACCAGAGTTGTTCTGCTAATGAAGAAAGACTGCCTAATTAATAACCCATAGCCATAACAATGTAAAAGCCTCAGGTAATTATCGTCAAATATAAGAGCGAATAACAGCCTAGAAAAGTTACTTGACACTGAACTCGCACAAATAATTTAACTTTGAGAAATATTAACTTAAGTACTCTTGTATTATACATGTTAAGACAAGATCCAAACAATATAAAGCGGGCAATCATCCCCAGAGTGCGCTTGTCGATGCCTCACGAAAAGTAAGCTTTTTAGTTGGATTGCTAGTCGTCTCATCTTCCTAGTCGTCTTTTCTTTCCAAACTTCAAAAATTTCTATTAATTCTCTTCAATTGAAGTTTTTGTCGACTCCTCCTTCATGCTGTCTTTAAGAGGGTGTTTTTATTTTTTAAATGAAAATCTCTCTCTTTAAGAGGGTCAGCTTTAATTAGTTCAACTCAAAATTGAAGGGACCCTAGCATATTGCTACATATACACAACGTAAATTCACTTGAATACTAAGTTACTAGTCTGTATATGTCAAGTCAAATCCTCCTATGTGTCCACTAGCATTTGGCAAATGAACGATGAACGTTAAACGTCATATCTATAATGACGAAAGAATTCAGTGGAGGATGTAGGGACATAGCTTAGGGGAGGCACATAAAGTAAACTCTAAAACCTAGCTCAGAGGGTGAGATATGAAAATTTTATACAATGATTTCATACATCATGATATAAATCTGATAGAAGTCGGACCAAAAACCAAGCAGCCTAGAGGGGTGGCGGTCCCCATCCCTGTCACCAAAGATTAAGTTTAGCAGTTATGGAATCACCTCGCGTTATAACCTCGGAATCTCTATCGGCATTTCCGGGAGCTTTCTTTTTCCTTCCCCCACAGATTCTAGTCTTGCTTCAAACTTGAGGCACAACCAAAATGTTCCGAATTGGCGGCCTGCATAAATTCCTTGTGGAAAAGCCCGCGTAATTGCTTGGGAGACCGAGAATTTGATGCCACCCCATTTCGCACTTCAGTATGTGAGTGAGTTTATTGGTGATGGGGATAGGGATACGTCATCGACTTAGATAGACTTCCAACACAAGTCTTCCTCTGAAAGGTCTCTCGGTGGGCTCGCATAGACTGCCAACTTCTTCTCCCATTGTCTCCCGTAAGATTACTTCAACTTGCCCTCCGGGTTGGCAGTTAAATCAAGATCGATCTCGTTTTGCTTTAGAGCAAGAAAGTAAATTATTCAAAAAATTCTTTGTCTCCCGTTTGTAACACTAGTACCTTTTTCTATATAATAAGTAACCTCAAATTACTCAAAGTAATTTTTGGCGAATCTATAGCGAATTATTCTCAATGTCGATAGTAATAAAAAAAAATAGCACATCAGCATACTCCGCTAGCCAAATTGATAGAGTTAACGAAATGACTTGATTTCACTAATTTGACAAGTTTTATGACTTGATTGCATTTTTTAAAAGTTTGATGACTTAATTGCATTTTTACAACAAGTTTTAGGACTTTTGATGCAGTTTTCCCATTTTTATATAAACAAGTGAAGCTTGACTGTTTAAATAACTACTAACTTCTTCTCATCAATTAGTAACTTTAAATATAGAACGCTAATGTGTTTCATGTGACTAATAGCTTATTCATCCAACTAGTCATATTTACCAACTGATTAGCAATTTTTACATACGCTAAAGTAACTCAAACTATGTCTATATATGTCAACAATTTCGTATACTAATAAAATCTGTATAATTACTCACCCCACCCTAGAATAATCCCGGATGGTGGATTTTTTCTCCGCAAGAGACGATGGGGTTATTCATGATGGACCTCACAGGGGAACCGACATAGGTTTTTCTTGCACCAAGTCTAAATCTTGAGGGCCATTAAAGTCCTACAACTTCGATATCGACTTAGTCTATTGGTGATATGGTGAATACAACCTTGCAAAACTGCATGACAACCGTGCTTCTAGTGGCGTCTAGTATGGGTCCAACAAGTTCTTAAATGTATTGGCTTGATTTAGTAGACCAATGCTCCATTTGGTTCGCGAAAAATAAATAATTCGTAAAAATGATTGTTAACACCTAAGTTTTAGCCGACACGTCATTAAAAATAGAAAATTTGAGATTGTAGTTTCCGATCGCGACGGAACCCGTTTCTTGAACAAAAAGTGTCATTTTTTAATTCTATTTATTGGTCAGGCTTTTGTAAACAATTTTCTATTCATTTCATGCAAAAACCTAAAAAGTCAAACGGTTGACTTTTTGGTCAACCATTTGACCAAAAGTCAACCCCAGGTCAAATTGGGGTTTTTCGCATAAAAAGATTCCTTTCAAGTTCAATTTCACTTTAGAAGTGAAAATTTCAGAAAAATTTGAAGATTTGATCATAAAATCAAGTTTCTAGTGAAAAGTCAACTAGGATTTGACTTTCGGTCAAACATTTGATTAAAAAAATCGGAAAATGCAAAAATTCAAAAATCATCTGATTTTACATTCAATTTACCTTTGGCATTTGAAATTTTGCAAAAATCGATTTAGAATTAACTTTTTCCCAATTTGTGGAATTTGATTCAAATCGGCCAAAAATGAAATTACTTCATTTCTAGTCATTTTTAAGGTTAGTTTTCTTCACGACATTTGATCTAAAGGTCATCATATATTCAATTTTGGAATCAATTTTGTAATTCCAAGCTAAACATAAAAACCCCCAATTTTGGCCCTAATTAGTGATCCGGATCGATTCTTCATGACTTGCGCAATTGAGACACGAATAAGCCTAATTTCTTACATCAAATCCAAATTCAAAATCAATTTTGGAAGATTCACATGAATTTGAGTCAATTTAATCAATTTAGTGATCCAATGATTAAGAAGTCTAAGAGTAATTAGTCTAATTAGTGCAATTCAACTTGACCCACTCTAGACTAATATTCAATTTGATGAATTGTGACTCAATTTGGTTAATTGGATTTCAATTAAATTTGTTAGTCTAGCTTGGTCATGCAATTACCCAAATTCAAGAACAATTGAGACAAACAAGTTAAATTGAATCAATTTGTGCATGAATTTCAAATCGGTTCAATCCAATTTAATTGAATTCGATATTAATGGGCACAATTAATCATGATAAGAATCAAATTGCACAAAATTGGAACAAATGAATCAAGGATTGAACTAGTTCAATCGAGCCAAATTCGGGACTAACCGGCTTAACCCGGTTTGATCCAAATTGAATCGGTTCGATCAGACTGGCCATTTTTCGGTCGAAAATCCGGTGATCGACTATCCATTCCGACCAGCCAAGGCCGGCCCCATTCCTTTGAGCCCAAAAATTACAAAAATACCCTTAATCAAAAATTACAAAAATGCCCCTAAGTGAAAATTACCAAAATGCCCGTCCTTAAGGATTAAGCAAATTAATTAGGGGGTAAGCAAATCAATCATGGCCATTCATTTAGAATTGATCATGTCCATCCATAGTGTCATGTCACCAATCCTTAGCCCATAAGGAATATTCTTAATCATTAAGGATGCATTTTAGGCCATTAGATCAATCTAAGGGCTATGATTTAAAGTTGATGGGAGTATATAGTGTTTTTTCCCTCCAAAATTGAGCAAGTTTCTCATTTTTTCAGATCTGGTTTCTCTCTCTTCTCTCTTCTCTCTCTCTTTCTCTAAGCTCATGCCTCTCTCTCTCTCTCTCTCTCTCTCTCTCTCTCTCTCTCTCTCTCTCTCGTGTTCCCTCTCTCGCCGGCTTTCCGCATCATCGTCGGCCGTTCTCCGGCAAGCCGCCGCCTCACCGACGTCCTCCACGGTGGCCCAAGCGACCAACCACCCTCGTCGGTGGCCGGAACAGCAAGTTTCGGCCAAGTTTTCTTCTCGGCAACATCACCGGCGCTGCTGCCGATGATGTGATCAGCCGGTTAAGCGGCTGAACCGGCTGATCGACAGCTTCCTCCGGCGATCCCGAACCTCCGGCAATGTTCCTCGGCGTCTTTACATCGCTGTGGTGGCCGGCTTCTTGTTAAACGGCCACCGGATCGCATCTCTTGACTTGATTCTTCATTACTAGTTCACTAGTGCAAGATCGAATCGATTCTCATTATATTTTGTGCAATCTATTATCATAGGTTAGCCGAGCATTCCGAGACTTCTCCGTGCTGTCCTTGATCTGAACACGGAGACCGGATCGCTCGATTTTGCGTCGGAGCATCGTTGAACAAGGTAAGTGCACTTAGACTTTATTCTGTAAAATCGTGCACATAGCAACCAGCATGTTTGAGATGCCGATTTCAGCTCGTTAATATCGAAATCTTGCGAAGTGATAAACTAGAGAATCATAAAACATGTTTTAAGCTTCGATTTGATATATCATATGTCTCAATTGGACTTGATTTGCTATGTCAAAACTATTTCAGAAGTTAGGATCAGAATCTGGAATATGATGTTGAAGTTTGTTCTGATGATGTTCTGACTGATGTTGTGCTGTTCCGTGATTTTTATGATTTTCTATGATCATTTTTTGAAAAAACTTTCTTCATAAAAGTTGTAGATCACATCTTAATCTGTTCATTATAAAATTTTCATAAAAGTCCAAGCATGTTAGCATGGTACGATCTGCAACGTCATCTAGGCATAAATCGGGTGACAGACTGGTTTTTGATTGACCTTTGTGTGTTCTTCGATTTTCATAAATTCGTGTGTTCAAAATTTGAAAAAGTTTTCTTCATGAAAGTTCAAACTGAGATCGATATCTTTCCAATGATACTAATTTCATCAAAATCTGAGGTCATTTGGATTTTCAAAAGAAATTTTCACAATCTGATCAGTATCTGTGTCCAGATCTGATTTTCATTCCTTTAAAGTTTAGAAGACGTTTCTCCGAAATTGATAAAGTTGGAGTCCTTTTTTGCAAAAAATCAAAATTACAAAGTTGTTCATTAGGGTCTCATTATGTTTACTGGAAATTTTGAGGGCCTAGTAGCAATTTTTGGAGGGTGAATTTGCTTAAAATTTCACAAAAGGTTTTCACGGGTTGAAATTTGATTTGCAATTGAGTCCTTCGCAAAAACCGAATTTTATAAAAATTTGGAGGACTTTTTAGCAAAAACTCAAAACATAAAAATTGTTGAACACGGAGAATCCTAACTGAACAAAACTTTTCACATGGTTTTGATAAGGTTTGTTATTTTTCCCGCCATTATTTTGAATTCCATAACAGAATCGGGTCCAGTCTGTTACTGAGGGTAAATTTGTCATTTTCGGGAAAATCGGTGAGGAATTAGAAAAAATGGTCTTTTGACTTTTGATCCTCATGGCATAAGCTTTCTAATGATACATGAATCACTTCATTTAGACATCATTAGAGTAGTTAATCACATCTGAACAGAAGCAGTCCAAATTTGATAAAAACTGAATAAGAGGTCTCCTTATGAAGCCCACTTCTCATTGATTGATTGGCTTCGAAATTAGGCCCACGGGCCTAAATGCATGCTTATTTCATTGCCATGCATGTGTTTGTTAGATGAATGTTAGGCCCGATGCGTGTTCGTTGGGTACTTCATTGAGGTCATTTAGAACCCGACTTTAGGGATTAATTGATATGAGTTGCCGTTTTGTGAATGCAAATGGTAGCTCATTATCGTTAACCATTGATCAAATAATGTTAGATGATTAGGTGGGTGGTGAATCGAAATGCATGAAAAATAAAGGCCGATCCCGAGGCCCGTATTTGATTAGTGAATTGTTTGCACCATTGTTTTTTTCTTTGGTTGTTCCTTTGTGCATTGTTTGTCATGAATGAATGTTATGAGTGTAAACACCGATACCCAAGAGGCGGTTCATGGGAGGATAATCCGAAATGATAAAAACCAAGGCGATTGACCGATATCCAATCCGGTCTCCATTTGTATTCATTTGATGATGGCGATAAACCGATGTCCAATCCGGTTTTAATTTGTACTTAATTCATTCATCCCCGATCATGTCTCGGGTTTTCAATTTGTGTTGTAATAAACGCCCGATGAGTTGCGGGTTTTTACTTTCTCGCACTTAGAATTGGCTCGTCTTTTCAATATTTTGAGTTTTTATTTTACGAAATGTCTTTAAATACAATTGATTGTTTCTTTCTTTTTCTAGACTAAGATAGGATTAGTTTAGAATTTTAAATGAAAATAAAAAAACAAGATGCATGATCACCTAGTGGACTAAGACTTTGAACATGAAAATGGTAAAGAACAAATGCATAACAACTTAGATAACAATCATGATAAGTCTAGCGGTACCGAAAGGGCATTAATAGAAATATTAACGTAAACTAATCCCCGAACCTTTGATCTCTGGTTTTCGTAGAAACCGAAATGAAATTTCTGCGTTTCGGTTGGGTATTCTAGCCGACCCCCAACCTAGGCTAGTGGCGACTCCTAAAAAAGACAAAATCAATCCGCTGTCATGCGAGATATGGATTTAGGGAAGATCCACGTTCATGATCAATGAATTATATGGATTGTCAAAAGATTTACATTTCAATAAAATCATTTTTTTTGTGATATTCCATATGAACCATTTCATGAACACTTATCTCTAAACCCGCCTTACCGAGTTCGACCCTCGTGAGGTAGGTCGCGACAGGCTTGGCGACTCCACTGGAGACGATGTTACAAACCTAAGTGGATTAAAGCCGTAATAAACTTGTTCGTTGTTATCTCACTTGTCTACATTTTGTAGCATCGACTGCATGTCGAAGTCGCGTGGAAAATGAGGTTAGTCCACTAACCATGTGTTAAATGGTTTTGTAGGTGGGAGACATAAGGGGTGGAGTGAATGCAAACCCTTTGTTTTGTAGGTGGCGTTCGGATGTATGTCGAGTGTATGAGATTATATTGAAGTATTGTTTGTTTTAAATTCAAATGCATGTTTACTTGCTTTAGCACAACACAATGCACCCACATCCCGCGATCTAAAACCCCGGATCGCTTTTAGGGCACCTTTAGGAGGTATTAAGAGTGGAATCCGCATGTGAATGCATGTGGTAATTCATTCTTCAATACCGCTCATTTTGATTAGTAAGAAGTGCACCGACTGACGTTAGTAGAGGTGGGTAAACTCTTCTTATCTAATTAAGGTGGGGACCTTAAACCTTTAGAATCCTACCCTTAGATGTCAAACCTCACAAGTCCTCATGCGATGTGTCGATGAGCTTGCCATTTTTTCTTCGTGGTAAGGTTGATTGTATCATTCTACAATTTCAATTATGTCATTTCAATTCCATGATTATATTCCTTTTTATAATACGTGGTGATTAATCTCGATGCCCCAAATTAGAGTCAATCAAAATGGATATGTCGGAGATTCGAATCATCCCCGTACCTAGAGCTCTCGTGACCATGTGGGAAAGTCTCGAGTCAAGGCACAAGGACTACGTGGAAAAGAGAATTGGATATCTTCCTACACTCTTATACATCGACCTCGTGTTGCTATGATTAAAGCATTGTCCCATTTTTGGAATTCAAGACATCCACTTTTATGTTTGGTTGAAATGAATTCACCCCTACAATTGAGGAGTACGATATTGCCATTGAAAGAGTCGGTTCTTTTGGTCTAGTTAGTCCTCCGATAGATATAGATCCGATAACTCTTTTGAGCCAATTCTTAGGAGTTGACATTCTCCAAATCAAAGGCGTCCTTAGAGGAAATTCCAATGCACTCTCCTTCACATTCTTGGAATGACATTTTTCTAGCTTACCAAAGGAAGCGGGTAATCAAATTCCTCGAGTTTTTCTCTTAGCATTCTTTGGTTTTGTGGTTTTTCCATTCACCAAAAAGACCATGGATCCTTCGGTAATTCACATTGTCAATCAAGTGTGTATATTCAAAAGATTCTCTAATATGATCCTAGGTGAGACCTTCATATCACTCAATAGGTTCAAACAAAACAGAACTAGTATCTTTAGAGCCCCAATAGGTTTACTCCAAATTTGGTTGGTCTCTCATCTCAAAAACTTCGGTTTGAGCTTGAAAATCATAGATGTGTCCAAAGATTGTCATCCTATCTCGCTTTTCCGAGAAAAGGAAGAAATCTTTCCTTATTGGTCATTCTCAACTTGGTTTAATTTTTTAAAAACCTTATTCCAAATCAAATCCAATGGCATGTTTGTTGGCTTGGAAATCCCAAGGTGCGCCTTAATAATGGATCTGACAACCTAATCCCACTTTTGGGTCTCACGGGGTCCACATCATATTACCCTTTTAGGGTGATCCGTCAATATCGTGCACTTCAAAAGATTCCACCATTCCTCAAGCTGGGATTATATCATTTTGACTATCGCAAAGATGTCATCCAAAAGGACCAAATGGCGGATTTGAAGGAAATGATCAAGTCCATCATTGATATGTGGTACAAATGCCACCCGGAGCCGATTCACATTACCGACGAGTCCGAGTTGGAAGGAGAAATGAAGATACATCATGCATTGCCGGAGTACATACACCGTTGTCTCGAGCCCGAGCTTAAAGTGGATCTCCCTAATGTCCCCGATAAGCCAACTCAACAACAAGCTATAGCCATAAGAGCTCTTAGGGAAAGGGATGAGGCTTTAGCTGAAGTTGAACGTTTGACCCAAGAAAGCAAACGAATTCGCCTCGCATCTAAAGAAGATCCAATACAATTTTTGCTATATTCCATGAGGAAATCTCCTTTCATGTAATTTTTGTTTTATAGATCTGATGTATAGGGTCTCCTTTTTACTCATTTTAGTAATGATGTAATAGGATCCTCTTCTTGTTTTTAGATTGATCTATAGGGATTGTATTTCACGAATTTTGTTGTTAATAGTGAAATTTCCCTTTGTGTGTACTTTCTTTTTCGAGATTCCAATGGAATATAGATGGGGCATCTTGATTAATCATTGTGTGTTACCCCTTTAATTGTATAATTTCTTGTGAAGAAATTGTGATAAAAGATTATTCACATGATATTGGGATCATGAAAATATTTCTTATCTCTATTTCATCCAAAGAAAATATAAAATTGAAGGGTTTTATATTTTCATCTCAATTCATTTTTCACATACTAACTTGATTTCTGTTTTTTTTTAACAAGAAGGTACTAAAATATGGCTGAGACGCATTCTATTATACGTACCCGTCGCCAAGCAAGAATGGAGAACGAAGACACTCGTAGCCGCGTTATTACCATTGAGAATCAAATGGCGCAAATGATGACGCTCTTAACTGACCTTGCAAACCAATTAAAAAATCGCATGCTGGCGGCTCCTGCTGCTGCAGCTTCTACTCTTAATGCGCCTGCTAATGCACCGGTGATAGATCCTATTGAAAAAGGACTGGCTGAAGAGGTCCCCGTTAATGCTATTCCTGCTATCATTGATTTGGAAGCTCCACCTAAGGAGTCGCCTGTTGTTCATATGGATGAAGAGAGTGTGAGACGTATCGCAAAATTGGAAGAACGTTTATGCATGTTGCAAGGTTACCAACTCCAAGGCTTTGATAAGCTGTTGCCTTTTACAAAGGTGAAAGTCCCTGATTTTTACAAGGAACCCGAATTCTCAAGGAAGTATGATGGAACTGGGTGCCCTAAGACCCACTTGAAATATTATTTGAATAAGATGGCTCGTTACTCCGATAACACTCCGCTGTTGATCAATAACTTTCAATATAGTTTGGCTGATTCCGCTTTAACGTGGTTCATCGAGTTGAATTTGGAAAAAATTTGCACTTGGGAAGACCTTGCAGATGAATTCCTCCAACAATACAAGTTTAATATCGAAATTGCTCCAACCCGTGAAGAGTTGGTCCAGATTGATAAAAGGAGAAACGAAACTTTTAGAGCGTATGCCCAAAGGTGGAGAACTACGGCGTCCCAAGTTAAACCTCCGCTGTCCGAGAAAGAGATCATGTAGCTGTTTCTTCGAGCTCTACCTCGAGAATACTTCGATAAGATGTTTAATAACACTTGCATCAATTTCCCTGCAATGGTTGAACTGGGAGAACGTATTGAAAGAATCATGCGAGAGGGTCGATTATCCGAGATGACGACTCGCAGATTTACCTCAAAAAAGGATAAGGAGCCAATGGTGGAGGTTGCCTATATTCAAAATCCTAATACTCAAAAGCCATTAAACACACCGGATCAAAGGTCTATTATGGAAACAGGGGTCTCTTCCCGAAATTTTGACCGAAAAGGAAAAGCTCCACAAAGACAATTCACTCCGTTGTCAAGACCTATGTCTCAGTTGCTGCCGATGTTGATTGAATAAAGACTCATAGCAAAAGAAATCCCGAGAGATAACCCACCGAAGTTTATTGCGTTTGATTTGGCAAAATCCTGCGTATATCACATGGGTGAGAAAGGCCATGATGTAGACAACTGTTATACTCTCAAGATCAAGATTCAGAACCTGTTGGATAAGAAGATCTTGTCGTTTAAAGATGCTACTCCAAATGTTCAACAAAATCCGCTCCCTAATCATACCGAAGCCATTAATGTGGTATTTGGAGATGAGAATGAGAAACATTTCTTGTTCGACATGGTGAAGTTGGAAGAGCTATAGACTATAACTAGAGATCAACCGAAAGAAGGAAATGTATCCCGAGAGGAGAAAATGTATTGCCTAGCCAAGATGGCTGCTTTAGGAATAATTCAGCCTCTTCAAGGAAGGAAATCCGAAGGGTTCATCGAGACTGCTGTAATTGATTTGTCGTCCGAAAAATTCTCTTGCAAGTTCGCAAGTGAAGTCTCATGCTCTAAGCCAAAAGATGATGGATACGAGCCAGATGTTGATGAACCATGGAGTGACATATTTTCCGATGATGATTTGGAATGTGAGAGCAAGAAAGCCCGTCGAGGTTGTGAATTTATGAAGAAGGCCCACAAGAAAGACACTGTTCTAACTGAATGGAATAATGAAGAAAATAGAGAGATTCTTTCCGATGCTAATTCGGAATTTGAACGCCATACCTCCCACTGGGATCAAGAGTTCATTAGGAAGGCAATTGAAAAAAGTGAAATTATTGATACTCTCGGACAGCCGAGTGATAAATACGACTTCATGGTAAAATGCTCTCCTCCTCCAAGCGCTTTTATCGACCCTAAGATTATCGTCCCAAGTGGATGGGGATCCGAATTTGAAGATGATGGCATGGTAGCTGTGATTGATCCTGTTGTGATTGAATTGAATGCTACTAGTGAAATCCAAGCGCATGTTGTGGAACCTGTGGTTATAGATTTAATGGCTAATGGCTTCGGAGATATAAAGATCTCTAATGAGGACTTTGAGCCTATTGTGATCGAGTTGCCACCGAAGAAATATAAGAATTTGAAAGCAATTATACCTCCTGTTTACGACTCAAAAGCAGTTCCTTGGAATTATGAGTCTAATGAAATAGATGCTATTACTTGGTCAGGCCGATGCTTTCCATCTCGTGAAAGTGTTGAGAAAAAGGCTGTAACCGAAGAGAAGGCAGAGCAACTCCTCAAAACTCTCAAAACTAGTGAAGCAGAAGTGATCAAGCAGTTAAGAAAAATGCCGGCTCAAATCTCGTTACTTGAACTATTCAAGTCTTCCGAGAAACATAGGAATGCTCTCCTAAAAATTATTAATGAAGTACATGTACCCGAGACAATCAGAGAAGTATAATTGGATGAGTTTGTAGGTGCTATTCTTCTTAAGGATCAAATTTCTTTTTCCAAAAAGGATTTGCCGTCGGAAGGACGAGCGCACTTTAAAGCATTATACATCTCTGTTCAACACTTCGATACAAGGATAACGAGAGTACTCATTGATAACGGTTCAGCTCTCAATATCTGTCCGTTATCAACCTTGCGCCGTTTAGGTGTAGGTAAGGATAATGTTCATTCTTCTAAAACTCCAGTCAGAGCCTTTGATGGCATGAAGAAGGAAGCTCTAGGAGAAATTGATTTGCAGTTGATGATTGGTCCAGTCATGTTCACCCAGAAATTTCAAGTGCTCGATATCCCAAGTAACTTCAGTTTGTTGCTGGGACGACCTTGGATTCACACTGCGGGTGTATTACCCTCAAGTCTACATCAGATGATCCACTTTGTCATGTGTGGCAAGATTATGACTGTCCATTGCGAGAAGGATACCGAAACCTTCAACAATACTGTAATTCCCTACGTGGAGCCAGAAGTAAAATGAGAATCAAGCTACTATTCATTTGAGTTGGTGTCAGTATCTCATGTGCCAGCAAGCACTGTTATGAGAAAACCTCACTATTCAAAGGCGGCCCTTATGTCTAGCAAAGTGTTGATCGAACATGGATTTACTATTGGCAAAGGATTGGGAAAGCTGTCCCAAGGCATTCGCACACTAATTGAGGTGACTAAGAGAAAGAAACGAGAAGGCTTAGGTTACTAAGGCGATCAACAGAATCAAGGTGATCAGAAAAGCCCGAGAATTGAAGAAAAGAGTTATCGACGTTTGCTCCATCCTCCGTTAAAAGATTTCTTTCCTGGAGCGCCAAAGTTTCTCCAAGATGAAGAAATAAATATCTATGATATCATCGACCTATTTGAAGAGGGTTTTGTGGGTGCCATTTCCGAAAGCTTTGAGGATGATCTACCTACCGATCCCGCTGTGTAAAGGATGTTTCCATGTTCTACTTTGTTTTCAGTTGTAATCCGTCTAATTCTCCCCTGCAAGGGACTTCCATTTGTTCATTTGTTTCGTTCATTTCATATGATGTAATAATTCGGATCATGAACTTTGGATCCAAAACACTATATGACATTTACTGTATATTAATAAAAGCATTCTCATGTTTTGTTAATAGACGTGCGAAAGCATACCAAACCAGCCCTATGATGATGCTTTGAGGCTTGGGTTTTTGCACGATCTATAATTTTCAAAATAACCCTTTGGAACAAGGATGTCCAATGATATGAGGACGAGTTCCCCATGAAATTTTTGAAAATCTGGAATTCGAAAAGTTTTTTTCACATCTTCATGCATTGCATTTCTTATCTTCATATACTAACCATTTGTTGTTGCATCTCAGGCATGACACTCTGCATAATCATGATAGTCATATGCATGGCTTGGATTCATGTCCAAAAAACTCATATGAATTAGATTATTTTGATCCTGAAAATGAAGAAGATTCCAAGGTTATTAAAAGAGAATAGATCCAACATGAAGAATCCAAACCTCCCACGGAAGAACAAACTGTTGTTATAAATTTGGGTGATTCTGAAAATCCCAAAGAAACAAAAATTGGAGCAAGTCTCTCTCAGACAGATGCTGATCGACTAATCGAACTATTGAAGGAGTATCGGGATGTCTTTGCTTGGTCTTATGCTGACATGCCGGGTCTGGACCCCAACATTGTAGAACACACGTTGCCTCTTGATCCTGCCATTCTGCCTAAGAAATAGAAGCTTAGGAGAACGAAGCCAAAATTATCCAAAAAGATTGAGGAAGAAGTCATGAAACTGTTAAAAGTTGATTTCATTGAAGTTACTCATTATGCTGACTGGATTGCTAATGTTGTCCTAGTCATGAAGAAGGATGGGCGAGTTCGGGTATGTGTCGATTACCGCAACTTGAACAAAGCAAGTCCCAAAGATGATTTCCCACTACCACATATTGACATCTTGGTCGACAGCACAGCAGGATTCGAATTATTTTCCTTCATGGATGGTTTCTCTGGCTATAACCAAATCCGAATGAAGGAAGAAGATAAGACTAAAACATCTTTCATCACCCCATGGGGAACATTCTGTTACAAGGTTATGCCCTTCGGTTTAAAGAACGCGGAGGCAACTTACCAAAGAGCCATGGTGACACTATTCCATGACATGATGCATAAAGAGATTGAAGTTTACATCGACGACATGATCGCTAAATCACGACAAGGTGAAGACCACATTGAAGTCTTGAGAAAATTGTTTGATCGACTTAGAAAGTTCAAGCTAAGGCTTAACCCCGCTAAATGCGTATTTGGGGCAAAGTCTGGAAAGCTCCTTGGATTTATGGTTAGTAACAAGGGTATAAAGATTGATCCCTCGAAGGTGAAGGCCATTTGCGATTTAAAACCCCCTTCTACCGTTAAGGAAGTTCGAAGCTTGCTGGGAAGACTGAATTATGTTGCGAGATTTATTTCCCAGTTATCTGAAACAGCCAAGCCATTCTTCAAGCTATTGAAAAAGAATGCCAAAGTTGAATGGAACGAAGATTGTCAAAAATCCTTTGAACAATTGAAACAATATCTTTCACAACCACCAGTTTTAGTACTGCCTACTTCAGGTATACCTTTGATTTTGTATCTCACCAATCATGATGAATCTTTGGGAGCTATATTAGCACAAAAGAAACCGGAGGATGGAATGGAACACGCTATTTACTACCTCAGTAAGAAGTTTACCTCTGGTGAAGCTCGATATCCTGAAGTTGAGAAAGCATGTGTAGCCTTAGTTTGGGTATTACACAGATTACGACAATACACTCTTCACCATCGTATCCTGTTTGTGAATGAAAATGATCCTATCAAGTATCTTTTGGAAAAGCCTGCACTGGTTGGAAGGCTTACCAAATGGCAAATATTGCTATCCGAATTTGATATCCAGAGCATGTCTCAGAAGTCCGTCAAAGGGCATGCCATAGCTGACATGTTAGCTGAAAGTCCCTTAAAATCAGACGACTGGTATGAAATTGATGAAAGAATCCATTTGGTGTCACAAGACAAGTTGACCATGCATTTTGATGGAGCTGTTAACCTCTCCGATTCTGGCATTGGAGCAGTCCTAATATCCCCAGTGGGTCAACATTATCCAGTAGCTACAAAGTTGGTCTTTCCTTGTACCAATAACATTTCAAAATATGAAGCTTGCATCCTTGGTCTCCAATTAGCTATCGATATAAAGGTTAAGAGATTACAAGTTTATGGTGATTCCGCACTTATCATTCTCCAAAGAGGAGGTGAATGGCAAACTCATGATTCAAAACTAATTCCTTACCATGAGTATCTTAAAGACCTGGTGGAAGAATTCGAAGATATCTCATTTAACTATTTGCCAAGATCTCATAATCAATTTGCTGATGCCTTGGCAACATTATCCTCAATGTTACAAGTGACCGATGGTTTGAATATTGATCCTTTACAATTGATGTTTTGAAAGAGCCTGCGTATTGCATAGTTATAGAAGAAGAACTCGATGGTCAACCATGGTACTATGACATTATGAATTACCTTCGAGAAGGAAAATTTCCTCAAGGAAGTCAAGCTACGGATCGAAAATACTTGACTAAGTTAGCTTCCAAATTCTTCCTTAGCGGAGGTGCTTTATACAAGAGATCTTTTGATTCGGTCCTGTTGAAATGTGTAGACACCAAAGAGGCCAATTTATTAATGAAAGAGATACATGAAGGAGAATGTGGTCCTCATATGAACGGCCATCTTTTAGCAAGGAAGATCATGAGGCTAGGTTATTACTGGCTAACCATGGAAGCCGATTGTATTTGACATGTTAGATGTTGCCATCAATGTCAAGTTTATGGAGACAAAATCAATGCTCCTCCAAATGAATTGCATCAAATGTTCGAAGCATGGCCTTTTTCAATGTGGGGGATTGACATTATCGGACCAATTAATCCTAAGGCATCAAATGGACACTGTTTCATTCTAGTGGCTATCGATTACTTCACCAAATGGATCGAAGCCAATTCTTATGCCCACGTCACTGCGAGAAGTGTGGCAAAATTTATTCATCGAGACATTATTGCTCGATACGGGGTTCCAGAAGCAATTATCACAGATAATGGGTCGAACCTGAATAACAAAGTAGTGGATGAGCTACTCAATAAGTTTCACATTCGCCACTTGAATTCTTCTTCTTACCGCCCACAAATGAATGGAGCTGTGGAGGCGGCAAACAAGAATGTAAAGAAGATTCTGTCCAAGACGATAGAGAATTACCGAGATTGGCACGAGCGGTTGCCGTACGCGTTAACGGCTTACCGAACTTCTATTCGCACTTCGACTGGGGCAACACCATTCTCATTAGCATATGGAATGGAAGCAGTTTTACCTATGGAAGTGGAAATTCCTTCATTAAGGGTACTTTTGCAAATAAAGCTTTCTGAAACAGAATGGATTCAACAAAGATTTGAATAGCTTAACATGATTGATGAAAAATGGTAAAAGCCCTGTGCCATGGACAAAGCTACCAAAAGCGAGTGGCTAAGTCATTCAACCGTAAGGTTCGACCCAGGCATTTTGAGGTCAATGACCTGATTTTGAGGAAAGTCCTACCCATCATTCCAGATCGTGGGAAATTCACCATAATTATGAAGGACCGTATGTTATCAAGAAAGTGTTGCCCGGCAGAGCATTGATTATTGTAGAAATGGATAGCCAAGAATTGCCAAAACCTGTAAATGCTGATGCTGTCAAGAAATATTTTCCTTGAATAAGAAGCCTTTGAGCTACTTTTGGATTGAATCCAAGTCACCTTAGGACATTTGCATCATGCATACATGGCATTTTTTTTGCATATTTGTTCTTTTTGTAAGTACTCAATTATTCCCCAGGGAAGCTATTCCAAACCTCAAGGAGTCAAGCTCAAGAAAGTAGCTAAAAAAAATCAAAATCAAAAATCAGTCTTCTCCCCAGAGTTTAGAAAGTAGATCCCTTTTGTAAGGACCTTTTCTGTCTAAAATGTTTTTCAAGTTTGAAATTTTATTAAAAAAAAATCCCCAGAGGAGTCAAAAAGATTTTCAAATGTTTTGATTTATCAAAATTCCCCACAGATAGGAGATTTAACCAAATGATCCTTTGAAAAACAGGGATTTCTTAAAAATGCCGAGTGGAAATGCCTAGAATGATGAAAGGCAAACCTTTAATCAAACACGTCTCTATACACATTTTGAGAGAATTGAGCAAAAAAACCATGTCTTAGGTCGTAGGGTTCGTTCACATTGAATACATGGATTGAAGTGATAAAAGGCATTTTATTTCTCTATCCTAAACACTCATTTTATCCTTTGCTAGCCACTTTGAGCCAAATAAGGAGAATTTTCAAAATAATCCTGTCAAGAACCACCCCATATTGAGGCAAGTTAAGAAGTTGTGGTTGATCATTTTTTGGAGCAAAAAGATTAAGAAAGATTGTATTGCTTTCACTTGCATCAACTTTCTTGTGGTAATTTCAGGTAGATCTTTAAGGAAGCTTGAAACATCCTAAAGTAAAGAAGAGCATTCTTTTCCTCTACCCCAAACACAGTTATCCCTTACTTAGCCAAATTGAGCCTTAAGCATATTCATTTCAAAGCCCAAAATGTTGATTATCTCCCTACATTGGGGCAATGCATATGATTTACCAAAAAAATTTGGAAAAATTGGTGAATATGTATAAAATGTCTCGAGAGTCCAAAGAGCTCAAAAGATAAATATTATGGGACATGAAAAGCAGTGTGCCTGGTAAAAGTAAGGTCAATGCCCACGAAAAAGAATATGTATCAAAAGCAAAAGCAAAAAGCAATATGCTTATGATGAAAACAAAATTCTCATTGCAAAAGATGCTTAAAAAGAGCAAAACTCTTATGTTACAGGAAAAATGGACTCTCGAGACAATTTGATTTTCAAGAGTCAAATGATGTCAAATTTGGATGATTTGGTAATGATACCAAGATAATCATCATTTCTCTTTCAAACCCCTTCTACGAAATTTCAAGCCTTTCGAGCCTAACCCAAACCGACATTACAACCCTCTCCGAAGTCTCTTCCGATTGGGATGATTTGAGTTGACATAAAGATTTCACAAAGAAACTACTGCTAGAAGGAGTGGAAGTAATCCTATCTTGTCTTATCTTCAAGGTTCTTGACTTGTAAACCCGTTGAAGATGTTGATGGTATATTTCTTTTCTTGGCCTCAAAGCAAATACCCTTTGTGTAAGCCCATGACCAAACTTATATTACGGTCCTGTTGAAAGACCTTTTTGATCAATCAATTTGTATTCAATGTGAACGTTTCCGAAAACCTTTGACATAGGTTCGTGAGGCATCACCAGTGAGAATTGAATAGCTTCCCCACATCATTGGATGGGAATTAAAGCCATCATGAGAGCCAATGTGAAAGACCTTTTTGATTAGGTTATTTCTAATTTGGCATTTTTATCTAACCTCTTCAGATGATTATTTAAAGCATCATTTTGTTAAAATTTCATTTTAAGGATTTTGATAGTCAGTATCTTTTACCAAAATAAGAATAATTCCATTTGATTTGTTGTTAAACAATCTCGGAACTTCTTTCGAAATATCTTTCCCCAGTGGATCGGTTTTTGGTCATCTTAAACCATACTCCCCATTTTCGATTTTTGGTCATCTTAAACCATACTCCCCATTTTCGGTTTTTGGTCAGCCTAAACCATAATCCCCATTTTCGGTTTTTGGTCAGCCTAAACTATATACCCATTTTCGGTTTTTGGTCAGCCTAAACCATACCTCCATTTTTGGTTTTTGGTCAGCCTAAACCATACCTCTCATTTTTGGTTCCAGGTCATCCTTAAACCTTGTTCTTAGGTTCTAGGTCATCCTTAAATCTTGTTCTTTGGTTCCTGGTCATCCTTAAACCTTGTCCTTAGGTTCCTGGTCGTCCTTAAACCTTGTCCTTAGGTTCCTTATCATCCTTAAACCTTGTCCTTCGGTTCCTGGTCATCCTTAAATCTTGTCCTTAGGTTCCTAGTCATCCTTAAACCTTGTCCTCCGGTTCCTGATCATCCTTAAACTTTGTCGTTAGGTTCTAGGTCATCCTTAAACCTTGTCCTTCGGTTCCTGGTCATCCTTAAACCTTGTCCTTAGATTCTAGGTCATCCTTAAATCTTGTCCTTAGATTCTAGGTCATCTTTAAACCTTGTCCTTAGATTGTTGGTTATCTTTAAACCATAGATTTTCTACAAAACTCTTTCTTTTTCTTTTCTTCCATCATTTCACCATGTGAGAGAGAGAAGAGAGAAACACATGAATGAGCTGACAATCTAAATGGTCAATGGTAAGTACTTCAGGTAAGACTCTGATCAGATGTCTTTATTTTTAGTTTCTTTTATTTCCCAAGTGGAGTCGACTAAAAATTTGCAAGTGCCAATTGGTCTTTGAGCGGAACCTCTTCGAACTATCACTCAAAGAGGAGCAGCTGTTAACACCTAATTTTTAGCCGACGCGTCATTAAAAATAGAAAATTTGATATTGTGATTTCCGATTGCGACGGAACCCGTTTCTTGAACAAAAAGTGTCGTTTTTTAATTCTATTTGTTGGACAGGCTTTTGTAAACAATTTTATAATCATTTCATGCAAAAACCCGAAAAGTCAAACAGTTGACTTTCGGGTTGACTTTTTGGTCAACCCTTTGACCAAAAGTCAACCCCAGGTCAAATTGGGGCTTTTCGCATAAAAAGATTCCTTTCAAGTTCAATTTCACTTTAGAAGTGAAAATTTCAGAAAAATTCGAAGATTTGATCATAAAATCAAGCATCTAGTGAAAAGTCAACTAGGGTTTGACTTTTGGTCAAACATTTGACCAAAAAAATCGAAAAATGCAAAAATTCAAAAATCATTTGATTTTACATTCAATTTACTTTTGGCATTTGAAATTTTGCAAAAATCGGTTTAGAATCAACTTTTTCCCAATTTGTGAAATTTGATTCAAATCGGCCAAAAATGAAATTACTTCATTTCTAGTCATTTTTAAGGTTAGTTTTCTTCATGACATTTGATCTAGAGGTCATCTTATATTCAATTTTGGAATCAATTTTGTAATTCCAAGCTAAACACAAAAACCCCAATTTTGGCCATAATCAGTGATCCAGATCGATTCTTCATGACTTGCGTAATTGAGACACGAATGAGCCTAATTTCTTATATCAAATCCAAATTCAAAATCAATTTTGGAAGATTCACATGAATTTGAGTCAATTTGATCAATTTAGTGATCCAATGATTAAGAAGTTTAAGAGTAATTGGTCTAATTAGTGCAATTCAACTTGACCCACTCTAGACTAATATTCAATTTGATGAATTGTGACTCAATTTGGTTAATTGGATTTCAATTAAATTTGTTAGTCTAGCTTGGTCATGCAATTACCCAAATTCAAGAACAATTGAGACAAACAAGTTAAATTGAATCAATTTGTGCATGAATTTCAAATCGGTTCAATCCAATTTAATTGAATTCGATATTAATGGGCACAATTAATCATGATAAGAATCAAATTGCACAAAATTGGAACAAATGAATCAAGGATTGAACTAGTTCAATCGAGCCAAATTCGGGACTAACCGGCTTAACCCGGTTTGATCCAAATTGAATCGGTTCGATCAGACTGGCCATTTTTCGGTTGAAAATCCGATGATCGACGATCCATTCCGACCAGCCAAGGCCGGCCCCATTCCTTTGAGCCCAAAAATTACAAAAAATGCCCTTAATCAAAAATTACAAAAATGCCCCTAAGTGAAAATTACCAAAATGCCCCTCCTTAAGGATTAAGCAAATTAATTAGGGGGTAAGCAAATCAATCATGGCCATTCATTTAGAATTGATCATGTCCATCCATAGTGCCATGTCACCAATCCTTAGCCCATAAGGAATATTCTTAATCATTAAGGATGCATTTTAGGCCATTAGATCAATCTAAGGGCTATAATTCAAAGTTGATGGGAGTATATAGTGCTTTTTCCCTCCAAAATTAAGCAAGTCTCTCATTTTTTCAGATCTGGTTTCTCTCTCTTCTCTCTTCTCTCTCTCTTTCTCTAAGCTCATGCCTCTCTCTCTCTCTCGTGTTCCCTCTCTCGCCGGCTTTCCGCATCATCGCCGGCCGCTTTCCGGCAAGCCGCCGCCTCATCGATGTCCTCCACGATGGCCCAAGGCTGGTCGCAAGACCAGCCACCCTCGCCGGTGGCCAGAACAGCAAGTTCCGACCAGGTTTTCTTCTCGGCAACATCACCGGTGCTGCTGCCGGTGATGTGATCAGCCGGTTCAAGCGGTTGAACCGGCTGATCGGCAGCTTCCTCCGGCGATCCCGAACCTCCGGCAACGTTCCTCGGCGTCTTCACATCACTATAGTGGCCGAATTCTCGTTAAACAGCCACCGGATCGCATCTCTTGACTTGATTCTTCATTACTAGTTCACTAGTATGAGATCGAATCAATTCTCACTATAATTTGTGCAATCTATTATCATAGGTTGGCCGAACATTTCGAGACTTCTCCGTGCTTTCCTTGATCTGAACACGGAGACTGGATCGCTCGATTTTGCATCGGAGCACCGTTGAACAAGGTAAGTGCACTTAGGCTTTATTATGTAAAATCGTGTACATAGTAACCAGCATGTTTGAGATGCCGATTTCAGCTTGTTAATGTCGAAATCTTGCGAAGTGATGAACGAGAGAATCGTAAAGCATGTCTTAAGCTTCGATTTGATATATCATATGCCTCAATCGGACTTGATTTGTCATGTCAAAACTATTTCGAAAGTTAGGATCAGAATCTGGAATATGATTTTGAAGTCTGTTCTGATGATGTTCTGATTGATGTTGTGCTGTTCCGTGATTTTTATGATTTTCTATGATCATTTTTTGAAAAAACTTTCTTCATAAAAGTTGTAGATCACATCTTAATCTGTTCATTATAAAATTTTCATAAAAGTCCAAGCATGTTAGCATGGTACGATCTGCAACGTCATCTAGGCATGAATCGGGTGACAGACTGGTTTTTGATTGACCTTTGTGTGTTCTTCGATTTTCATAAATTCGTGTATTCAAAATCTGAAAAGTTCATGAAAGTTCACACTGAGATCGATATCTTTCCATTGATATTAATTTCATCAAAATTGGAGGTCATTTGGATTTTCAAAAGGAATTTTCACAATCAGATCAGTATCTGTGTCCAGATCTGATTTTCATTCCTTTAAAGTTCAGAAGATATTTCTCCGAAATTGATAAAGTTGGAATCCTTTTTTGCAAAAAATCAAAATTACAAAGTTGTTCATTAGGGTCTCATTATGTTGACTGAAAATCAGTGAGGAATTAGAAAAAATGGTCTTCTTGATTTTTGATCCTCATGGCATAAGCTTTCTAATGATACATGAATCACTTCATTTGGACATCATTAGAGTAGTTAATTACATCTGAACAGAAGCAGTCCAAATTTGATAAAAACTGAATAAGAGGTCTCCTTATGAAGCCCACTTCTCATTGTTTGATTGGCTTCGAAATTAGGCCCACGGGCCTAAATGCATGCTTATTTCATTGCCATGCATGTGTTTGTTAGATGAATGTTAGGCCCGATGTGTGTTCGTTGGGTAGTTCATTGAGGTCACTTAGAGCCCGACTTTAGGGGTTAATTGATATGAGTTGCCGTTTTGTGAATGCAAATGGTAGCTCATTATCGTTAACCATTGATCAAATAATGTTAGATGATTAGGTGGGTGGTGAATCGAAATGCATGAAAAATAAAGGCCGATCCCGAGGCCCGTATTTGATTAGTGAATTGTTTGCACCATTGTTTTTTTCTTTGGTTGTTCCTTTGTGCATTGTTTGTCATGAATGAATGTTATGAGTGTAAACACCGATACCCGAGAGGCGGTTCATGGGAGGATAATCCGAAATGATAAAAACCAAGGCGATTGACCGATGTCCAATCCGGTCTCCATTTGTATTCATTTGATGATGGCGATAAACCGATGTCCGATCCGGTTTTAATTTGTACTTAATTCATTCATCCCCGATCATGTCTCGGGTTTTCAATTTGTGTTGTAATAAACAATCGACGAGTTGCGGGTTTTTACTTTCTCATACTTAGAATTAGCTCCTCTTTTCAATATTTTGAGTTTTTATTTTACGAAATGTCTTTAAATACAATTGATTGTTTCTTTCTTTTTCTAGACTAAGATATGATCAGTTTAGAATTTTAAATGAAAATGCAAAAACAAGATGCATAATCACCTAGTGGACTAAGACTTTGAACATGAAAATGGTAAAGAACAAATGCATGACAACTTAGATAACAACCATGATAAGTTTAGCGGTACCGAAAAGGCGTTAATAAAAATATTAACGTAAACTAGTCCCCGAACCTTTGATCTCTAGTTTTCGTGGAAACCGAAACGAAATTCTCGCGTTTCGGTTGGGTATTCTAGCCGACCCCCGACCTAGGCTAGTGGCGACTCCTAAAAAAGACAAAATCAATCCGCTGTCACGCGAGATATGGATTTAGAGAAGATCCACGTTCATGATCAACGAATCATATGGATAGTCAAAAGATTTACATTTCAATAAAATCATTTTTTTTGTGATATTCCATATGAACCATTTCATGAACACTTATCTCTAAACCCGCCTTACCGTGTTCGGCTCTCGTGAGGTAGGTCGCGACAACGATCACTTATATCGCTTGAAATAATTAGTCAATGAAGAATGTTTTCATTATCGACAACAAATTATGTTTAAATATTTTCATAAATGATAAAAATATTATACAAATAATCATTTTTAAAAAAATATTTTTTGAATAATTCATTTTCAGCCAAACTAACCACCCCGGTAAGTCTATGCAACGCTTGTTCCAAGTCTTTGCAAAAGTCAATGGTGGGCAGTGACGGAGAACGACTTGGAAGGAGACTTTAACTCCAAAGCATGATGATGATTGATGAGCCATGCATGAATCATGATCTTCTGTTCGAAGCCCTTAAGAGACTTGACTCTCGGGCATGATTGTGGACAGTGAAGGAGATAATTCAGAAGAAGAAAATAACTAAAATTTGGAACATGTTGAGAGGAAATCGCTAGAACTTCAATTTTTTTTTCCTTCCCGTCTAATCCAAGTTTTGAATTTTCAACTTTCCTTCCTCTTAGAGATTCCCTTTGACGAGGCCAACAAAGCGCAGGACCACGAGAGAGAGAGGGGGGTCTGGTGATTAATTGGAGATAAATTATCATCTTTGATATTTCCTCAAGAGGTCACCTCATTAGAGCGATCCAATGAATGAGATTGGATAGGTTAATTTCCATGACAAGGAAATTCTTGTGAACATTCAACTACTCAAAAATTAAAATTTGGATTACAACCATTAGAAATCTCAAACTAGTACCTCATGAAACATTTACTCCAAATAAATTTTTGTCTCACAAAAATTCTCAAACCGGTATCGCTGACTCAAATTTACTCTACGTTGGCAGATGTGTCGGTACGAGCTGTATTTATCTCTAGTACTGCAAGTTGAGTCATATTATTGCCATGCAGGTGGAGGCAGTCAACATCTTACGATATGTTTAGTCTCGCATACTGATTAATGTGCAAGGTTGATTCTGATACATGTCTGGTCGGATACTTAATGTTAGCCGATTTGTTACTTATTTTTCCCAATTATAGCCAGCGAATTCATATACACTGCACTGAACACGTACTGCCAGAGAAAATCAAGAGAATAATATTGATTTTATCAGTCGAACAATCCTAGATGGGCATTAATTTGGTTGTTTGTTCAAGAAAGAAAAATTCCGACAATCCCATAATGGAATTGGTTCAATGTGACCACGTATCTTTGTGTTAGTGTCTTTTTTCATATAGATCGATGAAAAATGCATATGATCGGCTACATATCCAATTTAAAGTTCATAAAACATCATTTGGTCAACCAAAGTTTAAAAAGCAGATTGGTTGGTCACGAAGCTTAAATGAAATCCTCTATGATTATGGGTGCTTCCAATTAAAAAGTTCTATTGTCAGCGCATGCTATATCAATACAGCTCAGGTACGTCAGGGAGTTTCTCGGGAATCACATGATTCATGATATGCACAGGGCATGTGCAATTGCTTGCATGGGGATCTTCGCAGCAAAGCTAATTTCTACATTAAAGGTCTCTGACGAATGTGGGCATGACTACCATCAAGATTTCTATGGTTGTCGAGCTCAGCCTTGACGTCAATTTGTCATGTGCAAAATCATTTTATGGTTAGACTTACCATAGAAGTGTCATTATCGATAACTTTTCTGCCAATTCCCTTGCTATCAATAGGAATATAGAAATTATTTCAAGGATAGTACTTCTTCATCGCATCAGAGTTGACTGGGTTGGAGAATTGGCGTCCATCCACCTCGGTCAGAATTAAAGCCCCTCCAGGGAGTGTCTTTTTTACAATGTAGGGACCTTTGTAGTTTGGAGCAAACTTACCTCCAAGTTCGGGGGGGTAGTGATAGTACTTTTCTCAAGATAAGATCGCCTGCCTCAAAGTGTCTTGGGCGCATTTTTCGGTTAAATGATCTGGTTACCCTCTGTTGATAACATTGCCCATGACAAAGAGCCTTCAACCGTTTTTCATCGATCATATTCAGCTGCTCAAGTCTTTGCTGCTTCTACTCTGCCTCAGACAGTTTCACTTGGGACAATACCCGCAGTAAGGGAATTTCTACCTCAACAGGCAGGACTGCTTCTATGCCATACACCAGGGAAAAAAGGGTTGCCTCGGTAGATGTCCGAATTAATGTTTGGTATGCCATTAATGCAAAAGGCAATCTTTCATGCCAATTTCGATAGTTCTCAGTAGTTTTTACTAAGATCTTCTTGATATTTTTGTTGGCAGCTTCAACAGCTCTATTCATTTGAGGACAATAAGGAGATGAATTCAGATGACGGATTTTGAATTCACTGAGTAAATCGTCAATAAACTTGTTATTCAGATTTGTCTTGTTATCTATAATGATGGCTTCAGGGATGCCATAATGGGCAATTACATCTTGCTTAACGAATTTTATCACATTCCGAGCAGTGACATTGGTATATGACGCGGCCTCGATCCACTTGGAAAAATAATCAATTGCGACCAAGATGAAGTGATGTCCATTTGATGCTTTCGGATTAATTGGGCCGATCTCATCGATCCCCCACGTTGAAAATGGCCATGACTCTGACAACTAATGTAATTCAGTTGGTGGGGCATTTATCTTGTTTCCATGGATTTGACAACGGTAACAATTTCGAACATGTCGGATGCAATCACCTTCTAAGGAAAGCTAGTAATAACCTAATCTTGTTATTTTCCTGGCCAACATGTGTCCATTCATGTGTGAACCGCATACTCCTTCATGTAATTCCTATATGATTTGCGTCGCTTCAGTCACATCCACGCATCTTAGCAGAACAGAGTCATAGGACTTCTTGTACAAGTTCTCACCATCGACGAAGAACTTCGTTGCCATCTTCATTACGTATCTTCTGTCTGCAGAGCTAATCCCTTCAGGGAATTGTTGTTCCTTGTTGTAATTCATGATATTGTAATACCATGGTTTACTATCGGGTTCCTCTATCATGATCATGCAATGGGCCGGTTTGGTCAGGACTTCAATCTTCAGAGGCTCTATTTCCAAATCATTGGTAACCCGCAACATGGATGATAGTGTAGCCAAGGCATCAGCAAATTGATTATGAGAACTAGATAGGTATTCAAACGAGATCTCATTGAATGCTGAAACCAATTCTTCCAGATAGTCATGATAGGGCACTAGTTTGGTATCCCTAGTTTTCCATTCATCCACAGTCTGGAGTATGATTAAGGTAGAATCGCTAAACACTTTTAGTTTGGCTATTTTCATATCAATTGCTGCTTGTAAACCGAGAATGCATGCTTCATACTCGGCTATGTTGTTGGTGCAAGGAAACACCAATTTCGCAGCTACAGGATAATGCTGCCTATCTAGGGATATCAAGACTGCCCTAGTGCTAGAGCCAGACAGATTTACTGCTCCATTGAAAAACATGCTCCATATGTGTTCCTCCGTTGATAAAATACGGTCATCTGGGAGGTCATCCCCATGAGTTTCCTCGGGGCATTCAGCTAACATATCAGCGATCACTTGACCCTTCACAAATTTTTGTGATGATGTTTGGATGTCAAATTCTGAAATTAGAATTTACCATTTGCTAATTTTCCCACTAATGTCGATCGGTTAAGCAAATATCGGATAGGGTCGTTTTCAGTTACAAGGAATGTCTAGTGGTGCAAAGTATATTGTCGGAGCCTATGCAACACATACACCAATGCGACACATGTTTTTTTCTAATTCAGAATAATTCTGTCCCCAAATGGTGAATTTCTTACTCAGATAATAGATGGCTCGTTCTTTTCCAACATCATGGTGACTCTGAGCCAACAGGGCTCCTAACGATTCACTGTGAATCGTTAAGTAGAGAGTTAGAGGATACCCCGAGACTAATGGAACTAGTACAGGGGGATTCATCAAATACTGCTTCAGCTTTTCAAATGCTTCCCGGCAATCCTCATCTCAATTAATTTGAGAGTCTTTCTTGAGAAGTTTGAAGAAAGGTCGTGCAGTTTCAGAGAGTTGGGAGTTGAACCGAGCAATGTAATTCAACATTCCCAAAAACCTTTTGACCTCCCTCACTATGGACGGGTGTCACACCCCGTACCCTACGATCACGTAACATCCAGCCGTGGTCGTTAAGAATGCAACTCCCAGGATTTGTCGCCAACCCGTTACCATCGAATAAGAGAATAAACGCGGAAGCCAAACGAACACTCTATTCAACAAACATTCAAACGGGATAATAGAGAGAGACAATTTAAACAAACCAACAAATCGTTTTATAAACTTAACGTCACATACAATGATAACATATACATGCCTTTCTAAAAGTCACAAACTCAGACCACACATACTCCAAAAAGGGATAGGGTGGCCGATCTACTCCACTACTCTAATCAAAAGTGGAGCTCCAAAAAGATAAATATTTCTAATCCTATCAAAAACCTCCACGGCATCCTGATGATACTCCATCCTCACCAACTAGGTATTTAGTCACCCAATGCTCTGTTTCCGTTGATACCCCGAAACGTAGCGGAGGCTCAGTCATAATTAAGGTCAAGGGACTAAAATGTTTAACAACGGGGAATGAGATAAAATCTCAATAAGTAAACTACCTAAGCTTGACTAGGGCAATACGTACCTCCGACACCCTAATCATGCAATTCTAACCAATAGGTAAGTTCCTATCAAACGAATAATGGTACCACATACTATGCAAAGTCTCGAATTGCATCACAACCATGACATACTATCAAAATGCATAACGGCAATAATAATAATCCAAACATACTCAATCATTCACATGAGTCTCGATTATAAGATGAAATCACTTCGGCCCGTCCCATACGGTGCCTCGCAATTTTATCCCAGAATCAAGCGCAAAGCTTGCCATATGCACATAACACTCGAAGTTGTCCAGATTATTAACGACCCACCATAAGTCACACCGAACTCCAGCCGGTATTCTGGCATAGCCAGGCATCACCCCACTACTTTGAGCATGGCAACATCCGGGATCGAACCCCCTCTCCCCGACAAGTCAGGTACCGGACGGCATTCCATATAAGAGCATCGATTCGACCTTTACCGCGATCGACAATGTCTGGGATCGAATCCACCCTCCCCCCGAACAAATCGGGTACCAGACAGCATCCAAGTCTTAGCCGGGCATCGTCTAGAGCTTGTATTAGACGGAACTCATCATGGCCACACACGTAAACAATTACGCATTGCCAATTTTAATCTTCCTTAATTAGCTAATGCAAGTGTTTATGATGTGCTTGCCATGAATCGCACTTGTTTTCGTATCAAACAACAATTTCAACCATACGATCTTCTCTCTAGACCGCGAAATCATCATTCCAACCGCACGATCAAGCCACAGTCAACTATTCGACCATGATTAAATAAATTAACCATACGATTAAACAATTTAACCATGCGATCCGCATTAAACAACTAATCCACCACACGATCGTCATTAAATGTTTAATTGGCACATAATTGACAAATTGGCCATGCGATTGTCAATCAAAGCCATACGATCAACTTCAAATCTCTAAGAAGCCATGTGATTGAATTTTATCACATCCTAATTTAATCTAAACGGTATGATCAAAATTAACACATAATCATGATAATTAAGCCTTAAATTAACATTAACCAATCTAGAATCAATGGGGGCCATATGATTAATGTCCAAATCATCCAACTCAGCCCCTACCACATGATTATTGTAGCCACAAGACTAACCCACGAATTTAATTAAAACAATCATAATTAGCCAAATTAAGCATAATTAGCAATATTAAACATATGCTCAAGCCCAATTTACATAATTTACCTATCTTAACATTCAAATCAGCCATATAATCATCAAATCCATCCACCAACAAATCCCCAATTCAACATCTACCATAACCCCCAAATTAACCCTAAAATAACCCCTAAATTACCCTGATAACCCCTAAACACTATCCATTGGTAACATACTAACTTAATCAAGGTTTAGGGAGTTACTCACCACTAATTTAAGCTAAGAACCAAACCCAAACAGCAGCAGCAAGTCAAGGCTAGGTTTGGAATTTCCGGCGAACGACGGCTAATCTGGGCGTGATCAACAGCTTGGGGCGGCTCATGGTGGTCCACGGTGACCAAGGGACGTGGGCTGAGGTGCTGGTGGGTGGTGGTAAGGCTCACGGCCAAAAGGGGGAGAGAATGAGAGAGAAAATGAAGAGAGAGAGAGAACAAGAGAGAACGTGAGGAGAGAGAGAAAGAGGGCTGAAATTTCAATCAAGATCAAGGGTGGAGATGTGTTCTTGATGCCCAAGCAAAGATCTAAAGGCTAGGATCAAGCCTTGCCCTCCAAGTTCCATCCAAGGCCAAGATTAAATCTTGCAAAAAAGTTTCTAGAAGGGCATTTTTGTAATTAACCAAAAAGGGCAATGACAAAGTTGTCCAAGAGGATTTTCAACCACTAGGGTAAAAAGACCATTATGTCCTTCCACTCAACAAATAAACTCTAGAACATACAGGGGTAAAATCGTCTTTTTCAATTTCCGAGCCAATTTCCACTTTTTCGAGAATTTCTGAGCAAACTGATAATAAAACGAGCTTAACGCGGTGTCATTCAATATAATAATTTTGATATCCTTAAAAGTTCAATACCCAAGTTTGAATTCCAATTTGTGGCCAAAATCAATCAAACGCAACTTTCGTGTATCTCAAACTAACGAGCGACTTTTAGGGTTTACGCATATCGACTTGTGATTGATCTGATATCAATCCACATTTAAGTTTACTTGAGCCATTGCGACTTTGGTTGTCATGTGATTACGAGGGTCAATCACTAGTTCCGAATGACACTATCATTAGAAAATGATTTTGGAACGTTCGGAATACATACAACGATTAAACGGAATCACCCGTGACTCAATTGTATAACATTGTTAAATTGTTCCATAATCATTCTTGGATCAGCCTATAATGGTCCAAAATATCCCCTCGTCAATACTTATGGTCAAAGTGTCGATCCAGGTTCGAGTTCTTGGGTCGTGCGTACCGAAATCCTAACTAGCCATTCCCTAACGGTTAGTATTCTCAAGAATGGCCAATTTCGAGTAAGATATAACAAAAAGTGCATTGATGATAATACCATTTTGTAAATCTCGAAAGTGGTTCGAAATTTAGAATGTCATAACTCTTCCCCCCTTACAGAAATTTCGTCCTCAAAATTTTTGACCAATCCCAAACTATTCAAACAAATGGGGTGCTTCGTCACTTTTCTATGTAGCTCATTCTATTCCATGATGTTGCTAGACTACTTTGACCAACGGGATTGTCTTATCCCGTAGAACTTGTTCTTTTCTATCTTCTATTGGAATAGGCTTTTCCACGTACGACACCTTATCATCCACGTCTATTTCTTCATAATTTAACACGTGGGTTGGATCTGGTTCATACTTCCTTAGCATGGACACATGGAATACATTATGAATTTGAGATAAATTCGGCGGCAAAGCAAGTCGATAGACTAAAATTCCAATTCTTTCTAATATCTCAAACGAGCCTACGTACCTCAGGCTTAACTTCCCTTTCTTACCAAATCGAGATGTTCCTCGCATTGGTGATACCTTGAGGGAAAACATGATCTCCTTCTTGAAACTCCAAAGGTCTTAACAATCCACCAAGCTTACATTGTTGTGCCTTCACTTGCTGGCACATCAAGCGCTTTACCACGTGCTTGGCTATATCTACTTATATTTCGTTTCACCAGTAATGCTGACACAAGTTCTGATATATTTTTGTGCTGCCCGGATGAATATTGTAATTACTACGATGAGCTTCTACCAAGATTTCCTCCTTAAGCTCTGTGTCATCAGGCACACACAAATGTCCACAAAACTTCAAGATTCTGTCCTTGGATACTTGAAAGTTAGCCTTTCTCTTAGTTTCGTCCATTTGCAGAATCTTTTGAATCTCATGATTCGTAGATTGTAATGCCTTAATTTTAGCCTGAATCTCTGGTTCAATCTTTAAAGTGGCTAACAAGCTTAAGAGGTGACCTACCTCAAACTTAAATTCAGAATCTCGTAGTCCTTCAAGTAAAGTCCACTCTTTAATCATCAATTGCGCGATGCTCGATTTACGACTAAGTGCATTTGCTATTTTGTTAGCCTTTCCTGGGTGGTATAAAATGTCGCAGTCGTAATCGTTTAGAAGTTCCATCCATCGGTGTTGTCTCATATTCAATTCTTTCTGAGAAAATAAATATTTCAAATTCTGATGATCTGTGTAGATTTGAAACTTTTCTCCACATAAACAATGCCTCCAAATTTTAAGTGTAAAGATGATGGCTGCAAGTTTCAAATCATGTGTCGGGTAGTTCATCTTGTGAGGTCTCAACTGTCACGATGCGTATGCAACAACTCTTCCATGCTGCATTAAAACACATCCTAATCCCTTCAGCGACGCATCATTGTGTAGGGTTCATCAACAAAAATAACGCAGCGGAATATAGAACCCTAGATAGGATCCATGTGTATATTGAAATCGAAAGGAAATTTCAAAACGCACCTTTTGCAGATCGAGAATAAATCGACAACTGATTGTGTCTGAATTAGTGCCCCAAGTGTTGCGCCTCTACCGGTATCCACACACACGAACAGAATTCTCTAACGATCCACGTGCTAGCGAAAGATCTTAAAGTTCCTTTTTCTCGAACGCCTTTTTATTTTCGATACTCTGTCGAAAAGAAAAACCCTAAATAGAGAACGATTCTCTATCTATTTATACAACCTCATTATCCAGTGGAATTAAAATAAGTGGGCCGGGCAATTTGGGCCCACATTTAATCGTTATCTCATAACGCGCACGACCACATAGATAATTTAAATAAGAGAATAAATTAAAATCTACTTCTTAAGTAGATCAAGGCGCATAGAAAATATTAAGTCCGTTCGTTATTGTGTGCGACCCTGTAGGTTCACTAAACATTAGCAGTGTGCTCAAAATCCTTTTGACCCACAAGTCATAAGCGGTCTCTAGTAAGACATTATGACTACCTAAGTATAGTGAAGGTCGATTTTTCCGACACAACCTAATCCACAACTAATATTAGAGTATCAACATTGATTAATTCTTAGGGCAAACCACTAACACATTGCACACCTCATATCCTTCAGGACCTGAGGGTATTGTTAATACTGGTGCGGTAGTCAGCTTATGCTTAAGCTCTTAGAAACTTCTCTCACACTTATCCGTCCATTCGAACTTTGTTTCCTTCTTTAGTAAGTAAGTCAAAGAAGTGGCTATCGCGGAGAACCTTTCCACAAATCTTCTATAATAGCTAGCTAGTCCTAGGAAACTCCGAACTTCTGTCACTGTTGTAGGTCTCAACCAATTCGTACCGCCTCAATCTTGTTGGATCCACTGAGATTCTATCCCCATAGATCACATGTCCAAGAAATGCTACTCGATTCAGCTAGAACTCGCACTTACGAAACTTGGCGTAGAATGCGTGTTCTCTCAAGGTCTGTAGAACCATTCTTAAATGTTGCTCATGCTCCTCTGGGCTTTTCGAGTATACTAATATATCATCTACAAAAACTATAACAAATTGATCCAAAGAACTCTTTAAATGCACAGTTCATCAAGTCCATAAAAGGTAACAGGGGCATTAGTTAGCCCAAACAGCATTATTGTGAACTCATAGTGCCCATATCTTGTCCTAAATGCCATTTTTGGTATGTCCTCCTTCTTAATCTTCAATTGGTGGTAACTAGCCCTTAAATCAATCTTAGAAAACACTGATGCTCCTTGTAACTGATCAAATAGGTCATTGATCATCAGCAGTGGATACTTATTCTTAATAGTTACTTGATTCAAGTGCCTGTAATCAATTCACAACCTCAACGACCTATCTTTCCTTCTTACAAATAACACTGGCGCTCCTTATGGAGACGCACTTGGACGAATGAAATCTTTACCTAACAATTCTTGTATCTAAACCTTCAATTCCTTTAATTCAGATAGTGGTATCCTATAATGGGTTGCTTTTGAGATTAGCTTTGTCCCAGGTGCCAACTCGATTACAAACTCTATTTCTCTTTTAGGTGGCAATCCTGGCAATTCCTTAGGAAAGACATCGGAAAAGTTACATACCTCGGCATGTTCTCTAGCCTTGGTTCCTCAATTGTCAAATCAACTACTGCCATTAAAAACTCTTCACACCCTTCGTCCAACAACTTAGTCACTTCCAGTGATGAAATCCAGGGAATCGAGGTTCCTCCTTGGTTTCCCACAAATTCGAATCTAGGATGTCCAACTGGATTAAATTGGATCACCCTGCTACTACAATCCATTACGGCCCTCTGCTTAGTTAATCAATCCATACCAACAATCATATCGAAATCAAACATAGTCAATACAACCATATCAATGAATTCCTTTCTACCACCAATGACTATTTTACAGTTCAAGCATCCTACTGAGATTAGCAATTTATCTTTTAGAGGGGTAATAACATGCAACATTACTTCTAACGGTTTCAGTTCGATTCCAGTTAATCTAACAAATTGCTTTGACACAAATGAATGCGATGTTCTTAGATCATACAAGGCATAAGCAGCATGATCACATAAAGAGACTGTACCTGTGACCACGCCAGGTGCATCCTCCGCGTCTTTGCGAGCCACAGCATAGATTCTTCCTTGTGATGGGGGTCGGTCCTGATTATTCTGCAGAGCGGTTCCAACCTGATTCCCCATCCGAGGTTGTTGCAGCTAAAATGGCGACCTAACTTGTCGATTCGGGCAATCCTTTACTTGGTGACCGTGTTGGCCACATCCAAAGCAAGTTCCATTCTTGCTAGGGCAAGGGCCATTCCCATGCCTTCTCCCGCAAAGTTGACATGGAGTTCCAGAATAGTAGATCAACTTTATGATATTCTTTTTTTTTTTTGACTGAAGGGGCAAACCGTCTATTCCTATTCATAGGTTTTTTTTCCGAAGTTACGATTATCCCTAGCCAGTATAAACCGCGATCTAGAAACAATAGCCCTATCCGCCAAATCACACTTAATCTCTTAGGCCCTCTCACAAATCTCATTATAGTCCCTCAAGTTTAGAGATATCATTTGACTGCAGAGGTCCGGCTTCAAACTATCTCGGAACCTCTGGGTCCTATCCAATGGGTCTTTCACCATTTTTGGGGCAAACTTGGATAACCTAGCAAACTCAGCTTCATACTGGTCCACTGTCATTTGTCCTTAACGAAACCTCATAAATTCAGCCAACTTCCGTTCTCATGCACTCTCGGGGAAGTACTTGCTTTTGAAGGCCTCAACAAACACACTTCAAATCTGAGCGGTACCAACAGGAAACACTCTTCCTCTGGTGGCCTTCCACTAATCACTCACATTTCCTTGGAACTAATACACCGCTAAAGTTACTTTCTCTTCCTCGGTGCACCCCAATACCTCAAAAGCCTTTTCCAATTCTTCTACCCAAAGTGACGTAGCCTCGGCCACCTTTACCATCAAACTTAAGGGATTTTAACTTCAAAAACTGATCAACCAGCTAATGCATCTGTCTAATTGCATTCATTTGCCCTTGACCATGATTTCCATTATTACCATTAATAGCAGCTGCAGCGGCCTCAGCAGCCTAGGCTAAAGTGGCCGCTTGCTCTCGAGCCTACCTACCCATAAGATTACCAATTTCCTCAAGTGTCGTCACGACCCTATCCACTTGCGGGTCCATTGCTACTTGGCTCTAAGAACTTGATTGGCCCTTTGTACCCCTACCTCTCAAGCTCATCCTTAAAGGTTTCTATCACTCATCTACTTGCTCTAATTCCACTTAGGAATTAGAGACCTAGGCCAACTATACCAGTCTAGTCCTAGGCAGTGAATTACCACAATAATTCACTTAGCAAGCAATCAATTACAAGCTACAAAGGATCACAATCAATAGGGTATGTGTACTTATCTCAGGTCCAGACACACCTGCAACTCAATTGTTAGGACACTTAATTCACCCAAAAATCACAACAAACAGTCTAGAGGCATGCATAGCGTGACTCGCTCCTATGACTTGCTAAGGTCTCCCTAACTATCTACCCCAAAGTCATCGCTTCTTATCACTCCAGGTCTCAACCAAACATGGATCAAGCTGACCTTGCTCTAATACCATTTAAATGAGGATGTCATGCCAAGTACCCTACGAACACGTAACATCCCACCGCGGTCGTTAAGAATGCGACTCCCAGGATTTGTTGCCGACCCGTTACCATCGAACAAGAGAATAAACGCGGAAGCCAAATGAACACCCCATTCAACAAACATTCAAACGGGATAATAGAGAGAGACAATTTAAACAAACCAACAAACCATTTTATAAACTTAACGTCACACACAGTGATAACATATACAAGCCTTTCTAAAGGTCACAAACTCAGACCACACACTCCAAAAAGGGATAGGATGGCCGATCTACTCTACTACTCTAATCAAAAGAGGGGCTCCAAAAAGATAGGGATTTCTAACCCTATCAAAAACCTCAACGGCATCCTGACGGTGCTCCATCCTCACCAACTAGGTATTTAGTCACTCAATGCTCCGTTTCCGTTGATACCCCGAAACGTAGCGGAGGCTCAGTCATAATCAAGGTCGAGGAATTGAAATGTTTAACAACGGAGAATGAGATAAAATCTCAATAAGTAAACTACCTAAGCCTCGACTAGGGTAATACGTACCTCCGGCACCCTAATCATGCAATTCTAACCAATAGGGTAAGTTCCTATCAAACGAATAATGGTACCACATACTATGCAAAGTCTTGAATTGCATCACAACCATGATATACTATCAAAATGCATAACAGCAATAATAATAATCAAGACATACTCAATCATTCACACGAGTCTCGATTATAAGATGAATCACTTCAACCTGTCCCATACCGTGCCTCACGATCTTATCTCATAATCAAGCGCAAAGTATGCCATATGCACATAACACTCGAAGTTGTCCAGATTATTAACGACCCACCATAGGTCACACCGAACTCCCGCCGATATTCTGGCATAGCCAGGCATCACCCCACCACTTTGGGCATGACAACATCCGGGATCGAACCCCCCCTCCCCGACAAGTCGGGTACCGGACGTCATTCCAATTAGGAGCATCGATTCAGCCTTTACCGCGATCGGCAATGTCTGGGATCGAATCCCCCCTCCCCCCGACAAATCGGGTACCAGACAGCATCCAAGCCTTAGTCGGGCATCATTTAGAACTCGTCTTAGACGGAACTCATCATGGCCACACACGTAAACAATTATGCATTGCCAATTTTAATCTTCCTTAATTAGCCAATGCAAGTGTTTATGACGTGCGTGTCATGAATCGCACTTGTTTTCGTATCAAACAGCAATTTCAACCATACGATCTTCTCACTAGACCGTGAAATCATCATTCCAACCACACGATCAAGCCACAGTCAACTACTCGACCATGATTAAATAAATTAACCATACGATTAAACAATTTAACCATGCGATCCACATTAAACAACTAATCCACCACACGATCGTCATTAAATGTTTAATTGGCACATAATCGACAAATTGGCCATGCGATTGTCAATCAAAGCCATACGATCAACTTCAAATCTCTAAGAAGCCATGTGATTGAATTTTATCACATCCTAATTTAATCTAAACGGTATGATCAAAATTAACACATAATCATGATAATTAAGCCTTAAATTAACATTAACCAATCTAGAATTAATGGGGGCCATATGATCAATGTCCAAATCATCCAACTCAGCCCCTACCACATGATTATTGCAGCCACAAGACTAACCCACGAATTTAATTAAAACAATCATAATTAGCCAAATTAAGCATAACCTACCTATCTATCAAATTAAAACAATCATATTGCAGCAACATTGAACATATGCTCAAGCCCAATTTACATAACCTACCTATCTTAATATTCAAATCAGCCATATAATCATCAAATCCATCCACCAACAAATCCTCAATTCAACATCTACCATAACCCCCAAATTAACCCTAAAATAACCCCTAAATTACCTTAATAACCCCTAAACACTATCCATTGGTAACCTACTAACCTAATCAAGATTTAGGGAGTTACTTACCACTAATTTAAGCTAAGAACCAAACCCAAACAACAGCAGCAAGTGAAGGCTAGATCTGGAATTTCCGACGAATGGTGGCGGCCAAACGGCGATCCGGCGAACGACGGATGATCTGAGCGTGATCGGCAGCTTGGGGAAGCTCACGGTGGTCCACGGTGACCAAGGGACATGGGCTGAGGGGCTGGTGAGTGGTGGTGAGGCTCACGGCCAAAAGGGGGAGAGAATGAGAGAGAAAATGAAGAGAGAGAGAACAAGAGAGAAAGTGAGGAGAGAAAGAAAGAGTGCTGAAATTTCAATCAAGATCAAGAGTGGAGATGTGTTCTTGATGCCCAAGCAAAGATCTCAAGGCTAGGATCAAGCCTTGCCCTCCAAGTTCCACCCAAAGGCCAAGATTAAATCTTGCAAAAAGGTTTCTAGAAGGGCATTTTTGTAATTAACCAAAAAGGGCAAGGGCAAAGTTGTCCAAGAGGATTTTCGGCCACTAGGGTAAAAAGACCATTATGTCCTTCCACTCAACATATAAACTCTAGAACATACAGGGGTAAAATCGTCTTTTCCAATTTCCGAGCCAATTTCCACTTTTTCGAGGATTTATGAGCAAACTGATAATAAAGTGAGCTTAACGTGGCGTCGTTCAATATAATATTTTCGATATCCTTGAAAGTTCGATACCCAAGTTTGAATTTCAATTTGTGGCCAAAATTGATCAAACGCAACTTTCGTGTATCTCAAACTAACAAGCGGCTTTTAAGGTTTACACATGTCGACCCGTGGCTGATTTGATATCAATCCACTTTTAAGTTTACTCGAGCCATGGCGACTTCGGTTGTCATGTGATTATGAGGGTTACTCACTAGTTCTGAATGACACGATCGTTAGAAATTGATTTTGGAACGTTCGGAATGCATACAACGATTAAATGGAATCGCCCGTGACTCAATTGTATAACATTGTTAAATTGTTTCATAATCATTCTTGGATCGGCCTATAATGGTCCAAAATATCCCCTCGTCAATCCTTATGGTCGAAGTGTCGATCCAGGTTTGAGTTCTTGGGTCGTGCGTACCAAAATCCTAACTAGCCATTATCTAACGGTTAGTATTCTCAAGAATGGCCAATTCCGAGTGAGATATAATAGAAAGTGCATTGATGATAATACCATTTCGTAAATCTCAAAAGTGGGTCGAAATTCAGAATGTCACAACGGGGGTCGTAATTCACATATTGCTTTGACTTTTGGAGGGCCAACCTCAATCCCCTTGCTACTCACGATGAATCCGAGTAACTTACCAAAGGTCACCCCAAACACGCACTTTGCAGGGTTCAAGCGTAATTTGAACTCGGGCAACCGACTGAATAGTTTCTTCAAGGCCTCAATAGGGTCTTCTCCGCATCTAGTCTTGGCAATCATGCCATCGATATAGACTTCAATTTCTTTGTGCATCAGATCATGAAAGAGAGTGACCATAGCACGTTGCTATGTTGCCCCGGCATTCTTCAAACTGAAAGGCATAACCCTATAGTGAAAGGTCCCCCATGGAGTGATGAACGCCGTCTTCTCCTTGTCTTCGTTATTCATCCTTATCTGATTATATTTGAAGAATCCATCCATAAAAGAAAATAATTCGAATCCAGTAGTGCTATCCACAAGGACATCTATGTGGGGGAGCAAAAAGTCGTCTTTTGGACTGGCCTTATTCAAGTCACGGTAATCAATACAAACTCGAATTTGACCATCCTTCTTCTTCACTGGCACGATGTTCGCTACCCAATCAGGGTATTGCGAAACCTCGATGAACCTTACTTTCAACAGTTTCATCACTTCTTCTTCGATTTTTTTCGATAGCTCAGGTTTAGTCCTTCGTAACCTTTGCTTCTTAGGAGGCATGTCGAGATTGGTAGGCAGATTGTGCTTAACAATCTGAGGGTCTAGTCCTGGAATATCAGAGTAAGACCATACGAAGACGTCTTGATAATCCTTGAGAAGAGCAACTAGACGCATGGCTTTCGCTTCGGGAAGGTTGGCTCCAATCTTCACTTCTTTTGAGTCTTGAGTACCGCTCAAATTGATGGTAACAGTATCTTCAGTTGTAAGGGGCTTGAATTGTTCATATTGCTCTCAATTTCTTTGGATTTCAATGGGGTCATCACTTGAATCGTCAGAATTGCTACTGTCGGTATCTACATCACTAGACTGGACCGCACTAACTCCCTCACAAGTCGCAAGATTATGCTTGGAACACAAGGTAAATTGATCAGAAAAATAAATGGGGGGATAAATATTTTCATTGGCCTTTTCCTCTTAAAACATTTTTGAAGAAATAGTAAAATGTCTTTAATTTTCGAAAAATTTTGGGAACATGGAAGCATGAGATAGCCTGGGCCTCAAAATACTTTCCTTTTTGTGGCTGGATATCATCAACGGACCGGTTTGGAGTGTTACCTCATGCACTTAAAACATTATTTATTTACAACGCATGGATTTACAATCTCAAAAGAGGGGGAGTTCAAAAAGACATTTCCTCCAATAGAAATGACGACAAAAAACAAAATACAAGGATGACCCATTTTCCAGGGATTCATGCATAAGAGAGGAGAGGAATTCTACTTAAGTGGACCTGCACCAATTCCCTCCACTGGTCCTTCGTTTATTGCGCCAACGAAGAAATACTCGAAGGTATCGTTCCGGGAATCCAGCTCCTCGGCTCCTCTCTTTAATAGTGTCAGCTTTTCTATGTCGTCCCATCCGCTAGGAGTACTATTCTGCTGGTCTTCATAAAAACTTGATGGCATCTGGTAGTTAACATAATAGTCAAACTTACCACAAGGCTGGCTTAGGGTATCCATAATTGCCTTTCTCTTGCGTGTCGTACCAGAAAGCTCAGGAGTAGCAACTCGAATGTTAGGTACCACCAAGAGATCATCTTCACCATGACACAACCATAGGGCACGAAAAGTGAATGCCTTGGCGTCCAGTAGGTCTTGAACTCTATTCTTTAGAGTATCGCAATCATCCAGCGAATGCCCGATCTCTCCCGAATGATAGTCACAAGATTTAGAGGAATCATAGTTAATGAAGTATTTAGGAATATGGTGTTTTGGTCTCCTTGTGATTAGCCCCTTCCGTAGAAGGATGGGGAATATCACATTCATGGATTTAGGAACCGGCGAATATCATCGTACATTGCCTTGCTACTGTAAGAGTTGGATATCTCGCCAAATCATGTCAGGAAGGATTCCTGACGGCGAGTCTCCTCCCGAACCATTTACTTAAGTCACCTACTCTCGATCAAGCAATGGTGGTGACATACCCGAGATTTGGCGAATGGTATCCTTTAAGGATGTGAGCAAATCTTGTAGCTCACCTAACTGATATTTCAAACGTGCAAACAAATCAGGCGGGTTTGCACTCGTTTATGAGGTTGAGTCTTCATGTATGGTCTCCATGAAGATGTCATCAAATAGGGTGACCACACTATCCAGCGCTTCTTCTCGTCTATAATCTTCTTCAATCAATAGCTTGTCTAGGTTCTGATGTCGGTCAACAGCAACATTTGCAGAAAGAGTCAAGGAGCTCGAGTGACTTGAACATTCGGCAGGCTGCTTAAACCCCTCATCAGATTGGCCTAAGAGGTTAAGATAAATTCTTTCATCCTGCAGCAATTTAGCAGGTGGCGGGAAAGTTTCCCGAATATGGGGAAGTAGCAAGCAAATTTGACCTTTTGCATGCCCCTTATTGACCTGTGGGTTTCCTTCGCGATATCCTAGGCTAGTTCTACGATGATTCCTAGCGGCTTAAATAGGCTCTTGGATGCCCCGGCTTCCTCTGCCGAGTTCTTGGCCTGGGGTGAAGCCATTTCCGACCATAACCTTCCCTACCATGATCGAGGCTTTTGACATATCAGGGATAAGGGGAGAAGTTCCACGATGTCTATGCATGGTTGTTACGAGCTTGATGGACTGATAACTAGATTCAACGCTGCCACTTGGTTCAACATACGGGATGATAGTTTCTTAATAAATTCAATGGTTCTCTTCTCCAAGGACAGTAATCAGTTTCCCTTAGGCAACAAACTTCACGCTTTGGTGAAGGTTTGAAGGTACAGCTCCAGCAGAGTGAATCCAAGGATGGCCCAGCAGAAAGCTAAACGCAGTTGGGATGTCCATTACCTGAAATAGAATGCTAAATACTGTTGGGCCAATCTGGACATCAAGGTCAATCTCACCCACGGTGTCTTTCTTCATCCCATCAAATGCTCGAACGGATGTTTTGGAGGCACGAAGCTTAGACGTGTCCACATTGAGACGATGCAAGGTTGCCAACGAGCAGATGTTCAATGCAAACCCATTACCTATAAGAACTCGAGCTACATGAGAGTTTCTACATTTAACGGAGATGTAGAGACCCTTGGTATATCCCCTCCCTTTAGCAGGAAATTCATCTTCCGAGAATGTTATCTAATCCTTTAAAAAGAGGGACCCCACAAATACTTCCAACTTGTCATGTTCAATTGTCTCTGGGACGTTTACTTCACTGAGTATTTTCATCAAGGACTTCTGATACTTCATGGATGTTTGGAGTAGTTCCAACAAAGAAATCTGGGCGGGCAATTTACATAACTGGTCCACCACATTGTATTTACTGGCTTTGACGATGGCCATGAATTCTTTGGCTTTTTTATCAGTAATAGGCTTTGGAGAGGGCGCATCAGCTTAGGCATACATTCGTCTGGACCTCATAACTAGGTTAACATCCAGTTTGTAGGACCATGGGACTGCTTTGTCATTTTCATACTGGTAAGGCTGAGGTATTTCGATCACTATGTGCCCCTTGGTTAGGGGTACCTCAATCGTCAGCTCCTTCTCCTCGTCTGGGTCATCGGACAAAGGTTCATTCAGAAGCGTGGGGCTAGGTTTACTTGTTTCGTCATTCAAGGCCGAGAGTTCTTCATCCCGGTTGATGATAATCTCGAAGATGGAGGCTACCATGTCGGTGCGTTTGGCATACACAATCAATTCTGCTTTCGCCATGCTGGCAACCCTTTCTTTTATTAAGGACAGGGGCAGTACTTCACCAGTAGGATAATACTTCGCTTTCACTAGGGCATTATAAACATCAATAGTGTATACCCTCTCACTCTTGATTCGACAAGCGTCAAAAATAGATATGGCATTGCTTCTATTTTCATGTTCGAGTAGCGGGTTGTTTTGGACATTCGGTTTGGATGTTTGAAATGAAAAGGCTTTGATGTCAAGCAAGTTTTGAATGCAGTGTTTGAGGGTATAGCAGTCGTCCGTCAAATGTCCTATCTCGCTCATGTGATAGTCACACTTCTTGGATAGATCATAACTCGAAAAACTTTCTAAGTTGGGACGTTTTGACTCAGTAGAAAGTAGATTTTTCTTCTGAAGTATGGCCAGGACTTGAGAAAGGGATCCAGGCAATGGAGTGAATTGCTTTTTTTTATATCGCTTCATAGGTTGGCGACCTGAGGTCGGTTGCTGCTCACTACTCACCTGGACTGTCCAGGGTGGATGAACGGTCTGGGTATGCACGATGTTTCCATCCGTCAGGGATTCCTTCTCCTTTCTCGTGTTGAGTCTTTTGCTTGTAGAAGCGGGGTCTGTGAACCATCTGTCAAGCAATCCTATTTCAATTCGTTCGCCCACAGGAACAAGACGATTAAGAGATTCAGCAGTGGCACCAACTAGGCGATGCTTGTATTCATACGGAAGAGACTTAATGAACAACTTCACTTGTTTATGATCAGTGATTTGTGACGTAACCTGGGCGGCCAAATTTCTCCATCTGGTGGCATACTCCTTGAAGGACTTACTCTTCTTCTTTTCAGTGCACTCCAGATCGTCACGAGTAAAGGTGACGTCGAGATTGAATTGATACTGCTTGAGGAATGCATCAGCAGCATCATCCCAAGATTTAAAAGTATGCACGTCTTTTGACATATATTATGTCAAAGCTGGCCCCATCAGACTTGCCTGAAATGTCTGAATCATGAGGGGTTCATTATCTACGTACTGAGTCATTCGCACATGATACATGTGCAAATGGTGTCTGGGGCATGAGGTGCTATAATATTTCTCAAATTCTGGCATCTTGAGCTTTTCTGGTACTTTGACCTGTTTGTATATAAACACGTCAAGTGGGACAGCGTGTTGCGGGCCCTGTAGCTGTTTCAGCATCTCCTTGACCTTTGTAAGGCATTTGTCGTGTTCTGTCATCGGTGCGCTTTCAGGTTCAGCCTTCCTGACAGCCAAGGGAAGCGGATCGTTTTCTAGCAGCGACATTTTATTGTCGCTGGCGGAGGCTTTGTCTTTTCTAGTAAACGGTGGTGGTAAAATTCACCTCAATTGCTGCAGGTGTGGGTGTGAGCTTGTCATTGATGGATTCTATTTACTTGGTGAGGTTTTCAAGTGCATTGAAAACCATCTTCATTTCGTTTTCCATATTATCAAGACAGACATTTTCTTCGGCCATTATTTTTTGTAACTACCTGTGAAAACGTTAAAATGAATGAGTATAATGCCTAATAAAGAATTATTTCATGACTTAATCATAATATTATTGCATATTTCTTTATTTGTAAAGAAAAAAATGAGAAAAAAAAAGCTTTTATTAATATCAACATTACATGTCGCGTCCCCGGGGTTTGCACCCCGGTTGCCTCAGACCGCTTTGCTCACTCTCGGATACCATTGGGCCGAAGGCCACGGTGGTGTCGTTGAAGCGCAAAAAAAAAAATATTTATAGAATAAAAAGTGGTTTGAGTTATATTTTTTTTGGTAAGGTGGTTTGAGTTATATTAACATTAGTATAACCTATAAATACTTTTAAAGAAGAAAATCAAAACCCTTAAACATAAATACTAGGAAAATATAAATGACAGGGGCATTTAACAAAAGGGCGCCCTTCCTGGATGCTTATTTTATAAACAATGGGGAAGCCACAGCCTCTCGGAGCCGCTTATTTTCATGGACAAGTTTCGCAATAAGCATATCCCTCGTCCCCAAAGTCCTTTCGAGATGATCAATCTATGCTTGGCGATTGGGCTTGTTAATTATATCCGGGATCTTTGGCTATAAATCTATCGGGATTTGATGATGTAAAATGTAGAACAAAGAGGCATGGTGAACCTTTTCCTGCCCCTTCAATAGCCTATGCACCTGAATGTTCTCAGGCTTATACTCAACCCACACCTCTTGGGTGGCACGAATTTCGCCAGCGTAGTTGTAGTTCGAGCGGGTGAATCGAACTTGAAACCAGTCTGTCTTGATAGGCAGCGGGATTTCCTAAAGGGCCCTGTACTGGTGGGCTACACGGTAGGGGTAGTATGAAGTGGCGCCAAATAAACCGAGCAGTGGAACAGGGTTGTAAAATCTGTGAGCATAACGAGCCTAACCCTTATGGAACCATTTAGTGTGCCACAAGAATGCTTTGGGATCGGGGTTTTTCAAAAAGTTTATCTAGGTAGTGCAATCCTTATTAGGAAAATTATTTTTCAAGACCTCGAATCTTTGTATCGGGTACATGAGGTCGTCGATTTCAAAAAGCTGCATGAAGTGCCAAAATCCTCTCAAATGGGATAAAAACCAAATTTGCAAAATTTTTGGGGTGGCCTGCATGATTTTCTCATCATTTTGTTTAAAATGATTTAGAGACAAAAATATTTCTACCAAAACCGAATTAATATAACTCGAACCGATGCAAATTTGTTTACCCACATACGCAATTATGGAGTTTATTGAATTTTTGCGATTGGGGAAAATGACGCACCCAATAAAAGCAAGGATAAAAATCTTGGCTTTTTGGCTCATAGGTTGACTTTCAAAACATTCATTTAAGAAAAACCATGGGCATGTATTACAATGAGTTTTAACAACTCTCTTCACGGTATCGCTCTTGGTTCGAAAAAATTGGGATAATTCGGGCAGAGAGATACGCCTAAAAGTGGTTTGATGAGCTCAGATCCCAAAGGTTTTCCAATAACAATATTATATTCTTCCAAAGTTTGGGTCATCTCAAACTTACCAAATATGAAAGTGGATATCTGCGGGCACCAGAAATGTGCTAATGCTTGCATCATACCAGAATGGATGTTGATTTTGAGCAGTGGAAGTAGGCGACCAATTCTTACTTTGACATACTGTTGGCCATTCTGGTCGAGTTGGTCCCACCATACCAGAAGTTCTTTCTTAGGAGTGGGGACAAATTAGACATCGGCTCTTCCTATTGTATATAGAATGTAATCAATGGGTGGCCTAACAGTAACAAATCAATTGAATAAGTAAGCTGCATAATAAAATAAGAAGGAATAGAATATATACCTTTCATTGAACCATGTCAATCACAGCGACATGCACATAATGAGTGAGGTTCGATTTCTATTTAGACTGGTTCAGCAAAATGAAATTAAAAGGGTGCCTGACTGTCGCAATCTTGCGTTGGTGTCAAGTCCTTTTAACCTCGGCCAAATCGAAAAGAATATCTTATAGTCATGCGAGTAATGGCTAAAGATATTTATTACGATTTTTTAAAAATAAATTTCGGGGAAAAGAAAGGCAACATCTACATCGCGGGCTTGCGTTCGAGGTCGTATCTTTCTTAACACCATCCTAAAATGCCATATCGCGGCCCAGGTCCGGCAACGTGGTTGTATATGCAACAGTGTAGTGTTAAATCATTAAAGCATGAACAACAATTTAAAATCAATCAATTTAAACCTGCAAAAACAAATAACATCTTAATGTTAGGATCATATCTGGAGTCCTTGCTGCCAAACAAAAAATTTTTTAAACAAGATAAAAAAATTTGGCTCAAGTCCACTTTTTTTTTAAAAAAATGCAAGTCCCCAGCAAAGTCGCCAGTCTGTCGCGATCGACCTCCCGATTTTTTTTATCGAACATGCAAAAAGTGAGGGCTCGCCTAGTGCGTGCTAAGTCTAAGTTCAGGACTTAACTCGGACTCTCTCAAGCCTATACCATATCGCAACTTAGGGTTTAGATTTTTTTTTAACATGCAAGTGGTTTATAGCAAGGAATCGCCACTAATCGATTTGGGGTGGGTCAATTAGAAATGCAAATAGGGTGACGGGAGGTTCACCCTATTCCTACGAATCAGAGATTAACTGAGTTCAGGGACTTGGTTATACTAGTCAGATAACTAATGCCCTTTCGATACCTTTTTACCCTGTTCATTTCTGAAAACATTTATTAGGTAGTTTGGATTGATTTTAGGACCTTTCTCCTAACATGTGAGGTGATCAAACGAATACATAATAAAAAATGATTAGCAATCTAGAACAGACATGCAGCCTAAGATTCTAACATTGACTAAGGTGACTAACATTTGAAACATAACAATTCATGCAATTAAAATCTAATTAAAACGTGCATGACAATAATAATAAAATAGTTTTTTAAAGAAAACAAGCAAATGATTACCACACGACCCTATATGCTTGTTAAATTGAAACATTGCAATTTGCGCAATTAAAACAACATGAGTAATAATACAACGATAAATTACAGTACTCAGATATACCACATAGTTCAAAAAATAAAATAATTTTAAAAAAAAATACGGAAAAAAGAAAAAAAATTTTAAATTTAAATTTTTTTAAAAAATATAATAATATTATTAATATTAAAACCGGGTCGGGTTGCGGATTCGGGTCGGTTGGATCCGACCCGGGGCATTGACCCTGGTCGGATCGGTTGATTCGGGTCGATCAGAACCAATCAGAGTCAACGGATCCAACCCAGAGCGTTGACCCAGGTCGGATTGGCTAATTCGGGTTGGGTTTGACTTGTGTACACAGACCTACAGGGGGTGACGCTAGCAGAGCCAAAATTGGCCTTCTGCCAGCCGACCCAAACCGGTGCCGCCCCCAAATCGGCATCCGGAGATCGTCCTCAAGCCTCCTCCGCCGTCCGCCTACCGTCCGACATCTCGGTCGCCGACCGGCAGCAAAAAAACAAACCAGCCTCTTTGAGGCATTTCGTCGAGCAGGTGGGAGGCGTGACCAAAATCAAGAGATTTCAACCTCCTCCAGCGATATGGTCGAGTCCAACAGCTATGGCTCACATTCAACGGTGAGTAGGGACTTAGACCGATGATGGTATGGGCCGGGATTCGCGCGAAATGACTGTTGTGAGTCCCGGCCAAATCGAAAAAAAAAAAAAAACAGGGAAAAACAGAGGGGATTCTCGGCCAAGAGAGAGCTCACCGGTCGACAACTTGTCGGGGCGGCTTTCCGGCTACTCTGTGGGCGACGGCGACATTGCTGGTTGTCTGTCTTGCTCCAGCAGACCCTCAGTTTGCTCCCTCTCTCTCTATTCTCTCTCCCCTCTGTTCTCTCTCTTAATTGGCCAACTCCCCTTCTCTCTCTCTCTCTCTCTCTCTCTCTCTCTCTCTCTCTCTCTCTCTCTCTCGTTTATATAGACGACGACGACGACGGGGCCCCTTGCTGCATTACACGGGTTGACGATGGCCTGCACCGGCTTACGCTGCCCCGCGACTTTCGCAGCCAATTAGGCCAGTGCAAGGACTGCCCCTAACATCCGGAAAATAGGGGGGAGAAAGGAGAGAGAGAGAGAGCTGGGAAATCAGGGAAGATGGGATTGGCCATTAAGGCCAGTCTCGTTGGCGTGCTCCTTCGACCCTCCTCTGACTTGATGGCGACGGCATGGAGCTGCTCCAGCGTTCGTCACGCCGGACGTCAAGGATAGGGGTGAACAGGGGAAGGGAAAGGGATAGGGCAGCGAAGGGGGAAGAAGGAAGAGAAGACAGCTAGGCTGGGCCGAGCCCAGCCACGCAGGGGGAGGGGGGAAAGAAAGAAAAGAAAGCGGGCTGGGCTCCCGGGGGGGGGGGGGGGGGGGGGGAGAAAAGGAAAAAGGAAAGGGCCAGGTTGGCCCAGCCCCAACCCGGCCCAATTCAATTTTTTTTTTTTGAAAATTTTAAACATTTTAATAGGTCATATTAAGGCAAATGTGCTTAATTTTTATATGCAATGCATTTAAATAGAAATATTTTTTGTTTTAAGAATTAAAAAAATTTAATTCCTAAATTTTATGCAATTAATTTTGGGCAAATTAAAAATAGGTGTCAACTCAAGTCTTCTCGCATGTGTTAGCCATTCTAACAGCTTGGTTGGTTGAAATGCGAGTAATTTCATGTAATTTTACAGCCCCTGATCATTGCGCGTGGAGCAATGATAAAGTATCTGATTAATTTGAAATCAACGTTTAATATGCAAGATCAATATGTGGTGTTCAACTACGCAACCTTTTTTTTTTTTGGGTAAGGAACTACGCAACCTTTTAGACCTTTCTTTTTTTAATTTTCAAATCTAGAATTGCAAGGTTTTATTACCCACAAAAGAAATAGAATTTAAAATGAGTTGTTCTACTTATGAAGAAAGGCTGCCTAATTAACAATCCATGACAATGTGAAAGCCTCCAGTAATTTCGTCATATATAAGAGCAAACAAAAGCCTCGAAAAGTTATTTGACACTTCACTCGAAAAACAATTTATATAAACATATCTAATACAAGAGAACTTAGTATTAATATTTCTCAAAGTTAATTATTGCAGAATTTAAGATAAAGTGATAAGCTACCTTTAAGTTTAATAAAGTGCTTGTCAAATATTATATGGACGTTGGGAGAAGAAGTAAGAAGTTTTTTGCACAAGGCATATAACTGAGATAGCAACTATTACCACTTCTGCGCCTTGGCATTGGCATAATTAAAGGAGATTTTGCAAGAATTGCAGGTTTGGATTATCTGCAGATTTGGAAGGAATCCGTGGCAATTGAATTGGCATCTAAATTTATTTATTTTTTAATTAATGATTGTTTTGTGAACTCAATTGTGCTTGGACCTGGTGGGACATGAAGAGCAACAATCAGATCATCATTGCATTCGCAGCATGAGCCGACTCTTGATGACCCACGCTCCCATATTCCAAGTCAAAAAGTCCGTTTTCACGCGGCAAAAATACTGTCCAACACACTTTGATCTATCGTACGACGTCCTAATTACGTCCTAATTAGATGCACTCAGGTGGCCTCCATTATTGAAGAGCAAAATGACTAATTATTCAACGAAGGAAATAGAATTTAACTCGAGTTGTTCTACTAATGAAGAAAGACTACCTAATTGACAGCCCATGACAATGTGAAAGCCTCAGGTAATTATTGTCAAATATAAGAGCAAATAACAGCCTAGAAAAGTTATTTGACATTTTACTCAGACAACAATGTGTGTGTATATAATTTAACTTTGAGAAATATTAACTCAAGTACTCTTGTATTATACATGTTAAGACGTGATCCAAACAACATAAAAAGGGCAATCATCCCCGCAGTGTGCTTGTCGATACCTCACGACATGTAAGCTTTTTAGTTGGAATACTAGTCGTCTCATCTTCCTAGTTGTCTTTTCTTTTCCAAACCTCAAAAATTTCTATTATTTCTCTTCAGTTGAAGTTTTTGTCGACTCCATCTTCATGCTGTCTTTAAGAGGGTGTTTTTATTTTTTAAATGAAAATCTCTCTCTACACAAACAAAGAGAGAGTTAGGTTTGGCAACTATGTAAATTTTTTCCTTTTAAACAGCAGGTTTCCATGAGCAGTTCAGTCAATGATAATTTTTCTCCATATAAATAGCTCTTTTCAAGTTGGATACTTTTCCAACCATAAAAAAAAAAAAAAGGAAGTTAGATACTTTCTTTATTATCCTTCCAGTTTTTTGACCAGTTATTTTTCATTTCATTTATCAGGGCAAACATGAGCAGCATATGAATGTTAATCTTATGTGTCTGATAGTTTATATATTAAGATTATCAAGATCAATTGAGGATTAGCTAGCATGTCTAGAATCCTCACGTGATTGATTAGTTTGTTCTTGGCTTTGGCTTGAAGTCTTAATAATTTTCTCATTCGTGTTATTTTGAATAAAATAGTTTGGCAAGGTTACTTTAAAATGTCCTATATACTTCATAATGTTGTATCTTTAAAATTTGTATCATCAAAATACACTGATCGGAATACTTTCTAGGACAGTTACAGTGCAGCTCAACTACAATTATACCATACATATTTCAGCTTTAATTCAAAATTAAAGTGACCCTAGCATATTGCTAAATATACTGTCACGTCCCGTATCTTACGAGCACGTAACATCCTACCGTGGTCATTAAGAATGCAACTCTCAGGATTTGTCGCCGACCCATTACCATCGAATAAGAGAATATATGCGGAAGCCAAACGAACACTCAATTCAACAAACATTTAAATGGGATAATGGAGAGAGACAATTTAAACAAACCAACAAACCATTTTATAAACTTAACGTCAAATACAGCGATAACATATACAAGCCTTCCTAAATGCCACAAACTCAGATCACGCATACTTTAAAATGGATAGGGTGGTCGATCTGCTCCACTACTCTATTTAAAAAAGGAGTTCCAAAAAGATAGGGATTTCTAACCTTATCAAATACCTCCACAGCATCCTGGCGATGCTCCTGACAAAGTTGGGTCAGATACCTCGCTATAAGAACCAGGCAGCAAAGGCTTTGGTTCAGGGTCTGACTCTTCGGACCATGTTTGGGGTTCCGTAACCATCGGCTCGGACTCAGGATTAACAACAACTCCATTAGGGGGATCAATCTCCATAAGATCCAACTCTCCTAAACCACCGTTAGGGGGAATATCAAATCTCTGAAGAGGACCAAAAGTCTGAGCTCCATCCCTCATAAACCATTGCATATATTTGTGAGTTGTCAAGTACTTCTCACCATTATCGACCCAAACTGTACTCTCATACTTCCGATACTCTCTATCCTCACCAACTTGGTACTTAGTCACCCAATGCTCCGTTCCCGTTGGTATCCCAAAACGTAGCGGAGGCTCAGTCATAATCAAGGTCGAGGAACTGAAATGCTTAATAATGGGGAATGAGATAAAATCTCAATAAGTAAACTGCCTAAGCCTCAACTAAGACAATACGTACCTCCGACACCCAAATCATGCAATTCTAACTAATATGGTAGGTTCCTATCAAACGAACAATGGTACTACATATTATGCAAAGACTCGAATTGCATCACAACCATGACATACTATCAATATGCATAACAGCAATAATAATAATCCAGACATACTCAATCATTCACACGAGTCTCGATTATAAGATGAAATCATTTCGGCCCGTCCCATACCGTGCCTCACGATTTTATCCCATATTCAAGCGCAAAGCATGCCATATGCACATAACACTCGAAGTTGTCCAGATTATTAACGACCCACCATAAGTCACACCGAACTCCCGTTGATCTTCCGGCATAGCTAGGCATCACCCCACTACTTTGGGCATGGCAACGTCCAGGATCGAATCCCTCCTCCCGGACAAGTCGGGTACCGAACAACATTCCATTTAGGAGCATCGATCTGGCCTCCACCGCGATCGGTAATGTCTGAGATCAAACCCCCCCGACAAGTTGAGTACTAGACAACATCTGAACTTTCGCCGGGCATCGTCTAGAACTCGTTTTAGACAGAACTCATCATGGTCATACACGTAAATAACCACACATTACCAGTTTTAATCTTCCTTAATTAGCCAATGCAAGTGTTTATGAAGTGCAATTTACTACAAATAAACAAGCCATGAATCGCACTCGTTTTCATATCAAACATCAATATATGATCACGATATGCCATGCTAAGCCAGCAATAGCCATAATTAATCACACAATCCACTTTTAAAATCCTACAATTATTCATCAAGTGCAAGATCAACCATGAAACATCAATTTCAACCATACGATCTTCGTTCTAGGCTATGAAATCATCATTCCAACCACACGATCAAGCCATAGTCAACTACTCAACCATGATTAAATAAATTAACCATACAATTAAACAATTTAACTATGCGATCGGCATTAAACAACTAATTGTTGACACCTAATTTTTAGTCGACGTGTCATTAAAAATAGAAAATACGAGATTAGGATTTCCGATCGCGACAGAACCCGTTTCTTGAACAAAAAGTGTTGTTTTTTTTATTCTGTTTGTTGGCCAAGCTTTTGTAGACAATTTTCTATTCATTTCATGCAAAAACCCGAAAAGTCAAATGGATGACTTTAAAGTCAACCTTATGACCAAAAGTCAACCCCGGATCAAATTAGGGCTTTTCACATAAAAAGATTCCTTTCAAATTCAATTTCACTTTAGAAGTGAAAATTTCAGAAAAATTCAAAGATGTGATCATAAAATCAAATTCCTAGTGAAAAGTCAACTAGGGTTTGACTTTTGGTCAAACCTTTGACCAAAAAAATCGAAAAATGCAAAAATTCAAAAATCATCTGATTTTACATTCAATTTACCTTTGGCATTTGAAATTTTGCAAAAATCGGTTTAGAATCAACTTTTTCCCAATTTGTGGAATTTGATTCAAATCGGCCAAAAATGAAATTACTTCATTTCTAGTCATTTTTTTTTGTTAGTTTTCTTTACGACATTTGATCTAGAGGTCATCTTATATTCAATTTTGGAACCAATTTTGTAATTCCAAGCCAAACACAAAAACCCCCAATTTTGGCCCTAATCAGTGATTTGGATCGATTCTTTATGTCTTGCGCAATTAAGACACGTATAAGCCTAATTTCTTATATCAAATCCAAATTCAAAATCAATTTTGGAAGATTCACATGAATTTGACTCAATTTGATCAATTTAGTGATCTAATGATTAAGAAGTCTAAGAGTAATTGGTCCAATTAGTACAATTCAACTTGACCCACTCTAGACTAATATTCAATTTGATGAATTGTGACTCAATTTGGTTAATTGGACTTCAATTAAATTTGTTAGTCTAGCTTGGTCATGCAATTACCCAAATTCAAGAGCAATTGAGACAAACAAATTAAATTAGATCAATTTGTGCATGAATTTCAAATCGGTTCAATCCAATTTAATTGAATTCGATATTAATAGGCTCAATTAATCATGATAGGAATCAAATTGCACAAAATTGGAACAAATGAATCAAGGATTGAACTAGTTCAATCAGGCCAAATTCGAGACTAACCGGCTTAACTCGATTTGATCCAAATTGAATCGGTCCGATCAGACTGGCCATTTTTCGGTTGAAAATCCGGTGATCGACGATCCATTCCGACCAGCCAAGGCCGGCCCCATTCCTTTGAGCCTAAAAATTACAAAAATGCCCTTAATAAAAAATTACAAAAATGCCAATAAGTGAAAATTACCAAAATGCCCCTCCTTAAGGATTAAGCAAATTAATTAGGGGGTAAGCAAATAGATCATGGCCATTCATTTAGAATTGATCATGTCCATCCATAGTGCCATGTCACCAATCCTTAGCCCATAAGGAATATCCTTAATCATTAAGGATACATTTTAGGCTATTTGATCAATCTAAGAGCTAGGATTCAAAGTTGAGGGGAGAATATAGTGTTTTTTCCCTCCAAAATTTTGGAAGTCTCTCATTTTTCAGATCTGGTTTCTCTCTCCTCACTCTCACTCACTCTCTCACTCTCTCTCTCTCTCTCTCTCTCTCTCTCTCTCTCTCTCGCTGGCTTTCCGCATCATTGCCGGCCATTCTCCGGCAAACCACCACCTCACCGGCATCCCTCACGGTGGCCCAAGGCTGATCGCAAGATCAGCCATCATCGCCGGTGGCCGGAACTTGCTGTTTCGGCCAGATCTTCTCCTCGGCAGCATCACCGGCATTGCCGCCGGTGATGTGATCAGCCGGTTCAAGCAGCTGAACCGGCTGATCGGCGACTTCTTCCGGTGATCCAGAACTTGCGGCAACACTCCTTGGCGTCTTCACGTCGTTGTGGTAGTCGGCGTCTCGTTGAATAGCCACCGAATCACGTCTCTTGACTTGATTCTTCATTACTAGTTTACTAGTGCGAGATCGAATCAATTCTTACTAAATTTTGTGCAATCTATTATCATAGGTCGATTGAGCTTTCCGAGACTTCTTCGTCCGGATCGCTCGATTTCGTGCCGGAGCATCGTTAAACAAGGTAAGTGCACTTGGACTTTGTTCTGTAAAATCGTGTACATAGAAATCAGCATGTTTGAGATGCTGATTTCAGCTCGTTAATGTCGAAATCTTGCGAAGTAATGAACTAGAGAATCGTAAAGCACGTCTTAAGCTTCAATTTGATATATCGTATGCCTCAATCAGACTTGATTTGCTATGTCAAACTATTTCGGAAGTTAGGATCAGAATCTGGAATGTGATGTTCAAGTCTGCTCTGATAATGTTCTGACCGATGTTATGCTGTTCCGTGATTTTTATAATTTTCTATGATTATTTTTTGGAAAAACTTTCTTCATAAAAGTTGTAGATCACATCTTAATCTGTTCATCATAAAATTTTCATAAAATTCCAAGTATGTTAGTATGCTACGATACGCAACGTCATCTAGGCATGAATTGGATGACAGACTGATTTCTAATTGACCTTTGTGTGTTCTTCGATTTACATAAATTCGTGTGTTCGAAATCTAAAAACGTTTTCTTCATGAAAGTTCACACTGAGATCATGATCTTTCTATTGATACTAATTTCATCAAAATCGGAGGTCATTTAAATTTTCAAAAGGAGTTTTCACTATCTGATCAGTATCTGTGTTCAGATCTGATTTTCATTCCTTTAGAGTTCAGAAGATGTTTCTCCGAAATTGATAAAGTTAGAGTCCTTTTTTACAAAAAATCAAAACGACAAAGTTGTTCATTGGGGTCTCATTATGTTGACTGGAAATTCTGAGGGCCTAATAGCAATTTTTGGAGGGTCAATTTGCTCAAAATTTCATAAAAAGCCTTCTCGGGTTGAAGTGTGATTTGCAATTGAGTCCTTCACAAAAACTGAATTTTATAAAAATTTGGAGGACTTTTTAGCAAAAACTCAAAACACGAAACTTGTTGCACACAGAGAATCCTAACTGCAAAAAAATTTTGACGTGGTTTTGATAAGATTTGTTATTTTTCCCACCATTATTTTGAAATCCATAACAGAATCGGGTCCAGTCTGTCACCGACAGTAAATTTGTCATTTTCGGGAAAATCGGTGAGGAATTAGAAAAATGGTCCTCTTGAATTTTGATCCTCATGTCATGAGCTTTCTAATGACATATGAACAGAAGCAATCCGAATTAGATAAAAACTGAATAAGTGGTCTTCTTATGAAGCCTACTTCTCATTGTTTGATTGGCTTCGAAATAAGGCATATGGACTTGAATGCATGCTTATTTCATAGTTATGCATGTGTTTGTTAGATGAATGTTAGGCCCGGTGCATGTTCGGCGGGTAGTCTATTGTGGTCATTTAGAACCCGATTTTAGGGGTTAATTGATATGAGTTGCTGTTTTGTGAATGCAAATGGTAGCTCATTATCATTAACCATTGATTAAATAATGTTAGATGATTAGGTGGGTGGTGTATCGAAATGCATGAAAAACAAAGGCCGATCCTGAGGCCTGTGTTTGATTAGTGAATTATTTGCACCATTGTTTTTCTTTGGTTGTTCCTTTGTGCATTGTTTATTATGAATGAATATTATGAATGTAAACACCGACACCCGAGATGAGGTCCATGGGAGGATAATCCGAAATGGTAAAAAAACAAGACGATTGACCGATGTCCAATCCGGTTTCCATTTATATTCATTTGATGATGGCGATAAACCGATGTCCAATCCGGTTTTAATTTGTACTCAATTCATTCATCCCCGATCATGTCTCGGGTTTTCAATTTGTGTTGTAATAAACACCCGACGAGTTGCGGGTTTTTACTTTCTCGCACTTAGAATTGGCTCATCTTTTGAGTTTTTATTTTACGAAATGTCTTTCAATTCAATTGATTGTTTCTTTCATTTTCTAGACTAAGATAGGATTAGTTTAAAATCTTAAGTGAAAATACAAAAACAAGATGCATGATCACCTAGTGGATTAAGACTTTAAACATAAAAATGGTAAAGAACAAATGCATGACAACTTAGATAACAACCATGCTAAGTTTAGCGGTACCGAAAGAGCGTTAATAGAAATATTAATGTAAGCTAGTCCCCGAATCTTTGATCTCTGGTTTTCGTAGAAACCGAAACGAAATTCCCGCGTTTCGATTGGGTATTCTAGCCGACCCCCGACCTAGGCTAGTGGCGACTCCTAAAAAAGACAAAATCAATCCGCTATCACGCGAGATATGGATTTAGGGAAAATCCACGTCCATGATCAATGAATCATATGGATAGCCAAAAGATTTATATTTCAATAAAATCATTTTTTGTGATATTCCACATAAACCATTTCATGAACACTTATCTCTAAACCCGCCTTACCGTGTTCAACCCTCGTGAGGTAGGTCGCGACACTAATCCACCACACGATCGTCATTAAACATTTAATCGACACATAATCAACTAATTAGCCATGTGATGGTCAATCAAAGCCACACGATCAACTTCAAATCTCTAATAAATCATATGATCAAATTTTATCACATCCTAATTTAATTTAACCCGTACGATCAAAATTAGCACATAATCATGTTAATTAAGCCCTAAAATTAACATTAACCAATCTAGAATTAATGGGGGCCATATGATCAATGTCGAAATCATCCAATTCAGCCACTACCACATGATTATTGCAGCCACAAGACTAACCCACGAATTAAATTAAAACAACCAATAAACAATCATAATCAGCCAAATTAAGCATAATTAGCAACATTAAACATATGCTCAAGCTCAAGTCACATAATTGTTGACACCTAATTTTTAGCTGACGCGTCATTAAAAATAGAAAATTCGAGATTATGGTTTCCGATCGCGACGGATCCCATTTCTTGAGCAAAAAATGTCGTTTTTTAATTCTGTCTGTTGGCCAAGCTTCTGTAGATGATTTCCTATTCATTTTATGCAAAAACCCGAAAAGTCAAACGGTTGATGTAACACCCCAACCTCGGGGTCATTCACGTGACGTCCCGTTCATTATTATCACAAGCGGAAGCATTTCTCGGGACAATCACAATTAATTCACACAGCGGAAATAAGACAAACAGTATCATGAGCAAACCTTATGTTTACATGACACGCAAACATATTTTATAAGCCAACTTAACCGACTTTAGCCATTTATTCACAAAAACCATTATGGCTTGGGTGCCCTAAGCCCACTACTGCTTCTTGCTCCTCGCTTTCCCCGAACTCTAACATGGCTCAAACTCCCCATGTCGCCGCCGTCCATTCGACCATCCTATGGACCTGAGAGGGAAAAACGGGGGATGAGTCGGGGAGACTCAGCAAGTGAAAACACTAATATCAAGCGATGATATATCGTTCGCCGTTAACATAAGTCGGCTCTTACCGCACCCGCATCAATGACAGATCAATAGCAAAGTTCAACCAGAGAACATCAAGCATGGCTATAACATGTACACCTTACCATTCAAGTCTCGATTCTATCTCAAAACAACATCAAGCATGAAACATGATCAAACCAAGGAAATGAACCAACTACGACCAACCAAACGACCGAGAAACGGTCCAAGCAAACCACGTCACAACGCATCTCAACATCCTTTCCCGGCATTAGGGAATTCACTTACCCAACCAACCAAACTCGAATTAAAAGCGAGTCTTGGCAATTCTCGAACGATTCTCAAGCTTGAACACGACCACTCGAGCCTCGGACACGGCTTCCTCTATTTATAGAACTCCAAACTTGCTCACCAAGTTGCCAATCCAAGCTTGCCCAAGAAGCTAGATGGCCATTATGAAGGGTTTCAAAGTCAAGTGTCATCATAGCATGCATTTAATGACATTAAATGCTCTTAATGAACTAAAATGATGAAGGGCCAAGGCTTATCTCAATCTCATTGGTCCTCTCTCTCTCTCTCTTTCTCTCTCTCTCTCTCTCTCTTTCTTCCTCACGGCTTCTCTCTCTCTCTTTTCCTCTTGGCCGAATGGCCTTGCTCTATTTATAGAACCACAAAACTTGGGGCCAAAGTTTAGAATGAGGTCATGGCATATGTCATGTGCAGGATGAGGTCATTGCTTACCTCATATGACCATTAATTGCAAGACATCATGAGGAACCCCAAAGTCCAAGCAATTAATACAAGCCATGATGAAGGACCAATAAATGTGGCTTCTACAAGAAGATTCAGCCCTTGACTTGGCTAAATTCGTTTTCCCCTGGTCCGACCTCAAATCAAAGCATAAAATATCTCATTTGAAAGCTCAGAATGTGTACTTTAAATCATCAGAGGACACCAAGTCGAAATTCCAATGTTCTCATATAGAAAATGCTAAATCTTTGAAATCTGTCAAAACTGGACAGTTTTGCACTGTTCACGAAATTGGTCTTGAAATCATAGTAAATGAACTCCAAAAATTCTCAATTTTGAATATGTCATAAACAAGACCTTAACAAAAATTTTTCGTGAAGAACTCAAATTCATAATCTTTCTGTAAACACCATTTTTAGTAGCTCAAAAGCAGACTAAAACAGTTCGCTGAAACAGGATTCTGGTTTCTCAAATTAAGCTTCGTCCAGAATCCAAATCATCTCGGAAAATTCCCAAATTTACACACGTTATAGAAAAGAACGTTCTCAACAACTTTTCTGAAGGAAAATTTTCTCAAATCAGCCCAGAAAAGCTTGTATAAAATCAAGAATGTGAGAACATCACCGAAATACCTATTCTGGGCAGTTTTACACGGTCCAAAAATCAGTCCATCATACCACTCAATTCAGCTTAAAAAATTCTGCAATTAAAGTATGTAAAACTTCAAGATTTTTGGAACAACTTTCAAGAAGAAATCTTTTGGAAATTCGGATCACAAAAGTCTCCCCAAAAATAACAAAACAAAGGGGTACAAATGATCCGAAATCAGGTTTTCCAAAAACAAGAGTAAAACATTTTGCTCTGATTGGAAAACCACCAAACTTAAACCATAGCCATTTCCCAGGGACTGAAATTGAGGATGTGACAGTTGACTTTTTGGACAACCCTTTGACCAAAAGTAAACCTCGGGTCAAATTGGGGTTTTTTGCATAAAAAGATTCATTTCAAGTTTAATTTCACTTTAGAAGTGGAAATTTCAAAAAAATTCAAAGATTTGATCATAAAATCAAACTCCTAGTGAAAAGTCAACTAGGGTTTGACTTTTGGTCAAACCTTTGACCAAAAAATCGGAAAATGCAAAAATTCAAAAATCATCTGATTTCACATTCAATTTACCTTTGGCATTTGAAATTTTGCAAAAATCGGTTTAGAATAAATTTTTTCCCAATTTGCGGAATTTTATTCAAAATCAGCCAAAAATGAAATTACTTCATTTCTAGTCATTTTTTAGGACAGTTTTCTTCATGACATTTGATCTAGAAGTCATCTTATATTCAATTTTGGAACCAATTTTGTAATTCCAAGCCAAACACAAAAACCCCCAATTTTGGCCCTAATCAGCGATTTGAATCGATTCTTCATGATTTGCACAATTGACACACGATCGAGCCCAATTTCTTATATGAAATCCAAATTCAAAATCAATTTTGGAAGATTCACATGAATTTGAGTCAATTTGATCAATTTAGTGATCCAATGATCAAGTAGTCTAAGAGTAATTGGTTCAATTAGTACAATTCAACTTGACCCACTTTAGACTAATATTCAATTTGATGAATTGTGACTCAATTTGGCTAATTGGACTTCAATTAAATTTGTTAGTCTTGCTTGGCCATGCAATTACCCAAATTCAAGAGCAATTGAGACAAACAAGCTAAATTGGATCAATTTGTGCATAAATTTCAAATCGGTTCAATCCAATTTGATTTGATATTAATGGGCTCAATTAATCATCAAATCACACAAAATTGGAACAAATGAATCAAAGATTGAACTAGTTCAATCAGGCCAAATTCGGGATTAACCGGCTTAACTCGGTTTGATTCAAATTGAATCGGTCCGATCGAACTGGCCATTTTTCGGTTAAAAATTCAGAGACCGACGATCCATTCCGATTAGCCAAGGCCAGCCCCATCCCTTTGAGCTCAAAAATTACAAAAATGCCCTTGATCAAAAATTACAAAAATGCCCCTAAGTGAAAATTACCAAAATGCCCTTCCTTAAGGATTAAGCAAATTAATTAGGGGATAAGCAAATCAATCATGGCCATTTATCTAGAATTGATCATGTCCATCCATAGTGCCATGTCACCAATCCTCAGCCCATAAGAAATATTCTTAATCATTAAGGATGCATTCTAAACCATTAGATCAATCTAAGGGCTAGGATTCAATGTTGGAGGGAGTATATAGTGTTTTTTTCCCTCCAAAATTAAAGAGCTCTCTCATTTTTCAGATCTGGTTTCTCTCTCTTCTCTCTCTCTCTCTCTCATACTCTCTCACGTATCTCTCTCTCTCACTCTCTCTCTCGGCCACCGGCCATATCTTCATTGCCGGCCATTTTCCGGTGGATCACCGGCGATCCCGAACCTCCAGCAGCATCCTCGGCGTCCTCACGTCGCTGTGGTGTCCGGCGACTCGTTAAACGGCCATCGGATCGCATATTTTGATTTGATTCTTCGTTACTAGCTCGATAGTGCAAAAACGAACCGATTCTCACTTAGTTTGTGCAATCTATTATCATAGGTTGGCCGAGCTTTCTGAGACTTCTCCGTGCTGTCTTTGATCTGAACACGGAGGCCGGATCGCTCGATTTTGCGCCGGAGCATTGTTGAACAAGGTAAGTGCACTTGAACATGATTCTGCAAATTCGTGTATACTAAACCTGCATGCTTGTGATGCCGATTTCAGCTCGTTATTGTCGAAATCTTGCGAAGTGATGAAGTAGAGAATCGTAGAGCACGTCTTAAGCTTCGATTTGATATATCATATGCCTTGATCGGACTTGATTTGCTATGTCAAAACCATTTCAAAAGTTAGGATCAGAATCTGGAATGTAATGTGCAGATCTGTTCTGATGATATGCTGATTGATGTTGTGCTGTTCTATGATTTTTCTGATTTTCTATGATCATTTTTTGAAAAAACTTTCTTCATGAAAGTTGTAGATCACATCCTAATCTGTTCATCATAAAATGTTCATAAAATTACAAGCATGTTAGCATGGTACGATCTGAAACGTCATCTAGGTGTAGATCGGGTGACAGACTGTTTCTGATTGACCTTCGTGTGTTCTTCGATTTTCATAAATTCGTGTGTTCAAAATCTGAAAAAGTTTTCTTCATAAAAGTTCACACTGAGATCGAGATCTTTCCATTGATACTAATTTCATCAAAATCGAAGGTCATTTGGATTTTCAAAAGGAATTTTCACAATCCGATCAGTATCTGTGTCCAGATCTGATTCTCATTCCTTTAGAGTTCAGAAGATGTTCTTCCGAATTTGATAAAGTTAGAGTCCTTTTTTGCAAAAAATCAAAACTACAAAGTTGTTCATTGGGGTCTCATTATGTTGTCTGGAGAATTTGAGGGCCAAATAGCAATTTTTGAAGGGTCAATTTGCTCAAAACTTTATAAAAGGTCTTCTCATGCTAAAATGTGATTTGCAATTGAGTCCTTCGCAAAAACCGAATTTTATAAAAATTTGGAGGGCTTTTTAGGAAAAACTCAAAACATGAGACTTATTACACACGGAGAATCCTAAGTGTACAAAAATTCTCACGTGGTTTTGATAAGGTTTGATATTTTTCCCGCCATTATTTTGAAATCATAACAGAATCGGATCCAGTCTGTCACCGAGGGTAAATTTGTCATTTTCGGGAAAATCGGCTAGGAATTAGAAAAAATGGTCTTCTTGACTTTTGATCCTCATGTCGTGAGCTTTCTAATGACACCTGAAGCACTTCATTTGGACTTCATTAGAGTAGTTAATCACATCTGAACAGAAGCAATCCGAATTTGATAAAAACTGAATAAGTGGTCTTCTTATGAAGCCCACTTCTCATTGTTTGATTGTCTTCGAAATAAGGCCCATGGGCTTGAATGCATGCTTATTTCATTGCTATGCATGTATTTGTTAGATGAATGTTAGGCCCGGTGCATGTTCGGCGGGTAGTCCGTTGTGATCATTTAGAACCCGATTTTGGGGGTTAATTGATATGAGTTGCCGTTTTGTGAATGCAAATGGTAACCCATTATCATTAACCATTGATCAAATAATGTTAGATAATTAGGTGGGTGGTGAATCGAAATGCATGAAAAACAAAGGCCGATCCCGAGGCCCGTGTTTGATTAGTGAATTGTTTGCACCTTTGTTTTTCTTTGGTTGTTTCTTTGTGCATCATGAATGAATGTAATGAATGTAAACATCGATACCCGAGAGGCGGTCCATAGGAAGATAATCCGAAATGGTAAAAAAACCAAGGCGATTGACCGATGTCCAATCCGGTCTCCATTTGTATTCATTTGATTAAGGCGCTAAACCGATATCCGATCCGGTTTCAATTTGTACTCAATTCATTCATCCCCAATCATGTCTCCGGTTTTCAATTTGTGTTGTAATAAACACCCGACGAGTTGCGGGTTTTTACTTTCTCGCACTTAGAATTGGCTCGTCTTTTCAATATTTTGAGTTTTTATTTTACGAAATGCCTTTTAATACAATTGATTGTTTCTTTCTTTTTCTAGACTAAGATAGGTTTAGTTTAGAATCTTAAATGAAAATACAAAAACAAGATGCATGATCACCTAGTGGACTAAGACTTTGAACATGAAAATGGTAAAGAACAAATGTATGACAACTTAAATAACAACCATGTTAAGTTTAGCGGTACCAAAAGGGCGTTAATAGAAATATTAACGTAAGCTAGTCCCCAAACTTTTGTTCTCTGGTTTTCGTAGAAATCGAAACTAAATTCCTGCGTTTCGGTTGGGTATTCTAGCCGACCCCCGACCTAGGCTAGTGGCGACTCCTAAAAAAGACAAAATCGATCCGCTATCACGCGAGATATGGATTTAGGAAAGATCCACATTCATGATCAATGGATCATATGGATAATCAAAAGATTTATAAAATCATTTTCTACGATATGCCATATGAACCATTTCATGAACACATATCTCTAAACCCGCCTTACCGAGTTCGGCCCTCGTGAGGTAGGTCGCGACAGGCTTGGCAACTCCGCTGGGGACTAGGTTACAAACCTAAGTGGATTAAAAGCCGTAATAAATTTATTGGTTGTTATCTTACTTGTCTACATTTTGTAGCATCAACCGCATGTCAAAGTCACGTGGAAAATGAGGTTAGTCCACTAACCATGTGTTAAATGGTGTTGTAGGTAGGAGACATAAGGGGTGGAGTGAGTGCAAACCCTTTGTTTTGTTGGTGGCGTTCAGATGAATGTCGAATGTGTGAGATTATGTTGAAGTGTTGTTTGCTTTAAATTCAAATGCATGTTTACTTGCTTTAACACGACACAATGCACCCACATCCCGCGGTCTAAAACCCCGGATCGCTTTTAGGATACCTTTAGGAGGTATTAAGAGTGGAATCCGCATGTGAATGCATGTGGTAATCCATTCTTCAATACCGCTCACCTTGATTAGTAAGAAGTGCACCGACCGACGTTAGTAGCGGTGGGTAAACTCTTCTTATCTAATTAAGGTGGGGACCATAAACCTTTAGAATCCTACCTTTAGAATCCTACCCTTAGATGTCAATCCTCACAAGTTCTCATGCGTTGTGTCAATGTGTTTGCCATTTCTTCTTCGTGGTAAGGTTGATTGTATCATTCTACAATTTCAATTATGCCATTTCAATTCCACGTTATATTTCTTTTCTATAATATATGGTGATTAATCTCGATGCCCCAAATTAGGGTAAGTTAAAATGGATATGTCGGAGATTCGAATCATCCCCATACCAAGAGCTCTTGTGACCATGTAGGAAAGTCTCGAGTCAAGGCATAAGGACTACGTAGAAAAGAGAATTGGATATTCTCCCGCACTCTTATACATCAAACCTCATGTTGCTATGATCAAAGCATTGTCCCATTTTTGGAACTCAAAGACATCTACTTTTGTGTTTGGTCGAAATGAGTTGACCCCTACAATTGAGGAGTACGATATTGCCATTGGAAGAGTCGGTTCTTTTGGTCTAGTTAGTCCTCCGATAGATATAGATCCAATAACTCTCTTGAGTCAATTCTTAGGAGTTGACATTCTCCAAATCAAAAACGTTCTTAGAGGAAATTCCAATGCACATTCCTTCACATTCTTAGAACAACATTTTTCTAGCTTGCCAAAGGAAGCGGGTAATCAAATTCCTCGAGTCTTTCTCTTAGCAATATTTGGTTTTGTGGTTTTTCCATTCACCAAAAAGACCATTGATCCTTCGGTAATTCATATTGTCAATCAAGTGTGTATGTTCAAAAGATTCTCCAATATGATCCTAGGTGAAACCTTCATATCACTCAATAGGTTCAAACAAAACAGAAATAGTGTCTTTAGAGCCCCAATAGGTTTACTCCAAATTTGGTTAGTCTCTCATCTCAAAGACTTCGGTTTGAGCTTGAAAATCATAGATGTGTCCAAAAATTGTCATCCTATCTCGCTTTTCCGAGAAAAAGAAGAAATCTTTCTTTATTGGTCATTCTCAACTTGGTTTAATTTTTTCAAGAACCTTGTTCCAAATCAAATCCAATGGCATGTTCGTTGGCTTGGAAATCCCGAGGTACGCCTTAATAACGGATCTGACAATCCAATCCCACTTTTGGGTCTCACGGGGTCCACGTCATATTATCCTTTTAGGGTGATCCATCAATATCGCGTGCTTCAAAAGATTCCGCCATTCCTCAAGCTAGGGTTATATCATTTTGACTATCGCAAAGATGACATCCAAAAGGACCAAATGGCGGATTTGAAAGAAATGATTAAATCCATCATTGATATGTGGTACAAATGTCACCCGAAGCCGATTCACATTACTGACGAGTTCGAGTTGGAAGGAGAAATGAAGATACATCATGCATTGCCGGAGTACATACACCGTCGTCTCGAGCCCGAGCTTATAGTGGATCTCCCTAATGTCCCCGAGAAGTCCCCAAGAAGTCAACTCAACAACAAGCTATAGTTGTAAGAGCTCTTAGGGAAAGGGATGAGGCTTTAGCTAAGGTTGAACGTTTGACCCAAGAAAACAAACGAATTCGCCTCACATCTAAAGAGGATCCATTACAATTTTGCTATATTCCATGAGGAAATCTCCTTTCATGTAATTTTCGTTTTATAGATTTGATGTATAGGGTCTCCTTTTTACTCATTTTAGCAATGATGTAATAGGATTCTCTTCTTGTTGATCTATAGGGATTGTATTTCACGAATTTTGTTGTTAATAGTGAAATTTCCCTTTATGTGTACTTTCTTTTCCGAAATTCCAATGGAATATAGATGGGGCATCTTGATTAATCATTGTGTGTTACCCCTTTAATTGTATAATTTCTTGTGAAGAAATTGTGATAAGAGATTATTCACATGATATTGGGATCATGAGAATATTTCTTATCTCTACTTCATCCAAAGAAAATATAAAATTGAAGGGTTTTATATTTTCGTCTCAATTCATTTTCCGTATACTAACTTGATTTTTATTTTTTTTTAACAAGAAGGTACTAAAGTACGGCTGAGATGCGTTTTATTATACGCACCCGTCGCCAAGCAAGGATGGAAAATGAGGACACTCATACCCGCGTTATGACCATTGAGAATCAAATGGCACATATGATGGCGCTCTTAACTGATCTTGCAAACCAAGTAAAGAATCTCATGCCTGCGGTTCCCACTGCTGCAGCTTCTACTCCTAATGCGACTACTAATGCACCGGTGATTGATCCTGTTGAAAAAGGACTGGCTGAAGAGGTCCCCGTTAATGCTATTCCTACTGTCATTGATTTGGAAGCTCCACCTAAGGAGTTGCCTATTGTTTATATGGATGAAGAGAGTGTGAGACGTATTACAAAATTGGAAGAACGTTTGTGCATATTGCAAGGCTACCAACTCCAAGGCTTTGATAAGCTGTCGCCTTTTACAAAGGTGAAAGTCCCTGATTTTTACAAGGAGCCAGAATTCTCAAGGAAGTATGATGGAACTGGGTGCCCTAAGACCCACTTGAAATATTACTTGAATAAGATAGCTCGTTACTTCGATAACACTCCGTTGTTGATCAACAATTTTCAAGATAGTTTGGCCGATTCCGCTTTAACACGGTTCATCGAGTTGAATCTGGAGAAAATTTGCACCTGGGAAGATCTCGCAGACGAATTCCTCCAACAATACAAGTTTAATACTGAAATTGCTCCAACCCGTGAAGAGCTGATTCGAGTTGATAAAAAGAGAAACGAAACTTTTAGAGCATATGCCTAAAGGTGGAGAACTACGGCGTCCCAAGTTAAACCTCCGTTGTTCGAGAAAGAGATTATGCAACTGTTTCTTCGAGCTTTACCTTGAGAATACTTTGATAAGATGTTTAATAACACTTGCATCAATTTCCCTGCAATGGTTGAACTGGGAGAACGTATCGAAGGAATCATGCGAGAGGGTCGATTATCCGAGATGATGACCCGCAGATTTACCTCAAAGAAGGATAAGGAGCCAATGGTGGAGGTTGCCTATATTCAAAATCCTAATACTCAAAAGCCATTAAACACACCGGTTCAAAGGTCCGTTGTGGAAACAGGGGTCTCTTCCCAAAATTTTGACCCAAAAGGAAAAGCTCCACAAAGACAATTCACTCCGTTACCAAGACCTATGTCTCAGTTGCTGCCAATGTTGATTGAACAAAGACTCGTAGCAAAAGAAATCCCGAGAGATAACCCACCAAAATTTGCTAGGTTTGATTTCGCAAAATCTTGCGTATATCACATGGGCGAGAAAGGCCATGATGTGGACAATTGTTATACTCTCAAGATCAAGATTCAAAACCTATTGGATAAGAAGATCTTGTCGTTTAAAGATGCTACACCAAATGTTCAACAAAATCCACTCCCCAATCATACCGAAGCCGTTAATGTGATATTTGGAGACGAGAATGAGAAACCTTTCTTGTTCGACATGGTGAAGTTGGAAGAGCTATTGACTATAGCTAGAGATCAACTGAAAGAAAGAAATGTATCCCGAGAGGAGAAAATGTATTGCTTAGCCAAGATGGCTGCTTTAGGCATAATTCAGCCTCTTCAAGGAAGGAAACCCGAAGGGTCCATCGAGACTGCTGTAATTGATTTGTCGTCCGAAAAATTCTCTTGCAAGTTCGCAGAGGAAGTCTCATGCTCTAAGTCAAAAGATGATGGATACGAGCCAGATGTTGATGAACCATGGAGTGACATATTTTCCGATGATGATTTGGAATGTGAGAGCAAGAAAGCTTGTCGAGGTCGTGAATTTATGAAGAAAGTTCACGAGAAAGACACTGTTCCAACTGAATGGAACGATGAAGGTAATAGAGAGATTCTTTCCGATGCTGATTCAGAATTTGAACAACATACTTCCCACTGGGATCGAGAGTTCGTTAGGAAAGCAATTGAAAAAGGTGAAATTGTTGATACTCTCGGGCAGCCGAGTGGTAAATACGACTTCATGGTAAAATACTCTCCTCCTCCAAGCGCTTTTATCGACCCTAAGACTATCGTCCCAAGTGGATGGGGGTCCGAATTTGAAGATGATGGCATGGTAGCCGTGATTGATCCTGTTGTGATTGAATTGAATGTTACTGGTGAAATCCAAGCACATGTTGTGGAACCTGTGATTATAGACTTAATGGCTGATGGCTTCAAAGATATAAAGATCTCTAATGAGGACTTTGAGCCTGTTGTGATCGAGCTGCCACCGAAGAAAGACGAGAATTTGAAAGTAAGAATACCCCCTGGTTACGACTCCAAGGCAGTTCCTTGGAATTATGAGCCTAATGAAGTAGATGCTGTTACTCGGTCATGCCGATGTTTTCCATCTCGTGAAGGTGTTGAGAAAAAGGCTGTAACTGAAGAGGAGGCGGAGCAACTCCTCAAAACTCTCAAAACTAGTGAAGCAAAAGTAATCGAGCAGTTAAGAAAAATGCCGGCTTAAATCTCGTTATTTGAACTATTCAAGTCTTCTGAGAAACATAGGAATGCTCTCTTAAAAATTCTTAGTGAAGTACATGTACCCGAGACAATCGGAGAGGTACAATTAGAAGAGTTTGTAGGTGCTATTCTTCTTAAGGATCAAATTTTTTTTTCCGAAAAAGATTTTCCGCCGGAAGGGCGAGCGCACTCTAAAGCATTATACATCTCTGTTCAACACTTTGATACAAGGATATCGAGAGTACTCATTGATAACGGTTCAGCTCTCAATATCTGTCCGTTATCAACCTTGCGCCGTCTAGGTGTAAGTATGGATAATGTTCATTCTTCCAAAACTCCCGTCAGAGCCTTTGATGGCATGAAGAGGGAAGCTCTAGGAGAAATTGACTTGCAGCTGATGATTGGTCCAGTCATGTTCACTAAAAAATTTCAAGTGCTCGATATCCCAAGTAACTTTAGCTTGTTGCTGGGACGACTTTGGATTCACGCTGCGGGTGTTATACCCTCAAGTCTACATCAGATGATCCGCTTTGTCGTGTGTGGCAAGATTATAACCGTCCATTGCGAGAAGGATACCGAAACCTTCAACAATACTGCAATTCCCTACGTGGAGCCAGAAGTAAAAGGAGAATCAAACTACCATTCATTTGAGTTGGTGTCAATATCTCATGTGCCCGCAGGCACTGTTATGAGAAAGCCTTACTATTCAAAGGCGGCCCTTATGTCTAGCAAAGTGTTGATCGAACATGGATTTACTATTGGCAAAGGATTGGGAAAGCTGTCCCAAGGCATTCTCACACCAATTGAGGTGATTAAGAGTAAGAAATGAGAAGGCTTAGGTTACCAAGGCGATCAACAGGATCAAGGTAATCAGAAAAGGCCAAGAGTCAAAGAAAAGAGTTATCGACGTTTGCTCCCTCCTCCGTTGAAAGATTTCTTCCCTGGACCGCCAAAGTTTCTCCAAGATGAAGAAATAGATATCTATGATATCATTGACCTATTTGAAAAGAGTTCTATGGGCACCATTTCCGAAAGCTTTAAGGATGATCTATCTATCGATCCCGCTATGTAAGGGATGTTTCCGAGTTCTACTTTGTTTTCAGTTGTAATCCATCTAATTTTCCCCTGCGAGGGACTTCCATTTGTTCATTTCATTTGTTTCGTTCATTTCATATGTTGTAATAATTCGGATCACGAACTTTGGATCCAAAACACTATATGACATTTACTGCATATCAATAAAAGCATTCTCATGTTTTGTTAATAGACGTGCGAAAGTATACCAAACCAGCCCTATGATGATGCTTTGAGGCCTGGGCTTTTGCACGATCTATAGTTTTCAAAATAATCCTTTGGAACAAGGATGTCCAATGATATGAGGACGAGTTCCCCATGAAATTTTCGAAAATCTGGAATTCGAAAAGTTTTTTTCATCACATCTTCATACATTGCATTTCTTATCTTCATATACTAACCATTTGTTGTTGCATCTCAGGCATGACACTTTACATAATCATGATAGTCATATGCATGGCTTGGATTCATGTCCAAAAAACTCATATGAATATGATTATTCTAATCCTGAAAATGAAGATTCCAAGGCTATTAAAAGGGAATGGATCCAACATGAAGAATCCAAACCTCCCACAGAAGAACAAACTATCATTATAAATTTGGGTGATTCTGAGAATCCCAAAGAAACAAAAATTGGGGCAAGTTTCTCTCAGACAGATGCTGATCGACTGATTGAACTATTGAAGGAGTATCGAGATGTCTTTGCTTGGTCTTATGTTGACATGCCGGGTCTGGACCCTAACATTGTAGAACACACGTTGCCTCTTGATCCTGCCATTTCGCCTAAGAAACAAAAGCTTAGGAGGACGAAGCCAGAATTATCCAAGAAGATTGAGGAAGAAGTCATGAAACTGTTAAAAGTTGATTTCATTGAAGTTACTCATTATGCTGACTGGATTTCTAATGTTGTCCCAGTCATGAAGAAGGATGGGCGAGTTCGGGTATGTGTCGATTACCGCGACTTGAACAAAGCAAGTCCCAAAGATGATTTTCCATTACCACATATTGACGTCTTGGTTGATAGCACAGCAGGATTCGAATTATTTTCCTTCATGGATGGTTTCTCTGGCTATAACCAAATTCGAATGAAGGAAGAAGATAAGACTAAAACATCTTTTATCACCCCATGGGGAACATTCTGTTACAAGGTTATGCCCTTTGGCTTGAAGAACGCGGGGGCAACTTACCAAAGAGCCATGGTGACACTATTCCACGACATGATGCATAAAGAGATTGAAGTTTACATCGATGACATGATCGCTAAATCACGACAAAGTGAAGATCACATTGAAGTCTTGAGGAAACTGTTTGATCGACTTAGAAAGTTCAAGCTAAGGCTTAACCCCGCTAAATGCGTGTTTGGGGCAAAGTCTGGAAAGCTCCTTGGATTTATGGTTAGTAACAAGGGCATAGAGATTGATCCCTCGAAAGTGAAGGCCATTTGCGGTTTGAAACCCCCTTCTACCGTCAAGGAGGTTCGAAGCTTGCTGGGAAGACTAAATTATGTTGCAAGATTTATTTCCCAGTTATCTGAAACAGCTAAGCCATTCTTCAAACTATTGAAAAAGAATGCCAAAGTTGAATGGAACGAAGATTGTCAAAAATCTTTTGAACAATTGAAGCAATATCTTTCACAACCACCAGTTTTAGTACCACCTACTTCAGGTATACCTTTGATTTTGTATCTCACCATTCATGATGAATCTTTGGGAGCTATGTTAGCACAGAAGAGACCGGAGGATGGAATAGAGCACGCTATTTACTACCTCAGCAAGAAGTTTGCCTCTGGTGAAGCTCGATACCCTGAAGTTGAGAAAACATGTGGAGCCTTAGTTTGGGTGTTACACAGATTACGACAATACACTCTTTACCATCGTATCCTGCTTGTAAATGAAAATGATCCTATCAAGTATCTTTTGGAAAAGCCTGCGCTAGTTGGAAGGCTTGCCAAATGGCAAATATTGCTCTTTGAATTTGATATCCAGAGCATGTCTCAGAAGTTCGTCAAAGGGCGAGCCATAGCTGACATGTTAGCTGAAAGTCCCTTAAAGTCAAACGACTGGGATGAAATTGATGAAAGAATCCATTTGATGTCACAAGACAAGTGGACCATGTATTTTGATGGAGCTGTTAACCTCTCCGATTCTGGCACTGGAGCAGTCCTGATATTCCCAATGGGTCAACATTATCCAGTAGCTGCAAAGTTGGTATTTCCTTGTACCAATAACATTTCAGAATATGAAGCTTGCATTCTTGATCTCCAATTAGCCATCGATATGAAGGTTAAGAGATTACGAGTTTATGGTGATTCCACACTTATCATTCTCCAAACAGGACGTGAATGACAAACTCGTGATTCAAAACTGATTCCTTACCATGAGTATCTTAAAGACCTGGTGGAAGAATTTGAAGATATCTCATTTGATTATTTGCCAAGATCTCATAATCAATTTGCTGATGCCTTGACAACATTATCCTCAATGTTACAAGTAACCGATGGTTTGAATATTGATCCTTTGCAAATCGATGTTTTGAAAGAGCCTGCGTATTGCATGGTTATAGAAGAAGAACTCGATGGCCAGCCATGGTACTATGACATTATAAACTACCTTCGAGAAGGAAAATTTCCCCAAGGAAGTCGAGCTACGGATCGAAAATACTTGACTAAGTTAGCTTCCAAATTCTTTCTTAGCGGAGGTGCTTTATACAAGAGGTCTTTTGATTCGGTCCTATTGAAGTGTGTAGACACCAAAGAGGCCAATTTATTAATGAAAGAGATACATGAAGGAGAATGTGGTCCTCATATGAACGGCCATCTTCTAGCAAGGAAGATCATGAGGCTAGGTTATTACTGGTTAACCATGGAAGCCGATTGTATTCAACATGTTAGATGTTGCCATCAATGTCAAGTTTATGGAGACAAAATTAATGCTCCTCCAAATGAATTGCATCAAATGTCTGAAGCATGGCCTTTTTCAATGTGAGGGATTGACATTATCGGACCAATTAATCCTAAGGCATCAAATGGACACCGTTTTATTCTAGTGGCTATTGATTATTTCACCAAATGGATCGAAGCCAATTCTTATGCCCACGTCACTGCGAGAAGTGTGGCAAAATTTATTCGTCGAGACATTATTGCTTGATACGGTGTTCCAGAAGCAATTATCACAGATAATGGGTCAAACCTGAATAACAAAGTAGTAGATGAGCTACTCAATAAATTTCACATTCGCCACTTGAATTCTTCTCCTTACCGCTCACAAATGAATGGAGCTGTGGAGGCGGCAACAAGAATGTAAAGAAGATTCTGTCCAAGACGGCAGAGAATTACCGAGACTAGCACGAGCGGTTGCCATACGCGTTAATGGCTTACCGAACTTCTATTCGTACTTCGACTGGGGCAACACCATTCTCATTAGTATATGGAATGGAAGCAGTTTTACCTGTGGAAGTGGAAATTCCTTCATTAAGGGTACTTTTGTAAATAAAGTTTTCTGAAGCAGAATGGATTCAACAAAGATTTGAACAACTTAACATGATTGATGAAAAAAGGGTAAAAGCCTTATGCCATGGATAAAGCTACCAAAAGCGAGTGGCTAAGTCATTCAACCGTAAGGTTCGACCCAGGCACTTTGAGGTCAATGACCTAGTTTTGAGGAAAGTCCTACCTATCATTCCAGATCGTGGGAAATTCACCCCCGATTATGAAGGACCGTATGTCGTCAAGAAAGTGTTGCCAGGTGGAGCATTGATTCTTGTAGAAATGGATGGCCGAGAGTTGCCAAAACCTATAAATGCTGATTCTGTCAAGAAATATTTTCCTTGAATAAAAGGCCTTTGAGCAGCTTTTGGGATTGAATCCAAGTCACTTTAGGGTATTTGCATCATGCATCATGCATACATGGCATTTTTTGCATATTTGTTCATTTTGTAGGTATTCAGCTGTTCCCTAGGGAAGCTATTCCAGACCTTAAAGAGTCAAGCTCAAGAAAGTAGCTATAAAAAAAATCAAAAAAATCAGTCTTCTCTTTAGAATGTTTTTCAAGTCTGAAATCTGATTAAAAAACATCCCCAGGAGAGTTAAAAAGATTTTCCAATGTTTTGGTTTATCAAAATTCCCCACAGATGGGAGATCTAACCAAATGATCCTTTGGAAAACAGAGATTTCTTAAAAATGCCGAGTGGGAATGCCTAGAATGATAAAAGGCAAACCTTTGATCAAACATGTCCCTATACACATTTTGAGAGAATTGAGCGAAAAAACCATGTCTTAGGACGTAGGGTTCGTTCACATTGAATACATGGATTGAAGTGATAAAAGGCATTTCATTTCTCTATCCTAAACACTCATTTTATCCTTTGCTAGCCACTTTGAGCCAAATAGGGAGAATTTTCAAAATACCCCTGTCAAGAACCACCCCATATTGGGGCAAGTTAAGAAGTTGTGGTTGATCATTTTTGGAGCACAAAGATTAAGAAAGATTGTATTGCTTTCACTTGCATCAACTTTCTTGTGGTAATTTCAGGTGGGTTTTTATGGAAGCTCGAAACATCCTAAAGTGAAGAAGAGCATTCTTTTTCTCTACCCAAACACAGTTATCCCTTGCTTAGCCAAATTGAGCCTTAAACATATTCATTTCAAAGCCCAAAATGTTGATTATCTCCCTACATTGGGGCAATGCATATGATTTACCAAGAAGAATTGGAAAAATTGGTAAATATGTATAAAATGTCTCGAGAGTCCAAAGAGCTCAAAAGATAAATATTAGGGGGCATGAAAAAGCAGTGTGCTTGGTAAAAGCAAGGCCGATGCCCATGAAAAAGAAAATGTATCAAAAGCAAAAGCAAAAAAGCAACATGCTTATGATGAAAACAAAATTCTCATTGCAAAAGATGCTTAGAAAGAGCAAAGCTCTTATGTTACAAGAAAAATGGACTCTCGAGACAATTTGGTTTTCAAAAGTCAAATGATATCAAATTTGGATGATTTAGTAATGATGCCAAGATAATCATCATTTCTCTTTCAAACCCCTTCTACAAAATTTCAAACCTTTTGAGCGTAACCCGAACCAACATTACAACCCTCTCCGAAGTCTCTTCCGATTGGGATGGTTTGAGTTGATGTAAAGATTTCACAAAGAAGCTACCGCTAGAAGGAGTGGAAGTAATCCTATCTTGTCTTATCTTCAAGGTTATTGACTTGTAAACCCATTGAAGATGTTGATGACATATTTCTTTTCTTGGCCTCAAAGCAAATACCCTTTGTGTAAACCCATGACCAAACCTATATTACAGTCCTTTTGAAAGACCTTTTTGATCAATCAATTTGTATTCAATGTGAACGTTTCCGAAAACCTTTGACATAGGTTCGTGAGGCATCACCAGTGATAATTGAATAGCTTCCCCACATCATTGGATGGGAATCAAAGCCATCATGAGAGCCAGTGTGAAAAACCTTTTTGATTAGGTTATTTTCAATTTGGCATTTTTATCTAATCTCTTCAGACGATTATTCAAAGTATCATTTTGTTAAAATTTCCTCTTAAGGATTTTGATAGTCAGTGCTTTTACCAAAATAAGAATAGTTCCATTTGATTTGTTGTTAAACAATCTCGGAACTTCTTTCAAAATATCTTTCCCCAGTAGATTGGTTTTTGGTCATCCTAAACCATACTCCCCATTTTCGGTTTTTGGTCATCCTAAACCATACTCCCCATTTCAGGTTCTAGGTCATCCTTAAACCTTGTCCTTAGGTTCTAGGTCATCCTTAAACCTTGTCCTTAAATTCTAGGTCATCCTTAAATCTTGTCCTTAGGTTCTAGGTTATCCTTAAACCTTGTCCTTCGGTTCCTAGTCATCATTAAACCTTGTCCTTTGGTTCTAGGTCATCCTTAAACCTTGTCCTTCGGTTCTAGGTCATCCTTAAACCTTGTCCTTAAATTCTAGGTCATCCTTAAATCTTGTCCTTAGGTTCTAGGTTATCCTTAAACCTTGTCCTTCGGTTCCTAGTCATCCTTAAACCTTGTCCTTTGGTTCTAGGTCATCCTTAAACCTTGTCCTTAGGTTCTAGGTCATCTTTAAACCTTGTCTTTAGGTTCTAGGTCATCCTTAAACCTTGTCATTCGATTCTAGGTCATCCTTAAACCTTGTCCTTCGGTTCTAGGTCATCCTTAAACCTTGTCCTTAGGTTCTAGGTCATCTTTAAACCTTGTCTTTAGGTTCTAGGTCATCCTTAAACCTTGTCATTCGATTCCTGGTCATCCTTAAACCTTGTCTTTCGGTTCTAGGTCATCCTTAAACCTTGTCCTTCGGTTCCTGATCATCCTTAAACCTTGTCCTTAGGTTGTTGGTTATCCTTAAACCATTGATTTCCTATAAAGCCCTCTTTCTTTTTCTTTTCTTCCTTCATTCCATCATATGAGAGAGAGAAGAGAAAAACACATGAATGAATTGATGACAATCCAAACGGTCAATGGTAAGTGCTTCAGGTAAGACTCTGATAAAATGTCTTTGTCTTTAGTTTCTTTTATTTCCCAAGTGGAGTCGACTAAAAATTTACAGGTGCCAATTGGTCTTTGAGCGGAACCTCTTCGAAATCCCACTCAAAGAAGGGCAGCTGTTGACACCTAATTTTTAGCCGACGCGTCATTAAAAATAGAAAATTCGAGATTATGGTTTCCGATCGCGACGGAACCCATTTCTTGAGCAAAAAATGTCATTTTTTAATTCTGTCTGTTGGCCAGGCTTCTGTAGATGATTTCCTATTCATTTAATGCAAAAACCCGAAAAGTCAAACGGTTGACTTTCGGGTTGACTTTTTGGTTAACCCTTTGACCAAAAGTCAACCCCGGGTCAAATTGGGGCTTTTCGCATAAAAAGATTCTTTTGAAGTTTAATTTCACTTTAGAAGTGGAAATTTCAAAAAAATTCAAAGATTTGATCATAAAATCAAACTCCTAGTGAAAAGTCAACTAGGGTTTGACTTTTGGTTAAACCTTTGACCAAAAAATCGGAAAATGCAAAAATTCAAAAATCATTTGATTTCACATTCAATTTACCTTTGGCATTTGAAATTTTGCAAAAATCGGTTTAGAATCAACTTTTTCCCAATTTACGAAATTTGATTCAAAATCGGCCAAAAATGAAATTACTTCATTTCTAGTCATTTTTTAGGACAGTTTTCTTCATGACATTTGATCTAGAAGTTATCTTATATTCAATTTTGGAACCAATTTTGTAATTCCAAGCCAAACACAAAAACCCCCAATTTTCGCCCTAATCAGTGATTTGAATCGATTCTTCATGATTTGCACAATTGACACACAATTGAGCCCAATTTCTTATATAAAATCCAAATTCAAAATCAATTTTGGAAGATTCACATGAATTTGACTCAATTTGATCAATTTAGTGATTCAATGATCAAGTAGTCTAAGAGTAATTGGTCCAATTAGTGCAATTCAACTTGACCCACTCTAGACTAATATTCAATTTGATGAATTGTGACTCAATTCGGTTAATTAGACTTTAATTAAATTTGTTAGTCTTGTTTGGCCATACAATTACCCAAATTTAAGAGCAATTGAGACAAACAAGCTAAATTGGATCAATTTGTGCTTAAATTTCAAATCGGTTCAATCCAATTTGATTCGATATTAATGGGCTCAATTAATCATCAAATCACACAAAATTGGAACAAATGAATCAAAGATTAAACTAGTTCAATCAGGCCAAATTCGGGATTAACCGGCTTAACTCGATTTGATTCAAATTGAACCGGTCCGATCGGACTGGCCATTTTTCGGTTAAAAATTCGGAGACCGATGATCCATTCCGACTAGCCAAGGCTGGCCCCATCCCTTTGAGCTCAAAAATTACAAAAATGCCCTTGATAAAAAATTACAAAAATGCCCATAAGTGAAAATTACCAAAATGCCCTTCCTTAAGGATTAAGCAAATTAATTAGGGGATAAGCAAATCAATCATGGCCATTCATCTAGAATTGATCATGTCCATCCATAGTGCCATGTCACCAATCCTTAGCCCATAAGAAATATTCTTAATCATTAAGGATGCATTCTAAACCATTAGATCAATCTAAGGGCTAAGATTCAATGTTGGAGGGAGTATATAGTGTTTTTTTCCCTCCAAAATTAAAGAACTCTCTCAGTTTTCAGATCTGGTTTCTCTCTCTTCTCTCTCTCTCTCTCTCATACTCTCTCACGTATCTCTCTCTCTCACTCTCTCTCTCGGCCGCCGGCCATATCTTCATTGCCGGCCATTTTCCGGTGGATCACCGGCGATCCCGAACCTCCAGCAGCATCCTCAGCGTCCTCACATCGCTGTGGTGTCCGGTTACTCGTTAAACGGCCACCGGATCGCATATTTTGATTTGATTCTTCGTTACTAGCTCGATAGTGCAAAAACGAACCGATTCTCACTTAGTTTGTGCAATCTATTATCATAGGTTGGCCGAGCTTTCCAAGACTTCTCTGTGCTGTCTTTGATCTGAACACGGAGGCCGGATCGCTCGATTTTGCGCCGGAGCATTGTTGAACAAGGTAAGTGCACTTGAACATGATTCTGCAAATTCGTGTATACTAAACCTGCATGCTTGTGATGCCGATTTCAGCTCGTTATTGTCGAAATCTTGCGAAGTGATGAAGTAGAGAATCGTAGAGCACGTCTTAAGCTTCGATTTGATATATCATATGCCTTGATCGGACTTGATTTGCTATGTCAAAACCATTTCAGAAGTTAGGATCAGAATCTGGAATGTAATGTGCAGATTTGTTCTGATGATATCCTGATTGATGTTGTGCTGTTCTATAATTTTTCTGATTTTCTACGATCATTTTTTGAAAACACTTTCTTCATGAAAGTTGTAGATCACATCCAAATCTGTTCATCATAAAATTTTCATAAACTTCCAAGCATGTTAGTATGGTACGATCTGAAACGTCATCTAGGTGTAGATCGGGTGATAGACTGTTTCTGATTGACCTTCGTGTGTTCTTCGATTTTCATAAATTCGTGTGTTCAAAATCTGGAAAAGTTTTCTTCATGAAATTTTATACTGAGATCGAGATCTTTCCATTGATACTAATTTCATCAAAATCGATGGTCATTTGGATTTTCAAAAGGAATTTTCACAATCCGATCAGTATCTGTGTCAAGATCTGATTCTCATTCCTTTAGAGTTCAGAAGATGTTCTTCCGAATTTGATAAAGTTAGAGTCCTTTTTTGCAAAAAATCAAAACTACAAAGTTGTTCATTAGGGTCTCATTATGTTTTCTGGAGAATTTGAGGGCCAAATAGCAATTTTTGAAGGGTCAATTTGCTCAAAATTTCATAATAGGTCTTCTCAGACTAAAATGTGATTTGCAATTGAGTCCTTCGCAAAAACCAAATTTTATAAAAATTTGGAGGACTTTTTAGAAAAAACTCAAAACACGAGACTTGTTGCACATGGAGAATCCTAACTGTACAAAAATTTTCACGTGGTTTTGATAAGGTTTGGTATTTTTCCCGCCATTATTTTGAAATCATAACAGAATCGGATCCAGTCTGTCACCGAGGGTAAATTTGTCATTTTCGGGAAAATCGGCTAGGAATTAGAAAAAATAGTCTTCTTGACTTTTGATCCCCATGTCGTGAGCTTTCTAATGACGCATGAATCACTTCATTTGGACATCATTAGAGTAGTTAATCACATCTAAACAGAAGCAATCCGAATATGATAAAAACTGAATAAGTGGTCTTCTTATGAAGCCCACTTCTCATTGTTTGATTGACTTCGAAATAAAGCCCATGGGCTTGAATGCATGCTTATTTCATTGCTATGCATGTATTTGTTAGATGAATGTTAGGCCTGGTGCATGTTCGGCGGGTAATCCGTTGTGATCATTTAAAACCCGATTTTAGGGGTTAATTGATATGAGTTGCCGTTTTGTGAATGCAAATGGTAACCCATTATCATTAACCATTAATCAAATAATGTTAGATAATTAGGTGGGTGGTGAATCGAAATGCATGAAAAACAAAGGCCAATCCCGAGGCCCGTGTTTGATTAGTGAATTGTTTGCACCTTTGTTTTTCTTTGATTGTTTCTTTGTGCGTCATGAATGAATGTAATGAATGTAAACATCGATACCCGAGAGGCGGTCCATGGGAAGATAATCCGAAATGGTAAAAAAACCAAGGCGATTGATCGATGTCCAATCTAGTCTCCATTTGTATTCATTTGATGAAGGCGCTAAACCGATGTCCGATCCGGTTTCAATTTGTACTCAATTCATTCATCCCCAATCATGTCTCCGGTTTTCAATTTGTGTTGTAATAAACACCCAACGAGTTGCGGGTTTTTACTTTCTCGCACTTAGAATTGGCTCGTCTTTTCTATATTTTTAGTTTTTATTTTACGAAATACCTTTTAATACAATTGATTGTTTCTTTCTTTTTCTAGACTAAGATATGATTAGTTTAGAATCTTAAATGAAAATACAAAAACAAGATGCATGATCACCTAGTGGACTAAGACTTTGAACATGAAAATGGTAAAGAACAAATGTATGACAACTTAGATAACAACCATGTTAAGTTTAGCGGTACCGAAAGGGCGTTAATAGAAATATTAACGTAAGCTAGTCCCCGAACATTTGATCTCTGGTTTTCGTAGAAATCAAAACGAAATTCCCGCGTTTCGGTTGGGTATTCTAGCCGACCTCCGACCTAGGCTAGTGGCAACTCCTAAAAAAGACAAAATCAATCCGCTGTCACGCGAGATAAGGATTTAGGGAAGATCCACGTTCATGATCAATGGATCATATGGATGATCAAAAGATTTATAAAATCATTTTCTACGATATGCCATATGAACCATTTCATGAACACATATCTCTAAACCCGCCTTACCGAGTTCGGCCCTCGTGAGGTAGGTCGCGACAATAATCTACCTATCTTAACATTCAAATCAGCCATATAATCATCAAATCCAGCCATCAACAAGTCGTTAATTTAGCATCTACCATAACCCCTTAATTAACTCCTAAAATAACCCATAAATTGCCCTAACAAACCCTAAACACTATCCATTGGTAACCTACTAACCTAATCAAGGTTTAGGGAGTTACTTACCACTAATTTAAGCTAAGAGCTAAGCCAAAACCAGCAACAATAGTCCAAGCCAAGCCAATAGCTCCGGCTAATGGCGGCGGCCCAAATGGCGATCCGGCGAATGGTGGCTACTCCGGGTGTGAACGATGGCTTAGGGGGGGCTCACAGTGGTCCACGATGGTGGCGTGAGGTGCTGGTAGGTGGTGGACAGTGGTGGTGGGTGTCTCGACCAAGGGAGAGGGAGAGAGAGAGAGAAAAGTGAAGAGAAAGTGTCACATCCCGAACCCTACGGCACGCGAGAACCCAACCTAGGTCGATTTGACTGCGACGTCCCATGACGTGTCGCCGAACCAAAGCCCAACATGTTAGAGATAAAAGCACCAGCGGAAGTATCAAACACCCGAACAATATAAAGCAACAAGACCAAGGATAGCTACACAACCGACAACAAGAACAAATATACACTTACGCTCATATGTACATCATCCATATTACCTGCTTTTGATACTGGGAACTATATACATCATCTATTTACAACTTGTGCTCAAAAATCAAAAGCGGGTCAATGGCCACTACTAATAAAAAAGGGTAAGTAGCCCAGGCAATCAGGGTTACTAACAACTAAAAGGGGTTTCGGTCAAAAAGGTACTGGCCCGATCTTTCTAGGGTTAAAGCTACACCTACGGAACTCAGTCCGAGTCGGATCCCGATAACTCGCAAGAGCTATCAGACAGCTCGACATCGGAGTCTAGGGAATCCTGCTCGGACTCGGCCCCAGCTGACTCCTCCTCGAAATCCATTGGCTCCGCTTCATGGTCCGGCTCCATGTCCTATTCCATGGGCTCAGGCTCCTCGTCCTCCGACTCCATTGGCTCTGGGTCCAAATTCCTATCCTCCATTACACGGTCAGGGCTCGCCAATTCCCCATCGGGAGACTGAGGGTCAATATCCCCGGCATCGGTAAGTGGGACCTCAAAAGATCAAAAAGGCTCGTAAGTCCCTATGTGGTCTCTGATACACCACACTATTTATCTGTGGGCCTGGTCTAGCTGCTCACCCGCATCAACCCAAACGGTAGATAAATATCTAACCCAAAAATCCCTGTTCCCTGCGGGGTACATTGTCTCCTCTATATCTATCCGGTAAGGGATCCCAAAACGAACAGGTACTGCGGACATCTCAAGGCCGGGGGTTCAAAAAATTGGGTTTATACAACAGTAAGAATAAATCTCACCGAGTAGGCCCCTTAAATCTAAACTAGACTAACATGCACCTCCTGACGAACACTAAACAATACACAATCCACAATCCACAAAATAAATGACTTATGCCCTCGGGCCTAAATCCACTACTTACCTTGGCCCTGTAGGTTAGGCACTTATAACCCACAATAATAACACAGAACCCAATCACGGCACATGTACACATCACTTGGTCACAACGCATGTCATGCATATGCTTGTGCTCATACTCGTGCTCATGTCTCATCAATGCACTTCCGCACACTTGTACTCTTGCACACTTGCAATTTACCAATTCTCCTCCGACCCGCGTAAAACGAATCAGATCCGACCCACATAAAACGCATCAGGTCCATCACTTCGAGATCGATCTCTAGCCCACGTAAAACGCATCAAGCTCAGGACACAAAACCCGCGTAACACGCATCAAGTTGGTCATCTTTCGGTAGTCCGGGCATCGTCCCGCATAACACGCCTCAGGACAGGTTCAATACCCCGCGTAAAATGCATCAGGGCTTTATGTGATCACACATTCACATACACCAGTTATTATCTCAACCCCGCGTAAAGCACATCAGGGCTTTATGTGATCACACATTCACATACACTAGTTATTATCTGAACCCCACGTAAAACGCATCAAGGCATTTTAGGTGATCACATGCTCATGTCATTCGTGCACACTCGCATATGCACATGTTATGCCAATGTTCGAGATGCAAACCCATGGCCATAACGTTCACACTTAGGCATTCATGAAATTCACAATGAGCATCCAATTGCACAACACCACTTGATCAATTCACAATGCAATATGCCCAGTTTAATATATCACAAGCCCAACTAAACAAATCATTTAATCCAGCCATGGCACAAACTTGGCACACGAAATCATGAAATTAGATCATTAGAATTCACAAGTCTATGACCCCTAAGGCTCCCTTAAGTCGCGGCCACAGAAGCACTCAACATGGCATCAAAATACTAATGTCAATTTGCATTCGATTCAACCTCCTCATGGTCCGTTCACAAAACACTTGGCGATTTCAACTAAGGCCATGGTTAATCAAATATGGCTCGGATCCAATCCACACTAAATCAGCCACGAACAGCCCGCCTTAGGCCACTAAATCATTTCCAAATCACCACATTAGATCACAAGAATCACCGTGAAAACAGCCACCATCCGGTCCACCAATTACATCCGCCAAATCCACATTTTCGCCCAAATCAAGGTGCCTATGCACAGCCACTACACAGCACTATATGAGCCACTAAATCTAAATTAGGTTGCCATACCAAACCCACAAAATAGCCACCAAATTAGTCCCTATAGCCCGTAACAATTTAATCACTAAATTGATCGCGCCTAGTCTAGTTTAATCCTGGCATGAATAGCCGCTAAACAGATCACTTTAGGCCAATATATATCCTCAAAATACTCCATTTGGCTCTTCAAGACATTCTCCAAATCAACCATCAAGAGGGCAACGCGAGGTGCGCACAACAATCCACAATTGAGCCTGAACTTGATCAAACTCGGGCCAATTCAATTCCGTACTTCCAGCCATCACATAGCACGATACGGGCCTCTAAACCTCAATTAAATGATCACCCTAGGCCCTCAAATTAGCCATAATTTCAGCCCCTAACAACTTCCACAATTTAACCCCTAAAATACCCTAATTAACCCTTAAAATCCATCTAGAAACACATATTAGCCTAATTAGGGTTTAGGGTTGTACTCACTTGGATTCCTAGGCTCCTAATGAAGGCTAGACAGGTGGCAAGAGCGGCTGGGTAGCGGCGGGGCAAGCGGCGGCGATGGGCGGTCTTCACGGCGGGGGCACTGGCGGCGATCCTAAGCGAGAGAGGCTGATCACACGGCTAGGAAAGGAGAGAGAGAGAGAGAGAGAGAGAGAGAGAGAGAGAGAGAGAGAGAGAGCTGGTCGGGTTGGTGGCGAGGCAAGGCGGGGTCAGCGGCGAACGGTGGTGGCACCTCCGGTGGCTCTCCGGTGAGCGGCGGCGGCGTAAGGCCGAGAGGGGGAGAGCTCGCGAGATTGAGAGAGAGAGGAGGGTGGCCGGCTAGTTTGAGGAGGAGGAAAATGAAGGGGAGAGAGAGAGAGAGACTAGAGAGATATACACATTTCTAGTTAGTGGGGTGGTTGAACCACTTTCCCAAGAATGACCAATTTGCCCTTAATCCAATGGCTAAGATCAAATCTAGAATAAAAACACTAAGGGCATCTTTGTCCAAAATTCCAGCATTATTGGGCTGAGATACAACAATATAAAACCCCAAAATAATCCCAAAATTCATAATCGAAGCTTAGGGCACAAGGGCAAAACGGTAATTTTCCGGCCAGCCCCGGGTCAAATTTCCAATTTTTAACTCTACCAACCCCAAATATGAGTGGCCACATAAAAATGATGTCATCCTTGCAAAATAGTCGCGTATGTCCACGAAATTCGGCACCGAAGTCCGGACTCAATTCCACTATCGATTTCGCTCAATTTGCGATTTTAGCTTCTCTCACTAATGGACAGCTATTTAGGGGTTACGCGTATCGACCTAGAGCTACCCGAGTCATGTCGGTCCCGATTTCCCAGAGAACACGAGAATTTATCGCTAGTCCCAAGGGCCGCGGTTGTCCGGAATAAGGTCGGGATCGTTCGTTGCGCGTACTCTCGATCGTGCGGAATCACCCGCTATCCGATCACACGTCGTCGGTCGAACCAAATCCGTCACTCTCCTTGGACTGGCCCATATCAGCATAAAATATTCCTTCGTCACTTCTCAAAATCGGACTCGATTCACAGTCGAGTTCCTGTCCACATACCGTTTTCCTAATTAGTCATTCCCTAATGGTCAGTATCCCGAGAATGATCAGTTCCGGGCAAGAATTACTAAAACGAAATGAGAAATAATCATCTATTTTATTAATCCCAGAAGTGGGTCGAATTCAGGACGTTACAACTCTTCCCTTCTTACAAAAATTTCGTCCTTGAAATTTACAATCCAAACCCAACTACTCAAACAAATGGGGGTGCTGACGTCGCATCACTTCCTCGCTTTCCCAGGTGGCGCCTTCTGTCCCGTGATGTTCCCATATCACTTTGACTAACGGGATCGTCTTGTTCCTCAAAACTTGTTCCTTCCTGTCCTCGATCCGCACCGGTCTTTCCACGTACAACACCCTGTCGCCCACGTCTATTACCTCATGATTTAGCACGTGGGTCGAACCCAGTTCGTACTTTCTCAACATTGACACGTGGAAGACGTTATGAACCTGCGACAAATTTGGTGGCAAGCCGAGACGATAAGCCAACGTTCCAATCCTTTCCAAAATCTCGAACGGGCCTATATACCTTGGACTCAACTTTCCTTTCTTGCCAAACCAAGACAGACCTCTTATCAGTGAAACCTTAAGAAAGACATGGTCGCCAATCTGGAACTCTAACTGTCTACGTCTTCGGTATGCGTAACTTTTTTGATGGCTCTAGGCTGTCCTCAGCCTTTCCCGGACAATCTTTACGGTTTCCACTGACTGCTGAACCAGTTCTGGACCTGTTATACTTCTTTCTCCCACTTTGTCCCAACACAACGGAGTTCTGCACGCTCTACCATAAAGTGCTTCAAATGGGGCCATTCCGATACTCTGCTGGAGGCTGTTATTGTAGGCAAATTCCACCAAATGCAATTGCTTTTCCCACTTGCCCTGAAAATCTAACACACATGCTCTTAGCATATCTTCTAAAGTCTAAATAGTCCTTTCAAACTGGCCATCCGTCTGTGAATGATAAGCCGTACTGAATTGCAACTTTGTTCCCATGGCCGATTGCAGACTTTTCCAGAAATTTGCAATAAACCGGGGATCACGATTTGAAATGATTGATACTGGTACTCCATGAAGACGGACTATTTGCCCCACATATAAATCTACAATCCTTTCTAGTTCGAAGTCCTTTCACACTGCCAAAAAGTGTGCTGACTTAGTCAATCTGTCCACTATCACCCAAATAGAGTCGTGTCCCCTATGGTTTCTTGGCAATCCCGTTACTAAATCCATCGTTATGTGCTCCCATTTTCACTCTAGAATTTTCAACGGCTACAGCATCCCACCAGGCTTACAATGCTGTGCCTTCACTTGTTAGCACGTCAAACACTTAGCCACATGCTTAGCCACGTCCACCTTCATCATGTTCCACCAATAGTGCCGTCGAAGATTATGATACATCTTCGTGCTGCTTGAGTGAATGCTATAATTGCTCCTGTGAGCTTCCGACAAAATCTCTTCTTTAAGCTCCAAATCATCGGGCATGCACAACCGTCCTCGAAACTTCAGAATCCCATCTTCGGACACTTAGAAGTCCAGTTTCCTCTTAGTGCCATCCATCTCTAGAATTTTTTAAATCTCAGGGTCCGTAGACTGCAACGCCTTGATCTTGGTTTGTACTTCTGGTTCCACCCTCAATGTCGCCATCAGACTGGAAAGGTGCCATACCTCGAATTTAAATTCTAAGTCTTACGCTCTTTCCAATAAAGTTCACTCTTTGACCAATAAATGTGCAATGCTTGACTTCCGACTCAGGGCGTCCGCTACTCGGTTGGCCTTTCTGGGATAGTACAAGATGTTGCAGTCATAGTCCTTCAACAACTCCATCCAACACCTCTACCTCATATTCAATTCCTTCTGCGAAAATAGATACTTGAGGCTCTGATGGTCCATATAGATTTGGAACCTTTCTCCACATAAGTAGTGCCTCCAAATCTTGAGCACGAAAATAATCACTGCCAGTTCTAAGTCATGGGTCGGGTAGTTCATCTCATGAGGCTTTAGCTGTCACGATGCATAAGCAACCACCATTCCATGTTGCATTAGCATGCAACCCAATCCCTTAAGCGAAGCATCGCTATAAATCTCATAACCTCCCGATCTTGAAAGGATCGTCAACATTGGCGCAGTCGTCAGTCTCTGCTTCAATTTCTGAAAACTTTCTTCGCACTTTTTTGTTCACTCGAACTTAGTCTCCTTTTTAAGCAACCTCGTCAATAGAGTGGCTATCGTGAGAATTTCTCTACAAATCGCCGATAATAACCTGCCAGTCCTAAGAAACTCCGAACCTTAGTGGCTGTTGTCGATCTTGACCAATCCATTACTGCTTCAATCTTTGCCGAATCCACGGAGATTCCTTCTCCGGAAATTATATACCCAAGAAATGCTACACGGTTCAGCCAAAACTCGCACTTGCTAAACTTAGCGTACAATGCGTGCTCTCTTAGCGTCCTTAGAATCTTTTCCAAGTGTGCCTCATGTTCCTCAAGACTCTTTGAGTATACTAGAATATCATCTATAAAGACAATGACAAACTGGTTTAAGAATTCCTTGAATACCTGGTTCATTAAGTCCATGAAAGCAGTAGGGACATTCATCAGTCCAAACGGCATCACTATAAATTCGTAGTGCCCGTTTCTTGTCCTAAATGCAGTCTTTGGGATATCCTTCTTTTGGATTCTTAACTAGTGATACCCTGTCCTCAGATCGATTTTAGAAAATACCGAGGCTCTTTGTAATTGATTGAACAGGTCATCGATCCTTGTAAGGAAATACTTATTCTTGACCGTCACTTGATACCCTCATTTTGGATTCCTAACTGGTGATACCCTGTCCTCAGATCGATCTTAGAAAATACCGAGGCTCCTTGCAATTGATTGAACAGGTCATCGATCATTGGAAGGGGATATTTATTCTTGACTGTCACTTGATTCAGCTGACGGTAATCGATACACAGCCTCAACGATCTATCCTTCTTCCTGACGAATAATACTGGTGCTCCCCATGAAGACGCACTCAGTCGGATAAAACCTTTGTTCAGTAGTTTCTGCATATGCACCTTCAATTCTTTCAATTCTAATAACGGCATCCTATAAGGTGGTTTCAAGATTGGCTCAGTCCCAGGTGCTAACTCAATGACAAATTCCACTTCTCTTTTCGGTGGTAATCCCAGCACTTCTTGAGGAAAGACATCGGGAAAATTGCACACCACTGCTATATCCTCTAGCTGCACTTCTTCCGCTGTCGAATCAACCACACTTGTTAAATAATCTTGATAGTCCTCATCCAACAACTTAGTTGCTTCCACTGATGAAACCCAAGGGATCGAGGTTCCTCCTCAACTCCTTATAAACTCGAATCTAGGATGTCCAGCCGGGCTAAACTAGATCACCCTGCTACTGCAGTCCATTACGGCATTCTGCTTGACTAACCAGTCCATGCCCACAATCAAATCAAAATCATACATTGGCAAAACCGCTATATCTATCATGCTTTCTACGCCACCGATCACTATCTCACAGTTTGGACATCCTAACGATATGCATATCTTATCCATTAATGGCATAGTCACATATAACCGTACTTCTAATAGAACATGATTTAATCCAGCCAATTCAACAAACTGAGCAGATACAAAGGAATGTGACGCCCCCGGATCAAACAAAGTGTAAGCTACATGATTGCATAGAGAAACCATACCTGTGACCACCCCTGGCGCATTCTTCACTTCCTTTCGCGCCATGGCATACACACGTCCTTGTGCTGGCCGCCTGTTCACATTAGCCGGCGAGGGATTCCTAGCCTATTCCCAATTCGGGGTTGTTGTTGTATCGAGGGTCCTGCGGGGCGTTGTTGGGGACAATTCTTGATTTGATGTTCCATACTTCCACATTTGAAGCAAGCCCCAAATTTGTTCTGCTGGTAATTTGGCTTTCCGATATTCTTCCTGATCGGTGGGACAAATCGCCTGTTTCCCACCATCGGTTTCTTCCCAAGACGGCGATTGTCCTTAGCCAAGGCGAACCGCGATCCAGATGCGGCCGCTCTATCTACCTGTTCCCGCTCAATAGCCTGAGCTCTCTCATACAAATCTTCATAAGTTTTCAAATTCACCGGTATCAATTGGCCGTGAATGTCGGCTTTCAGTCCATTGCGAAACCTTCACGCCTTGTCCTCTGGGTGTTCTACCATCCTTGGTGCGAACCTTGATAGCCTTGCAAATTTTGCCTCATACCAATCCACAGTCATCAATCCCTGGTGGAGTCTCATGAATTCAGCCAATTTTCTTTCCCTAGCGCTCTCAGAAAAGAATTTGCCCAAAAAGCTCTTAGAAAACACGGCCCAGGTTGGGGCGGTTCCTCCGGGAAATTCCCTTCCTTTGGCGGCCTTCCACCAATCATTGACGTTGTCCTGCAACTGATATACCACCAAAGTCACCTTTTTGGCCTCTGTGCATCCTAACACTTCAAAGGCCTTCTCCAGTTCCTCAACCCAACGGGGTGCAGCTTAGGGTCACCCTTGCCGTTGAACTTTGGCGATTTCAATTTTAAGAACTGCTTTACCAACTTCAACATCGGCTTAATCACATTCGCCAGCTCTGGAACTAGATTCTCCTTATTCCCCTGGTTCCCATTATTTCCGTTGCTCCCATTAGCCCCATTGGCAGCAGCAACGGCAGCCTCGACAGTAGCGGTAATAGTGGCATCTCTCTCTTGGGCTAGCCTACCTCCCAGAATTCCAGCTTCCTCGAGGACCCTTAAAATTCCATCCACCCTCGGATCCTTGGCAATCCTTACTTGCGATTCTATACAATCTTGCCCATGGCCTCGACCTCTACCTCTACCATGGCCTCAACCTCTACCTCTTCCTTGGCTACTCATCTTTCTAACTCGCACGCTCACCTACCTGCTATAATTCCATTCAAGAATTAGAGACCTAAACCAAGCTAAACCGGTCTAAGGTCCTAGGCAGGGAACTCGACACATTAGCAGTCAAGCAACTAGCATGCGGTCTTACACAAACAACACAACATCTCAACCAAGGAGATTCGCGTACTCACCTCACGTCCTGCCGCACCTGCACTTTACGGGTCAATTTAAATAAGCACTCAATCAAAACACAAGCAGACAGGAGGTACACTTAGTACACAAGGTCACCCTACTGGCTACCCAAGGTTATCGCTCCTTATCACTCCAAGTTTCGACCTAATTGGATCGAGCAAACCTGGCTCTGATACCAAATCAATGGGGGATGTCACGCCCCGAACCCTACAGCGCACAAGAACCCAACCGAGGTCGATTCGACTGCGATGTTCCAGGACGCGTCATCGACTCAAAGCCCAACACGTCAGAGATAAAAGCACCAGCGGAAGTATCAAACACCCGAACAATATAAAGCAACAAGACCAAGGATAGCTACACAACCGACAACAGGAACAAATATATACTTGCATTGATACTGAGAACCATATACATCATCCATTTACAGCTTGCGCTCAAAAATCAAAAGCGGATCAATGGCCACTACTAACAAAAAGGAGTAAGTGGCCCGGGCAGTCAAGTTTACTAACAACTAGAAGGGGCTCCGATCAAAAAGGTATTGGCCCGATCTATCTAGGGTTAAAGCTACACCTACGGAACCCAGTCCGAGTCGGATCTCGATGACTCAGAAGAGCTATCAGACAGCTCGACATCGGAGTCTAGGGAATCCTGCTCAGACTCGGCCCCAGCTGACTCCTCCTTGGAATCCATTGGCTCGGTTTCATCCTCCGACTCCATGTCCTGCTCCATGGGCTCAAGCTCTTCGTCCTCCGACTCCATCGACTCTAGGTCCAAATTCCTATCCTTCGACGCACGGTCGGGGCTCACCAATTCCCTATCGGGACACTGAGGGTCAATATCCCCGGCATCGGTAAATGGGACCTCAAAAGATCGAAAAGGCCCGTAAGTCCTTACATGGTCTCCGATACACCACGCTATATATCTGTGGGCCTGGTCTAGCTGCTCGCCCGCATCAACCCAAATGATAGACAAATATCTAACCCAAAAATCCCGTTTCCCTGCGTGGTACATCGTCTCCTCCATATCTATCTGGTAAGGGATCCCAAAACGAACAGGTACTGCATACATCTTAAGGCCGGGGGATTGAGAAATTACGTTTATACAACAGTGAGAATAAATCTCAGCGAGTAGACCCCCTAAACCTAAACTAGGCTAACATGCACCTCCTGACGAACACTAAACAACACACAATCTATAAAATAAATGACTTAGGCCCTCGGGCCTAAATCTACTACTTACCTTGGCCCTGCAGGTTAGGCACTTATAACCCACAATAATAACACAGAACCCAATCATGGCACATGCACACATCACTTGGTCACAACGCATGTCATGCATATGCTTGTGCTCATACTCGTGCTCATGTCTCATTAATGCACTTCCGTACACTTGCACTCTTACACATTTGCAATTTACCAATTCTCCTTCGACTCTCGTAAAACACATCAGGTCCATCACTTCGAGATCGATCTCTGGCCCGCGTAAAACGCATCAGGCTCATGACACAAAACCCGCATAACACGCATCAGGTTGGTCATCTTCCGGTAGTCCAGGCATCGTCCCGCGTAACACACCTCAGGACGGGTTCAATACCCCGCATAAAACACATCAGGGCTTTATGTGACCACACATTCACATACACCAGTTATTATCTGAACCCCGCGTAAAACGCATCAGGGTATTTTAGGTGATCACATGCTCATGTCATTCGTGCACACTCGCATATGCACATGTTATGCCAATGTTCGAAATGCGCACTCGTGGCCATAACATTCACACTTGGGCATTCATGAAATTCACAATGAGCATCCAATTGCACAATACCACTTGATCAATTCACAACGCAATATGCTCAATTCAATATATCACAAGCCTAACTAAACAAATTATTCAATCCAGCCATGGCACAAACTTGGCACATGAAATCATGAAATTAGATCATTAGAATTCACAAGTCTATGACCCCCAAGGCTCCCTCAAGTCGCGGCCACATAAGCACTCAACATGGCATCAAAATACTAACGTCAATTCGCATTCGATTCAACCTCCTCATGGTCCGTTCACAAAACACTTGGCGATTTCCACTAAGGCCATGATTAATCAAATATGGCTCGGATCCAATCCACACTAAATCAGCCATGAACAGCCCGCCTTAGGCCACTAAATCATTTCCAAATCACCACATTAGATCATAAGAATCACCATGAAAATAGCTACCATCCGGTCCACTAATTACATTCGCCAAATCCACATTTTCGCCCAAATCCAGGCGCCTATGCACAGCCACCGCATGGCACTATATGAACCACTAAATCTAAATTAGGTTGCCACACCAAGCTCACAAAATAGCCACCAAATCAATCCCTATAGCCCGTAACAATTTAACCTCTATATTGATCGCACTTAGTCTAGTTTAATCCCAACATGGACAGCCGCTAAACAGATCATTCTAGGCTAATATATATCCTCAAAATACTCTATTTGGCTCTCCAAGACATTCCCCAAATCAGCCATCAAGAGGGCAACGCGAGGTGCACACAACAATCCACAATTAAGCCCGAACTTGATCAAACTCGGGCCAATTCAATTCCATACTTCCAGCCATCACACAGCACGATACGGGCCACTAAACCTCAATTAAATGATCACCCTAGGCCCTCAAATTAGCCGCAATATTAGACCCTAAGAACCTCCACAATTTAACCCCTAAAATACCCTAATTAACCCATAAAATCCATCTAGAAACTCATATTAGCCTAATTAGGGTTTAGGGTTGTACTCACTTGGATTTCTAGGCTCCTAATGAAGGCTGGACAGGTGGCAAGAGCGGCTGAGCAGCAGAAGGGCAAGCGGTGGCGATGGGCGGTCTTCACGACGAGGGCACCAGTGGCGGCGATCCTAGGCGGGGAGGCTGATCACACGGCTAGGAATGGAGAGAGAGATAGAGAGAGAGAGAGAGAGAGAGAGAGAGAGAGAGAACTGGTCGGGTTATTGGCGAGGCAAGGCGGGGTGAACGGCGAGCGACGGTGGCGCCGGCGATGGCTCTCCGGCGAGCGGCGGTGGCGTAAGGCCGAGAGGGGGAGAGCTCGCGAGATTGAAAGAGAGAGAAGGGTGGCCGGCTGGTTTGGGGAGGAGGAAAATGAAGGGGAGAAAGAGAGACTAGAGAGATATACACATTTCTAGTTAGTGAGATGGTTGAACCACTTTCCCAAGAATGACCAATTTGCCCTTAATCCAATGGCTAAGATCAAATCTAGAATAAAAACTCTAGGGGCATCTTGGTCCAAAATTCCAGCATTATTGGGCCGAGTTACAACAATATAAAACCCCAAAATAATCTCTAAATAATCCAAAAATTCGGAATCCAAGCTTAGGGCACAAGGGCAAAACGGTAATTTTCCGGCCCCGGGTCAAATTTTCAATTTTTGACTCTACCGACCCCAAATATGAGTGGCCACATAAAATTGACATCGTCCTTGCAAAATAGTCACGTACGTCCACGAAATTCGGCACCAAAGTCCGTACTCAATTCCACGATCGATTTCACTCAATTTGCGATTTCAGTGTCTCTCACTAACAGGGGGCTGTTTAGGGGTTACACATACCGACCTAGGGCTACCCGAGTCATGTCGGTCTCGATTTCCCAAAGAACACGAGAATTTATCGCTAATCCCAGGGGTTGCGGTCGTCCGAAATAAGTTCGGGATCGTTCGCCGCGGGTACTCTAGATCGTGCGGAATCACCCGCTATCTGATCACACGTCATCGGTCAAGCCAAATCCGTCACTATCCTTGGACCGGCCCATATCGGCACAAAATATTCCCTCGTCGCTTCTCGGAATCGGACTCGATTCACGGTCGAGTTCCTGAATCCACGCACCGTTTTCCTAGTTAGCCATTCTCTAATGGTCAGTATCCCAAAAATGATCAGTTCCAGGCGAGACTTACTAAAACGAAATGAGAAATAATCATCTATTTTATTAATCTCAAAAGTGGGTTGAATTCAGGACGTTACGAAGAGAGAGCGAGCAAGGAAAAAGTGAGGAGAGAGAGAGAGAGTGAGTGAGCTGAACATATCTCTCAAATGAATGGCTTAGATGAGTCCTTGATGCCTAAGATAGATCCAAAGGCTAGGAATGCATCTTGACAAAAGGCTTCTAGAAGGGCATTCTTGTAATTAATAAAAAAAAGGGGCAAAGATGTCCAAGAGAGGGAATTTTGGCCACTAGGGTAAAAAGACCATTATGTCCTTCCACTCAACAAATAAACTCTAGAATACACAAGGGTAAAATCGTCTTTTCCAATTTCTGAGCCAATTTTCACTTTTTAGAGAATTTCTGGGTAAATTGATAACAAAGCGAGCTTAACACGGCAACGTCCAATATAATAATTTTGACATCCTTGAAAGTTCGATACCCAAGACGGCAACGTCCAATATAATAATTTTGACATCCTTGAAAGTTCGATACCCAAGTTCGGATTCCAATTTGTAACCAAAATCGATCAAACGCGACTTTCGTATATCTCAAACTAACAGGTGGGTTTTAGGGTTTACGCGTGTCGACCCGTTTAAGATTACTCGAGCTATGGTGACTTTGGTTGTCATGTAATTACAAGGGTCAATCACTAGTTTCGAATAACACGATCGTTAGAAATTGATTTTGGAACGTTCGGAATGCATATAACGATTAAACGGAATCACCTATGACTCAATTGTATAACATTGTTAAATTGTTCCATAATCATTCTTGGATTGGCCTATAATGGCCCAAAATATCTCCTTGTCAATCTTTATGGTCAAAGTGTCGATCTAGGTTCGAGTTCTTGGGTCATGTGTACTGAAATCCTAACTAGCCATTCCCAAATGGTTAGTATTCTCAAGAATGACAAATTCCAAGTGAGATATAACAGAAAGTGCATTGATGATAATATCATTTCATAAATCATAAATCCTGAAAGTGGGTCGAAATTCAGAATGTCACATATACACTGCGTAAATTCACTTGAATACTAAGTTATAGTCTATACACGTCAAGTCAAATCCTCCTATGTATCCACTAGCATTTGGCAAATGAATGTTAAACGCCATAACTGTAATGACGAAAGAATTCAATTAGGGATGTAAGGACATAGCTTAAGGGAGGCAATAAAGTAAACTCTAACACCTAGCTCAGAGGGCAAGATATGAAAATTTTATACGACGATTTCATACATCATGATATAAATCTGATAGAACTCTGACAAAAAACTAGACCTGTCAATTGGTGGGTCGAGTCAGATTTGGATTGAGTCATAAATAGTTTGACCCAAATTGACCCATTAACTCGTTTGTGACTCATTTATCCGCAGTGCAATTTTCTTGACTCATACCCGACCCGATTCATACCTGACCTCACCCATATTGCTAAAACATTGCCATATTTAACTAAATATAGGAAAACTCATACTTAAACTAACATAAGAGCACGAGATTGAGTGACTGCGAGATTGAGTGAAAGTAAGAGAGATGAGTTGAGTTTAAATAAGTTGTAAATCCATTTACGAGCCATTTAACACCAATATTATACCTATACCCATTTATGACTAATTTAATAAATATAACTAACTCATTTATAATCAATTTACTAATATATGAGTTAAAAAATAGATTTATAATCCATTTTGAAGGTCTACCAAAAATCAAGCGGCCTAGAGGACCGGCGGTCCCTGTCCCCGTCACCCAAGATTTGGCTTAGCAGTTATGGAATCACCTTGCATTATAACCTTGGAATCTCTATCGGCATTTCCGGGAGCTTTCTTTTTCCTTCCTCCACAGATTCTAGTCTTGCTTCAAATTGAGGCAAAATCAAAATGTTCCAAACTGGCGGCCTGCACATAGTCCTTGTGGAAAGGCCCGCATAATTGCTTGGGAGATCGAGGATTTGATGCCACACCCCATTTTGCACTTCAGCATGTGAGGGAGTTTATTGGTGGTGGGGATAGGGATTCATCATCGACTTAGATAGATTTCCAACACAAGTCTTCCTCTGAAAGGTCTGTTGGTGGGCTCGCATAGACTCCCAACTTCTTCTCCCATCGTCTCCCATAAGATTACTTCAACTTGCCCTCTGGGTTGGGTGTTAAATCAAGATCGATCTCGTTTTGTTTTAGAGCAAGAAAGTAATTATTCAAAATAATCTGTCTCCCATTAATAACACTAGTACCTCTTTCTATATAATAAGTAACCTTGAATTACTCAAAGTAATTTTCAATGAATCTATAGTGAATTATTCTCAACGTTGAAAATAACACGCAGCATATTCCATTAGCTAAATTGATGGCATTAACAGAATGATTTGATTGCACCAATTTAACAAGTTTTAAAAGTTGATTGTACTTTTTAAAAGTTTTAAGATTCAATCGCACTTTAGTGACAAGTTTTAGGATTTTGACGTAATTATCCCATTTTTATATGAACAACTGAAGTTTGACCATATAGATAGCTAGTAACTTCTTCTCATCAATTAGTAACCTTTACTATAAAACCGTACCGTATTTCTTGTAGCTAATAGCTAGTCCATTCGACTAGTCATATTTAACAACTGATCAGCAATTTTTACACATGCTAAAGTAACTCAAACTACGTCTATATATGTCAACACTTTCTCATACTAATTTAATCTGTTTAACTACTCACAGCATCCTAGAATACTCCCGGATGATGGATTTTTTCTGCTCTAGAGACGATGGGTTATTCATGATTGACCTCACTGGCGAACATAGGTTTTCTTCGCTCCAAGTCTAAGTCGTGAGAGCCATAAAAGTCCTGCAACTTCAATATCAACTTAGTCTATCAGTGATATAGTGAGTAGAAACAAGAAGAGAAGGCATTACAAAGAAGGCTTCATATATGAAATGACATATCAAGCTGGTCAGGTAACGTCTTTATTAATTGAATTTACATAACACAATCTAAAGAAACAGCTCCTCAACAATTTCATTGTCCACGAAATTTGATGTCCTTTTGCTTTTGTTTCTCCATCCACTTAGCTGCTCTACCCTCCAGCATTCTCATACCTCGCACGAGCCATTTGGGCTTTTCTATTTCAAAAGCGATGAATGCTATGGAAATCCCAATTATGATTCCGGACGCATAACCCATCCACATTATCTTTTGTTCGAACCAACTATGATGCCCTTTGCAATTGAAAGACAAGGACGATGGTGGAGGACGTTGAGCATCGTTAGGGCATGCTTTTTGCAACGGAGTTCCACATAAGCCTGGATTATCACTAAACCAGTCACTTGAAAATGTGCTCAAGTGCTTGTCTTGTGGAATTTGACCAGTGAGTTGATTCTTCGAGAGGTCCAAGTATCCAAGGGATGCCAAATCTCCCAGTACTCTAGGAATTTCCCCACTAAGCTTGTTCGAAGAAAGATCAAGCCATTCAAGATCCGTCAAGCTCCCTAGAGTTGGAGGGATGGAACCTGTAAAATGGTTGTGTGAAAGGTTGAGCCCTTTGAGATAGTGGAGATGTCCAAAGACTCTAGGAATATTTCCTTGGAAAGAATTGTGCGACAAGTCGATGGTTGTGAAGATGGTCAAGATCTTCACTAGCTTAATCTCCAACCCTTTCAACATCACCGTCACAGAGTTTTCATATGAATTCCCTTGGAAAGACTGGGTCATATATAGTGATTTTTCTTGCCCATTTTCACCATTCATCATGCCTTTCAGGTTCATTATCAAGTTGGCTGGCAAAGGACCCCTAAAATTGTTTTTGGAGAGATCCAAAATGCGTAACTTGGGAAAGAGGTCAACTCCCTCTGAAATATCTAAAACACCCTTAAAATTGTTGGACCTTAAAATGAGAACTTTTAACTCTGGAAGTGTTCCTAACCATCTCGGGAATGTATCCTCTATTTGATTGCTACTGATATCCAGAACTTCTAGATATTTACATTCAACAAGGGATTGCGGTAAAGTGCCCACAAACTGATTTTGACTAAAGTCAAGAGTCACCAAGCTATTTCTTGAAGAAAATGATTGAGGAATTATGCCATCAAGGTGATTCATCCGTAAGTTCAAAACTGACAGATCGGTACTAAAGTTTGTTAAGCAATGTGGCAAGCCACCTGTCAAGCCATTGTCAGACAAGTCGATGATCTCAAGCTTGCTGGCATTGCATAACAAAGAAGGGATCTTTCCCGATATATTATTACTTGCAACGGAATAATAAAAAGTCATGGGAGATGGAAGTGGAATTGGCCCTCCAAACTTATTATTGGACAGATTGATTACACCCAATGAGGTGTTTGAGAAGATATCACTGAATTCATTGTGACTGAGAAATAATGATAATGAGTTTACGCATTTGACTTGGGAGTGCGGTAATGGCCCTTGTAACTTATTGTTGCTCAAGTCTAGAACCTCAAGATTGGTTATATTACGAAAACATGATGGTATAGTCCCAGAGAGATTATTGTTAGACAAATTTAAAGACAAGAGTGAACTCAATTGGCAAATCGAAGGGGGAATCTCACCGATGAAACCATTGTTGGAAACCAAAAAAGATTTAGTGGAAGGTGGAGGGATCGGGAGTGGTCCTTGGAATGAGTTGTTCTGAAGATTCATATGCCATAATTTCTTCCAGTACAATTGTGGTATACCTCCCTCCAGAAGGTTATCAGAAAGATCTAAGAATTTCATTGTATCATGGCTTATTCCCCAGAACCACCTTGGGATCTCCCCACTAATCCTATTGGAAGAGAGGTCTAAAAGCATTAATCTTTCTAACGAACTCAAGAAATGAGGGAACTTGGTCAAGTTACAAGAACACAACCCCAGCCGTTCAAGCTTCGGGAATGTATAGCTCAGTCTATCATGGGTTAGATTTAGTTCCGCAGAAACATAAAGCACCTGTATATTTTTAAGCTTTGTAAAGATTTCAAACTCTATAACCCCACCAAAGTTATTCCTGTCAAGATATAGGATTTGGAGTTGTTTGAGATTAGCCAATGACGAGGGGACGTGTCCAGTGAATTTGCACCATCCAAGATCTAAATATGTTAGACTTTTCATGTTACCAATTGAATTGGGTATTTCTCCTGAAAAGCTTGTAAGGAAGAGAGACAAGTGCACAAGAGGACCGGTCCAATTGGATTTGGGAAGAATCCCAGACATGTCTTTATTCATGCTCAATTCGAGAGTAGTAAGGCTCGGAAACCGAAAAAAAGTAACTGGGAATATCCCCTTTAAGGAACAATCACTAACACTAAAATGTGTAAGAGAAGAAGACAAGTTCACAAAGGACTTTGGTGCAACCATGGACATGTTTACAAAATCAAGAACAAGCCTTCTCACTACTGTTAAATTATGAGCAAGCATTGTGAAGATCGAATTTTCCAACCTGAGAGAAGAGAGCCCATTTGATTCATAAATATAAGAGTAAGAGAGATCAAGTGACACCAACTTAGAGAGGTGAGAGATTTCACTAGGAACGATACCCGAAAAGTATGAATGAGAGAGATTCAGATGAGTCATTTTTGCAAATACACTTAGATTTGGCGAAATGTGTGAGCCGGTAAAGTTATTACCGAAAAGATTGAGGCTCTTAACATGGCGAAGGAGAAAGAGGGAGTTATTGGAATGGAGAGTGCCTTGAAGCCAACTGCAAGTAAGATCGAGACCGATGACGTTACCGGTTACATTGCTGCAAGTGACACCGTCCCATGAGCAGCAGTCCACGCTCTTGTTCCATGACTTTGTCTTTGGATAAGAAGAATTATCCAAACGACAAGGGTAAGGGTCCGGGGCCATGCTATCAAGCACGAAGGAATCCTTAAAATGGAGCAAGGCATCGCGTTGGTCTAGAGGGCAAAGGGGCGAGACAAAGGGAAGGGAGGAATGTAAGACAAAGAGAAAACAGAGTAGGCCAAGGAATTGATGCGAGCCCATCTTGCAATTTAGCGTGCGAGTGAGTTAAGTGGTGGTGGAGAGTGCTTCCACTTATATAGCCCTTCTCCAGTGTGAAGTCATCGACACAAGTCTTCTCACGTGTGTAAACCGTTCTAAAAGCTCTGTTGGTCAGAGCACGAGTAATTTCAGGATATTTTACAGTTCCTAATCATTGCACGTGGAGCAATGGTAAAGTATTGGATTAATTGACATCAACGTTTAATATGCGAGATCAATATGTTGTGTTCAACCACGCAACCTTTCAGACCTCTTTTTTTTTTTTTTCAATTTTCAAATCTAGAATTACAAGGTTTTATGAGCCACATAAGGAAACAGAATTTAAAATGAGTTGTTCTACTTATGAAGAAAGGGTGCCTAATTAAAAATTCTTAACAATGTGAAAGCCTCCAGTAATTTCGTCAAATATAAGAGCGAATAAAAATCCTAGAAAAGTTATTTGACACTTCACTCAATAAACAATTTATATATATATATATATATATATATATATATATATATATATATTATTTGGATCACGTCTAAACATTTATAATTCAAAAGTAATTGAGATTTATTTTCTCAAAGTTAATTATTGCAGAATTTAAGATAAAGTGATAAACTACCTTTAAGTTTAATAAAGGGCTCGTCAAATATTATATGGACGTTGGGCGAAGAAATAGGAATTTTTTTGCACAAGGTATGTAGCTGAGATATCCACTATTACCACTTCAGCGCCTTCGCATTGGCATAATTAAAGGAGATTTTGCAAGAATTGCAGGTTTGGATTATCTGCAGAATGGTTGCAAGCCAAAACATTGATTTTGGCAGAATTGGAAGGACTCCGTGGCAATTGAATTGACATCTAAATTTATTTATTTTTTAATTAATGATTGTCTTGTGAACTCAATTGTGCTGGACTTGGTGGGATATGAAGAGCAGGAATCACATCATCATCGCACTCCCAACATGAACCGACTCTCGATGACCCACGCTCTCATATTCCAAGTCAAAAAGTCTGTTTTCACATGGCAAAAATATTGCCCAACGCACTCTGTTCTATCATACGACGTCCTTATACGGGGGTAAAAGGGGCTTTAGAAAATGGGAGAGGGCGTTACTAGATAGATGCACTCGGGTGGCCTCCATTATTGATGAGCAAAATGTCTGATTAGTCACAAAAAGGAAATAGAATTTAACCAGAGTTGTTCTACTAATGAAGAAGGACTGCCTAATACCAATAGCCAGACCCATGTGAAAGCCTCAGGTAATTACCGTCAAATATAAGAGCAATTAACAGCCTAGAAAAGTTATTTGACACTTAACTCGCACATATAATTTAACTTCGAGAAATATTAACCCAAGAACTCTTGTATTATACATGTTAAGACGTGATCCAAACAATATAAAGAGGGCAATCATCCCTATAGTGCGCTTGTCGATGCCTCACGACAAGTAAGCTTTTTAGTTGGATTACTAGTCGTCTCATCTTCCCAGTCGTCTTTTCTTTTCCAAACCTCGAAATTTTTTATTGATTCTCTTCAAATGAAGTTTTTGTCGAATCCATCTTCATACTTTCTTTAAGAGGGTGTTTTTATTTTTTAAACGAAAATCTCTCTCTACACAAACAAAGAGAGTTAGGTTTGGCAACTATGTAAATATTTTCTTTTTAGGCTCCTTTCATTTCGTGGAAAATGTGACATTTCTGGAAAATATTTTCTAGAAAGCCATTTTCTAGGAAAATGATAATATTTTCCGGTGTTCGGCCGAAACCTGAAAATGAACTGGAAAATATTTTCCATTGTTTGATATGGAAAATCTGATTTTATTTTTCTCCTCGTACTCCTTTTAATAATTTTTTATTTTATTTTATTCGTTGACCAGTTTAATTTTCGTGAATCGAATGCTAAAAAATTCGGAAAACATTTTCCTGAAAGTTAATTTTTCATGAAACGAACGAAACCTTAAACAACAGGTTTCCGTGAGTAGTGCTGTCCTTGGGATGTATTGGGTCTGTGCTTATGCGAGTAAGAGCTTCATTTTGCTCACCCGTTGTGATGGCAGAGTGTGGCTTTTTTTCTTTTATAGGTATATCTTAGTCCGTTGATGATATGAACTATCCACCAAATAATAGGGATTACAGTTTTTTTTTTATGAAAAATTGTGCACGGCTTTCCATTGTAAACTTTGAATGTATAAAATATGCTCCGTTTATTTTATGAAAAATAAATTATTTGAGAAACATTTTCCTGAATATACAATGCAGCACAACTACAATTATACCAGACATATTTATGCTTTAATTAGTTGAATTCAAAATTAAAGTGACCCTCGCATATTGGTAAATATACACACAACGTAAATTCACTTGAATACTAAGTTATCAGTCTGTATATGTCAAGTCAAATCCTCCTATGTATCCACTAGCATTTGGCAAATGAATGTTAAACATCATAACCGTCATGACGAAAGAATTCAGTGAAGGATGTAAGGACAAAGCTTAGGGGAGGCACATAAAGTGAACTCCAACACCTAGCTCAGAGGGTGAGATACGGAAATTTTATACGATGATTTCATCCATCATGATATAAATCTGATAGAAGTCTGACCAAAACAACAAGCGGCCTAGAGGAGCGGCGGTCCTTGTCCTCGTCACCAAAGATTAGGATTAGCAGTTATGGAATCACCTCGCATTATAACCTCGAAACCTCTATCGGCATTTCCGGGAGCTTTCTTTTTCCCTCCACCACAGATTCTAGTCTTGCTTCAAACTTGAGGCACAATCAAAATGTTCCAAATTGGCGGCCTGCATAAAGTCCTTGTGGAAAGGCTCGCGTAATTGCTTGGGAGACCGAGAATTTGATGCCACCCATTTTGCACTTCAGCATGTAAGTGAGTTTATTGGTGGTGGGGATAGCGATTCATTATCGACTTAGATGCACTTCCAACACAAGTCTTCCTCTGAAAGGTCTGTTGGTGGGCTCGCAGACTTCCAACTTCTTCTCCCATCATCTCCCATAAGATTACTTCAACTTGCCCTCCGGATTGGGAGTTAAACTAAGATTGATCTTGTTTTATAACTTGATTGCACTTTTGAAAATTTTAAGATTCAATTGCACTTTCACAATAAGTTTTAGGACCTTTTGTGCAGTTTTCCCATTCTTATATAAACAAGTGAAGCTTGACCATTTAAATAACTAGTAACTTCTTCTCATCAATTAGTAACTTTTAATATAGAATGCTAACGTGTTTCATGTGGCTAATAGCTTATTCATCCGACTAGTCCTATTTACCAACTGATTAGCAATTTTCACATACGCTAAAGTAACTCAAACTATGTCTATATATGTCAACAATTTCGTATACGAATGAAATCTGTTTAATTACTCACACCATCCTAAAAGAATCCTGGATGGTCGATTTTTTCTGCTCAAGAGACAATGGGGCTATTCATGATGGACCTCACTGGGGAACCGACACATAGGTTTTCCTTGCTCCAAGTCTAAATCTCGAGAGCCATAAAAGTTGTAAAACTTCGATATCAACTTAGTCTATCAGCGATATGGTGAATACAACCTTGCAGAAATTGCATGACAACTGTGCTTCTAGTGGTGTCCAGCATGGGTCACACAAGTTCTTAAATGTATTGGCTTGATGTAGTAGTTCAATGCTCCGTTTGGTTTGCGAAAAATGAATAAAAACGACCGTTTGTATTGCTTGAAATAATTAATCAATGCAGAAAGATTTCATCATCGACAATAATTTATATTTAAATATTTTCATGAATGATAAAAATATTATGCAAATAATCGTTTTTAGGAAAATATTTTTCAAATAATTTATTTTTAGCCAAACTAACCATCCCTAATAAGTCTATGCAACGCTCGTTCCAAGTCTTTGCAAAAGTCAATGGTGGGTGGTGACGGAGAACGACTTGGAGGGAGACTTTAACTCCGAAGCATGATGATGATTGATGAGCCATGCATGAATCATGATCTTTTGTTCGAAGTCCTTAGGAGACTTGATTCTCGGGCATGATTGTGGACAGTGAAGGAGCTAATTCAGAAGAAGGAAATAACTAAAATTTGGAACATGTTGAGAGGAAATTGCTAAAACTTCAAATTTTTTTCCTTCCCGTCTAATACAAGTTTTGAATTTTCAACTTTCCTTCCTCTTGAGAGATTCCCTTTCATGAGGCCAACAAAGCACAGAACCACGAGAGAGAGAGAGAGAGAGAGAGGGGTCTGGTAATTAATTGGAGATAAATGATCATCTTTGATATTTCCTCGAGAGGTCACCTCATTAGAGCGATCCAATGAGTAAGATTGGATAGGTTAATTTCCAATGACAATGAAATGCTTACGAACATTCAACTATTCAAAAATTAAAATTTGGATTATAATCACTAGAAATTCCAAATTAGTACCTCATGACACATTTACTCCAAATGAATTTTCATCTCACCAAAAATCTCAAACCGATAGCGCTGATCCAAATTTACTCTCCTCCGTTAGAATTCCATCAAATATCGTGCTAAAATGCATGTGTCAACACACGTCTATGTGTCAAACATTTGTCCTGTGGGTTTTCAATCTCCAAAGCGCAAGATCAAACTTGCTCATATCCACCACAGCCCAATGCCCCATCTGGATCACATAGCTTTATCTGCGTCAGTCAAAACAAATTCTTTTCCTGCAACACAGATTGAATTCGAACTCTGACAGAGAAAACAACCCACTTGACAACTCGAACAATCTGAGGAACAACATGATCTTGCAACACATCATTTCTCTCCTCCAAATATGATGGATAACCCCATTCCAAGCAAGCTTTAGCACAGTTTTAAGCAGAGATTTCCCCTTAGCAGTTCGAAGTATACATTCAAACTCAAAATCTCATGCACCCCAGTTCTATGAAACCCAGCAGCTCCAAAAGATGATTCCATAGTCCATACAGCTTTGGGAAAGCACATTCGAAGTATGGATGGTTCCTAGATTCAGAAAAAGAAGAACACAAGACACACTTGTCATCAATTGAAGTCCACTAACTCATTCTATCAAATGTTGACGGCCTATTCAATATAACAAGCCACACAATCATATCAAATATGGGCAGGTTTGGATTAAACCAGAAAATTTTATGACAAACCATCTTTTGCTTGTTTTCTCGTACCAATTCCTAACCCAAGCGTCCCCTGAGTAAACTGACCAGAAGATTTCGAGTGAAAACAACCCTATATTCAGAAGAGCTGCAAAGGGAGAATGTCCCACAAAGGCTGCATGAATTAGGACTAATAAATCAGACCTTGCAGGAGGCCATAACCAATCATCTCCATTAACGATAAAAATATTATACAAGCAATCGTTTTTAGAAAAACATTTTTCGAATAATTCATTTTCAGCCGAACTAACTGCCCTAATAAGTCTATGCAATGCTTGTTCCGAGTCTTTGCAAAAGTCGATGGGTAGTGACAAAGAACGACTTGGAGGGAGACTTTAACTCCAAACCATTATGTTGATTGATGAGCCATGCATGAATCATGATCTTTTGTTCGAAGTCCTTGAGAGACTTGACTCTCGGGCATGATTGTGGTCAGTGAAGAAGCTAATTCAGAAGCAGAAAATAACTAAAATTTGGAACATGTTGAGAGGAAATTGCTAAAATTTCAAATTTTTTTCCTTCCAGTCTATTACGGGTTTTGAATTTTCAACTTTCCTTCCTAGAGATTCCCTTTGACGAGGCCAACAAAGCGCAGGACCACGAGAGAGAGAGAGAGAGAGAGAGAGAGAGAGAGAGAGAGAGAGAGAGAGAGAGAGAGAGAGAGAGAGAGAGAGAGAGAGAGAGAGAGGGGTCTGGTGACTAATTGGAGATGAATTATCATCTTTGATATTTCCTTGAGAGGTCAGCACATTAGAGCGATCCAATGAAGAAGATTGGATAGGTTAATTTCCATGACAATGAAATGCTTACGAACATTCAACTATTCAAAAAGTAAAATTTGGATTACAACCATTAAAAATTCTAAATTAGTATCTCATGACACATTTACTCCAAACGAATTATCATTTCACAAAAAATCTCAAACTGATAGCGCTGACTTAAATTTACTCTCCGTTGGCAGATGTGTCGGTACATGCTGTATTTGTCTCTAGTACTGCAAGTTGAGGCATATTATTGCCATGCATGTGGAGGCAGTCAACATCTGACGATATGTTTAGTCTCGCATACTGATTAATGTGCAAGGTTGATGCTCCTTTGGATATGATGGGATCATTCTGGTACATGTCTGGTCGGATGCTTGATGTTAGCCGATTCGTTTCTTATTTTTCCCAACTATAGCCGGCGAATTCATGCGCACTGCACTGAACATGTACTGCCAGAGGAAAATCAAGAGAATAATATTGATTTTATTAGTTGAACAATCCTAGATAGGCGTTGATTTGGGTGTTTAACGTTTAAGAAAGAAAAATTCTGAAAATCCCACAATGGAATTGGTTTAATGTGACCATGTATCTTTATGTTAGCATCTCCTTTATATAAATCGATGAAAAATGCATATGAGTGGCCGCATATCCAATTTAAAGTTCATAAAACATCAATTGGTCGACCAAAGTATATAGAGCAGATAGGATGAGCTACAGAAGCAAGTAATGCAGGACAATATCAACGAAAGGAAACTATTTAGTTGATAATTGCTGCGTAGTCTCAAGTGGTTTAATTCCAAAACTTGAGTCTCTGATGATGTTAACTCCTCTCTTTTTGCGGTTCCATCCAAAACGAAGACAAATCCTCGAATATCTTCATTTTAGAAGTCTGAAGATTATTAGGCTCCTCTGTCCCATGCACACCGCCAAAAGTATTGTTTTTACTTATTCCAACATATGATAAGATCAAATAAATCTACTTTGATAATGTATTTCCTGTCCCTAGTTTGGGCCAGCGTTACATTGAGGTACATGTGGACCTTTTTAGCCAGTTATGGGTCAATAAGGAATGATTGCAGGACCAACCGTCTACAGGCCCAACATTCTTGTACTCCCGATCTGTAATAAATTTTTGTTTTTTCTGTTTTTTGGTTTCAAGGTAAACAACTTCTCCAATTTGTCATTTTCTTCCGCACGAGACGTCAGAGATGAACACGAAAAGTTAAAATTCAATAATGAGAAGTCGATTAAATCAAAGTTATCCGTTTTATCTTTCTAAATCTTTTGTGGAAAAAGTCAGCTGAGGAAGGGGTTAAACTCCTTAACGTTGTATCAATATTCCCACAAGCGGACTTAAGAATCGGTCCCAAATTTTAAGTCATTGGACAGTGACCCAAGCCGGCACAACTCTAGGTCGGCGACGGTGGACCAGACACTTTTGCTAGTTTATTCATGTATTCATTTAGTTGGAGCTCAAAGACCTACTTTGCTCTCGATTCTGTGTATTCCCAAGGTAATTAATGGCACTGAATCTTACACGAGGGATCTGCATTAGTTCACTAGTGAATTCCAATTATTCCATGCGACCATTTACAAACAAACTACTCACGTATAAGACAACTCTTACAGCTTTTTTTCTAGTAGAATTATTTGGAATTTGAAGATACTTTGTACAATTACTGAACATTTTTCTGTTCCACTTTGACCTATGTTCTCTATAAAGATAGTGTATGATACGTTACAATCCACAATCTACTACAGACTTGCAACTTCAATGATTTTAGTATTGATTCTTCAGGACATATTTTCCTTAGCAGATTAATTTATTAACAACTTTTGGCTGAATGGGTTTATTTCTTCACTTCTAATTCTTCATGGCAACTAAAAGCTACGCACACGTGAAGATGGAAATACTATATGTAGAGGCTAATGGCACTTGCTTCATTTTTCTGTTTTTTGCCACTTTTTTCTTAATGCTGTGTGCTTGATAGATCTTATTATTCATCTTTTCAATTTAACTGATATATAGTTGTGCCAAGAAACAAGAATTAAAGCCATTAGAAAAAAGCCTTCATATGAGAAATGACATATCAAGCTGGTTTGGTGACATCTTTGTTCACTGAATGTACATTACACAGTTTAAGAGACAACTCCACAACAATTTCGTTTTCAATGAAATTCGATGGCCCTCTGCTTTCATTTCGCCGTCCATTCGGCTGCTTCACTCTCCAGCATTCTCACACCTTGTGCGAGCCATTTGGGCTTTTCCATTTCAAATGCGATGTATGCTATGGAAATCCCAATTACGATTCCAGATGCATAACCCATCCACATTATTTTTGGTTCCAACCAACTATGATGCCCTTTGCAATTGAAAGAGGAGGACGATGGTGGACGATAGTGAGTATCACCATGGAATGCTTTTTGCCATGGAGTTCCACATAAGCCAGGATTATCACTAAACCATTTGCTTGAAAATGTGCTCAAATGCTTTTCTTGTGGAATTCAACCAGTGAGTTGATTCTCCTAGAGGTCCAAGTATCCAAGGGACGCCAAATCTCCCAGTATTCTAGGAATTTCCCCACTAAGCTTGTTCGAATAAAGATCAAGCCATTCAAGATCAGTCAAGCTCCCTAGAGTTGGAGGGATGAAACCTGTAAGATGGTTGTGTGAAAGGTTGAGCCCTTTAGGGGAGTGGAGATGTCCAAAGACTCGAGGAATATCTCCTCGGACAGAATTGTGCGACAAGTCAATGGTTGTGAAGATGGTCAAGATCTTCACTAGCTTAATCTCTGGCCCTTTGATTGTCACGGTCACAGAATTTTTGTATGACACCTTTTGGAAAGACAATGTCATCTATAGTGATTTTTCTTGCCCATTTTCGCCATTCATCATGCCTTTCAAGGTTCATTATCAAGTTAGCTCGCAAAGGACCCCCTAAATTGTTGTTGGAGAGATCCAAAATGCGTAACTTGGGAAAGAGGTTAACTCCCTTTGGAATATCCAAAAGACCCGTAAAATTATTGGACCTTAAAATGAGAACTTTTAACTCTGGAAGCATTCCTAACCATCTTGAGAATGTATCCTCTATCTGATTGCTATTGATATCCAAAACTTCTGGATATTTACAATTGACAAGGGACTGTGATAAAGTGCCTTCAAACCGATTTTGACTGAAGTCAAGAGTCACCAAGCTATTTCTTGATAAAAATGTTTGAGGAATTGTGCCCTCAAAGTTATTCATTCGTAAGTTCAAAATCGAGAGATCGGTACTAAAATTTGTTAAGCATTAAGGCAAGGCACCTGTCAAGCCATTATTAGCCAAGTCAATGATTTCGAGCTTGGTAGCATTGCATAACAAAGAATGGATCTTTCCTGATATATTATTATTTTCAATGGAATAATAAAATGTCATGGGAGATGGAAGTGGAATTGGCCCTCCAAACTTATTGTTGGATAAATTTATCACACCCAATGAGGTGTTTGAGAAGATATCATTGAACTCATTGTGACTGAGAAATAATGATGATGAGTTAACGCATTTGACTTCGGAGTGCGGTAGTGACCCTTTTAACTTATTGCTTCTCAAGTTCGAAACCTGAATATTGGTCATATTACAAAAACATGGTGGCATATCCCAGAGAGATTATTGTTAGACAAATTTAAAGACAAGAGTAAACTCAAGTGGCAAATTGATGAGGGGATTTCACTGGTAAAACCATTGTTGGAGGCGAAAAAGTAAGAAGTAAAAGGTGAACAGATCGGATGTGGTCCTTGGAATAAGTTGTTTTGAAGATTTATATATAACAATTTCTTCCAGTATAATTATGGTATACCTCCCTCCAGAAGGTTATGAGAAAGTTCTAATCCTTCCAATGTATCATGGCTTATTCCCCAGAACCACCTCGGGATCACCCCACTATTCCTATTGGAAGAGAGGTCTAAGAGTATTAATTATTCTAACCAATTCAAAAAATAAGGGAACTTGGTCAAGTTGCAATAACGCAACCGCAACCATTCAAGCTTCGAGAATGTATAGCTCAATCTACTATAGGTTAGAATTAATTCCTAAGAAACACTAAGCCACTGTAGATTTTTAAGCTTCGTAAAGATTTCAAACTCCACAACCCCGCTAAAGTTACTCCTGTCAAGATATAGGGATCGGAGTTGTTCGAGATTTCCCAATGATGAGGGGACGTGTCCTGTAAATTTGCACCCTTCCAGATATAAAACTGTTAAACTCTTCATGTTACCAATTGAATCGGGTATTTCTCCTTAAAAGCTTGTATTGGAGAGAGACAAGAATGCAAGAGAACCGGTCTAATTGGATTTGGGAAGAATCCTAGACATGTCTTCATTGGAACTCAAATCGAGAGTAGTAAGGCTTGGAAACCTAAAAATAGTAAATGGGAATTCCCTCTTTAAGGAACAACCACTAACACTTAAATATCTTAGAGAAGAAGACAAGTTCGCAAAGGACTTTGGTGAAACCATAGACAAGTTTATAAAATCAAGAACAAGCCTTCTCAATATTGTCAAATTCTGAGCAAGTATTGTGAAGATTGGATTTTCCAACTTGAGAGAAAAGAGCGAGTTTGATTCATCAATATAAGGATAAGAGAGATTAAATGACACAAACTTGGAGAGGTCAGAGATTTCACTAGGAAGGTTACCCGAAAAATTTGAACGAGAGAGATTCAGAATAGTCATGTTTGCAAATACACTCAAATTAGGTGAAATGTGTGAGCCAGCAAAGTCATTACCAAAAAGGTTGAGGCTCCGAAGATGGTGAAAGAGAAAGAGGGAGCTATTGGAATGGAGAGCACGACGAAGCCAACTGCAAGTAAGATCGAGACCGATGACGTAATCAGTGACATCGTCACAAGTCATGCCGTCCCACAAGCAGCAATCCATGCTCTTGTTCCATGAGTTTGTCTTTGGATAAGAAGGGTAATCCGAATCATAATAGTCAAAATCTGAGGCCATGCTATCAAGCACGAAGGAATCCTTAAAATGGAGCAAGGCATTGCGTTGGTCTGGAGGGCAAAGGGGCGAGACAAAGGGAAGGGAGGAATGTAAGACAGAAAACAGAGGAGGCCGGGGATTTGATGCCACCCCATTTTGCAATTTAGCATGGGGGTGAGTTAAGAGGTGGTGGAGAGTGCTTCCACTTACATAGCCCTTCTCAAGTGTGAAGTCATTGACACAAGTCTTCGCACATGTGTTGGCCATTCTAAAAGCTTTGTTCAAAACAGAGTACGAGTAATTTATGTAATTTTACAGTTCCTAATTATTGCACGTGGAGCAATGATAAAGTATCTGATTAATTTGAATCAACGTTTAATATGCAAGATCAATATGTTGGGTTCAACTACGCAACCTTTCAGACTTTTTTTTAAAAAAATTTTCACATCTAGAATTACAAGGTTTTATGAGCCACAAAAGGAAACAGAATTTAAAATGAGTTGTTCTACTTATGAGGAAAGGCTGCCTAATTAACAGTCCATAATAATGTGAAAGCCTCCAATAATTTCGTCAAATATAAGAGCGACTAAAAAGCCTAGAAAAGTTGTCTGACACTTCACTCGAGAAACAAATTATATACATATTATTTGGATCACTCAGAAAACTTGTATAATTCAAAAGTACTTGAGATTTATTTTCTCAACGTAAGATAATTGTAGATTTTAAAGATAAAAGTGGTAAAATATCTTTTAAGTTTCATAAAGTGCTTGTCAAATACTATTTGGACGTTGGAAGACAAAGCAGGAAGCCTTTTGCACAAGGTATATAAATGAGATATCCGCTATCACCACTTCTGCTCCTTTGCACTGGCGAAATTAAAGGAGATTCTGTAAGAATTGCAGGTTTGGATTATCCGCATATTGATTGCAAACCAGAAATATCGGATTTCTTTGGCAAATGAACTGCGATTCTAATTCTTATAATCGATAATTTTTTTGTGAACTCAATTGTGCTGGATCTGGCGGAACGGGAAAAGCAAGAATCAGATCATCATCATGACCACCCACGCTCTCACATTCCAAGTCAGAAAGTTTGTTTTTATGTGGCAAAAGTAATGTCCAACGCACTTTAATCTATCGTGCGACGTGTCCTAATTACGGGGGAAAAAGTGAGGGCATTATTAGATGCACCCAGGAGGTCGTTGCCTGTATTTTATTTCAAGTCAAGTCTCCCCCTTATTGGTAAGCAAAATAACTTGGCAAGCGTCCATGCCTTCGCGATTCTTCAGGGTGGTTGAACTGTACGTCGTTCGTTGTTGTAAGTTCCGTAGCCATCAGCAGAAAAGCATAGTTATTCTTTTTCTTGTTCTTTCTTCCAAGGATAATCGGAATTGCGGAATAATTCGAGCACTCGATTTATTATAGTTCGCGTCAAGCTCAATAGTCCTCTCATCTTATTCAGATGTTCCAACACGAAACTAGCAACGATTGCTTTTCTACATATATTAGTATGCTCAGAACAGTTATCCAACTTAAATAATCTGGTTAAGTTTGTCGACAATTTGTCCATGTATTTTTACCACCAGATATATGCATGCTTGCAAAGGGAGCAGCTCGCTTTGCCTTAGATTAAGTATCCCATCTCTCTCATTTATATTAGAAAGATTTATTCGCCTTTGAACCACTCTCAAAACATAAATAAATTCTCTAAAAATTAACACATCATCAAGCTTATATGGAGTTGCCGCATCAGAATTTTACACTCAACGCATAAAATGCAGGTAATTACAGTGAGACAGCTTTTAGAATTTGATTAAAATAAATCAAGTGCTCATTAGATTGCCGTCATATCTTTTTCTACCTCAAATCTTCTCATTTCCCCAGTCGTCTTGTCTTTGCCAAACCTCAAATTTCTATTGATTATCTTTGACCAAAGTTTTGAAGCCTTTGAGTCCCCTCTGGTTTCACGAGTAGTTCAGTCAATGATAATATTTCTCCAAATAAAGGGCAAAGACCAATTATCCAGTTAAATAGCTCTTTCTCAAGTTACGTTCTTTCTTCATCATCCTTCCAGTTATATTTCTTCTTATTTATCAAGCCATTGAGACTTTGTAATTCTCCAATTGTTAGTGAATTATTTGCTATCAGCTCTTCCCGTGCAGTAGCTATTAACACTCGAACCTAACCACATAAATTTATAACGTTTTTATTGATTTAATCACAAGATCATATATTTTCCACATTATATTAAAACAATTATAATTCGCATTTTAGCGCGGTAGTCCTTTCATCCTATTCGGATATTCCTACAGGCATCAAATGATAATTGCATTACTACGTAGACTAGTATGCTGATAACATACCCAACTTAATTAAGTGGTCAAGTTTGTCCACAAATCAGCGATGTATTCTCTCCCTCCAAATATGATAGATGGCCCCCTTCCAAGCAAACCTGTGGCACACTTGAACACTAAGTTTCTAGTCTGTATATGTCAAGTCAAATTGTCCTATGTATCCGCTTGCATTTGGCAAATGAGTGTTAAACGTCCTAACTGTAATGATGAAAGATTTTAGTGGAGGATGCAAGGACATAGCTTAGGGGAGGCACGTAAAGTAAACTCTAACACCTAGCTCAGAGGGCGAGATATGAAAATTTTATACGATGATTTCATACATCATGATATAAATCTGATAGAAGTCTGACCTAAAAAACAAGCGGCCTAGAGGGGCGGCAGTGCCTGTCCCCATCACCAAAGATTAGGATTAGCAGTTATGAAATCACCTCGCGTTATAACCTCGGAATCTCTGTCGGCATGTCCGGGAGCTTTCTTTTTCCTTCCTCCGCAGATTCTATTCTAGCTTCAAATTTAAGGCAAATCGAAATGTTCCGAACTGGCGGCCTGCATAAAAAGTCCCTGTGGAAAGGCCCGCGTAACTGCTTGGGAGACCGAGATTTTGACGCCACCCCATTTTGCACTTCAGCATGTGAGTGAGTTTATTGGTGGTGGGGACAGGGATTCATCATCGCCTTAGATAGACTTCCAGCACAAATCTTCTCTGAAAGGTCTGTTGGTGGGTTCGCATAGACTTCCAACTTCTTCCAATCGTCTCCCATAAGATTACTTCAACTTGCCCCCCGGGTCGGGAGTTAAATCAAGATCGATCTTGTTTTATTTTAGAGTACGAAAGTAAATTGTTCAAAATAATCTTTGTCTCCCATTAGTAAAACTAGTACCTTTTTCTATATACTAAATAACCTTGAATTACTCATTAATTTTCGACCAATCAATAGTGAATTATTCCAAACATTGAAAATAACACGCAGCATATTCCGTTAGCTATATTGATGGCGTTAACAGAATGACTTTATTGCACCAGTTTAATAAGTTTTAAAAGTTAATTTCACTTTTTAAAAGTTTTAAAACTCAATCGCACTTTCAAGACCAGTTTTAGGACTTTTAGTTATCCCATTTTTATATAAACAAGTGAAGTTTGACTGTTTAAATAACTAGTAACTTCTTCTCGTCAATTAGCAACTTTTAATATAGAACAGTAACGTATTTCATGTGGCTAGTAGCTAATTCATCCAACTAGTCATATTTAACAACTGATTAGCAATTTTTACACACGCTAAAGTAACTCAAACTACGTCTATATATGTCAACACTTTCTTATACAAATAAAATCTGTTTAACTAGTCACAGCATCCTAGAATGCTCCTGGATGATGGATTTTTTCTGTTAAAGAGACGATGGGTTATTCAGGATTGACCCCATTGGCGAACCGACATAGGTTTTCTTCACTCCAAGTCTAAGTCTCGAGAGCCATAAAAGTCCTACAACTTCGATATCGACTTAGGGTCCGTTTGGTAACGTGCCAAACAGTAAAAATTTCTATTATTTTGTTTCCAGAAATAGTTTGGAAACAGAAATGCGTTTGGTAAACTTTTTGTTCCCTGGCACATTTTTGCAAAAAATTGTGCCCAGAAACAGTTTTGGAAGAGAAACAAGAAGTAAAAAAAAGTCGCTTTTTGTTTCTCGGCACAATTTTGATAATGAGTTCTTTTTCTTCTTTTTCTTCTTTTTCTTTTCTTCTTTGTGTTATTCTTCTCTAGGTTGTGGCCGGTCGTCGGCGGCCATGAAAAAAAAGATATTATTAATAAAAAAATATTTTATCAGCCATGACCGGCGATATGGCAAAAAAAAGGAAAAAAATATTTTAATAAAAAATATTATTAATAAAAAAATGTTAATAAAAAATATTTTACTGGCCATGGCCGGCGACCAAGTCATGGGAAAAAAAGGAAAAAAATATTTTAATAAAAAATATTTTACCGGCCATGGCTGGCGACTAGGCCATGGGAAAAAAAGGAAAAAAAATATTTTAATAAAAATATTATTAATAAAAAAATATTTTACCGGCCATGGCTAGCGACCAAGCCATAGGAAAAAAAGGAAAAAAAATTTTAATAAAAAAATATTTTACCGACCATGGCCGGCGACCAGGTCATTGGAAAATAAAGAAAAAAATATTATTAATAAAAAAATTTTAATGAAAAAATACTTTACCGACCATGGCCGGCGACTAGGCCATGGAAAAAAAATAAAAATAATATTTTCAATAAAAATATTTTTATTAAAATATTTTAATAAAATATTATTAATAAAAAATATTTTACTGGCCATGGCCAAAAAAATAAAAAAATATTATTAATAAAAAAAATTTTACCGGCCATGGCCAAAAATAATAAAAAAATTATTTTTTAATAAAAGTATTATTAATAAAGAATTTTTTTACAGGCCATGGCCAAAAAAAATAAAAAAATTATATTTAATAAAAGTATTATTACTTAAAAAATATTTTACTGGCCATGGCCAAGAAGGAGGAGAAGAAAAAAAGAAAAGAAAGAAATATTAAAATATTTAAAATATTATTAATAAAAAGAAATTTTATGCCATTACCAAACGTATTTTTGTTCTTTTACTATTTCAGAAATAGAAATTTCGTGCTGTTACCAAACGCCTTCAAATACTCAGAAATTATTTCCGGGCACAGAATTAAAAAAAATCATTTCTGAGTAAAAATAGTTTCCAGGTACAGAATGGTTATCATGCGCACCCTTAGTCTGTAAGTAACATCGTGAGCCTTGCAGAAGCTCCATGATTGTTGTGCTTCTACTGGCGTCCAGCATGGGTCCCACAAGTTCTTAAATGTAGTGGCTTGATTTAGTAGACTATGGTTCTAGTTCATGAAAAATGAATAATTCGAGAAACATTTTCATAAAAACGATCTCTTGTATCACTTGAACTAATTAATCAATGGAGAATATTTTTATTATCGATAATAATTTATATTTAAATATTTTCGTAAATAATAAAAATATTTTTCATTTATTCATATTTGTAAGTTATACAATCGATTATTTTTAGTAATTTTTTTAATTATTTATTTCTTACTAAACAAAGGGCGCCTGATATTTAGTCTAAACAATGCTTGTTCCAACTCTTTGCAAAAGTCAATGGTGCGTAGCGACGGAGAACGACTTCGAGGGACACTTTAAATCCAAAGCTTGATGATGAGTCACGCATGATCTTTTGTTCGAAGCCCTTGAGAGACTTCTCTCAGGTAGGACTGTGGACAGTGAAGGAGCCAATTCAGAAGAATAAAATTACTAAAATCGGAACATTTTGAGAGAAATTTACTAAAACTTAAAAAAAAAAAAAAATCCTTCCCGTCTAATACAGGTTTCGAATTTTCAAATTTGCTTCCTTTGAGAGATTCCTATTGACGAGGCCAACAAAGTACAGGACCACGAGAGAGAGAGAGAGAGAGAGAGAGAGAGAGAGAGAGAGAGAGAGAGAGAGAGAGAGAGAGAGAGGTTTTGTAAATAATTAGAGATAAATTATCATCTTTGATATTTGCTTGAGAGGTCACCTCATTAGAGGGATTTAATGATTAAGATGATCGGTTGATTTCCATGACAATGAAGTGCTTACCAAAATTCGACTATTCAAATCTTAAATTTGGATCACTATTATTAAAAACCTCAAACTAGTATCGCATGATGCATTTATCTCAAACGAATTTTTGTCTTATAAAAAATCTCAAACTGATATCGCTGACTCAAATTTACTCTTTGTTGGCATATGTGTCGGGACGAGCTCTATTTATCTCTAGTACTGCAAGTTGAGGCATATTAATGCCATGCAGGTGGAGGCAGTCAACATCTTACGATATGTTTAGTCTTGCATACTGATTAATGTGCAAGGCTGATGCTCCTTTGGATATGACGGGGTCATTCTGGTACTTGTTCGTCTGGTCGGATGCTTTATGTTAGCCGATTTGTTACTTATTTTTCCCAACTATAGCCAGCAAATTCATGCGCATTGCACTGAATATGTACTGCCAGAGAAAATCAAGAGAATAATATTGACTTTATCAGTCGAACAATCCTAGATGGGCATTAATTTGGTTGTTTGTTCAAGAAAGAAAAATTCTGACAATCCCATAATGGAATTGGTTCAATGTGACCAAGTATCTTTGTGTTAGCGTCTTTTTTTATATAGATCGATGAAAAATGCATATGATCGGTTGCACATCCAATTTGAAGTTCATAAAACATCATTTGGTCAACCAAAGTATATAAAGCAGATTAGATTATCTACAAAAACAAGTATTGCGAAACAATATCAAGGAAAGGAAACTGTTCAGTTGATAATTGCTGTGTAGTCTGAACTAGTTTAATTCCAAAACGTGGGTCTCCGATGATCTTAACTCCTCTCCTTTTGCGGTTCCATCCAGAACGAAGACAAAATCCTCGACCATCTGCATTGTAGAAGTCTGAAGATTATTAGGCTCCTCTGTCCCATGCACACCGCCAAAAGTATTGTTTTACTTATTCCAACATATCATACGATATATCAAATAAATCTACTTTGATGCTGTAGTTCCAGTCCCTAGTAATTTATTTATTTTTTTGATCAAATAAACCCCAGTTTTTTTCAATTAGCTCAAGTAGGATAACAACCCAACTGGGCTTTTGAACAAAGAACATCCAACAAAAGTTAGGGCCTTTGAACTGGACCTCCAGTCCCTACTTAGGCCCAGTGTTACATTGAGGTACATCTGGACCTTTCCGGCCAGCTATGGGCCAATATAGAATGATTGCATGATCAACCGTCTAGAGGCCCAACATTCTTGTACTCCCGATCTGTAATAAATTTTTCTTTTTTCTTTTTTTGGTTTCAAGGTAATCCGAACAAGAGTCGTTAGAGATGAACAAGAAAAGTTAAAATTCAATAATGAGAAGTCGATTAGATAAAAGTTATCCGTTTTATCTTTCTAAATCTTTTGTGGAAAAAGTCAGCTGAGGAAAGGGCTAAACTCGTTAACGCTATATTGATATCCGCACAAGCAGACCTAGGACTCGGTCCCAAAAATTAAGTCATTGGACAGTGACCCAAGCCGGCCCAACTCTGGGTCGGCACAAGTGGACCAGACACTTGTGCTAGTTTATTCATGTATTCATTTAGTTGGAGTTCATTGACCTACTTTGCTCTCAATTATGCGTATTACCAAGGTAACGGCATTGAATCTTACACGAGGGATCTGCATCACTTCACTAGCGAATTCCAATTCTTCCATGTGTGACCATTTACAAACACACTACTCATGTATAAGGCAGTTCTTGCAGGTTTTTTTCTTTAGTAGAATTATTTGGAATTTGAAGATACTTTGCATAATACACTGAACGTTTTTCGGTTCCACTTTGACCTGTGTTCTCTATAAAAGATAGTGTATGATACGTTACAATCCACAATCTACTACAGACTTGCAACTTCAAAGATTTTAGCATTGATTCTTCAGGACACATTTTCCTTAGCAGATTAATTTATTAACAACTTTGGCTGAATGGGTTAATTTCTTCACTTCTAATTCTTCATGGGCAAACAAAAGCTATGCATATGGGAAGATGGAAAAGATATATGTAGACGTCGATGGCACTTACTTCATTTTTCTATTTTTGCTTTTTTTTTTTCTTAAAGTTGCGTGATTGGTAGATCTTATTATTCATCTTTTCAATTCAACTAATATGCAATTACACCAAGAAACAAGAAGAGAAGGCATTACAAAAAAGGGTTCATATAAGAAATGACATATCAAGCTGGTTAGGTAATGTCTTTATTAACTGGATCACATAACACAGTCTAAAGAGACAACTCCTCAACAATTTCATTGTCCATGAAATTTGATGGCCTTTTGCTTTCGTTTCTCCATCCACTTGGCTGCTCTACTCTCTAGCATTCTCATACCACGCATGAGCCATTTGGGCTTTTCCGTTTCAAATGCGATGAATGCTATGGAAATCCCAATTATGATTTCATATGCATAACCCATCCACATTGTTTTCTATTCGAGCCAACTATGATGCCCTTTGCAATTGAAAGACGAGTATGATGGTGGAGGATATTGAGCATCGCCGGGGCATACTTTTTGCAATGGAGTTCCACATAAGCCTGGATTATCATTAAAGCAGTCACTTGAAAATGTGCTCAAGTGTTTGTCTTGTGGAATTTGACTAGTGAGTTGATTCCTCGAGAGGTCCAAGTATCCAAGGGAGGCCAAATCTCCCAGTACTCTAGGCATTTCCCCACTAAGCTTGTTTGAAGAAAGATCAAGCCATTCTAGATTAGTCAAGCTCCCCAGAGTTGGAGGGATCGAACCTATAAGATGGTTTTGTGAAGGGTTGAGCCCTTTGAGAGAGTGGAGATGTCCAAAGACTCTAGGAATATTTCCTTGGAAAGAATTGTGCAACAAGTCAATGGTTGTGAAGATGGTCAAGATCTTCACTAGCTTAATCTCCAACCCTTTCATTGTCACGGTCACAGAATATTGTCACGGTCATAGAATTTTCATACAATCTCCCTTGGAAAGACCGTGTCATATATAGTGATTTTTCTTGCCCATTTTCGCCATTCATCATGCCTTGCAGGTTCATTATCAAGTTGGCTCGCAAAGGACCCCCAAAATTGTTTTTGGAGAGATCCAAAATGTGTAACTTGGAAAAGAGGTCAGCTCCCTCTAGAATATCCAAATGACCGTTAAAATTGTTGGATCTTAAAATGAGAACTTTTAACTCTAGAAGCATTCCTAACCATCTCGGGAATGTACCCTCTATCTAATTGCTACCGATATCCAAAACTTCAAGATATTTACATTTGACAAGGCACTGCGGTAAAGTGCCTACAAACCGATTTTAACTAAAGTCCAAAGTCACCAAGCTATTTCTTGAAGAAAATGATTGAGAAATTATGCCCTCAAGGTGATTCATTCGTAAGTTCAAAACCGACAGATCGGTATTGAAGTTTGTTAAGCATTGTGGGAAGGCACCGATCAAGCCATTGTCAGACAAGTCGATGATCTCGAGCTTGCTGGCACTGCATAACAAAGAAGGGATCTTTCCTGATATATTATTTTACTTGCAATGGAATAATAAAATGTCACTGGAGATGGAAGTGGAATCGGCCCTCCAAACTTATTGTTGGACAGATTTATTACACTCAATGAGGTGTTTGAGAAGATATCATTGAATTCATTGTAACTGAGAAATAATGATGATAAGTTCACACATTTGACTTGGGAGTGCAGCAATGGTCCTTGTAACTTATTGCTGCTCAAGTCTAGAATCTCAAGATTGGTCATATTACCAAAACATGGGGGCATATTCCCAGAAAGATTATTGTTAGACAAATTTAAAAAATAGAGTGAACTCAACTGGCAAATCAAAGAGGGGATGTCACCAGTGAAACCATTGTTGGAGACCAAAAGGTTATTAGTAGAAGGTGGAGGGATCGGGAGTGGTCCTTGGAATGAGAAGTTCCAAAGATCCATATATGACAATTTCTTCCAGTACAATTGTGGTATACCTCCCTCCAGAAGGTTATTAGAAAGATCTAAGAATTTCAATGTATCATGGCTTATTCCCCAGAACCGCTTCGGGATCTCCCCACTAACCCTATTTGAAGAGAGGCCTAGGCCTGTTAATTTTTCTAACGAATTCAAGAAATAAGGGAACTTGGTCAAGTTGCAAGAATGCAACCCCAACCTTTCAAGCTTCGGGAATGTATATCTCAATCTATCGTAGGTTAGATTTAGTTCTTGTGTAACAAAAAGTCTCCGTAGATTTTTAAGCTTCGTAAAGATTTCAAACTCTAAAACCCCACTACAGTTATTCCCATCAAGAAATAGGGATTGGAGTTGTTTGAGATTTTCCAATGACGAGGGGACGTGTCCTATGAATTTGCACGATCCAAGATCTATAAATGTTAGACTCTTCATGTTACCAATTGAATAGGGTATTTCTCCTGAAAAACTTGTTTCGAAGAGAGACAAGTACGCAAGAGGACCGGTCCAATTGGATTTGGGAAGAATCCCAAACATGTCTTCATTGAAAATCATTTTGAGAGTAGTAAGGCTCGGGAACCGAAAAACAATAACTGGGAATATCCCCTTTAAGGAACAATCACTAACACTAAAATGTGTAAGAGAAGAAGACAAGTTCACAAAGGAATTTGGTGCAACCATGGACATGTTTACAAAATCAAGAACAAGCCTTCTCACTACTGTTAAATTATGAGCAAGCGTTGTGAAGATCGGATTTTCCAACCTGAGAGAAGAGAGCCCATTTGATTCATAAATATAAGAGTAAGAGAGATCAAGTGACAACAACTTGGAGAGGTGAGAGATTTCACTAGGAACGGTACCCGAAAAGTGTGAACGAGAGAGATTCAGATGAGTCATTTTTGCAAATACACGTTGATTTGGCGAAATGTGTGAGCCAGTAAAGTTATTATCGAAAAGGTTGAGGCTCTTAAGATGACGAAGGAGAAAGAGGGAGTTATTGGAATGGAGAGTGCAACGAAGCCGACTACAAGTAAGATCGAGACCAAAGACGTTACCGGTTACACTGCAGCAAGTGACACCGTCCCATGAGCAGCAGTCCATGCCCTTGTTCCATGAGTTTGTCTTTGGATAAGAAGAATTATCCCAACGACAAGAGTAAAAGTCCGAGGCCATGCTATCAAGCACGAAGGAATCCTTAAAATGGAGCAAAGCATCGCGTTGGTCTGGAGGGCAAAGGGGCAAGACAAAGGGAAGGGAGAAATGTAGGACAAAGAGAAAATAGAGGAGGCCGAGGATTTGATGCGACCCCATTTTGCAATTTAGCATGCGAGCGAGTTAAGTGATGGTGGAGAGTGCTTCCACTTAGATAGCCCTTCTCAAGTGTGAAGCCATCGACACAAGTCTTCTCACGTGTTAGCCATTCTAAAAGCTCGGTTGCTCGAAATGCGAGTAATTTCATGTAATTTTATGTAATTTTACAGCTCCTGATATTGCACGTGGAGCAATGATAAAGAATCTGATTAATTTGAAATCAACGTTCAATATGCAAGATCAATATGTGGTGTTCAACTACGCAACCTCTCAGACCTCTCTTTTTTTAATTTTCAAATATAGAATTACAAGGTTTTATTAGCCACAAAAGGAAATAGAATTTAAAATGAGTTGTTCTACTTATGAAGAAAGGCTGCCTAATTAACAACCCGTAACAATGTGAAAGCCTCCAGTAATTTCATCATATATAAGAGCAAACAAAAGCCTCGAAAAATTATTTGACACTTCACTCGAAAAACAATTTATATAAACATGTCTAATACAAGAGTACTTAAGATTAATATTTCTCAAAGATAATTATTGTAGAATTTAAGAAAAAATGATAAACAAACTTTAAGTTAATAAAGTGCTTGTCAAATATTATATGGACGTTGAGAGGAGAAGTAGGAAAATTTTTGCACGAAGTTTTATAGCTGAGATATCCACTACTACCGCTTTTGCGCCTTCGCATCGGCATAATTAAAGGAGATTTTGCAAGAATTGCAGGTTTGGATTATCTGCAGAATGGTTGCAAGTCAAAACTTCTGATTTTGGCAGAATTGGAAGGATACGTGGCAATTGAATTGGCATCTAAATTTATTTATTTTTTAATTAATGATTGTCCTGTGAACTCAATTGTGCTGGACTTGGTGGGATATGAAGAGCAAGAATCAAATCATCATCGCATTCCCAACATGAAATGACTCTTGATGACCCACGCTCTCATATTCCAAGTCAAAAAGTCTGTTTTCATATGGCAAAAATATTGTCCAACGCACTCTGTTCTATCATACGACGTCCTTATACGGGGGTAAAAGTGGCTTTAGAAAATGGGAGAGGGCATTACTAGATAGATGCACTCAGGTGGCCTCCATTATTGATGAGCAAAATGTCTAATTAGTCACAAAAGGAAATAGAATTTAACCTGAGTTGTTCTACTAATGAAGAAAGACTACCTAATTAACAACCCATAGCCATAACAATGTGAAAGCCTCAGGTAATTATCGTCAAATATAACAGCAAATAACAGCCTAGAACAGTTATTTGACACTTAACTCGCACATATAATTTAACTTCGAGAAATATTAACCCAAGTACTCTTGTATTATACATGTTAAGACGTGATCCAAACAATATAAAGAGGGCAATCATCCCCATAGTGCGCTTGTCGATGCCTCACGACAAGTCAGCTTTTTAGTTGGATTACTAGTCGTCTCATCTTCCTAGTCGTCTTTTCTTTTCCAAATTTCGAAAATTTCTATTAATTCTCTTCAGTTGAAGTTTTTGTTGACTCCATCTTCATGCTGTCTTTAAGAGGGCATTTTTATTTTTTAAACGAAAATCTCTCTCTACACAAACAAAGAGAGAGTTAGGTTTGGCAACTATGTAAATTTTTTCCTTTTAGGCTCCATTCATTCCATGAAAAATGTGACATTTTTGGAAAATATTTTCTAGAAAGCCATATTTCAGGAAAATGATAAAATTTTCCGGCGTTCAGCCAAAACCTGAAAATGAAGTAGAAAATATTTTCCATCATTCGATATGGAAAATCTGTTTTTTATTTTTCTCCTTGTACTCCTTTTAATAATTTTTTTAGTTTTTATTTTATTTTATACGTTGACTAGTTTATTTTTTGTGAACCGAATGCCAAAAAATTTGAAAAACATTTTTCTGGAAGTTATTTTTTCGCGAAACGAACGAAGTCTTAAATAAATAACAGGTTTCCATGAGTAGTGCTGTCCTTGGGATGTATTGGGTCTGTGCTTATGCGAGTAAGAGCTTCATTTTGCTCACCCATTGTGATGGGAGAGTGTGGCTTTTTTTCTTTTATAGGTATATCTTAGTCCGTCGATGATACGAACTATCCACCAAATAATAGGGATTACAGTTTTTTTTTTTTATGAAAAATTGTGCATGGCTTTCCGTTGTAAACTTTGAATGTAAAATTTGCTCCGTTTATTTTATGGAAAATAAATTATTTGAAAAATATTTTTCTGAATATGTAACAGCCCGAATTTCGATGTAATTCCGGGATCAATAAAACTGATATTACCTCGCATTTCATTTTAGTAAGTCTCGCCCAGAGCTGATCACTCTCGGGATACTAACCAATGGGGTATGGCTAACTAGAAAACGGTACGTGGACCGGGGACCCTATCGTGAAACGGACGTCGATCACGAGAGACACTGAGGGAATATTTTGGGCCAACGTGGGCCGATCGTAGGAAAGGGTAATGGATTGGGTTTGGCCAAGGCCTACGATGTACAATAGGGATGCAGGTGATTCTGCAAGACCGAAAGTACACGTGGCCAACCAGTCTTGAACTCGAACCGTACGATCGTGACCTCTGGAACTAGCGATAATTTCTCATTCTCTCAATGATCGAGACCATTATGATACGGATAGCCCTAGGTCGATACACGTAACCTCTAAACAGCCGCCCGTTAGTGAGAGACCCTGAAATTGAGAGTTTAGCGAGTTTTGTTCACGGAATTGGGCCCGAATTTCGGTATCGATTTTCGAAGGCTTAAGAGACGATTTTTGGGAATATGACGTCATACTGAGCTGGCCACATACATTTGGAGTTAGTACGAACAAAAATTGGAATTTCGGTCCGGGGGTGAAAAATTACGATTTTGCCCCTCGGGACGCTAGCGTCGCTTTTCGAGGCCATATGAGGTTATTTTTCGAGGCCGAGATCATTTTTGGGTGGCCACGCTTACCAGGAGTCATTTTGGACAAAAAGTGGAATTTCGACAAAAATTGGAAAAATAATATTATTTTATTCCCGAAACTTTGACGTGGATTTTCGAGGGCTTGCGCGATGAATTTCGCGATTCCGACGCCATATTACGTTGGCCACGCACATATGGAACGCGTATGTGCGAAAATTGGAATTTCAGTTCGGGATGGGATAATTACGAAAATGCCCCTAGGCCATTTTTGATTAATTCCGAATTTTGGATTTAATTTTGGGATTAACCAAGGCTAGTTAGAGCTAAACCAGGTCTGGTCAGCTTGGGTTAAGGACCAATGACCATTTTACCCCTAAATTATTGGATTTGGATGAATATTAGCCCTAGGATTAAGGGCAAAAGTGTCAAATAGCCCTCAATTTTGACACATGGATCCCACTAAGACAATCTTTGACCTATTTGACCAGACCCTCTCTCTCTCCTCTCAGCTGTGCAGTCATTTTCCCCGTGCAAAATTTTCTTCTCCTCCGTTTCTTGCTCTGCAGTTTCAATTCTGCACTTTCTGGTACTGTTCACGCCGGAACAGTACCGGCCGGAGCTGCTGTTCGCCCACCAGCCGTCGCCACAGCACCCTTGGACCTCCCTTTCACCTGTCCAGCCACCACAGCCCCGGTTTTTGTCCAAAACAGCCTTATTTCTTTTTTTTTCTTTTTCCCGGTCTGCAAATAGTACCGCCGGAGCTTCGCCGGAGCTCCGATCGCCGTTCCGTCGCCACCCAGCCGTCCAGCCACGCTGTACGACGCCAACCGTACCTGTCCGTACAGTGTCCGTACGGTCGGTACTGTTCACCGCCGTCCGTACGCGCCGTACGGCACGTCGCCGCCGTCACCGGCGCTTCGCCGGCCACCGTTTCGCGCTGTCCACTCAGTGTCCGTACAGAATCACTGTTCATCCGTACTGTTCACGCGCACTGTTCACCCGGCACTGTTCACACCGCCGGCCGCTGCGATCCGTACGCCGTTCGCCGGGAATTCGCCGCCGGTTTCACTGTTCACCAGTGATCGGCCGCCGTTCCTCGTCGTCGTAAGCTTGGATTAGGTGAGTAAAATTCCTAAACCCGGATTAGGACTGATTAGTGCGATTTTCTGGACTGGTTTAGGAATACCGGTACTGGCTGAGAAAGATTAGTGTACTGTTTGATAGAATTTGTAATCCGGAAATTGTAGTTGGCCAATGAGAATTGTTTAGGAATGATATTTGGTTTAATTGGCAAAGTTAGGAATACATTGGTGGAATTGCCGGGTATGTCCGGGTTGACTGATTGTATGGCAATTATGCTTGATAGTGATTGATTTCGCATTGCCATGTTGTATGTTGGGTGTTCGATTTATATTGGCGCTCATGGTGCATTGCATTGCATAACATGGACACGCACTGTGTATGCCGAGAGTGAGGCATGTAATGAACTTGTGCGAGAATGCGTGTCTGCCATGAGCATGTGATCACCTAAAATACCCTGAGGCGTCATACGCTGGGTTCAGATAATAATGAGTTGTGTGATCACCTAAGGACCTTCGGGTCGTGACCTTCGGGTCGATACCGTCCTCATGCACTTTGAAGCAGGACGATGCCCGGTACGTCCGGAAGGCGACCATCCTCATGCACTTTGAAGCAGGCTCTGGTTCGCAAGGAGTTAGTGTTGCGCCTCATGCACTTTGAAGCAGGCTAGAGACACTGGGCCAGATCGGTTGCTGCGCCTCATGCACTTTGGAGCAGGTTAGACGCACCGGGCCGTGAAAAAGTGATGACTCGAGTCGTAATAAATAATAATGAATTGGGCAAGTGTGCCAGTGTGGGCCAGTGGGCCGGGGAAATATGCATGACATGTCGATGACATTTGCACGCATAAACATGCATTGATTAGCATGCGAGCGTGTGAGACTCGATACATGAGCATGTGTTTGGCGTACGTGTGACTGTGTGTGCCACGTATGTGCCATGATTATTATACATTGAACTGTCTAACCTGCAGGGTCAGAGAATTGTTTGATTATGATTGTGTTGTGATTTTAAATGATTGTTTCCGACCAGGAGATTGCATGTTAGCCTAGCCTAGGTTTAGGGGTTGAACTCACTGAGATTCGTCTCACGGTTGTTTAAACCAAAACTTTTCAGACCCCCGGCCGTGAAGATGCAGAGACCACCACCACTTTTTGGGATCCCTCTACAGATCCGGCAATATACTAGTACCTTCCCCTCAGGAAATGGGGAGGCTTTTGTGAGGTATAGATCAGAGGTAGTTGTGAATATAGGCGTTGCTTATTATCAGAAGCAGGAATACGTGGCATGGTGCCACAGGGATGCCAATGGAAATGAGGGAGAGCCCCTCAGGACCTTTGATATCCCAGTCGAGGGCGGGTTGATGCAGCCCAACATAGCCGATGGTGAGGTGATAGACCTTGAGGTCACACCCGAGTTGATGGAGCTTGATGAGGAGCCCGACGTGCTAGCTGAGGACCCCGAGCCTATGGATGAGGAGGATGACGGACCCGAGGCCATGGCGCAGGATGTCGAGGAGGATGGAGAGGTTGCTGAGCTAGGATCGGATGAGGAGGGGTTCGGGATGTATCTTGACCTGGAGTTGGAGCCGGACTCTGAGGACGAGCGAGCCCAGGCCATGGATTCGGAGGATTCGAGGTCCAGCGAGGATACTTCTGAGGAGCCGTCAGATGATTCCACTGAGTCGTCTGATCCCGACTGGGAGCCTTAGGTTCAACCAGTACCCTTAGTTAGCAGTGAGGGCCATTATCTTTTTGGACTACAGCCCTCTACCTGAGTTTTAGCCTGACCCCTTAGCCACTTACCCCCCCTTTTGACCTAGTGGCTACTAACCGTTTGTATTGAATTTCGGTACTTGTAAATATTGTTTAAATGGTTTTTAATAGTAATACAATTATGTAATTATTTTCTTATGTGATGTTGGCTGCCCTGGTTCTCATATCGGTTGTGTCAGGGTTTAATTATTTATTGCTTCCGCATGTGATTGATCTCTGTTTGGGCGTGGGTCGGCGACGCTTCCTGGGAGCGTTGCACCTTAATCGACCGTGACGGGATGTTGCGTGCCGTGGGGTACGGGGCGTGACATCCTCCTTGTTGAATTGGTATCAGAGCGAGGTTAGCTCGGTCCAATTAGGTCGAAACTTGGAGTGATAAGGAGCGATGAGACTCTGGGTAGCCAGTAGGGTGACCTCGTGTGCTACATGCATCTCCTGACAACCTGTGATTGTGTTTGAATTGTGATTGTGTGACCCGTAAGTGCAGGTGCGGCAGGACCTGAGGTGAGTATGCGAATTCCTTGGGTGATGAGTTGGCTAGTTTTTACTAAGCCGCATGCTGATTGCTTGGTTGTTGTTTAATACCTGCCTAGGACTTAGACTGGGATAGATTGGTTTAAGTCTTTAATTCCTCCGTGGAATTATAGCAGGTAGTTATAGAACTGAGTGACCAAGATGAGTGAAGAAGGAAGGGGTATAGGAAGAATTCCCCGAAGGGGCGCAGGAAGAGGATCCAGAGGTGGAGGTCGCGCCAGAGCTAGAGCAATAGAGAATCTGGGAGTTAATGTAGGAGCTGCAGTAGACCCCCGAGTTGATGCTAGACCAGTGGAAGACCCACGTATGGAAGGAGTTCTACGGGTATTAGAAAGAATTGGGAACGTACTGGATAGACAGGCTCAAGGGCGAGATAATGCAGCTGCTGCTGCGGTAGATGAGAATCAAGCTAATGCTGGACAAGCTCAGCCAGCCGGGATTAGACAGATGCCTCAGTTAGTAGAACAGTTTATGAAATTGAAGCCGCCTAAATTTCATGGTCGTGGTGACCCCGAGGCTGCGCCAAGATGGATAGAGGAACTAGAGAAAACTTTTAAAGTTTTGGGGTGCACCGACGAGGAAAAGGTGACGTTGGCGGTCTACCAGTTACAAGAAAGTGCCAACGATTGGTGGAATGCCGTGGAAGGCAGAGTATTTCCCATAGGAACGGTTCCGATTTGGGCTGTGTTCGTGGAAAATTTTTATGAAAAATATTTCTCGGAAAATGCGCAGGAAAAGAAATTAATGGAATTCATGCGCTTGCGCCAGGGACAAATGACTGTTGATCAATACGAAGCGGAATTTGCGAGATTGGCTAAGTTTGCACCGACTATGGTGGAGAATCCGAGGGATAGAGCGCGAAGATTCCGGGATGGACTGAAGCCGGACCTTCGAAGTCTAATTTTGTCCCATGATATTAAAGATTACGGGGAAATGCATAGACGAGCTCAAATTATGGAGCGGGACCAGCAGGAGAGGGCAGCCGTTTCGGGATTACGGTTTGCTCAAAACCGAGACAATCGCCGTTTGGGAAAAAGGCCTATGACTGGAAATAGGCGATTCGTCCCGCCAGCCAGACGAAACATCGGGAAACCGAATCCTCCGATGAATAGGTACGGGGCATGTTTTAAGTGCGGAAGTCTGGAGCATCAGATTCGCACTTGCCCGCAGATGCAACCATCAGGACCGTCTCGTTTACCGCCACCGAGAACTGGGAATCAAGCCGGACCTCCCCCACCGGCTAATCAGGGGCGACCGCCAGTTCAAGGAAGGATATATGCAATGGCGCGTAAGGAAGTTGAGAATGCGCCGGGCGTGGTCACAGGTACGATTTCCTTATGTGATCATGCTGCGTATGCATTGTTTGATCCGGGAGCAACCCATTCATTTGTTTCAGAGCAATTTATTGAGTTGGTTGGTATGAAACCAATGCTGCTTAAGCATGTGCTTTGCGTGTCGACACCTATGAATGATAGGTTGCTAGTTTCTTTTGGATGTCCTAACTGTAAGGTAATTATTGGAGGTAAGGAAGAGAGTATCAACTTGGCAGTAATAGCCATGTTTGATTTTGATGTGATTATTGGTATGGACTGGTTAGTCCGACAGAAAGCTGTAGTGAATTGCAGCGATAGGACGATCCAATTTAATCCGGATGGACGCCCTAGTTTTGTATTTCAGGGAAATCGAGGAGGAACCTCGATCCCTTGGATTTCCTCGCTTGAGGTGAGTAAGCTATTGGATGAAGGGTGTGAAGGATATTTGGTGAATGTTGTAGACCCAACAATTGAAGAACTTAAGTTGGAAGATATACCCGTAGTAAGTAATTTTTCCGATGTGTTTCCTGAGGAATTACCGGGTTTACCGCCCGAGCGAGAGGTGGAGTTTGTGATCGAATTGGCGCCAGGAACAGAGCCAATTTCGAAAGCGCCGTATAGGATGTCTTTATCAGAATTGAAAGAGTTAAAAGTTCAGATACAGGAATTACTGGACAAAGGTTTTATTCGCCCTAGTGCGTCTCCATGGGGAGCGCCAGTCCTGTTTGTCAAGAAGAAAGATGGAACTCTGAGGTTATGTATAGATTATCGCCAGCTGAACCAAGTGACAGTGAAGAATAAGTATCCGTTGCCGAGGATTGATGATCTGTTTGATCAATTACAAGGGGCCTCCGTGTTCTCCAAGATAGATTTGAGGACCGGGTATCATCAACTAAGAATAAGAAATGAAGATATTCCCAAGACTGCTTTCAGGACTAGATACGGGCATTATGAGTTTACGGTCATGCCCTTCGGACTGACGAATGCCCCAGCCGCTTTCATGGATTTGATGAATCGTGTGTTCAAGGAATTCCTGGATCAGTTTGTGATAGTTTTTATTGACGATATACTAGTGTACTCCAGGAGCCCCGAGAAGCATGAGGTACACTTGACTGAGGTGCTACGGACATTGAGAGAGCATGCATTGTATGCTAAGTTCAGCAAGTGTGAGTTCTGGCTCAGAAAAGTAGGGTTTCTTGGACATATCATTTCTGGGGATGGGATTTCGGTGGATCCAGCTAAGATTGAAGCAGTTACTAAGTGGCCTAGACCGACATCAGTAACCGAGATCCGAAGTTTTCTAGGATTAGCTGGTTATTATAGGCGATTCGTAGAAGGATTTTCATCAATAGCCATGCCAATGACAAGGCTGCTTAAGAAGGAAGTGAAGTTTGAGTGGGATGACAAGTGTGAAAGGAGTTTTCAGGAATTGAAACACCGATTAACAACTGCTCCTGTATTGACAATTCCGTCGGGCCCAGGAGGATTCGAGATTTATAGCGATGCTTCGCTAAGAGGATTGGGTTGTGTGCTGATGCAGCATGGAAAAGTGGTGGCATATGTGTCGCGTCAATTAAGACCGCATGAGGTGAATTACCCGACGCATGATTTGGAATTAGCTGCTATAGTATTTGCACTTAAGATTTGGAGGCATTATTTGTGTGGGGAGAAGTTCCAGATTTTTACTGATCATCAAAGCCTCAAGTACCTATTTTCGCAGAAAGAGTTAAACATGAGGCAGCGCCGATGGATGGAGCTTCTAAAGGATTATGATTGCGATATTCTGTATCATCCTGGAAAAGCCAATCGAGTGGCAGATGCTCTGAGTCGAAAGTCTAGTTTGGCGCAACTAATGGTCAAGGAATGGACCCTGTTGGAAAGACTCAGGGATTCCGAGTTCAAGTTCGAGATGAGTCGAGTATCGAATTTACTAGCCACCTTGAGGATTGAGCCAGAGATACAGGTCAAGATTAAGGAATTACAGTCTACGGACCCAGAAATCCAAAAGATTGTTGAGATGGATGCGGTTAAGAGGAAATCAGACTTTCAAGTGTCAGAGGATGGAGTTCTGACGTTTAGAGGGCGATTGTGTGTGCCGGATGAGGTGAAACTTAAGGAAGAAATCTTATCGGAAGCTCATAGGAGTAATTACAGTATCCACCCGGGGAGTACGAAGATGTACCAGAATCTGAGACAACACTATTTGTGGAATGGGATGAAGGTAGATGTGGCCAGGCATGTAGCTAAGTGTTTGACGTGCCAACAAGTGAAGGCACAGCATTGTAAGCCTGGAGGATTATTGAGACCATTAGAAATCCCAGAGTGGAAATGGGAACATATTACAATGGATTTCGTGACAGGACTACCAAGAAGTCAGAGAGGACATGATTCAATTTGGGTAATAGTGGACAGGCTGACTAAGTCGGCGCACTTTCTGGCGGTGCGAAAGGACTTTGAGTTGGAAAGATATGCAGACTTGTATGTGAGGCAAATTGTGAGGTTACATGGGGTACCAGTAACGATCACTTCCGACCGTGATCCGAGATTTACGGCCAACTTTTGGAAAAGTTTGCAAACGGCCTTAGGAACGAAGTTACAGTTCAGTACGGCATACCATCCACAGACAGATGGTCAATCTGAAAGGACCATTCAGACCCTGGAGGATATGCTGAGAGCTTGTGTGATAGATTTCCAAGGCAAATGGGAGGAACAGTTACACTTGGTGGAGTTTGCCTATAATAATAGCTATCAGCAGAGCATCCAGATGGCACCGTTTGAGGCCTTATATGGTAGAGCGTGCAGGACGCCAGTGTGTTGGGATGAAGTGGGTGAACGGAGTATCACAGGTCCAGAGTTGATACAGCAGACCGTTGAGGCAGTTGAGGTCATTCGAGATAGACTCAAAACGGCGCAAAATCGTCAGAAAAGTTATGCCGATCGAAGACGACGACCTTTAGAGTTTCAGGTTGGTGATCACGTGTTCCTTAAGGTGTCGCCTATGAAGGGATTATCTAGATTCGGCAAGAAGGGAAAACTGAGTCCTAGGTATGTCGGGCCATTTGAGATTTTGGAAAAGATTGGAGATATGGCTTACCGACTTGCCTTGCCGCCCAATTTGTCCCAAATACACAATGTTTTTCATGTATCGATGTTAAGAAAGTATGAACCAGACCCGATTCATGTCTTGCAGTACGAGGATATAGAAGTGGACGACAAAGTGTCATACGTGGAAAGACCGATCAGGATCGAAGATAGAAAAGAGCGTGTGCTGAGAAACAAGACGATTCCGATGGTCAAAGTGGTTTGGGAACACCATGGAACGGAAGGTGCCACGTGGGAAAGTGAAGAAGCTATCAGACGTCAATACCCTCAGTTGTTTGAATAGATAAGGATAGATCGCAAATTTCGAGGACGAAATTTTTGTAAGGGGGGAAGAATTGTAACAGCCCGAATTTCGATGTAATTCCGGGATCAATAAAACTGATATTACCTCGCATTTCATTTTAGTAAGTCTCGCCCAGAGCTGATCACTCTCGGGATACTAACCAATGGGGTATGGCTAACTAGAAAACGGTACGTGGACCGGGGACCCTATCGTGAAACGGACACCGATCACGAGAGACACTGGGGAATATTTTGGGCCAACGTGGGCCGATCGTAGGAAAGGGTAATGGATTGGGTTTGGCCAAAGCCTACGATGTACAATAGGGATGCAGGTGATTCTGCAAGACCGAAAGTACACGTGGCCAACCAGTCTTGAACTCGAACCGTACGATCGTGACCTCTGGAACTAGCGATAATTTCTCATTCTCTCAATGATCGAGACCATTATGATACGGATAGCCCTAGGTCGATACACGTAACCTCTAAACAGCCGCCCGTTAGTGAGAGACCCTGAAATTGAGAGTTTAGCGAGTTTTGTTCACGGAATTGGGCCCGAATTTCGGTATCGATTTTCGAAGGCTTAAGAGACGATTTTTGGGAATATGACGTCATACTGAGCTGGCCACATACATTTGGAGTTAGTACGAACAAAAATTGGAATTTCGGTCCGGGGGTGAAAAATTACGATTTTGCCCCTCGGGACGCTAGCGTCGCTTTTCGAGGCCATATGAGGTTATTTTTCGAGGCCGAGATCATTTTTGGGTGGCCACGCTTACCAGGAGTCATTTTGGACAAAAAGTGGAATTTCGACAAAAATTGGAAAAATAATATTATTTTATTCCCGAAACTTTGACGTGGATTTTCGAGGGCTTGCGCGATGAATTTCGCGATTCCGACGCCATATTACGTTGGCCACGCACATATGGAACGCGTATGTGCGAAAATTGGAATTTCAGTTCGGGATGGGATAATTACGAAAATGCCCCTAGGCCATTTTTGATTAATTCCGAATTTTGGATTTAATTTTGGGATTAACCAAGGCTAGTTAGAGCTAAACCAGGTCTGGTCAGCTTGGGTTAAGGACCAATGACCATTTTACCCCTAAATTATTGGATTTGGATGAATATTAGCCCTAGGATTAAGGGCAAAAGTGTCAAATAGCCCTCAATTTTGACACATGGATCCCACTAAGACAATCTTTGACCTATTTGACCAGACCCTCTCTCTCTCCTCTCAGCTGTGCAGTCATTTTCCCCGTGCAAAATTTTCTTCTCCTCCGTTTCTTGCTCTGCAGTTTCAATTCTGCACTTTCTGGTACTGTTCACGCCGGAACAGTACCGGCCGGAGCTGCTGTTCGCCCACCAGCCGTCGCCACAGCACCCTTGGACCTCCCTTTCACCTGTCCAGCCACCACAGCCCCGGTTTTTGTCCAAAACAGCCTTATTTCTTTTTTTTTCTTTTTCCCGGTCTGCAAATAGTACCGCCGGAGCTTCGCCGGAGCTCCGATCGCCGTTCCGTCGCCACCCAGCCGTCCAGCCACGCTGTACGACGCCAACCGTACCTGTCCGTACAGTGTCCGTACGGTCGGTACTGTTCACCGCCGTCCGTACGCGCCGTACGGCACGTCGCCGCCGTCACCGGCGCTTCGCCGGCCACCGTTTCCCGCTGTCCGCTCAGTGTCCGTACAGAATCACTGTTCATCCGTACTGTTCACGCGCACTGTTCACCCGGCACTGTTCACACCGCCGGCCGCTGCGATCCGTACGCCGTTCGCCGGGAATTCGCCGCCGGTTTCACTGTTCACCAGTGATCGGCCGCCGTTCCTCGTCGTCGTAAGCTTGGATTAGGTGAGTAAAATTCCTAAACCCGGATTAGGACTGATTAGTGCGATTTTCTGGACTGGTTTAGGAATACCGGTACTGGCTGAGAAAGATTAGTGTACTGTTTGATAGAATTTGTAATCCGGAAATTGTAGTTGGCCAATGAGAATTGTTTAGGAATGATATTTGGTTTAATTGGCAAAGTTAGGAATACATTGGTGGAATTGCCGGGTATGTCCGGGTTGACTGATTGTATGGCAATTATGCTTGATAGTGATTGATTTCGCATTGCCATGTTGTATGTTGGGTGTTCGATTTATATTGGCGCTCATGGTGCATTGCATTGCATAACATGGACACGCACTGTGTATGCCGAGAGTGAGGCCTGTAATGAACTTGTGCGAGAATGCGTGTCTGCCATGAGCATGTGATCACCTAAAATACCCTGAGGCGTCATACGCTGGGTTCAGATAATAATGAGTTGTGTGATCACCTAAGGACCTTCGGGTCGTGACCTTCGGGTCGATACCGTCCTCATGCACTTTGAAGCAGGACGATGCCCGGTACGTCCGGAAGGCGACCATCCTCATGCACTTTGAAGCAGGCTCTGGTTCGCAAGGAGTTAGTGTTGCGCCTCATGCACTTTGAAGCAGGCTAGAGACACTGGGCCAGATCGGTTGCTGCGCCTCATGCACTTTGGAGCAGGCTAGACGCACCGGGCCGTGAAAAAGTGATGACTCAAGTCGTAATAAATAATAATGAATTGGGCAAGTGTGCCAGTGTGGGCCAGTGGGCCGGGGAAATATGCATGACATGTCGATGACATTTGCACGCATAAACATGCATTGATTAGCATGCGAGCGTGTGAGACTCGATACATGAGCATGTGTTTGGCGTACGTGTGACTGTGTGTGCCACGTATGTGCCATGATTATTATACATTGAACTGTCTAACCTGCAGGGTCAGAGAATTGTTTGATTATGATTGTGTTGTGATTTTAAATGATTGTTTCCGACCAGGAGATTGCATGTTAGCCTAGCCTAGGTTTAGGGGTTGAACTCACTGAGATTCGTCTCACGGTTGTTTAAACCAAAACTTTTCAGACCCCCGGCCGTGAAGATGCAGAGACCACCACCACTTTTTGGGATCCCTCTACAGATCCGGCAATATACTAGTACCTTCCCCTCAGGAAATGGGGAGGCTTTTGTGAGGTATAGATCAGAGGTAGTTGTGAATATAGGCGTTGCTTATTATCAGAAGCAGGAATACGTGGCATGGTGCCACAGGGATGCCAATGGAAATGAGGGAGAGCCCCTCAGGACCTTTGATATCCCAGTCGAGGGCGGGTTGATGCAGCCCAACATAGCCGATGGTGAGGTGATAGACCTTGAGGTCACACCCGAGTTGATGGAGCTTGATGAGGAGCCCGACGTGCTAGCTGAGGACCCCGAGCCTATGGATGAGGAGGATGACGGACCCGAGGCCATGGCGCAGGATGTCGAGGAGGATGGAGAGGTTGCTGAGCTAGGATCGGATGAGGAGGGGTTCGGGATGTATCTTGACCTGGAGTTGGAGCCGGACTCTGAGGACGAGCGAGCCCAGGCCATGGATTCGGAGGATTCGAGGTCCAGCGAGGATACTTCTGAGGAGCCGTCAGATGATTCCACTGAGTCGTCTGATCCCGACTGGGAGCCTTAGGTTCAACCAGTACCCTTAGTTAGCAGTGAGGGCCATTATCTTTTTGGACTACAGCCCTCTACCTGAGTTTTAGCCTGACCCCTTAGCCACTTACCCCCCCCTTTTTGACCTAGTGGCTACTAACCGTTTGTATTGAATTTCGGTACTTGTAAATATTGTTTAAATGGTTTTTAATAGTAATACAATTATGTAATTATTTTCTTATGTGATGTTGGCTGCCCTGGTTCTCATATCGGTTGTGTCAGGGTTTAATTATTTATTGCTTCCGCATGTGATTGATCTCTGTTTGGGCGTGGGTCGGCGACGCTTCCTGGGAGCGTTGCACCTTAATCGACCGTGACGGGATGTTGCGTGCCGTGGGGTACGGGGCGTGACAGAATATATAATGCAGCACAACTACAATTATACCAGACATATTTCCGCTTAATTAGTTGAATTCAAAATTAAAGTGACCCTCGCATATTGGTAAATATACACACAACGTAAATTCACTTGAGTACTAAGTTGCTAGTCTGTACGTATATGTCAAGTCAAATCCTCCTATGTATCCACTAGCATTTGGCAAATGAATGTTGAACGTCATAACTGTAATGACGAAAGAATTCAGTGGAGGATGTAAGGACATAGCTTAGCAGAAGCAAATAAAGTAAAATCTAACACCTAGCTCAGAGGGCGAGATATGAAAATTTTATAGGATAATTTAATACGTCATGATATAAATCTGATAGAAGTCTGATAAAAAACCAAGCGGCCTAGAGGGGCGGCGATCCCTGTCCCCGTCACGAAAGACTAGGATTAGCAGTTACGGGATCACCTCGCGTTATAACCTCGGAATCTCTATCTGCATTTCTGGGAGCTTTCCTTTTCCTTCCTCCACAGATTCTAGTCTAGCTTCAAACTTGAGGCACGATCAAAATGTTCCGAATTTGCGGCCTGCATAAAGTCCTTGTGGAAAGGCCCGCGTAATTACTTGGGAGACCGTGAATTTGATGCCACCCCATTTTGTACTTCAACATGTGAGTGAGTTTATTGGCGGTGGGGATAGGGATTCATCATCGACTTTGATAGACTTCCAACACAAGTCTTTCTCTGAAAGGTCTGTCGGTGGGCTCGCATAGACTTCGAACTTCTCCCATAGTCTCCCATAAGACTACTTCAACTTGCTCTCCGGCTTGGGAGTTATATCAAGATCGATCTCGTTTTATTTTAGAGTAAGAATCAAAATAATCTTCGCTCCGTTAGTAATGCTAGTACTTTTTCTATATAATAGGTAACCTTAAATTACTCAAAGTAATTTTCGACCAATCTATAGTGAATTACTCTCAATGACGATAGTAGTGAAAAATGACACGCAACATATTTTGTTAGCCAAGTTTATGGTGTTAATAGAGAATTTGATTGCATCAATTTGACAAGTTATAAAACTTGATTGAAGTTTTCAGAAGTTTTAAAATTAAATTACACTTTCACGACAAGTTTTAGGACTTATTGTGTAGTTATCTCATTTTCATGCGAACAAGTGAAGTTGGATCGTTCTAACCCAAAAAGAAAAGTTTGACAGCTTAAATAACTAGGAACTTCTTCTCATCAATTAGTAACTTTTAGGAAAAATGACACAAACAATCCTTGAACTTTGGCTCAATGTGCAATGTGGTTCCTAAACTTTTAATTTGGTCTATTTAGTTCATGACTTTAACCCAATGTATAACGTGATCCCCAAACTTTTAATTAGTTCAATGTCGTCCTTCAACTTTTAGTACATGTGCAATTTAGTTCATAAACTATATAAAATGTTCAATGTAATCTTTTCATTAATTCAAGTTTAGGGACTACATTGAAATTTTTATATAGTTCAGGAACTACATTAAATAGGTATCAAAAGTACAAGGACCACATTGAATAAATCGACAATAGTTTATATTTAAAAAATTTTATAAATGATAAAAATATTTTCCGTTCGTTTATATTTGTGAGCTATACAAGCGCTCATTTTTAGAAAATTATGTTTCGAATTATTCAGGTTCTCAAAACAAATGCGGCCTAATAAGTCTATGCAATGCGTGTTCCAAGTCTTTGCCAAAGTGGATGGCGGGCGGGAACGGAGAACGACTTGGAGGGAGAGCGGGAGACCTTTAACTACAAAGCGTGATGATGAGTCGTGCATGATCTTTCGTTCGAAGTCCTTTAAGAAGACTTGACTCTCAGGTAGGATTGTGGACGGTGATGGAGCTAATTCACAAGAAGGAAATTACTAACATTGGAACATTTGGAGAGAAAATTAAATAGACAATGTTCATTTTGCGAAAAATGTGACGTTTCCAAAAAATATTTTTTGGAAAGTCATTTTTCAAAAAAATGACAATATTTTGCAGTGTTCGGCTGAAACTAGAAAATGAACTGGAAATTATATTCCTTCATTCGATATCCGATTTGATTTTCTAAAGAAAATTACCAAAAAATTTGAATTTTTTAGTTTTTTTCTTTCTTTTTTGTTTTTTCTTCCTTGACTGACCATGGCAACGGCCGGTGACTGGCCATAGGCTAGTTGAGCCACACCCAAGGTCGGCGAGGCTCTAGCAATCTCGGGCGAGGCTTCACCTAAGTTGCCGGATCTGATGAGGCTCAAGCTCACCGCATCAATCTTGCCACAAGCCGACAAGCTCGAGCCTTGCCAGCTTGTGGCAAGGCTTGAGCTCACCTATGGTCAGTCGCCAGCTGCCGCCGTAGCAGGCGACTAGCCAAGAAAGAAGTAAAAAAAACGAAAAAAAGAAAAAAAATTAAAAACTCTATTTTTAAAAAAATAAAATGAAGAAAATAAAATATGAAAATGAAAATTGTATTATTTGAAAGAAAATGAAAGGAAAGAAGATATGAAAAATGTTTTCCATTTTCACTTGGTCATCCTTTTTTACTCAATCATAATGACAGAATTAAACGAAAGCAGAGGAATGATAAGGCTCCACTTGGTCATCGAGCAAAACGAAATAAAGAAATCAAGTTTTTTGATTTTGAGTGATGCAAAATACAAGATAAAGAAGATAAAAGTCAAGAAGAAGGATCAATGCTCTAGCAGAGGGAAGATAGAGACACGGTACATTTTGGAACATAAGCGACAGAACAAATGCAGAAGTTCCTATTTGGCATTACAACCGATAGGCAATCATTTTGTATCTGCTGGTGAAACGCATTGCAACTAGAGATAATACTTAGGGCCCGTTTGACAAGTTGTCAAATAGTAAAAGTTTTTGTTATTTTGTTTCCAGAATCAGTTTGGAAACATAAATTTGTTTGTTATTTTTGTGCCCGGGCACAATTTTGCAAAAAATTGTTCCTGAAATCAGTTTTGGAACATAATTAAAAAGCAAAAAAAAAAAAATAGCTTCTTAATTCTGAAATAATTTTTCCACTTCTAATTCTTCTTGATTTTTTTTTTTTTTGGTTTGTTGCTCTTCTTCGTCCAGGCCTGCCGCCAGCCTCCCGCTGGCGACCAGTCAAAGGCCAGGGCAGTGAGGGCGGCTCGCAGCAGTGACGGCGAGGCCTCACCCAGCCAAGGCGAGGACAACCTCACTATTGCCACCCACATCCGTCACCTGGGTGGCAACGGCAAGGTTGGCCTCGCCGTCACAATCGGCAAGGGTCGCGGCAAGGGCCGCAACACCCTCATTGGCCCTGGCCTGTGGCTGGTCGCCGGCATTGGCAACCAGCCATAGCCAAGGAAGGGAAATGAAAGAAAAGAAAAAGAAAGAAAGAAATATTAAAAAAAATTCAAAATATTATTAATAAAATGAAATTTTGTGTAGTTACCAAATGCATTTCAGTTCTTTTTTTATTCTAAGAATAGAAATTTTGGACAGTTATCAAATGCCTTCAAATGTTTAGAAATTGTTCCTGAACAGGAAATAAAAAAGAATCATTTCTAAACAAAATCAGTTCTTGGGCACTAGATGTATATGGGTTTTTCCCGCAGATTATATTGCACGAGACCAGGATTAAGTAAAGAGTCAATTAAGAGAGAATAGATTTCTTCAGAAAAAAAAAAAAAGAAAAACATTATGAGGATTTAGTGCTTAATTACCATGATTAACTCCACGCAATTAGGAATTAATTAATACCCAAATAGATTACTTCAACAGAGGCATGATTGCATGCCATTTGTGTTGGGCGGGAACCATGCAAAGATTGGTTAGAGTATCTTTCACTAAAGTCATTGCATCCAACTGGAGTCCAGCTTTAGCGTGACTTTCGGTACCTGAATAGTAATTATTTAGTTCCTTCGCATGTTCTCACCTAAATCATTGCTGTCTTTCGAGGCAACATATGGTGCCAGTTGAAGAGCAATAATAGCCGGAGAGATTGAGACAGAATATGACAAGAGATGTGACAATTCGTTATAAGGTCCTTGATGCTACATTGTTTATGACATTCGGAAATAGCAAAATTTGTTTTGCGGGGAGATATCTCGTCAACTTCGACAAGAAAACCCAAAGCTCATTGTCCAAGAGCACGTGCTGTATTTATCTCCAGCACTGCAAGTTTGAGGCATATTATTGCCATGCATATGGAGGCAGTCGACATCTTACGATACGTCTTTTGTCTCGCATAGTGATCAATGTGCAAGTTTGATGCTCCTTTGGACATGATGGGGTCGTTCGTGTACAATGTCTGGTCGGATGTTTAATGTTACCCGACTTGTTTCTCATTTTTCGCACTGTAGCCAGCGAATTCATGTACATTGCCCTAAAAATATATTGCCAGAGAAAATCAAGGGAATTATATTTATTTTATCAGCTGAGCAATCCTAGATGGGCATTGATATGGGTGTTTAATGTTCAAGAAAGAGAAATTCTGACAATTCCATGATGGAATCTGACCGTGCATCTTTATGTTAGCACTTTTTTATATATAGAATGATGAAGAATGCATATGAGTGACGTCATATAAATGTCCAATTTAAAGTTTATAAAGCATTATTTAAAAAGTCTTGTATAGTATTGGGATGTATCGCATTTGTGCTTGTGCGATACATCCCAATTTAAAGTTTATAAAGCACTACTTAGAAAGTTTATAAATGTCCAATTTAAAGCTTTTTAGTTCGATTACTAGTCGTCTCATCTTCCTAGTCATCTTCATACTTTCTTTAAGAGGGTGTTTTTATTTTTTAAATGAAAATCTCTCTCTCTCTCTCTCTCTCTCTCTCTCTCTCTCTCTCTCTCTCTCTCTCTCTCTCTCTCTCTCTCTCTCTCTCTCTCTCTCTACACACAGAGTTAGGTTTGGCAACTACGTAAATTTTTTTCCTTTTAAACAGCAGGTTTCCATGAGTAGTTCGGTCAATGATAATTTTTCTATATATAACTAGCTCTCTTTTCAAGTTAGTTACTTTTCCGACCACCAAAAAGAAAAGAAGTTAGATACTTTCTTTAATATCCAACCAGATATTTGACCAGTTATTTTTCTTTTCATTTATCAGGGCAAATATGAGCAGCATATGCAAGTTTTTCGTATGTTCATGATGTTTGTAGATTAAGATTATTGAGATCAATTGAGGATTAGCACGTCTACGATCCTCACGCGATTGGTTATTTTGGTTTCATTTAGTCCAGATAAACCCAAGTACAAGCGAAATATCACCACGATGGTACCGACTACAAATCAATGCCCCATCTCGAACGCAAAGCTTCATCTGCATCAGTCAAAAGCAAATTCCTTTCCCGCAACTCAGCTTGAATTCAACACTGAAAGAGAAAACAGCCCAATCTGATGAACAGCATGATCATGCAAGTGATCATTTCTCCGCCCCCAAATATGAGAGATAGCCCCGTTCCAAGCAAGTCATAGCACAGTTTTAAGCAGAATTTTCCCCTCAGCAGTTTGAAGTATCCATTCAAACTCAAAATCCCATGCACTAACACTCCTAAGAAATCCCAGCCGCCCCAGAAAATGACTCCATAGTCCATATACCTTAGGAAAAGCACATTCGGAGAATAGATATAACAAGCCATTAACTAATCAAATGTTTGCTGCACATTCCCGTTGCTCCAGAAGATGGTTCCTAGATTCAGGAAAAGAGGAACACAAGACACGCTTATCATCAATTGAAGTCCACTAACTCATTTTATCAAGTGTTTGCAGCCTATTCAACATAACAAGCCGCACAAAGAATTAAAATTCGGCAGATGTGGACTAAACCAGATAATCCTATGCCAAGCCATCCTTTGCTTCTTTTCTTGTACCTATGCGCAACCCAAGCATCGCCTGAGTAAACTGACCAGAAGGATTTCTAGTGAAAACAACTCTATCCTCAGAAGAACTGCAAGGAGAGAGTGTCCGACAAAGGCTGCATGAATCAGGACTAACAAATCAGACCTTGCAGGAGGCCATAACCAATCATCTCCGTTAATAACAGAGGCAACCAAAGAATTTGGTCCCGAAGCTGCATCATACATGACTCTTGGAATATAAACATCTACCAAAACACCATGGGGATGCCATGAATCATACCATAAGTGTCCCACCCTTACAATGATATATCGAGCATATGGCTTAAAAGCATGTCTTGCCTTAAGTAGCTTCATCTGGCATATTTGCTGTCACCCTTAGGATCAACAAGTTGTTTCATTAAGCAACGAGTTTTAATTATTTTAAGATGGTCAGGTCTGGAAAAGAGATGACACCAAAGAAAGACCTGACTGAATTTGAAACAGACCTGCATGATCTTTTATGTTAGAAGAAAGAAATCTTCACATTAGTGTCGTTCAAATCACTATCTTCCCTTATCAATGGCTGGTCTCTTGATCACTATTACGATCTAGTTGTCCAACAAGAACGGATACTGAGGGAGAGTTTGATGTATGATGCTTCCAATATAAAGGAAAACTTCCAGAGAGGCTGATTTTACTTAACTTGCTTCCAGATAGCATATGCAAACACTCCGTTGCTTTCTATTCCAAAGCAATTGACGTCTGCAGCTACATAAAATTAGGCAGAGCAATGCACGAAAACGAACGAGTATGTCATTCCTAGGACATTATTCAGCAATATTTGAACGTGAGTTAGCCTCCACTGTTATGTCTGTTCTCTCATCGCAGCTTCATGCAACTACAGCAACCCACCAAACATGACTTGTCTGAACTTGCTTGTTTTACAATCTACTCATACCAAATCCTAGTCATTATTGTGGGTATAATTGACTTGATTGTGTGCTCTGCTGCCAACTGCACATTGGTCAATGACTTGTCGTCAAGCAGTCTCTTGAAAGAAAATTGTACTCTTACAGAATTCCAGAACAGTAGCTCAAAAGAGCATTTTCTTTTACTTGAAAGATGAACAAATGAGCAATGCAGAAATGCAATGGCAATAGTGAAGAGAAATTTTTGTGAGCTAATAACTCTGATCTAAAAACAAGTGATCACATGTGCACAATAATGATGAAGGCACCATTGGCACTGTCATGGACAGTAATCATTTTCAGCTTGGCCACTAAAAGAAGTTCCTCTGCAGAGAACCTCAGATTAATGCTGTCACTTTCGTGAAGTTGTTCGCAAAAATTTAACAAACTTTATTATTATACTGGCTTCTTTTTTTTTTTTTTATGGTAAGGGACTGGTTTCTTTTTTATTGTCTCTGTTGAGAAAGAAAGGGCGGGAAGGAGTTCTACTTTCAAATCAGAAAATATTACAAAGCCTGTGCGAAATTCACCACATTCTAAATGTATCATCACCAGAAAGAATTACAAGGCCTGTGGGAAATTCAACAGATTGAGTACTCGCTACTGGTCTACGTTTATAGAATTGTCAACTAGACTCCACAAGTATATCCTCTAGTATTTGGCATATGAACTTCAAACAACAAATCTGTGATGATCAATGAAGAAGTGGCAGATGTGGAAACCTAGTTTGGCGGAGGCGTGACGAAACAATTTACGGTATGCATTAACCTTGACAGCACTGCAGTTCAGACGGCCCCACGAGCAGCAATCCGTGTCATTCTTCCACTTGTCCTGGGATTGCAGTATCAACGTGAGTCAATTTTAAGAGTGAGTGAATTGCAAAAGTGCAGCAATGCATCACTCTACACAGGATGACATGCTTTTGATGTTGAGAAAGGGAGGACTGATAACTGTATAGAAAGAGAATTAAAAAAACAGAGGATAATCCCTTGTTTTGCTACTGGACATTGGCCGGGGGGCTCTACGAGAGCGTTTAGCTTAGTTATAGAATTCACAGTCTACTTGTTATCGCTGTCATAAATCAGGTTAGTTGATTTGAAAATTTTTGGGGTGTCAATTTCTCGTGCTATGGAGTTTTATTCCTTGACTCAATACACGAGACACCGGAGTTGCTTTCAAGGCATTATGATATAATAACTTGGATTTTGCTGATGAATTTCTCCCGTTATCATTCAATCTTGCTACATAAAACACGGCAAGGAAGCCTTTATTTCTTTTTGAAGGCGTATTAATCAAGTCTATGGTTAGATCTTTTACCTATGAGACAATCGATGGACAGAATGTGACCATTAATAAAGACATGCATGGCTATGGCCCATGACCATATGGTAGAGCAATTACTTTGAATTTGGCAATTGATTATCGGGAAGGGCGCTCCCTTTAATTTTTTTTGGTCGAGTTATTTAATATTTGAAGATACTTTTCATCTTTAACATTCTTCCGTTCCACTTTGACTTTTGCTCTCTATCAAAGACGATCTAAAATAGCTTCTTGTTTACAATCTACTTACTGACGTGCAACTTCAAAGATCTTAGTGTTGATTTTTACGGACATATCAACGCAGCAGATTAATTTAATAACAACTTTGGCTGAATGTGTTGAGGTCTTCACTTCTAATTCTTCATGGACAAATAAAAGCTACGCACACGAGAAAATGGTAAAGATATCTATAGAGGTTAATGGGACTTCCTTCATGCTCTCTCTCTCTCTTAAATTATGTGCTCGAAAGATCTCATTATCCGCATCTTCTCAATTTAACTCATATACAATTGCGCCAAGAAACAAGCCTTCTTACTTATGACTTTTCATGCTGGTCTGGTGACATCTTTATCCACAGAATCAACATTGTACAGTTTAAAGAGACAATTCCTCAAACAATGTCATTGTCAATGAAATTTGATGGCCTTCCTCTTTGATTTCTCCATCCACTGGGCCGCTCTTTTCTCCAGCTTTTCTCACACCTTGTGCAAGCCATTTGGGTCTTCCTATTTCAAATGAAATGTATGATATGGAAATTCCAATTACGATCCCAGATGCATAACCTATCAATGCAACTTTTTGGGTGAACCAACCCTTATGCCCTTTGCGGTCGAAAGTTGAGGTGGGCAACGGTGGAGGGGGTTGAACATCGCCAGGGCATGCAATGGAGTTCCACATAAGCCTAGATTCCCACTAAATGACTCGTTTGAAAATGTGCTTAGGTGCTTGTTTTGAGGAATTCGACTGGTGAGTTGGTTCTTCGAGAGGTTTAAGTACCCAAGGGATGCCAAATCTCCCAAGTTTCTAGGAATTCCCCCACTAAGCTTGTTCGAAGAAAGGTCAAGCCATCCAAGATTAGTCAAGTTCCCTAGAGATAGAGGGATGGAACCGGCAAGGTGGTTATGAGAAAGGTTGAGTCCTATGAGAGAGTGAAGATGTCCAACAACACTTGGGATATCCCCTTGAAAAGAGATGTTCGACAAGTCAATGGTTGTAAAGAAAGTTAAGATCTTCGTTAGCTCGACCTTTTGGCCCTTTAAGGTCACAGTCACAGAATTTTCATATGACGCATTTTGGAATGACTGTGTCATGTACAATGATTTGTCTAGGCCAATCTCGCTCTTCATCATGGCTTTAAGGTTCGTTATCAAGTTGGCTGACAAAAGACCGGCAAAGTTGATGTTGGAGAGGTCTAAAATGTGTAAATTGGAAAACAGGTGAGCTTCCCGGGGAATATCCAAAGAACCCTTAAAATTGTTAGAACTCAAAACAAGAACTTTGAGATTGGGGAGTGTTCCCAACCATCTCGGGAATGTATCCTCTATCTTATTGTCATTGAGATCCAAAACTTCCAGATATTCACATTTAACAAGGGACTGGGGCAATGTGCCTTCAAACCTATTTCTACTCAAGTCAAGAGTCGTCAAGCTATTTGTCAAAGAAAATGATTGGGGAATTGTGCCCTCGAGGTGATTCCTTCGCAAGTTCAAAATTGACAGATTAGTGCTAAAATTTATTAAGCACTGAGGCAAGCTACCTGTTAAGCTGTTGTTAGACAAGTCGATTACCTTGAGCTCAATGGCATAGCATATCCCAAAAGGGATCTTTCCTGTAATCTTATTAATTGCAATGGAATAATATGTTGTCACACAAGATGGAAGTGGAATTGACCCTCCAAAGTTGTAGTTGGACAAATCAATTACAACCAATAAGGTGTTTGAGAAAACTTCTATAGGCCACCATCCAACAAAATTGTTGTTGGAAATAATTAAAGATTCAAGAGCAGAGAAGGAGAATTCAAAGGCAGTGAGGTTGATCCTACCATGAAATTTGTTGGATTGCAAATCAAGGGCAAATAATTGCGATGCTTCTAGCTAATGTGGGAAGATATCACTGAACTCGTTGTGACTGAGAACTAGTGATATTAAGTTCACACAATTGACTAGGGAGCACGGTAATGGCCCTTGTAATTTATTGTTGCTCAAGTCTAGATTCAAGAGATTGGTTATATTACCAAAACATACTAGCATATTCCCAGACAGATTATTGTTAGACAAACTTAAGAACGAGAGTGAACTCAACTGACAAAATGAAGAGGGGATATCACCGTTGAAACCATTAGTGGAGGCATCAAAGTAAGAAGTAGGAGGTGGGGGGATTGGGAGCAGTCCTTGGAATGAGTTGTTCCGAAGGTCAATATAGGACAATCGCGTCCAGTGCAATTGTTGTATACCTCCATCCATAAGGTTACTAGAAAGATCTAGTTGTTCCAATGTACTTATTCCCCAAACCCACATCGGAATCTCCCCACTAATTCTATTGGAGGAGAGGTTTAAGTGGTTTAGTCTTTTTAATGAATTCAAGAAATAAGGGAACTCGGTCAAGTTGCAAGAAGGCAACACCAACATTTCAAGCTTTGGGAGAAGGAGGGAGCTATTGGAATGGAGAGTGTCAGGGCACATGAAAGTCATATTGAGACTGATAACATTACCAGTAACATTGTCGCAAGTGACACCATCCCACCGGCAGCAGTCCTCGCCCTTAATCCATGAGTTTGTTGTTGGGTAGGACCAATAATAAGAGTACAACACCTTGCTATCAAGCACAAAGGAATTCTTAAAGTGGAGCAAGGCATTGCGCTGGTCAGGAGGGCAAAGGGAGGAGCCAAAGGGAAAGGAGGAGTGTAAGAACAAGAGGAAACAGAGGAGGCCGAGGATTTGATACCACCCCATTTTGCAATTTAGCATGAGAGCGGGTTTATTGGTGGTGGAGAGTGCTTCTACTTATCTAGCCCTTGTCGAGTGGGAAGCCATTGACAAAAGTCTTCTCTATACTGGTGTAAAATCAACGAAGGCACGATGACTATTTGTACCCATTTGAAAACATCCATTTTGTACAATCAAAACAATTGAGGGCGGACAAACAGGAGTGGAATCTCAATGTGAGTTCTTGTTTGGAAGAATGCACGTACAGCTGTCTCCCATTAACCATTATATGTCCCAAATCCCCGCTCCGACTGAAAACTGCATCATTCTGAAGCAACGCAAACTAGCATAAGATATTAATCAAAGAAAAACTAAGCGACATTGTCCTAGGCCAGACATTCATTTTGGTGTCTTTTGACTGATGAAAGAGTTAAAATGAAACCTTTCAATTGAGTCATACTAGTCAGGAGACATCTTGCACGGCTTCAAGGAATTTCTCAGAGTGTTAGAAAGAGTCAAAGTTGTTTTTTTATGTTTTTCAATTAATAGCTAGTCGTGTGTTTCTGTTACTTAGTGGGTCCTAGTTTTCAGGATTTAGTTGGCAACATGTTGCTGCACACGTTTACCATTTTGAATCAAAGTAGTTGCTATTTTTGTTGATGTACAGCCTATAAAACGGATAAGTTGTTAATTTCAATAATATGGACGAATGTAGTAAGCATCTTCAATTAGTGTGTCTCTCCTTTCTGGATTTCTTTTGGGTGCTTGTAAAGCACAGCCATCTTATGCATTTTACTGTATCAGTGGTATCAGAGCAAGGTTTGCAAAGAAAGTGAGGGTAGAGAGTTGAGAGTTAAACACGTGAGGAAAGAGAGTCTTGCCGTAAAGAAAGTGGCAATCGCAAAGTTTTTTTTTTTCTTGACACTTTGTTTGCAACAGCAATTATGGCCACAGATTCCAATTTTGTCCATTCGGCAATCCCTCGCTTTGATGGTCATTATGACCATTGGAGCATGTTGGTGGAAAATTTTCTAAGGTCCAAAAAATTTTGGGAAGTTGTTTCTTCTGGAATTCCTGAACCGGAAGAAGGAGCCACATTGACAGCAGTACAGCGGACGGCCCTAGAAGCAGTTAGGTTGAAAGATCTTAAAGCCAAGAACTATCTCTTTCAGGCCATTGACAGATCTGTCTTGGAGACAATCCTTTGCAAGGACACTTCCAAGCAAATATGGGATTCTATGAAAAAGAAGTATCAAGGCTCTGCAAGAGCAAAGAGGCAACAACTGCAAGCTCTTCGTACGGAGTTCGAAATGCTACGAATGAAATCAGGGGAGTCGGTCACAGATTATTTCTCAAGAACGATGGCAATCATTAATAAGATGCGAATCCATGGTGGTAAGATGGAGGATGTCACCATTGTTGAAAAAACTCTTCGATCCTTGACGCCAAAATTCAATTTTGTTGTCTATGCCATAGAAGAAGCTAAGGATATTGAAGAACTTTCAATTGATGAACTGCAAGGTTCTTTATTGGTTCATGAACAGAAGCTCCAACACCAAGATACGGAAGAACAAGCCTTGAAGACCTCTACTAATTTCCGTCATTCTTCAACAACAAGAATGAATAATGGTAGAGGGAGAGGAAGAGGATTCCACCAACGCAACAGCACCATCAATCCAAGAATTGTAGGCTCTTGTTCTAATGATGCACGAAGTGGCGGTCGAGGTTGGTATTCAGGTGGTTTCAAGCCAAAACCAACAGATAAATCTAAAGTTGAATGCTTTAGATGCCACAAATATGGACACTACAAGCCCGAATGTCGAACCAATTTTAGTCGACATGTGGAAGCAACAAATTTTGCTGCAGCAAATGAAGAAGAAGGAGAGAAGCTCCTAATGGCATGTCAAGAGAAAGAAATGTCTTCACCAAATTTATGGTACCTTGACATTGGTTGTAGTAATCATATGTGTGGCAAAAAGGAGGCATTTTCTTCTATCGATGAAACCCACCGCACAAAAGTGAAGCTTGGAGATGATTCTGCCATTTCAGTCATGGGAAAAGGTATTGTTCAAATTTCTTCAAGAGGGAAAATGCAGAACATTAATGATGTTTTCTATATTCCTGAATTGAAAACAAACCTCATGAGTGCTGGTCAATTACTTGAGATGGGGTATGAAATTGTATTTAGAGGTGGAATTTGCAAGATTTATGATCAGCTGCAGAACTTGCTTGTTCAAGTTGATATGACATCAAATAGAATGTTTCTTCTTTACCTTCATGATTTTGATCATGCTTGTTACGTGGCAAAATTAAAAGAGGAAGCATGGATATGGCATTTTAGATATGGGCGTCTTAATTTTGGTGGTTTGCGGACACTATACCAAAAGCAAATGTTGGAGGGACTCCCTACTATCAAAATCCCATCAGAAGTTTGCGAGGATTATGTTGTCAGTAAACAACATCGAGCTCAGTTTCCACAAGGCAAGGCGTGGAGGGCAAAAAAGCAGCTTGAGCTGGTTCATTCAGACCTTTGCGGTCCAATTTCACCGGTTTCTAATGGAGGTAAATGATATCTGATCACATTCATTGATGATTTTAGTCGAAAGGTGTGGGTGTATTTCTTGCATGAAAAATCTGAAGCTTTTGAAGCATTTAAGAATTTCAAGAGTCTTGTTGAAAAAGAAAGTGGCAATCCAATTAAAGTTCTTCGAACTGATCGTGGAGGAGAGTACAAGTCTCTTGAGTTTGATGATTTTTGTACAAAGCATGGAATTCGTAGGCAACTTATTGCAGCCTATACACCACAACAAAATAGTGTATGTGAGAGGAAGAATCGAACCATCCTCAACATGGTGCGAAGTCTATTGCGAAGTAGTGGAATTCCGAAGAAGTTTTGGCCAGAGGCTGTAAATTGGGGTGTCCATCTCTTGAATAGAAGTCCCACACTTGCTGTTCTGTATATGACTCCTGAAGAAGCTTGGAATGGACGAAGGCCGACGGTTGATTACTTCAAAATTTTCGGGTGTATAACATATGCCCGCATTCCAGATCAAAAAAGGAAAAAGCTTGACGATAAACGAGTAAAATGCATCTTTCTTGGTGTAAGTGATCAAACAAAAGCTTACAAACTCTATGATCCTGTGACTAAGAAGATTATAATCAGCCGTGATGTAGTATTTGACGAAGAAAATTTCTGGCTTTGGAATGATCAAGCTAAGGGGCTGCACCAATTGTAGCTGATTTTGAAGAGATTGGCGAGGAAGACCAACAACACAATTTGGTCTCAGCTCGCAACAGTTCTAACCGTATTGAAACGGAGGAGCAGCAGCCCAATTCAGATATTGCTGCAACACATGATGAACGCCCCCAACGTCACCGACAAAGGCCAGCATGGATGAGAGATTATGAGGTGTCTGGAGTTGATCAAGGTGAAGATCCGTTAACTCACTTTGCTTTGTTTGCAGATAGTGATCCAACTACTTTTGATGAAGCAGTAAAACATCAAAAGTGGAGAGATGCAATGGATGCTGAAATTAAAGCAATTGAGAAAAACAATACTTGGGACTTAACAAATCTTCCCAAAGGCCACAAGACTAATGGTGTTGAGTGGGTCTTCAAGACAAACTGAACAAGGATGGTGGCATTGACAAATACAAGGCGCGTTTGGTGGCAAAAGGCTATAGGCAAGAATTCGGAGTGGATTACAAAGAGGTGTTCGCGCCAGTTGCGAGACTTGACACAATTCGATTGGTGATTGCGCTAGCAGCTTAGAGATTGTGGTCTATCCATCAGTTAGATGTCAAGTCTGCCTTTTTACATGGTGATCTCCAAGAACAGGTATTCATTGACCAACCTCCTGGATATGTGAAGCTTGGTTGTGAGAATAAAGTATACAAATTAAAGAAGGCTTTATATGGATTAAAGCAAGCTCCTCGAGCTTGGTACAGTAGGATTGAAGCTTATTTTTTGAAGGAAAGCTTTACGAAGTGTCCTTATGAACATATTTTGTTTATTAAGGTTGATCATGGTGGGAAACTACTTCTTGTATGTTTGTATGTAGATGATCTCATCTACACAGGGAATAATGGTGCCATGATGGAGACATTTAAGCAATCCATGATGCATGAATTTGAGATGACAGATCTTGGGTTAATGCACTATTTCTTAGGCATCGAAGTTAATCAATCTACAGTTGGTACATTTGTTTGCCAAAAGAAATATGAGCAGGAGATTTTAGAGAAGTTTCAGTTGAAGGATTGCAATTCAGTTGCCACACTGATAGAGGTTGGATTAAAGCTTACCAAGGATCTTGGTGGAAGGAAAGTGAATAGCATTATGTACAAGCAAATTGTGGGAAGTCTCATGTACTTAACAACAACAAGGCCTGACATCATGTATGGTGTTAGTCTCATCAGTAGATACATGGAGAGTCTCACCGAAAAACACCTTCAGGCTACAAAGCGTATTTTACGCTATTTGAAAGGGACATCATCTCTTGGGTTATTTTACAAGAAAGGAGAAAGATCAGATTTGCTTGGTTTTACTTATAGTGATTACGTTGGTGATATGGATGACCGAAAAAGCACTTCTGGTTATGTGTTTATGCTTGGTTCAGGGATTGTCTCATGGTGTTCAAAGAAGCAATCAATTATTACTCTTTCGACCACTGAGGCTGAGTTTGTGGCTGCCATCTCGAGTACTTGTCAAGCTATTTGGTTAAGGAAGATTCTTGGAGAACTTCGATTTAAACTAGAAGAAGCAACGACAATTTTCTGTGACAACAATTCAGCCATCAAATTGTCAAAGAATCCAGTTCTACATGGGAGAAGCAAACATATAGATGTGAAGTATCATTTCTTGAGGGATCTTACAAAAGATGGTGTGATTGATCTTGTTTTCTGCAGAAGTACAGATCAAGTTGCTAACTTGTTCACAAAACCTCTTAAAATGGCCACATTTTAGAAGTTAAGGAAGCTCCTTGGAGTTTGTTCGATGGATGCCTCAGATTAAAGGAGAGTTTATTTCTACACATTTGAACTGATCACTTGTAGTATCAGTTTAAGGGAGGGCATGTTAGAAAGAGTCAAAGTTGTTTTTTTTATGTTTTTCAACTAATAGCTAGTCGTGTGTTTCTATTACTTAGTGGGTCCTAGTTTTCAGGATTTAGTTGGCAGCATGTTGCTGCACACGTTTACCATTTTGAATCAAAGTAGTTGCTATTTTTGTTGATGTACAGCCTATAAAACGGCTAAGTTGTTAATTTCAATAATATGGACGAATACAGTAAGCATCTTCAACTAGTGTGTCTCTCCTTTCTAGATTTCTTTTGGGTGCTTGCAAAGCACAACCATCTTATGCATTTTACTGTATCACAGAGTTCCAATCTCATATTCTTTGTTCTCTACAATTAGAAAGATTAGTTTGATGTGATTATATGTGCCTGGGTCAATTTTACATCTAAGAATATATATTATTTGGATCCATCTAAACATGTATAACACAAGACTCCTTGAGATTAATATTTCTCAAAGATAAATTATTGTAGAATTTAAGATAAAGTGATAAACTATCTTTAAGTTTAATGAAGTGCTTGTCAAATATTTTACGGGGATAATTGCACAGAAACTGGAGGACAGCGATGGACTTAATTATAAATGCTAACAAAGTTAAAGTCTTCTTTTTTTGGTCGATCGTCAAGGTCTTCTCGAAATGACATTTCTGGGGTTGCAAATTTGGTTTCTTGATGTCTTGGTGAGCGCACTTTGGTGTGGAAATTTCTTGGTGACATAGACTTGACTAATATGCCTTCTAAAAAAAGGGAGAAGACTTTCGCATCGTGTATATGTAAAACGATCAAATTCCATGCTTAATGGGCGATGGATGCGCTGAAAACTCCTCCCTTCTTTTATGCACTCAGCTGGAAGGCTATTATTAAACCTGTATACCCGAAGATAATTAGCCGAAACTGACGTAGAATTTACTTTCCCCACTTGGAAGCCCCTAAGTTCTCTCTAAATCTTTTTCTTCCCTGAAGAGAGGAAATACGGAGAAGTTTGAGAAAGATCACTTCAATAGAAGTGAGAAGTCACAAACTTCCCAAATTCATTAATGGTTTCTCTTCTCTTATCCTCCTTAAGCCTTTTAAGGTCATACTCATGATCAATGATAAACTATGTTTAAGTTTAATGAAGTGTTTGTCAAATATTTGACGGGGACAATTGCACAGAAACTGGAGGACAGCGATGGACTTAATTATAAATGCTAACAAGTCAAAGTTTTTTTTTTTTTTTTTGTTGGTTGATGGTTAAAGTCTTCTTGAAATGACTTTTCTGGGGTAGCAAATTTGGTTTCTTGATCGTCTTGGTGGGCTCACTTGGGTGTGGAAATTTCTCGGTGACGTAGAATTTCTTACTTGGCTGAATGCATAAAAGGCGGGAGGAGTTTCATCCATCACCCATTAAGCATGGAATTTGATTGTTTTACATATACACGATGCGAAAGTCTTCTTCCCTTTTTTTGAAAGGCATATTAGTCAAGTCTATGATGGCATTTTTCCTATAAAAAATATGTATGGCTTTGCTCATCGCCATTGGTAGTTAAATTTGGATGATCTATTATGAAGAGGGCAGTAATTTATAAGTATTTTCCATTAAGATAACCTTGAATTTGTAGATACATGACACTTGCAATCAGCCCAATCACAACTACACCAAACATGTATTAAATTTTATTAGTTCAATCCAAACTTAAAGGACCATTGCATGCAGCTGGATGTACACAAGATTGAGGCATTTGATTACTAAGTTACCATTCTACATAATTGTCCAGTAAACTCCCCTGATGTATGTATCGGTATTTGGCAAATGAATGTTGAACATCAAATCAATAATAATAAAAGAATTCAGCGGAGGATGTACAAACATAGCTTAGGGGAGGTGACATGAAGTAAACTCCAGTAGCTATCTCTGAGGGTGAGATATAAAAGATTAGATCAACAGTCACCAAATATTAGGATTAGCAGTTATGGAATTGCCTCGGATTGTAACCTGGGAATCTTTATCGTCATTTTTGGGAGCTTTCTTTTTCCTCCCACCATAGAATCTAGTCTAGCTTCAATTTTGAGACAAAATCAAAAGGTCTCGAATTGGCCACACAACTTATCAAAGACCTGCATAAAGTCCCTATGGAAAGGCCTGCGTAGTTGCTTGGGAGACCGAAGCTTTGATGCCACCCTGTTTTGCATTTAGCATACGAGTGAGTTCATTGGTGGTGGGGGCTAGGAATTCAAATTACGTAGACTTTCCAGCACGAGTCTTCTCTGAAAGCTCTGGTGGTGGGCACACATGGACTTCCAACTTTTCCTTCCATCATCTCCGATAAGACGAGTTCGACTTGCCTTGCGGGTTGGGAGTTGAATTAAGATCCATCTCGATCTATTTTAGAGTCCTTCGGTAATTTTGACTTTTCCCCCCTAATTACTGCCAGACATATGCATGCTTGCAGGGGGAGCAACTTGCTTCGCCTTGGATTAAGTGCCTCATTTAGCACAGTTTTAAGGAGAGACTGCCCCATAGCAGTTCGAAGTGCCCATTCTAACTCTATATCTCATGAACCAACATTCCTATTGAATACCAAGCCTTAGAGAAAACACATTCGAAGAATAGATGGTTCCTAGATTCAGGAAAAGAGGAACAGAAGACCCACAATGAAATCAAATTTCGGCAGGTTGGACTAAACCAGATACTCCTATGGCACACCATCTTTTGCTTCTTTTCTCGTATCAATTCCTAACCCAAAGATTAGCCTGAATAAACTAATCAGAAGAAATTCTCGTGAAACAACTCTATCATTGGAAGAACTGCGAGGAGAGAGTGTCCCACTAAGGCTGCAAGAATCTGGACCAACAAATCACACCTTGCAGGAGGCATCCTCTCCATTAATAACAGAGGCAACCAAAGAATTTGGTTCCAAAGCTGCATCATGCATGACTCGTGGAGAATAAACATCTAGCGAAACACTATGGGGATGCCGTGGATCATAACATAAAGAAGTGTCCCACCCATTATAATGACTTATGGAACATATGGCTCCAGAACAAATCTTGCCTTTAGTAGCTTCCTCCAGTCAAAATGTACTGTCACCCTTAGGATCAACAGACCAAATAGAGATATAATTAAGCAATGGTTTAACTAAATTTTTTGTATATTTAAGCAATCATTTTAATAAAATTTGTTGTGTTTGATGGAATTCATGATGCGATCATTACATGATCTTTTCAAGTGCTTTCTTTTCTCCTGCAATAAAGTCTAGTCTTGCTTTATTCTAAGACGGTCAAGTCTGGTAAAGAGATGACTAAAGAAAGAGCTGAATGAATTTGGAACGGACCTGCATAATCTCTTATAATTTTCCACGTTCCTGCCGTTCAAAACACTATCTTCCCTCATCAACGGCTGGTCTCTTGGTTACTATTACAATTTGATGGTCCAACAAGAATGGTCTGATACTGTGGGAGCGGTTGATCTATGATGCTTCCAACATAAAAAAAGGAAAAGTTCCAGAGAGGCTGATTTTACTTGTCATGCTTCCAGAAAGCATATTAAAAACACTGCATTGCTTTCTATTCCAAAGCCATTTTTGATGTCCACAGTTACATAGAATTAGATCGAGCATTGCAGGAAAACAAACTAGTAATACATTCCGAGGACATTATTCAGCAATATTTGAACGAGCATTAGGAGGCTCCACTTTTTCGTCTGTTCTATCGTTGCAGCTTCATTCAACTAAAGCAACCCATCAAACATGACTTGGCTAAACATGCTGGAACATGAGAACTATTTCAATCTACTAATAGCACATTCTAGTTATTAGTGGGAGTATAATTTTACTTGATTGTGTGCTCTGCTGCCAATTGCACCCAGGATTCGTCAAGCAGTCTCTTGAGAGAATTGAACTCTTCCAGGATCCCAGAACAGCAGATCGTGTGAGAGAATTTTCTTTTACTTAAAAGATAAACAAAAGATCAATGTAGAAATGCAACTGCAGCGGCCAGGAGAAATTCTGTGAGCTACTAACCCTAATCTAAAAGAAACCATGTCGCTGCTAAACAAAGGGAGTGATCAGGTGTGCACAATAAAGATGACAGAATGGCCACTAAAGAAGTTCCTTTGCAGAGAACCTCAGATTAATCCTGCCGCTTGCACGAAGTTGCTCACAAAACTTTGAGACGACAGGTATACGTGAAATAAACACGATACAGTTTAGTCCTCATGGGTTGTCTTGTCTCGAATATGCAATTTCAGGTCCACTGGTTCTGGTGACTTGGTCTTTGACACTTTATCGGCCATAGCGACCACTGGCATCGGTGGTCAAGACAATCAATGAAACATGAGGAGTAGAATTTTGGATTTCATATTCTGCTACATAGAACTGATAGAAGTAATTTTGGATGTCCGATTCAACATGGATCACCAAATACCCAAAAAAGCAACAAATTTTCTTGTCTAATATAACATACAAACGGACTGGACGTGACCTCGATTCCATGAAGAGAAGCATGCGACTTGGTTGTTATGAATCAGAAATCAGATAGATTCAGAGGATTAAAACATAGACTAAGATAGAGCTATTTCTAATTAAAAGGAAGGAATTAGACATGTTCTCATTTATTGCTTGAAAATTCTGACCCTGGACAGTAAACAATAAGCTAACACACTCATTAATGAATTTCTGGGCACCAAATACGATTGAAAAAGTTAAAGATTGTTAGCGCGGTGCCTAACAAACTAAACTATATCCCAGATTCCCTTGGCCAATTAATAGTTACTTGAGACTGACTTCCTTGAATAAGTTGAATTAAATTATATTATATCTGAAAGTACTTGAAAATTTTAAATTGAACTGAGTCCAGCTACATCACACCATGTGATCAATTAGTACAGTAATCTAATGTGAGGAAATTTGGCTGAATGTTTAAAATGTGCCATCTGTGAAGATGTTTTGCTGTCTATTTTAGAGCAGGGAATGAGCCATTTCAACGAATTCTATTTGAGTTTAGTAAGATGCAGCATGTTCATGTTGTCAAGCCATAAACTGGCATGCTTGGTCAGTCTTATCTCTGAACTAGATAAATTAAGTAATCAACCATTGCATCCTCAAATCTCAGTTCTCTATTAAATATGTTTAAATAGTTATACTAACGATGTTTACACAATAAAAAAGTTTCCAGTTTTTTAGTTTCTAGAGTGATTAAGATTAAGTGACATTTTTACTTTACCAAAAAAAGATTAAGTGACATTTTAATACTAACTCCCAGTAAAATAAGTACATTAAATGTATTGGTTCACTTTTTGTTAAGTCGTGACTCATTATGTCCCGTGCATGAAGCGGGCCTCAGTCTCGTTATGATGCAGGATTTTTATGTGTTAATTTGAAATGTTTAATTCCGACCAAAAAATTAATTTGAAATGTTTAACATCTAATGAAAGTCCATTTTACAAGCTGAAGAAGATTAATTAGCGCGTGTTTGGCATGACTTTTACGTTTTACTTTGTTCACTCCCGGTGCATGCACTTTAAATTGCGTCAACTCATCATAAATTTCTAAGAAATACGTTTTTGATTTTTGGTAGATGAGAATTACTTTAAAAAGTTATTTTAATCTTCCACCATTGTAGGAAATATTGGACCAGGGCTGAATCATGTTTTTAATTTTCTTCGGGCATAAAGATGTCCACAAAGCATGGTTACATAGATTGTTAAATCGACTCCACTTCCTTCAAAGTTATTTGACGGTTACATTTGACTCCACTACATTGATAGCTACTTGATAGTTTTATCGACTTCATTAGCTTGACGGTTACCTAACGGTTATATTTACTCCACCACTTGATGGTTACATCGACTCCACTAGCTTAACTGTTGCATCGACTTCACTAACTTGATGGTTACATTGACTTAGCTGTTGCATTTTGGCATTATCGTCAATCAGAATTGGGTCATCTTGTCAACTGATATTCCCGATATTTGGCCATTTTCCACTTCTGTCGTCATTCTGGCAAGCTCTTGTCGATCAAGTTGTAACCTACAGTACTTGAGACAGTTTTTAGTGTCAACAATTTCGTAAGAGAGTTGGTTAATTTAAAATGTTTGGTTACTTAAATAAAAAGTTCGCAATTTTTTCAAACACCTAATAAAAGTGGCAAATTCGTATGGTTGTTGAAAACTTACCAACAGCTTTACGAGAAAAAAAAGTTAACTTGTCGATTAGCATTTCTTAAATGCTATTACCACTTAAAATTGTCCTATGGAAATTGATTGCTTTTAGTGCTTCTGGGAATGAAAATAAAACACTATTGCACTATAAATTCCAAAGCGAATGAACATCCCATGGTAACCTTAATCCCGATCACAAACCAAAAGCCGTGCTTGCTGCTAACAGCAGAAGATAACAGCTTATTATTCAGCTTTCATCTGAATTTACGGAAACCGTTGCAGCGGGAACAACTGTACGGTCGATGCAAGTGCTGTTCCAAGAGTTTGCTGAATCAGATCATTATTAATTGCATACATGCGGGATTTAGAAGCAGCAAAGAAGATACCAAGTGTTCAATAACCATGGTGCGAAAGTCTCTGTTCATTTTATAATCTTTGTTGATCAACTTGTTCCTGGACAAATTGCAGTCAATTGAAGTTCAATCAAGTCTCCTGTTGATGTTAATAGAAACACTTTTCATTTGTGAATTCAAGCAATTACTCCTGAAGTTGGCTGGACGGGAGAGAAAAATCAAAATATGTTATTTTCCATATTTCTTTAGGGATCTGATTTTCCTTTCTGTCTTATTTGTCAGCAAATGCATAGAGATTGTTACAATAGAGCTAAAAGTATACAAAACTTGACAAAAGGAAGCTCTGAGCGCAGAAGTATAATGCCAGAAGCACAAGGGTTTGATATGTCATTACGCATTTGATTTATCAACGATGCCACAAATCTTATATATTCACAATCCAAAATCCAAGGACGTGATCCGCTGTGAAAACTTTCCCATTTGATAACTTTATACGATCACATTCCGGCAATAAAATTTAGGCATACGGCTAACCAAGGATTTCAAAGTCCAGCAAATGAGGAAAATTAGATCCGACGCTGGGTGCGTATTTGGACGAAACTACGCTTAAATAATAAAAAGGGCCAAAATAGTAAGCATATTATCTGTCCCATATCAGTTCAACAGACTTAGTTCATCATCTTACATTGCAAAGAATCAGCAGTCGATGTTCTCATTTTTTGATAAGATCTGTGAGCATTCCTCCTCCACTTCTTTCTCATTTTCGCTCTTTTCGTTTCAATCCATCCCACAAGCCATTCAAGTTTTCAGGATTCGACAACAGCGTACATTAGAGAGAGTCCAACTACAATTCCACACACATAACCCATCTACGTTTCTCCACTCAAACCAGCCCCCATGCTCTGTTTCATTTTCCAATGATGGCTACGGTGGAATTTCTTGTGAATTATTTGCACAAGTGTCTGGCAATGGAAATCTGTGAAATCCAGGATTCCCAACAAATGAGTCACCCTTGAATGTGTTGAATTTCCTTCTTTGTGGGAGAGGTCAGATGAGACGATTATCAGAGAGGTTAAAAAATTCAAGAGATGTCAAATCCACTAGTTCTCATGAATCCTTCTTGTGAACTTGTTTGAAGAGAAGTCTAGCCATTCGAGATCAGACAAGTTCCTGGTAGATGGAGGGATATAGCCTGCAAGATTGTTGTGAGAAAAGTTTAGCCCTTTGAGTGACTTCAGGTTTACAACATCCACGAGAAGGTCCCCACCAAAATGGTTGCTCAATAAGTCAATACTCATGATTTAATTAAAATTTTCACCAAGTGTATCACCAGTCCTTTTATGGTCACCGTGACTGAATCTTGATAACCATAGCCTCCCATATACTAAAGCTTGCCCCATCCTTTATCCTAATTCATCATGGCTATGAGATTCATAATATATGTAACAGGAAACGGACCGCTGAAATTGTTGTTAAACAGGTCGAAAATGTGCAATTCGGAAAATGGGGGAGCTGCTCTAGGACTACTCATGAAGCCATGGAGCATGTTGGACCTTAAAACAAGAACTTGTAGCTTGGGAAGGGTTCCCTAACGATCATGGAACGTATCCTCCATTCCATTGTTGCTGAGATCCAAAACTTCCAAGTTTTCACAAGGTAGTAAGGATTGTGGCAATGTCCCTTCAGATGGATTCTGACTGAAGTCAAAAGTCCTTAAGTTGCGGTCCTCAACAAATTTTCCAGGGATCACACTAGGACTCATGTTCATTTGGAGGTTGAACACCGAGAGATTTTCGCTAAAGCTCAGGCAAGGTGCCCATCAAACTATTATTGGACAAGTTAAGGACTCTGAGCTTAGTGGCGTTGCCTATCGAAGGTGAAATCTTTCCACTAATTTATTGTTTGCAATGGCATAGAATAGAGTCGTGGGTGGTGGAATTGGAAGAGGACCTTCCAATTTTTTGTTGGATAGATCAACCATCGGTAGATTCAACCAATGGAGAAAATATTCTTTGGGCCATTGACCCCCTAAATTATTGTTAGATAAAGAAAAACTATAAAGCATGGAGGGAAGAAATGGAGCAGTTGGAGGACCGATTTGGCCATGGAATTCATTGAACTGCAGATCGATGCTCCCCAATGAGAGTACTTCTAGCAGCCACTTCGGAAAACTACATTGATTTTGTTGTAACTGACGTTTAGATCAAAAAAATGATGTACAGTTGTCTGAAGACCACGGTAATGTCCCGTCAAAATTATTGACACTCATGTCCAGATCAGAGAGGCTGGTTAATTTCCCAAACATTGTGGTATAAAGCCAGAGATACTGTTATGAGCCAAGTGTAGATTATCAAGGGAGCTTAGGGTGCGTTCGTTTCGCGAAAAATAAATGATTTGAAAAATATTTTTCGAAAAATGATCATTTATAATTTTTAGAAAAATAAATGAATGGAAAATTATTTCATTACCTACTAAATTAGTTAAGCATAGATTGTTATCAATGATGAATCTATTTTTCGTTAATTATAATGATATAAGTAATCAATTTTCAAAAAATATTTTTCAAATCACTCATATTCCACAAAACGAACGCATCTTTTATTTGCAAATGGAAGATGGAATCTCTCTACCAAAGCCGTTTTTGGCGGCACAAAAGATGAGTATAGGGAAAGGTGGAATTGGAAGCAGCCCCCGGAATAAGTTGTCGCTAAAGTCAATAGTGATCGACTCTTTCCAGGAAATTATTCTATACCTCCCTTAATAAGGTTACTAGAAATATCAAGATATTGTCGTGTACCTTTCCCTTAATCCCAAAACCATCTCAGTATCTGACCACACCTCTTAGCTATTTTGAAGAATTCAGAAAAAAATGGAAACTTGGTCAAGTTGCAGGAAGCCAATGTCAAAGTCTCAATCTCTAAAATGTCACACCCCAAAAATAACTAGAAAAGGGATGACACGGTCATCCTTCCACACGAAGGACGCAGTCTTAACAATAACCAACAACCTGTTATCAACATTTATATCTCAAACCACATATATGTCAAATAAATCAACAGATTGGTTAAAACATCAAAATTTCTATAATACACCAAAAGAACATGTACATTAAAAACTTAGCCAACCCAACGGACTATTAACAACCTTACAAATAACTCCAAAAATCATACTAAAAAATCTAACTCCCAAACTTCCCCGCGATGGCGCTTTCGTACTGATGGCCACTAGCCAAGGAATCTGAAAAGAATAGGAAAGAGAGAGATGAGCAACCACAGCTTAGTGAATAATACATCTCTTCTAAGTAAATCGAGCAATCACTATGCATGTATACAAAGCAATACCAGAACTTCAGAAGCCAAATTCAAGATTTAAAATACATATAGAATCACATAAGAATTGTTTCATTTCATCAAAACTTTGTATAAGTCACAAATACACATTTAAATCCACCATCACAATTCAAACTATCAATGGTCAAGTCCATTGATCAATCGCTACAAAAACCACGTCAATGGTCTATTGCATTAACTAATTTCAAATCACACATCAATAGTCTATTCCATTGATGAATCTCATACGTCGATGATCCATTCCATCAATCAATCTATTGCTCAATATCTAACCATGATCACAATACAAAACCCTGTGACAAAGCTACCAAGATTTCCCTCTTGGCAAGATCTCTACCTACAAAACCAGTGGCTTAGTCTAGAAGGATATCATAAACCTTGTATGCATACCCCCAAACCTCACAATGGGTTCACAGTCATATTAAGCATCAAACAATCATCATCCAATATCAGAAATCAAATCCAGAATATATTTCATAAACCAAACAAGTAACTTTCTCGCAACACGGCTCATCCACCAGAAATACATTTCGTAGAGCATTTCTTAAATAATTTCCGAGCTCATTTCATAAACTAGTTTTTAATGCGATACACATATGTATCCTTGCACAATACATTTCAAAAACGATTCCCAAATCATTCTCAAATACTAAAAAGTAGTAAATGCCCGATCCCAATTTATGCAACAAAATGCTCTTTTAAGTTCAAATATATATTTATATCGAATCATAATTTCTTCAATATATGATTTTTATAAAACCAAAGAAGAGATAGTACCACTCACCTCAGAATATCATAAACCAACAACACGCAATTAACAAGTCGACGATCTCATAATCCTAACAATTAAACGAGAATCGACGTCAAAACCAAGTAAAATACTATGATAACTACGCAACGACTATAGTAAGCTTAAACGTTAACTAAAAGACTCATGCACTCTAACGAAACTCACAACCGAAACGGCTATACAAAATTATCCGCAACGCGAAACTTGATCACGCCATAACTTTCTCCGTCGAACTTCGATCCTAGCAAACTTATAGTCAAAAGAAAGCCCGTTCAGAGTATTACAAAAGCCCTAACTTGGCCACCCCAAAATTGAGCCGAAAACCAACGAAATATAGCCTGAAAGTTGCCGGACATGTACTGTGCACTTCATGCAGAAAACTTCAAAAATCCATTGCGGACAAACGGTAAGTCCAAATCAAGATCCGTAAAATCTCATAGGTCCACGACACCTTAAACTACCAATTCTATATATATACGTAGCTCAACGACTCAAAAATCGAACTTCAAGGCTTGAATTTCCCAAAATTCCGAATTTAAATCGTAAATCTGAAAAATTCTCCGATCAGATGAACAAGGGGCGCGAATGCTTATCGGGCATTGCGATACGAAGTTGATCCGAGCTAGCAAGGCTCCGGTGATGTGAGCCTTTCCTCTTTCTCCTTCTTCCTTTTCTTTCCTTTTCTCTCTTTTTCTTTCTTCTCTTCTCTTCCCTACTATGCGCAAGCTCTCGGTTAAAAAGAAGTACCGAACGTCCACTATATATGCTTTTTGACTTTTTGGCTTTTTGACCCTCTTTTTTTTAAAATACCCGGATATTACAGGAAATGCATGAATCCTAATGTTGTAAGCTAGATTCAACTCTGCAGTAAGTCTAAGGACATGCAAATTTTTCAGTGTTGAAAAGATGCTAAAGTCTAAAACACCGGTAAAGTTGATAGCAGAAAGGTCTAAACGTATGAGTCGTTCAAGCTTTCCAACGAATAAAGGGATATGTCCAGTTAATTTATTGCCTGCAAGGTCCAACGTGGTTAATTTTGTTAAGTTCAAGAGCAATGAGGAAATCGATCCTGTACAATATGCAGTTACTGAGAAACAGAGTTTTTAATTAGTTTAATTCACCAATTGAATTGGGTATTTTGCCTAACATGCTTGTATACAAGAGAATTAAGGCCTCAAGAGAGCTACTGCAGTTAGACTTCAGAAACGAAACTGTGATATCGTTGAACTTCAAATTAAGATCAAGGAGGTTTGACAAGCAGAAATTGTTTGGCGGAATTTCCCCTTGTAATGGCACATAGAAGCACTGAAAAAGTCAAGAAGGATGATAAATTCAGGAAGGAACTAGGCGAAATAGCATGCATGTCCACTAGATGAACTTTTATTTCCCTCAACTCTGTAGAAGCATTTTGAAACCCGTATTTTAGATCTTAAGACAGTGCGTCTCATACTTACTATTAAAATTTAAAGAGAGATCAAGTAAAACAAGTTTAGAAAGGTAAGAAATTTCAATAAGAACTACACCTGAAAAATTCGAGCAAGAGAGATTGAGGTGCATCACTTTAGTGAACACACTTAGTTCAGGTAAAATAAGTGAGGTACGGAGATTGTTAACAGCAAGGTTGAGGCTCTAAAGACAGCATAGGGGTGCCCTGAAGACAGCTGATTGAAAGATCAAGGCCGATGACATTACCTGTTACATTATCAGTTGCAACGCCATCCCAAAAGCACCAATCCAAGCTATTTTAGCCTCTGTAGTCGTCTTTGGATCACAATGTGGGTACATATCCGTCTTCATGGTAAGAGAATTGCTGAACTGAAGTAAGCCATTACTTTGGACAGGATGACATAGTTGTGCTGTTGGGGAAGGAAGGTCTAATAATAATTGCGCAGAAAGAGAAAATAAAAAACGCAGGGTGTCCAGTAGAATTCCATGTTTTTTGCTCCAGCAGGATGGTTCAAGAACAGTGGTGCACTTAATTATGCATGCTAAGAAGTCAAAAGCCTTTTTGAAATGACATTACTGGATAAATAAAAGGCCAGTCTTCACTTCTAATTCTTCAAGGACAAATAGAAGCTACGCACAGGGAAAGATGGAAAGATATCTGTAGAGGTTAGTAGCACTTGCTTCATTTTTCTTTTCTTTTTTTTTTTTTTTGGTTAGAGTTGTGTGCTCAATAGATCTCATTATTTATCTTCTCAATTCAACTGATATAAAATTTCACCAAGAAATATGAAGAGAAGACATCAAAAAGACGCCTTCATAGGAGAAATGACATTTCAAACTGGTTCGGTGAAATTTTTATTCATTAAATCTACATTACACAGTTTAAAGAGATGATCTACATTGCACAATTTAAAGTGACAACTCCTCAAACAATTTCATTTGATGGCCTTCCGCTTTGGCTTCTCCATCCACTCAGCTGTTCTTCTCTCTAGCATTCTCACACCTCGAGTTAGCCATTTGGGCCTTCCCATTTCAAATGCAATGTATGTTATGGAAATCCCAATTACAATTCCAGATGCATAACCTATCCACATTGCTTTTTGTGTGGACCACCTCTCATGCCCTTCGCAGTTTGAAGTTGACGAGGACGATGGCGGAGGAGGTTCAGCATCATCGCCAGGGCATGCTTTTAGCAATGGAGTTCCACATAAGCCTGGATTCCCACTAAACGAGTCGCTTGAAAATGTGCTCAAGTGCTTGTCTTGAGGTATGCGTCCTGTGAGTTGGTTCTTGGAGAGGTTTAAGTGTCCAAGGGATGCCAAATCTCCCAGTACTCTAGGAATTTCCCCACTAAGCTTGTTCGAAGAGAGATCCAGCCATCCAAGACCAGTCAAGTTCCCTAGAGTTGGTGGGATGGAACCTGTAAGATGGTTATGCGAAAGGTTGAGCCCTATAAGAGAGTGAAGATGCCCAATAACTTCCGGGATATCCCCTTGGAAAGAGTTGCACGACAAGTCAATGACTGTCAAGATGCTCAAAATCTTTGGTAGTTCAATCTCTTGTCCTTTAATGGTCACAGTAATAGAATTTTCATATGGCATCGTTCTCGAATACCATGTCATATACAATGATCTGTCTTGCCCATTTTCGACATTGATCATGCCTTTAAGGTTCATTATCAAGCTGGCTGGCAATGGACCGTCAAAGTTGTTGTTGGAAAGGTCCAAAATACGTAATTTGGGAAAAAGGTGAGTTCCCTTGGGAATACTCACAAGATCCTTAAAATTGTTGGACTTCAAAGAGAGAACTTTTAGTTTCGGGAGTGTTCCCAGCCATCTCGGGAATGTATCCTCTATTCGATTGTCACTAAGATCTAGCACTTCTAGATTTTTACATTTGACAAGTGATCGAGGCAATGTTCCTTCAAACTGATTTCGACTCAAGTCCAGAGTCTTCAAGCTATTTCCATAAGAAAACGATTGAGGAATTGTGCCCTCAAGGTAATTCATTCGCAACTGCAAGGCCGATAGATCGGTGCTAAAACTTGTTAAGCACCAAGGCAAGCTACCTGTTAAGCTATTGTTAGACAAGTCAATGATCAGGAGCTTAGTGGCATTGCATAACAAAGAAGGGATCTTTCCCATCATATTATTATTTGCAATGGAATAATAATATGTGACGGGAGATGGAAGTGGAATTGGCCCTCCAAACTTGTTGTTAGACAAATCTATCATAGCCAAAGAGGTGTTCGAGAAAACCTTTGTAGACCACGGTCCAATAAAATTGTTGTTGGAAATAAATAGAGATTCAAGAGCAGGGAATGAGAGTCCAAAAAAAGTGACGTTGATCCCACCATGAAATTTGTTGGATCCCAGATCAAGACTCACAAGTGGTGCTTGCAGCCAATGTGGAAAGATATCAGTGAACTCGTTGTGGCTGAGATCTAGTACTGATAAGCTCGAGCATTTAACTAGAGAGCGTGGCAGTGGTCCTTGTAATTTATTTTTGCTCAAGTCTAGAGATACGAGACTGGTTATATTACCAAAACATGGTGGTATATTTCCAGAGAAACTATTGTTAGACAATTGTAGAGTATGGAGTGAACTCAACTGACAAATCAAAGAGGGGATCTCACCTGTGAAACCATTTGTAGAGCCAAAAAATAAGGAAGTAGAAGGTGGAAGGATGGGGAATTGTTGGAATGAGTTGTTCTGAAGGTCAATATACGACAATCGCTGCATCAAGTGCAATTGTTGTATACCTCCCTCTAGAAGGTTATCAGAAAGGTCTAAGGATTCCAATGTATCACTTATTCCCCAAAACCACCTCGGGATCTCCCCACTAATCCTATTCGAAGAGAGGTCTAAGAAGTTTAATTTTTTTGACGAATTTAAGAAATAGGGGAACTCGGTCAAGTTGACTGAAGACAACCCCAACAGTTCAAGCTTTGGGAATGTATACTTCACTTTAGCCTCCGTAGAGATTCCCAACCCTAAAACCCCGCTAAAATCATTCAAGCGAAGATCTAGAACTTTAAGTTGCTTGAGATCCGCCACTGACGATGGGACGTGTCCTGTGAATTTGCACCCTAGAAGATTTAAAATTGCTAAACTCTTCAGGTTGCCAATTGAATTGGGTAGTTCTCCCGAAAAGCTTGTAGACTCAAGATCTAAGAACACAAGAGGACCGGTCCAATTGGACTTTGGAAGGATCCCGGACAAGTCAAAATTGATGCCTAAATCGAGAGTAGTAAGGCTTGGTAATCGAAAAACACTATCCGGAAATATCCCCGCTATGGAACAATGATAAACGCGTAAATGTGTCAAAGAAGAAGACAAATTCACAAAAGACATTGGTGAAACCATGGACATGTCTACTTCATCAAGAACAAGCTTTTTTATTGTTGTTAGATTTTGAACAAGCATTGTGAAGATCGAGTTTTCCAACCTGAGAGAAGACAAAGAAAAAGAGTGTAATACAAAAAACCTATTTTTAGAGAGATCAAGTGACACCAACTTGGAGAGGTGAGATATTTCACTTGGGACGGTACCCAACAAGTATGAACCGGAGAGATTCAAATGAGTCATTTCTGAAAATGCACTCAGATTTGGCCAAATGTCCGATCCCAAAAAGTCATTATAAGCAAGGTTGAGGCTCCGAATATGGCGAAGGATAAAGAGAGAGCTATTGGGATGTAGAGTGCCACGTAGCCAACTGCAACTAAGATCAAGACGGATGACATTACCGGTGACGCCGTCACAAGTGACACCGTCCCACAAGCAGCAGTCTATGCCCTTGCTCCATGAGTTTGTCTTTGGATAAGATGTGAACCCAGCATATCTGTCACAAAAAAGGCTGGAAGCCTCGCTATCAAGCGCGAAGGGATCCTTAAATTGGAGCAAAGCATCGTGCTGATCAAGAGGGCAAAGAGGTGATGCCAAGGGATGGGATGAGTGTAGGAAGAAGAGGAAACAGAGGACGCCGAGGATTTGGTGCCACCCCATTTTGCAATTTAGGATGCAAGTGAGTTTATTGATGGTGGAGACTGGAGAGTGCTTCGACTTATATAATCCTTCAAACGTGTGGAGTCGTCGACGCAAGTCTTCTCTAGAGGGTCTGTTGGTGGGCTCACAACATGTGTTAGGCGTTCTGAAAGCTCTGTTGGTCCCATATGAGAAATTTCAAGTAATTTTACAGTTCTTAATCATTGGACGCGGAGCAATGATAAAGCATCTGATTAATTTGAAATAAACGGTGTATATGCAAGATCAGTATGATGTGCTCAACAACGCACCACTGTTCTTTTCAGACTTTCGAATTTAGAATTAAGAGACTCAATTAGTCACAAATGGAAATAGAATTTTTAACTGAGTTGTTTTACTGATGAAGAAAGGCTGCCTAACTAACAACCCGTACCCATGTGAAAGCCTCCAGTAATCTCGTCAAGTGGAATAGCAAATAAAAGCATGTACGTTATTTGATATTTCAGTCAATAAGCAACATATATATATATATTGGATCACGTTTAAACAGTATAATACAAGACTATTTGAGATTAACATTTCTGAAAGTTAAATTATCGTATAATTTAATATAAATTGATAAAATATCTTTAAGTTTGATAAAGCGCTTGTAAAATATTTTATAGCTATAATTGCGCAGAAAGGCAAAAGAAAAGACACAGGGTCCGGTAGAATTCCCCGATTTTTGATTGAGCACGATGGTTAGCGGTGCATTTCAATATATTTGCTAAGAAGTCAAAAGTCTTCTTGGAATGACATCACATCACTGATGGTGGGTGCGGAAAATTCTTAGTGCCGTAGAATTTTCTTCTTGGCTGAATGTTCAAAATGGCAGTGGAGGAGTTTTTAGGGCATCCATTCTTAATGGGCATTGACAAACTGGCGCATAAGTTAGATTTTTTCGGTGATTCTTTCTTGCAATATCATAACAAGCATTGAATAGGGTTATGCGAAAAGTCTTGTCCAGTTTTCTTGAAAGGCATAATAATCAAGTCTATGATGACATTTTTCATTTCAAAAATATGTGTGGTTCTAATCATCATTATCTGATAAACAAAATTAGAAAATTCTTTATGAAGAAGGCAACCATTTATGAATTTCTTCTGGTAAGATAATTTTGAGTTTGCGGATACTTTGAATGTCTATTATATTTAGCTTCAATGAAGTGCTTGTTGAATATTTAACGACTCCAATAGTTTACAACATCTTTCAAAAAACTGCCTCACACAACTTTTAAATATTGTAACTTGAAAATATGTACCATCAAATACACTAATAGCAATACTTTCTACGATAGTTATAATGCAGCACAACTACAAATATACCAAACAATATTTTAGCTTTAATTAGTTCAATTCAAATTTAAATTGACCCTAGCTTCCGGCTAAATATACACAATATAAATTCACTTGAATACGAAGTTACTAGTCTGTATATGTAAAGTCAAATCCGCCTATGTATCCACTAGCATTTGGCAAATGAATGTTAAACGTCATATCTCTAATAACGAAAGAATTCAGTGGAGGATGTAGACACATAGCTTAGGGGAGGCACATAAAATAAACTCTAGTACCTAACTCTGAGGGTGAGATATGAAAATTTTATACGATGATTTTATACATCATGATATAAATCTAATGAGAAAATTACCAAAAATGTCATAAATTCGTTATAATTGTATCAATTTAGTTCTAATTATTTTAATTTGGTCAATTGAGCCTTAAACCTTTTGATAATTTACCAATTCAATCCATCCGGTCAATTTTGGTAGGAAATCGTTGATGTGAACACCATGCGTCTTACATGACGCCACTAGCGTTCACGTGGACAATTTTTATGAATTTTTTTTATTGTTTTTCCTTTTTTTCATTATGGCCAACGATTCTCGCTAGATCCAGCAAGGTCATACCTTGCCCAGCCCCTAACAAGACTCGAGCCCTCATTAGAAGCCGCGAGAGCAGCCTCACCCAGGCCTCCCACTGGGCTAACAAGGGCTCAAGCCTCGCTAGTGGATGGATGAGACACGACCTCACTGAATCTGGCAAGGTCGGGCCACGGCCAACGAGGCTCAACTCTTGCCGAATTCGGCGAGGTTGAGCCTCGCCAGTGCTGCCACTAGCGAGGTCGCCGGCAAGGTCAAGCTTGGCCCAACCGGCAACCTCGCTCGCCACAATGAAAAAACAAAAAATAATAATAATAATAATATTATTATTATTATTATAATTTTGATAAAAATTGTCCACGTTGGCGTTGATAGTGCCACGTAGAACGGTTGGCATGAATATTAGCGATTTCTTATCAAAATTGACCATATTGGCTGAATTGATAAATTGTCGAAAGGTTTAGGATTCAATTGATCAAATTAAAAGATTTTGGATTGAATTGGTATAATTGTAATAGGTTTATGACTTTTTTTATAATTGTTCCTAAATCTGATAGAAATTAGACCAAAAACCAAGTGGCCTAGAGGGCGGCGGTCCCCGTGCGCATCACCAAAGATTAGGATTAGCAGTTAGGGGATCACCTCGCGTTATAACATCCGAACCTTTATCGGCATTTACGGGAGCTTTCTTTTTCCTTTCACCACATATTCTAGTCTAGCTTCAAATTTAAGGCAAAATCAAAATGCTCCGAATTGGCTGCCTGTATAAAGTCCTTGTGGAAAGGCCTGCGAAATTGCTTGGGAGTCCGAGAATTTGACGCCACCCCATTTTGCACTTCAGCATGTGAGTGAGTTTATTGGTGGTGGGGACAAGGATTCATCGACTTAATTAGATAGACATCCAACACAAGTCTTCTCTGAAAGGTCTGTTGGTGGGCTCAGATAGGCATCCAACTTCTTCTCCCACGGTCTCCCACAAGGCCACTTCAACTTGCCTTCCGGGTTGGGAGTTAAATCAGGAAAAATGACAAGCAGCATGTTCCGTTAGTTAAATTGATGGCATTAACAGAATAACTTGATTGCATCAATTAGATAAATTTTACAAGTTGATTGCACTTTTTAACAATTTTAAAATTTAATTGCACTCTTACGATAAGTTTTAGAACTTCTGATGCAGCTTTCTCATGTTTACATGAACAAGTGAAAGCTTAACCGTTTAAATAACTAGTAACTTCTTCTCATCAATTAGTAACTTTTAATATAGAACCGTAACGTATTTCATTTGGCTAGTAGCTAATTCATCCGACTAGTCATATTTACCATCTGAGTATCAATTTTTGCACACGCTAAAGTAACTCAAACTATGTCTATATATGTCAACAATTTCATACACGAATGAAATCTGTATAATTACTCACATCATCCTAGAATAATCCTGTTTAGTGGATTTTTTTCTGCTTAAGCGATGATGAGGTTATTCATGATGGACCCCACTGGCGAACCGACATAGGTTTTCTTCGCTCTAAGTCTAAGTCTCGAGAGCCATAAAAGTCCTACAACTTCAATATTGACTCAGTCTATGGGTGGTATGGTGAGTAGAACCTTGCAGAAACTGCATGATTGTTGTGCTTCTAGTGGCGTCCAGCATGCGTCCCACAAGTTCTTAAATGTATTGGCTTTATTTAGTAGACTAAGGCTTCATTTGATTCGCGAAAAATAAATAATTCAATAAAAATAATCACTTGTATCACTTGAACTAATTACTCAATGAAGAATGTTTTCGTTATTAACAACTTATGTTTCAATATTTTCATGAATGATAAAATTATTGTTTGTTTATTTATATTTATAAGTTATACGAGCGATCATTTTAAGGAAAATATTTTTTAAATAATTTATTTTTCGTGAAATAAAAGGCGCGTAATAAGTCTATGCAATGCATTTTCCAAGTCTTTGCAAAAGTCAATGGTGGATAGGGACAGAGAAGACCTGGAGGGAGAGTGGGAAACTTTAACTCCAAAGCAAGACGATGAGTCGTGCATGATTTTTTGCTCGAAGTCCTCGGGAGACTTGACTCTCGGGTAGGATTGTGGACAGTGAAGGAGCTAATTCAGAAGAAGAAAATTACTAAAATATGGAGAGAAAATTGCTAAAACTTCAAATTCTTTTCCTTCCCGTCTAAAACAAGTTTTGAATTTTCAACTTAGGTTCCTCTGAGAGATTCCCATTGACGAGGCCAACAGAGTGCAGGACCACGAGAGAGAGAGAGGTCTCGTAATTAATCGTAGATAAATTACTATCTTTGTTATATTCATGAGAGCTCACCTCATTAGAGAGATTCCATGAATAAGATCGGATAGGTTAATTTCCATGACAATGAAATGCTTACGAACATTCAACTATTTAAAAATTAAAATTTGGACTACTATCATTGAAAACCTCAAATTAGTACCTCATGACATATTTACTCCAAACAAATTTTCATGTCACAAAAAATTTCAAATCGGTACCGTTGATCCTAATTTGCTCGCCTCCAATAGCATTCACTCCAATTTCACGTTAAAATGTGCATGCGTCAACACATGTCTATGTGTCAAACATTTATCCAGTAGGTTTTCATTCTCTAAAGCCCAAAATCAGGCTTACTCGTATCCACTGCAGCCCAATGCCCCATCTGGAACACATAGCTTTGTTCGCATCAGTCAAAAACAAATTCTTTTCCTGCAACACAGCTTGAATTCGAACTCTGGCAGAGAAAACAACCCACTTGATAACTCGAACAATATGAGGAACAACATGATCTTGCAACACATCATTTCTCTCCCTCCAAATATGATAGATAGCCCCATTCCAAGCAAGCTTTAGCACAGTTTTTGATACTGAAGCGCGAAAATTAGACTAAACAAGAGAATCGAAATGATAACAAGGAACAAATTATTCTCTCAATTGATTAACAATCAAAATATCCAAAAGTCTCTCAAACAAAATCATAAAATAAGCTTATATATCCCCAAACCTAACCCTACTATGATTAATAAACATCAAAACGCAAAATTACGAAACTGCCCTTTACTAAATTAACCCATAAAAATATTAAAATAATAGAAAAACCTATCTAAACAACCTCGAATCGTGAAAATCCATTGTTAATCACAGTCAATCACAATGAGTATTGATCAGCACGCCATTTTGCTTCAGCCAACCATATTTAAGCTCAATCCAAGATCATTGATTTCAAGCCCGTCAATTCGTCTAGTCGCATAACAGGTCCGCCGGTCCCCTAGATGCATCATCCTCCCCTGCTAGAGAAAGATTCATCCTCAAATCTACTTCGTCTTCATTGTCGTCAATCTCTTCAGGATATTCTTCCTCTTCAACGTAGTAAGGTGACAAATCTGCTACATTAAAAGTTTCGGATAAATTATATTTACCCGGTAAATTGATCTTGTAAGCATTGTCACTAATTCGCTCCAAAACTCTGAAGGATCCATCAACTCTAAGTTAAAGCTTGTCAAACCTACCCCCTAGAAATCGTTCTTTCCTAAGGCGAATCCAAACTAGATCACCTTCCTTAAAGACGACTCTTTTCCTGCATATATCTATGCGCTGCTTATACTTCATGTTCTACCTATTGATCTGATTATGGACCTAGGAATGCAGCTCTTTGATATATTTTGCATATTCTTCAGCTTTCGAACTAAATTGCTTGAGAACTGGTATCGGTGTGAGATACAATGGAGTAATTGGATTACGCCCATAAATCACTTCAAAATGAGTCTTGCCTGTAATTCGATTATCAGATCTGTTATATGCAAATTCTACCTGAAGCAATGCCAAGTCCCACTGTTGCAAATTATCTCTAATCAAACTCCGCAGCAAATTCCCTAAGTTTCGACTGACAACTTATGTCTGACCATCTGTTTAAGGATGATAAGAAGAACTAAACTTCAAACTTGTGCCCATATTCCTCCAAAGAGTGCGCCAAAAGTGACTCACACACTTCACATCACGATATGAGGTTATGGACTTAGGAATTCCATACAGCTTAACAATCTCTTGCATTGTAGACAACAAATAGTGTTTTCTACTCAATGCATCTGCCACATTATTTAGCACTCCCGCTTTATGTTTGATGGAAAAACTAAAAACTTGAAGGAACTCCACCCACTTCACATGCCTTGCGTTCAATTTGTGCTACCCATTGATGTATTTCAAGGCTTCATGATCAGAAAATAAGATAAACTCTTTCAAAATAAGATAGTGCCTCCAATGCTCCAAACTCCTCACAATAGCATAAAATTTTTTATCATAAGTTGAATACTTCTTTTTCGTCTCATTCAACTTCTCACTAAAGAATGCTACAGATTTATATTTTTTATTCAAGACACCTCTAATACCAACACCTGAAGCATCACAATGCACCTCAAAAATCTCATTAAAGTCAGAAAGCACGAGAACAGGTGCTTCAGTCACCTTCTTCTTTAATAATTGAAAGGCAGCTTCTGCCTCTTTAGTCTACACAAATTTACTTCCTTTCAAACAATTTGTCAAAGGTGCAATAATAGTACTAAAATCCCAAACAAATCTCCGATAAAAAGATGCAAGCCCATGAAAGCTACATACCTCATGAATATTTTTCGGAATCTCCCAATTTGTAATAACCTCAACCTTAGCTAAGTCCATTTGAATGCCCTCCTTAGTTACTATATATCCCAAAAAGGTCACACAATCAGTCAGGAAATGACACTTCTTGGTATTAGCATATAATTTATGCTCCCTCAATGTCTCAAACACCCTAATAGTGATCTTGTTGATAGCTCTGCTATCCACGCACATTCTTAACGACCCGTCTTTCTTAAGAACCAACAAAGCTGGCATTGCACAAGAGCTCATATTCTCTCGAATTGCACCATTTTCTAATAGTTCATGCACTTGCCTCTACATCTCCTCATGCTCCTTAGGATTCATTTTGTAAGCTGTCTTACTAGGACTAGCAGCTCCTGGAATGAGATCTATACAATGCTGAATGTCCCTCTTGGGTGGCAATCCAAGTGGCAATTCCTCTGGTACGACATCAGTAAACTCCTCAAGTATAGGTAGAACTTGAGTTAAAATTTCTGGACTATCAAGATTCTGCTTCATGACTACAATAGCAAAAAGCTTTGGGGCATTCACCGCCTCCTCCTAGAACTCTGATTTGGAAAGCAGATTACTTTTCCCTTCTTGTCTCAGATCTAAAAGACCTAGAGTAATGGTCCGACCATCCTTCTTGAAGGTGTACGCATTTTTGAATCCATTATACTTTGTTTTCCTATCAAACTACCAAGGTCTTCCTAACAGAATATGACAAGCATCCATTGGAACTACGTCACCCTACACCTGATCAGTATATTTATTCCCAATCAAGAACTGCATTAAACACCTATTGCTCACTTTTACCTCATTCCCCTTCCTAAGCTATGACGGCTTATATGGTTGAGGATGTTCGACAGTTCTCAACCCCAATTTTTCTACCATAGTGGTAAATATCACATTCTCGCAACTTCATCCATCAATTATCATATTACACACATTTCCCCCACTAGTGCACTTAGTATGAAAGATATTATGCATGAGCCACGATTCATCATCCACCTCAGCAATATTTATAACCCGACGCACAACTAAAAACTCACTAGAATTAGCATAGACAATGTCCTCCTGATCTAGATCCGCATCTTCTTGCTCTCTATTAGATTCATCATAAGTTGGGTCTTCATCAAAAGTTGGATTATCTACAAGTGTTATAAACTGTCGATTCGGATAATCAGTAGCAAAATACTCGAGTCCTTGACACTTGAAGCATCACTTTCCTACAGCTCCTCCCCTGCTAGATCCAGCACTACCCTGCTCTCCTTTTGTTGCAGATTTTGAACCAGTACCCCCAACTGCCGCCGGGGCTGAAGAACTCCTTACTTTCCCTTAAGACTCTTTATCTGACCACTTGGAACTGCTGCCTGACCACTGCTAGACCACTTAGACATTCTGCTATTTCTTTTAAACTGTCCCTCCACATTTAGGGTTAATCTGCACACATTCTCATATGTCCAATACTGTTGTAATTGGGCAACATCAGAGATCTCATATCGCAGCCCTGCCAGATATCGAGCAATCGTCTGCTCATCTTCCTCCGCCATATCACAACGCATCCACAAGCAATCAAATTCCTCTGTAAATTCCTTAACTGTTTTATCACCTTGCTTGACGTTATGATACTTGATAAACGCCTCTTGCCTATAATGGGTAGGCAAAAAAAAATTTTGCAACAACTTTTTTATCTTCTCCCAGTGATCCATCTTCAGCTTCCCCTCTCTAATGTGTTGCTTTTTCATGTATTCCCACTAAATCGAAGCATGTTTTCGCAGCCTATTAGCCACTAACTTCACTTTTTGCCCCTCAGTTAGGTCTTTAAGATCAAAAATTTGTTCTACCATATGTAACCAATCAATAAACTCATTAGGATGAGCCTTACCATTAAACTCCGGAATTTCAATCTTTATCTCGAAATTTTGAGAAGAGCGTTGATTTCCATGTTGTACTCCTCGATTCCGCTCCTGGTTCAGAACCCGAAAGGGTTTATGTCCTCATTTTCATCATCAAATGGATCCTCAGATTCTTCTTTTTCTTCTGATTGAGCGTCAAGCCCTGCCTCCGTAAGACGTCGCTCCAAATCCTGGATTCACCTTCTCTGTTCGTGAATTTCAATATCTCGCAGGTCTCTCAAACACGGCTGTTCATTTGCATCAGGAACAACTCCACCCCCCCGGCCTCCACAAGCACGCTGTCTTCGACCACCTCGATTCTATTCAACCATTGATTCAGGTAACCCGGGCTCTCATACCAATTGATGCCGAAGCACGAAAGAAATTAGGCTAAACAAAAAAATCGAAACGATAACGAGGAACAAACTATTCTCTCAATTGATTAACAATCAAAATACCCAAATGTCTCTCAAACGAAATCCTAAAACAAGCTTATATATATCCCCAAACCTAACCCTACTAGGATTTAAAAACATCAAAATGCAAAATTACGAAACTGCCCTTTACTAAATTAACCCATAAAAAATACTAAAATAATAGAAAAACCCATCTAAATAACCTCGAATCGCGAAAATCCATTGTTAATCACAGCCAACGGTAGTGAGTATTGATCAGCACGCCATTTCACTTTAGCCAATCAAATTTGAACTCAATCTAAGATCATTGACTTCGAACCCGTTAGTTCATCTAGTCACATAACGGGTCTACCGGTCCCCTAGGCGCATCAGTTATAAGCAGAGATTTCCCCTTAGCAATTTGAAGTACCCATTCAAACTCAAATTCCCATGCACCACACTTCCATGAAATCCCAATAGCTCCATAAGATGATTTCATGGTCCATATAGCCTTAGGGAAAGCACAGCCGAAGTATGGATGGTTCCCAGATTCAGGAAAAGAGGAGCACAAGACACACATGTCATCAATTAAAGTCCACTAACTCATTCTATCAAATATTTGCAGCCTATTCAATATAACAAGACACAATGATATCAAATATGGGCAGGTTGGGATTAAACCAGAAAATCCTATGACAAACCATCTTTTGCTTCTTTTCTCCTACCAATTCCTAACCCAAGCGTCACCTGAGTAAACTGACCAGAAGAATTTCTAGTGAAAACAACTCTATCCTCTTGAAGAGCTGCAAGGGGAGAGTGTCCCGCAAAGGCTGCATGAATCAGGACTAACAAGCCAGACCTTGCAGGAGGCCATAACCAATCATCTCCATTAATAACAGGGGCAACCAAAGAATTTGGTCCCAAGCTTCATCGTACATGACTCTTGGAGGATAAACATCTACCAGAACACCTTGGGGATGCCATGATCATACCCTACCAAAGTGTCTTACAATGATATATCAAACATATAGCTTAAGAACAGATCTTGCCTTAAGTAGCTTCCTCCAGGCATATGTACTGTCACCCTTAATATCAACAGACCAAATGGAGATATTATTAAGTAAAAGGTACGATTAAATTTTCTGTATTATTTGGACAATGAGTTTAATTAAACTTGTTCTTAATGGAATTTATGATGTGATCATCACATGATCTTTTCAGGTGCTTTCTTTTCTCCTTCCATAAGGTCTAATCTTGCTTTATTTTAAGATGGTCAAGTCTGCTAAGGAGATGATACTAAAGAAAGACCTAAATGAATTTGAAAAAAGACCTGCACGATCTTTTATAACTACAACAAAGAAATCTTCCTATCCATGCCGTTCAAAACACTATCTTCACTCATCAACGGCTGGTCTCTTGATTACTATTATGATCTGGTGGTCCAACAAGAATGGTCTGATAGGGAGCATTTGATCTACAATGTTCCAATAAACTTCCAGAGAGGCTGATTTTACCTGTCAAGCTTCCTGAAAGCAAATAAAAGCACTGCATTGCTTTCTATTCCAAAGCAATTGACTTCCACAGTCACATAAAATTAGATCGGGCAATGCACGAAAACAAAATAGTAATTCATTATGAGGACATTATTCAGCAATATATTTGAAGATGCGTTAGGCTCCACTTCTATGTCTGTTCGCTCATTGCAGCTTCATGCAACTCCAGCAACCCAACAAACATGACTTGGCTACACTTGCTCGGAACAACAAGGCCATCTCATATGACTTGGCCAGTCAATTTTCCTCATCATCAGGAGAACTATTTCAATGTGTTTATACCACATTCTAGTTATCAGTGCGAGTATAATTTGACTTGATTGTGTACTCTGCTGCCTACTGCACACAGGACAATGACTTATCATCAAGCAGTCTCTTACAAGAATCGTAGTCTTCCAGAATCCCAGAACAGCAGATTGTGTGAGAGCATTTTCTTTACTTTAAAGGTAAACAAATGATCAATGCAGAAATGCAACGGCAATAGCGAGGAGAAATTTTTGTGAGCTACTAATCCGAATGTAAAAGAAACCATGAAGCCGCTAAGAGAGGAAGTGATCAGATGTGCACGATAATGATGACAGTACTTTCGGCACGGTTGGCGACAGCTATAATTTTTGCTTTGGCCAGTAAAAGAAGTTCCTTTGCAGAGAACCTCAGATTTGCTGTCGCGTTTGCAAACATTGTTCACAAAACTTTGAGACAATCTGTTTCAGGACCAATTGGTAAAGGATATCGCAAATAATATATTTCTGAACCTAAAGTAGACAGTCAGCAAATCATGATCACTGTACTTGGTAGAAGCGGAAGGATACTTAGGAAGTAATGGTTGTCGCCTCCATTTATATATTGTAATCTTGAGTATAAGCAAGAACTGGTTTAGTTTCCCGAGATCAGAACATCAATTAAGCAAGGATCGAGATGCCCCAAAAAAGGTAACATCCCTATAGCCCAACCCAAATAGGTCACAGGCCCTCAAAAGAATCACTCCAGGGGCGAGCTTTGTGCGTGAGTCTTTGTTTACTCAATCATAATGACAGAGAATTAAACGAAAGCAGAGGAATGACAAGGCTCCACTCGGTAATCAAGCAAAAGGAGAAAAATAAATCGAGTTTTTTGATTTTGAGTGATGCAAAATGCAAGAAAAAGAGGACAAAAGTCAAGAAGAAGGATCAATGCTCTAGATTCCCACTAATCATTGTGAATGTGCTCAATGGCTTGTCTTGTGGTATTCAACCGGCAAATTGGTCCTCCCAGAGGATTAAGAAGCCAAGGTGACGCAGAACGACTGCTGAGGACTTTCTGAACGTTCGGATAAGCAAAAAATTAAATAGTAGGCCCGAAACACAAACTCGTGCAACCTTTGATAATAGGCCATAACTTTTGATCCAAGATGAGTTACGGGGCCATCTTACCAAATCAGGAGTGCCATGCTGCACCAAGACTGAGGAACCCATCTATCATTTCGGCTCTCAAAATTCATCGTATTCATGAGGTTCAGGGCACTTTTCTATTTTTAGGTCTATTTGATGCATTGATTCGGCCCATTTACTTATTTTCGGAATTTCTTGGTTGCTTAGAATTATTTTTTTTTTTTTTGTGTCACTTAGGATTTTAAGGAATGATCTTTGCGAATTGTCATATAGCCTTCATGATAATAAAATACTGTTTATTCCTCATATAATTATCCAAAAAGTCCTAAACATATTATACGACGGTCATTTCCTTTTTAACCTTATAATTGTGTTAATTTAATCATAAACATTTTGATAATTTGCCAATGTAATCCTTTTGATCAATTTTAACCGAAAATTACTAACGTGGATACCGGTCATCCTACGTAAGATGGCCAGCTTAGGATGACCGATGATAGCGTTGACAATTTTGCAAAATTTTTAAATTTTTTTGAATTATTTTTTTGTTTCTTTTCTTTTCTTTTTCCCACTGTTAAGGACTAGCGAGGGCCACCAAGCACTAGCGACCCCTGCCGCCACTACGTGAGGGCCAACAAGCCCTCGTCGACCACCAATGAGGGTTGCGGCCCTCGCCTATGGCTGGCGGAAGGAAATAGGAAAAAAGAAAGAGGAAGAAAGAAAAGGAAAAAGGGAAAAGAATTCACAAAATTTTTAAAAATTACAAAAATATCAACGTTGACACATTTTGTCCCACGTAAACTAGCCGCCATCTATTTCAGCTATTTCTCAACAAAATTAGTCAGAAGGATTACATTAGCAAAACGTCAAAAGGTTTATAACTAAATTGATACAATTGAAAAGTTCATAACCGAATTGGCCACCGCAAAATATATTAAGGACCTTTTGGACCATTTTCTCGTCTAATATAATAGACAAACAGACCAGACCCAACCTCAATCCAATGAACAGAAGCGTGCGACTTGGTCATTATGAATCAAAAATTAGATAGATTTAGAGAATTAAAACATAGACTAAGATAGAGCTAGTCCTGATTAAAAAGATGGAATTAGCCATGTTCTCAATTATTGCTTGAAATTTCTGGCCCAGGACAGTCAACAATGAGCCGACACATTCATTGATGAAGCTGTAGGCACAACAAACGATAGAAAAGGTCAAAGATTGTTAGAGCAATGCCTCACCAAACTAAACTAGATCGCATATTCCCTTGGCAATTCTAATGTTGCTTGAGACTGCCTCCTTTGAATAAATCGAATTAATTTGCATTATCCCCTCGAAATTCTTGAAATTTTAAAATTGAACTGAGTCCAGCTCCATCATGCCATGTGATCTAATATGAGGGAATTTGGCTGAATGTTTAAAATATGTCATTTGTTAAGATATTTTGCTATATATTGTAGAGCAGAGAAGTAGACATGTCAACGAATTCAATTTGAGTTTAGTAAGATGCAGCATGCTCATGTTGTCAAGCCATAGGCCCGCCTGCTTGGTTAACCTTACCTCAAGAACTAGATAACTTATGTATTCAAACATTGCATCCTCGAGTCTCAGTTATCTATTAAATATATTTAAGTAATGATAATAAAGTTGTATATTAGAGATGCTTATGCAATAAAAGGTTTTCAGTTTATTGGTTTTTAGAGTGATTAAGAATAAGTAACATGCTAATACTAACTCACAAGATATAAGCATATTAAAGGAATTGGTTCTTCTTTTTTTTTTAACTCGATATGTCCCGTGCGTGAAACCGAACTCATTCTTGTTATAACGTAGAAATGAAAGTCCATTTAGACTTCACAAGCTAAACCAAAATAGAAGGGTAAATAAGGCGGGCCTGAAATAACTTTTACATTTCACTTTTTACTTTGGTGAAATATCACGGCGCTTGCACTTTGACTTTATTCCAACTTAAGCACTTGAAGCTTACATAGTATAAATACTGACTCATAGATTTACCAACAATTTTTCGTAATTTTTTCAATTTGAATGATATTTTAATTATTAGCAAGAAAAGTGAAAAAAAAATTATTTTTTTATTTTTTTCCATATCTAAACAAATAGACCCTCAAAGTGGATAACAAAGTTCATACTGTATCCCAACTAATATATAGTGGTTTAGCCGGGGCAAAAACAAGAAATTGATTAAACCGGTCATCAACAAAGTAATTGCTTGTCCTTACCAAAAAAAAACAAAGTAATTGCTTGAGTTTCTTACGATTCGGAGGTGTTTGACTCATTGCGAATTTGCATCTAGCCCTGTGTTTATTAGGATTTAGTGACTTAATGGCGTGACGACATACATGACACTAATTGAGGAAAAATCTTGTCTTGGGATCCTCTATGCTTGAGGCTTCTGTGACCCTTGTTGAGGGATTGATCCCCTGTCATATTGAAATGCATTTAGTTGTAACGAGAGGGGGGACGAGGCGGGGGAATAGTTGTTTCAAATTTAAATGCGTTAACTCACAATAGATACCTAAGAATAATACGCTTTTCCCTTAAGGAATGATTTTTGGTATATGAGTTTCGATCCGGAAAGAATTATTTAAAAAACTAAATTTAACCCTCCACTTTAGCAAGAAGTATTTGACCAGGGCTGAAACATGTTTTTAAATTTCCTCGGGCATATAGATGTCCAGTCTGTAACTTCAGAGAGGGAAATAGAGAGCGATGCATTTAGATAACTTTGTCTGCATGAGAACTTCAATTAGCCAATGGCTGCTCCATCCACGGAGGATTATCAATGAGAGTTGCCCAGTAAGATGAGTTTGCGTACAAGGGAAGAACTCAACTAGAACCACCCGTTCAATTTCAGTCTCAGATAATAACATATATCATTATATGGATCCAAGTGAGGAACAGTGAAAACAGTGACACGAGTGAACCATCTCTTTTGACAGTCTACAAAGTCTGTGATTTTGGACAAGACTAATTGGGCCCAGATTCTGAAGGTTCTTTGTTTATCAAATGAAAAGGAAAAATTTATTAAAAATGAAAAGAAGGTTCCCTATACTTTTTTCTGAAAAAACGGTGATAGGTTCAAGTCCTAAAATATCGAGGGATCTTGTCATAAACGAGTCGAGCTCGAGGAACGAAATGCATGAGCATAATTGCACTATTTAGAAGACCCTCCAAGAAATCAGCAGGGTCCACAGTCCTTAGCACTTACTATTCGAGAACAAGGAGTTTCTTTCTGCTCTCCCCTGATTCTTCTGGAAAGCTCCTTACATGGGTATTGGTAAGATGACTGATTTTGAAGCGCGTCCAGAGATTCGCATCCATGAATTAATAGATGAAAGCTATAATCGTGTATAAAAATAAAACGCAATCTGCGAATGGGTGAAAGAGGATCAAGTTCGAGAAATTTGACTTTAATAACATTATGAACCGAGAGCGGTTGATGCGTCTAAATATATCAACCAATGACAAAAGACGCATAAACAAGAAGAAAGGATATAAACTAAGAGGTCAAAGGAAGATAGTAAATACCAAACTTACTGTTACGTGGAATCCATGCCCAACATAAGCACAACATGATACTGCCGTGAAATCGTTGCTAATTATCCTAGTGTCCATAAAACCTAACATAAGTCCTAATGAAGCGTGGAAATATGTTATAATCAAATTCTGCATGACATGGATAGTTTTACTTGTCGCCAGTAACAATCTGCATGCATCAGTAACACAAAGATTACAGAGTCTGCACAGCTAAGATCAATACATAAAGATAGGGCGTGCACGGAAACACTAGAACTAAGGGAGACAGAGTCCCCAGGATCAGTAAATTCGAGTTCTCTCGCAGGGTAGGTAAGGCACAATGGCACACCTTCCACTCCACACCACCGTGAGGAAACTCTCAAAACCAAAGCGTTAATTCACATATCTGCCCAACCCAGCTCTAATCACGGGCTTTCATGCTACATTTCTATTTACTAATCCACCGTCTTTTCTTTTCCATTCAGAGGCAAAGGTCCCCTGAATCAAGGACGACCAAACCCCTAAAAGATTGAAAAAGAACACGAACCCAGGAAGCCAAGCCCATGCCCGCCTTTTCCCTATCTGAGACTTGGTTTCGGAGACCGAAACTCTTCTCTGTGGCCAAAGCAGAGAGACACGAACTCCTCTTCTCCGCAAGGTATCGTCAAGCCCGTCTCGTGGTGGAACCCGAACTGCTCCTCGGCTTGCTGGAGCAGGCTCTGGAAGTCGGGTCGGGCCAAGAAATCGATGGGGACGATGTGCCGGCTCCTGCGCTCCCCGACGTACACAACGAAGTGACCCTTGGGCACGTCCAGAGGAAGGCCTTCTTGATCGCACGCGTGCTTGTTCTTGCCGAAGCTCGAACACCTCCTCACAATCTGCTTGATCACCGCCGTCTGCGAAAGCTTGCCTGATTTTCCGAGCGCCATTCTTCTTCTCCTTTGCTTTGATCTATCTGCGGGAGTTTGATGCGAGAGCGTGGGAAAACAGAGATCAGAAGGGGGTGCGTGAATTGCAGAGGAATGGGCTTGTGGGGGTTTATATGGTGAGGACAAACGAGAGACACGGCAGGAGTAGGAGTACATCGAAAGCACTAAGGTGGAGTATAGAGTGTAATTTTCTTTGAAAGAAAAATCTCATACTCCTTACTCTATTTAGGCTACTTGACCCAATTCAAGATTTGCCCTTCTGCAATTCTATTTCCTTGACAACAGCTATGGCCTATTTACTCTCAATAGTGCGCGTCCGAAAGCAAATACTCATCACGATTTAGTCCGAAAGCAAATACTTATCACCACAATTCAAACATACTTTGGCTTAACTAAGATATATCGTTAGTTGAGAATGTGTCTATAGATGAAATTTAATGACTGGTTAATGTGCGGAGATTTAATGACTAGTTAATGTGCGGAGATTCTCGATCCTCTTCTTATTGCTTATGGAGGACAAATAAATGTGAAACCTTTGAATTCCTCACGCAACAGTAAATGAATTGGCCATGATCTTACGTTAGCGATTGATTCTGGTTGTTTTATGCCAATCATGTTCGAACGACATTCGAGATATTGCAGAGGAAGAGAGAGAGAGGGAGAGGAAAAGATAGTGTTTAGAGGCGAAGAAGCGACCAGTGGCTGTTTTCTGGGTAAGCCCATCGGGTTAGGATCCACTTGTTGCCCTTCCAAAGGACAACCTGGTCTCCTCGTATGTGCTTGGTCTCTCAAGTCAAGCTTTCTTTTGTCTCTACTATCGTCTCACGTTTTTTTTAATTTTTTTTTGCCCAAATATTAGGTAGTCACAGGTTGAGAAGCATCCCCAAAAATGTACTTCGAATTGAACAAATGATTTTGAATACGAGCCGGCCTTTTTTTTTTTTTTCGTTCGAACCGGCCGGTACGAATCATCTATTGCGGGATATAAAAGAAAAGGTCGGATATGTATTTGTGCTTTGCACGTCTTTTACGAAGAATGCAGCCGCCCTTATTGATGAAGAAATTTTATCAGTAAATGCATTCGTAACTCGAGTATAATATATAATAATTTTATCTTAGTAGGTTGTTATTTAGATAAGCAAATAAAACAATTCGCTTATTTAGTCTCTATCGAAAAGTTTTTTGAATTTAAGTTTCCACTTTTCGTTTTACTTGCGTCCGGGTGAATTGTTACATACCTTTTGATAATCAATATTCGACTAGAAAAATTTGAAAATGTTTCCTTTTTGGAATTTTTTTTTCTATACATATACATTGACCAATTCCTTATCATCAGCTTTTTCTTCTTTCGTATTCGGGTAACGCGTGCACTTATGCTATAGATACAGCAAAGAATATATAGAATATATTCATTCATAAGAGGCCATTGGTTATGTTTACATATACGGCTTTATTTTATTTTTGAAAGCAAAAAAATAACAAAAAGGGAAAATGACACAAATGATTCTTGAACTTCGGCTCAATGTACAATGGGGTCTTTGAACTTTTAAATTTTTCAATGTAATTTTTGAACTTTAACCCAATATACAATGTCGTCCCTAAATTTTCAATTTGTTTAATGTGGCTCTCGAACTTTTGATACATATTCAATCTAGTCCAATGTTCAATGCTATCCTTGAACTTGAATTAATAGAACGATGGCATTGGACATTTTCATATAGTCTAGGGACTAACTTGAATATGTACCAAAAGCCCGGAAACCATATTAAATAAATTAAAAGTTTGTGAATAGCATTGCACATTAGACTAAAATTCATGGACCACATTGCACATTGGCCAAAGTTCAAGGACTCTTTGTAACATTATCCCTAACAAAAACTATTTTTCGCATGAAAATACTATTTGGATGGTTGCAGATAAAATCTATTCTTTCGAAAATAAATAACAACTTAATTTATAATTTTAAAAGTAGAAGATCACTGTTTTCATAACAAATTAGTGTTTTCGTTCATCTCACGATTTCACTCCTTCCGTGAGTTTTCTCTTTCTTTATCTTGTCCTTTAATTATATATAAAATGAATAATGTATTGACTACGCATTGCACTTCTAATATTTAGATGTTATTATTCTCGTCTCTAAGGTTCATGATTTTTTTCCCAAATTATAAGCTATATTGAGGACAATAAATAATTTAAATTCATTATTTTAGATTAGATTAATATTGTTATCACCGGCAATTAAGTGAAAATAGTGTCAATACTCCTGGGCGAAGCAATGAGCACTCGGATTCTACGGTCCCGAGGTGTGCCATTAGTATTATAGTTTACCAATGAAAAGTGTCATGTAGCAACAAAAGATCAAGAATGAAGTATGATCAATAGTTAGGTAAAACCAACGTTGTTTAACGAAAGCGATGTTGAATAAAAACTTATCATTCGGCGGTATCAAACATTGATTTTATTTAAAAAGGGTCAAAATAGTCTAAATACAAATTATATGTTTTTATTATCCATCAATATAACTAAAGTAAATGTAATCAAACGGCCTTTTAAAGTTTGTAGAAGTATACGTGAGCAATGACGTGATCTCATGTCACTCTAGATGGTGTTTTGTATCTCTTTAGAAAGAAAACCACATATCTTTTTCCCCTCGTTCGACTTGATTAGTGACTTCTAATGTGCATATGAAAAATTACCACAGTTTCTATTTTGGTCTTGTTGAAAAAACAAATGCGGAAAAAACAAATACAGAGCACAAGGATTTATGTGATTTAATCACAAGGTGATCTACGTCCACGGACGAGACAAATCAATATTTCACTATAATCAAAGAGATTACAATTTTTAGAAGTTGAAACAACCACTTAACAAAACCTCACGGCTCACAAAACTCTCCGAAAACAAAATTCTCTCTCTGCATTAATAAGAAAACCTAGCCGTGGTATAAATAGGGCTCCCCAAAAAAATTTCCTGGAGGGCTATGCCCCCGAACCCCCCGAGACATTTATTCGCTTACTTCGGTTTGAGCGGACTGCCATAGAGATTTATTCGTTTACTTCCGCGTCACGAACTAAATCTCAATTTTCGGATCGCACATAAAATATGTCGGGTCGGGTGATAAACTGGACCGAGTACATAAAATTCAAGACATATTTAACAGGTCTAACTGAGGAAATCATCTTCTACCTTCACAATGTTCGTTCCCCATCAATGTTGATCCGATCATCGTACGATTGTCTCTTCTTAAGCTTATGATACATTGGATTCAAGTGTCCGGTTTGACGTACTCTTGTTATCGAAGTAGGCTCCGACCCAGGCTGGAAATGCTTAACCACCGAAGAAAGAAGTTACATAGCCATGTGCAAGCCAGTACTCCGCAGATATAATGCATGACGCGAGCACGTTCAGCGATAGCAAAATAATTCATGTTCATCGAGAGGACAATCGCCCTGCGGATTGGTTTGCCAACGTGGGAGTTTTAACTATTGATGCTTACTTTATTTACATGCATCAATCGGTTAAAACGTGATTGAGATTTGACACGCTAATGGGAACACCGTACCTTTTAAATTGAGCCCCAAGAGGGCCCACTGCTTTTAGTTTTTCAAGTTGTAGGATGAATTAAGATGGTATTTTTTCATTAATGTGTCTTTTCCCTTTATGACAATAGTAGGCTGCAGGCGACCAATAGTCAAAACATCTCCTATAAAGCCTGTACCAACATCTGCTGATGCGGATTGGATGTAGATATTATTAGGCCATCTTGATTGCTAGCGTGCAAGGAGCATCAAGGTGGGCTACATTCAATTCAACTGTCCCTATATGCACACAATTGTTGCTATACTTTTGTTTCTGTTGATTGATTTTCTTGCCCTTTTAGTAAGTAGTAACGCATTTGGCTTCTCCTATGTTTAAATCCATCTAAGTAACAGAATTCTACTCATCACGCAAGAAGAAAGGCCCTTCTCTTTTCCATTACCACCATTGCAGTTGCATTGCAAACCGACGGCGATGGCATCGCAGTGAACCGATAGCAGGCATCGGTCTGCACCATTGATTGCTAATAAAACAATCGTTTTCTCATGTCATGCCGTGCAGAAAACGAAAACCAGGTCTCCATTAGAAAGGGACTCGCATGAATCAAGAGATGGAGGATAGGAGGGAGGTCGTCCAAGCAATGTTGTTAGTACAAACGATCACGGAAGAGGACACTGAGCTGGAAAATTGAAGAGAAGCGAGAACCACTGTCAGAATTCAGAAGAGCTGTGTGCCTCTGATAATGTCTATTCATCTTTCTAACCGAACAAAGGACAACGTGGGTATCCTCCATTCAATACTTGGTCTTCATTCTCATCTTCCACTATCATTTGAAGTTTAGCAGGAGCCTCTGGATCTCATAAAATTTTCATATGTGATTGGGTTGATGGACGCGATAAAATGACTTTGGATAATGCTTGCAATTAGTCATGCTCGAATTAGTGCTCTTGTTACATACTTGTTCAGTTGCATCGATGACCAGTATTGGAAGGGTACATTGACTCTACTACGGACACGTACGTGTTATCCGGCATACGAAAATGAAGTAAGCATCAACGTTGCAGTGTACTTCGTACCGTAGTTGGCTCCACGAACCGTTCAAGAGAATGCAATGGATGCGTACAAACGGTCAATGAAGAGAATGCACGTAAGATCAAAGCCGAAGCGACAAATGGGTCTCGACGTGAGCAGAGATGTGACAGTGTGTTTGCGAGTGGGACATGGGCTGGGCCATGACTTGCAGGTCTTCCATAGAAGCAATCCCCATGTTCTGTGAATGAGATTGGTTTGATGAACCCAGACCAAACCCTAGGTTATACGAACGCAGTGACACACCGTTCCCACCAAAAGGGATTGGCTAACTCACTATAAGGCCAATCTCGGAATGGTTGCTTGATTGATAAGGCTAGTATTTTAAGTCATGTGCTTCGATCTTTCTTTTCATCATAAATGACGGATTCACATACTCTCAGTACATGTTTGGTATATTAGGAGTGAGGCGATTGAAACAAGATAAAAGGAGTCGAAGTGAGTAATAAGAAATCGGTATAGAAAGAGATTTAAAATTTACTGCATTTGGGGACGAATGGGTTGTATCTTTCAAAGGTTTGAGTTTTATTTGCTATAATGTTTAAATATTAGATAGCACCTCCATCTAACAGGTTACTTTTTAAAGTAATTGTCAATGATCCCACAAAAATCTCACGGAGTATCGAAATAGTGCTTTCCCTTTCACGTATGTGCACCCACTCCCCATCAAGCAAATTCCACGTGTCATTTATAATCTGAATTACATGAGATAAGGAGTGTTGAAATATCATCTCACATTGCTTGGTAACAAATTGTACACATGCGGTCTCCCTCCACCTATTGTTGGAAGTGGTAGTGGTTCAACAAATTCTCACATTATTGTTTCAAATTGCTATACAAAATGGCAAGTTAATAAATATGTTTACTATAGTATACTTTTTCTCCATACATAAGTTACCAAATTCAATGTTTACTTAATGAACCACATATCTATCTGCTTTTCTTGTTAATCCATCCTAATTAATTTTTATTCATTTAGACCTCCCATCATGTTAATGAAAGTGTAGTAATGCAACAATTTTAATTTCCAATTTTCTTTGCCATTCTACCTCATTTTAATTAACCAAGCTCCATTCCAGTATCTCCATCCTCGACAATAGAATATGACCATAGTGCTTGTTAGCTCATTGGGAACAGACACAAAGGAATGTGAATGAAAGTTTCAATCCCTTTATTTAAGACTAGTGCTTGTTTGCAAGTGTACATCTCATGAGATACTTAAATTATAATGTCGTCATACCAAAAAAAAAAAAATTAAAGTCGGAAGAACAAAGCAACAACAAACGGGTCATCCGGGAACTGATTGGCTTGGTAAACTTGACCAAGCATCTCCGTAACAGGCCAAGAAAGGTTATTTGCAAGGCAACTGGTGCGTCTACTCTTCATATGGAAAACTTCCTCGAAATGCTGTCTTGAGTTTAGTTTCGTCTCCGAAAGATGATACGACACACACCAGAAGACTGGCTGTGGAAAAGTTCGCGCAACAACTAAATATCTTGGTAGTAGATGACTTCCGAAAGCATGAAGGACATAAGCTAATTGTAAGGGCATCAAATTTATTTCTTGCCATATACCCGATATCATGTAAAAGTTTGTAGAGCCGTACTATCGACCGTTCTGAAAGTTCGAGCAATGAAACGGACACATGCTACGTGTGGGCACAATGCACGTACAACCTTGTAATGGTGCAATATCTGATATACTTTGACACCTTTTCTCCCGTGTAAATTGGAACGGAGCTATAGTGGAGACACGTGTGAAGTTGAATAGGGAATGAGATGAAAAATGAGTCTAGAGCGCATTAAATGACAATTGGGATAATAGAGATACATAACCAGGTTCCATTTTAGAATTTCCAATCCAAGTCGGTTGAATTGGAGAGACAACAAATAAGCTCAATCAAATTTCTGGAGCTAGGAGGACTTTACATTTCAAGAAGCGGGATCTATATAAATGATTTCTAAGTGACGATAGTGATACTAAATTTTAATTACTAATGAATCTTTTTTTTATAATCCCCCTTTAACTTTACCATAAGAGTTTCATACTTGCTACTGAAATGCCTGATTTAAGCCACGTATTATCCGACTGGGAACTTGCCTCGAAAGGCCAGGCCATCACCCTATCCTTACCACCGTCCAAGGGCATATCAAGATGGAGGCTGCCAAGCGCACTCCACAAGTGAACCAAAATTTTACATAACAAAAGAACAATGAGGATCTGAACCTAAGACCAAGTCTGATTCAAGTCACTTAGGAGGAAGCTATATATAACTTGGCCAGTAACCACCGCAATGGTGTTTGCTGAGCCAATTGCCAAGATTTACAGTAGCAAGCAAGCGGGACCTTGCTCAAAGTTGTTGGCTTATTTAAACTCAGCTTGACTTATCAAATCACTTATACATGAAGAGTATATATAGCATACATCGCCAGGTAAGTGTATGCTCTATCTTTACATGGACAAAATTATAACTTTCACATAACGATTAGATAACGTGCCTTCTAGAAGTTTCAGCCTCTTCCAAAGCAAATTAACAATGTTCAAGAAATTATGTAAAAGCACGTAAAAGTGAAGAAAAGGGAAAGCAAATTGGTTAGGGTTTCATGTGGCCCTCAGCTGCTCTATTTTGTGTTTTCATAGGGCTCAATATACGGCATTTCTCGACCCATGAATGCACGGAGAGACCAGAATCAGTAACCTCTTTCTTCGCAAAGCCTTTAAAACACGAACTAAATGCTAGATGGTCCCGTTAGCAGCTCGTCCACAGGGTACATACGGATGTACCACAAACATAGCACAACCGCAGGCATTAATTACATAACCCAAACATTGACAAACGCATTTTTATGTCTCGTTAGATTAGTTAGCCCACTAGAAAACAACTGGAGATGATGAGTTTAGGACCAGATTGAAGAGTGTAGAATAGCGTACCTATCTTTGTAATGGTTAGAAACGATTTAATGCCTCGGGAAATTTAACTATAATGTTGAAAAGAAAGATCGAGACTCTAAAAAAGCATTATAGAAGAAAACGAGAAATGGATCTTTTATAGACTCGTACCTTGATCCATGATGTTAGACTAAGGCCTTAGTGTCCTGAAAGTTGCGAATTGATATTGCCAGATTTAGCCAGATAGTTTCAGGACAACTATTCACGTGGAATATTTTCCAGTGTACCTAGTATTTTAGAGATATTCATTTGTTATGTTCAATAGTAGCTAGCATGTAGCTTTTTGACATTTTATTGAGAAAGTGATTAGAGAGAGGAACTTTCTCCGAATTTCACAGTCGGCAATTCTTGCTCTACGAGCATGCTTTGGAAACTGAGAAATTCATGTTCATCGTTTGTTCTACATCAAATATTAAGCGCATAAAGTGGCCGATGCGCCTTAAATGGGTCTTTACATACTATGCTGGCTACTAGTTCATGAATAAAGGAAAATATTACCGCGAATGCATCTTTGACAATCATAGACGCAATCAGTGGCCCCATGCTCTAGATACTCTCACGAAAGGAATGACACCAGCATGGTTGAACATGTAATTGAGTGCGTAACCCTGGGTAAAAATGAGAAATAAATAAATAAACATAATATTGCTAGACCTAGAAGAAGATGGAGAAGGAAGTGATTTTAATTTTTGATGCAATGGTATTGTTAGACCTAAAAATAATATGCGCACGCATGGACCCGTACGGCTATGGCTAGCACATTGATCCCATCGGATCAGGTTTAAGTGCACACAGAGCACATCAACTTATGGATAAATTAGGGCTCACGTTAAGGTCACATGATTCAGCGGATACTTGCTTTATATTGAGTGTGCATGAAATGGGTTCAGGTGCACATTTTAAACAGAAGGAGAGAGAGAAGCATATTGAATTGAGCCATGCACGCCAATGACACGATGAAAGTGCTCTTTATAAGATAAATGGGCTTATTTGAGATTTGAAATTAGGGTATATAAGCTTAAGCCCAACTCTAAATAGGTCAAGTGGTTCAGTCACGACGAACAAATTAGGCTCCTTTAATCCTTTGTGATTCTCCCTAAGCGCCTGTTGGTCATTTATGTTATCCCAATAAGCCGATCTGAATTATCATCAGTTACTTCATGCATTTTCTCTCTGTACATCAGGAAAAGTACCAAAAAAATTCTAAACATATTACATTAATACCAATTTAGTCCTAAGTCATAAACATTTTCACATTATTACCAATTTAGTCAATCTAACCAATTTAGACCTGAAACCACTGACATTAACACCAGCCGTCCTACGTGACATGGCCAGTAGATGGCTAGCACTGATGTTGACATTTTTAATAATATTATAATAATTTTTTGAATTTTTTTAATATATTTTTTAAATCTTTTTTTTCCTTTCTCTTGGCAATAGAGTTCCACATAAGCCTGGATTCTCACTGAATGAGTCGCTTGAATATGTGCTCAAGTGCTTGTATTGCGATGTGCGTCTCTTGAGTTGGTTCTTGGAGAGGTCTATGTATCCAAGGGATGCCGAGTCTCGTAGTAGCCTAGGAATTCCCCCACAAATTTTGTTTGAAGTTAGATCGAGCCATTAAAGATTAGTCAAATTTTCAAGAGTCGGAGAGGTGGAACCTGTAAGATGGTTAAGAGAAAGGTCGAGCCCTATGAGAGAGTAAAAATGTCCAAAGACTCCAAGAATTTCTCCTTCAAAAGAATTGCGCAACAAGTCAGTGGTTATAAAGACGGTCAAGATCTTCACTAAATAAATAGAACCTAAATGTTAACAGCAAAGTTCACACTATAGAAAAACTAGGATTTTGCCACGAAAATTTGCAATGAAAAATTTTTCGTCTGAAATTAGCGACAACTTTTGCGACGAAAACTAAATTCGTTGGAAAGTTGCAATGAAATTCGTCACTAATTTCCGATGAAATTTGCGACTAAAAAATTTTTGTCGCTAATTTCTGACGAATTTTGGCATGGAAAGTTTTTCGTGACAAATTTGCGACGAATTTTGCGATGAAAAATTATTCATGGCTAATTTGCGACAGAAAAAAAATTTGTCGCTAATTTGCTACACAGAAAATAATTTTTGTGATATCCATCCCCACCCCCAATTTCTCTCTCACGACCAATTCCTCATATCCCTCTCACTGTTCTCTCTCCCTCTCTCTCTCTTTCGTTTCTCTCGATTTACGTATCTGCGCACACGCAAATCAATCTCGGTAAAACTTTTCCGCCGGTAAGTGTCATGGCTAATTTCGTTACTAATTGGCAACGAAAACGGTTCGTCGCAAAACTATTCATCGATGAATTTGTATTTTTTGGTGTTATTGAAATTTTTTTTTCCTTTCCTTACTAGTTTGGCCGATCACTGGAGACATCGCCGGCCATGGAGCGAGATCCAGCGGCCTAGCCATGGCCACTGGTCAACCTCGCCGATGCCCAGGAGGGCTAGCCTCGCTATGGCCGACGAGCTCGAGATCTGGGCGAGCTCGAGCTCGGTGCTTGCCAGTGCCGGCGAGGGCTAGCCTCACATGGGCTGCCGGTGAAGGCCGAGCTCGCCATGACCGGCGAGATCGAGATCTGGGCAAGCTCGGCCCTCGCTAGTGTCAACGAGGGCTAGCCTCGCATTGGCTGACGGCGAGGGCTAGCTTCGCATGGGCCTCACCATGGCCGGCAAGCTCAAGCTGGCCCAAAACTCTCCCAAATCTAGGCGAGCTCGAGCTTTCCAGCCATGGTGAGCTCGGCCCTCACCAGAACCGGTGAGGGCTAGCCTCACATGGGCTGACAGCGAAGGAAGAGCTCGTCGGCCATGGCAAGCTGGCCCTTGCTGGCACTGGCGAGGGCCAACTCGCCTAGATTTGGGCAAGTTCTGCGTGAGCTCAAGCTCGCCGGCCATGGCAAGCTCGGCCCTCGCCAGTGCCAGAGAAGGCCAAACTTGCCACCGGCGAGCTTGAGCTCACCCAGAACTTGCCCAGGCGAGGTCGACGGCCATGGCAAGCTTGAGCTCGCCAGTCACCGGACTGGCGACCAGCCAAGAAGAAAGGAAAAAAAATAAAAAGAAAAGGAAAAGAAAAAGAAAGAGAAAAAAATAAAAAATGATTAAAAAATGCATATTAAGTAATTTTGTTTTATTTTAGGTACGTGTCCATTTGAAGGTCTTGCAATCCAAGTAAACGTTGCAATTCTCATTAAATTGACCACTTTCTACTACAAAAATTTCAGTCAAATACTTGGTAAGTCTTTTTGACGTGGTAATTTTTTTCAATTTGAAAGTAATTGTTTCGTAAAAAAAAAATTAACTTTTAGAAATTTATGGTTTTAGTTAATAATATTAAACAATAGATATGATATTTTTAATATTTTACAAGAATTTTTTTATTTTTATACAGACACAATGCAAAGAGACAGGGATTAGATGTATAATAAGAACTTACCTGGATGTCGAGGATTGACCGATGAGTTTCGTATCAGGTTAGAACTATTTTTGGACTTTGCTAGTAGTAAACATGAGTTCATTGATAGAAATAAGTTAAGGTGTCTATATAAAAAATACAATAATGGAAAATTTCAAGACATTGATAAAGTTAGAGAACATCTTTGTAGATTTGGGTTTACTCCGAACTATTATAATTGGACTTGTCATGGTGAACTATTTATATCTGATGACGAATATCGAAGAAGCGACCAATTTTTAGTTAGAGAAGAATGTAGTTATTATGACCAATTGAACCTATACCAGAGGATGGTGTTTGATGAAGCCGATCATAATTTTATTTCAGAATCGAATCATGCAACTACTAATTTCACTCCTACACTTGAACAAGTGTGAACTAGTCATTCATAACAATTGGAAGAAATAAGAGTTATAGGTTTTGATAAGAATGCGTGTGATAAAACTTTTCAATCTAATCAATTCTGAAAAGTGTTGAAAATAACATATGAACCTTTATGGATAGGTTGTGACAACCACATGAAGGTATCAATGACAGCAAGATTGTTAAATATCAAAGTAAAGCATAATATGTATGTGGATTACTTCAGCTCTTTTGTTGAAGTAATGTGGGAAACAATGCCTCGCGATAACATCATGCCAAGTGACTTTTACGATATGAAAAAGCTAGTGAATAACTTAAGTCTTCCAGTTGTAACAATTGGAAGTACTAATTTCACTCTTACACTTAAACAAGTGTGAACTAGTCATGCATAACAATTGGAAGAAATATGAGTTATAGATTTTGATGAGAATGCATGTGATAGAACTTTTTAATCTAATCAGTTTTGAAAAGTGTTGAAAACAATAGATGAACCTTTATGGGTAAGTTGTGACAACCACATGAAGGTATCGGTGACAGCAAGATTGTTAAATATCAAAGCAAAGCATAATGTGTATGTGGATTGCTTCAGCTCTTTTGTTGAAGTAATGCGGGAAACAATGCCTCGCGATAACATCATGCCAAATGACTTTTACGATATGAAAAAACTAGTGAATAACTTAGGTCTTCCAATTGTAAGGATTGATGTATTAATAGGGGTTGTATGTTATATTGGAGAGATTATGAAAATGTAAAATCTTACAAATTCCACAACAAACCTAGGTACATAATTAACAGGAGGTATGGTCGTAATCAAAAGCGTAAACCATGTAAGCAAATGTTTTATTTGCCCTTAATCCCCAGGCTGCAAAGGCTTTATGCGTCTCAAGTCACTGTTGAACACATGACTTGGCATGCAAATCATGAAACAGAATAGGGTCTAATGTGTCATCCTTCAGATGCAGAGGCATGGAAACATTTTAATAAAACATACCCTAAGTTTGCGATAGGGCCTCGAAACATCAAGTTAGGTCTGTGTGCTGATGGATTTGCCCCATTTGGGAAATCAGGAAAAAGTTATTCATGTTAGTCAGTTATCTTAACTCCGTACAATCTTCCACTCGGTATGTGCATGAAGACACCTTATATGTTTTTAACATTGAAAGTGACTGGCCCACAAAATCCGAAAAAGTTGATAAATGTTTATATACAACCATTAATTGAAGAGTTACAATGGCTATGGGATGAAGGTGTCTCTACATATGACGTTTTTATCAATCAAACATTTGTAATGAAGGTTGCTCTTCTTTGAACGATAAATGACTTTCCAGCTTATGGAATGTTATCTGGATAAAGTACAGCTGAGATCTTAAGATGTCCAATATGTATGAAGATATCGAAGTCATTCAAATTAAAACATGATAAAAAGCCTAGCTATTTTGACTGTCACAAGCAATTTTTGCCGCTAAATCATACATTCAAAAGGAATAAGAAATAGTTCATCAAGAACAGGATCGAAAGAACACATCCACCATTGAGGTTGACCGGTGATCAAATTTGGAAGCGAGTGCAAGAGTTTCCAACTGTTGTTGAAAACTCTTACGGCACAACTGTTGCATACGGAAGTACACATAAGTGGACTAAACGCAGTATATTTTGAGATCTACCATATTGGAAGGCCCATCTTAATCATCATAATCTTGATGTCATGCATATAGAAAAGAACATTTTCAATAATGTCATAAATACTATGATGGATATCACTGGAAAAATAAAAGACAACTTGAACGCAAGAAAAGATATGAGGGATATTTGCGAACGGCCAACACTAGACGCGGATGCAAGCAGCAAGGGACCAAAATCAAAAGCAGTTTATACTTTGGACAAGGAGCAGAGACGGGTCATTTGTCAATGGTTGAAATTGGTGCGATTTCCTGATGGATTTGCTTCGAATCTCGGGAGATGCGTTGATTTGAATTAATACAAGTTGATAGGTCTAAAGAGTCATGATTGTCACATATTTATGAAAAGGTTAATTCCAATAGCCTTCAAGGAACTTCTACCAAACTTTGTTTGGGGCGCCATTATAGAGTTAAGTAATTTCCTGCATGATATTTGCTCAAGTTGAAAGCATCACACATGGAAAAACTAGATAGAGATATTCCAATTATTCTTTGCAACTTAGAAAGGATATTTCCTCCATCGTTTTTTGATTAAATGGAGCATCTTTTAGTCCACTTGCCTTATGAGACCAAAGTTGCAGGTCTCGTCCAATTTCGATAGATGTATCCATTTGAGAGGTAAGTTTTTTTAAAAATAAATTTGAAATTACTTCGTTATATATTATATTCCGATAAACTTTTTTCTATTGCAATTAGGTTCGTATATCATTTGAAGAAAAAAGTAAAAAATAAGGCATGTATCGAAGCTTCAATTTGCAATGCATATATTGTAGAAGAAATGACAACATTTGCATTATTCTATTTTGAGCCGCACGTGCAGTGCAAGAGGCGAAGAGCAGGAAGAAATGATGAGGGCCACATTGATCCCAATTGCAAATCATTCTCTATTTTTAATTATTTGGGTCGATCAAGCGGCACATGTAAGTTTCGTCACTTAACAAGCGAAGAAAATCAGGCAACCCATACATATATTTTACTGAACTATCCAGAAGTTGAGCCATACTTCGAGTAAGTGTACATTTGTAAGTATATGTATTGTGTGTCAAACATTTTCTAATATATAAATGATACTTGTTAATAGGATTTTCCAAAATTCAATGTATGGACTATCACCAAATAAGTTTGATCGTTTATACGATGAACAATTTGCAACATGGTTCAAAACATATGTAAGTTGCATATGGACGAAATCCAAGTTATCCGAATTTTTTATACATCATATATTAAAATATATATTATTGACATTGCAAGTGTGACCTTAGGTTCATAGTAATCATAATCATGTTGGAGAGCAAGGATTGCTATATCATCTGTCGTGGGGTCCAAAGTCAAGAGTACAAAGTTGGCCAGCATATTTCATAAACGGGTATAATTTTCACACTCGAGAATATGAAATGAAAAAAGCCACAATGAATAGTGGTGTGTGTTCAGTCATCCAATGGTGGCAGTTCGAAAAATGATTTTTATGACTTGTTGGATGAAATCGTAGAAATAGAGTACCATGGACCATTAATGTGGGTTATGTTATTTAAGTGCATGTGGTTCAACCCCGTCAAAGGAATGAATGTGCATACGAAATTTAATTTGGTTAAAATAAATCACAAGAAAATATATATGAAATATGAACCATTTGTTTTGGCACAACAAGCAATTCAAGTATATTATGCATCATATCCTAGTTTGAAATGTGACAAAACTGATTGGTGGGCTGTATATAAAACCAAAGCACGAACAAAAATCAAGGAATACTGAAAGGACACAGCATATCAACAAGAGAAAGTTCGTAACACAATTGAAACTGATGAATATAACATTCCAACTTTACGAGATCCATGTGAAGCAATGATCGATGTGGATCCAATTGAAATTCGCGAATCAAATTTTAAAGTGGGTATAAAATTTGATTTTGAGACAAATGATGAAAATGATGCTTATGAAGAAAATGAAGATGTAGATAGAGATGAAGACGGAGATGAAAATGAAGATGAAGGTGAAAATGAAAGTGAAGATGAAAATGAAAATTATGATTTTTGAGACTTTTTATTAATTATGTGTAATTATAATTATTATTGCAACATGTGTTTTTTGTTGTTGTCATAATTTTTATTATTGTTGTTGTCGTAATTATTATTGTTGTTGTTGTCGTTGTTGTTATTATTAGAATCCGTGGCTAATTAGCATTAGATTTAGCCACAGAATTGAAATAGTCAGGAAAAAGCCACGCGACTATATTTCCGTGGCAAATTTCCCACAAATTTAGTCATGAATTTCAACAAAAGGCCGTCTCCGTTGGAGGCTTTATTTTTGTGGCAAAATTCATGGCAAATTTACCACGAATTTTGCCACGAATATAGTACCTAGTGCAATATTTGCCTCGACACTTGAATTTCGTGGCAAATTTGCCATGAAAAAAGTACATAGGAGAATAATTCCCGAGATTTTAATGTCGTGGCAAATTTTGCCACGAAAACGAAGTTTTACTAATAATTGCCCGGAAAGTTATTTTCATGGCAAATTTGCCACAAATTTTGCAATGAAAATAGTATATAGGAGAATAATTGCCCTAAGATTTTGAAATTCGTGGTAAAATTCGTGGGAAATGTGCCCTGAATTTCAAAAAAGGCCACAACCGCCTAACATTTTTTTGTCGTGGCAAATTTGCCACGAAAATAGTATATAGTGCAATAATTGCCTGAAAACTTGAAATTCGTGGCAAATTTCCCGCGAATTTCGCCACAAAAATAGTACATAGTAATATTTGACCCAAAACTTGAATTTCGTGACAAAATTCATGGCAAATCTACCACGAAAATAGTACTTATAGTCATATTTGCCCGGTAACTTGAAATTTGTGGTAAATTTCCCACGAATTTTTTCACAAATTTCAAATATATAGGAGAATTATTGCCCCTAGGTTTTAAATTCGTGGCAAAATTCGTGAAAATTTTGCCACGAATTTTAAAAAAAGCCCGCAACACCGGAAATTTGAATTTCGTGGTAAATTTGCTGCGGAAATAGTATATAGTGCAATAATTGCCCAGAAACTTGAATTTCGTGGTAAAATTCGTGGTAAATTTCACACAAATTTCAAGAATATAGGAGAATTATATATTGCCTCAAGGTTTTCAAATTCGCAGCAAAATTCGTAAGAAATTTCTCACAAATTTTGCCACGAATTTTAAAAAAAGCCCGCAATGCCGGAAATTTGAATATTGTGGCAAAATTCGTGGGAAATTTCCCACGAATTTTGCCATAAAAATAGCATATAGTGCAATAATTGCTCGGAAACTTGAATTTCGTGGCAAAATTCCTGGCAAATTTCCCACGAATTTCAAGTATATAGGAGAATTATATATTGCCCCGAGGTTTTTAAATTCATGGTAAATTTCCCACGAATTTTGCTACGAATTTCAAAAAAAGCCTGCCAATGTCAAAAATTTGAATCTTGTGGTAAATTTGTGGGAAATTTCCCACGAATTTTGTCACAAAAATAGTATATAGTGCAATAAGCCGTCCACCTCGTGTCTATGGAGTAATTTTGGCCCAACCAAATATCCTTCTCGCTGTCCTCGTCGCCGTCGAGCTCGCCCAGAGTCAACGTCGTCCTCCTCGCCGTCAACACTGGCCTCCTCGCCATCCACCTTGCCGTCCTCCTCGTTGTCCGCCCCACCGTTGAGTTCGCCCAGAGTCAACGCCATCCTCCTTGCCATCGACGCTGGCCTCCTTGCCGTCCACCTCGCCAGTGGACTAAATCCTCCGTCCTCGTCCTTCCCACACCTCATTCGTGTGTACTCGAATGAAGGAAGGGGAAGCTCGGTCCAAGTGAAGCTAGCCCGGCACGGTAGGTAAGTGAGCTCTATTCCTTCAATAAAATGGTGTTGCGACCGTGATTTCGGGGGGGGTCGTGGCCGAGTTGGCCAAAGGCGGGTCACAGCCGAGTTGGCCAAAGGGAGGATCGTGGTCGAGTTGGCCGAAGGGGGGGTCGCGGCCGTGATTCCAAAGGGGGGGTCACTGCCGTGATTTCGGAGGGGGAGGGTCACGGTCGTGATTCCGGAGGGGTGGGGGTCGCAGTCGAGTTGGCCGGAGGGTGGGGTCGCGGCTGTGATTCCGGAGGGGGGTTGCGGCCGTGATTCCAAGGGGTGGGATTGCGTTCTCGAGTGTGTCTTTGGCTGGAATTTGCTTCTGCAGAGGAGGAATTGTGATTTGCATTGTTGGGCGCAATTAGTTGCTATTTTTTTGCTTTGTTTTGGTGGGCCAGTGGAAAGAAGGTAGGCTTAGAAAGGAGGAGGAGGTCTAGTTCTACATTTCGCCTGCAAAATAGCTAATTCAGAACAGATTTCTCATGAAATCTGGCTTCTGCATTTGTTGATTTTGCACGACCTGCATTGTTGTCAATTTTTTTTAATGATTTTTCTACTAAAATCTAAACTTAGGTAAAAGGAAGCTTAAACATGGAACAAATTAATGAATTGCATTTGTGGCAAATTTGCTTGCTAAACGTAATTTGTGATCTTTTTTCTAGGTTTGTACTAGAACTTTGCGAAATGGGATATTTGGGGCATATATTTGCACAAATGTAGCATCAGACTTGATACTTGTTGTAATTTGTTTTGCACATTTAATATGCTTCCTTTTATTTTTCATGGATTCTGATGTGGTCTAAATTTCAATAAGTTCCTCCGACAAGGACCAGAGATTGCTATTTATCAGAGGCAATAGTCTGTTTGTTTCATTTTCTCAAGTTTATTTCTTGCTCTCTGAAATAAAATGATAAGCAAAATGACTTTTCTATCCCTAATACATGTTAATATTTTTTAATATATTTGTCATAACCTTATTACTTGTTAGTATAAACGTGGAGATCACATGTGTGGTGCAGTTTCACAAAGAAGACTAACCCCTTCTGCTTCCTCGTCCCTCTCATCTTCACATGCCCTTTCATCTAACCCTCAATCACTACATGTTCATGGACAACACGGACACATTAGCCCATCCTTCGACCCCCAACAACATATTAGGGGAGAACTTGGGAACATGCAAACTGAATTTACTTCAGTTCCATCTCTTTCAATTCCATCTCTTTTAATTCTATCTCCTTCGGTTTCACCTTCTTCTTTAGTGCAACACTCGAATGATGAAGAACATAGCCGATTCATTATATGCCCATATGGAGATTCGTAAGTACTTCATTTTTTTACGCATATGTAAATTATGGATGTAAACAAAATTGTTCATGTTGCGAATTATCCGTATGCTTCATTGTCTCATTGTCCATATTGTTATAACATGTTTTCAAATTTACGGATTTTACGTATGTTGTAAGGAAACTTAATAGAATAGTCAATAACTGTTGGATGGGGTTGTTTACTACTTTCGGCAACGCTCCTAAAGAAGTACAGACTTTGTGGTGGAATGAGTTCAAGGTTAACGTTGTCCTTCTATTTTCTCACAAACTAAGTTCAGTGTAGCATGCTGATAGTCAATAATGAATTTTGTCACGAATTGTCTGATGCATTGTAATAGATATGTGACCTGTGACCCTCATAATAACTTTCAGTTGCTTTTCTATTGATTGTAGCATAAGTTTAGGTGAGATGAAATGGAAGAGGATGAAGTTAGAAGAATTTTCAAGAAAAAAGTCGGTGATCACATGCGATATATGATAAATAGAGCGAAGAGAACAAAAGAAAAGCTGGATTTTATTACAGCTGATAATTAGAAGGAAATTACGAGAACTTGAGAAACTAAGAAGCATAAGCAAAGGTGTGAACAAAATAAGAAGAATCGAGCTTTTAGTTCTAGTGACAAGTCTGCTTCTGTCACATATGCTGAGGGTTCTATCAGTATCGGGGAGCATAAAAGAAGAATGGTAAGTCTATTTAAGCATATCAGTTCATTTAATTCAATGATTATTCATTTATGTTTATATTTTGTAGGCAGATGAATTAGGGACGGAACCCACATTTACAGTTACATTTGAACGCACATTTCAAAAAAAGGATAAAATATGGACTGGCGCTCGAGCAAAAGTTATTAAGGTATATAAGGTTATAGTTTGGACTTTATGGAAACTAGAATAAAAATCATGAATGTTTTTAATATTTATGGTAATATATATGAATTTATTTTATTTCCATCTACATTGTTAATATAGGAAAAATATGATAAACTTTTAATGAGCACTACTAGTGGTGATGGTGGTGGTGATGATGGTGGTGGTGGTGATGGTGTTGCTATGTCTAAGCCATCGGTTGACAGTATGGCATTATGGGTGGAGGCAGCGGATGAGATGAAAGAAGGAAAAATGTTTGGGATAGGATCCTCATCAAGGACATACAAAATGGAGGATGCTGCAACTTCATCCTCCAATGTGGCTATTTTAAGGAGGACACGACATGAGGAGTAAATGACCCAAGAATTGAGACAACTGAAAGAATTACTTGTACAGAAAGACGAAGAACTGAAGCATTTACTTGGACAAAAGGACGAGAAAATAAGGGTGATGCAACAACAAATGCAAATTATCATGCAATACCTCGACATCGATCGCAATGAGGTTCCTCCTCTACCTCATATTAATCAAATAGGTGATGGGCATAATGATGAGCCATACAATGATGTAGCGATTGGTGATGATGATGATGACGCTGATGATTTTATTGTCAATCATTCCTAGTTCATTCTCTTCGGGGCCGACTAGTCATTGTGGTCGTCCCCTCGCGGTGAGCTGCCTTGTCAATAAGAGGACAAGCTTAAGGTGACGTTCTCGTCTCTCGGCTTTAGGAGTTAGAATTGTGACATTGCTACTGGTTTCATATGTTCTTCTAATGGATATGAAAGTTGATTTATATTCAAATGTAAGAACATTGGTCCTTCGACGTTTTTTTAAAATCCTCCTACTTATTTTTTTTATAGCTAGTTCCACGTCCATGCATAAATATTTTTTTTTTTATATATTTTGGACAAATTCGATATCTTTATTTATGTATCCATATTTCATCAAGTATCGATAAAAATGATTGTTCCTGATGCTCTGCCGAGTACCAAAGCTGCCAACATTTTATGATTGTCCCACATCCTTTTAATATTTTGAATATATTACATGATGTTCATTAGTGCTTGGCTACCTCTATGTATTATGAGATTGAATATCGAATACCATCATGTGAGACTTTGCAACTTATATATTGTAGAAATTAATTTTGCTACTAATTAGATTTAAAATCAAAATTGTCCCTAAACAAAATTCGTCGCAAACTTAGGGACAAATTTTGTCACGAATAGATTTCATCGCAATTTAGCGACCCAAAAAAAAAACTTTCTTAGCAAACTAGCGACGAATTTAGCCACGAATACAGTTCGTGGAAAATTAGCGACGAATTTTGCCACAAATAATTAGCGACAAATTTTGCAATGAATCATTAGAGACGAATTTTGCCACGAATTCTTTTTCGTCGAAAAAATTTGCGACGTCACTAATTTCGTGGGAAATTCATTTTACCACGAATTTTACAACGAACAATTAGCAACGAATTTTGCCACAAATTTGTTTTCGTCGCAAATTATCAACGAAAAATGAAATTTTTTGTCGGCAAAATTCGCGATTTCCCACGATTTTTGCAACGAATAATTAGCGACAAATTTTGCAACGAATTTTCCCACGAATGTTGTTTTCGTCGCAAATTACCAACGAAAATTGAAATTTTTTGTCGAAAAAATTCGTGATTTCCCACGATTTTTGCAACGAATAATCAGTGACAAATTTTGCAACGAATTTGCCCACGAATTTAGTCATGAATTTTGTTTTCGTCACAAATTACCAACGAAAATTAAAATTCTTTGTTGCAAAAATTTGCAACGCCACGAATTTTTTTTCGTCCCTAATTTCGTGGGAAATTCGTTGTGCCACGAATAATTAGTGACAAATTTATCCACGATTTTTACAACGAATAATTAGCGATGAATTTTGTCACGAATTTTACAACGAACTTTGTCACGAATTGATTTTCGTCGCAAATTACCAACAAAAATTCAAATTTTTTGTCGGCAAAATTTGCGAAAAGAAATTTGTGACAAATTTTTTTGTTTTTTTTTTGGTAAGGCCCAAATTTTTTTGTTCGTTGCTAATTTCGTGGGAAATTCATTTGCCATGAAATTTGCCACGAATAATTAGCGACAAATGTTGCTATGATGTTTGCAATGAATAATTAGCAATGAATTGTGCAACAAATTTAGCCACGAATTTATCTATGAATTTTGCCATGAATTTGTTTTCATTGCAATTTACCAACGAAAAATTAAAATTTTTTGGCGCAAAAACTTCCGGTGCCGAATTAGCGACGAATTTTTTTTCGTCGCTAATTTCATTGGAAATTCGTTTTGCCACAAATTTTGCCAAATTTTTCCTGGCAAAATTCGTGGCAAAACCCTTGTTTTTTTGTAGTGTCTTATTGTTTCCCTTCTAATAGATTGATGGTTTAGCTGGAGCAAAAATAAGAAATTGATTAAACCAGTAATCAAACAAAGGAATTGCTTATGTTCTTATGATTTTGACGTGTTGGAATCGTTGTACTTTTTGAATTTGGTGGAACAATTTAGGGAAAATTCCAAGTAAGAGCATGGAATACCATTATTTTTTTAAATAAGGATTTAAAGTGGACCTTGTGTCAAATTAAGATTTGAAATGGCCATGTCAATCTCAAATAAGGGCCTGACCTCGCCGGTCGCTGGCCAGTCAAGGACATTTTCGTCCAAAAATAATTTAATTTTGATTTTTGTTGTTCTTTTCTTTTTTTCTCATTTTTTCTTTTCCGACGAGGCCTCATAAGATAAGTTCGCGTACAAGGGAAGAACTCTACTAGAATTCCCCGTTCAATTTCAGTCTCAGATAATACATATAATGGATCCAAGTGAGAAACAGTAACATAGTGACACCAGTGAACCATCCCTTTTGACAGTTCACAAGACATTCCCTCCACCTGTTGTCTGTGATTTTGGGCAAACTAATTGGGCCCTGATTATGAAGATTCTTTCTTTATCAAAGGGAAAGGAAATTTCAATAGAGAAAAACAGAAGGTTCTCTCTACTTTTTCAGAAGGTTCCTAAAATATCGAGGGTTCTTGTCATACAAAAGTCCAGCTGAAGGAGGGAAACGCGTAAGAAATGAGCATAGTTGCAGAATTTAGAAGAACCTCCAAGAGATCACCACATTGTTCTTCGAGAACCAGATTTTCCTTTTGTCGTCCCCTGATTCTTCTGGAAAAGCTCCTCACATAAATATTGGGAATCCATATCCAACAGAAGCACAAAACAATGCTGTCCTACCATATTCGTCTTTTAGAACCTAAAGTACTTCCTCATGGAGCATTCATGAATACAACTTTGTAATCAAATTCTGCACATGCCACATTCATTATGACATGGATAGTTTTGCTTGATGCAAGTTACTATCCGCTCCCGTCAACAATAGAGAACGTGGGATGCATAAAACAAAATTCGGTCTGCGCAGCTAAGATTAATTCATGCAGGCAGGGCGCATAGGTATTGGTTTTTGCTTCTTCTTTTTTTTGTTTGCTAATACAAATTTTGTACCGGTCATACTTTGGCTTTTTCTTACCGCTCAGCGCCTAAAACTTCCAAAATGTACAAGATTCAACACGCGAGATTCACAATTAATATTTTTTATGATGACATTTTAACAAACATGACTGGTGGTCAGGTGCTGTTTGTATACCTAATTGTAGATGTGAGAGAGAGAGAGAGAGAGAGAGAGAGAGAGTGAACACTAAAACTAAGGGAAACAGATTCCCAAAAATCAGTAAATTTTCTCACAGGGTAGGTAAGGCACAATGGCACACCTTCCACTGCACACCAACGTGAGGAAATTTCTACAAACCAGACAGTTGATTCACATATCTGCCCAACCGAACCCCAATCACGGGTTTTCAGGTTACATTCCTATTTAATAATCCACTGTTTCTTTCTAGGAGAAACTAAAGGACGACCAACCCCTTAGAAATTGGGAAAACCATGAACCCAGAATGCCACAACCCTTGCCCACCTTTTCCCTAGTTGGGACTGGGTTTCGGGGACTGAAGCTCTCCTTTGTGGCCGAAGCAAAGAGACGAACTCTTCTTCTCCGCAAGGTATCGTCAGGCCAGTCTCATGGTGGAAACCGAATTGTTCCTCGGCTTGCCGGAGCAGGCTCTGGAAGTGGGGTCTGGTCAAGAAATCAATGGGGACGACGTGCCGGCTTCTGTACTCGCCAACGTACACAACAAAGTGGCCTTTGGGCACGTCCAGAGGAAGGCCTTCTTGATCGCACGAGTGCTTGTTCTTGCCAAAGCTCGAACACCTCGTCACGATCTGCTTGATCACCGCCGTTTGAGAAAGCTTACCTGATTTTCCGAGAGCCATTATTTTGCTTCTTTCCTTTGCACCATCAGCGGCAGTTTGATGGGAGAGTGGGGGAAAGAATAGATTAGAAGGAGGTGGCTGAACCAGAGAGAAAGGGGTTTCTGGGGGATTTATGGTGGGACAAGGGAGGACACAGTTGGAGTCTATCCAAAATTAACGAGGATTTATCGAATTACGGAAAAAAAAAAAAGAGAACTTAAAGCCCCTACTCTATTTAGGCTAGTTGACCCAATGTAAGATTGCCCTTTGGTAATTCATTGCCCTTTGGTAATTCTAATTCTTCGACAAACAGCTATAGCCTATATCTTATCAATTGTGTGTCGGAAAGTTCTTATCACAATTCAAACTCTCTTGGCCTAATCAAATGTATTGTTAGTTAAAAAGCGTTTATGGTTAACATGTAATGACTATAAACTCTTGTGAAAGCGGAGATTATTGATCATTTTATTACTTATATATAGATCGGAGCAATCGCAGTTGATCAATAATGTGAAAAACTTCTTGATTCGTCACACCAAAGTATATAAATTTTCCATGTTTTTATGCTAGCTTTTGATTCTGGTTATTTATGCCGATGATATTCAAACACCATAAGAAATGTTCCCCAGAAGAGAGAGAGAGAAAAGATTGTGTTTGGAACCAAACAAAGTGACCAAGGGCAGCTTTGGGGGTCTAGGTAGGCCGGTCGGGTTAGGAACCCTTTGTTGCCCTTCCAATGGACAACTTGGTCCCTCTCATAATACATGGTCTCAAGCCAAGCTTTCTTTTGTCACTACTATATGGTCTCAAGCTTCTAACTCGATGCCAAATACTGTAATAGTCTCAGGTTGGGCAGTATCCCCAACAATATATTTCGAAATTCAAATTAAACTAAAGGGGTTTCATATAAACCGAGCTTCTTTTCATACGAACCGGCCGGCTTGAATGACCTGTTGAAGGACATAAAAGAAAAGGTCCAAGGGTGTACTTGTACCTGCACATCTTTGATCAAGAATTTCCGGCAGTTACTAAGGGGGAAATTTATCAGTAAATGCATTCGTACCTCGACTTAAGGACAACATGATAATTTAGGTAGGAGGGAGTTGTTTAGGTAAACAAATAAAGCAATTCACTGATTTACTCTCTATTAAAAAGTTTTGGTAGTTAAGTTTCGATTTTTGGTTTTACATGCTACCGGATGAATTGTTACATAGCTTCTCATAAGTAATATCCATCTAGAAAAATTTGAAAAGATTCTTTGTTTTTGGAAGCAAAAAAGGAACAAAAACCGTCTCTCGCATGAAAAAACTGTTCGGATGGTTGCAGATAAAATCTGTTATTTCGAAAATAGATACCAACTTAATTTATTATTTTGAAAGCAGAAAATATTGTTTTCGTGATAAAATAGTATTTCTGTTTATCTCACGATTTCACTCCTTCCTTGAGTTTCCTCCTTTTTATCTTATTCTTTATATATATATATATACAAAATGAATAATGTATTGTCTACTCATTGCACTTTTTAAATCTAAATATTATTATCCTCGTTAGAGTGGTTCATGATTTTTTTTTTTTCAAATTATAATCCATATTGAGGACAGCAATTAATTTGTATTTAGATTATTAACAAAAGGTTCAAGACTAGGTATAATTGAAAAATTTAGAACTAAATTGACCGTCATACAAAAGGTTTAGGACTTTTTGTACAATTATCCAGCCACAATAGTGAATAATTCTATACCAACATTGGTTGATATAGATTGATTATAGATATTTTCAGGCCATCTTGATTGTTAGTGTGCAATGAGCATCAAGTTGCGCTATATTCAAATCAATTGTCCCTCCATGCACACAATTGGTGCCATGCTTTCTTTATGTAGATTAATTTTGTGACATTCTGAATTTCGAATCACTTTCAGGATTTATGAAGTGATATTATCATCGATGCACTTTCTGTTATATCTCACTCGGAATTGGCCATTATTGAGAATACTAACTATTATAGAATGGCTAGTCAGGATTTCGTTATGCACGACCTAAGAACTCGAACCTAGATTGACATTTCGACCATAAGGATTGACGATGGGATATTTTGGGCCATTATAGGCCGATCCAAGAATGATTATGGAACGATTTAACAATGTTATACAATTGATTCACGAGTGATTCCTTTTAATCGTTGTATGCATTCCGAACGTTACAAAATCAATTTCTAACGATCGTGTCGTTGGAACTAGTAATTGACCCTTGTGATCACTTGACAATCGAAGTCGTCATTGCTTGAGTAAACTTAAATGTGGATTGATACCAAATCAACCACGGGTCAACACGCGTAAACCCTAAAAGTCGTCCGTTAGTTTGAGATGCACGAAAGTCCCGTTTAATCGATTTTAGCCACGAATTAGAATCCGAACTTGGGTATGGAACTTCAAGGATATCAAAATTGTTATTTTGGACGACGCTGCGTTAAATTCGTTTTATTATCGATTTGCTCAGAAATTTTCGAAAAAGTGAAAATTGGCCCGGAAATTGGAAAAGACAATTTTACCCCTGGATATTCTAGAGTTTATTTGTTGAGTGAAAGGACATAATGGTCTTTTTCCCTAATGGCTGAAAATCACCTTGGACCATTTTGCCCTTGCCCTTTTTAGTTAATTTCAAAAATGCCCTTCTAGAAGTCTTTGGTTAAAAAGCATTTATAACCCTTGGATCAATACTTGGGCCTCAAGAACTAATCCTAGCCCTCGATTTTGAAGATTTTGATTAGCCCATTCTCTCTCTCTCTCCTCACTTTCTCTCTTGCTCTCTCTCTCTCTTCACTTTCTCTCTTCCTCTCTCTCCCCCTTTGGCCGAGAATCACCACCACCACCATAGCACCTCAGGCCGCCACCCTTGGGCCACAATGAGCCGCCCCCAAGCCACCGTACACACCCGGAACAGCTGCCGCTCGCTGGATTGCCGTTTGGCTGCCGCCGTTCGTCGGAATTTCAGAACTTGGTATGGCTTGCTGCTGCTATTCGGGCCTAGTGTTTAGCTTAAATTAGTGGTAAGTAACTCCCTAAACCTTGATTAGGTTAGTAGGTTACCAATGGATAGAGTTTAGAGGTTATTAGGGTAATTCATGGGTTATTTTAGGGGTTATGGTAGATGCTGATTTGAGAAATTATTAGTGGCTGAATTTGATGATTATGTGGCTGATTTGAATGTTAAAATAGGTAGGTTATGTAAATTGGGCTTGAGCATATGTTTAATGTTGCTAATTATGCTTAATTTGGCCAATTATGGTTGTTTTAATTAAATTCGTGGGTTAATCTTGTGGCTGCAAAAATCATGTGTTAGGGGCTGAATTGGGTGACTTGGATATTGATCACATGACCCCCATTGATTTTAGATTGGTTAATGTTAATTTAGGGGCTTAATTATCATGATTATGTGCTAATTTTGATCATACGGTTTAGATTAAATTAGGATGTGATAAAACCTTAATCATATGGCTGATTTGAGATTTGAAGTTGATCGTGTGGTTTTAATCGACAATCGCATGGCTAATTAGTCGACTATGTGCCGATTAAAGATTTAATGACGATCGTGTGGTGGATTAATTATTTAATGCCGATCGCATGATTAAATTATGTAATCGTGTGGTTAATTTATTTAATCATGGCCGAATAGTTGATTATGGCTTGACCGTACTGTTGGAATGATGATTTCGTGGTCTAAAGAGAAGATCGTATGATTGAAATTGCTGTTTAATATGAAAACGAGTACGATTCATAACATATTTAATTGTAGTAAATTGCACATCATACGCACTTGCATTGGCTAATTAAGGAAGATTAAAATTGGCAATGCGTGGTTGTTTACATGTGTGGCCATGATGAGTTCCGTCTAAGACGAGTTCTAGACAATGCTCGATTGAGGCTCGAATACTGTCCGGTACCCAACTTGTCGCAAGGGGGGTTCAATCCCAGACATTGCCGATCACGGTAAAGGCCGAATCGATACTCCTAAATGGAATGTCGTCCGGTACTCGACTTGTCAGGGAAAGAGGGAGGGGGGATTCGATTCCAGACGTTATCACGCCCAAAGTAGTGGGCTGATGCTTGGCTATACCGAAAAACCGGCGGAAGTTCGGTGTAACCTATGGTGGGTCGTTAATAATCTGGACAACTTCGAGTATTATGTGCATATGGCATGCTTTGTGCTTGATTATGGGATAAAATCATGAGGTACGATATAGGACGGGCTGAAGTGATTTCATCTTATAATCAAGACTCGTGTGAATGATTCAGTATGTTAGATTGTCTGGATTATTACTATTGCTATTACGCATTTGATAATATGCCATGGTTGTGATGCGATTCGAAAACTCTGCATAGTATGTAGCACCATTGTTCGTTTGATAGGTACTTACCCTATTGGTTAGAATTGTATAATTAGGGTGCCGGAGATACATATTACCCTAGTCAAGGCTTAGGTAGTTTACTTATTGAGATTATATCTCATTCCCCGTTGTTAAACATTTCAGACCCTCAACCTTGACCATGACTGAGCCTCCACTACGTTTCGAGGTACCGACGGAGATGGAGCATTGGGTGACCAACTACCCAGCTGGTAAGGATAGGGAATATAAGAAGTATGAGTATACCGTTTAGGTTGATGACGGTGAGCCGTACTTGACGGCTCACAAGTATATGGCTTGGTATGTGAGAAACTGAGCCCAAACTTTTGGTCTTCTCTGGGGATTCGATATTCCCGCGGATGATAGTTTAGGATTGTGGGACCTCATAGAGATTAATCCCCCTGATGGAGCAGTAGTTGATCCCGAGCCCGAACCGATGGTGACGGAACCCCCGGTGTGGCACAATGATTCAGAACCGGAATCGACATCTTTACCATCTAGCTCTTATAGTGAGGTATCTGACCCGGCTTCGCCAGAAACACCACCAGGGTGCCGTAGAGGTTTTTGATAGGATTAGAGATTCCTATCTTTTTGGAACCGCTTGTGAATAGAGTAGTGGAACAGATCGACCACCACATCCCTTTTTGAGTACATGTGGTCTAGGTTGGTGGCCTTTAGAAAGACTTGTATATGTTACTGTTGTAAGTGACGTTGAAATTATCAAATGGTTTGTTGGTTGGTTAAAGTTCTCTCTCTACTATTCCGTTTGAATGTTTGTTGAATGGAGTGTTCGTTTGGCTTCCGCATTTATTCTCCTCTTTCTAGGGTTTCAAGGTCGGCAACAAATTCTGGAAGTCGCATTCTTATCTATCGTGGCGAGACGTTACATGTTCATGGGGTACGGGGCGTGACAAACTTTCTTGCCATAAGAGTAAATAATAACGCATTTGGCTTCTTTTACGTTTAAATCCATCTTAGTTAAAAAAAAAAAAAAAAAAGGCTTACTCTCTTTGTTACCACCATCGCAGTTCCATCACAAACCTATTGCGACGGCATTGTGGTAAACCGATAGTAGGCATCAATTCGCACCATTGATTGCTAATAGAACACTCGTTTTCTTGTGTCACACCACGAAAAAGAAGTTGGGTCTTCAAGGGGACTTGCATGAATCAAGAGATGGAGGACAGGTGGGAGGTGGTCCAAACAATGTTGTTAGTACAAGGATCACGAAATAGGACACATAACTGGCATGGGGAATTTATGAGAAGTGAGAATCACCTTCAGAATTCAGAAGAGTTGTGAGACTCTGACAAAATCTGTTCATCTTCCTACCGAAGAAAGGACACCATTCATATCCTCCATTCAACACCTTGTCTGCTTCTGATCTTCCCCTATCACTTCAAGTTTAGTTTTAACTCTAATGACACAATACACGTTATTTGGCAAGGAGAGCCCTCATTAGGGCTCGCCCTCGCCCAGGTGAGGCATGGTGAGGGTCAGCCTTGCACAGGCCAAATTTGATGAGGCTGTCGTGGCTTAAGCGAGGGTGATCAGGTGACAGAGACCCTTGCGTAGGCGAGGCCAACCCGCCTAATCATGGCCGATAGCCATCCATCGCCTATGTGCGGTGGCCCATCACCAGCAAAAAGAAGAAGAACAAAAAAAATACGTCAATGCCGGTGGTGCCACATAGACTAACCAATGTCCACGTCAATAATATCCGATCAAAATTAGTCAGAAGGACAACTAAATTGGCTCAAAAAAAGGTTTAGGACTAAATTGGCACAAATGCAACAAATTTAGGATTTTTTTTACACTTTCACCCTATATTGGCTGGTAATTATGTCTTGTTCTTATGTAATGCTAAACTATAAGATCGTATGAACATTGACATTTAAATTCACACCATCCTCTTTCATAAATTTTTGCAAGTTAAAATATTATTTTTTATTTGGCGGAAAATTGATTTGACTCATTAGGTTGGCCCTTCATCCGCGTGTATATATATATATGGTTGGGAAAGTCAAAAAAAGTACAGCGATTATATGAGAACTTGTATTTTGTAAGGAGCCAGTGTATTTTTCCATATGTGATTGGTTTGTATGTGCGATAAAATGAATTTGGGTGATGCTTGCGATTACTCATGCTGCAATTACTCCTCCTTTTACATAGTCAGTCATATACATGAATGAAGCAGGGGAAAAATATCAAAAAAAAATCTTAAACTTATTGCACTCGTATCATTTCAATCATAAAATTTTTAATTGTACCAATTTTTTTTTTATCGAAAGAAAGATTCCATTCATCAGAATAATACTCGAGAGGTACATATAAAGCTTACAAGTCTAGCAAATCCCAAACAAATGCGGAACAGAGCATGCACTAGAATGCAAATAACAAAGCACAAAACACAGTTTACGACTAAAAACACTCTCCCATCCATCAAGAACAGATCTACCACCATAAACGTTCAGCGGCCGATCATCAGATTCGATGATGAGCACACATCGAGATCCCCCGCTCCTTTTGCAATAGCTTACAATGCGCGTCTAGATTCAACGTCTTTATCACCGTCATCGTGTAGAGACACCAACATCAATATGGTGAAAGAATACAAATCAAATATCTGTAAGGAACTTCTAGATCTAAACCTAAATTTAAATCAAGAGAGTAAAGCTCATAAATCTAGACTTAAATCTAAATCGGGAGATAAGAGCATCCTGATCCCCATGCCAATTGAGTCTTAAACTTTTTAACAACTTGTCAATACAGCCAATTGGCCAAAAATCGCTCATATTGTCTATCTAGGCGAGGGCATTGCGGCCCCTACCCAGATCTAGGCGAGGGCCATGACACCCTCGAGTGGTCTGGGCGAGGGCCACAATGCCCTCGCTGGCCATAAGCGAGGGACCTGTGGCCCTCGCCTAGATCCAAGCAAGAGCCCAACACCCTAGCTAGCCCAAAATTAGGGGTGTCAAAAGAACCCGCTAAAATATGACCCGACCCGACCCGACCTGACCCAAACATGAAATTTTTGTATTGGATCGGGTTGGACCTTAACTTGTTTGGGTAACAATAGAAACAAGGCTTCAGCTTATTTTGGACCTACCCGAGCCTGCCCGAAACAAGCCCACCAGAAACAAACAAGAACCATTTGATCTTCTTGCTCCCAAGCCCACCCGAAACCTATCATCTTCTTCCAGAGCTCCGCTTTCTCTCTCTAGCGGGTCCCGTCTCCTCCCTAGTTTGACTTGCGCCACCTCCCTCGATCCACCGTCATCGTCATCCCCTCCCAGGCATCGAGCTTGAACCAGGTCAGTCCCCGCAAACCCTAACTCCCTCCTAATTTCGTGAATGAAAGTGAGTCCATCGTGCGTCACCAACCGCTCCGTCAGGTAGGGGATTCTAAAAGGGTCTTTCGAAGTTTCGCTTTTCCGATAGCAAATTGTGGGTTTATCACTAATGGGTGCGGGTTTGCTATTCGATGTGAAGCGAATTTCGTGGTGGGTTTCGCGCGCTTGTTTGTATTTGGGGGGGAGAGAGTGGTGAAGTTTTCGTTTTGCGTTGGTTGCATTGTTGTCGAGGACTGGGGGGAGTAGTGGATTGATGGAGCTGCTAGTGAAGATGGTTGTAGTGATTCACAGGTGGTCTTTCAACTTTGATGAATCTTGCAATTGGATCACTGAATTTCTTTGCAATTGATGCACTCTGTCCATTTTCCAACCAAATGTCCAGCAAAAAACTAACGTGGCCTGTTATGTGGCAATTTTTACCGTGGTCAAAGTGCATCAGTTCAACTACAAAAAGTTAAAAGTTTTGTGCTTTGAGTTGTTGCAATCAAAGTTCAGTGACCCAAATTGCAAAATAATCGAAATTTGGGAATCACATATGGGAAATCTGTTCTGCTATGTATTTGGCTGATCTTGGAATCTGATGGTTGCTAAACCAATTTTTTTTTTATTCTTATTGCAAATTTACTTTTTCATATTCAGATTGGGAATTTAGCAATTGCTGTCTTGTTAATTTCTTACTTGCAGTAAGTGCTGTTAGAGGAAGCTTTCTGTGAACAATCATCACAGTAAAGCTTTTACGTTGTCCTTTTTAAGGGCTGATCACGAGTATTCTGGCGAAGGATCAGCATGTGAAACTATTACTAAGGGGCCGAAAAGGGAGCAACTGCTGGAAATTGTTCATTTAGACAGACTTTTTCATGGGCAACTCTGGATAAGCAGCTGACTGACTCATCGATGAACAAAATTTGTTTATACTTCATTGAAATCGGGAGTCTACCAGTCTTTGTTGGAGAGTTCTACAGAAGAATGAACATGACCTAGAGCTTGCTTTTATGGAATTAATGCTCTTGTTTGTCACAGTCAACATTTGGGATCTAATGTTTTGAATACTACAATAAAGCTCATCTGTGTAATTAAGACATCTCAAACCTTTTAAGATCTGTGGCTTGGTTATTTTGCGAATGATCTTGGTGGTCGTAGTTATGTTGAGGCATTTGCTATCTAGAATATTATAGGCTTGGGCATTCTCCACAGCTTACTAGACTCTGCCCTTCATAGTCCATGAATGAGGTCCAGTTGGTTCCTTTTTCATTACATCCTTCAGCAGCTTTACTTACAATATAATCCAACACTTAGTTTGTGCAGATTTTCTATTGTACTTGCTCTGTATTGCTTGAACAGTTCATCGGGTGCCACTATTCACATCCATTTCCAGATAATTAATGTTAAAAACAGTTGGCTATTGCTTGCCTAATGAGCATCACCTTGTAATTGTAACTTGTTTATGCTACTGTAATCTTTCTAGATCAAACCTGCTCTTCTGTATCGGCTTCTGGTGAGTGCATCATAATATTTTCTGCTTCAAGGTATCTACACAAGCACTAACGAAGCTATGGGACAACATGAAGATTTTGAGCAAAACACGGTGCTGATAAAGTTATTGAGAAAATAAAACGACCAACCAACCCGACCCAAACCCAACCCGATTGTGCGGTTATATCATATTCAAGTCTTGTTTCGGATCGGGCCAAACACATATATTCATTGTTTCGGGTCAGGTATCATGAAAACCCGACCCATTGACACCCCTACCCAGAATTGTAAGAAAAAAATATATATTTAAAAATTATAAAATTTATCTACTTCAACGTTAGTCGTGTTATGTAGAATAGCTATCGTCAATGTCAACAATTTCCGACAAATTGTCAAAAGGTTTAAGACTCAACCTATACAAACAAATTAATTTATGTTTGTTTTGATAAATTTCCAAACAGTATCGGAAGGGTACATTGACTTTACTACGGACACGTACGTGTTATATCCCGCATACGAAAATGAAGAAGCATCAACGTTGTAACGTACTCCGCACCATAGTTTGCTCCGCATACCGTCCAAGAGAATGAAACGAATGCGTCCAAACGTTCAATGAAGAGAATGCACGTAAGATCAAAGCTGAAGCCGCAAATGGGTCTCGTGTCGACGAGAGCAGGGATGTGACGGTGTGCTCGCAAGTGGACACGGGATGGGCCATGACTTGCAGGTCTTCTGCCGAAGCAATCCCCCATGTTCTGTGAATGAGACTGGTTTGATGAACCCAGACCAAGCCCTAAGTTATACGAGTCAAGTGACACACCGTTCCCGACGAAAGGGACTGGCTAACTCACTGTAAGGCCAATCTCGGAAGGGTTGCCCGACGGATAAGGCTTGTATTTTAAGTCATGTGCTTCGTTCATTCCTTTTATACTCATTTTGACTTGTCACATTAGAATTATAATTATATAATTGATACGTATATAAGATCTTAGGTCCTTAGTGGGACCTTAAAAGGCTCAAAAAAAAAAACATGGGGAAAGAACTTCCCGTTATAGTGGAGGCTCGTTCCCATATTGTCTCTATATTCCCTCCCTCCAGGAAATAAAAAGATTTAGAGGGAATATGGAGCCTTTTGGGTTACGAAGGTAGACATCACGTCAACTTTAATTAACTATTTCTGGAGAAGTAGGTATAGTAGCTTCCTGCACTTGAGATGATAAGTGGGAAGTCTCAACTTTATGTAGGTCTACTTAAAAAGAGAATATTAAAGAAACACATTGAACTTTCCCAGGAACTATTATTGACATTCGGTGTAACTGGTTAGTTTATACCCTCGTATAACGATCCTTCTGGAAGTTTCGGCCTCTTCCAGAGCAGATTAGCAATATTCAAGAAAGTATGTAAAGCACGTGAATGTCAAGAAAAGGAAAAGCAAATCGGTTAGGGTTTCATGTGGCCCTTACATACGCTATTTTGCGTTTTCACAGGGCTTCAACATACGGCATTTCTTGGCCCGTTAATCCAGAGAGAGACCAAAAATCAGTAACCTATTTCTTCGCAAAGGCCTTTAAGGCAAGAATTAAATGCTAGATGGTCCCATTAACAGCACGTCCAAAGGGTACATACGGATGTGCCACAAGCATAGCCCAACCCCATGCATTAATTACGTAACCTAAACATTGAAAAACACATTTTGATGTCTCATTCGATTGATTAGTGAGACCACTAGAAAACGACCAGAGATTATGAATTTAGGACCAGATTGAAGAGAGTAGAGTAGGGTACCTATCTTTTTTATGATCATAAACGATTTAATGGCTCGGGGAAATTGAAGTATAATGTTGGTATGAAAGATCGAGACTCTAAAAAAGCACTATAAAGGAAAACGAGAAATGGGTCTTTCATAGACTCATACCTTGGTCCATGAAGTAGAGTTAGGCCTTAATGTCCTGAAAGATATGCATTAATATTGCCAGATTTAGAGAGATATTTTTAGTACAACTATTGACGTGGAATATTTCCTATGTCCCTAGTATTTTAGAGAGGTTCATTTGTCATGTTCAAGATTAGCTTGCATATAGCTTTTTGACATTTTGTTCAGAAAGTGATTCGAGAGAGGAAATCTCTCCGAATTTCGACGGTTTTGAAAAATGATATACTCGTGTTCATCGTCGTTTCCTTCACATCAATTTTCAAGTGCTTAAAATGGTCAATGCGCCTTAAATGGATCTTTACTTACTATGCTAAGCTAGGAGCTACTAATTCATGAATAGAGGAAAATAATACCGCAAATGCATCTCATAGACGCAAGGAGCTGCCACGTGCTCTAGATACTCTCTTACGAAAGGAATGACAACAGCACGGTATGAACATGTAAGTGAGTATATGTCACCTTCGAGGAGAAAAAAAAATTAAAAGATGAAAAATGCTTTTGGTAGACCTAGAAGAAGAAGGAGAAGGAAGTGATTTTGATTGTTGATGCCAAGCATAGGAAAATAAAATGCACAGGCCCACATAGGTGCGCAGATGGACTCGTGCTGTCATGGTTAGCACATTGATCCCGTTGGACATGGTTTAAGTGTACTTAGAGCACATCGACTTACGAAGCAACTAGGGCCCACATGAGGCTCACGTGAGCCAACGGTTGCTTGCTCTACGAGGAGTACGCATGAAATGGTAGGTGCAAATTTTGAGCAGAAGAAGGCCCAAGCCCTTAGAGAGAGAGATGAAACAGAAAAAGAGTACACTGAATTGAGCCATGCACGTCAATGACTCAAGGAATGTGCTCTTCATAAGATAAATGGGCTTAATTGAAATATGGGGCGTGTAAGCTTAGCCCAACTCCAAGTAGGTCAAGTGATTCAGTCAGGACCAACAAATTTGGCTTCATTCAATTCTTTGTGATTCTCCCTAAAAGCCTGTTTGGTCACTTTATGCTGTCCCAATAAAGCCAACCTGGATTGTCTTTATTCCTGGATTAATGCTCCCTTTGATTGTCTCGTGAGATTTCCCCCATTTTGATTATCATTAATTAACTTCATGCCTCCTCTCCCTGTGCATCACTTCTCCTGAGCAGCAACATTTAGCAGAGATTCAGGTACATCCCAAAAGAACAGAAGAAATAAAGATGCATCTTTGATGCGGTGGAAACGAAAGTACACTAACCAAAAGTTGTCGAGACTAGGAAAATATGTTCTAAGACAATTATAGAGGCACAAACCACAGAAAACTCTCTCTTGAGAAATTGGCTGGATGATAGGGAAAAGACCATTCTCCAATCTGAACATGATAAATGAAAACTCCCTCAATCCTTGTAATGGGATCAAAAAGCCTAGAATGGAAAAGCATCGTCAAAACCCACGTTGAAGGATGGGGCTCCGAATAGCTTTCTAGATAGATATTATGGATCGAACGATCAAATAATCGCGCATGAACTTTCAGCAAATGCAATCACGTTGTCACGATCCACCAATTTCAACGATAAGATAGTTTCCCTCAACTGATCTATCTCCCTACCATCGCCAGACTTTGATGATATGATGATGCCGTATACCTCTGCAGTACATCATGTTCTTGACTTGGCGAATATACATCTGAGATGAGTGAGAACGCACGTGTGGTGGGGTTGGGAACAGAATGGCGCTTGGCAAGAGGTCAACAGCAAAATGTCAATCAGCCACACGTGTGCAAGCTCATTCCCAGCTCCAAATGGTCGGGTGGTGGGAAATTCCATGGACCCATTAGGGTTTCAGCTTTTTTGACAAAATGCCATGCACTATGAAACTGTCCCCCCTTTTGGGCCTTGCCTTATCTCTAACCTTTTCGATGTTCTCCTTCCATTCCAACTATAACAAATTATAATTTATATTGACAGAGTAATCACCTCCAGAGTTGAAGGTTCATGCGTGGAATAAGCTTCCCGGAACATTCGTTCCATGAATGGGGTTCTGGTTCAGACAGTCTTGGAAGTGCATTTGTCAACAAAAGCGCACGCACACGTGAGTGATTAGGTAGGACTTTCGTTGAGAGTTGCATGTAATGCGACACGGAGATTGGTCGGAGGGGAAAACATTAAATTCTGCATGACCAAACCATTAATGCAGAGAGAGAGAGAGAGAGAAAGACCATAGCTTCACAACTCAAAGTGACCTGTACTTTGACAAGACGTTGGGGTAGGGTCTGATAAGATCTTTACATGTTGAATCAGATTACAGTGTCCCTCGATTCACGTTATGGGATTACAGTTAGCTCGTAATCAACAAGTCATTGATCATGTATGGATCCTTTCTCTTGGTGAAACGTAGTTGTTTTTGTGCGCATTAGAAGTTCCTTGCATTAATGAGGAAGAGATTGAGTAGTTTTGTTCGGTAAAGAATGACTTATCCTAACAAGTTAGCTCCTTTTTAAAGAAGGCGAGAACTCTTGAAACACCTTGTAAGACAGGAGGAGTTACCGCTACCGTGTGGTGATTGTGTAAGGAGCAACGATTGCCTCGCAGTAGTCGCCCAAACAGTTGCTACTTCCTGCTACTTTCCATGGGTCAGAACTACCGTCTTGTGGTCACTTAAGGACGATGATTGTCTCGTGCGGTGGTCGCAAGCACCATCACTACTTCCTCGACTCCAAGCAAGGACGAATGAGTTCTATTCTTGATTTTTCTTTAGTCCTAATATCCATCCTATCCAAGTCCTTCCTATAGATGTCAGATCACATATCTAAAATTTTATCTAGACGTAGCCGATTCAAAGCGCTACCAAACGTTAGATAGGATAATTTTTATCATAATCGGGCTGTCAATGAAACTCCTAAATTCCTTAGACTTGGCATTTTTTATTCCGTGGTTCTCAGTGGTGGTGCCACGTAGTAAAAAGTGGAGGCTGCTGCCCCCACTCTAAAGTGGGAAATCCTGCTAACACGTTTTTGGTTACTTGTTAATTTTATATTAACCCATTTCATGATGAGCCTAGACACCATTCTCTTTGTATTTCTGTGTGAAATTAGAATATTAAAGCCCATCTTATTCAAGAAAAGATTGGCCCGCCCTATTGAAGCATTCGGTTTCGTATAAAGCAGGGCACTTTTATGTAAGATGTACGTGTGTACAGAGGAAAAGAAAAGGAACTAGAGAACAAAATCGTGCCCTGGGAAAAAAAATAAAACGCAAACTCCTACGGTGTTTCCTTGTACACTATTTTGTTTCTGAAATTTTCTTTTGCAGAAGCATATGTTTTAGGGCAACTGTATATCCCTCCTCATAAACTTTATCTTTGGTAGTTTTGCTCATCTAGGGTTGGTTTTATGAAATTTTTTGTGATCGAAATATTTGTTTGTATATGAATACACATAGTGCCTTTGTTCACTCGATACCGGTGGAAATTTATTCTAACGGGATAACTATCCAAAAAGTCCTAAATTTATTGTACGATGGTCAATTCAGCCTTAAACATTTCAATTGTATCAATTTAATCATAAACATTCAACAACCTACCAATTTTAGTCCTAAACTTTTTATTTATGTCAATTTAGTAACCTTTTGAAAATTTACCAATTTAATCCTAAATCATTTGATGAATTGTCAATTGTGTCCTTTCGGCCAATTTTGACCGGAAATTATTAATATAGACGTCAAACATCATACGTGGCATGACCAACATTGATGTAGATAATTTTGTATTTTTTTATTCATTTCATTTTTTTCTTTCTCTTTGTCCTTGCTGGGCCTCACTTATGGTTGCCGGCCATGGCCAAGTACTAGACACGAGCCAAAGGGAAAGAAAAGGGAAAGAAAGAAAGGGAAAAAATGAAAAAGAAAAAAGAAAAAGAGGAAAGAAATTTTAAAAAATGCAAAAATTGTCCATGTCAGCGCTAGCCGCCACGTAAAATGGCTGACATCCACATCAGTAATTTCTAACTAACATTGGCCGAAATGACTAAATTAACAAGTAGCCAAAAGATTTAAGACAAAATTGGCAACTCTTCAAAATATTTAGAACTTAATTGACACAAATAAAATATTTAGAACTGAATTGACATAATTAGAAGGTTTTGACTGAATTAGCTACCATACAATAGTTTTAGAACTTTTTAGACAATTTTCTCGTATTCTAACTATATAGTTCTTCTAACCATATAGACTTGAGGTACAGTGTCGGTTTAATTCTAACATATTAAGGTGCTGAAGAGTGCACACTTTGGCAAAGGACAAAGTTGATGTTGGTTATTGTAAATATCCCTCATATATGTTAAGTATAGTCCCACCTCGCCTGAGTACATTGCAACAATATATCTTATATACATGCAGTCTACTTCCATCGTATAGCTAACAGTATTGAGGTTGGGCATTTTAATATGATATCAAAACATCATATCCTAACACATCCCTTTCAAACTCGTTGCCCGTGGAGGGTTTTCCCAACAACAGATTCACGCAAAATACAAGCCGTGCCCATTTTACACTCGACTATAAGAAATCGGCTTAGACGCAAGGGAATCTCACACTGCTGAAATATGTTATTATAATATATCTTATGTACTTACATTTTTGAAAGTTGTGCATTCTTTTCAATCATGAGTATAATCAACGCAACGTTATAGACCATCATTATCTTCATATTAGTTTATGTATGTTTCGTACATAAATATAATTACATCCAAGGATCGATCGGCTTTCTGTGCCCAGAGTCCAGACCACCTTGATCTTACCCAGAGGGCCTCGAGTTAAATAGCACTATTATTGAGAACTGAGATTATCTTATGATGCAGACCTGACGCAACATTCATGGTCGATGATGTCATTAATGATGCAATTGCAATCGAGCGACATGTCCTCTGCACCAATTTTTCCGGAACTATGAGCATCCTTCATTCCCCTTTGTTTAGCTGTAATTAAGATTGAATACCCAAAATAAAAAAATTGGGAAATCTCGAAAGGGAATGCGAGCGTTAATAATGTAAGAGGCCACTGATCCATGTGATTGGCCCCAATTATATCTAATAATAATGATGTTAATATAAAGGTAGCTAAGCAGATTAGCTAGGTGATTAACTACTACTAATTAATAAAACATTTGAGTGGGGTGGTCATGGGGATAGGCTAGTAGCGTCAATAAAGTTCCAAAGCTTTCTTTTCGTCACATTGTTCTACTTAGTTTCTTTCTTGTCACAATAATTTTTCACTCGAATATCCCCCTTCCATCGTTTTCAGAGACCAAGTGTTCCACAATAAGCCCGGGGGAGAAGGAATCTAGGGCCATAGAACAAAGGGGTACCTTCACAAAGCACATGTCATCATGATGCAAATGATTAGCTTAATTAGGAGAGTTAATAAGGACTGCCGCGGCTGCCCCAAGATGCAAAGTCATTTCAAGCCACCAGAAGACCACGATGAATGATGACAAGTTTGGAATTATTTGTTCCTATAGCTATAGCTAGAGATGGATGACAGGAGGTTTATATGGTATTAAGGAAGATGTCAAACATATGTGTACATAAGTTAAGTTCCTGTCGTAGTTTAAGATTACTCCTGGAAGCTAGCGCGACAAAATTAGCGGAATCGAAAGGCCAAAACAGGATGAAATATAGTATGTGGAAATCTGCTTGGATTTGCGTCATCCATTGACAAATCTTTTCCTTCTGTTCTTTTTTTCTCTCTCTTTATGTGAATGCACCACGTCCTTAGGATATGCATATAAAATGTTGTGGGAGATCTGTTGTCATTCGAAGTTCACATGTCTCTCTTAAAATTCTGTCGGCCATTTAAGTTTTGAAACTTTATCTATAATCAATGCATAACCCGCGGAAATTCCAAAATTCCTGTAATGGATTTATATCAAAAAAAATTTTTGATTTAGATGCATTTGACTGGGGGTCGATTTGTTAATTCCCAAATTGGTAAGACTTTCTCTCGTAATGTAAATTTTTTTTTACAAATATTGCACCAATGTGTTGTTTTAGATTATAACCCAAAAGTTGTAACTTCTCGCTTCCAAACTACAAGAGATTCAGATTACCTCTGCTCGGTAGTGAAGGAGTCACCTGTCTTATATAAGATCACGAGTTTGATTTATGTCATTAAAGAACCTCCAAACGACTCGTGCTGTGTCATTTGACTACGGTATATTTCGTATAGATAGATTTTCCAACTAATGGCATCTTGGTAAAATTATAACGACAAACTAACCAAGTTTAGATCTTTGAGTAGCGAAGAGTACGAAATAGTTATGGCTCAAACCGAATATTCCGTAAAGCATACAAAAAAACATAAGATAACCATTAGAGGCACCGCCAGCGTTGATTGCCTCCTCATCTTTTTGCTGATATAAAAAGGAGTGTGAAGAGTGAGATATTGGTGCCAATTGCCCGTGCCCTAATGCAAACACTTTCCCTAGTCATAAGATTCGGCGACCTTTCAGGAGAGGGCTGACTTGCCTGCCGACCGAAAAAGCAAGCCATTGAATCTAGATCCAAAAAGACCTCGAAAAGGTCATACAAATTCCAAAAGAACTTATGTCACTGCCTCCTAAATTGCCTACCCTCCTCACACGAGACACTCTCTTTGTACCGATCGAACGCAAATGGACACACAGGCCCCTCTTTATTTTATTTCAATCTAGGAGTAGTCGTAGTAGGTAATTCCTTCTCCCACCTTCCAAAGGATCCAACCCCCCTTTGAAGATGTGTACATGCTATACCCACATTACCATACTTAAATCACTTTTGTTTTGTATTCTAGCTACACATAACAAAAGCTGGTCAAAAGACTCAAAGCCCCTCTTTTCTACATCCAATGAATAAATAAAATTGGGGGGGATCAAATGAACAAAAAAAAATTGTGGAAAAGGGTCGTGTTTTGCAGACAGGTAGATGGTGATGTTATTGGTGCTTGCATGACCTTTAAGCCACCGGAAGGCAACTCGGATCGACCAAGTAAAGTAATGGGGGAATAATATAAAGTGTTTACATGAAGATAGGTGACACAAGACAGATTTGCGGTGACCCCTCTTTTAATAACAGAATATTCTACTGAGGATCCTGCAGCGAAACACGGAACAGCGACCAACAACACCCTGATGAGATAAGTGTGCGGGCAACTTTGTTTGATTGGATAAGAACCGCGGGGTCAATGGAAATTATGCTGATTTTTCCATACATTAATCAACTGATGAGAAATGGAAAGTTACAGGAAGCTGTGGTATGAGTTCACATTGGTGAAGATCGCATCCTCATGACTCCCCCAAAATCATGGGGCGGGTGAGAATCTCGAGAACTCTGGGGATAATATTTTAAGCTTCCGAGATGTCTCCAATGGCCAAATCTATATGTCCGTGCACCTTAGTTATCAAAAACTTCTAACACCTTTGTTATCAAAAACTTCAAGATCTGTGATAATATGTTGATACCAATATAATCGGTAGGATCATGAATGCACAGATTTAGTCATCTCTTGTTCCACCGCAAACTTTCAAAGTACGCACTGCCTCATGTATATCTAGGACCTTAGAGTCGAAGTTGCAACATTCTCATCTTTAGAGGGGATTTTTTAAACTCCCCCTTTATCATCTAAATGATCAAAGTCCGACTCGAGCCTATGAGGGTGCTCATAATATTTACAAAGATAGCATTGCATTATTACATTATAACAAGAAAATATGTCCAAATTAATCCGTTGAATGAGGAGCTGCATAAGGCAACTCAATGAAGTAAACCCTAGAGGTCATACGAAGTATATTTAAGTCCCTAGAAAATTCGAAAAAAGATGTTTTCGCCCTTTTTTTCTTGGGTGGTCCAAGGAAAAAAGGAAGAAAGTTGAGTAGATTATTCTATAATATGACCAGGTAAAAGGGTTTGGTACACATTTATCATTATCCAACCCTAAAATAAATGCTAAGAAGCTACCACACGGACCTTCCCCCGTCAAATTCCATTCAGGATGAATTGACTCCACGACACAAGAGACACGTGCCACTTTCTTTTTGGGAAATTATGGTTTAAAAAAGAAGAAAAAAATTGACTCGTTTTCCTTTTTTCTTCTTTTTGTCAATTTTTGTGGGAGATGATCTCATCTTGAGGCCTGCCTGCCTGCTTCTTGGCACCAAGATTGCACCAGCTCAAAAGGGCCAATTATATATCATCCACCAATGGATGAATTTTTGCAAAAAGCATATTATAAAGAAAAAATATATATCTACAATAATTAGATAGGTCGGATGCTTATTTGGTTATTTTCAAAAATCTATTTACATGCGATAAACTGCCATTGAGTGCTAAATAAGGCTCACTTATTTGAACGATGATCACTTGCAGCTTGCCACATTAACTCATACATTGATTACATAAACTAATTTCGATATCCTAGCCGGCATTCTAAAACAGATCGCACACACACACAACCAAATCACTTTGAGAGTGATCGCAGTATGTCATTTTTGGATCCTTGGAAGCGAACTACATGATCGAAGATGAGGATCTTCGGGCATAAACTAATGGAAACAAGGTATCGAGCAATGCCTGCATGATTATCCTGGGAATGATTGATCGAATCTATCATCTAATCATCGTAGTTTGAATCGTTGTATCGAGTTTGACATCCATGATGTCGAAAAAGACCCGAGCGGGTGCATGAAGAACGCGGCCCGATTCCCTTCACTTCAGTTCGTACGGTAGGTTTTGAATTTCGACATAAGAGGGCAAAGAGAGTTGGGTGAACGGTCGGTTCTTTCACCTCCATCGTCGTTTTCATGCAGATAACCGCCGTCTAAGCAATTCCAAGTTGCTAATTAATAAACTTTGCAGTTGGATTTCTCTGTTTACTTGATTTTATTATGATGATAATAATTTATGAATATTATTATTATTGTTCGTACTATCATTTGCGATGACTTTTAAAAGTTTTGTCTGTTCATAGGCTGTTTAGAAATGACTTCGGCCGGAGTTTAACGATAGAAAATTGTGTGGCTCCTTGATGCATGGTGAAATGAAAGCCCATCTCGGTAAATAGATTTGATTTTTCATATGTGTATATATGGTTTACATTGTAAATTATGCTACTCCTCACAAGTTATTCAAAAATACGCTATGTAAAGTTGCCCGTCCCGTTTTATAATTGATATGTCTTTTTGGGGGGATTAAAAGGCATTTTTCTAACATGATGACATATTATGGGTCATGAGTTTTCTCGACAATTTCTCTTGTATTTGTTTTTTTTTCCAATATTATAGGTTTTCTGCATTTTTTTTTCCAACCTCCAGCGGTCCTTTGATGTGGTTACGTCCACATCTTGTATCTCGCTTGTCAAGTTTACAAACGACGCAAAACGAGTACAATACCCGGATATGATGGGAAAGTTTCCTAAAATTTTAAATTTTTGGAAAAAGAAAAAGTCGTAAAGACAAATATCCAATATACACGTAATACAATGTCTCTTGTTCCATCACATAATCATCTTGAATTGGATGTGCATCGGTCTCGGTCCAATTCGGAAATCTAACCAAACCAAATCAGCCGGTTCTGGATATATAGTTCCCAGAGGGACCGGTTCGATTTTTGGTTCCAAAAATTTGGAATTAGGAATAACGGGTCCAGTTCCCGATTTCACATAAAAAAACGAGATCATTGGACCAACCAAGATTTTTTAATTATTTTTTTTTATTTTGAAGCAAACCCTAATTAGTAAATTATTTTTTTAATGTTGGGAAACTCCTACCTATAAGGAGTAAAAGAAACCCAAAAAAAAAAAAAAATCACCTATTTCGGGACCGATCCTATAACCGGATCGAATCAGACCGGACTAATTTTGGTTCCAAAATCAAGTGGGCCGGCTCTTGAATCTACAAATTGGAAATCAACTATGTCCAGTCCGATTTCAAATTTCAGGATAGGAATCCATCTACCCGGAAAATCGATTACCCTAATCTTGAATATGGCTAAAGCAAAGCCTATCAACTTTTGCTTATTGTAGTTTCCCACGTGGCTATTTTAATGGAGTGCAAGGTGTCACCAATAGGATATTGCCCCCAAAAAATCAATATGAATGATGAGAAAGGAAGAAACTGAAAGATATATTATAGGCTAGGAATGTTTTTTCTATTTTAGAAGAAAAAATGAGATATACCTAAAAGATGGGCCATGTTTTCCATGAAGCAGGCTTTGGATTGGTAAGTTACAAACATGGACGTCACCCATTATTTTTATTTAGTTGAGTTTTAAGTGTAGATGATGTCCATCGCTTGTAATCTGCCAATTAAAGACATGGTTGAAAGAAATTCCCTTAAATATAATTCGTTTATTTTTCTTTTGACCAGATGACCACTCCAGTTGACATGTATTTGATATATAGATCTTTCGTTACGATAACATCATAAGCCCTCTTTCCATCAGTAGGAAACTTAGGATGTCACGGTCACTTCTCTTATAATCACTTAACTTTTTGAAATTCGAAAGGATATATACCACAAAAAATCCTAAATTAGTACATTTATGATAAATTTACCTCAAACTAATTTTTTGACTATCAAAAATCACAAATTTGTACATCTGTAACAAATTTACCCTTCGTTAGTTTCCGTAAAATTTTACCGTCAACTTGCTTAATTGGATGTTACATGACAGTTGACAAGTTTACCAGTTTAAGATTTTACCCCTCTGTTTGTCACGGATTTATCAATTTATGATTTTTCATAGTATTAATCCAATTTAACGAAGGGTAAGTTTGTCACAAATGTACCAGTTTAAGGTTTTTTGTGGTCAAAAAATTAGTTTATGGTAAATTTGTCACAGGTATGCCAGTTTGGGATTTTTAGTTATCAAAAAATTAGTTTAAGGTAAATTTATCACATATATTTTTCGTGATATTAATCTAATTCGAAATGGAATTAATGACACGACAATCCATTAATGTGACACGTGATATCATTGTTACCGTGGATATTATCTTGTTTAAAAAGCTTTAAAATTAACATTGGCCCAACATGATACCACGATCGATAACCGACCGTTATTGGCCCGAAAGCTTCTTAAAATAAGACAAGTTAAAGATAGTTTGCACAATCTTTCAAGGGAAAATTACCAAATAAATTCTAAATAAATCCTAAATTTATTGTATTTGTGTCAATTTGATTCTAAACCTTTCAATTTAACTAATTTAGCATCAATTTACCAATTCAGTCTTAAACCTCTCAATTGTGTTAATTTAGTCCTAAAAATTTTGATAATTTGCCAATTTAATCCTTCCAGCTAAATTGGCCGGAAATCGCTAAAGTGGCAGTATGGTCGACATCAAGCGTCTTACGTGGTATAGCCAGTGCTAATGTGGATGGCTTTTTATAAAAAATTATAACTTTTTTTCTTTTTTCTTTTCTTTTATTTTCTAACCCTAGTTCGGCGAGGTCGTTGGCCGATCATCGCCGCCCACAATCAAGGGTCGGCGACCCTCACCCACACCAATCGAGGATTGCCGGCTCAGGGTTAGCAAAAAAGGAAAGAAAAAAGAAGAAATAATAATAAATTCATAAAAAAATTTTAAAAAAATATCCGTTCACATCTACGTCAACCGCCGTGCCATGTAGGACGGTCAATGCTGACTAAACTGTCATGTCAGTAATTTCCAATCAAAATTGGCTGGAATGACTAAATTGGTAAATTATCAAAAGATTTAAGACTAAATAAGCCAAATTAAAAGGTCAAAGACCGAATTAACACGAGTGCAATTAATTTAGGACCTTTTTATGGTAATTTTCCCTCCTTTCAATTTAAAGGTTTTTTCTTGACATGCTTATGAACAGGAGGTCGACTTGAATGGAAAAGAAATAAAAGGCAAGATACTAATAATTTCGCTATGCTCGCTAGGTCCGAAAGTGCAAACACTCGGATCTAAATAAGTCGTTCCCTTTCTCGGGCACCCCTTGCTCGGTCAGGCCAAGTCGATATTTCTTCATCGTAAAAAAGGCTTCACTAAGGATTTCTTACATCCGGCATCCAAACCCATCACTTCAACGATCAGTTATTCTAAGAACCCCGGAAAACGATATTGAATCTATAGCACGGCCCTAAGTGGTCACCGAACCCTAACACATATCATCCACATGCACATAACAAAGAACAACACAAAACAGCTGTAATCCCCCATCTTCTAAGTTCAGATGGACCGTCGGTGTGTGTGAACGTTCGGATTCTACAATCTAGACCTCCCCCCATAAGGTGGGATGTCGTGCATACCATGTATTAATTTATATTCGACCCTCAAAAATCACAAATATATATACACACACTTGTGAAATATATTCCTCTTTTTTCCTTCCTTAATTTTTGGGGTCAAAATCCCTTTTTCTTCCTCTCGCAATGTGAAAGGTGTCAAATAATATCTTCACTTGCATGCCACGAGATCCGTCATGGACATCACGAGCCGCGGTACGGACTTCCTTTGGAAATTTTTTTAAATGTTGAGGAGCCCCGTAGGATATTCCTTCTCATTTATTTAGATCCGTCGTGTTCCTCATTGTAATTTAAAAGTAGACCAAATTGTGAAAATTTTAAGTTAAAAAATATGTATATTCTCTATAATATTTACCACCAGCCCTTATTGGCCAAATTTTCAGAGTGTGCTGGGGAGTCAACCATGTCTCTAATCACACGCATATTATGATTTTGGCTATTAGCGGTGGTAGATAAGTCCCGTGCAAACACAAATTAGCACGGCCCGTTTTTCAAATCCGATCAAATGCCGATACCCTGTAACTGAAACGGAGGATGACCTCGTACGGAACTCCGTAGAAGTCCAAGTGCCACCATTCGTCAGGTGTACTGACCCGTTGAAAGGATGAATTAGTCCCGCGCGATTTGAAAATGGCGCGGCGCGATTGTCTCCAAGTCGGAGGTAATTATTTTGTTATGTTTTTAAGAGTGTGTTGGGGGAGTCAACCATGTCTCTAATCACACACAATTTATGACTTCAGCTATTGGCGGTGGTAAATAAGTCTCACGGGGAACACAAAATAGCACAACCCGTTTTTCAAATCTGTTCCAATACTGATGCCCTGTAACTGCCCTGTAACCGAAACGGAGAAACGGGGCATTGCCGATTAATCCATCATCCGAAACTCCATATCACGACATAGGAGTCTAGGGTGCCACCATTCGCCAGGCATACCGACTTGTCGAAATGATGAATCAATCTCGTGCGATTGGAAACCAGCGCAGCACGGTCGTCTCCGAGGACGGAGGTGATCATTTTGTGATGTTTTCAGAGTGTGTTGGGGGAGTCAATCATGTCTCTAATCACACACAACTTATGATTTTGGCTATTAGCGGAGGTAGATAAGTCTCGCGCGAACACAAAATAGGACGACCCGTTTTTATACCGATGCCCTGTAACCGAAATAGAGAAACGGCATGCTGCCGATTAATCCATACGGAATTCCATATCGCGACATGAGAGTTCAAAGAGCCAACATTCGTCAGGCGTGCTGACCTATCGAAATGATGAATCGATCTCGTGCGATCGGAAAACAGCGCGGTGCGATCGTGCTCCGAGGACGGAGGTGATCATAATGTTTATGTTTTTTTCTTCGTGCACCATGATTAATTTAAAGACTAAGGTTCATGAAAATTGGACTTAAAAGATATGGATTCACCAATGGGGGGATATTCTATTGCGAAGTCACAAATCACCTCACGAGACGAGAAATTGAGAGGGGAGATGTGACGTGTCGGGTGCGGTTGATCGATAATTGACAATCCATAATCGATATAAAAAGGGGACCGAGGACACAATCCTCATTCCCTCCCTCCAACTTTTTGGCCTCTGCCTTTCCTCTCCTTTCCTTTCCCCCGCCTCTCTCCCTCCCTTCCTTTCGTGCTCCGCTCGTCTGGTCGATTGATTGCTGACCGGTGAACACAACGAACGCATTCTTGCTCGCGCGTCTCTGTTTTCCTCTCGCCATCCGTCCATCCATCCGTCCATCGCTCCGGTTTGATATTTCGCTTTCGCTCGTGTTGTGTCCGAGACGAAGCGTGTACAAACGAGAGGGGAAGAACCCGAGGCCCTGCAACTCGAAGCAATTGCGCCCCAGCTCGAGCTTTTCCCCGTTATGGAGAACCAGCGCCAGAGTCCCCTGAAATCGAGATTCAGGCGCGTCTGCGTCTTCTGCGGGAGCAGCCCCGGGAAGAGCCCCTCCTATCAGCACGCGGCCATTCAACTCGGAAAGCAACTGGTACTATTTTCTAACCGAGAGAGAGAGAGAGAGAGAGAGAGAGAGAGATTTGTTTGCATGCATGGAAATGGAAAGATATGTGCTTTATTAAGCTAGACGTGCATAGATAGAAGTTGAACTTGCTTTGTGCTGTACATCTGTTGGGGGCTATGAATAGATAGAAGTTTTACACGCGCGCACGCCCCGGTTCTGTTCCATAGCTGAATGGGTTTGATTGAGCTGTTTGATTGAATTAAAGCCCAGAAATCTAAGCATGCTCTGATACCCTTTTCGTCAAACTGGGAAGCTACGGAACCATTCCTTGTCTGCATCGAGTGATTCGTGAAGAGTGAGCGCAAAACAGAGAAACAGGGGACTCTGTTTTTCAGGAACTCCTGTCTGCTGGAGCTTTTCTTTTTCTTGTGTTGCAAGAAAAACGGAGTCAAGTGGATTTGAAAACCTAGGCGGAGGAGGAGAGTGGGACTAAAATAAGAGGAGGGCGTGAGGAGGGTGGGGCGATAATTGAAGTAATTATTCGAGGAGCGCTCTGTTTGGATCGAATGGCAGAGAGATCTTGCAGGGGCGTTGTGTTTGAATCGAACACGTCACTTCAACAATTTTATGAACTTTTCGCAGGTCGAAAGGGACATTGACCTGGTGTATGGTGGAGGTAGCATTGGTTTGATGGGTCTAGTTTCTCAAGTTGTGTACGATGGGGGCCGCCACGTGTTGGGGTAAACCATCCCCTCTCTCTCTCTCTCTCTTTTCTCTCTCCTCTCTCTCTCTCTCTCTCTCTCTCTCTCTCTGTTTCTCCCTCTGACCTCTGTGCCTGAAGCTCTTGCCTGTATCCTTTGTCTTCTTTGGTTTGCAGGGTGATTCCCAAGACGCTGATGCCGAGAGAGGTAAACTCACTGTGCAGTTCCTAAACGATCTACTTGCATTGACAAGTTGACGATCTGTAGATTTTATAAATCGAGCTACTTGCATTAGCAAGTTGAGGACGTCGTTAGGCTTTTTGTAGCGCTTCAATGATGGAATAACTAGGGATCAGGTTCCCGGAGCACTTCTCGCACTCGCCACCCGACACATGATCAATCATGCCTTTTGTTTCTGTCCTCGTGATTGCGATCTGTTTTAGAATTTATGCCTGAAACACATCAATAATTGAGATTATTATTGTCAAGACACCAATCAAAACGAGACGCTAACTTGGCCGAAATAGTCCAGTTGGGGGACAAAGTGATTTGGGGAGTTAAATGAGGGGTCAATCTAATAAGGACGGCGCGTTGTTATGTGTTCAGATCACGGGAGAGACGATCGGAGAAGTGAGAGCGGTGTCGGGCATGCACCAGCGGAAGGCCGAGATGGCTCGTCAAGCCGATGCATTCATCGCCTTGCCTGGTACCTCCTCTTTCATTTGATATGGACTTGGTTTTTTCACGTATGCTTAGTGCACAAAATTGAGACGATTGTTCGCTGAATTGATGGTTTCTGCATAGGTGGTTATGGGACCTTGGAGGAGCTCTTGGAGGTGATCACATGGGCTCAGCTGGGAATCCATGACAAACCAGTAATCACCCGAGCTCCATTTCTTTTAACATCACTTGTTTCTATCGGCGTACGGTACACTACGATAACGAACTAAATGGTTACTAATTCGGAAAAAAACGAGTGACAGTGTTTGTCGACTAAACTCCATATCATCACTTAGCAAAAACCCAGTATATTTCACAGTATTAAACAAAAGATGGGTATTAGATCCATGTCAATCATGCCATGTCCTTTTCATATTGGCAAGGGAAGGCAATGATGGGTATTTTCATGTTCAATTGTTCCTTCGATAAAACGAAAAAGAAAACATGAAAAACAGGGAATGGAACCCATGATGTGTAACCTGATCTTGTTGTGCTCCGCAGGTGGGATTGCTGAACGTGGACGGGTACTACAACTCGCTCCTGTCGTTCATCGACAAGGCCGTGGACGAAGGCTTCGTCACTCCTTCCGCCCGCCACATCATCGTCTCCGCCCCGACTGCGCACGAGCTCCTCGCCAAGCTCGAGGTACAAAATTCTTGATCCTTCCTCCCTCTTATCATCCTCATTCACTCGTGAAGTTCATCTGTGATCTGAGCCCTTGATTCGACTGACTTCTTGGTTGTGCCAGGAGTACGAGCCGAAGCACAGCGGGGTGGCCTCCAAGCTGACCTGGGAGATGGAGCAGCATCTGGGATACTGCACCAAGTCAGACATTTCCCGTTGACCCCTCCCCCAAAGAAACACTAAGTACTCACACACAGAAACACTACCCTTTCGATGGAGGATTGACCACCGTTGATTCGGGGGGATTCTCTCACGAAAGTTTGACACGACTTTGTAGATGATTTTGGCTCCAAAAAAGAAAGAAATAAAAGAAAAAAAAGGAAAATGTGAAAAAGCTGAAGGCAAAGGAAGATGGGTCGTGCAGGTCCCCACCACGGTCTTTTGTTTTACAGGCCGCGGATATCACCATGGGGGTTGCATTCTTTTTTTTTTTTTTTGAATTATTAATTGTTGATCATTGGGGTCGACAGTTTCTCTCTTGGTTAGAGTCTAATCTTGGGGCAAGGATTGGATCACTGGCTTAGCTTCGATCCTCTGTAATTTGTATATTCGGATTGTTAATGACTGTCCAAATTTTGCTTTCGAAAGTTGAGGAGGGGGAAAGAGATTGTGATGGGTTTTTGTTCCAAATTTCACCATCTTTTCGAAGAACTTCCAGATCCTTTTTTATGTCCAGTCATGGACGAGCGCCTCGCGTGCACAGAAGACGAGCACACCTGTCGTAGACCAGTACCCGCAAAGGCCGCTGCCGACTGGCTGGTTTGTGTGTGCATGGAAAGAGAGAGGGGTGAAAGCAACGGTGGGGGATTGGTGTCTGCCTCTCTTTTTCCGCTTTCGCTCGGTAGCTGTCAAAGCATCAAAAGAGGAAAAAGAGGAACTTGCCGTCGAGATCTCAAAGGGTCTTCACATGTTTTTTCACCTTCTTTAGGGGCCGGTCGTTCCTACTTCTGGATAAACACTAAGATCGAACGCGTCACCAACGCATTATCGTGGTCAAAAAGGAGAAAAGTTTGTCTCCCTACCTTTCTTGCAAAATCTTGGACCGAGTAGGTCCTAAGTGAATCCAGCAAAGTTTGGTTTTGATGCATGTGTAGCTAGCGCACGATCCGGTGGTTGGTCCCAGATTGGCTATCAGTTCAGGGATATTATTGTTATACTCCTGGCATGTATGCTCTCTGGAATTGATCGATGGGGCGGGCGGATTCCATCTTTGGGCCTATGTTTCTAACCTTAGGATTTGATTTGGCCTGGCTGGGAGAGAGAGAGAGAGAGAGAGAGAGAGAACGACTTAGCCAAGCTTAGCAAAATCCCGCTTGTTAACTGTTACTTTGCGGACAGGGTCGTACGTGGCCAACCTGCCCATTGAGAGAGCTCTTGGTTTTTACTGAATCACGTCAATTCAGAAGATCGATCTCAACAGTTATAAACGGTGCTCGTTCTAGAGTTTCTTTGTTCACACCATTGTCGTTGGGTTCGGCAGATCATATGAGGGAGACAGAGAGAGAGAACTGGGGATTTCTCAAGAAGAGTTGCAGCCCAAGACTCTTTTATTCTAGACTTCTCAGACATAATAGTTGGGTTTTGCAGATATGTTAAATGTCGCGTGCGACGCGCTATACTACACTCTACAGTGAATTTGATCGGCAATTTTCTTTAAGCTCAACGGCCAAGTCTCTTTAAGGGGGAAGGGATGTACACGAGAAGAGAAGAGAGCTGGCACACTTCAGTCTCTGAATTGTGAACGGTGGTTACAACATGAACTGGAGATAACACACACAATCAAACAATAATGCAATTAGTAACCAAAAACGTGATACTCTGCCTATGCTTTCCCAAATAACTGTCCGTAAGTCTTCGAGCCACATCCAGACTGCTGCTGCTGCTGCTGCTGCTGCAAGGGCTTCAATCATCGTCTTTGAACTCTCTGTCCACCCAAAATATATATAAATCACACGGGCATCACCAAGCTTATAATTTCAGTGCAACCAATTTGTAGATTCAGTCTTGATACTAATGGAAATGCACATTATGGTTCTGTGAACATTCCATGGCGGATAGAACTTCATATCCTGCAACGAAATTCTTCCGCTATGAAGGATGGACAAATATTATGTGCATCTCCTTCTACACAAGATTTAACTTCGTACTCACCGTATACAGACAGATTTTGATGGTCACCTAGACCATAGTATGCTGTTACTCGTGGAAGGGGAATCAAACTGAGGTGCACCACTATCCAGAAAGTGATAAGGATGCCATAGGCTCAGTCAGCTTGTTTGCACCGCAATGCGCTTAAAAGTATTCCTTTTTTATCATTCAGTATCTATCACGGGACAATAATAATTCTCTCTCTTGCGCACGTAAGTCACTTAGCAAAAAAGATGACAATTGTTTGAAGGATTCTGTTAACTAGTGCCCCAACACCCAAATAAAGGATAATAGTCATTTCCAATGCACTGTCTTTCTCGTATTATGTGCAATCAGATCATTGGAAATGAAAATGTTTCTTTATTTAGTATGATTAACGAGTGCCTACGGGAACTCATTAACAAGATCCTTTTCCATAATACGTTTTGTTTTGTATTAGAACCGAGTGCAACATCAGCAATGATTAATTGAATGAAGCAATTGAATCATCCATTTGTAGAATAAAGAATGTCTATGATTTTATTTTGGGAACAAGCTAGCACCTTAAGACTTACGTTGGTATCTTCAGATTGCATTAGTATGAGATGATGCCAACGAGTCGCAATGTAAAGAGTGAATCAGTGTACACGCTTTGAGGTTCACAAGGGGGTACAATACTGCAGTATATCCCTTCCATTGTTGTCTGAATTTCTGTCATGATAAGGCCCGACAATGTTGTTGCATATTTCAAGTAATTTATGTGGATGACTATAGCTTAAGCTTTGATCTAAAATCAATATCCAAGAGTTTTACTCTATGAGAGAATAAACAGCAATCCAGATGAGAGAAGCTTACCTGCGATCGAGGTATCTGGGTTGAATCCCAGATCCTTGACATGTGGTGCAAGTCAAAGAGCCAGCACCATCACAATTGATGCAACGTGACACTTCCTTCTCGTCCCCTCCAAGTTCCACAGTCACAGTGCCAGTGCCCATGCAAAATCTGCACCTTTCTGGAGATGGCAACACTTTCTCAGAATATGAAATGAAAGAAAATATGTAAATTAATTACGTCGAATTTGGGCTTCAACTATATATAATAAACCGCGAGTTGCTTCTGTATCAGTTGGAATTAGATGCCCAGCAAATCCACATGCCGATAGCTTCACAGCTAAAGCTTAAATTTGGACTCCTTCACAGAGTTCAATTTTCGCTGTCATATTTGAAATAGAATCGTTTTCATTTTTCACAGTCAGCAAATACACATACCATCATCAAAGTGCTCAGCTGGTCCTATGAAGCCAAACATAAGAGACCACTTTGGAGTTCACCGGGGTTGTAGCTCAAGTGAAGCAAGGGATGAAGATGAATTAAGCCCCACCGCCTCAGAAGTAAGGAGATTATCCGACAGCATTCATCACGCCGTGCAGGCGTGCATTCAGATATAGCTTAATGGGCTCCATTTTAATGTAATTGACAAGAAAGCAACATCCTCGCCCAATAGCAAGTACCATCACTTAAACAACTCGCTCATGATCCAGACTACTCCCTACTTCTTAGACGGACAAATGCTTAAGCACTGACGTGCATCTGGATCTAGTGAGTCGGATCGTATGAGGAACGCAAGAGTATACAATGTTCTGCAATAAAGCAATGCAATTCGACGAGTACAGAATGACCCGAGAATCTTCATCAATTCAAAACATGTCAAATAGTAACCTCTAGCATCATGACACGACTACTCAAGAATCAACACCATGTCAAAAGGGGGTGTCCGAGATAGCTTACGAGCACCGGATCCATCGCAAGGAAAGCACGCCTGCGTGTTCTCTCTCTTGGCCTGAGAAACACAATTTTCAATCCCCGAATGAGCACACGATCAAACACCACGAAGAACTCCATAATTTGTTCAATCACAGCGAATATAGATGAACCCAGAGAGCGGAAACGGGAGAAAACACTCACAGCGCTATCGATTTGCGACTCGTAGAACACCGGGATGCCGATACCGACCGCCACGCTCACAACCCCCACCGATATGGCCACAACCTGGACAACCAGCACCGTTTTCTCACAGCCGAACGCGTATCCGACGAATGCTGACACGACCCAGAAAAGGAAAGCCCCGTTTCTCTAGCGGGAAACCGGAGGGAACGCGAAACGAACCGTGTTCTGGTCGAGATCGACAGCCCTGATGCGCGGGTAAGGGAGGGGCGAGCGCTGGGCTCTGGCGGACCTGCTGGTGGCCAGAGAGGCGGAGCGCTTGAGCGGCGAATGGAGGAAGGGAGTTCGGAGACGAGGAAGCGAAGGCGCGAGCGACATTTCTACCCAGAAGCTCCCCTGCTTCTGCGCACCGATCTGCTTCGGAAACTTCAAATTTCTCTTGCTCAATCCTCAAACGCGAACAGAGAACAGAGAAGCAAACATGTGGCCGTTTCTAGAAAGCTGAGCAGAGCGAAAGCTCACCGACGCCACGAACTGAGAGGAGCTTTGGATACGTGGGGCTGGTGGCGTTTGTGTCTAGGATTCACTTGACTGTTGGAGACGACTCCTAGCGCACGATTGCTTTAGGAAGTCCCACGTGGCCATTGCGCCGCACTGAGGAATGGGAGTTTTCTCTCCAGAAACCTGTTTCAGTGGGACTTGGCCCACGGCGACCGTTGATTTTGCGGGACTCGCACGCTCGAGCCTTAACATGACACTCGCAAAATCAATACCGAGGATCGAACCGGATCCGGCAGACTCGGGTGACGGGAAGACATTGCCCTTCCTAGCTCATAGTCATGTGAACGCGGTGTTGCGAACTATCTTGTGAACATCAATCTAATTTTGTAAACTAACTGGTAGCTTTTTGAGAGTTATTATGAAAAAGTGTTAATTCATATCAATGTATGGATTTTACGTAATGAATTGTGTGATCTTGAAATTTTCTTTTTGTAATTCATATTTTCTTCGTGCTATGTTCGTTCATGTCATCCAAAATGGTTGTCTCTAATATTGCCGACCTCACCAGAGGAATGAGAAAGAGGGCAACCCACCTCAAGTTAAATGAACGGCATCGCATCGTCCCGTATAGATGTGTAGCTTGAGCACGAGCCAGCTCATTCGGAAGAAAAAGCGAAGAGATCACCATCTATTCAACGCTTGAATAAGGCGTGGCTCTTGACAAGCTCCTATTTCAATCGAGGTTGCAGGAATGATAAGCCAACAACGATAAGTATGGGGAATTTACAACACCCTACGTCTTGTCTTACGGGACACCATTGAAGGCAAAAATCATGAAATTTCTTTTTTTTAGGAATTTTGAGGTAGATGCATCGGACAGGGGCATTACAAGTTGCAACCATGCCAGTGCACTTAAAACAAGCTTGGGCAAGAGATGATTGATTAACTTAAAAGATCAACCTGCATAGTTGATTCTTGAGAAGATGTGGTTGAGCATTGTCAACGTGATCCACTTTATCAGAACATCTTTGTACAGTTTGATGCATCATTCTGTACCCTCGATATTTGTTCTCTCGAGCATTATTACTCTTGCACCATGAATTCAATTTAACAAGTAGTGGGCTTGGCCCATCGTCGTGACCATTTCCGTGATAATCTACATCTGGGTTGAACCCAAGCAGCCTAAAGGCCCAAGAGGAACTTCATTTTGTGTTCTCTACCCAAAATGCAACCATGAGATTTACTATGCCCTACACCCACTAATTTGAAGTAACTTCAAACGATTATTGTTCCTTATTTACACAATGCGCTTACAGACCTTGCCCTAGAAGATCTTTCAGTAGCTCCTAGTGCGAAATCACGGCTCAAGAACGCGTCGTCAAGGAGCGGATCATCCGACAAGAGGTCGAAATTAGCTGCTTTCCATATGTTAATTCATGTGGAAAATCAATCTAATCTATGGAGCTTGACATTGCCATAAAGAGATTGATGAGTTGCCACTGGCCCGTAACTTTTTTCTTTAAGCTTCACAATGGACGCTCTCCTCCGGGGAGCCCAGCCGAAATGAACGGGATCCTAGGCACAAAGAGCGGCAAAGCAAAAGGGGAAGCCAATCAGCAATCAGTAATGTGGTCCAGAAAAGTTTCTACAGCTCCTATGCAGGAGCTCTATTTCTTGTGCAGCATGATTAGAAGTACTAATCAAGGCACATGATTTCTTGGGTCTCTCCATCTTAATTATACCCAGTTTGCAAAAAAAAAAAAGGCAATTAGACGATTGATACTCTCGAAAACAGGTAATTAACCCACTAATTGATTGTTAATGTCCAATTGAATTTCATTCCGAAGGTCATCATAACGAGCACCTCATTGCACAAAATCAAAGATTTCAAAGATGTCACTCAGCATCTTCTTCATGCTTCCCTCATTCTTGCTGCAATCTTAGGAAGAGGGAAACTAGACAGCAGACACAGGCTTTTTCTTTCTTTCTTTCTTTCTTTTTTTCTTCTTTTTGTGGGGTTGTGGGGAGACTGTTAAATTGGGGGGATAAAAAGAGAGATGAAAGGGACATGCCAACAAACAAACTGAGGAGCACATGAAGGAATTACTCCTGCCGGTGAAATGGGAATCATTGGCATTGTACACTCGTCCCCCAATGAACAGGTTTGTTCAAAGAAAGAAAGGTACTTGTTTCTTGGAGGATCCATCACATGTTTCGCTTGACCAAAGCCCAAGAGGATTGATTTGATTAGATGATGCATGGCCTAAGTGCCTGTGTGTTAGCCTCTTGTCTATAGAAGATGGCCAATTCAACTCCCGGTAGGTGCTGCATACACCTAGCTTTCGCTATCACTAAGCTCGGGTTGAAGTTGAATGACATGATAGTTCCCATGAACTTAGGAGGCTTCCTTAACCTACTCTTGAATATTCCTCTAATGGTGGTGCTGCAGCCCATGACAGGACAACCATACTTTCTCTCCTTTGATGATGCGTAAGTGCACGAACTCATTCTGATGTTTCGTGCCTTCTCTAATCAATCTAAAGGATGGCAGGCCGCACACACTCGAACCTACGAAATAGTTAATCTTCCCACATGTTTCTGCACTCGTCCTAACGACGATGACAAAAACGACAACAGCATTTGCTGCTACAACTACTGCAGCTCCTTCTTTTCCTCCTCTTCCTACTACTTTATCCATTACAACAGCGAACTACATCTCATTTTACTATACAAGATTGGTTATTTATATGGATCACTCCAGGTGATAGCCCTCGATTATGTATGAAGTATTCAGTAACTTACAAACACTTCACATATTGTTTTATATATGGTCGTCTTCCATATTTTGTAGGTCTTTCTCTAACCCCATTCTTCCTTCGACGAAGTATTTTCCATCTCTGCCGCACTGATTTTTGTGCTCGATACACCATGGCATAAAGCATTGCGGGGGCATGGTGTCGTCCTATAGAAATTTTCCTTGCGCCTATATATCACCTTCGATGATCACACAAAACGCCAACCTCAATAAAGAGGTCCAGTGAATGGGCTATGTTCAGAAATCATGGAGATTAATAAAGACCGTCGTGTGCTGGAAGCCAACTCTGACCAGAAAACCGATTGATCTAGCCAGGACCAGGTTGAAGTTGGATCGACAGGACTGAACCAACCGATGAAGGCAGGCTAGACCTAAACAAGTAAACATGCCTTACATCCTCTTCAAACATACCATAAAAATCTTTCGGCACCGTTCTTGTTAAGCTTGTTCATTGCACTTAACAGTAAATGCACGGATCCTGAGCTTTGTTCTCTCTTTAGCTTCCCCTAGTTTCCTTGCACAAGCGATAAAGAGACGAGCAAAGATTAAATCCATATCCTTAGGGAATAAAGGGCTTTTCCCAAAGTCATGAACGCAGTGAAATCGTTTCTTTAAAGCATGATTCCAACCCAATTATTGTCCCCTCAAATCCTTATAAAAAAAGCACGTCCATCGTGACCAGGACTCGTCGAAGAATTAGAGAGATTAACAACACGAAAGTCGCAATTGATTTCATTTCGACGGCGGCGTGAATCAACCTAATACCTTGGGCTAATGGTGGTGGGGGCAAGCAGCAATTTGTCCCGATGCACACCCGCTTTTCAAACTCGCATAGAATATGGAGATCGACGCACCATGGGGTAATGAGATAAAGCCTGCACGAAGTTTGTTAGATATGTTTAAATTATATATGATGTTGTTTAACCTTATACGAGGGCTCATAGTCTATGATAAACCATATTCTATATCGTACGACGCAGGCTTGGACATAAACAATGGTTGATGCAGCATGGACGCGGGTCACATGCTCTTGCGAGAGCAGTTCAACCGAACTGGACCCTTTCCATGCATTTAATAATTGAATGCTGTGCCTCGACACGACCCTTTCTTTTTGGTGGGGGCGACGCCAACGAAAGTTCAGATTCGTTATGGAGAGGAAGCTCTGGGCACTTCGATTCACCATGTGTACGTCCCTCTATCTTTTCCAGCCTTATTCATCATCCTATGGCTAACTATGGCTAATTCAAAGGAAAACGTGAAATTACTTAAAGAATCTAAGCTCATGGTAAGTGTGATGCCCTAGATTTGACTCATTGAGGTATTATTCGCTTTCGCCTGTCCCATACCAAACCTTACTATTTTGTCCTTTAGCGTACACGTGGGTTCCTTCTCAAGAAGTCACCCATTCTCACTTAAGCATACTTAGCATTGGCATTGTTGTTACATCGAAAGGCACGTTAACTCCAGTTTATATATATATATATATATATATATATATATATATATATATATATATATATATATAGATATATATATATATTTTCAGCTCGATCCAGATGAGGAGATCTTGCTAGCACGAACTTGCTTCTCGCGCGCATGCCATATTACGTCGCACGAGGAGCTCACGTCTTCCGATCTTGTTTGGGTAAAAAAAGAGACCGACACCCCCGCAAGAGCGACGGGAAAAGCAAAGAGGGAAGGTCCCCCAGCTCTGGACGAAAGGACAAACAAACGAAGGAAGGAGGGGGAGGGGGGTGCGAAATTGAAATTACGACGAAGGAAGGGACCCATGTAAAGTAACGCTACGAAAAGCAACACTATGAAAACCGTTGTGGGGGCAAATTTACGGTGCGTCTTTTGTCCACCTGTACAAATCTAGTCGTTAAGTCTTGTCCAAAACGATCAAAATACTTTTGTCCATAACCCCCCGAAATTCATCATCCCGGGACCCAGCTGCACAAAATCAAGTCATAATGTACCCAAAAAAAAAAGCGTCATGACGTAAAACACGATTAAGTAAGCATTGCACTGGCAGATCTCTTCTAGAGGGATGAAAGTGTATTTTTAGCTGCAAATAAAACGTTATACTTTGTTATTTGAGCTCTAGCATTTGTTTTGTTCCGCAGTTGTTTGAAATTTGTTAGGCTTATATGGCTTTTATGTACCTCTAGGATATTATTCCGATGAATGAGATCCTTTTTTTTCGACCAAAAGAAAAAAAAAAAAAAAAGGCTTGATGTACACGATTAAGTACCTATTGCACTAGCGGCGGCCCCTGAAGTTTTTTCAATTTCGCAACCGAGTCGATGAACTTCGATTCGAATCGCTCCAGAAAATATTGAGATCACTTCGATTGGAATCCAACCAGTTCTTCGGCGGAGTGCTTCGACGTGACGTTTAGAAACAAGTTACTGCATCCGCCACGTCGATATTTCACCGGAAAAGTCAAACCATCTATCAAAGTGCGTCGAAGGCAAAGGAGCTAAAATTTCAACGCATTTGGTGATTGATATCAAATTCCGATGGCTTTTATTGCAGAATTCGCTGAAGTTCGGCAACCACAATCGAGATTTACAATCAAGACGAGAGTCGCGTAGGATTGTTATATCTATTTTAATCGAGCAAAGAAAAGAAGCAAAAAGTTTCGTGACACCAAAAATTCCGAACTTGTACCTGTAAGACAACGTTTACCCCTTGTCAAAGTTCTGTCAATGAAAACTGTTAAAAATTCGCTTACCTAGACGTCAGGAATCAATAGTGATGACATGACGCTTGCGTGGCTTAAGTAAAATAAAAACAATGTTATTTTTGTTAAAAAAATCATCCGATCGAACCTTGATAGAAGGTAAATGCGTCACATAAGTTATTATGTCACAAAAATATTTAAAGTAAATGCGTCACGATGAACATAATTTAGAATTTTTGATGTCATGGAATATTTTTTTAGATAAATATGTCATAATAGACCCAGTTTGAAGTTTTTTTTATCACTTTTTCCCCATGAAAAATACCACCAAAAATCCAAAACTATGTCCATTATGATATATTTATCCTAAACTTTTTTTGTAACACCAAAAATCCTAAACTATATTCATTTCGATGCATTTACCCTTTGTTAGGGTTCAGTTAAAAATCTCCGTTAAAACTCTGACATGGCGCTCGCCCAGTGCCACATTAAGAAAAAAAAAGTTTAAAAATTCAAAAAAAGTTACTATTCATTGTGAGTTACCATTCATCATCTTCGAAGTTACTATTCATCCTCTTCAACCTTGCAATCGCTCGGCCAAAGCTCTTCCGGAGCCCGTCTGTCTCTACCTGCTACCACTTAGACCTTCGGGAGCTTTGTCGTAGCTGCTAACTATGGTAGTCGACATGGTCCGCGAGCTTGAAGCTAGCAACCACCATGGCCGCTCTGCTTGAGTTCGAAGCTTGGCCTGAGTGCGAAGCTTGGCCAAAGTGAATCTCCGTCTTCAACTTCATCATCGTCCTCCTCTTTTTCGTTATCATCTGAATAGAGGGAGAGAGGCTCTTGGCCAAGCATTGAGCTCGAGCGGAGCAGCCATGGCGGTTGCAATCTTCAAGCTCGCAGCTGCCATGGTCGGCATCTACAACAAAGCCCCCAGAGGTCCAGGTGGTAGTGGGCAGAGACGGATGAACTTCGAAAGAGCTCCGGCCCGAGCGATCGCAAGGTTGAAGAGGATGAACAGTAATTTCGAAGACAATCAACAGTAACTCGTGATAAACAATAACATTTTTTAAAATTTTTTTAAATTTTTTTCTTGATGTGGCACCACATGAGCGCAATGTTAGAGTTTTAACAGAGATTTTTAAAAGAATCCTAACGAATGGTAAATGTGTCACAATGTGTATAGTTTAGGGTTTTTAGTGTCACAAAAACAAGTCTAGTGCAAATGCATAACAATGGGCATAATTTAAGATTTTTTATGGTATTTTCCTTCTTCCCTAATCATAATCGCACTCAAATACTATAAAGAAGAGAGAGGCGTTAATTACGTAAGAAAATGGATTTAAAAAAGGCAAAATTATGTAAGAGAGCAACAATCGGGTGTGAGCATAGTCTCGTTGCAATCAATGCGGACTCGGAATCGGCCTCCACACGCCAACTGTCCATTGTGGATGGAGTGGCCATCTAAGGGCCTGTTTGGTAACCGGTAAAATAGTGCATGATTCTATTATTTTGTTTTCAATAACAAAACAAAGAACAGAAATCCGTTTGGTAAATTTTATTGTTCCCAGGAATAGTTTTGCAACAGAATCAAGAATAAAAGAAAAGTTAATTATTGATTCCGGGAACAAGAATCAAAATAGAAGAGAAATTTTTTTTCTTTTTTTTTTTTTGTGCCGACGACCGATCACAGGCCGGGGCTGGCGAGGGTAAGGGCCGGACCCTCACAACTTGGGTGAGGGCCGCCCTCGCTGGATCTGGCAAGGAATGTAGCAAGGGTCCAGCCCTCGCCAAATTTGGCTAGTGCGACCCGCCATGGCTGGTGACGGCCAAGGAAGGAGAAAAAGAAAAAAAGAAAAAAATATATTATAAAATTCAAAATATTATTAAAAAATTATTAATAAAAAGAAGTTTTGTGCAGTTATCAAATGTATTTCTGTTCTTTTTTATTTCAGGAATAAAAATTGTTGGCAATTACTAAACGCTTTCAAATGCTCATAAATTATTTCTTAGAACAAAATAAAAAAAATTATTTATCAATAAAAATTATTTTCGAAAATATGTAATTACCAAATACACCATAAATCGTCAAATCCAACTCCATCGGCGTCGTCGTCGTCGTCGTGGTCGCTGCTTTTGATAGGACCCACAAAACGCTCTCCCCTAGCATAATCCACAAGACAAGCCTAAAAAAAAAAAATAAAGAAAAAGGAGATTAAAAACTGAAACTTGGCTCAGCCTTTAGTGTTCTCTGATGAAATACCCGATAACATTTTCAAAAACTCCTCAAAACCGGTGCTGCCTCTCTCTCTCTCTCTCTCTCTCTCTCTGTGAGCGGGGCGTCCTCCCTCGCCGCCGACACCGCAACGGTCCGCCGGAGCGCCGCCGCGGGGTTGCCGGATCCGGGCCTCGCTCCGCGCGCATCCCCTCGCGCTCGTTGGCGATTTCGGATCTCTGCGGCACGCTCCGTCGCGGGACTCGCGCGGCTCTCTCCGCGCCTCGTTCTCGACCTTCCCGTTCCTCGTTCTTGCCTGTTGGTCCGCTTCGCTGTCGCGTTCCCCCTCGAGACCTGTAATCGGAGAGGTGCGCCGCTGATTTCCGGTCGGTATTCAATTCTTTTCCGTGTCCGGGTAGTTCGGAGCGCCGCCCTGTCAGGATAAGTCGCCGAGCGTAGCAGTATTCTTCCGCGCTGCAACGCGCGGATTCCGTGCCGATTTCCGCCGCCGTCTCGTGGCTTCCGGATTCCGATTCGTCGATCTGGGTCGAGACGGTTTGGGATTTTGTTCTCCAGCCATGTTCTCGAGTCGAGCATTTTTTGGTCGCGTCGTGGTCCTCTGGATGGTTTCGAGATATTCCCTGGGGCCAATTTCTGGCCCTAGTTCTTTTCGTATCCTGTGTTTGCTTGCTTGCTTGCTTGCTTGCATTCTCGAATCTCGCGTTTCCAGATTTTCTGTGGCTTAAGCTATTCGGATGCCGAGAAACTGCAGGAGAAAATGAGAGAGCGATGTCTTTTTGCAGCTGCGGCTTCCTTTCGCCTGTTAGATTTGGATTCGGCTTTGGTTGAACTCCTAGGCACACACTGTGCAGAGAATTTCTCTGTTCTGACTCTCTTTAGTCTGCAGAGAGCGAATTTGAAGAGGCATAAACGCGTAGTTTGGCTCGGAACATCGGTTTCTTCGCGGAACAGTTAGCACCGTACTGGTCGAGTAGTTGATATGCATCGTGATTAATTATGTCTACAGAGACCTGCAAACTTTCGTCTCGGCTGCACTCTATGTTTTGCGTGATTGGAACTGAGCTGTTTCCGGTTTCTGCTCGTGTAGGTGTAGGTCCACAACATGATTGGATCCTTTCTTACCAGAGGACTTGTGTATGTATCCAGATCTTCTCCTTCTTTTGTCTTTTTAGAAATTTGCGAAGGAACTAAATTGGTTTGATGGTACATGTTAACTTTGGCCTCTTGCTCTCTGTCAGATTGGTCTTTGGCTATGCCTATCCAGCGTACGAGTGCTACAAGACTGTCGAAAAGAATAAGCCGGAGATCGAGCAACTTCGCTTTTGGTGCCAATACTGGTATCTCTCGCCTTACTGAGTTGCCGTTCGTGTCTTCAATGTCTCTGGAAAATTTCGGTCATGGTGATTCTTCTTGCTTGTGAGCTGCAGGATTTTAGTAGCTGTTTTGACGGTTGGTGAGAGAATTGGCGATACTTTCGTTTCATGGTAGGGAGTTGAGTCGGCATTGTGAATGCTTCTTTATACTTTGGCAGCAGTCACTGGGTTCTTATGCTGGTCTCAATTCTTCTCTTTGTTTCCTATCGAAGGGTTCCTATGTACAGTGAAGCCAAGCTGGCGTTCTTCATATATCTCTGGTATCCTAAAACAATGGTATGTAACTTTCTTGACATTGGTGGCAGATTGTTTTTTGATTTCCTTCTCCTTTTTCAATGACCCAGTCTGTGTTTGACCAATGATCACTTGGAGTCAAACTCTGTAGAACCTTATGTTCTTATCCTTCATGTGTGGTTCTGACAGGGAACGACCTATGTCTATGATTCGTTCTTCAGACCATATGTTGCAAAGCACGAGAGTGACATCGATCGCAATTTGTTAGAACTGAGGACTCGAGCTGGAGACTTTGCAGTTATGTACTGGCAAAGAGCTGCAAGCTATGGTCAGACAAGAGTTTTTGAGATTTTGCAGTATGTAGCTTCTCAGTCAACACCAATGCCACGCCCTGCCCAGGTACCATATGTGAATGCCCTACTGTTGTTAATCTCAACAAGTTCTGATTCTGCAAAATTATGGAGTAGACAGTTTCTTTGGAGTTTGGACCTCATGTCCTAGTGGGTGATTACTAGGACATGATGTCACACTCTCAAGTGTGAGAAGAGATGCTAGGGTCCTTATATGTTTATAAGGGGAACCGCTGATGTGAGATTTCCCAAAGATTTTAGCAATACGTCATACTCAAGTTCGATGTGAGAAAATGTCTGACTTGCTTTGGTTAACTGCATGAGATTTAGTGGGTGCTTTGATCTTCTAGGCAGTAGGTTAACTGGGCGAGTTTCTTTTCTTTAGTAGAAGACCGCAAGAGTTGTTTCTTTGTATCTGAATCACAAACAGGCTGCTGATCCATGAGTTGTGGTGTTATCATAATATATTCTGAGACTGTTTTTACTTTAAACTTGCGAGATTAAAGTTAACGGGGCGAGTTTCTTTTCTTTTGTAGAAGACCACAAGAGTTGTTTCTTTGTATCTGAATCACGAACAGGCCGCTGATCCATGAGTTGTGGTGTTATCATAATATATTCTGAGAGACTGTTTTAACTTTAAAATTGCGAGATTAAATCAGGAATCATATCAAACTACACAAGATGCTTTTGTTTTAGGCAATAACTATCTGATATTGTAAGTTACAGCCACCACAGCAAGGTAATAGAACTCGCCCAGTGAATCGCCAACCTACTCCGAAAGTTCAGGTTGAGAATGAGGAGCCGCCATCCCCTACTTCAAGTACATCATCGATGCAGGAGGCGAAGGATGTGGCAGAAGTGGCAGGTCCTTCGAACGTGCCCAAAGCAGCTCCTCCTCCGTCAGCTCCTCCAGCTCCTAAGACAGCCGCTGTTTCAGAAGATGCCACCCAAACGGCGTCCAGCGAAGCTGCAGATAAACAGATTGAAGCTCAGCCATCTGCCCCGACCGAAAACAGCAATCCTGCCCTGAAAGAAACCGTGATGGAAGAGACACTCCGCCGGACACGCGGCAGATTGAGGAAAGCCCGTTCTACCCCAGCCAGAAAGGAAACGGATTCGGAGACATCTTGATGTTGGCTTGCAAAAAGTAGAATTTAGTTTGGTTGGTGGACCGTAACTGGTATTGGAACCAAATGATGATGTAAATTTGTTGTCCCATGTCTCTCATTCTTTAAATTGCCTTTGTTTTTGGACATCTGCCTCACCGATAAAAAGTAAAGGGACTTTGATATTTTCCAGAGGGGTTGCTGACGCGACCAACGACCGGACCGGACCAAATCTCTTTTACTGATGTCACGGGTGGTGCAATTAGCTGTCGGGCGGGATGCTTCTCGTGACATCGTACATTCGAGGTTTTTGATCGATCTTTGCCGTGACTCTAGTTATGGTAGTACATTTTCGTACCCGAGAGAGCGCTTCGAACACGTTTGGTGTCGAAATGGGGAAACCGAAATGCTTGGCGATAGCTTAGTCAGGCAGGATAGCTTTGTAGTTTAGGGGCATGTACACTAGAAGTCCTAAAACTTGTTACAAAAGTGCAATTAAGTCATAAAACTTTTAAAAAGTATAAACAAGTTCTAAAACTTGTCACGAAAGTGCACTTGAGTCCTAAAACTTTCAAAAAGTAAAAATAAGTCTTAAAACTTATCACGAAAGTGCAAACAAGTCCTAAAACTTGTCACGAAAATGTAAACAAGTCCTAAAATTTTCAAAAGGTACAATTATTGGAAGGATTTGATTGAACTAATTTGACTAGTTTTAGGACTTATATGCATTTTCGTGACAAGTTTTAGGACTTGTTTGCACTTTTTGAAAGTTTTAGGTCTCAAGTGCACTTTCGTAACAAGTTTTAGGGCTTGTTTACACTTTTTAAAAGTTTTAGGACTTAATTACACTTTCATAGTAAGTTTTAGGATTTTAAATACACTTATCTCTATAGTTTATAGTGGTTGTTGACTTACACGCGTCGCATTCTGACCTGGAAAAATGATATTAGGTGCCCGTGTCGTCATCCCAATCATTTACTGATTTGCAGGTGAATCGAACTGGAATTTCTCACTAGTCCCAACATTTGGTCTTGTTTTTGCCCTTTTTAAGGTTGGTCGCTGTCTAGGCTGATGGGATTGCGATTGGGGTTGTTGAGCGCTTGCGTAGCCTTGAGGACAAAAGCTACCAAAACTATAAATTATGCCCACTATAACACAATTACACTCAATTTTTCTTGTGTCGCAAAAAATTTTAAACTTGTACTTACATGACACATTTATCTTCCGTCAGAGAGAACGGTTCAAAATCTGCCCAAATAGACGCTAGAAAGCAAACGGTGCTAACATTGCTCAGTGAGATAAAAATAATATTATTTTTATTGAAAAATCATTTAATGGAACCTTAACGGAAGAGGGTAAATGTGTCACATAAGTATAAGTTTTTAGATTTTTTATGTCACAAAAAAAAATTGTGGCAAATGTGTCGCGGTAGGCAATTTTTAATGTCACAAAAAAAAAATTCAGGATAAACGTGTCACAGCGAATATAATTTGGGTTTTTGTGGCTTTTTTCTATTTTGCCCAACACTTTGAGCAAGTAGTCCATCAATTGGATCATGCAACCTTCACCAATAAAAGGGGAGATCAATAGCAGATGGAATTAGCTGCGGATGTGAAAACGTATACCAGGAAGCGACATAGATCTCGCGAATCTCAGCTTAAGGGGGAGGGCCTCGTTATAAAGAAATTTTCTCATGAAATTTCATATGCATTGATATGAGATTTACTAAAATCACACCAAGCATTTAGCTGCTGGGGTTTTGAATTCTTGGATAATCAGAAAAATTAGTACGTCGTGGATAATTGAAATTGAGGGACCACTTCTAGGCGCAGAACATAACCTTTATTTCTTGCTCGAAATACACCCGAAAATACATGATTCGTTGGAGGAATACGGTTCGAATTCCACACCATACACATCAATCCAGCCACCAAATTAACAGTTCTCAACATCTCACGCCCTTCTCTTCGATCAAACACATTAAGAGGCTGTCCCCAATGGTTGAAGACAGAAAAATAATTTACATCCAGTCTCGGACCGATGCAACTTCTTGGTGATGCGAATGTCCCTTCCTCTTTGACAAAATCTCTCCCAGCAGAGGAATCAATGGCTTCTTCTTCTTCTTCTTCTTCGTCTTCTTGTTCTCTATCAAAGGATGTCCACGCCATGCTTCATCGTCACTCTGCGGAGTCGGTGCTCGGTCGGCGAAGGTCACGTACCTTTTCTCACGAAAGCCTGCCTTCTCCTCGTCGTCGTCATCGAACCACAGCGCTTCCACACGCTCGGACTCAGTTGGAGCCTCGACGGACTTGACGTCTTTGACATCCTCCTCTTCCACCTCTTCTTCCTCTTCCTCCTCCTCTATCGATTCAGCCACCGTGTTGATGGGGTGCTTGTAGGATTGCTGCTTCCTGAGCCGCGCCAGCTCTTGCTTCGTGCGTTCGAGCTCTTGTTGCAGGGAGGAGAGGGCATCGGCCATGCGCACGCCTTCTTCTCTCGCCTCCTCGAGCCTTTGCTTGGCTTCTTCCAATTCTGCTGTGACTCTCCCAATCCTGGAGGCTCCTCCAATCTAGAAATGTAACAAATAATTTCTGATTATTGTTCAATCTACTCGACCAATTATCCGATAGCAGAGTGACCCTATAGTGTTAGTGGAATTATGACACAACCTAGCCATGCATGCTCTACAAGTATGTCAATAAATATAAAGATATACGTACATATGTATCATTTAATATGTCAGATTAATGTATGTTTCACTTTATCTAGTGGACCCGACATGGTCGCCAAAGGATAATAATGTAAATTTTGATTAGTAAAGACAGTCCACTTGGAACAATTTTTTTTTTTTTTTGCAAGGTACGATTTAGATGCTTGCTTCTAATCGCATCCACTTCTTATCAACAGGGACCCATAAAACTGAAAGCCAAAGTGATTATTGATCCCCTAATAAAGTTCAAGTTTAGTATCATTCCATGTCTTGCTAGAATGATGAAATCCAATTGAAGCGAATACTATATGAAAAGTTATATTAGCTAATAATTGTTACTTTAATTACGCGTAGCACTACATCGAGAGATGATTGTGAATTTATTGAAAATGACGGACAATGATCATTGTCATTTCCTGTTGTTTAATCCCACTCGAAAGAATTCAAAGCACCAAAAAAAAATGTCGCCATCGAATCAACACGGCAATCAGTGACTAGATATGATAATAACATTAGAGCCAGCTTAAAGTAGAAGAAGCACTTATGATGTGTGGTAAGTAAATGGACATGACACCAGGCAGAAAGTGACAGTGTAGTTTGTGAGCAAATCATTGAATGAGAGTGCGACATGTTTAACAAGCAGCTCTGAACTCACGTCTTTGGTTTTGTTACCGACGTCGACCTCCCCGGAAAAAACCTTCTCGCCGAACAGTGAGACCGCCTCTCTCACTGACCGGAAAGGTGGTCTCGTGTCAATCTCCGCCTTCTCATTGTCTCCTCCAGAGTCCATGAATGCTGAGCGCCCGTGTGTGAGAGAGAGAGAGCTGGTGAAAGGTGGCAACAAGGATGAGCTTTTTATTAAGATCTTGAGAGAGAGAGAGAGAGAGGGAGGTGGGAGGAGAAAGGGAGAGAACGGTGGTTGCAGGCTGTGGGGAGAGAGATTTGGTCAAGGCAAGAGGGAGCAACAAGAATATCAGGAAGACAGGCTCCTTTTCTTGGCGTCCACTTCACTGGAATTCTGTTAAAATTTTCCTAAGGTGAACAGAGCCGGTTGGTCAAATGTCTTCTTCATCTTATGGATCTCCGGTGGGCTCTTCGTCAGCTCTATGTATGCATGTACATATGGAGTATTTCCTTCAGTAGTCGTGGTGATTAAGTGCATGATCTTGCGTTACGGAGGGAACCCTTACTGCTACTCGGTGTTCAGGACAGGCCCTTTCATCTTTTATTAAGTTTTTCCTTATGTAGCGACGAAAAACACCTTTGTAAGTGCTCAAGTTATGGTCTTCTTTTTTGTTTATCTTTCTTTCCCTTTTTGCCATCAAATGGTAACTTGCTCATATCATCGATCACCAATATTACCAATAGCAGAGTTCCGCACTCGCTTTGTAACACAATATTTGAATCATTAGAGCCGTTTCCGAGACGTAAACTCGGTGAAGAGGCTCTAAAAGCACGGGTTTTTCGAAGTGGTCGAGCACGTCATCATAACAAACTCCACCAAAATGCTAGCGAGCCTTTGTGGGGCACATGAAAAGCGAATCTCTCTTGACTTCGGCTTTCCTTAAGTTAGCTTCCGCTAATTCAAGAGTAATAGAACGATGTATCTAGACATCCCATCATTAAATGCTGGGATCCAATACATTTGCTGTGGCCAATCTGCATCCTCCCATGGAGTGGATTGGAAGGATTCTCTGGTATTCTCCACTTGCTAAGGCCAAAAGGAGAGCGACGTCTCAGCTGAAGCTGCTCGACTATCGTCACTCGATTCCTCGTACTAACTTCGACTCGTTTCAGCTTCCGGCTTCTAGCTCGGTAAACAAATATGCCCTGTATGTTTTCATTTCCCCTGAAAATATGATGCTTCGCGCTAAATTTCAATGGAGTTTTAACAAGTGAAGATCATACAATAAATTTCTTTCGGCGACCAAAGTGATTTATGATGTGACGTGATGCCTGTCAATGGATCTGACAAGTGAGACTCTTACAACATGCGATGTTTAGGCGTGATTTTTTTGTTATCTGAAGAAGCGACGAGATGCCCACACAAGCTGTCATTCCTCTCGTTTCTCACTTGATTTGGTGAAGAAAAGGCAACTAAGGGGTCATCTTTTGCTATGTTTGAATCCGCTTTATTGTGGTACTCATGAGCAGTTTCTGTGCCAGACTTTACTCTTTCTTCCAATCGAGCCTTGTAGAAAATTTTCTTTAAGGCGCACGCCAGAGGTGCCCGTGAAATGTCGATCCAGGAAATGCTCAAGCCGATACCACTCAAGCCCAAGCTCCGTCGGGAGCATCCACTACCATATCACTTCCTAAGAATGTTAGACCTACTAAATGCCACCCCTTCTCATCGTAATTCATTACCATGAGGAACGTAGCTTTTAAGCCCCTAATCGAAAGCTGACTTCGAATCCTCCCCGCCGCCGATACGGCAATCGTCATCAAAACATACACATGTGAAATATATGAAAATTCGATCATCATCGAAATATATACATGTGAAATATACCTAAGGTTTTGCCAATGGAAATGTCCTACCGTTTAACTATTGAAACTTCAAGCTCTCTACTAAAGACTCCATACAAGCAATTAAGCATTTGAAGAATCGTTCCTCTTCCCTCAAGTCTTCCTCCAGCTTTAGTACCTCTAACAAAGTATTAACACCTGAGCCAGAGTGCCTGACCTGTACATCACATGTGGAAGAACAGGAACAAAATGGCTCTATATGTAGATGAGATTAACTAAAGTTCGCAGAAGCTGTCCATATATAAGAGAGAAACTGTAGCTTCTCCCTCAGCCCAACGAGTTAAGAACTCAAACACCAAGGGATGGAACTATTCAGGGGTTGAGCCACCTATTATCCGTAGAAATATCTCGCTGATGAAGCCTCGTGTTTCCTCCAATCAATCTGCACTTCTGCGCATCTTATAAGAGTTGAGTTATGAATGGTGTCTTCATTGATTATGCCCCACTTGCATACAAGTGCGTCCTCGTTCTTCACCGCTACTTCAACTGGTCAATGACGGCCACCGATCAGAGTCCAACACACATTGTCCATGGGAGCTCAATTTCAATTTGCTCATCTCAAAGTTGAAGAGCATTCAGCAGCTCAATTCAAAGCCGCACACCTCACTTCAAAGGTGCTCGTTGCATAGTAGCTGCAATGGCAATGAGCCACCAGTGTAAAACCGGGCCGTGGTTTCTTGGTAAACAGAGTGGGGATGGTGGTCTTGCCTTTTCATGCCGTGATGAGGCATTGACGAATTAAGGGAAGGGAGCTGGTGATGAAGATGATTCGGTATGGGAGTGTATTTAGGGCCGAGTACTTCGAGTGCAGAAGGTGAAGGAGGAAGGACTGCTTGAGGACGTGGGATCAGGGTAGGACACCCTCGTATTCCACCTTGCCAACTAGGATACTGAGCCATGGTCTTGGAATTAGCCACAGCCACAGGCTTGCACTGAGCCGATGCTTGGGCTGTCCAAAGCAGCTGTTGATGTTGCTGTTCCTTAGCCGAAACCATTGTCCCATTAAGCACAGACGGAGATCCAGAACTGCCAAGGAAGCCAGGTAGCTGCATCTGGCCCTAGAACAAAATTGCAAGCTCATTGTTGACATGTTGTAATGCGATTATAGACAATGGATGAAGGCTCCCAGTAAGAAGCAAACCTGCTGCAATGCTACTCCTGAGAGCTGGTCGCAGTAAGCAGACAAATAACGATTTTGACCCATGGAGATACGTCGTTGAGTATGATAATCGACATAAGGAAAACTGAGTTGGGACCAAGCCTCTGACTTGTCTACTTGTCCAGCACTACCACTGGTATTCCTGAAATTGACCCCACCACCTCCAGCCGACAGAGACAGGAAATCGAAAGCCTGCAGAGACCGATCAGGATAAGGACAAAGGGAAAGAAGAAAGAAAATGGAAAAGGTAATGAAAGAAGACATCACGAGCTGACCAGCTTCTCCGATTTGGGGAATATTGAAGGTGGACATGCGACCTGCCTATCTTGAGTGTGGTTCTTTGGCAGAAGTGTAACACTTCTAACCTCATCAAGTCTCCTTTTAGTGTCCGACTCTATGCCGGCAGCGGCAAAGACTCCGCGAAACCCATTAAGGCTGATTTGGGCAGATTGTTCCTGCTTCCTGTCTTTGTCTTGTTTTATTTGCTTAGGCTGTAGCAGGCTGTCTTTACTCTCTTCCGTTTGTAATAGCCGAATGAGATGACATATATGCACATGAGCTGCACACCTCTTCCAGGGCCTTTTATCAACCGATGTCTGGAAAACCTGTGAAACATACATCATTCAGTTAATTAGCGAATTACACCTAGGAAGCAAATGAGATCAATGTAGATGATATGTCCTTTTTCACCTTTTGGGTTGACAAGCATGTATCCACTGAGCCTGGCTTCGTAGAACAGACAGCAGCGTCCAACCAGGGAGGCATCTTGACCGGACGAGACCTGTGCGGTGAAAGAGAGAATGAGAATGGCAGAGTCATAGACAAGAGAATGGAAGAGAAACTGATGGAAAGATATGGATTGGGAAGGGCCCAAAATAGAAAAGGTAAAAGAACTCACTGCAAGAGAATGTTGGCCTCACTCGACATTGTAGATGACGCACACAGCGACCAGGTGGTACCTTTAATCACAAAACCAACTACTAATTCCCATTTCGAAAAGCTCAGTTAAAATTACTAAACAAGATAGCGAGACATTCACAATCCTACATACAATCATTCCTCGAGTCCTTGACTATGTCCCGGTGCTCCAATTGGTTTACAGTAATCGACGCCTGAAAATGTAATTTTGTTGTCACTCCATTTTCATCAAAATTCTCACTATAGAAAGATCAAATGAGATCATCATACTCACCAGGGGGTAATTATTTTCTTGCTTCCCCAGAGAGAGCGAGCAAGCCATCTCATCAGACTGCTTAAACCTAAGAGTATAAAGAAGAATTTCAGAATGGAGAGAGACAGAGAGAGAGAGCTATAATTAGCTGGAATACATCTTACGTATAGGCAAGGCCAAACTCGGTTGTGAAGCCCAAACCACAAGCACCGTGCGATTTCTCATAGCTTTGTTCACTCTTAGACCACAGAGGTGTTTGTTGTAGTTTAGCTTCGGTAATACTCTTTGAAACATTAAGGTGGTCTGCGCTACCTACCAAAACATGCTGTTCATCCAAATTAGGTTCGCTCAAAGAAATGGCTTTTGTGGTTTCCTTAGACGATTTCTCGTCATTATCTCCGGTAGCCAGGATATCCGAGTTCAACTCTCCCTGTGCAACTGTGCAATTTGGTAAATGGCATATCAGTAAATGCATTAAAAGAAAAAATAATCTAAAGACGCAGGACAAGATTATTATGGCGAACCTTTTGAGAGTGTTGAACTTTCTGTAACTTCAGGCACAGCTCCCCCACGACCATCTTTCAAAGAGTCGCCACCGGATGCGTTGTCATTAGTGGCATTGTTGGGAGATATACCAGCCAATGCATATAAGGCCTCGGCCACTTCCTCCTCATCTTTCGTGATGGACCCAGAAACAGCGGCTCTTGGGGACCAGCCTAAATTTCTTTCCTTCTGCAAAAATAGTATCCGCTATACATGTAATTGGTCCAAAGAATCTATGGTCGCAAATAGAGCAAAAGTATGCAAAAGAATCCATAGAACCAACTTCGAGTGGTAAGGAAAAGTGATCGTTGTATCTGGTCTTCGACTAAGTTCTCAACAAAAGAAAAAAGAAAAAAAAAAGGAAATACACTAGATTTACAGCTCACTTTGAATCTCTTTATGCCATTCTTTTTGTGCGATTCGCCTCCACGTACTGAATGGCTCGTCTTCTTCGAATCGGGCAAAGTAGGAGAGAGAGATTGACGGTTGCGTTTCTTCATGGCTGTGAATGCAAAGCAAAGTTATCCACACGGCAGATGCCTCAGATATCAATCAAGTGAAGGCAGATGCCTCAGATATCAATCAAGTGAGGTGTTTCCGTGACTTTCCTATTCATCTCAAAACTTTTGTGCTCCACGGAAAAGAAAAGGTCATCTTCCGGGGGGTAAAAAGTAAGTTCAGATGCAGAAAAGAAGACAAATCCCAAACGTTACACCATCATTTTTAAGAGCATCAATGTACTTAAAAAGTCGCAGCAAAGAAGATAGTAAATTACTACGTGACTAGAGAGAGCACGCAAGAATCTGGCGTCCATTAGAAGAAACAAAAAGGGCAAAAGTGGGAAAGGCCAAAAAAAACAAATAAAGAAGAAGCTTTCAATTTTGCTTCAGTTCCAATCCATCAAACTCGAGCGCACAAACAAAAGCGAGAAACTTCTCACAAGACCCACCTAAAGCAAACTGAATTTTAACACCAACTGGGGTCTCCAAGCAGTTAATGTGAAGCATAATGGCACAACCAATCAATTAATACGAACAAAAAGATAGGGGCAAAAGAGAATATGAGAAAAACCAACGCAAAAGAAGCAAAGACAAACGCTTTTATGGCTCGCCGGCAAAGAAACGTAAGGAAAGGTGCACACCTGACCGGAGCTTCCGTGGAACAGAGGCTTTGTCGACGGCATTGCAGTCGCCCAACAACTGTACGTCCGACCACATTTTAAAGACGTCAATCGCCACACGATTCGACACCAATTTCTTAATTTCGAATTGAAGAAACGAACGCGAGCCGACGGCCCATTTCACTTTCGCATGCATTATTTCACAAATTCTCGAGCAGGGGCAAGGAAAATGAAAAGAGAAGACGATGATGAAGAGGGAACAAGAACTATAACAGCAGCTTCGAGATGGACAGGCACCTTTCTGGGAAGCTTCAATTTCTTCGCAGCAGCAACAAATTCGACCCCATCTTCTTCTCTGGGGGACGCACCAGAGCCCTTCTTCATTTTAGTTTCCACGAAGCTCCCACTCTTCTCGCAAACAGAGCTCAGCTTCTTGAGCTTCTCTCTCTTCGACCTCTCCAAAGCTACAAGAAAAGGAAACCACCCCACCACCACCACCAGATAACAAAAACGAGAGCATTATCTTAGCAAAAACCTCTTATCACCGGACCGGACACGAGTCTACGCAGAACTGAAACGACAAAAAACGCCACGAACAAATGGCAGTTCTGTTTCTACGCGAGAAAAGGACATGTAAATTGCTTGGACCAGAAATCTGGCAGTTTAAAAATATAACAACACGCCAAATCTTAACGAAAGCGAAAACAAAAGAAAGAGAATAAAATTTCTCGTTATTATCAATTGAAGGGGATTGGAATTTACCTGAGGAGATGTTATTGTTGTCGTTGGTGTGGGTGCTATGGTGAGTTCTAAGAGGTTGGCCATCGAAGTGTCGCTTTGCAGGCGAGGACCGACTGGCTTTACGCATCACGTCGCGAGTCTTGTCCATTTCTGAGTCAGAACGCGAGTGAGACAATAACGACAGTGCTCTCATTTAATTTGTTCCTGCTCTCTCTCTCTCTCTCTTTTTCTTTCCTTTCCTTTCCTTTCCCCTGATTTTAGCGAAAGCGGCTTCGTTGGCTCACAAGAAGTTGTCGCGTCTGAGAAACGACCCCAGGAGCTGAATGACCCGGAACCAGATCTACCGCTTCGCTTCGCTCCTCTGCTTTGTTAACAACTATGCGACCCTGAAAAGCAGGAGTTGCAGATCAGAAGACTGGAGTTTTTTCCGTAAAGAGTTTCATGAAAAGCATAAAAGGAAGAAAAATGTGAATACAGAGCAAAAGTGTTGGCTTTGGCACCGAGGGAGAGAGAGAGTGAGCGAGAGAGAAGTACTGAAGCGAGAAGCAGTGCATATTAACTGGAGAGAAATGCTAAAAAGAAGCAAAATGGTAAAGATGGGCCAAAAAGAAGAGCAAGTCGTTCCTCGTGTTCTGAGAATCTGATTCTTCCACAGAGAGAGAGAAGAGAGAGACAGGGAGGTGGAGAGAGGGTAAAAGGGTTCATTCAGTAACCATTCGTACACAAAAAGCCAAAAAAGAGAGGAAAAAAAAACAAGGGAGAAAAACGGAAGATGGGGTTGCTCTCAAGACACTCGTGAAGAAGTAATCTTGATTCATGCAAAAATTCCGGGACGTACAGAGAGAGAGAGAGAGATGGTCTGAAAGACCCTTATCTCTGTCTTCTAAATCAATCCCCTTGATGGTTCACAATCATGAACGTGGGATTTCTCCCCCCAATCAGTCGCAGTCCCCACAGGCTGGTGCATCAGACCCGAGAACCCACCCCAATAATTTAATTCGCACCACAGACAGATTCCCACCATACAAGAAGAAGAAGAAGAAGAAGAAAAAAAACATGGCAAGAGCAAAAATGCCGAGTTCTTTAGAACAAGAACTGGTTTTGGTTCAAACCCAGAATCAAGAAACGGAAGAAGGAGCAGAGCAGTGAGCCTGTGGACGCGAGCTGGAGGAAGAAACGGGTACAGCCCTCCTCTTCCCAAGAGCTGAAACTGATGGATTTTCTCTCTGATCCGCGAGAATTACTCACCCCAAAACTCAACTCTCTCTCTCTCTCTCTCTCTCTCTCTCTCTCTCTCTCCTTCTTCTTCTTGCACAGCGCACGCCCACCCGACTCACTCGCGCACTACATAAAACCTCGCTTCAATGCATTCACCACCAAAAACGCCCACCTGCGATAAATCTCGCATTCGCATTTACCTACGCGACTGCAACTTACCCCCCCATCTTCATTTCGCTTCTTCACCCCGCAAGATCGACGGCCCCTGCAGATCCCTCTCCCTCCCCGTCGCTCGCTCGCCGCCTCGTCGGCAGCAGCGGCGGCGGCGGCGGCAGAAGCAGCAGCCCAAAGAAATCCGACGCGCCGGCCACGTCAGCTCCCGCTCGCTCGCACCAAGAAACGCCGCCGTTGCGCCCCTCGCCTTTTGTCGCTTCCGCCCAACTTCCTTCGTCTTCCGCTTCGTAACGTGTCCAGTTCGCAGTCCATGCAGGGGTCACCCTCGCTCGCACCACATCCTGCCCTGGATTTTGGGGGAAGGCCCCGATCCGGTGCGGGCGTGCTCAGCTTTTCCGGACGGACGGCTCATCTGAAACCTTTCGGGGGGGGGGGGGCGATCGGACGGACTGAGATCTCGGGGGGTTGCCCCATCGGACGGCGTCGGTCGAGGATCCCTAGATGCTTGGCCACGTGGATCGTGCTCGAGTAGGACGAGGAAATGTGGGTTAGACTTTTTAGACCAATTATTACGCGGGCAACACAGATAATGACCCGACAAGGGTGGCGAGACACTTCGCGACATCGCAAATTCGATTTACGTTTATCAGCGATGCTTTCAACGGCTGGTACCGAATTGCTTTGACTGTAATATATCTCGTGCGAGAAGACTTCCTTACTTAGTCGTGGCAACGGGCTCACCAATCTCTATTTTTCTTTTCTTTTTTCCTGCCTTTTTGGTTGTGAATAGTATGGAGTAGTTATCGCTAAAACCGAACATTTCGCATGGACGTGGAATCCCTATGATGATGCTCGGAAAAATGTTGCTAGCACCGGTCGTTCTTCTCCGCCATTCTACCTTATAAAAAGAATGGACATATTCAATCGTAACATGACAAAATCATGAGAAATGGAAGGTTTGTTTTAGCCCAAAAAAAAAAAAAACACATGAGAAAATCACATCGCCATTTGCCAATGCCCAATCCCATATTTTAAAACGTGATAAAAATCGGTGCAGTACGACGAGCTTAGATGATAATGACTCAAAGCAACATAATAGTGCCGGAGCGATGTCGGCGCTGAAATTCATAATGGGACCCGATGCTTAGAGCATACCCTAGGCCAACCTACTCCATAAGTTTTTTTAGCAATATAAAGCTTTACTATCTAAGGAATGGTAAAACCACCAAGCATTGGTACTCTCTAGTGTAGGGAGGAACGTGCTTACTAATTTTCTAAGAGGTAGGGAGCGTCTGGAAGGCGGTAGACTCGATCAGGCTGGATGAGCTCAAAAGCACCGAGTCCAAGAAGGAAATAGCTTATCCAAATCTATGCATTTTGCCTTTCAGATGGACCAAGCCGCCCCTTCATTGATTTGGTAAATTTCTATAGGGAAAGTGAAACAAATGGTCCCTGAACTTTGATCCAATGTGCAATATGGTCAATGAACTTTTAATTTATTCAATGTGGTCCCAAAACTGTAGCACATTGTATAATGTGGTCCATGAATTGTCAATTTATTCAATGTAGTCATCGGACTTTTTATACATATTCAATTTAGTTATTGAACTATATAAAAATGTTTAATATTGTCCCTGAATATTGAACATTTTCATACTGTTCGAAGACTACATTAAACATATATCAAAAGTTCATAAACCATATTGAACAAATTGAAAGTTCAGAACAAAATTGCATATTGGGCTAAACTTTAGAGATCACATGGCACATTTGGCCAAAATTCATGAATCATGTGTGTCATTTTTCCATTTCTACATTAATTTATAAGCAATTTTCTTTTACCAATTTTCGCCCGCGGAGCAGCGAGCGAGAAAGAGAGAAATTGCGGTGGCTATGAGTGGCACGCCAGTACAAACGAGTCCGGACGGCGGATGGTGGGGATCAATTATATGGACAGGGGAAATAATTCCACATGCAACTCGGCGCGGGCAGGCTCCCTCACGTTTCTTGCGTGACCCCATAAGTAGGTTACTCTTTTTCCATTCTCCTTCGTGCTTAAACACCAGATCATGATGCATGTACCATCAGGAACACTTCAAGGCGCTACTAGGGGATTAGAATAATCCTAATTATGCTCTCTTCTTCCAAGGCAAGCACCATGATTAATTAACATGAAACATTAATGCCACGAGACCCGAGCTAAAATTCAGTTCGATCGATTAAATCATATATTCATCTAACAACTTGAATTTTCGAACAGTTGACAGTGGTTCCACGTTATATCATAACAGAAGGTCCCGGTTTCATATCTTTTCGGATCTTTTATTTGCCTCCTCATTATATACTTCCACGCTGGGTAAGAGGCCTACGTCCAGCTTAAGTGCAAGAGGGGGTGTTAGAATATTTAGATACTAAAGCTTAGTTTGTTTTGCATTGTTGACTAATTATTTCAATCGATAGATACAGTTTTCAAAATCATTTATTTTCTGCGAAACAAATAGAGCCTAAATGCCTGTAATTCTCCGCGTGAGTACTTCTTTATGATATCGAGGATTGAAGAATCTCCGAAGGTGATTAATGTTGAAGGTTCCATTTTATTGCCCGGTTTACAAACGTTCTTGATGTTAAACCTTGTGACCTCTAGAGTTCACATGGATAGATAAATGAAACGCCCACGATTGGTATACAAGCATGGTAATTAAAATAAAGTAACATGAAATTCATTCTACATAGATCATATAATCCAGTTAAACTCGCACACTCTAATAAATTGATCATGAAAACTTTTTATTTATGGATTGGACATGACAAAAGACTAAGATCCATGAGGCAAAAGTTCAGAGACTTAACAATACATGAACAAAAATAGGAACATTTTCGCAAGCGAAGCTACTAGGGGCATTTACGCCTGCCTCCATGGGCGGTCACGTTGGCATACCAAGGGCAGGCGTCGCTGTTGTCGGAAGTTCCCGGCGGCATGCAGTCGCAGCGGACACAACAAGTCCCGCGTGCCCTCTTGCACAGGCATGGCCGTGATGACAGTTGGCGCCGAGCAACGCAACCTCCCCCGCAATCATGAAAAATACAAGAAAAACTAAGCTTAAAGTGAACAGGTAATTCGGAGTTCTAGCATTGAGGTTGATTTAAAATGTGATTGTGTCTCCTACCTATATGCGGAGGTGAAGGAGCTGGTGCGTCGGCTGTGTTCAACTGAATCACCTAACGAAAGGAGAATTTGATCAGAGCATTACTGGAAGCTCAAAACAAAACAAGTACATCCAATGTGAACGGACCTTCAAAGATGGTTGTAAATTAGCATTCAAAGCAAAAAAAAAAAAAGAAAATTCGCGGTATGTTTTACCCTATAATCAGATTCAGCTTGATGGGTTAAGAGGAGAGAGAAGAGCAGCAACGTTGTCCAGACCCTCAACAACGCCATTAACTTCGAGTGTAATGTGGTGTGGTTGGAATTCAAGAAAGGAGTTCTATTTATAGATTGAGCACTCGAGAGATGAGAGAGAGTTAGGTTACTTCTTTAGTGAAAAACGATTGATGTGTGTCTAATTACGAAAGGGGGACTCGGTCATCTTGTCGGTATCATCATAAAATGTTGGGAGCGTGTAGCAGAATGTGTGAGCTCGGTGTTAGGTTTGCTTGCCCCAAACTCGAGCTCATCCATATATTCAGTTGGACTCACATTCACTTAAAAGTTTAAGCTAATGAATTATCAAGCAATTATGATACATCAACTGTTCACACATATGTTTCAACAATAATAACCCAATGATATGATGCCAAGTAAGCAATGCATGTGGCTTGTCTGGTGTGGATCATATTTGAGCTGGTGTTTCGGCATTTGGAACTCGGTCGTTATCATTTCACGATGGATTTTCAACAGAGAAGTCCGTTTATTGCGCAAAGGAGCAGAACGAATCTGAAGTTTAAAGGCCAAAGAAAAAGGTCAGGGAGCTTTCATTCCTGACCAAGGCCTATCCGAGATGAACATGAAGATGGCAAAATGCAATGCCTGATACGTCGGAACCGTATGAGATGCGAGATAGAGATCAAAGCATCCACAAGGAACGGCTCCGCTCTAGTTAATGGAGGAACGAGGGAGCTGGATCAGGGAAAGAACGCGTGCAAGCGAAGAAGAAACATCAGTTCGCGGAAGAATTCAGATATTTGACTCGTGGAGCACAACGCTTCATCCTTCCATGTCCCACATCAGACATGAACCCCAGAAAGGATCGGAAATGGTCTACCTTCTTCCTGCGCCTTCTCAAGAAATGAATAAAAAAATTATTTCACGCACGGTCCTCTTTCTTATGTTTATTGGTTAAAATCTTATCTATCGATGTTCTGGAACGCTTGTCAAGTCTTGTTGATGAGATAACATTAGGGTACTCGATACATTTATCATCTAAACATTTCAGTTCGGGAAATTCATAAATGCATGCAAATTATGTTGTCCACGTGCATTGACAAGGCTCAATTTGTAACCTGATGCTTACAAGATTACTATGAGTATGAATTGATGTGATCTGGATATAAGAGTTGACATATTCGCATCACACATTTAGCTGCTTGGTCAACATTTTCAGCTGATTACGGTAGATTTTTTCCCATTTATTAAATCCGCAATACATGCTTTTAAAATTGAAGAGCTATCGCTAACTGGATAGATAGCACGTACACGGACTATATAATTCCTTTTTTTACTTCTTTCAATCAGTGGTATTCTTTTTACTGTATAACTAATTGCTCATCTCAACTGTAAGAGATGAGAGTGATATGTCGAAAAAAATTTCACAAGTTCTGTTTGTAATATCAACCCTAAATAGAATATATTCTGGTAAAGGGTGTCTGAGTGTTTAAATGTTCAGTTTGAATGTTGCAGATTATTCATCCAAATCACAATATCTCTCACTCAGATTAACTTTCGTGGCCAGAACCCTTGGAGACTTGTTTTATGCACGTGCATGAGATAATTTACATGTATTAATAAAGACGAAAGGTTAACGAAGTAAAAAATATATTACTTGGGACATTCTTCGCAACAATACCTTGTAATTAGACACAACCATTTCTGTTTTTTTGGCCAATCAAGAGTTCATCTTCTCCAATATGAACTCTTGAGGGGCACAAGTATGGAAACCCGGCTATCCAAAGGTTTATAAAGCACTTTGTAAATGTCATAAATTGTATAAATTCTTACCTGTAATTGACATATACACATGCTCAAACAAAATTAACTATAATCTTCTAAGATCATCCTACTAATGCTATTAAACAAGAAGTTTTTTGTGTCATTGAATTCATGGTTCGTGAAATGATTATTGCAGTGTCCACAGTTGTTACTCATCCAATACGCTGATTCCCTCTGATTTCTCATACGCGAATGCCAATGCAAGAAAGAAAAGAATCAAAATGTTTCAATCAACATCTCTAACATAAGATCTACTAATAAGCAGACAAGTCATGGGCTCGAAAGTTCAATTTGGACAAGCCTAGGCCAGGCACGGCACTCGGTTATAAAGCCTGGTTCAATCCAGTTGTGCCCGAGCTAAGCCCGTCTTGCAAAGAAGTGATACTATGAATCTTCAAAATGATTTACAGGTTACAGCAACAAATTAAGTTTGTATTTATTAAAAAGTCCAATACAAAAGTTAATATGATGTGGGAAAATATTTATATGTCTATCTCATGTGCAAGCTGGAATAGGAGCGACATGCGAAATTTGACTGATGGGGTATGGACGCACATATGTGAAAGAGATAGCACTAACTCTAATACCATGTTAGAAAGTCTAACCCTAAAACTTAGCTGATAGGTAAAGCATATATATAAAGAGCATATGTTATAAAGCGATACGAGACAATATTTTACTAGTATCGAATGCGTGATTTGATCTATCTCTGTTCATCATATTTTTTCAAATTAAAAAATGACCTCATATGAAGAAAATAGCTTAGCTAAATCTATCCAATTTGCCTTTCAGATTGACTGAGCCACTCTCCCATTGATCAGGTTCAGTGGTGTCTGTGAAATTTCTGTAATGACACCTGAGCAAAGTGTGGCTCACGTGTCATGCGCGAGTGATGAGCAGTTGTTCTTTTTCACTCTCCTGCCTGATTAAACCAAGATTATGCAACTCTGTAATCACATTATAATCCTATCAGCAAAACTTCAAGACTAAAATTACCAGAACCCAATCTTGCTCTCTTATTCCAGGGAAAGTCGCATGATTTATCAATATTAATAAGCATTGCTAGGAAAGTTGATTTATGGATTGGACATGACAGAAGTCTTTATTACTGAGATACGTCAGGCAAGACTGCACATACTTGGCAAAATACACTAACAAAATAGAAACATTTTTCGCAGGTGAAGCGAAGTCGATGATGAAACCCTTCTAGGGGCATTTATGCCTGCCTCCGTGGGTAGTCATGTTGGCATAGCATGGGCAGGCGTCGTAGTTGCCTGAAGTTCCCGGTGGCACGCAGTCACAGCGGGCGCAACAAGTCCTGCATGCCCTCTTGCACAGGTGTGGCCGCGACGATAGTTGGCATCGAGCATCACAAGCTCCATCGCAATCTTGAGATTCGCAGAAAAAGAAAAAAAATCTCATAATGATCATTATTTCTTGGAAGAGGAAGATGGATTTTTAACTGCTTTCATTTAATTTCCTTTAAGGACAGAAGAACAAGTTGAAGTGAACTGGTTTTTGGTCTAGTTTTGAAGATAATTAAAATGTGTTTGTGTGTCCTTACCTATAGGTGGTGGAGGCGAGGGCGCTGGTGTGTCAGCTGTGTTCAACTGAATTAACTAACAAAAAGAAAAAATCGATAGAGTTAGGGTATCAATGGAAGCTCGATGGAAGTGTATTTGCTGACAGCAGATCTTCAAAAATGGTTGGAAAGTGACATTTAAAGCAAAAACGAAAGGAAAATTCAGGGTGCGTTTTACCATATAATCAGATTCAGCTTGGTGGATTAAGAGAAGAGAGAAGAGCAGCAAGGTTGTGCAGAGCCTCAACGACGCCATTAGCTTCGAGTGTAATTAGGTGTGGTTGGAATTCCTGAAACGAGCTTATATTTATAGATTGAGCAGGGAAGAAGAGAGGGAGAGAGTTAGGTTACTTCTTCAGTTTTACCCGATGAGTAAAAAGTGACGAGTAGGTGGATGCTGCGAATGGTAGATTCCCTATGCTTAACATTTAAGCAGAAGATAAACATATTTGCACTCGAAGAGACCGATGAATCAATTCTGTTGTACGAATGGTCACGATCAATCAACTCATGGGTTGGTCATTGGTATTGCCTTACATTCTTCATGATTAAGGTCCAACCTGTAAATGAAGACAATGGTGAGATGGGTGAAAAATCATAACGTTGCTTGAGCAAGCACTTTTGATTAAGCTCGCAAAGAGATTGGGTACTTTGGCACGGGATCATATGGTGATGGACTGCTTGAAAAGGAGGATTGGACTGTAAATTAGCTCATGCTTCCTTGCTAAGTTGGTATCTTTTGTCCCGGGGCTCGATCTCACAATCCATTTATTATATTCATTTTAGCCTTTTTCGATGTAGGACGATTTCTCCTGTTCAAATTAATCACCGCAAGCGAAATTGTATCATTTAAAAAGAAAATAAGAACGTTTATAATATGTAATACACGACATAAATGATGGATGCAAATAATATATTACACAAGTGCTTCTTTTGATGTCTCGATAAATCTTTACCATCAATTTGTGAAATGATATTCTTATTAATGATTGAGATTTGTCGTGTCGACCAAACTTGCTTATGTCCACTGTGAACTTTTTAGGCTTTTACTCTGTGAATTTGGGCTTACGCAGATGGTTAATACCATATGTGATTGGGCTTGGCTCCTCTCCTGACCACTTGATTTTTGGGGTTTTGCATTTGCGATGGACCAAGTGGAAAATTAGTTTGTCATGTTTCAGCAATTGCTCGCAGGACCAGCAAAGGTCAAACTTTATCAATTCGAGTAAAATTCAGGCCTCAAACTTTGAGTTTTACCGATCCAACCACCAGCTATCGATCGGGAGAAATCATTGGGTGACTCTAGATTATGTTTAAAATGAATATAACATAGGTGGAACTCACATTGGACCGACATAGAATTCACAATTTTAACCATTCTCGTTGATCAATTGCGGTGAGCGAAAGAGTAATAAATGCAGTGGGAAGAAAGATACATGAAAGATCTTTATTCGCGATGGATACAAGGTATAAATTGCTGAACACATTGTGAGTTTGCAATTTGCAAACCACTTCTTGACGAGCTCCATGGAAGTACAATAACAACGTCCCTATAATAATTAGCAGCAACTGCACGAGCTTGAGCGATCGATGTCCGACCATCGGAAAGGAGACAAAGCCCGTCGAGCATCTCATGGGCACTTGTGCTTGTTGTCGCGGGTGGTCATGGTGGCGTAGCACGGACAGAAGTCAAGGTTGCCAGAGGTGCCTGGAGGGACGCAGTTGCAGCGGGCACAGCACGTCCCGCAAGCCCTCTGGCAAAGGTGAGGCGTCGACGACAGCTGACACCTGGTGGCGCACGCTCCACCGCAGTCTACACAACAAACACGAAGACCTCATGTTACTATACGATTATTTGTTCGAAATATTGCAAGCGAAAAAGAGAGAGAGTTTTGTACCCATTTTTGGAAGTTTGGAATTGCCTCCTGCATTTCCAACTTCCTGCGTCTGTCAAGGGCACAAAAGGGTTGTTTAGGTTAATAGGAATGGACAGTAGCTAATGCGATGCAGAAGAGAAGAAATCAAATGAGCGGAATATAGAATAATCGAAAGCAGAACAAGTTGTTACCATCTGGTCAGCTTCAGCAAGTTGAAGAAGAAGAACAGCGATTAAGACGGAAGCAATTAAAAGCCTGTGGACGGCCATGGTCAAGACTTTTCGGAGTTAGAATTGAATATCAATGATGTTAGTCCTAATGACTTTGGTCGAATGATGTTTGATACAATGAAATGTGAGGATAGAGGGTGGCTATATATGTAGGCTTAGAGCAAACAGAGTTCTTCTCGTGGACTGTCTCATTAAGATGGCCATAGGGGTCGGCAGTAAGTAGCCCGAGTGAATTATTTAGCGGCCGACTTCCAAAACGTGTAAGGTGGTCATCAGAACACCTTCCATGCATGCGTGGGTTGTTTGGCTTTCTTTTCCTGTGTTTTTTTAGCCATGAGCTGAAGAAATGGGGACATTATGTTCGAAAGTTGAGATCGGTTTGGTACGTAAAGGTTGCATGGGTTTTGTACTTTTGATCGATATTGGGCGAAGGAAAAAGCACTGGGGCTCTCAGTCTTAGATCGAACCTACACCAAATGAGAATGAGACAGAGAGAGAGCATCATCTGCCAGCTGGGGAACTCGGCAAACACAGCTGTTCGTTCTTCTTTTGTTATCCAGCAAACGCCAAACTAGAAAAGCTCCCCAAGCCCACCAGAGTATCGAATCCGACGGACCTGAGTGGTTTGAGTGGATCGAATTTCAATGTGAATGCGACAGGTTTCTTGTGCTTTGGCTCAAAATAATATTTGAGAACCCCGGCCCATCACCTTTGAAAGTGTGTAGAGGGTCTAGAGACGAAGTTGGCTTCATGCATTCATGTTTAAACTAATCAAGACCAAAACAGCTTTGTCATAACCCTTTAGCGACCTATGTATTTGCGTTGAGGAAGACCATCTTAGGTGGGTAAATTACTAAACACGTGAATTATTCCACTAATATCATTGTGTGGATAAGAGGCAACTTAAAATTCAGACAGGTAGTTTGAATATAAAAATGATTTTATTTAATAAAGCATGATGGCTGAATTATTAAAAGGATCGAGTTCATATTGGTGTATATCATTGGGTGTGCCATATTCTTTTATCACAGTTTAAATCGTTAGCTTTTGAAGTTCAATGCGCGACCATTCGCTTGAAAAAAATTGAAGTATTTAATTAAAGCTTGAAATATCTTGTGTATATCAACACAAGGATACTTTTTTTTTTTTTTTTTGCTAAAACAACACAAGGATCCCTTTAAAAGAGAAAAGGATTGATTTTTTACTAGTGATTTATAAAATGATATGAGAAACTCTTGTTAAGTGCTCGCGTCCCATCACTTATTTTTAAAAAATCAATTAATAATGTGTCATATCAATTTGTAAACGAAACTTAGTACCCTTGGCGCGAGCTTATCTCCCGTAAATAGTTGGAGATGCACAAAGTAATTAACTAACCGATGTGACAAATTTGTATTGGGTGTTTAATATGCCTAGCTAGTCGCCCGAATACCCTTTTTTAGTCATTCTAAAGCGATATTCATAATCCTATTATTTCTCCATTTCATAATAACAATGATTGATTAGTGAAATACTTTCAAGTGTGTTTCATCGCTTATAAAGCGAATTTATTGAGACTCCTCAAAGACCTGTAATGGTTAACCTAAAACTTTGATTTTGAGTTGGAGATGAATGTTTTGCTTGAAATTTTGAAAAGGATAAAATTTTAATGGTTTGCATTTTCCTATAACCTTCTAATCATAAAGGAAAAGTCTAACCACATAAATGGTCGGACTAAGGAAATTATTCAATCAATCCTAAACTTACTGTACGGATACCAATTCAATCTAAAACTTTTCAATTTTGTCAATTTAGTCCTAAATTTTTGTGCAAAATTCAATGTAATCCTTCCTGTCAATATGGTCTATAAGTTTAAGAGGGACGCTAATGTCACGGAACGTGATTCTTTCGTACTCTCATACCCTTATGAGTGAAGTTTGGTGCTGTCAGGGTAAAAAATGAGTGATGTGGAGGGGATAATACAACTGGTTCGTGAGAATGACGTCAAGGCAATTTGTGTTAAGAGTTCTAACTTAGAATAAATATACCCTTAGGAACTATGAAGGAGGGGTTAGTCTCCCGTGTATAAAATGATCAGGAGCTAATGCTGCCCTCCCGATAAGGCCATGGCAAGCCGAAACTAGTTATTATGCCGTATTTTTCTGCATGCCTTGCTCGAGGAACTAGATACTCGAGCTAAACTAGGTATGGTACGATCCGATATGAGAATGCTATTTGCTATGCTATTCTTAGGAACAACTATAGAAGGAAGGCTGGCCTAAGATCTTATATAGGAGTGTGCAAAAAAATCGGGAATTACTCGGAATCGATGGTTCCTAAGGAAACCGGTCCAGTTCCCAGTTCCAATTTTTAGAAATCGTTGGGTACCGATTCGGTTCCCGGTACTAAGTGTAGAACAACCGCCCGCCCGCCGACCCGGACCAAATCAGTAATATAATAATAAATAATATATGATTTTTTATTTTTATTTTTATTTAAAAAAGAAAAAAGAAAAATCATAAATCCCTAAATTAAACCTAACTCACTCGACGCTTAAAGCCTCACATTGAACCGAGAAATACCTTATTTCGCTTTCGCCTCACGCTCACTCTCGCTCTTTCACTCTTCTTGGTTGATACTTACCTCACCGTCTCCGACTCTCTATCTCCGTCTCCATCCCCATCTTTCCATCTCCGTGCTTGGCTACTGGGACCGATTCCATAGACCCACTCGGGAGCTGGACCGGACCGCAGTCCGACTCTCGAGTGGGTCTATGTAACCAACGGATAGTTTCCGATTTCAATTTTTTTTTTAAATCGATTTTTAGTGGGCGGTTCCTAATTCTAGGGTGGGAATTGTCCATCCAAACCATACTCACCCCTAGTCTTATAGACTCTTCCGCAGCTAAAGAACTGCTGGACCGTGACACTAGCATGACGGTACCATCACTTTCATGCAATGAAGGCACCAGGAGAACCACTCACTTTCACGCTAGCATGGGGTGGGTTCCACTTATTTTCTTTCTCTCTCTTTTTTCAAGTGTAAGGAACAATAAAAAGTGAATGGCAGAAGCGACTCCGTCACTCTATTAAAAAGTGATGGAGCCATCACATAATCATTTCTCTAAATTTTAATTAGCTTCCCTACATAACATATTAGTAGTCTGTGTGATTAAAGCAGAGTCATGTACATATCATCAAGTGAGTCGGATTAAATTCACGAGGGCACATCATATGATATGACATATAATAACAAATACAGCCGGGAGTCTCCATGCAAATTATTGAGATGATGGTGTCCAGTTGCTCCGACCATCATCCGAACTCGGCCTTATCCAACTCACCGACTCTGAAGTAAAGCAAAGTAGGTTTCTTTCCCAGCGGTATCCTTCGATCACTAAGTCAAGGGCTTTGAATCTTTGCTGAATCAATTATTGGCCAGAGCTTAAGCTGGATCGGTCCACCGCAATTCAAAAAGGCACTGCCCTCCTTCGTTGTCTTTTCTCGAGGCTCGACCACGTGTTCCCACTGCCAAGCTGCTTAGCGATACTAAGCAAGTCGTGCCGATCCCGACTACCAATCCTTGGACACTTGATTATATTGCAGGTCAACCAAACACCAAACGGAGTCCGAGGTTTAAGATAAAGATGTTCGCGTCTTTATCAGCATGTGAACTTTGACGGCTAAGACAACAACACCCGGCACGTGTCCAGGGCAAGTTCCATGATCCATCAATATTAATAATCATTGCTACGAGAGTTGATTTATGGATTGGACATGACAGAAGTCTTTATTACTGAGGTACATCAGGAAAGACTACATAAACTTGGCCATGCACTAAAAAATTAGAAAGATATTTCGCAGGTGAAGCTTAGTCGATGATGAAACCCTTCTAGGGGCGTTTAAGCCTGCCTCCGTGGGCAGTCATCTTGGCATAGCAAGGGCAGGCGTCGTAGTTGCCGGAAGTTTCCAGGGGCACGCAGTCGCAGCCAGCGCAGCAAGTCCCGCATGCCCTTTAACACAGGCGTGGCCGCGACGACAGTTGGCACCGAGCAGCACAAGCTCCGTCACAATCTTGAGATGCACGGGATAAGAACAAAGCTCAGAATGATCATTATTACGTGGAAGAGGAAGACGGATTTTTTTCCTTCTTTTATTTAATCCCCTTTGAGGACAGAAGAACAAGTTGAAGTGAACCGGTGTTTGGGATTTCTAGTTTTGAAGATAATTAAAATGTGTTTGTGTCCATACCTGTATGTGGAGGTGAGGGTGCTAGTGGGTCAGCTGCGTTCAACTGAGTTACCTAACAAAAAGAAAAAAATCGATAGAGTTAGAGTATTAATGGAAACTCAATGGAAGTATATTCAATGACAACAGATCTTCAAAAATGGTTGAAAAGTGACATTTAAAGCAAAAACATAAGGAAAACTCAGGGTATGTTTGACCATATAATTTGATTCAGCTTTGTAGATTAAGAGAATAGAGCAGAGCAGCAAGGTTGTACAGAGCCTCAACAACACCATTAGCTTCGAGTGTAACGGGGTGTGGTTGGAATTCCATAAACGAGTTTTATTTATAGATTGAGCATGGAAGAAGAGAGGGAGAGAAAATTTCCCCATGCTTAACATTTAAGCAGGAGATAAACCTATTTGTCCTCGAAGAGACTCATAAATCGATCCTGCTATGCCAATCGTCAGTATCAATCAAATCGTGGGTTGGGCATTGGTATCGCCTTTTCCTATATTGTTCATGATTAAGGTCCAATCTGTAAAAAGAAGTCAATGGTGAGACAGGTGCAAAACCACAGAGTCACTTGAGCAAGCACTTTTCATTAAGCTCGCAAAGAGATAGGTACTTTGGCACGGGATCATATGGTGATGGACTGCCTAAGAAGGAGGATTGGACCGTAAATCAGCTCATGCTTCCTTGCTAAGGTCATATCTTTTGTCCCCGAGGTTTGATCTCAAAATCCATGTATTATAGTTATTTTAAACTTTCCCGGTATAAGACGATTTTATCTGTTCAAATTAATCACCACAAGCGAAATGGTATCATTCGAGATAAATTGTGAAAATGATATTTTTATTAAAAATTGAGATTTGTTGCTTATGTCAACCAAGCCAACCATTTTTGTTGCTTATGTCGGCTGTGGACTTTTGGGCTTTGCTTTGTTTTTTAGTGAATTTGGGCTTACAGATATGGTTAAGACCATATATGTGATTGGGCTTAGTTCCTCTCCTGGCCACTTGATTTTTGGGATTTTGCATTTATTAAAATATATCTCAAATTTGAACCCGTCGAATGAACTCGATCCAAACCGAATTTTGTATAAGCAGTGCAAGAAAGTTTGGAATATAATGTTGCAGATTCCGGACATTATTTGCCGTGTTCGAGTCGTGAAGTAATCAAGGTTGTTTCCATATTGAAGTTGGAGAAGAAATCATCTTTCCTGATGGGCGTTGAAGTCTTGGTTTGAAATAGGAAAGTTCAACGTGGACTTTGAGCTGGACTTTGAATCAGTCAGCAATGGGTCAGTGAAAAGAAGAAAAGAAAGGGAGATTTTATTTCCTATTTTGACTAGGCGTGGGCTTCACACGGGACCTCTCTGAAGGCGGTACACATATATTATTCTTTTGGGTCAGATTGCGAAGAGTTGTCACAGCGTGGTCTTCGTTCTATTCATGTCTAAGAAAGAGAGATATATTGAAACGCCGTTCACGAGTTCTTGACAATGGATATTTCTCCGTGGGTTTTGTCCGTGGGATTTCATCAAGAATTCAAGTATTTAAACCAATTAAATTCTTGTGAAAAAAATTTGTGTATAATTCTTTCATGAGATTAAGAGATTATTTCGTAAGGAATTATGGAGTTAAACACTACGTGACTTATTGGATGTAATTGAGGTTAGGGAGATGTTGAGAGCTTTTAAATGACTCAAGTGTAATTGTAATCTCTATTATATTACTTGATTTATAGTGAAATTCGTTATTACTCTCCCCGTTAACGTAGGTCGCTGTACGACCGAACCACATAAATCTAGTGTCCAATTTATTTCCTTATTCCATTTATTTTATTGTTCCATCGCCTGCTTCCACAACAGCATTTGCGATGGACCAAGTGGAAAATTAGTTTTCATGTTTCAGCAATTGCTTGCAGGACCAGCAAAGGTCAAACTTTATCCATTCGAGTAAAATTCAGGCCCCAAACTTTGATTTTCACCGATCCAACCATCAGTTATCAATCGGGAGAAATCATTCGGTGAATCTAGAATATGTTTAAAATGAATATAACATAGGTGGAACTCACATTGGACCGACATAAAATTTACAATGTTAACCATTTAGACTTAATTTAATACGTATTGTAAATTTCCCGTTGATCAATCGCGGTAAGCGAAACAGTAATAAGTGCAGTGGGAAGAAAGATGAATGGACAAACTTTATTCACTATGGATACAACGGATGAATTGCTGAACACATTGTGAATTTGCAATTGCAAACCACTCCTTGATGAGCGCCACGAAATCACAACAACGTCCCTATAATAATTAGCGGCAACTGCACAAGACTAAGCGATCGATGTCCGACCAGCAGAAAGAAAATGAAGCCCGTCGAGTATCTCATGGGCACTTGTGCTTGTTGTCACCGGTGGTCATGGTGGCATAGCACGGACAGACATCGAGGTTGCCAGAGGTGCCTGGAGGGACGCAGTAGCAGCGGGCACAGCACGTCCCGCGAGCCCTCTGGCAAAGGCGAGGCCTCGACGACAGCTGACACCTGGTGGTGCACGCTCCGCTGCAGTCTACACAACAAACATGAAGACTTATGTTACTATACGATTATTTCTTTTAAATATTACGAGCAAAAAAGAGAGATAGTTTTGTACCCATTTTTGGAAGCTTGGAATTGTCTCCTGCATTTCCAACTCCCTGCGTCTGTCAAGGACACAAAAGGGTTGTTTAGGTTAATAGGCATGGACAGTAGCTAATGTGATGCAGAAGAGAAGAAATCAAATGAGCGGAACATAGAATAATCGAAAGCAGAACAAGTTGGTGCCATGTCAGCTACGGCAAGCTGAAGAAAAAGAACGGAGATTAAGACGGTAGCAATTAACAGCCTGTGGACGGCCATGGACGAGACTTTTTCAGAGTTAGAATTGAATATCAATGATGTAACCCTGATGACTTTGGTCGAATGATGTTTGATACAATGAAATGGGAAGATAGAGGGTAGCTATATATAAAGGCTTAGAGCAAGCAAGTCCTTCTCGTGGACTGTCTCATTAAGATGGCCGTAGGGTTGGTAGCAAGTAGCTCGGTGAATTATTTGCGGACGACTTCCGAAGCGCGTAAGGTGGTCATCAGCACACCCCCCATGCATGCGTGGGCTGTTTGGCTGTCATTTCCTGCGTGTTTTTCTGAAGTTGAGGTTGGTTTGGTACGTAAAAGTTGCATGGGTTTTGTACTTTTGATCGATATTGGGCAAAGGAAAAAGGCGCCGGGGCTCTCAGCTCCCAGTCTTAGATCGAACCTACACCAAATGAGAGAAAGAGAGCATCATCATCCGCCAGCTGTGAAACCCTGCATACACAGCTGTTCTTCTTTTGTTTTCCAGCAAACGCCAAACTAGAAAAGCTCCCCGAGGCCACCAAAGTATCGAATCGGACGGAGCTGAGTGGTTTGAATGGATCGATTTTCAATGTGAATACGACAGGTTTCTTGTGCTTTGGCTCAAATAATTTGAGACCCCCGGCCCATCACCTTTGAAAGTGAGTAGGAGACGAAGTTGGCTTCATGCATTCATGTTTAAACTAATCAAAACTAAAACAGCTTTATCACAACCCATTAGCGAGCAATTTATTTGTGTTGAGGAAGTCCATCTTAGGTGAGGAAAACACTAAACACGTGAGTTATTCCACCAATATCATCGGGTGGATAAGAGGCAATCCAAAATACAGATAGATAGTTCAAACATAAAAATGTTTAGTTTTATTTAATAAAGCATGATGGCTGAATTATTAAAAGAGATTGAGTTCATATTCGTGTCTATCATTGGGTGTGCCGTAGTCTTTTGTCAAAGTTTAAATTGTTAGTTTTTGAAGTTCAATGTACAACCGTTCGCTTGATAAAAATTAAGAATATGATAAAGGCTTGAAATGTCTTGTATATATCAACACAAAGATACCTTCAAATGGGAAAATGATTGATTTTTTTCTAATGATTTACAAAATGATATGAGAAACTCTTATTAAGTGCTCTTGTCCCATCACCTCTCATTAAAAATCAATTACTAATGTGTCATATCAATTTGTAAACCAAACTTAGTACCCTTGGCAAGAGCTCATCTCCCATAAATAGTTGGAGATGCACAAAGTAATTTACTAACCTGTGTCACAAATTTGTATTGGGTGTTAAATTATCTTTACTGACCCGAATACCCTTTCAAAGTCGTTATAAAATGACATTTATAAGAGAAATGCTTGCAAGACGGTACCGTCGCTTTATGGAAAGTACCACACATACCCAAGTGATCAGGCTTCCATTTTTGAATATTTTTTAAATAGATTGTCAATTTAAAAAATACCACATTTTGGGATATGTGTACCGTCCTCTAAGCATTGTTCTATTAATAATCCTATTATTTCTCCATTTCATATTAACAATGATTGATTAGTGAAGTAATTTCAAGTGTGTTTCATTGCTGACAAATCGGATTTACTCAAGATTCCTTAAAGACCTGTAATGGTTAACTCAGAACTCTGAGCTTGAGTTGAAGATGGATGTTTTGCTTGAAAGTTTGAAAAGGATAAAAGTTTAATGGTTCGCATTTTCATATAATCAACTAATCACTAAGGAATTCGACCAAAAAAAAAAAAACTAATCACTAAGGAAAAGTCTAACCATGTGAATGGATTGGATGGAGGGGAATTATCCAATCAATTATAAATTTATTATACGTATATCAATTCAATTATAAATTTTATAATTTTATTAATTTATTTCTAAAATTTTGTGTGAAACTTCAATATAGTTTTTTCTGTCATTATGGTTTACAAGTTTAAGAGGAATACTAGCGTGACGGAACAATCACTTTCATACAGTAAAGATGCAAGGAGAACCACTCACTTTCATGCTATAATGGGAGTGGGCTCCACTTACTTTCTCTCTCTCTTTTTTAGAAATGCTATAAGGGGGTGGGCTCCACTATCATTAATCCATTATAAGATTAACAACCTATTTTTTATCAAAAAAATAAATAATTAAAAATTAAAAATTATTATAAGGTCTACTCTTTCAAAGAATTTGTGATTTACAATATTCTTAATTCAAAGGTTGTTATACTAGCAAAGTTTTTTTTTTAATATAAAGAACAATGAAAAGTGAGTGGCAGAAATGGCTCCGGCGGAAACGGCTATGCCACTTCGTTAGAAAGTGATTGAACCATCACATAATCATTTCTCTAAGCTTAATTAACTTGCCCCACGATAACATGTTATTATTAGTCTGTGTGATTAAGCAAAGTCACGTACATATCATCAAGTGAGTCCGGATAAAATCATATGCTATGTCATATAATAACACATACAGCTGGGAGTCACCATGCAAATTATTGAGGAGATGCTGTCCAGTTGCTCCGACCATCAACCCAACTCGGCCTTATCCGACTCACCAACTCTAAAGTAGGCTTCTTTCCCAGCAGTATTCTTCCATCACCGAGTCAAGGGCTCTGAATCTCACTCGATCAATTATTGGCCAGAGCTTAAGCTGGATTGGTCCACCACCATTCAAAGAGCACTTACCCTCCTTCGCTGTCTTTTCTCGAGGCTCCACAACTTGTTCCCACTGACCAAGTTGTATTAACTTAGCCATGCTCCGCAAGTCGTGCCGATTCCGACTGCGAATCCTAGGACACGTGATTGTATCGGAGGTCAAGCAAAATACCAAACGGAGTCAGAGGTTTAGGATAAAGATGCCAGGATCTTTATCAGCATGTGAACTTTGACGGCTAAGGAAACAGCACCCGGCACGTCGGTCCTGGAATCGAATCGTTTCGGAAAATTTAATTGGAAAATTTAAGGCAATGAGCGGGACAAGATATGATTTGAGGATGTTAAACCTAGGCGATCGGGTGATAGCCACACGTGAAATTCCGCTTACCAAACCTGGAAATGGAGAACAGCCCTGTCCACCCGTCGGGTCGGGTGCTTGCTGGCGTCTTGTAGCGTCCGAGCACCTCACGAGCGGCTAGGTCTCTCGTCCTCAGCTCATCGAGGATTGTTCTCAAATCCTCCTTTGCGTCCTCACAAATTAAACCACAACCTCAACATTGTGTGGATTCCAAACCGGATCGGAGTAAACTAGAAACCGCAAGTAACACCTGGTATAAACATCAAAGCATTTGAACACCGTATAAATCTCATAAAATTATGCTTCAAATTACAAGTACGAGACTCCATGTAAACCGTTTTATTTGCCTCTCCAATTCAACTTAATCAGGTCGACAGGGATCCTCCGAAAAATCATGCTTACTCTTAACTATGGTTGATATACCAAACCCTAGCTGATCAAGTTTTCCTGTTCAGAAAAACCACCGGGCGGGCCAGATTGAGCTCAATAGATAAAGTCGTCCCCCCGATTCGCAACCTTCCAACGTAGTAAAGATGAGAAATATAAAAAGACTAACCTTCTTGGTCCACATAATTCCAGGTTTCCAAGGCCATTTTGCTGGCTCCACCAGAGACATCCGTCGCATCATCCAATGCATCAATTCAAGGTAAAAGCGGGGAATGTCCCCTGTTCTCGCCTTCAGATTAAGACCACCCTTAGCTTTTCCGCTCTCGCTATATATATGACCACCCTTGTCTCTCATTTCCTCACAAACCGAGCTTTGCTGCAATAACCCACTTGTGTCTTGAACTGCAAATATAACCACAGAGAGAGAAGCTCCACCTCGATTCCTAGTCAGCTATGGCCATTTCCAAGGTTTTGATTGCCTCTATCCTCCTTTGCCTCCTCCTACTCAGTCTCGCCGAAGCCGCCGATCAGACGGTACGTCCAAATAGTTTGCGATGTTTAAAAACTATTATCTAGTTATCTATATTAGCTCTGTTTTCGACCGCTTTTGCGATTGACCTTGTGCATATGCATGTTTTCCTACTGTTGCAGGAGAGCGCACAGGTGGCCGGGAGCTCTTATTCAGGCAAAATCGGTGAGCATATGATTAACTCATCTCTCTCTGTGTTTTTCTTCTTCTTTCATGGCTTGCGGAATCAATATTATCTGTACACGGGGATTTATAGTTTACGAGCACAGTAGCGTTCACAGATGCATCTGATCAGCACAACTGTGAAAAAGCTTGGACAGGTTTTTGTTGGAATGAAATTACTAACTCATGCATGCGGCACGAACTCTCTTTTCAGACTGCGACGCGGCCTGCGCCTCCCGGTGCCAGCTGGCGTCGAGGCAGCGGCTCTGCCACAGGGCGTGCGGGACGTGCTGCGCGCGGTGCAGCTGCGTTCCTCCGGGCACCTCCGGCAACACCGACGTCTGTCCCTGCTACGCCACCATGACCACGCACGGCGGCCGGCTTAAGTGCCCATGAGACCGAAAACATTCTAAATCCCTAGCCGTGCTCTCTCGCCATATATCCACCGTTTGCCTCTTCGGGTTCTTGTAATATATACAGCCGCTTGTGATTATAGAGAACTGGGTCGTTATAATGCAAAAGTTTTCGGCTCTGTGAATTATATTGAAGAATGTGGAGGGTTTGGGGACCTTGGGGACATTGTTATCGGCGTCGTCGTTTCCGTTTGCAAGAGTTTTTGTACAGTGTGTATGAACATGTATCGCAAATAAGTGGCTGATTTCAGTAATGAAAGTGTTGCGTACAGAAACATTTTCCCACTATAGTCGTGTAATTTTGGAGGTTTTTCTTCCTTTTTTTGATATTTAGTCAATTTCTCTCTCATTTAGTTGGCTTTCCTAATCAGTCGAATGAAACGAGGACGGATATAAATTACTCTGACCCCTAAGCACTTGGAAGAAATTACTTAGGCACTCCTTGTCTACATATACGACGACCCGATACAATGAGACCAAGAGATAATCGTGAAGAATCCAAAAGGCCCGGACCGGTAGGTTTTTAGAATGGCGAAAGTGGGCGAAACGAAGTGAATTTTGTCATGTCAAAATGAAATCACCCAACAAAAAATGAAAAAAGAAGTTAGTGATGGGTTGTAATCGTACGAGCCCTGAAAAGACCGGACAACAGGCAACTCCGAGCATGTTTTTAAAGCAGCGAAAGGAACAGATTGAACCGGATTTTGTCATGTCAAAATGAAATCACCCGATGAAAGGAAGAAAAGGAAGTTAGTGACGGATTGGTCTTCGTCCCCACTTGAACTAATAAATCGTTTCTTGTGATCGTCTCAATGTCGAATGATTAAAGTAAATTTTTTTTTCTTTAACGTTAATCCTAAGTCATTTGTTAAAGTTCACAAGATGTATATATGCTATAGCACCCCGAAATCTTCTTAGGTAGTGGAATAGGGAAAATTCCAATTAAGGACCCCAAGTGGGGTCAAATTTTCAAAAAGGGACCCAAAGTAAACATTATGTCAAAAAAGGGTCTGAAATGCTCAATCAGTCTCAAATAAGGACTCAAAGTGCTTAAAAAGTCTCAAATAAGGACCTGAGTCCCTGGCAAGCCAAAATACCCGTCGGGCCGGCGAAAAAGTTACTGTTCCGTCACCGGAACAGTAACTTTTTAATTTTTTTATTATTTTCTTTCTATTTTTTTTCTTTTCCTTTTCCTTTTTTTATTTTCTTTTTTTTTTTCTTTTCTTCCTCCGCCAGCCATAGCTGGGGCCGACGGAGGTTGCTGGCCTCAGGCGAGGCCACCCTCGCTGGTGTCGGCCCGGCAGAGGAAGAAAAGAAAAAAAAAAGAAAAGGAAAAGGAAAAGAAAAAAAATAGAAAAGGAAAAACAAAAAGAAAATAAAAAAAAAATTAAAAACCGGAACAGTAACTTTCTCGCCTGCTCGGCGAGTATTTTGACCGGCTAGGGACTCAGGTCCTTATTTGAGACTTTTTAAGCACTTCGGATCCTTATTTGAGATTGATTGAGCACTTCAGGCTCTTATTTGACACAATATTCACTTTGAGCCCATTTTTGAGAATTTGACCCTACTTGGGGTTCTTAATTTGAATTTTCTCGAATAAAGTAGAATATGGTAAAGCTAATGCAATAGAGTAATCTACAAAAGCCCATTCGAACTTTGGGCCCAAACTTGTGTCGGCCCATTATATATACCCCCTCTCTCTGGTATTCGACCGTTGTGGCACTGTAGTTTTGAAACGACGCCTCTCTCTCTCTCTCTCTCTGCTCCACTGTTCTTTGTTCTCAAGATCGAAACTTTGGCTCTCCGTCTCCCTCTCTGTACGTGCTTCTCCTTCTATGATTCGCCATGCCGACCAGGAAAGACGCTTCTGAAGCCTCATCGGACCGCCGGAAGTGGCGGAAGGTCTTCAACGCGCTCGTGGAGATGCTCGGGGCGCAGCAGGCGCAGCTCGTGACTCTCGTCGAGGAGAGGAAGCTCCTGGAGGGTCGCATCAGGATGCAGCACAGACGTTGGGACTCCGACGTTCGTTTTCTCAAGGACCGAATCTCTCAGGTACGGGGCCGACCCGACCAACCAAAGGGGGGAAGAAGTCTTTGCGATTGATCGGGATTTTTTTTATTTTAGGGTTTTGATGATTGGGGGATGGGTTTGGTGGGGGGGTTTTTCTTATTTGTCATGCGGAATTGTTGTGCAGATGAAGGGGGCTTTGAAGGTGCAAGACGTGGCGCACTTTCTTGAGTCGACAAAGTTGGATTTCGCTTTAGGGTTGAAGCAAAGGGAGGCCCTTTTGTACAAATTGAAGTTAGGTTGGTCGCTTTCTCTCTCTAATCTCTTTCTGCTATAACTTCATATAATTCCACCCAATTTCGGATTTTTCTCTTTTTTTCATTTGATTATATTGGTTCTTGTGAAATCAAGAGATTTTAGTGTTTAGATTTTAGGTTATAATCTAGAACTTCCTGTTTTTAAGAGCAATTAACTTACTAGCTATGAGATTGGGAGGGAGATACACCTCTTGTTTTTAGATTGTCTTCACAATCAAAGAGTACCTGTTAGTGATCCATTATCGGTGTTCCCATTGTCTTTTCAGAAGTATAGTAAACCTAGTTATGTGCTTGGGGTCTGAATGATTTCGAGGTATGTTTGTCTAAGTATTCTCGCTAAAACTGTCTTGTCTATACAGAACAAGCAGATGATGAGTTGGCTGATTTTAGAGGGTGCCTCGATACTATTCCACAGAAATGCTCTGAACTTGAGGTTAGTGTTTTTCAAAGTCAATTTTTGTTAGTGCTTTTCTGGGACATTGTTCTGAGCTGCAAATTCTCAATGATTCACAGGAGAGTGCTCAATTAAATAACTCTGCAGAAACCAGAAAAACGAGGAGAGGGCTCAGGAGTAGCGATAGGAAGTCTGCTAAAGATGTCAAGGAAGTGCAAGAGGAGCACGCACATTCGCTGGAGGAAGAAATGAAAAAGTTGAGGCTTGAGTATGATAAGCTCCTTTCAGAAAAGAATTCTGAAGCATCGGCATTATTGGCAGAGAAGAAGTTTGTGTGGCATCAGTATAACATATTGGAAACTGACTTGAATGATAAGTTAAAGAGCAAAGGGGCTGAACTCGAACTTGCAAATCAGAAAATATCCAAACTCCTTACCAGTATGGAGAAGCTTGAAATGATGAACGGTGAGAAGGATGATACTATCACTGAGTTAAAGAGTAAAATAGATGAAATGGAAGCCATCTTGGGTAAACGAAGTGAAGAAATAACCAGGCTTGCCCATGAATCAGAAGTACTGAAGAAGAGCATTGTGACACCTGTATTGAGTCGCTGCACATCAGGAACTAGAACCTCCAAAACAGAGGGAAAAAATAGCGTTGCTCATAAACGCGCTGTCGTTGTGAAGAAAGAAACGGGGCATCCACAAGTTTCTGATTCTCTAAAGGATTCCGAAACGGTAAACTTTATACTTTGTGATGTTGCATGAAGCTGGTCTTATTAGAAAGAATCTTAATTTACATCTATGCTTCTTGTTGTATGTGTCCCATTTTATGGTTCTTGTCCTCTGTAAGTCGATGATAGGTATAGGGAAATCAAAAAATAATTAGTTGTAAGATACAGGGATAAGAGGAAAAAACAGTGGAAGAGTAGTGACACCATGGATTTATCACTTTGTGAGAAGAAATTGGCAAGCACCAATGCAATTCATGGTGCTTGGTTCATCAATCAGTGGCATGTAGATGTAGCATTTTGAGGCTGTAAGTCAGTAATTTCACTCCTTGTTCACACTTACAGTTAACATGATCAGATTTAGGGTATTAACATGTTTTCAGATGCTAAGCATCACCTCCCACAGAAAGTAAAAATGCACTTACAAAGTATAGGTACTCTACTCTTCCTGTGTCATTCGACTAACTTAGGTCTTCATACGATCCGTTTAAGACATTTAAGTTATTGGAACTGAGAATGTTGCTCATATTTTCTTGTTATATAACGTTAATGAAACCGAACTAGAAAGTTTTGCCAGTTCTCAAGGGTTTGCATTTTTTGAGCTGATTGAAATGTTCGGATTTTGTTTCTTCGTGTCTGAATATGTACTTTTTTTTTTATGACAACAGGGTACCGGAAGGTTGAAAAGAAAGGCTGTTGCTATTGATACTCCCAAGCTGTTCTCTTCCTCGTTTAAAGTACCCAAATTGAAGGCCTCAGCCGTGAGATGACGTGCACGACACATTCCTTTACTCTTACGTAGGTTGAACTAGAGACGTTATTGTCTGTACTTATTTGTCTAACACCATCGCAGGTTCTGGCTGCAGTGTATTTATCACTTTTTTTCGGGAAGTCAATTCGATTGACCCTTTATGGGTTTGGAGAAGCATTGTGTCCTTTCGAGTGAATGTGCTTTGTATACGAGTCTTCATGTTGAGTTCTTGCGCAACTGTGGACGACATGAAAGAAGACAGTCAACTCTGTTGTCATTTTCTTGTAAATTTGTGCGTTTGCTCGGCAATGTGTCTAAAGAATAGATGCTCTGTGATCTTCGCGATGAAGATATCCATGATTGTAATGCAAGAGTTCACTATAGCTCTTTTACCACCCACTATAGCTCCTTAGAAAAGCCATAGCATGCCGATGAATTCTTTGTGATGTATATCTACTTCATGTGAATGTTATTATCCAAGTTGTTGTAATTTCTGAGCATCTCTTGAAAATTCAATCACCCTGATCGAAAGGAGTTGAAGAAGTTATAGGAAAGTACTTTCTCCTTTATCAGACTCGCTGATCAGCGGTTACGAGCAAGCCGTATCTATCATTGACAGCTTGAAAGAAAGCAAAAGAGTTCAACACCCAAAACAACTTGACATACGGAACCTCAATATAACCTAATAAACCAGCAAAAGTTCACTCCTGATTAGACGGTCAAAAACCAACTCTCTACCAACACTTCTCCTTTGAAGATCCCTTTCCAGCTGAAACGCTACGGATGGTAATAAGACGACCACCAAGGAGACCACTGGGAGCGGAAATTCGACTGGAAGGAGAGCAACACCAGGACCAGACCCACGAGGAGCGCGATGCCCCACGGCGTGCGGCTGGCACGGTACATGGTGTCGGGGTCGGCGTCCGGGAGCGGGATCACGAGCCGGCCACGGTTGGCAGCAAGCCAGCGGGCCAGGACGATCAAGAGCAGGGGCAAGAGCAGGAGGACGAGCTTCAGGCTGATGACCGTGCGCTCCATCTGCCTGGTGTAGTTGATGTGGAAGGAGAGCCAGAGCAGGAGGACGACGATGCCGAAGAGGATGATGACCGGCATGGGCGGTGGCGATATGGAGGCGATGGTCTGCTCCGTCCACCCATGTTTCCACGCAGGGCCTCTCTTCTCTTTGATCAGCCACCCCATTATTTCTTCTTTCTTCCTCTTTTATTCTCCTCTAGCTTCTCAGCTTCAAGTTTCTTCTGGGCTAAGTTTGTGAAGGTGGGATCAGGGCCGTGTGTGTGTGCGAGTTCAGACTTTGGCAGGCTTTATAGGAGGTGAGAGACGCATCTCTCTGTATCTGCTTTAGCACAAATTCTCTCGGGAAGGGGGGCTTTGATTCTATCCTCGCAGCCGACCTTTTCCTGTGACTAATGGCCGCTCGCATCTCTTCTGCATTTAAAATTTTGTGGTTTTGCTTATTGTAGTTGAAGGGAGAAAGCTGAGGGGATTGATGAATGGGTTTGGGAATATGTTCTTTGGCCTTTTCCTTTTTCGATTTGCATGCAATGTTTTCAAGGCTTTACAAGTGGGGGGGGAACCAAGTCATCTTTCGGGATGTTGGTAGTTTTGGTGCTGAGGGATCATTAAATGGCCAGTAGGCTTGTATGGAATTTCCTGAGAGTCGTAGGTTTGAAACGAGACAGGTGGCGACCGCATGCACGTCCCAACCATGCATGATCCATCCATGGCACCGCTTTATATACTAGAATTAAACATGTCAAAATAGATCATAAACCTATTTCTTAATTTATATCCGATGGACTAAGTTGTTATATAGATTAATTATATTCAGTGGGTTATAAATGAATTTAGAATAGTAAAATCCGAAATAATGTCGGTGTTAATAAATGGGTTTACAATTTACTTAGACTTAACCTACTTCTACGACTCTCTCTTCACTCAATCTCATGCTCTCACCTAAATTTGAATATGAATTTTCCTATATTTGGTTAATACAAAAGTGTTTTAGAAATATGGATCGAGTCGAATATAGATGATTAGATTTGTACTAAATGAAAAATTGATCAAAACGAGTTAAATTGATCGATTTGGATTTGACCATTTTCGAACAAACCCACACATTTGTGACAGATCTAACTAGCACTGAGCAATGTTAGCACTTTCATCGAGTTGTAATGCTCTCGAGTTGATTGAGTTGCTGCTAGAACTGATCAAGCAATCAATTTGCAGTTATCAGGCTTACCGTTAGGCAATTTGCGTCAAGCTGACTATTACCATTTACATTCCCACACACAAAGAAATGGGTTTTGGTGAAAACATACCTCGTACACACTTTTTATGCGACCAAATAAACAAAAATTTATAATTGCAAACGGCACTGCTCTTCTTGAGTTATGTGTGATCGATACTTTGAAAATCGATACACTTCATGATAAAAAAAAATGATGGATCAATGCCTCGGAAGACACTCATTAACAATATCATATTGATAGTTGAAAAAATGGGCGCTCAATTTTTGCCCTCACTCTCTCTTCTTTAATTAGAAACACTAACTATATGACATATTTGAACTTTATAAATTAGCGTCGTTATATTTTGTCCATTATGTTTACAATTCATATATCCGTCGATAGCTCTTGTTATTCTACTTATAGCAGGTATGGACTTTTTTGCAATATATAAATATATAGAGCAAAAGTTTGAGATTGAAGGATACATGGGATTTACTACATTGTATGCGGAGTTATATCTCTAACCACATACCATGTGTTTATATTTTGATTATCGAGGGACACGAACGTAAAAGGCCGACTATACGTGTGTTGTGTGCACTTTGTTTTATCCCTTCTTCAGTCCACAAAAGCAATTACATAAATGCCAGACTGACGCACGCTGGTTGAAAATTACTTTAATAAGCGATGTGTCACATCATGGATAGCCTTTAAACAATCGAATTGTGTTAAAAAGCAATGAACAAATGGATACATCACTAAGTAAATCATTTTCACAAACCAAAATTGAGTGAGTCTAGCATTTTCGAAACAATTAAAGTGTGTGTCTAATGTTAGATGACCCAGGAGGATAGTATTTAAGTAGGGGTGATCGGTTTCCACCCTAGAACCTGGAATAGGACCAACTGGTCAAGTCCGATTCCATGTTTAGTCTTGGAACTGGTGATTTATTTTCTTTTCTTTTTTTTTTGGGAGGGGGGGTTTCTTCTATTCCTTATAGGTGAGAATTTCTCAAGAATAAAAGAGAAAAATGATTTACTAATTAGGGTTTGCTTTAAAATAAACATATATATATAGAAAATTTGGCCGGTCCATTAGTCCATTTTGGGTGGTCTAGTTCCTTATGCGGAACCGGGAACCATCCAAAACCAATCGGTTTGGTTTGATCCTGTCCGGTCCCCGGATTGAACCGAGACCTATGCACACCCCTAGTATTAAGCATGATTTTTTTCATAAGAAATCAGATTAAGCCTCCTGATCTCGATTAATGGACAGTGGTCACTACGATTGTCCGAGGACGAGCCATGATGGGCTTGGCTAACATAGGAACGTAGACAATTTTGATGGACTGGGCCATGTGCTAAGGCCCAACCTGGCCTGTCATGTTCCCGACTTTTCATGACCCAAAAGTACAACAAGCGCAAAAAAAATATCATGGGAAATTACCAATCGGGTCGGGTCGGGTCCCATCCAAACCCGAGAATTATTGTAGGTTTGCTATTACGATTATTTATTTACAAAAAAAATGCTGTAAAACCATAAAACAAAATATCAGAATAATCCAAGGCGCAAGAATTCTAAAATGAGATACTAGAAAAGGTAGATCATTCATTAATTTTCGTTTTTTTAGGGTTTCATCCAAATAATCTTAAGTTTTTTTTTTTTCATGATAGAGTGACAATGATTTTGTAAACAAACGATCGGGTTCGAGTCGTGCATTATCTGATAGATAAAATTGCCTAGCTCTTTTCACAACTTATACACATGAACCAGTGAGAGTATGTGTATCATGATTGGTCCACAAACTTAGCATAATTGCAATTTACAAGTTCTATTTAATCACTATTTATTACAAATCAGACACATCCCATTATGTATCAAGGGTCCATTTATTTGAAGGAAATTTGTTTTCGGAAATTTGTTTTCTGACTTTCCGATATTTGGATGACGACAAATTGACCGATTTATGGAAAACGAGACTCAAAACAATAAGTTTAGATTCGAGGAAAACGACTTCCCTTTCTAGTAAGAAGGATCATTTTCTTAAACCATTAAGCAAATAAAACTTAATTATTTTCCTCTAAATTGATTTCTACAAAAATATTTTTCCTTTATCAAGAAATTTTCCTCAAACAATACAAGCAATTGTTTGAAAAGTAAATGTGCAAAAAATACTTTCATCGTTCCCGAAAATGCTTAGACATAAATTAAAAGCGATTTCCATTAACTAATTATTTCAAACGATAGAGACGGTAATTTTTAGGAAAATATTTTTCAAATCATTCGATCAGAATCTAATTTTATAAAATTAAAGAAAAATTCCAAATGAAGGCCCGAAATGCCCTTATTTTCTCAAATAAGGACATCAAGTGAATCTTGTTTCAAAGAAAAATCTAAAATGGCATATCAATCTCAAAAAAGAGCTTGACCTTACCAGCTAGTTAGTAACATTTTCGTCATTTACTCTTTTTTTTTCCTTCTTTTTCCTTTTTCTTCTATTTTCCCTTTTCTTTTTCTTTTTTCTCCCTCGTTGACCACCAGCAAGGTTAGCCCTCGCGCCTTGCTCGGGGCCGGCGAGGCGACTCTTGCCAATGACCGGCTGGGCCCTTGCTTAATGGCTGGTGAGGGTCGCCGGGCCGCCCTTGTCGACCCTCATTGGCTAGCGACGAAGGAAAAAAAAAGGCAAAATAGTAAAGAAATAAATAAAAGAACGAAAATGTCATTGATCAGTTGGTGAGATCAGGCCCTTATTCGAAGTGGATATAACCACTTCATGCCCTTATTCGAAATAAGGTTCACTTCATGTTTTTATTCAAAATAATAAGATTACGTCAGTACGGATTGGGTACTCAATACAAAAAAAAAAAAAAAAAATCTTGCCCTTCACTCGCAATTGGCCCTTTCCGGTTCTTCTTTAAACCCTTTTTCCCAAATCGTACAAGGCCACACTCTCTCTCGGACGCGGTGCGTCTCCCTACCTGCCTCGGTTTCCTCATATAAACCCTAAGGACCAATCTCCCCATCTCTCTCCGACCTACACGTGTCACACACCCACATCCTTCCTTCGGACCTATAAGCCTAGAAACGATCTCCCCCCAACCCCTTCCCTCTTCCCATCCTTTCTTCCCTCACAATTCTTGTTCCTGCCCCCGCCCGCCCCCCATCTCTCTCCCCCCCCCTCCCTCCTCCCTAAGCGGCGCGCCAACTCCTGTCATGCGCGCAGGTCCTCTGCACAGAGAGAGAGATATCCCCTGTAGAGCAGAGGAAGAAGAAGAAGAAGAAGAAGCGGTGAGACGGGAAGGGCGGAAGATAAGCATGGAGACAGAGCGCAGCGAAGCGGCTCCTTGCTATCTGGACTTCACCGAGGACGAGCTTCGGGTGGCCGACATCATCCTCGAGCTGCGGTGGCTCTTCGCCGATCGCTTCCCGCGGGGCTGGGGCGCCAAGCGCCGGAGATCGGCCCTCCGCGGCGGCGGCGGCGGCGGCGCCTCCTCGCCCCCCTCCCCCGCGGCCCCGTCTCCGCCGCAGCCGCAGCCGGCGAAGTGCCCCGCCCGCGCCGCCGCGATCGAGGAGAGGGCTGCGGGCCAGCCGAAGGTCCACGCGGCGAGCCCCGACACGCCGCTCTCCTTCTCCCCCAGCGAATCTGACGGCAACAAGGCCAAGCAATCCCACTCCAAGAGAAAATCCGCCAAAAGGGTATGCTCAAATTGCGTCCTTTCTTCCTTCTCTCCTCTGTCGTCTTTGGCGTTGAATGTCAGTCCGATTTGCTGATTCACGTGGGCGTTCTGTTTTTTTCCGTTCTCTTCCCCCCCCGGGTTTGTGCAGAAGAGAGAGGACTGGCTGAAGCTCATAGCGTTGCTGGAGGAGCAAGGCCACGCTCTCAGAAAGGTACTGCTTTTAAGCAATTTTAACGTCCCCTTTCGTTTCTGGAGCAATCCAATCACGGAGCTTCTCTGTCCCTCCGCGGCGCAATCGTCCCACGTTTGTTTGATTTGGTGCGCTTTCGAATTCGCGCAGGAGGTGGAGAATGTGAGGCGTTATCGCGACCAAGTGAAGGCGTTGAATTCGGAGTTGAAATCCAGGAAGGAAGAGGTACAGTACCGCGTCGGTGGCATTACCTCCGAATTTCCCTTTTCTTTTGCCTTAGATTTCATTATTAACCCTTTTATTTTATTTCCTGTTCCTTGTGTTTTACAGCTGATCGTTCGGGCAACACCCGGAAGGTCCGAGCAAGGACCGGAGCCGAACACCCTTTTGGCTCTGGGGGGCCAACCGGCCGAACCCACGGCCGCCGCGTCTCTACCCCCCGGCTCCGATCGCCACCTCCCGCCGATTCCCGATCAGGCGGCGAGCGCGCCGGAGAAGAGCGAGACGGGCGACCCGGCGGGCCCCTCGCCGCCGCCACAGCATCACCGGGGGCGCGACATCCCGGACCTGAACATCGGGCTGGCGCCGCTGGACTCGGCGGTGGTGGACGAGGAGTGGAGCAACCGGGCGAGGGCGAGGGCGGCGCAGGCGAGGCTGAGGCGGAAGCTGATCTACAGGGCCAAGAGTGCGGCCGCCGCTGTCAAGCCACGCGTCCAGCTTAGATGACGGGGCGTATTTTCTCTCTCTTCTTCTTCTCTCGTGTTTTTTTTCTTTTGCCAATTTGATGAATTGGAGGGCGAGCGCCTAGGGTTTTGTTGTTTTTTTTTTTTTTTTCTATTTTTTTACTGAATATTTGGAATTTGTAAAAAGAGAAGAGAGAGAGGGAGAGAGAGAAGAGGTGGGATAGGGAAAAGAAATTTGTTTCCTTCTCCTCCTGCTCACGGCTCTCGCCATCCCCATTCTTGTAGAATAATTTTTCCCGATTCAAGATGCGATTACCGATTATACTATTTCCATAATTAAAAAAAAAAAAAAAGCCCTCTTTTCTCGGCTAGGTAATTCGATTTCCTACGGAATTACGTTTTTTTTTTTAATAAAAGATTTAATTTTTTGGCTAAGTCCCAGTTCTAGTTCGCGGGGGGGCGGGGAGAGAGAGAGAGAGAGAGAGAGAGAGAGAGAGAGAGAGAGGCGGGGAGGGTCGCCGCTGGTCAGCAGAAACTGAATTTCCAACCTGTCAAGGAATTGGTCAGAACGCGGCCATGTTCCTCACGCGATGTCCTCCGAGCGTACCCTGCACGCGCGGTCCTTCACCTGGTTCGGCTGCTGGCGCGTTCACTTCACGCTCCTCGTCCTCGGGTGGGGGCCTCCGACGACTCCTCCCCCCCAACGGCCCCCCGGGACGCCGCCGGGTTAAGGAGAGGGGTAGATCGGTAAATTCCCGGGGGGCGGGGTGTGGTGGGCCCCCCCTGGGTTCCTGTCCTGCCTTTAGGGCCCCAGCGGCTTTTTGATTTTTAATCGATCGCGATTGCGATTCTCGAGCGGAATTCACAATTTGGCGAAAACGCTCCGGTTAATTCAAAAGAGACTTGACCGGAATTTCAAAACAAAGCGTTCGCTTTAGATTCTAATAAGAGAAAAACCATGAATGAGAACGTCTTCGAGGTACTTGTCGAACACACGAGATGGCCTCAAAACAATTCGCTTTCCAAAGGAGGGCGAGCTCATGCGTAACGAGAGAATGGCGGGTTAGTTGAGAATTGCAGAGTATGTTCATCCGGCTGTTTAATAGATTTTATTAACGCGGGTCATATACTCGTTTCTTATTCCATATTTGATGGGGTGGTGGGTTGTTATATGAATTGATATATTCAGTAAATAGATCGTGAGTAGGTTTAGAATGATAATGCCAGAAAATAATATGGGTATTACATAGGCTCGCAACTTACTCGGACCCCCGACCTGCCTCTCTGACTCTCTCTTTACTCACTCAACCGGACGCTCGCTCAATCCGTCCTCTCGTTTCAATTTGGGTACGAGTTTTCCTAAATGGTTAGGTCGGGTATGAGTCGCTAGACATGTATTGTATGAAAATGGTCAAGACGGGATAAATGGGTCATTTTGGGCAGGCCCATTTTTTCACCCGACCCACCCCGATTGACAGGTCTACTGGTTAGCAACCCGATCACGCCGAGGCCAGTAAATGAGCCCGAGCCCGAGCCCGAGCCCAAGCCCACCTACCCGAATCCGAACCAAAGCCATCGGGCTTGGGATTTAAAGCCCGTCGCGAAGCCCGCGAACGAGTGCGAAACCCTAGGCCGGTCTCTCCCGTCGCTTATTTATGTCGCATCGACGCAGCTCCATCCTTCCTCTGCCAGTGCGAGCGATGCAGCCTCAGCACAGTCAACTACTATTCAAATCTCAACTCTCGCTCTCTCTCTCTCTCTCTCTCGCTGTGTTTTATTTCTCATTATCAACTGAATCGTGTTTGTTGTTCTCGATTATATTGTGTCTGGTCGTGGCACGATTTTGATACTCGCAAGCGGGGGGTGGGGGATCCATGCAAATGACGAGGAAAATGTCCGACCTGTGAGAAGTTGGGCAAAAGAGCCGACGCTGTTGATTCGTCTCACACACTTCCATGACTCTGATGCATGCAACCCAACCCCCACTTTGTCCAAACTCGGTTGAATCCTGAACTTCTGACCTGGGCTTTTTGCGCGGTGGTCTGTGTCATCCGATTCGCGTGGATCGTCCGCTGTCATGTATCATCTGTCTCGACCTGCATCGAACGGTGGCGTGTGTGGTGTGGTGTGGTGTGGTGTTGTGTTGTTATTGACGGGTCTTTGGGATCGGAAGATGAGCCTTGGGTTCGACGCGTTTCTCGTGACTCGTCTCATCCGAGACACGATCCTTGATGCAGGCCTCGATTCCTTTTTCTCTCAATAGGCGCCTTCTGCAAAATCGTGTCTTGAACAATCTATCACCTTCTTCCGGAGATAGTTAGAGACGGGGGTCGTGTTAAATCGTCCACCCTGTCTAGTCCAGCAATCGTGTTAAGGGGCGATTCTTAAGCATTTGCTGCGGTAAAAAAAAGACACAATTTTTGTCTGTACGATTACCCTTCAACGAAGATTTTATGGACACCCAAGAAGTTTATGTGTGTGTGTATGTATATGTTCGAGGAATAGATCTTTGAATTTTCTCCATGGCTACCTTTTTTTTTTTTTTTTTTTGGGCCAATCGAATGAAGATCTGTATAACAAGATGAAAGAATGGATGAGTTTTCTATCAGTGTAGGAGGGAAAAAATATAAGCGAGAGTCTAGAATTGATGGCTTTGGTGTTTCTCCTTTATTTCCGTTTTTTATCTATTTTTTTTTTATTCCTCTCAAAAAGAAGCGATTCTCAAATTATTATATGGTGCATCTAATTGTAACTTTTCCTCCTTCATCTTTCATCATCTAGTTCTACCACGTAATAAAACCGTCTAAACTTTATTGCGGCAATGCATCTAGATAAATTGAAGTGAATAGAGAGTGCTGCGAATGTTGAAAGAACTGTTTGGTCCCATTTTATCGCGCGGCTTTATATTCTAATCACATTAAATTTGTGATGCGATTAAAAAGATCGATGATGTCGCGATTGTTAAATCCGTTTGGTCCCACGGTATTGCGCGGCTTAATATTCTAATTATATTAATAAATCGAGCAATTGTCCGCAAGGGAAGAAACCCAAAGCGGGCTTGGTAACTAGGCTAGGGCCCTAGATCCACAACTTAAGGGCCAACGAAGCAAAGAGCAAATGAAGGCCCAAGAGAGACAGAGAGAGAGAGACAGCACAAATTTCGAGGCTAACTCAATTTTTGTGTATCCCACTCTTTCCGACAAATTGCCTTTGTCATTGAAGGGCAAAACCCCCCCCTGATAAAATCCAATTTCGACAATCCCACGCTGACAAGAACCAGCTTGACTTGAAATTAATTGAAGACCCTCTCTCTTTTTACCTCTGTTCAACTGAAATCCCCGCGTTGTCCAAAAGCAAACACGTTTTTTCACGCCTTCTCGATATTTAAGGCCATGTAAAGTCTCATCCCAATGAGAACGAAATTGCAAGAGAATGTTGAGTGCAAGAGCCGCGACATTTCGCTCTCTTTTTCATAATGACCCCCTTTTTTTTTTTTTTGTGAGAGTGAAAGTCGCAACGAATATCGTCGAGGTACTATCTAGAGAAATCGAGTTGCAGTGCTTAGGGAACGGATCTGATATGCGGTCCGATCAGTACCCTGTCGAAGCCGTCGCCGAAGACCACAGTCAAATATCTCCAGTCAGCTCAAGCCCATCATTTTGAACGGAATCTAGACCCAATTCATACAGGAACTTGCCCATGAAATTCCCATCCCAATCAAAGTACAATTTGTTTAAAGGATCATACAGTTCAATCCATTGCTGTAATGATGCGATTGGTATAGAAGAAAGGTCCCCCACCACTCATAATATGCATCCTCGTCTTAATTATAACGTCACTCAATTACCCTCGATTGAATTCGACGAATCGACCCTCTTTCTCCATAGTACCATTGCCCCATGTCCCGTTTCTCGATCTCTCTTCGGATGAAATTAAACCAATTCGAGGGCGCCGAGCACAAGTACCTGCGATGTAACTTAACTTAAACTTTGGTCCTATCTATTTGCTTCCTTCCTCTCCCTCTTCCTCATTCGTCCTAAGTGGTCAAACAATGCGAATTTGACCACGGGTGACGACTTTGCCCACGAGCATATTCCAAGCTCTCCATGTTCGCCATGATTTGAGACTTCTAGATTGTCTTTTCTAATACTCCAAAGCTCTGCCTTATTTTGCCATTTCGTGTTCTCCTCGCATTGACCCTTTTTTGTTAGAAAATGAATTTGGGGAGAAATGACCTCGACGTAGTTATATACGGTCGCGATTGTATTTAATTAGCAATTAATCGAGTTTTTAGGAATAATCCCATTTCTTTTTACTTTTCTCGGAGGGGGAAATAAGCAGATGCTAATCAAAGTCAACGGGGGGGAAGTTTCTCATGTTAATCCCTATGGCGTGGATTGCGTGTGAACTTTTCTTCTTGCAATCAAAGCGGCGCTCCTTGACAAATCAAAGTCTTCACATCCCATTTCTTGTCTTCTTTTTATATGCTTAATTATATGAATTTTCGCCGTTCTCCGCTGCGTTTCCAAGCGATTTTTCTAATTTTCGAGTTGGAAATCTCAGGCAGAAGTCCGCAATTTAATTAATGGCCCCGATGTTGATCGGGAAGAGCGGTTCGCCGGTTTTAGCGAGCGAAAGTGATGCGGATTGTTGCGAAATCACGGGGAGGCCTAATTGCGAGGTTTTTAACATGCGTTTCCTCTCCAATGGAAAGATCAAAGTCAATACCGACGCTCAACTTCCAGGTAAGAGCATATTCTCTTCAATACATTTGAACAGGTCAACATGGCCTTTTCACGGTCTTCATCCTTCCTGGATATTTTACACCAATCATCTTAGTCGCGGTTGCATCGAACCTTATAGAAATAACCCCCGCCGGTCTATTCCGTGTTTCTTCTTTTAAAATCTCCGCGGCTGTCGAGAACTCGGCAACCAATAGGGCCGACGAAAGACACTCGTTTGTTTTCTACTAATTACATGCGAGATATACTTATGATGATGTCTTCGGCTCGGTTTAGCACGCGCTATCCGAATTACGTCAAGCGAGAAGAAGCGCGGTTTTTACCACCGAACCCACGTCACGAAACCATAAAAAAAAAAAAGAAAGAAGAAAAACTTTGGTCAATCTTAGTATCGAGACTAGAGCATCTATTTGATTAAGTATCTATTTGACCAAATCAAAAGGTGGACATGTAGGTGTTAGAACATCGTGGTTGAAGTCACTTTGGATTTGTCTGGGTCGGGCAAAAAAGTGGGCAGGTGCAATCTTAAACTTGCACGCGGCGATGAGCGGAACCATTCAAACTCCAAGTTGCCTTTGCTTCGGGTTGCCTTGCACCGACCAGAGAGATGGAGAGAGATCTTGCGTTGGATCGGTGTTTGTTTGCTTCTAAATTTTCAACACCACCCAAAATATGAAGTGATCTCTTCTCCTCCTCCTTTGGCCCCCGAACGAAAACAAATACAGGATGTTCGATTTCCCCACGATTACCAAGATTCATAAAAAAAAGAAGAAAAATCAATTTTCGTGGTGGTACTTGTCTTGGTTTTGAGAAAAATTCCGTCGAGTTGAAAGGGAGGATGTTCGATTGCGATTACATCGGGTGGGACGTTGATAAAATCGTTTCCTTGACAATTCGTCGTAGTAATGAGATTTTAGAGCATCGTAAGATATGTGGCGATATGATGCGGGATGTGCCTTAGAGAATTCCGTCCACTCCTCGATTTTGAGGTCACATTGGATATCGACGATGCTCGTTCCGGGCACTCAATTTGACACGGGGATTTTCTCAAAATCGAGTCATCTCACTATATGTTTCGATCTAATTATCTTTTGGCGTTATTACATGCATTTTTTTGCCGAGAGTGTTTTGGAGTTCTCTCTCTATATGGGCTCATGAGAGGAAACGCTGCGAGAGATGGTTAGCAACATCGAGTCAATTTTGAGTGTGGTTGAAGGCTGGAATCGAAAGACAAAGCAACAAAGCTGTGGAATTCTTCGTGAATTTATTGACGTCGCTCTCCGAACGTGGTCGTACTTTGATCGAGTCAAGTAATTATGTGTACATTTCTACCATATCGCTGTCCATTAGCTTCAATTTGTTTGTTTATTTCTTTATAACCGTGGACTCAGCTACGCGATCCGATAAAAGGCCAAAACATTATGAAGTTTAGTAATGATTTTTTTCGTTTAAATAATGATTATCATCGTATCCAATCAAAATTAGTTTGGGTGTTTTGGAACATTCCTTTCGTATTGAAATCACGGGGATCTCTTTTAACACTCTGGGGCACAAAAACGGGACATTTTGCTCACAAAAACGTACGAAAAGGCTAGGCTCTTCCCAAGAAGTCAAAAGTTAGTCGTCACATCACCAACAAAATCTTTTCTTGTTTTGATAAAAATAAAGGGATAAAAATCACCAAAAATACCCAATTATATTTACCGTAGCATATTTTTTTTTTTTTTTTTTCGTAATATAAAAAATTTTCAAAATTTATATCTGCATGACACATATGCCCTCCGTTAAGAAACACTATTACAAAGCTACCTACATGGATATTGAAAAGCAAAAGATATTAACATGGCACTTGCGCAATTTAAGTAAAATCAAAATGAGTTTTATGATCGAAAATCTCGTGATAAAACCTTGACGGGGGATACATTTTATTGGGGGTAAATATGCCGCGGCAAATACAACCGGTAAGAAAAAAGGTAAATTTTTGGTGGCTTTTCGTCAAGACAAGAAGGGCGAAAAAATCACGGCCAACAACCAGAACAACCGGAAATGGGGATTCAATGCAGAACAGGTGGCCAAAGAAGGAAGAGTCGCAGTTAAGCCAACATATCAAAAAAGTCAAAACTGGGGACAGAGAGAGAGAGAGAGAGAGAAGGGGAGGGAGGGAGAAACTGATAAACAGGGGAAGTTTGAATAGACCAGACAGACAGTGACGTCACCGCTGCTTAACATTAAACTGATAAAGAAACCAAGAACGCCCCCCGCACGGCAAAAGCAGGCAAGGCAGGCGGGTCTTCCCGAGCGCCCCCCCCCCCCACCCCCCGCTCCTCCTTCCCCGCCATTACAAGACAACCTCTCTCTGTCTCTCTGTTGTGCCTGTGTCTTTTTTCTTTTTCCTTTCTCCTTTTCTTTTGTTGTTGTTCTTGCTGTTGTTGTGTTGTGTGTGTCAAGCTTCCGTTTTTTCGCTTTCGAGGTTCCGGCTTTTTCTTCAAAGGGCGCGAGGAGAACAAGTCAACAGTTGCTGCTCCCCCCCTTATCTCCTCCGTCCGACACCCACCAAGCTTTCTCTGATTCGACGAAAGAATTCAAACCCGCCTCACATTCGCCTTAAAGAAAGAGAGAGAAAGCGAGAGAGAGAGAGAGTGAGATTTCCCATTCGCTGCGGTCGCGAAATCAATGTTCAAAATCAAACCTTCCCCCATTGTCCACGAGATTTCCATTGTCGCTGGGTGTTACGCGTTAGCTCCCTCGCCATCCCCCCGCCCTTTGCTTTTTCTTGGTCAAATCACTTGCCACCAGATCGTGATAATAGTTATCGGTGATGACAATTACGACAACCGACCAGAGATAGTATCTGGGTATATCGTATATCCTGCGCTCCTTCTCCTTCCACATCATCGCTAGCATCATCTCTAACATCATTCGTCTCCCCTTCCGCTTGCTTCCTCCTCACAGTGCTCTGTATTTTGTTTTAACTAATCCACCGCCCTCCTGTTTTCTTCTCCATTCGGGATTTAAAATATATCTCTCTCGGCTGAGCGCTCCTCTGTTTGAATAGGTACTGGCTCTTTCTTTCTTTGTACTTTTCCTGCTGTTTGTGTTTCGCTTGTGAAGCTGTTGAATTCTGGGAACCCCGTGTTTTTTTCTTCGTTTTCCCCTCTGCCCCCTTTTTTCCCACTGACCCTCGTTTGGCTCTCGACAAAATGAAGGGGAAGTGTGGGAAGGATATGAGTTCTTGAAAAGGAAAATCTTCTCTTGTTTCGGCATTTGGGGTGAGAACGACGAGCATTAATCAAATGAGCTCGTACCAGCAGTTGCAGTGATTGAACTGATCTCTTGTTTCTTGGGCTACTTTTCTGTTCAGTGCGATTTCGATTTGGTCTGGATTGAAAGAAAAAGAGAAAAGATGGGAGCGGTTTGTTCGGGAGGTACGGGCAAGCACGCGACAGAATCCTCAGGGGCGAAGAGTACAGGATTTTCTGGGAAGCTCAAGTCAAAAGCCAGCTTTTCCAAGTCAAGAGAGGTCTCTCATCCAAATAATAAGAGCAGTGACTATAGGAAGTCGCCATCGAAGTTCGATTCCGGCGAGCTGCTCACCTTCTCTAGAGAATTGAAGCCATCAAAGCCATCGACTCCTGCTAGAAAAGGACTTATCAAGGTAAGATTTGCCTATGTGAATCTTGGTTCTTTATGTGATTTGTCATTCTTTACTGATGATCAGCAAAAAGTCGAGGATAGAACTAAGAAAAATTGCCATGGATGTCTATCATTAATAGATAAACTGTGGTCCGTTTGAATATTTGATGAAGCCAATCTGAGGGAAAGAAACTTGTGCCTATGCTAGTCAATTCAGGGCACGGGAATCGATGTCATTCTTAATCTTTCATAACGTTGAATTTGCCTGATTGGATTGGAATGCCACATGGAACTCTCATGCATTCCATGCTATGAAAAAGAATTGCATTTGGTTATCGACGAAGAAGAATGCATATAGACCAAGAAATGATGAAAATAAAAGTAGCGGTTATTGCTGAAATTCCCGTCCAAACTGCAACAACTACAAGATTCTGTACAAAGGAGCAATAGCTGCAATTCTTGCTTGATATCAGAGCCTCAGCACAGATTTTGATCTACCGCCGAGTAATTATTGTTCTTTATGGTGGATATGGTTGATGATCGAATAAATCATAATGCTGCATGCAATAGGGGGCATTGTGCCTGTTCTTCCTTTGCGCTCAAATTTTGAAAAGCAAAAATCACGAGTATCTTAGTGCACATATAAGGCAGAGAATTAGTCTTGCAGCAAATTAGTTGACTTGATTTTAAGCTTTCAAGAATATTACTTCTCCTTTCAAGTGGAAAGTTAGCTTGCTATATGCTATGAGAACTTTCTTGCCTGTCTTAAGGTTCGCAACTGTAAGTCCGATTCTTAGCATATTGTTCGATAAGTTTCGTCCAATCTATCGTAAACTCAGAACTCTTCAGGGTGGCAGCAGGAGTTCTTGCTTTTCCAGTTGAAATCCTCTGTTGGTATATACATTTGATTTGTTAATTAATGTGTTGTTTTTTGCCCTTTGAAAGTGATTCTATTCTATGTTGTCTTAGAAGTATTGGGCTGCTAATGGCTGAAATAGTACTCTTAATTTAGCAGAACGATTGCGGTTTAAGTTAATAAACATTTCTCGAGTCGAAATCTGGTGCCTTTCTGGTTCGCCCTTCAAGTATTTCTGTTTTCTTATGTTGAAGTTTTTGACATTTTTCAGGTTACACCGAAAAATTCATTCATAGGAAAAGCCGGCATGATGGGTTTTGAGAGGGCGGTAGATGTTCTCGATACGCTTGGAAGCAGTGTGTCAAATCTGCATTCTGGTAGCGGCTTCTCTGGAATGGCTTCCCGGGGAAATAGGATTTCGATACTGGCATTTGAGGTAGCTAATACAATAGTCAAAGGTGCAAACTTACTGCAATCTCTGTCAGAAGAAAATATCCAGTTCTTGAAGAAGGAGATTTTACACTCTGAAGGGGTGCAGCAACTGGTTTCAAGAGACATGAAAGAGTTGCTAAGTATCGCTGCTGCCGATAAAAGGTATGAGTTTTTACGTGAGAAAGGAGTTAAGAGGCCTTTGAGCCTCATCTTTAAGTAAGCATACATCAAACTTGTGGTTTAATAAGCATACGTCAAACTTGTGGTTTAATAATGCCTAATGTTCTTGGGACATATGCAGGGAGGAACTTGATGTCTTTTCACGGGAAGTCATTAGGTTCGGAGACTTATGCAGAGATCCGCAATGGCACAACCTGGGTCGACACTTCTCAACGTAATTAGGCTCTAATGAAGCTTTGTTTTGGGTATGAGTTCCACTCCAACGTGTTGATAGTAACTCAATTTTCTTGGAATGACCTAATTGTCACAGACTGGACGTGGAAGACTCGGGCAACGAAATTGTGAGAACTGAAGCAGAAAAGACAATGCAAGAATTGAGTACTCTGGCCCAGCATACCTCTGTAAGAATTATGTATACGCGTCAGATCTACCTGCTAAATTTTAGTTGCTGACCCATTATCTCTACTTGATTCTGCATTGCATAGAATTTAATTCTATCTATTCCTTGGAAGCATTGTCCAATTCTAGAAATATAATAGGATTAAGTGTTCACTAATATTCTTCCAAGTACAGATGATATATCTTCCAACTCTTTAGAGATGTGTAGTTGGAAGGATGTCTGTCCCGCATTTTTTTGCTCACCTGAACTTCTACATGATATGGCAGATATTCATACTTAAATGAAGTTTGTTATCATGAATAAACAAATATCACTTCCGTTACACGACAGATGATTTTCTCTAGATATTCTTTCCTTTTCAAATCTTTTCACACTTGACTAGTGCATGTGTCTTTGGTGGTCTAAGCCAGGCTATATTCTTGAAGAAGTTAACATTTTCAAAATTTGCAGGAACTGTACCATGAATGGCAGGCTTTGGATAGATTCGACCAAGACTATAGGCAAAAGCTTGAGGAAGTGGAGTCTTTGAATCTCCCTCGTAAAGGTTAGACTTATGACTACATTTGTCCTGATAGTTTTACTACCTTTCACAAGGAAAAATGCAGCTCCTTAAGTTGTTGACACGACTAATTCAGGTCTTCAGACTTGCTTCATTTATTTTCTTCTCTTCTTCTTTGGTTTTTTACAACTTAACAAGCTGGTTACTAAATATCAAACCAAATCAGTCGCTGCTCCCCTACTTAAAGTAGTGGTGCTGTCATAATTCTAATGCTTTTGTTCTTTGGATGTTAGGAGAAGGTATCTCGATGTTGCAAGGTGAGCTAAAACATCAAAGAAAGCTTGTAAAGAGCTTGAAAAAGAAATCTCTCTGGTCTAAAAGCTTGGAGGAGGTAAGAGTGGCTACTTGTTAGAGGCTAAGTAAATACTCAAGTGGAACTGTTCTTTGTGAACTTTCCTGAAGATGCTTAATAAACATGCACACTTACAAATTTGGTTTCTCGTATTAGTTCATCTCTATGTATTTATTGATATGTTTTAATTGCCTTTTGGCCCTTTCTCATCGAGAATTTATCCCATCTCTAGCGTCGATTGGTTATATAGCACTTTGACACTGGATCGCTATTGATACTTTATTGTCCGTCTTTTACTGGACATCATGTTTTTGTCGCTGATGATAATTTCTTATAATGCATTGTTCTTATTGCAGATCATTGAGAAGCTTGTTGATATTGTTACCTACATACATCAAGCAATCTGTGAAGCTTTTGGAGATAATGGTACTCATTTTATTCACTTTAGTAGAGATAAAAAACTACAAAAAGATTTTGAACTGCATGGCAGATCTACGGCATCTGTACTGTGTAGTTCTGTCGAAATATTTTAATCGAAAGTAATACGAAGCAATTTAAAAAAATTGCTCGTATGTAATCAACTCATATAAACCTTGACTCTGGCAGTCATGGTGATGCTTCTTTAGGTCTCAAGGACACTGAGGTGCAAGCTTAGTTAGGTCGTCATGGTCATGCTTCTAATGCTAAGTTGTCACTTCCTTAAGATATTTTTGTGTTTTAATTCGTGAGTCAACGGAAGTAAGGAGAGAAACAAATTAAAAGCAAAATAGTAGCCCCTTGTGCAATCCTTAGTCATCTTTGTGGATTTTGTTATTCGTATGTGTCCCCTAAAAATGTTTTCTGTTAGAGGTGACTTTTAATTGTCAAAGCTGGTCACTTTCCTTTTGGGGGTGGAAAGGATTCCCCTCGGGTTTACTTATCTGGCTCAAGAGAGGATTGGTGTAACATCTTTGTATGCTTGCGGACCAATTATCTGCATATTTGCAACTCCAGTCAGTATGAAAAGACCAGTGACTGAGACTTTTCTCTTTCTACCTAGCCATCCTTCCTATCAAAAGCATGCAAGCATCTTATATTTAATTTCCGGCCTTAAGTTGAGCAAAATGCATTCTGAACCACATTGCTCGTGCCTAATTACCAGGTTCAACATCAGTCTGGAAGGACGCTAACAAAAACAATGACAATCCCGAAAGGTTGGGCGTAGCTAGCCTTGCATTACACTACGCCAACCTAATAAATCAGATAGATACAATTGTAAGTTCCCAACTGTCTCATTTACAAGAGGGTATCCACATGTTTTGAAAGTAGTGTGGAGATTTCGCCCGAAAAAAGATCTTTTTTTCACTGATTACGATCTTCTGTATTACTTTTCAGGCGTCCCGTCCAGCGTCCCTTCCTCCCAACACAAGGGACACGTTATATCATGGATTGCCTCCTTGTGTTAAGAAAGCTCTACAGAGACAACTGCAGCATGCTGATACCAAAGAAGAGGTGCGTGTTGCATCAGCAGTGGTGTCAACCACGCTGAAAATTGCTTCCCTTGGTTTTAATCATTTGTTGCATATTAATTTAGTGTTAGCTGCTGCTTTCTCTCACTAAATGACTAATATCTGTTTAGCATTTTGCTTTCTTCAGCTGTCAGTATCTCAGGTGAAGGCCGAGATGGAGAAGTCTCTTCAGTGGCTTGTTCCCGTTGCAACAAATACTATTAAGTAGGTTTATCGGTTATAATGATTTGTTTCATTGACGGGCAAAATGTTCTCATTTTGTTTTTAGGCTTCTATTCACATCGTTTATATTTCTCTATTATGTGAACTGGGTGCAGAGTTCATCAAGGTTTTGGCTGGGTTGGAGAATGGGCAAACAACGGGTGAGCCAGGCTCTCTCTCTCTCTCTCTCTCTCTCTCTCGCACACACACACACGTGCGCGCACGCACATGCACACTCGTGAGGGTGTGCACACAGATGCACTGCTGAAGATGCAAAGAAAACATTTTTTTTTTTTGCTAAACCGAAGATCCAAGGAAGATGCAAATGTTATGTATTAATGATGCGGCATAATGTCATCAAATGTAGAAATAAAGCCAAACATTCGGTTAGAGTTTGTTAGATCACTTGAGGGATCAATCTTACTTTAATATCTGCTGGGTCACTCTTGTTGAAGTTCTGGTCTTTCGTGGACAGAAATGAGTTTGGCAAGACCACATCTACAAACAACAGTCTGATTCGCCTCCAAACCCTCTATCACGCGGATAAGCATAAAGTTGACCTCTACATCCTCGAGCTAATCACATGGCTTCACCGCTTGATTGCTCTTGTTCAACACCGGGATCACATGATCTTCAAGTCTCCGCCCCTTCAATCTTCAAATCCCAAGGGCCAGGGTTTTCATCCCAGGATACAGCAATCTTCACCGTTGAACTCCGGAGTAAAAACGAAATCAATGCTAATTTCACTAGAAGATAGGATTCTCTTAAACCAGGTGTGCCGCAGGAGAATGGTCCCAGGGATCAGCAAGAGTCAAGAATTTTCATTCTCTAGGAAGAGGAACAGCAAAGTGTGGGCACTCAGCAGGAGTACTGGAAGCTCGCCGACGTGGGAACACACAAATTCTAGTCTTTTGGATTTAATGGACGGGTTAGAATAGAAAAACGAGTTCCTTGATTTTTTTCTTCATTCAATTTATAGTATCGTATCATCTGTGATGCATAGCTCCTTGTATGTCTATCAATGTATATGTCCATCAAATCATGGATCACCATTATACATATCACCAACAATGGCGTATATCTACTGATAACTGAAGAGTGGCTGGTGAACTTTTCTTTGGTTCTTTGTGAGAGAAAATTAGAAAGGGTCAAGCTTATAAAACCCTTAAAGGCTGTCGTCAGTGTCTATTTTAAAAACGAAGCTCACATTTGAAAATTATGATGATTTCACTACAACTGGTGTAGGAAACTTTTGTGCTCGCTCATACTGGTCTTTACGCGATTGTCCAGATCTCTGCAATGTCAATTGACCCATTGTCAATCATTCTCCAACTTTGTACTGGGGACGTTCCTTATATGATAGAAATACTTCCTACCTTAGTATACTGCACAAGTCATTGCAGCCTAGCAGGTGCAGATTGCCTAGCAACATGTTGAATGTTTCTCCTCACAACGTTGCACCATTATTCCTATACATTTACCTCCTGCTGTGTTATGTCGCGCAGCAGCCACAGAGAACCAAAATCAGGCCTGTGAGGTACTTGCTTTGCTGCATTGAACGGCCCTGTCACTGCTGCTGCTACAGCGGCATCGTCTCCAAATCCTTTTTCAGCTAACTGGACTGGAACTCCCCGCGGAAGCGATACTGCATCGCCGATCTACACCACAACCGCTTTCATTGATGCACTGAGAATAATCAATGAATTCAGATTGCCATGGACACAGATCTCTCTCTCTCTCTCTCGGGCTCTCCCGGCTTATTTGACCAATAGCACTTGTCGTACAATGCAAACCGGTCTCTTCCCACAAGCAAGAGGATCCCTTCCTAGCATTATTGCATCAAAGCAACATGCACACACATCCAAAAGTCACAGCGCGATTGCGATTCATCTCGACCGTTGCCGAATGTCCGTTCCAATTTTGGGTCCCCAAAATAGATGGTAAAAGCTAAGTAAAGTAAGCGAAGCGGCTTAAGCTTAAGAGGGAGAGGCGGGCGGCGGCTGCTTGGTGAATCATTCATGAACAGGAAGCGGGTGACGTACACGTACGACAACGGAAAGTCCCACATCGACTGGGGGGAAGGGAGCGCACAAGGAGCTTGTTCAATAAAAGAGAAAGGTGGAGCACTTATTAAGGCATGATCCTTCAGGCAGTTTAACGGGGGATGATGAGTGGTCAATGCTCGCGATGATACAGGATGCGAGACGGGTGTACCGACCCAGAGCCTGGTTACGACAACCGGGGCACTCCAATCCTTTGTACCTTCTGATCCCCAAATGCCTCGAAGGAAACCCACCTCCAAATGCCTCGAAGGAAACCCACCTTTTTGCTAATGATGGGCATATATGACTAAAAAAAATTTACATTTTCAATGCAAACTGCTGTTTTTGCTTGCGTGTATGACTGGCAGCTGTTTGGAGTCTGGTTTAGGGTTCGGGATTTTGTGGTTGTGAATCTAGTCATCGACCATTTTGGCTTATAGATATCAAGTGCGAAATGCTCATCGGGGTGTCGAGGCTCGGGCCAGATGACTTTGAGCTGGACATGGATTCCGGTTTTGAGGGTCCGGTTTTGAGGGTCGCGGGTCATATCAATCTGAATTTCAAATGATCGATTCACCTCTTCGAACAGCTTTTTGGTGGTTGGTGCAAACATATGCAGAATTAGAAGAAGTTTTTCTTCTGAGAAGAGCTCCCCCTGGATTTGTCCTTCCTGAACCTCCACTGCTATCCTGTTTGCGTGGAGTCAAGATGGATGCACACCCAAAAGGGACCCGATAGGCATAAGGAGTTTTGGGCCTCTGGAACTCATTGGGAAAAATTTTGGGTGTCCGATGATTTTTATCCAATTCACCATGAGGAAAAGTTGGCTTTGCTAATGCTAGAAGCCCAAGGCATGTCTTGGGGTGCCATGGGTTTTCAACTTTCTCGGCATAGAGTCCCACAAATTATTAAAATTTTCTTAATTGTCTCTATTGCCCTCAAATACTTACTAAAATTCCAACTTTGCTCTCTATTTTTAAAAACCATAGATCTCTTTTCACCTGAGGTCAAGCGATGCGATGCTTCAGGTTGGGTGACCCTGGATCGCGTGACCCGGGCAATACTTTAGGTAGTGCACCCTTAGGCAGCCTCGCTTGAAGTCTCGAGGTTGGCTGGCGGCTAGATCTGGCCGCCGGCAACTAAGTTTCATAGGAAAGGATTGTTATTTTATTTAAAAAAAAACTAGCAAAAGTCATCTATAAAGTGTAGTTTTTTCAAATTGTGCTTAAGTTAAAGTTACTCCCAAAATGTTTTTAAATTATATTTTACCAAACACTATTTGCATTTTGGAAAAAAGGCTTTTCCCTAAAAATTTTCCAAAGGCACCCTTAGTTTTGGAGAGAAGACTTCCCACTCTCCAGCCTGAGTTTATAATAGGGAATTGAACTCTATCTCCACCATTCATTTTCGCATAATTCTCCGATCAAGGAAAATTCTTCCATGGAATGTGTGACTACGATTTCCCTTTACTCTTTTCGATCGATTTTACCTTAGTATCAGGAATTTATCGCATCAAAGGAACACGACATCCTCCATCGAATGGGGGAACACTGTTGCAGGACGTAATGCCATTAATTGTGTGAAGCAAATGATTACCACTTATGCATCAAGTTATTTTGACATAGGCTAGACGATATCTATGATCCCCGCTTAAAAGAAATATTGAAGTTACAGACTTTGAAACGGAGTTGAATTTATTACTCGAACGTTTGCTGCTGGAGGTTTGTGTTCAATAACTGAACTAGTCTCTTCACTCTTTGGGTACTCGTATTGACATTGTGTGAACGAATTTTCTTAGTATGTGAAAAAGAACTAGAGCGAAAGCGCCTCGGGGAAACTAAAGAAAGAAAGAAAGGAATCACACCGAAGTGCGTTTAGTACCGACAAATTTTCGACACATCAAGTGTACAAGAAACGAAGTATGCAATTTGTCCCAAAAAAAAAAAAAGGAGTTCGCATGAATGAGTGTCCTCGATATCGTCATCGCCGGCGGGCGAACCACATGTCCGCCACTCGGAATGGTCAGCCGGCCAAACATGACGTTTCATCGGCTCGAATTAGGTTCAACAAATGTTGTTGGCTTATCGCTACAACACCGCTTAACGAAAAACCTGCTGCTGATGACTAATTAACGGCCTTTTGAACGTTAATGCCTACACGTGGAGGGATGCTAATGGCGGTCGCAAACCGTAACCATGAATGATTAAAAAAAGGGGAGGGGGGAAAGATTCCCGCTCGTACATATGGTCCGCCTCGAAATAGCAGGAACCCGCCGCCCAACGCACGGCGGTCCGGCACGTGTCCCTGCAATCTGCCACCACCGCACGAGTGAACAGGAAGTGCGGAGATCCAAAGGTGGAAAAGCGCGGCAGCTACATCAACTGAACTGGACCCAAACCCAGTCCTTGAAAGTTGTAAACAAAACCGAGCAGTTAGCCAAATGATGCAAGAAAAAAGAAATCGTTGTTTCTGAACCCTCGACTTTAGACCATTTGTGTACACGAACCTGAACTTTCACATCAAGTACATAGTTTCAACCGATGATACATGTATAGAGAGAGACTTCAAAACTGTGCATTTGTTTTACCATGAAGTTGCTTGGTGCTTAGGGGACAAGCTTATGTGGAGTCGATGCACACACCACGTGATTTCGACCGCTAGTATAGCAAATATAAACAACTCCATTTTTTTGGGCGGACGGATCTCTGTGTTTGGTTAATAAGGGCTTTTGTCCCCCACTCAAATTCTAGGGACTATTACAAAAAAAAGAAATTCTAAATTTATTACACTTGCGCTAATTCAGTTCTAAAATTTTCAATTATGCCAATTAAGTCCTAAAATTTTTCACATTTTGCCAATTAAGTTCATCCGGCCAATTTTGACCGGAAAATTGCCGATGTAGATGCCGGCCGTTCAGTACGCGAATGATAACTATTCTGTTTATGGAAAAAGATTTGGAATCAAAATCCGTTTAGCAACGTAATTTCATTTTTTTATTTCCGGGACAAATTTTTAGACCAGAATTAGATTTGAAACAGAAATGATAAGTAGATTTTTTCTTTTACTTTTCTATTTCTGGAATAGAATCAGAAATAACAACTATTTTTCATGCTTGCCCTTGTCACTCGCTACTGCCTCCCATCGCTGCCCACCGGCCGTCCGCCATTTGCCGTCACCCGTCCATTGCCACCATCGCTCTCCAACCGTCCCCCACCATCGTCGCTTTTGCTCGTCAGCAGTCCGTTGCCTCCGATTTGCCGGTTGCTGCTGCACACCTGTCGTTCACCGTTTCATCCACCACCGTTGCTACCGACCGACTATCGGGAAAAGAAATTTAAGAATATCCTATCAAACGAATTTTTATTTCGAGAATATAAATTTTGTGTCGTTATCAAACGCTATTTTTTGTTCAAAAACTCGTTTAGGGAGTATAAATAAATTATTCTATTTCTAGCCATAAATAGGACTGGGGAAGAAAATGTTATCATTTGCACTGCCAAAGTGGCAAAGCTAGTGTTGACATGGACATTTTAAAATAATTTTTCAAATTTTTATAGTTATTTTTTGGCTTTTTATTCTCTTTTCTAATTGATTAGTTACAACTATAGATATTGCCCGCAATTTTGTTCACTAAAATTTTGTACGTGGGTGGTATCCACGATTTGTAATTCACCAATCAGAAAAGGGTGGCGTTGTAGACAACATCGTCTAAAAAAACGGAGTTCATTCCAAATGCATCTCCATTATTTTTCCCTCTTGTGAGCATCCAGCCATGATAATTTCATCCCTCTACTTTCTTTCTTCTCTTATAATTATTTGAATCCTTTCTTTCCGCCTCCAATTAACCTCTATCAAATACACATTTTTTCCAGGTTTATACTAACATAATCCCTTATCTATATCTCCCCGATCCTCACACGAAAGCACAACGCAAACGGGCAACGCCGCGGACGCGAACGGATAAGGCCAGAATAACATTTTTTTCCCCCCGAACAACATAACTTGTAGCCGGATATTCCACAAGCGAACGTTTAAATCAACCTCGCCGCATAATAAATCATATTGTTTTCTTTAATCTCTAAATTATTCTAGGTCAAACCAAGCAGAGAATTTTGGGAAGGGCGCATGGAGGAATCAAAGAGCAAAAGCCGCAAAGGCGACTCGAAGCCCCCTTCAATAATGCGGTTTGACCTGAACCTCATCTCATCAAAGCGTACAGAACATAACAAGATCAAGAGCCGTTCATGTGTTCGACTAAATGCCTCGATCTCCTCCTTTGGGAAACTTCGCGCTACGTCATCGACGAAGTGGCCAGAAGGGGACTCAACTTGACACCGCTATCGAACTCATCGTCGACCTCGTTCGAACGAAACTCGAAATTCGCTTCTGTACGCGTTCCCCCAGGCCGACGTGGATCCACCCACATCGGGCCCCCACCACGTGAGTCTTATCCGAGTCCGACCACGCAATTTCCTTCCAAAAGGACACTCAAAAAATGAAAAGAAAAAACTAGACGTGAGCTCGACACCACATGACATGCGAATTCAAATATTAGCCAAAGCCGAGAACGTTTCGGCTTTTTTAGTTTCTTTTGCGGTCCCGTGAGCAAACATTCCGATGTGGACAAGCTTCTTCAACACATATTTGGTCGTTCTATTCTGACAAAAAAAAAAGGTGCGCCCCTATCTTATAAGTGGATTGCATTTTCCTCTGGAATGATAATTTCGCGATCTATTTTTCATACCAAAAGGCCCCTCGTTTCCCATTTTCAGTTCCGCTCGAGATCTAAATTTCTTCCGGGTCGAAACTCGAGATCTATTAAATGGGCAGCATCCAATTTTTTTTTTTAACAAATTTCCGAGAGAGAAAAAACGAAATCCGAAAATTTGCAATTCACGAAACGCACCGTTGTTCGCGAATCGGTGCAATGAATTCGTCGTTTCTTCCCTACTTTTCCTTAAAATTGTCCAACTCAGACAGACGATTGTCAGTCTTATCCCCAACATCACGTGCGCGGGGGCAGAGAGAGAGAGAGAGAGAGAGAGAGAGAACACCGACGTATCGCCGAGTCATCCTCGGATCCGGATAAAAATCCTCTGATCCGGATAAGCCTTAGACCCTCCCTCTTCCTCCTCCTTAACCCAACCCTCAACTAACCACGGTTAACTCCTCCCACGACCCAACCTCCCTATAAAGTCCCAACTCCAATCGAACTTTCCTTAACCGCAGCACGCAACTCAGAACTCCAGTGTTAAGCTCTCGACTCTGCAGCAGAACAACAAAGGTCAAGTCCAACGTTGACAAAGTTGCCAATGGCGTCCGCGTCCCTCTCTCTGTCCGCCGTCCCCTCCAGTCGCGCTATCCCCTCCCGCCGCGGCTCCCCCGCGCCCCCACCGTCGGCCGCCCGGTGCCGCCCGCTCCAAGTCTCCGCCTCCTGCGCGACGTCGACCGCCGAGAGGCCGAGGGCGGTGGCCGCCGGGGCCCGGTCCCAGCCGTCCTCGCTGTACGAGGTGCTGGGGATCCGGCCCGGCGCCACGGGCCAGGAGATCAAGACCGCCTACCGGAGGCTCGCCAGGGTCCTGCACCCGGACGTCGCCGCGGGGGCGGGGGCGGGGGCGGGGCGCGAGTTCATGCGGGTCCACGAGGCGTACGCCACCCTCTCGGATCCAGACCGGCGGGCCGACTACGACCGGACCCTGTTCCAGGGGGCCGGCCGGTTCGCGGTGTCGGCCGTCGCCGCCGCGGCGTCGGCGCGTGGGCCGAGCCGGAATTGGGAGACGGATCAGTGCTGGTAGCCAAGGAGGACCCACGAGTTAGCGTTAGAGATCAGTGGATAAGATCCAGTTTGTTGGGCGACATGGTATAGTGGCCTGCATTTTAAGTGGCTCCGTATCTGATCCCCGACGAAGGCTAATCAGGGGTTTTTAGTACTCTTTTTGAAGTGTTAGGAATGCGTAATCTGCATGTGTGAGTGTGTATACTCACGGACGAGATTTTGTATCAGATGTGAGCAGGCGCTCTTTATTGACAGCCTGAAATCTCGACACAACGCAATGTGTTTCCTTTTATGTTCGAATTTTCAGGCCAAGCGTGACGTTTTTCGGGCTCAAATTAGGTTAACGAATGTTGGCTGATAGCTATACACAGGGTTGCTGCTGATGACCAATTAAGAGCCTTGAACGTTAATGTACATTTAGTTAGTGCTGTGACTGCTATGGATGTGCACGTGGAAGGATGCTATTGGTGGAGGTAAACTGAAAAGCCTGGATAATAAAAAATGAAAGAAGGAGAAAGATTCCCCCGTGCATTAGTCCGCCTCGAAATAGGAGCAGGAACCCACCGCCCAATGCACCGCGGCTCGACACGTGTCCCGTGTATCTGCCATCGCTCACACGAGTGTCCCAAGCGGGTTTTTCCTATTGCGGTTCCTGTTGTCCCTTGAATTAATGAATTTATTATTTGTTGGGGCCAAAGGTGAACAGAAGTGCAGATCCAAAGGTGAAAGAAACGAGAAAATATTCAGCGCTAACTAAGCAACAAGTCATCGTCCTACGTGGCATGCATGGTCCATTCAAAGACCGACACATGTCGGCTTCACTGAAAAATAGGAAAATTAAAGAAGCTTTTGTTTTTCTCTTTTCGCGAACATGAAAGGGGCCGAGCAACTGAGCAACAATAAATGCTCAAAATTAAAATCCCGCTTCAATCCTCTCTCCTCTTTTCAATTTTCAGCTTTATTTGCCGTGGAAGAATAACGAAGAGATTCTCTTTCTCTCTTTCTCCTGCACTCCGATCCCGAGCCCCCTCCCCCTTCGCCTCCGTCGTCGCCTCCGAAGCCTAGCTCTCTCTCTCTCTCTTTCTCTAGCACTCCCCCACCGCCTCCGCTTCTCCCAAAAGCCCCATCGGTCGCCTCTGGAGCCCAGCGCTCTCTCTCTCTTTCTCTAGCACTCCCCCGTCGCGTCCCGCCGATCATGGATGCTGGATCCCGAGCCCCCTCCGCTTCTGTGTCAACCATGAGGGAAGCTTTTTGCTTTCCATTTCAGGTCAACCACCAAGGTGTAAGCTTCGTCTCTCTCGTCCTTTCTCGGCATTTGCTAAAGAGAGGGTAAAAATTAACTAGGGCTTTTTTGGCTAAATGTATTGTCTCTCGAGAACCAATGATTGTTTTTTTCCTTCTCATTTTCCTTTATAAACTTGGCAATGATGTAGAATTTTAGGTAGGCAATTTGGTAAAATGGAAAAGGTGATTAATTTGCTCTGGAGCAGCGGTTTGTTTTGAGAGCAAGGTTGTTTTCCTTTATAAGCTTAAGCAATGATATACGTAGGCGGTTTGTATTTGGTAAAATGGAAATTTAAGGTACCGCATGAAAATCATTCCAGTTCTATCCAGAACTGGTTTTTTATTCCCAAATTCAATTTTGGACCAAAAATCCGTTTGGTAACGCAATTTTATTTTTCTATTTCTGGGACAAGTTTTTGTTCCAGAACCGATTCTGAATCAAAAATCAAAATAAAAAAAAGTAGGTTTTCTATTTCTAGACAAAAAATGAGAATTATTTCTGAGAGAACTCTTTCTTTAAAACACATATTTATATGGAAGTCACGATCTTTGAGGTGAGAAAAAAAAAATCAAAAATCAAAAATTTCAAAACTTAACAGAACGGTTTAGAATCTGTGGCTACCCACTTTGAATGAAATTTAAATTTTTTTAGGTGCCAAAAAAAAAAAAAAAAATTTCACAAAATGGCTTAGAATACGTATGACCACTCACTTTGAACAAAATTTAATTTTTTTTAGATGCCAAAAAAAAAATCAAAAAATCTAAAATTTAAAAACTTCACATAATGTTTTAGAATACCTGTGGCCATCCAATTTGAGCGAAATTTTTATTTTTTTAGATGCCGAAAAAAATAAAAAAAAGCAAAAAATAAAAAATTTCAAAACTTCATAAAATTGCTTAGAATACTTGTGGCCACCCACTTTGAGTGAAATTTAATTTTTTTAGATGCGAAAAAAAATAAAAATAAGCAAAAAAGTAAAAATTTCAAAACTTCACAGAATGACTTAAAATACCTGTGGCCACCCATTTTGAATAAAATTTTATTTTTTTAGGTGCCAATAAAATAAAAAAATAAAAAATTTCAAAACTTCACAAAATGGCTTAGAATACCTGTGGCCATTCATTTTGAGCGAAATTTAAATTTTTTTAGGTGCCGAAAGATAAAAAAATAAAAAATTTCAAAACTTTACAGAATGGCTTAGAATATCTATGATCACCTACTTTGAGAGAAATTTAATTTTTTTTAGATGCCAAAAGAATAAAAATAAGCAAAAAAGTAAAAATTTCAAAACTTCAGTAAATGGCTTAAAATACCTGTGTCTACCTACTTTGAGAGAAATTTTATCTTTTTAGGTGCCGAAAAAAGTAAAAAAGCAAAAAATAAAAAATTTCAAAACTTCACATAATGGCTTAGAATACCTTTGGCAATCAATTTCGAGTGAAATTTAAATTTTTTTAGATGCCGAAAAAAATAAAAAAAAAACTTTATAGAATTGCTTAGAATACCTGTGGCCACCCACCTTAAGTGAAATTTAATTTTTTTAGGTGTCAGAAAAAAATAAAAATAAGCAAAAAAGAAAAATTTTCAAAATTTCACAGAATGGCTTAAAATACTTGTGGCCACCCACTTTGAGCGAAATTTTTTTTTAGGTGCCGAAAAAAAAAAGCAAAAAATCAAAAATTTCAAAACTTCACAAAGTGGCTTAGAATACATGTGACCATTTACTTTGAGTGAAATTTAATTTTCTTTAGGAGCCAAAACAAAATAAAAAATCAAAAATACCATTTGGGCACCTAAAAAAATTAATTTTTACTCAAAGTGGGTGGCTAGAGGTATTCTAAGTCATTCTATGAAGTTTTAAAATTTTTAATTTTTTATGTTTTTTTTGCACCTAAAAAAATTTAAATTTCGCTCAAAGTGGATGGCCACATGTATTTTAAGTCATTCTGTGAAGTTTTGAAATTTTTGCTTTTTTTTCACCTCCAAAAATTAAAATTTCACTAAAAATGGGTGGCCACATGTATTTTAAGTCATTTTGTGAAGTTTTGAAATTTTTGAATTTTTGAATTTTTTTGGGCACCTTAAAAATTTTAAATTTCACTCAAAATGGGTGGCCACATGTATTCTAAACTATTCTGTGAATTTTTGAAATTTTTGATTTTTTAATTTTTTTTGGCAACTAAAAAAATTTAAATTTCACTAAAAGTGGGTGGCCACATGTATTCTAAGAAATTCTGTGATGTTTTGAAATTTTTGATTTCTTGATTTTTTTTGAAAAAATTCAACAAATTTCCTATTTTCCCGAAATCTGAATTTTTTTTATTTTCTCGACATTTTGATGATTTTTTCTGGAATTTTTCAAATTTTTGGGATTTTCTGAATTTTTTAAAATATTTTTATGAATTTTTCGGATTTTTTTATTATTTTTATTCCATTTCTAAAAAAATGGATTTTTGTTCCTGGAAATAGAATTTTTTATTGTTTATCCAACGGGTTTTTGTTTCAGGAAATAGAAATTTTATGCTATTATCAAACGGGTTTCTGTTCTAGAAATAGAAATTTTTTGTCATTATCAAACGGATTTTTTTTTCTCAAAAACTCATCCAAGAACCAGAAATAGAAAAATCTATTTCTGGTTCAGGAACTCATTCCGGAACAGAATAGTTATCATTCGCTACCTAAGTGTCCATCTTGTTGCTGAGGCGAGAAGGATGGACCAAAATATAATGGAGTTTCTGCAACTTCAATGAAACTATCTTCACTAGGCTCTGAAGTAGCAAATGGCTTTAAGGGAGCGATCTTGCCTTTGGATGTCTGCCTTTGTTTCTTTTCTCCACTATTAGATTGTTAGTTTTGCAAAAAATGGCTTGTTACGGATGTTGATATTGTTTCATATACTGGTGATCGTTTTGCTTTCGCTGCTTGATAGGTCTTCTTTGCTGCGGCAAGAGTTGCCGGCTAAGGTGGACGAACAATCTCAGTCCAAACATAATTGATTTTCCGCTTCCGATCCTTAAAGCCAATCTTAGTTGAACTTATTGTCTCATATACTGATTTTCTTCAACAGAGGCAGATTTCTTCAACTTATTGAAGAAATCTTGCGTCAACAATAAGTCAATCCTCTTTTGTTCTTCCCCCACCCCAGCAGATTTCCTCTTTTGCTGTTGAGGGTGTGCTCTCGGACCCTCAGCAGCTCGAGCGCCGTCGCTGCCCGCGGCCTCGCCACCGTCCTTCGCTGGCTCACCAACGCCGGCTTCCGCTTCCGGTCCTTCTAGTAAACAATAAGTTGAAGCAAGATTTCTTCCTCGAAAAATCAGTTATGTTTGGACTGAGATTGTTTGTCCACCTTAGCTGGCAACTCTTGCCGCAACAAAGAAGACCTATCAAGCAGCAAAAGCAAAACGATCACCAGTATATGAAACAATATCAACATCTGTAACAAGCCATCTACTGCAAAATTAACAATCCAATAGTGGAGAGAAGAAACAAAGGCAGACATCCAAAGGCAGGACTGCTCCCTTAAAGCCATCTGCTGCTTCAGAGCCTAGTGAAGATAATTTCATTGAAGTTGCAAAAACTCCATTATATTTTGGTCCATCCTTCTTGCCTTAGCAACGAGATGGACACTTAAATTCCCATTTTACCAAGTACAAACCGCCTACGGATATCATTGCTTAAGCTTATAAAGGAAAACAACCTTGTTCTCAAAACAAATCGCTGCTCCAGAGCAAATTAATCACCTTTTCCATTCTACCAAACTGCCTACCTAAAATTCTACATCATTGCCAGGTTTATAAAAGAAAATGAGAAGAAAAAAAACAATCATTGGTTCTCAAGAGACAATACGTTCAACCAAAGAAGTCCTAGTTAATTTTTGCCCTCTCTTTAGCAAATGCCGAGGAAGGACGAGAGAGACGAAGCTTACACCTTAGTGGTTGACCTGAAATGGAAAGCAAAAAACTTCCCTCATGGTTGACGTGGAGACGGAGGGGGCTTGGGATCTGGCATCCATGACCGGTGGGACTTTTTTTTTTTGGGGGGGGGGGAGAGGGGGAGATATGAGCTTGGAGCGACTGATGGGGCTTTTGGGAGAGGTGGAGGCGATGGGGGAGTGCTAGAGAAAGAGAAAGAGAGAGAGCTGGGCTCCAGAGGCGACTGGTGAGGCTTTTGGGAGAGGCGGAGGCGGTGGGGGAGTGCTAGAGAAAGAGAGAGAGAGAGCTAGGCTCTGGAGGCGACGATGGAGGCGGAGGGGGAGGGGGCTTGGGATCGGAGTGTTGGAGAAAGAGAGAGAGAGAGAGTCTCTTCATTATCCTTCCACAGCAGGTTAAGCCGAAAATTGAAAAGAGGAGACAGAGGATTGAAGCGAGATTTTAATTTTGAGCATTTATTGTTGCTCGGCCCCTTCATGCTCGCGAAAAGAGAAAAACGAAAGCTTTTTTAATTTTCCTATTTTCTAGCAAAGCCGACACGTGCCGGCCTTTGAATGGAACATGCACGCCACGTAGGACGATGACGTGGTGCTTAGTTAGCACTGAATATTTTCTCTAAAGAAACACAGCTATATCAACCGACATGACTCGACCCCAGTCTTGAAAGTTGTAAACAAAACTGAGCAGTTCAAATCGTCATTGCTATTTGACAAAGAAGAAAAAAAGAAATCATTATTTCAGAATCCTCAACTTTAAGCCATTGTCTACATGAACCCGAATTTTCACCTAAAGTATATATTTTAGATTAATGTCACTGTAAATTCTAAACCGATACACTTATAATAAATTTGCCAAAAAAACCCGCACTTGATAACAAATCTATCAACCGTTAATTTCTGTTAAATTTTATTGTCAAATTACTGAGTTAAATGACATGTGAAAGTTGATGGGTGTGCTAGTTTAGGATTTACCTTCCATTTATCACCGACGTACCGGTTTGTAATTTTTCATGATATTTATAAAATTCAACGAAAACTATGAGAGAAAAAATTTATCACAAATGTATTGGTTTGGAGGTTTTTTATGGTCAAAAAATTTGTTTGGAGTGAATTTGTTATATGTGTACCAGTTTGAGGATTTTGGTGATATTAATCTATATATTTTCAGCCAATTATAATATCATAGGAATTATCAATTAATATAAACTGGAAATCTATGTATTTGTTTTACCATGAAGTTGCTAAGTGCTTGGGGGACAAGTTTATGTGTAGTCGACGCACACAACATGATCCCGTACGACGAATATAAATAACTCCATTTTTGGGTGGACAGATCCGTGTGTTTGGTTAATAAGGCCCCTTGTCCCCAACTCAATCTTTTGGGGAAAAATTATCAAAAAAATCCTAAACCTATTAAATTTGTGCAAATTCAATTATTAACATTTCAATTGTATCAATTGGGTCATATTTTTTTTCTTCATATTTCGTCAATTGAATTCATTCCATCAATTTTAATTGGAAAATTGTTGATGTAGACGCCGACTATCCTACGTGGCATGACAGGTGCCGACGTGAACATTTTTTGAATAAAATTTCAAATATTTTTTTAATTTTTTTTTCTTTTTCTTTTCTTTTTTTTTCCGATGGATCAGTTACAACAATATCTATAACCCAAAATGTCTTTTACTAAAATTTTTCAAGCGAGTGATGTCGGCGATATGTAATTCCCCAATAAAAAAAGGGTGGTGCTGGAGAAAATATAGTCCAAAAAAAAAAAAAACAGAGTTCATTCCAAATGCATGCCCACTATTTTTCATTCTCGTGGGCATCCGACCATGATCAATTCATCCCTCTACTTTCTTTCTTTCTCTTATAATTATTCGAATCCTTTCTTTCATATCCTCTGATTAACCTCTATCGGATGTATAGCTTTGCCAGGTTTATACTAACATAATCAACCCGATCCTCACACGAAAACACCACACAAGCGCGCGCCATGTCGAACATGCGAACGGATAAAGTCAAAACAACTGTTTCTCCCCGAAACAATAAAACTCGTAGGTGGTCAACTCGCCGCATGATACAAATCATATTATTTTCTGTAATCCCTGAATTATTGTAAGTCCAAACCGAGCAGGGAATGTGGGGAAGTGGGAAGGGGGCACGGAGGAAATCAAGAGCGAAAGCCGCAAAGGCAACTGGGACTTGACGCCCCCCCTCTGCAACAGTACGGTTTGACGTGAACCGCGTTGAATCAAAGCGTGCAGAACAGAAGATCAAGAGCCGTTCATCTGTTCGACTTAACGCTTCGATCTCCTTTGGAGACTTCGTGCTACGTCATCGATGAAGTGGGTCCGAAGGGGAGTCAACTTGACAACGCTATCGAACTGATCGTCGGCCTGATTTGACGAAACTAAAAAATTCGCTTCTTTGCGCGTTCCCCCACACGCCCCCCTCCCCCAGCTGGACGTGGATCCATGGGCCCCCCCAAGTCGGAACACGCAATTCCCGTCGAAAAGGAAACCCAGAAAAAAAAGAGAAATAAAAACATCGAAACACACGATCGACAACGTATAGTTGAAGTGAATAAAGTTTCGGTTGTTAGTTTCATTTGCGTTCCCTTGAATAAACATTCCGATGTGAAAATAAATTTTTAAAAACAGTTTTGGTCGCGCTCTTATAAGTCAAGAATCGTGTTTACATTTTGATAAGTAAATTGCATCCTCCTTCGAAATCATAACAATTTTGTGACCTATTCTTTGTACCGAAATGCCCCTTACTTTGCCATTTTCAGTTTCACCCGAGACATATTAAACGGGGCAGCATCAAGTGTTTGTTTTCCTTTTCCAATTTGAAGCAAACATTCCGAAAATTTGCAATTCGCGAAACGCGCCGTATTTTCCGAAGCGGTGCGATGAAACGGTCGTTTTCGTTTCCTAATTTTCCTCAAATCTGTCCTACTCGGACAGCAGGCGACGAAGCCCAGATTGTCGGAGCCTTCTTATCCCCAAAACATCATGTGCGTGGGCGGAGAGAGCGAGATTCCATGAGCACACCGACGTTTCGCTGAGTCACCCTCAGATCCGGATAAGCCTCGGCCCTTAACCCACCCCCAACTAACCACGGTTAACCCCCCCCCTAATCTCCCTATAAAGTCCGTACTCCAGTCGCACTTTCCTTAACCGCAGCTCACGACTCAGAACTCGCCCATCCAGCTCTCGACTCAGCAGCAGAACGGCAAGATCAAATCCGACGTCGACGAAGGTTGCCAATGGCGTCCGCGTCCCTCTCTCTGTCCGCCGTCCCCTCCGGTCCCGCCGTCCCCTCCCGCCGCGGCTCCCCCGCGCCCCCGCCGTCCGCCGCCCGGTGCCGCCCGCTCCGAGTCTCCGCCTCCTGCGCGACGTCGACCGCCGAGAGGCCGAGGCCGAGGGCGGTGGCCGCCGGGGCCCGGTCCCAGTCGTCCTCGCTGTACGATGTGCTGGGGATCCGGGCCGGCGCCACGGGCCAGGAGATCAAGTCCGCGTACCGGAGCCTCGCCAGGGTCCTGCACCCGGACGTCGCCGCGACCTCCGCCGGCGCCGCGGGGGCGGCGGCGGCGGCGGGGCGCGAGTTCATGCGGGTCCACGAGGCGTACGCCACCCTCTCGGATCCAGACCGGCGCGCCGACTACGACCGGACCCTGTTCCAGGGGCCTGGCCGGTTCACTGTGTCGGCGGCCGCCGCCGCGGCGTCGGCGCGTGGCCCGAGCCGGAATTGGGAGACGGATCAGTGCTGGTAGCTAAGGAGGGCCCACGAGTTTGCGTTAAGAGATCAGTTGAGAAGACCCAGTTTGTTGGGCGATATGGTGGCCTGCATTTTAAGTGGCTCCATTTCTGGTCCCTGACGAAGAGATTAACTGGGATTTTTAGTGCTCTTTTGAAGTGTTAGGAATGAGTAATCTGTGTGTGTGTGTGTACATGTATATATTCACAGACGAGATTTTGTATCAGATGTGAGGAGCAGGCGCTCTTTTTTGACAGCCTGATATCTTAATGCAATGCAATGTGTTCCCTTCATGTCTGAATTTTCTTCTTCTGTAATTCCTTCGTCCAATTGAATTGGGATCCAATTGCAGTCCGTGATTTCCTAGCTTTAGATGAAAAAACATGGCCGACCCATGTTGCTGTGAAAATCAATTTTCACGCCAATTACCTGTTCTTGCGCATGGAGTTCGACGATTCCCGAGATTATAAGTCAGATTCAGGAAAAATGGGTATGCCAGGGCGCTTGCTCTGTTATCTTGGACACCAGATTTGTCGAGCAAATGAAGTTAGAAAATCAGACTGCTAACTCCTCGTAGCCCTCAGGATTCGGGTTAGGGTTTTAGGCCATTCGAGAACCATCGTAGGCAGTCAGCAAAGTACAAAGAAGAAGCCCAGGTCGCCGGACATTTCATACTCTCCAAAGGTCAAAAGGCGGGGTTTGGACGAGTTTTGGGGCATTTGACCCATCGAGCCCAAGCGCAGCCAATCGCTCCACGTTTTTAACGCGGCGTTCTTCAACGCCGAAACAGGAGAGTCCTCGGGGAAAAAAAGCTCGTGAATTTCGTCATCGGGGCACTCATCAGCATATATGATTAAACAAGCGGCGGGCATTGACGATGATGAGCGGCGGCGCTTTAACCCCTCGGGGATTGTTGGGTTTGAATCCGGCACCGATCACGACCCAAAATTTAGTCACGACGAGGTTCGTAGATGCCTGAAGCCCAGAAGTTCATGTGGGCTATTTTTGGGCCGAGAATACATTCAGCTCCATCATTTAGCTCCAGCGACAAAGAAGCTGATGAGGCTGAGCGCACCAGACCGATGGCTCACCTCGTCCGCCCGCTCCGGCAATGGCCGCGGTTCAACCACCGCCACGGCCTTCCTCTCTCCCGCTACCCCTCATCTCTTGCGCGCTTTGGAACAACGTCGCATCATCATCATCATCATCATCTTCATCCTCGCCACAGTCTGGGTTTTTTTTTGGTCCCTTCGTCCCGCCGCGACGTCCATTACCCGCCGCGCGGGCTCCGATTCCCCAACTCCGCACCGGCTTACGACCCCCGAGAAGGTGACGGCAGCGACTCCGACTCCGAGAAGAGCCGCAACCAGAAGAAGCGCGAGGCGCGGCGGGCCGTCCGCTGGGGCATGGAGCTCGCTTCCTTCTCCAATCCCCAAATCAAGCGCATCCTCAGGTACTACTTGGAAAAGAGGAATGTGTCCACGAGGTGTCGCGATCTTGAGCTTTTACGGGCTTCGTGGACATAGCGATGTCGATGCTGTAGCATTGTAGATTAATTCTTTCTTTCTAAGCTTTTTAATGGGGAATTGCAGAGTGGCTTCTCTGGAGAAAGAGGTGCTGGACGCTCTGATGATTGCAAAGGTGATGCTTCTGCGACGCGCGGCTGTTTCTCGGGAGGCCTTCGGTCTGAGTAGTCAGTTGTCCATGCAGCTGAGATGTTTGTTGATTTGTCGCAGAGACTGGGACCGGATGTTCGAGAAGGAAAGCGAAGGCAGTTTAATTACATCGGTACCATTACATTTTCTTCAATGTTTTTATGAGTGTGTATGCGTGTGTTTGTGAGAATGTTTTTACCTTTCTTGCCGCATCACCTGGTATCTTCTTTGCTATGCTTGGCCATAGCACAATGAGTTCCTGCTGGAAAAAAAAACAGTTCTTGGAATAAGAAGCTCTATTCCACAACCAAACACCTCCGCGCCTTCAAAGATTGTGTTTGAGTTTGGCAGCTTGTACTTTTGAAATGCTTGGATGGTACTTGCCGTATAGTTCCGTGAGCATATATTGATGTGAGATAAGTAACTGCTAATGATGCGCTTGAGACAGGTGTAGATGAATTGCTCAAGCTGTGCCAAAAATCTGAAATTTTGCTTGCTGAACACTTTTTTTCATTTGCAGATGGAACTTAAGTGTCTTTGGTTTTTTTTTCGCATTCAGTTTTATTTAGTTGTATTCTACAGAGTAGGAACGAGTGGGGTTGATTCACTAATTCATTGATGCTTAATGAGTCCATAGTATGCAATGTCAACTTCCTTAATAAATCCTATTTGTTAGGGAAGTTGCTGCGAGAAGTTGAACCTGAGTTAATGGATGCTTTAATTGAGGCTACTAAAGATGGTGACCACAGTAGGCTGCAAGCTTTATCTGTCTCGGAGGCTTGGGTTGGCGAAGATGATGCTGAAGGAGAAGAAGATTTTGAAGAAGAAGATGAGGAAGAGGAGGTACATGGGGTTTAAATTTGTCGCTTAAAAAAAAAATCTGCCTTGCATATTGCTGCTATTTAAAGTTTCATTCGCATCCTTTTAGAGTAAAACGGGGTTCAACATGTAGAAGTGTGAGGAATCCACTTCCCAATCACCTAGAGAAGAAAGTTTTACCTAAACTTAATTGATTCGATATTTAGTTCCTTAGTTTTTACTATAAAATCATTGGAAGCAGACCATGCTGGTACAAATCTATTAAGGATAGACTTCCAGGCTTTGTATTTACTGAGAGCTGCTAATTTCTACAGGTGTCCTAAATCATGGAAACCTTATACATCGAATTAGATACATTGGATCTCACAACATGATCCGTGCGCGCAATAGTTTTTGTGTATTAAAGTAAGGAAAGTGAAGATTACCACACATTATTAATAGGTTAAGGTTTGTTATATTTAGAATGACCCAACATTTAAATGATTTCAGTATGAAGAAAAACAAATATGCAACGTAGGAAACTATGTGGAGGGAGAAAGGAAATTGGTTATCTTCTGTGAAATACTATCATCACTCAGAATTACACATCCATAGACATGCTAGCAATGGATAATTACTTTACTCTTTCAATATTGTAGAGGATATGATTAATTTGATACAATAATCTGGTTTGGTTCATGTAATCCAAGGAAAATGACACAAATGGTCCCTAAAATTTAGTTCAATGTGAAATGTGGTCCCTGAATTTTTAATTTGTTCAATGTGGTCCATGAACTATAGCTCAATGTGCAATATGGTTACTGAACTTTTAATTTTTTCAGTGTGGTCCATAGATTTTTGATACATGTTCAATTTAGTTCTTGAACTATATGAAAATGTTCAATGTTGTCCCTGAACTTGAATTGATGGAAGAATAATATTGAACATATTTATATAGTTTAGAGACTAAGTTGAACATGTACCAAAAGTCCAGGGACCACATTGAACAAATTAAAAGTTCAGAGACCACATTGCACATTGGACTAAAGTTCAGGACTGCATTGAACAAATCAGAAGTACAGGAAGTACGTTGCGCATTGAACCAAAGTTCAGGGACCATTTGTGTCATTATCCCATAATTCTAAGAATCACATGAAATTGTCTAAAAATAAGTGTTTATCAGAAGAATCAATCTTTTGTAGGAGCTCATCATTGCCTGTAAATTCATACATCCCTTTCTTTGATTCCACACCACTTTCTTCGTCCTTTTCTGCATCTTTATCTTCTTCTGTGTATTTTCTTCAAAATTATATTGGATGTGAAAGCTGCATCGAGTCCATTTCCTCCTCCATCTTGCACGATGTTCATCGTCTTCCCTGATTGCCTGGTTTAACTTCAGTCAGCGGACTCCATACGAGTCTTTTTGCAACCGACTCCATTTGCTCTACCCTTTTACTGACCAAAAAGTTTTGGATGAAACCCAAAATTCAAAAATCGAGGTTGTACATTGTGAGAGTTGGAAGTGGATAGTTATCCATGGGAACCCTGGGTGCATATTTTGATAAAAGAGGTTACATCAGTAATCAAACTTGCTACTTTTTAGTGGACAAGAGAAAACAGGTGTTTACTGTCGCGTGCTAAGTTGTGCGTAGTGGGAGAATTTTTTGTGTAAAAAACTTCAGCAAGAACATTTAACATGTATTCTAGCATGGAGCCATTAATATCTCATTTCTAATTTTTTCAAGGCTTACTGCTGTCTTTTCTTAGGTGCACAGCAATTTTGAATCTTGGCTTTGTAGGTTACTATTGATACCATAGATTTAGACGATGAACAACCTTTTTGATATCTAAAGATGAGATACGTGATAAACAACTTTTTGGAGGCAAAGATGGTGGGAGATCTTCATCACCCTAAAAATATGTCAATGCTTATATTTATTGACAGTTTAGGTTCACTAATGATGGATTCCATTGGTCATGCATGAAATTTTAGTTTTACATAATGTCCACCTTCCTTCTCTAGTATTTGTTCAGGTTTCTCATTGATGGCTTGCTTTTAAATCTTCAATTCCCAGGAGTCCAGTGAACATGCAAGCATTGCAAGCAGGTGGTTTGATGGCTTAATCAGTAAAGACATTCAAATAACCAATGAAGTTTACTCCATTCCCACCATTGATTTTGACCGGCAAGTAAGTTGACAGATATCTCCTGCAGTTTGAGCTTTTAGTTTTACTATTGGAGCATTCAAGTCTCTTGCAGTCCATTTATAACTACTTGAACAAATCCATGCCAGCCGAAACAAAAAGAAAAAAGAAAAAAATCCATGGGTTGCTGAATCTATTACTCATTTGACATTCTGCTTTTGACATCATCAACCAATTGATGGTTTTTCATAAGCACACAGCGTAATACATGGAATGTAGGCAACATTTACACAAGCCTATAGTCGGTAGGGCTAATTCATTCCTCCAACTTGTACGACATAATGTATGGGCCGGCTCTTGACATGCACAAACTTCACCACGTTTAGATTGATCTTCAGTCACATACAAACATATTGCCTGTCGCTGAATTTTGCATTTGCCAAATTTCCAGTAGTTAGTGTGGTTGACATCTCGTATGTCGCATTGTCAAAATTATTTTCAGGTTCCATGTTTATGCTGAATATTTTTCTTTGTTGTACTTCTAATAGGAGCTCCGAAAACTTGTACGGAATTTACAGTCGATTCAAGGACAGCCAGCCGCTACTAATGAAAACGAGAGAGAAGCTAGCATAGCTCTGCTAAGGGCTCAGAAATCCCTTACCGGTTTCCTCCGAAACCTCGCGAGGCAATTGCATAGTAGCACTATATGATCACACAGTTGATACTCGCCTCTCATACTAATCTATTTTGTAACATTACATTTTCCTTTTTTTGGGGTCACGTTAAGTCGTTTTACGATGCATGGTTGTACATGAACCAAGAACCGGGGTGGATGATGGGGTGCTAGATTTAGGAAGTCCCGGGTTCAATCCGAGGCAATAGCTGAAAAGATAATAGTTATGCCAATCTCGTCCCATGCGCGGTCTCTGTATTCACTTACATTTCATCCGCAGGTGCAAGCGCTCTCTTCTAGTTGGGTATAAGAGACGGAGCGATGCCGTTGCCATCTCTTTGGGGCGTATCACACTGGAGATTGCTGCACCAGCAAGATCAATATATTTTTTGTGCGCTTAAGTCTCTGAAAGATTTTTTACATTGAAAGTGTATTGCTGAAGCCTATAGTCAAAATCATGACCATCAGAATTTTGGCCGCGTCGACATGTCGTTCTCAGTAGTAGTGAGATTCAAAGATTTAATTATTTTTGTTTGTGGCATGTATCAATATGAATGTCAACCTTATCAAAAGCAAAATAGGAAGGAAAAAAAAGGAGGAACTTGTATGACAATTGTGGGAATCATGAGCAATCGGAACTTGGATGCTAACGAGATTGTATTGATGTTTCTATATATTTGTTTCGCATCAACCAAGAAGAGAGGTTTGATTAAGGCACATATTTTTGGGTGAATTTTCCCCTTTTGATTTCGCACGAACGAATTTAATTGCCGATAGTGGATAAGGTGAATTGCACTCTAAGTTCAAATTTTTAGGCCGCGTTTTGGACGTCCAACTCGACAAGTGTTTTTATTGGTATTTTCTACATTCAATGGTTAACAACCCAAGCGAAATACTTGTAAAAATTACAGATACTAATGGCATAAAAAAATAGGTACGTTGTAAAAATATGATTTCCAATGCGTTACTGGTTTTTATTAAAAAAATATATATATATTTAAGGACTATAAAAAATGGAACTTGATTAAACTCCCGATCAGCAATGCAAATTGAATTTGTCCAAAAGTCCAAAACTTATTACATTTTTGTCAATTGAAATATAAACATTTTCACTTCTTGCAAATTGAATCCATCCGGCCCGGAAAGTGTTGATGTGGACGTCGGCCAGCCTACTTGGCGCTGACGTGAATAATTTTTAATAATATTTTAACATTTTTTATTTTTCCTTTTTTTTCCCTCCCATTCCTCTTCCAGCCGATGGGCGAGGTCAACCTTGCCCAGCGAAAGCAAGGCCGGTGAGGTCCTCCCCTCTGGTCGGTTGCCAACGCTCGGTGATCGGCTTGAGAAGGAAGAACGGAAGGAAAAAGAAAGAAAAAAAAGAAAAAAAAGAAAGAAATAGATCGAGATGGATCTTTGATTCAACTCCCAACCCGCAAGGCAAGTTAAACTGGTCATGTGGGAGACGATGGAGAAGAAGTTCAAAGTCTATGTGAGCCCACCAATAGACCCTTCAGAAAGACTTGAAGAAAAGTATCAAAAAGTTTTAAACTTTTTGCATTGATACCAATTTAGTCATAAATATTTTTTTTTGTCAATTTAGTCCTAAACCTTTTGCATTGATATCAATTTAGTCCTAAACTTTTTTTTGGTATCAATTTAGTCCCAAACCTTTTGCATTGGTGCCACTTCAGTCTTAAACTTTTTGTATTTGTGCCAATTCAGTCCTTCTGGCTAATAGCTATTCACGTGTCGAAGGATTGAATTGATACAAATATAAAAAGGTTTAGGACTAAATTGATACTAATGCAAAATGTTTAGAATTGAATTGACACAAAAAAAAGATTTAGGACTAAATTGGCATAAATACAAAAGGTTTAGGACTGAATTGGCATAAAAAAAGGTTTATGACTCAATTGACATAAATAAAAAAGGTTTATGACTGAATTGGCATTAAAAAAAGATTTAGGACTAAATTAACATAAATACAAAAAGTTTAGGATTTTTTTGACACTTTTCCTGAAAGGCCTGTATTGGAAGTCTATTGGTCGACGTTGCTCTCCCCACCACCAATTAAGTCACTCCTATGATGGAGTGCTAAATGGGGTGGCATCAAATGCTTCGCCTCCCAACCAACTATGCAGGCCTTTCCACGAGGACTTTCCGAAGTAAAAAGAAAGCTCTTGGAAATGACGATGAAGATTCCCGAGTTATAATGCGAGGCGATTCCATAACTGCTGATCCTAATTTTTTGGCGATTGTCGATCTTGATTGTCAAGGACCGCTTGGTTTTTGGTATGACTTCTATTCAGATAGATAACTCACCCTCAGAGTTAGGTATTGGAGTTTACTTTGCGTCGCCTCCCTAGGCTATGTCTGTACATCCTTCACTGAGCTCTTTCACGTTGCAGATTTGACATTTAACATTCATTTGCCATATACTAGTGGATACATAAGGGAATTTACTTAGACAATTATGCACACTAGTGACTTAGTAATCAAGTGAATTGATGTTGTGTATGTTTAGCGGCATCCAATGGTCATTTAACTTTGGATTGAACTATTGAAAACTAAAGCATGTTTAGTATAGTTGTAGCTGTGTTACATTGCAACTGTCGTGTAAAGTACTGCAATTAGTGTATTTGGTACTACATATTTTAGAGTTACAACATTTTAAAGTTTGTGTGAGGTAGTTTTCTGAAAGTTGTTGTAAGCTATTGTAACCGTAAATTATTTGACAAGCACTTCCTTAAACTTAAAGTTATTAGAGATTCAATTTATATGCAAACTCAAAGTTATTTTACCGGAAAAAAAATTCATAAATGACTGCCCTCTTCATAATGATTTATCCAAATTTGTTTACCAGAAGGCAATAAGCAGAGCTCCGCGTATCTTTGAAATGAAAAATGTCACCACAGACTTGACTAGTATCCCTGTCAGAGAAAAGCAGAGAAGATTTGCGTGCCGTGTACGCTTGATATGATATTGCAAGAAAAGAAAACCAATAAAATCCAAACTCCAACGCCAATTTGTCAATACCCATTTAGAACGGATGCCCTGAAAACTCCTCCACTGTCTTTTATGCATGCAAAATTCTATGGAAGTAAGAATTTTCCACACTCAAGTAACCCCACCAAGACAACCTAGAAAACCAAAAGAGATCACAGTAATGTCATTTTCAGAAGACTTTGACTTCTTAGTTTTCACAATGAAATGCACTGTTGTCCTAGAGTCGTTGTGGTCGACCCAAAAACATAGAATCCCAACAAATTACGTTTGGTAAGTAGGATAGGGTAAAATTTATTATATTCTATGTTTGGTTCTTACTCAATACAGAAAAAACTCGGATATCAGAGAGATATAACTTGGATAAAAATATCCTATAGGGGAGTGTGATAAAGGTAGATAGGATTTTTTATATCTATGATATAAAATTTATTTTTCTCGAATAAGAAAAATTTTAAATTAATAAAATTAAATATAAATTAAATATAATTTTGTTGAATTTCAATATAAAAAATAGAAAATTCAAAATAACAAAAAAATATAACAGCAATTTTCATTTATATTTATTCCTATTTTTATTTATATATTTGATTTTTTTCTATTCCTATTTAAAGTTTCATTCGCATCCTTTTAGAGTAAAACGACATGTAGACGTGTGAGGAATCCACTTCCCAATCACCTAGAGAAGAAAGTTTTACCTAAACTTAATTGATTCGATATTTAGTTCCTTAGTTTTTACTATAAAATCATTGGAAGCAGACCATGCTGGTACAAATCTATTGAGGATAGACTTCCAGGCTTTGTGTTTACTGAGAGCTGCTAATTTCTACAGGTGTCCTAAGTCATGGAAACCTTATACATTGTATTCGAGACATTAGATCTCACAACATGATCCGTGTGGGCGCGATAGTTTTTGTGTATTCAAGTAAGAATAATGAAGATTACCACACATTATTAATAGGTTAAGTTTTGTTATATTCAGAATGACCCAACATTTAAATGATTTCAGTCTGAAGAAAAACAAATATGCAACGTAGAAAACTACGTGGAGGGAGAAAGGAAATTGGTTTTGTTCTGTGAAGTACTATCATCACTTAGAATTACGCATTCATAGACATGCATGCAATGGATAATTATTTTACTTTTTCAATATTGCAGAGGATATGCTTAATTTGATACATTAAATATGCCAAATAATCTGGTCTGGTTCATATAATTCAAAGAACTACATGAAATTGTCTAAAATTAAGTGTTTATTAGAGTTGTGGGAACTCACCATTGCCTGTAAATTCATACATCGCTTTCTTTGATTCCGCACCACTTTCTTCGTCCTTTTCTGCATCTTTATCTTCTTCTGTGTATTTCTTTAAAATTATACTGGACGTGAAAGCTGCATCAAGTCCATTTGCTCCTCCATCTTGCACGATGTTCATCGTCTTCCCCGATTGCCTGGTTTAACTTCAGTCAGCAGACTCCATATGGGTTTTTTTTTGCAACCGACTCCATTTGCTCTGCCCTTTACTGACCAAAAAGTTTTGGATGAAACCCAAAATTCGAAAATCGAGGTCATACATTGTGAGAGTTGGAAGTTGATAGTTACCTGTGGGAACCGTGCATATTTTGATAAAAGACGTTACATTAGTAATCAAACTTGCTACTTTTTAGTGGACAAGAGAGACAGGTGTTTAACGTCACGTACTAAGTTATGAACAGTGGGAGAATTTCTTTTGTATAAAAAACTTCAGTGAGAACATTTAACATATATTCTAGCATGGAGCCACTAATATCTCATTTCTAATTTTTTCAAGGCTTACTGCTGTCTTCTCTTAGGTGCACAACAAGTTCGAATCTGGGCTTTGTAGGTTACTATTGATACCGTAGATTTAGACGATGAACGGCCTCTTTAATATCTAAAGATGAGATATGTGATAAACAACTTTTTGGAGGCAAAGATGGTGGGAGATCTTCATCACCCTAAAAATTTGTCAATGCTTATATTTATTGACAATTTAGGTTCATTAATGATGGATTCCATTGGTCATGCATGAAATTTTAGTTTAACATAATGTCCACCTTCCTTCTCTAGTATTTGTTCAGGTTTCTCATTAATGACTTGCTTTTAAATCTTCAATTCCCAGGAGTCCAGTGACCGTGCAAGCATCGCAAGGAGGTGGTTTGACGGTTTAATCAGTAAAGACATTCAAATAACCAATGAAGTTTACTCCATTCCCACCATTGATTTTGACCGGCAAGTAGGTTGACAGATAACTCCTACAGTTTGAGCTTTTAATGTTACTATTGGAGCATTCAAAATTTTGCAGCCCATTTATAACTACTTGAGCAAATCCATGCCGGCCGAAATAAAAAGAAAAAAGAAAAAACTCCATGGGTTGCTGAATCTGTTACTCATTTTACGTTCTGCTCTTGACAATTGACATCATAAACCAATTGATGGTTTGTCATAAGCACACATCGTAACACGTGAAATTTAGGCAACATTTGCACAAGCCTATAGGCAGTCGGGCTAATTCATTCCTCCAACTTGTACGACATTATGTATGGGCCTGCCCTTGACATGCACAAACTTCACCATGTTTAGGTCGCTCTTCAGTACACATACAAACATATCGCCTGTCGCTGAAATTTGCATTTGCCAATTTCCAGTAGTTAGTGTGGTTGACACCTCCTGTGTCACATTGTCAAAATTATTTTCAGGTTCCACGTTTATGCTGAATATATATCTTTGTTATACTTCTAATAAGAGCTCTGAAAGCTTGTACGGAATGTACAATCAATTCAAGAACAGCCAGCCTCCACTGATGAAAACGAGAGAGAAGCTAGCATAGCGCTTCTAAGGGCTCAGAAATCCCTTACCGGTTTCCTCCGAAACCTCGCGAGGCAATTACATAGTAGCTCTACATGTTTAAAACAGTGGATACTCACCTCTTGTACTAAATCTATTTTGTAACATTACATTTTCCTTCTTTTGGGGTCCGGTTAAATCGTTTTTCGATTCATGGTTGTACATGAACCAAGAACCGGGGTGGATGATGGGGTGCTAGATTTAGGAAGTCACGGGTTCAATCCGAGGCAATAGCTGAAAAGATAATAGTTCTGCCAATCTCCTCCCCACGCCCGGGCTCTGTGTTCACTTACATTTCGTCCACGGGTGCAAGCGCTCTCTTCTAGTTGGGTATTAGAAAGGAAGCGATGCCGTTGCCATCTCTTTTGGGCGTATCACCCCGGAGATTGCTGCACCAGCAAGATCAATATATTTTTTGTGCGCTTGAGACTGCTGAAAGATTTTTTACATTGAAAGTGTATTGCTGAAGTCTATAGTCAAAATCATGACCATCAGAATTTTGGTCGCATCGATATGTCCTTCTCAGTAGTAGTGAGATTCAAAGATTTAATTATTTTTATTTGTGGCATGTATCATTATGAATGTCAACCTTATCAAAAGCAGAATAGGAAGGAAAAAAAAGGGGGGAACTTGTATGACAATTGCGGGAATCATGAGCAATCGGAACTTGGATGCTAACGAGATTGTGTTGATGTTTCTACGTACTTGTTTCGCATCAACCAAGAAGAGAGGTTTGATTAAGGCACATATTTTTGGGTGAATTTTCCCCTTTCGATTGCACACGAACGAATTTAATTATCGATAGTGGATAGGGTGATATGCACTAATTAGTTCAAATTTTTAGACCGCGTTTTGGATGTCCAACTCGACAAGTGTTTTTATTGGTATTTTCTACATTCAATGGTTAACAACCCAAGCGAAATACTTGTAAAAATTACAGATACTAATGACAAAAAAAAAAAGGTACATTGTAAAAATATGATTTCCAATACGTTACTGGTTTTTTTTTTTTTAAATATATATTTAAGTACTATAAAAAAAATGGAACTTGATTCAACTCCCGACTGGCAACGCAAATTGAATTTGTCCAAAAAGTCCAAATCTTATTGTATTTTTGCCAATTGAATCATAAACATTTTTACTTCTTGCAAATTAAGTCTATCCGGCCTGAAAGTGTTGATGTGGACATCAGCCGGCCTACTTAACGCTGACACGTATAATTTTTAATAATATTTTAATGTTTTTCAATTTTATTTTTATTTTTCAATTTTTTCCCCTCCTCTTCTTCCTCGTCCAGTCGATGGGCGAAGCCAACCTTGCCCGGAGATGGTGAGGCTCTGGTGAGGCCAGTGAGGTCCTCCCCTCTAGTTGGTCACCAATGCCCGGTGACCGGCTTGAGGAGGAAGAAGGAGTGGAAAAAAAAAGAAAAAAAAAAGGAAAAAAAATAGATCGAGATGGATCTTTGATTCAACTCCCAACCCGCAAGGCAAGTTGAACTGGTCTTGTGGGAGACGACGGGAGAAGAAGTTGGAAGTCTATGTGAGCCCACCAACAGACCTTTCAGAGGAAGACTTGTAGTGTTTGGAAGTCTTCATACGTCGAAGCCGCTCTCCCCACCGTTTGGGAACAGCTTTGCAAAGCCCTTTGGACCTCTAAAGATCCTTAGACAAAGGCTAGTGTGTTTGGTATTCATTTTTTAGAACCCATTTTCCAAATGCTAGCATTTCCAAGGCCCTTAAAAGGCCTTAAGCTCAATGCTCATGAAGACCTGCTTTGGCTTTGTGGCTTTCTCGGCATGCAACAGTGCCAATTTAAGTGAAATTTTTTTTTCCGAAACTACCCTCATCTATTTTTTGTTTTTTCGATTTTGGCCTGGTCTTTCACTGTTCATCGTCTTCTTCGATGACCTCTGCCGGCGTGACTGTGAGGGGACGACAATGGGCTGGAGAGGGGCCGGCGTGGTCGCGCAACCCGGCGACTGTCGCCTCGGGTCGCACGATCGTCGGGACGGGCCACTCGACCCAGGTAAGGGCCGGCTGAGGTCGTGCAACGCAAACAACCCTCGAGGACCGCCAACGACCTAGATCTGGCGCCGACAGTCGTCGGTTGAGGCGGAAACCCAGGCGGCGGCCTTTGTCGGTGGTCGCCGAGGATGCCCTCGTCGTCTGGCCTCAGATGAGGGCCGCGTGGCGTCAGATCTGGGTCGCCGGCGGCCCTCGCCTGGATTTTGCGACCATCGTCGGGGATCGCTCGAACCCAAGCAGCCCTCGTCGGTGGTCGCCGGGGGCTGCCCGAGGCCGTTCCGCCTCAACCAACGGCCGCCGGCGCCAAATCTAGGTTGCCGGCGGCCGCCCGTCCTTCGCCGGCCGGCGAAGAGTTTCAACTTTTTATAATAAAAAATGAAAATTTTGCTTTGTAAGTATAATTTTTCTAAACACTATTTTACCCAAAGTTACTTTGCAATGGACTTTTAAGTTATAACTTACCAAATACAATTTGCATTTTGAAAGACTCCTTTAACTTAAAATCCTTTGCATTTTTTCAAAGACTTTCCCCCAAAGTGTTTCCAAATGCAGCCGGAGTGCCAAATGGGGTAAGCATCAAATGCTTCGCCTCGCAACCACCTGTGCAGGCCTTTTCACAAGGACTTTTTGAAGTCGAAAGAAAGCTCTTGGAAATGATGATGAAGATTCCCAAGTTATAACTTGGACAAAAATATCTTATAGAAGAGCGCAATAAAGGTGGATAGGATTTTTTTATATTCATGATATAAAATTTATTTTTTTCGAATAACAAAAATTTTAAATTATAATTAAGTACAATTTTTTTTTTGAATTTCAATATAAAAAATAGAAAATTAAAAAATAACAAAAAAATATAACGGCAATTTTCGTTTATATTTATTCCTATATTTATTTATATATTTGATTTTTTCCTATTCTATAACATATATTATATGTAGTATTTATATTTATTACATTTATTAGGTATACTACGATAGTTTATTATTTAATAAAATATTAATTAAGGAATGATGGAAAGCAATAAAAAACAAATAAAAAGGAAAATAAATAAAAAAGAGAGGGAAAAATAATAAAAAATAAGTAAATGGAAATGAAGTAGGCGAGATAGTCGAAACACTGTACTTTTTGGAACCACGAAGGTGAATGATTATGTTTTCTCAATCTGACTAGATTTGGCTCTGAAATGCCGTAATGAGATATTTTACAGTATTTAAGGATTCATAGATGGAGATTATCTCCGTTTGTGTCTTTGTGGTTTCTTTAGTAGCAAACCATGAGATATGTTACTATCTTCGTTTGTGTATTTTTAAGTTCATTTACATTGATATGTTGTTTGTACCAAACAATAGATTTGATATGATATGAAAATATCTGACTTTATTACTGCGATTCACCAAATAGTAGATATAATATAACAAAATTCTTGAATTTCATATCCCATCCTATCTAATTTTATCTTGACTAGAAATCTAGACGACCAAATGCAGCTTATGTCTTCTTCTTTTTTTTTTTTTTTTTTTTCACTTTTTGGCGCAATTGTAGCCACCAAATATTTAACAAGCAATTTATTAAACTTAAAGATATTTTATCACTTTATCTTAAATTCTACAATAATTTGAACTTTGAGGAATATTAATCTCAAGTACTCTTGTGTTAAAGATATTTTATCACTTTATAGCATGTCCATTTAATTAGTAATGATATCCAAAAAATTAAATTATTTTTGTTAGTGACATGTATCAAAATGAATGAACCTTATCAAAAGTAAAATAGGAAGAGGAAAAAGTGGGGAATTTGTAGGAAAATTGTCGGAATCATGTGCAATCGGAACTCAGATGCTAACGAGGGATTCTGTCGACTTTCTACATTTTTGCCTTGCAATTTGAACGAAAAGAGAGGTTTGATTAAGACATATTCTTCCAAGAGGGAATGTATTCGGGGTGGTTCGAATTGAGACGCCTTTTCCCATTTGATTGCGAACCAAAGACAATAGTTTTTGAACTGGAAGTGAAGGATGATTTCATTTCATTTCTTTTTGGCTCCTCCGCGAACGTGACTTTAGCGTTGTTGAAAAGAAACATGGTTTCTGTCTAACTAGGACCGTTCCATGGCAAAATTTTCACTCGAAATGTGATATTTAGTTCTGTTTTATCGTCCTTTGCTGGTCAATTTGGAAGGTCATTTCCTACCGTTTTTGTTTTTTACTTTTTCCCTAAGAGCTGTTTATCTTTGACAAAGCTAGAACGCTTTCGATGTGGCCATCGGCGAAAGCACTCAGAATTACAATATTTATTCGGCAATATAAGTTGAATCCCTCTTCCCCCCGCCAATAAATTCACTCGGATGCTGAAGTGAATAATGGGTTGGCATCACTTCACACTTCTGCCGACCGACAGAACTTTTGGAACGGGTCGTTGTATGATTAAGCATGTCCTTAAAATGCTTCATCCGGAATTCGGGATGTCAAAATATGGAGGTATCCCAGACCCCCTCAGAAGAAAAACACAATATGAAGGGACATGGGGGTGTAGGGGTAGATCGGCTGCCGGGTCATTAAAACAAGGCGTTGTAGCTCCTACAGGTGGCAACACCCGTTGGAGTCGTCATATGTTTAGGCCAAAGAAAAGATTCAGTGATTTCGCAAATATGAATGAGACTTTACCGATATATTTCAAAGTCTCTCGGTAATATTAATCAAGTGGGGCTAATTTGGCCGGCAACAATCCAGTTATAAGACATCACTATGGTAATGGCGTAGTCAACAATCCGACCGACAGAGCTTTCAGAACAGCTAGCCCATGTTTGGAGCAGATCAACAGGCCTTCTAAGATAAGACTTGTGTGGATCACTTCAGACTTGAGAAGGGGCTATATATATAAGTTGAAGCACCCTACATCACCAACAAACTCACTCGCATGCTTAGTTGCAAAATGGGGCGGCATCAAATCCTCGGCCTACTCTGTTTCCTCTTTTTCTTACATTCTTCCCTTCCGTTTGCCTCGTCCCTTTGCCCTCCAGACCAGCGCGATGTCTTGCTGCATTTTAAGAATTCCCTCGTCCTCCATGAGAGTCCCTATGTGCGTAATGGCGGCTCGCTCCACTTTGTTTGTGGAGTGGATGTTGCTGGGTACACCTCTGATCCAGAGATACACGAATGGAACGAGCACAGAGACTGTTGCTCGTGGGATGGCATCACTTGCGACAATGTCACCGGTAACGTCATAGGTCTCGATCTTCCCAGAAGTGCACTTCGTGGGTATTTCCACTCAAATAGCTCCCTCCTTCTCCCGAAGCTTCGAGTGTTGAGGTTGTCTTCTTGCAACTTGACCGAGTTCCCCTATTTCTTGAATTCGTTAAACACATTGACAAATTTAGACCTCTCTTCCAATTGGATTAGTGGAGAGATCCCGGGGTGGTTTTTGGGAATAAGCCATGACACATTGGAAACATTAGATCTTTCTTCTAACCTTCTGGAGGGAGCTATACCCCAATTGCAATGGAAGAGATTGTCTTCACTTTGCCTTCAAAGCAATCATTTTACCGGTAAGGTCCCCTTTTCGATTTGCCAGTTGAGTTCACTTGCTGTTGTAGATTTGTCTAACAATAGTTTCTATGGGAATATGCCACAATGTTTAGGTAATATAACCAATCTCGAGTATCTAGACTTGAGCAGCAATAAATTCAAAGGGCCACTCCCGATCCCTCCACCTTCTACTTTTACCTTTCTGGCTTTTGACAATGGTTTCACCGGTGAAATCCCCATTTTGATTTGCCAATTGAATTCACTCCACTCTTTAAATTTGTCTAACAATAATCTTTCTGGGAATATACCACCATGCTTTGGTAATATAACCAATCTTGAGGATCTAGACTTGAGCATCAATAAATTACAGGGTCCATTACCGCGCTCCTTAGTCAAATGCCCAAATTTACTATCTCTAATTCTTAGTCGCAATGAGTTCAGTGATTTTTTCCCACATTGGCTGGAAGCACCTCTACTAGTGGAGCTTGATTTGCAATCCAACAAATTTCATGGTAGAATCAACCTTACTGTCTTTGGACCCTCCTTCCCTGCCCTTCAAATTTTTAAAATTTCCAACAACGATTTTACCGGATGGTGCCCCACAGAGGTTTCCTCAAATATCTCATTACCTATAATAGATTTGTCTAACAACAAGTTTGGATGCCCGATTCTACTTCCATCTCCCATCACGACATTTTATTCCATTTCAAGGAATGAGATAGCAGGAAAGATCCCTCCTTTGATATGCAATGCCACCAAGCTCGAGATCATCGACTTGTCTAACAACGGTTTAACGGGTAGTTTGCCTCGGTGCTTAACAAATTTTAGCACCAAGTTGTTAATTTTGAACTTGCGAATAAATCATCTTGAGGGCACAATTCCTCAATCATTTTCTTTGAGAAATAGCTTGATGACTCTTGACTTGAGTCAAAATCAGATTGAAGGCACATTGCCTCGGTCCCTTGTCAAATGTAAATATTTAGAAGTTCTAGATCTTGGTGACAATCATATAGAGGATACGTTTCCGAGATGGTTGGGAACACTTTCAGAGCTAAAAGTTCTCATTTTGAGGTCCAACAAATTTAAGGATTTTTTGAATATTCCCAAGGGAGCTCGGTTATTTCCCAAGTTACACATTTTGGACCTCTCTAAAAACAACTTTGGTGGTCCTTTACCGGCCAACTTGATGATGAACCTTGAAGGCATGATAAATGGAGAACATGGGCAAGACAAATCATTGTACATGATGTCGTCTTCATATAAGGTGTCATATGAAATTTCCATTAATGTGACAATGAAAGGGATAACAATTGAGCTAGTGAAGATCTTAACCATCTTCACAACCATTGACTTGTCGCACAATTCCTTTCATGGAGACATTCCCGATGTCTTTGGACATCTTCACTTTCTCATAGGGCTCAACCTTTCTCATAACCACCTTACGGGTTCTATCCCTTTGACTTTAGGGAACTTGATTGATCTTGAATGGCTTGATTTATCTTCAAACATGCTTAGTGGTGGAATTCCTGTAGTATTGGGAGATTTGGCATCCCTTGGATACTTGGACCTTTCCAAGAACCAACTCATGGGACGCATACCTCAATACAAGCACTTGAGTACATTTTCAAGTGACTCGTTTAGTGGGAATCCAAATTTATGTGGAACTCCATTGCTGAAAGCATGCCCTAGCGATGCTCAACCTCCTCCACCATTGTCCTCATCAACCTTCGACTACAAAGGGCATCGGAGTTGGTTTAACCAAGAAGTAGTGTGGATGGGTTATGCATCTGGGATCGTAATTGGGATTTCCATCGCATACATTTCATTTGAAACTGGAAGGCCCAAATGGCTCGCACGAGGTGTGAAAGTGCTGGAGAGAAGAGCAGCCAAGTGGATGGAGAAGCCAAAGCGGAAGGCCATCAAATTTCAAGGACAATGATTTTGCTGAGGAGATGTCTCCTTAATTGTGCAATGTAGATTCGGTAAATGAAGATATCACCAGACTAGCTGGAAATGTCATTTCCCTTATAAAGACTAGTTTCTAATGTATTCTCTTCTTCTTTCTTCGTGTAATTACATATAAGTTAAATTGAGAAGATGAATAATGGAACTGTCAAGCACACAACAGCAGGACTTGCATTGAACTAGAAAGTCCTGAAACGTTGAGTTTCATCTTTGGCTGACTAAGCTGGAGCAGTCGTAGTGCGCGTAGCATGTGAGGACACTTTAACTAATCCCTCTAGTTGCAGTCGGTTTCACTAATGGGCATATCCTCCTGAGCAAGAGAAGTTCAATAAATAAATCCTAAAGCCATATCAGCTCCGTTTCGGTAATGGTACTAACTGATTTGCAAGAAATCAAGTTTTGTTAATGGCTCACTGGTAATGGTTCATTCAGAATGTGGTGAATTTCCTAGGGGCTTCGTAATTCTTTCTGATTATAAAATACAACCCCTTCCGGCACTTTTTTTCTCAACAAGGACAATGAAAAAGAAGCCAGTATAATAATCAAGTACGAGATTTGAACTCAGCATTGTTATTTCCACGAGCCAATAAATGTGATGCGATGCTCAAACATTTCTTCGTATACATCATCGATTTTGCTATTTTGCAAGATTTTATTCCTATGATATCTTGGGTATAACGTGGGATTATACCAAATCCTCTGTTTTCTCATTTCTCTTTCTTTACAGTTACGAGTCCTCCCTTTTCCAACAGAACAATTTTGTCATCCAGTGCAAGAGTAATGTAGTACTGCAGTTTAGCAAGTCACTCACTCTTCTGATTGACTCACATTCATACTGCAATCCAAGGAGAAGTGAGTGGAAGAACGACACCGACGCAGATTGTTGCTCGTGAAACAAGGGCATAGAATGCTGGGGTCACATCTTATCCGAAGCCAAACTCGTGGAACAAGAGACGAAACAGACTAAATTGGTTACAAGACTTTGACAACTGTACGAGGTGCTGAGAATCCGGGCTGGCGCCACATGTCAGGACATTGAGAATTTGAGACTGCCTACCGGAGGCTTGCCAGGGTCTAGCACCCAGACATCGTCATGTACACGGACGAGGCTGCGGGGCGCAAGCTCATACAGGTCATAATGCGTAGGCCACTCTCTTGGATCCAGAACGGCATGCCGACTATGACCAAATGCTATTCCAGGGGCCTGGTCAGTTTGCATCGCCGGTCGCCTCTGCCGCAGCATCAGCTTGGCCCGAGGCGGGTATGGGAGACGGATCAGTGCTGGTCCATGTGTTAATGCTAGAGATCTGTTGATAAGATCCAGCTGTCCGGTGATATGGTGGCCTGCATTTCAAGTGGCTCCATTTCTGACCACTCTCAAAGATTAATTAAACTTTTAGGTACTCTTTTGAAATGTTAGGAATGCGTATATATGTATATCTCTGTGAGTGTGTATCTATGTATATTTATATCTATTTTATCAGATGTGAGCAGGGGTTCATTTTCGACGGCCTAAAATCTTAAGAGAATTGTGTTTCCTCTATTGTTGAATTTCCCTCTTCCGTAATTGCTTCGTCTAATTAAATTGGAATTTATTAGGCTCTGTGGTTCCATGTTTTACATCAGAACGTGGCCAATCCATGTTGCTGTGAAAATCAATTTCACCCCATTTACTTGGTTCTTGCTTACAGAATTTGACGATTCCCATGATTATAAGTCAGATTCAGGACACATGGGTCTGCCAATTTCAAGGTTTCGTTGCCGTGGAGCTACAAGTACTTGCTATGTGATCGCGGACTCCAGGTATGTCGAGCAAACGAAGTTACAAAACAAAACTGCTAATGGAACATGTTGGCCAGGACGTAATTTCATCGTCCCTAATCGCCTTGTGCAACTTCAGTCAGCAGACTCCCTATGAATCTTTTTGTAAAAGACTCCACTTTGTAACATTACATTTTCTAGGCCTATGCCAATTCTTTCCAGGAAAATGATTCACTATGTAAAATTCTTTCACTCAATCGAATGCGTTTATGGTCAGACACGCGCCTCCACAGTGTTCTAAACCATTTTATCCCGCGCTTTTATTCATTGTACCCACGCTGAAGATATCACTGAACTCATCCACGGGTGCACACACTCTTCAAGGCCTGTGCCAAACTCAGTCGCCACAAACATTATCTAGTCGCCTTCGACTTTCCAATGCCTTCTAATTTGATCAATTGCAGAGAGTTATAAAAAGAGCGAAATGCTGCAAATCATCTGGTAGTTAACAAGAAAAAAAGAATGGGAGGTTAAGCTCTCTCCATTGAGTTTTTATTTTGACACTCATTTGTAGGTATATGCACATGCCGGTTTATCCTTTGCATTCGAATCCACCTAAATAAAATCCGTGCTCGTGCGAGTTCAGATGAATTTGAATCCTATACACATACATTTGTACTGAAATTAACAAACATATGTGTTTTCGCTTTTGATCGCAAACAAAAGACATCAAATATTGAATTGCAGCTGATGATGATTTCATTTCTATTCTCTTTGGCTTGTCCGTGAACGTAACTGTAGGGTCGATGAAAAGACAAAAAGAAAGTACCTAGAAACATGGTCCGGTCAAATCAAGAGAATATCATGGCAAGGTTTTGGGAAAATTTCAAATCAGTATCCAAAGTGGGGTCATTTTCTCAAAAAATGGTCAAAAGTGGACATAGTGTCAAATAAAGGCTTGAAGCGCTCAATCAGTCTTAAATAAAGTCTCGAAGTATCAAATTAGTCTTAAGTAAGGGTCTGAGTAAGCCGGCTGGTCAAATGCTCATTGGTCGGCCAGCCGACAAGCATGTCACTGTTCCGATCGCCGGAACAAGGGCAATTTCGTCTTTTAATTTTTAAATTTTTGTTTCTTTTTTCTCTTTTTTTCTTTTCCTTTTTCCTTTTATTCCTTTTTTTTTCCTCTTTTCCCTTCGCCGGCCATAATCGGGGCCGACGAAGGTTGCTGGTGTTGAGGCGAGGGCCGCCTTCATTGGGGTTGGGCAAGGGCCGCCCTCACTTGAGCTGGGCGAGCGAGAGTCGACCCTCGCCAGATCCGGCAAGGGAGAGGGTCGCTCTCACCTGAGGGCTGAGCGGGGCGCATGCAGACCACCTTCTTCTTCTTCTTTGTCATCCTCGATCAAGAATCGTGAACTAGAACCAAAACCCAAGCCCCCTCGACCATGGTGGAGACGATCCTTTTTGCAGAGGCCCACCTGCCACATCAGAGATCGTGCGGCGGTAGTGTCCTCTTCCCTTCGATCCTGGCTCCAAGCGTCGGCACTTGACCTTCGCTGCCGCTCTTGACCGGAGCCATCGAGACCCAGAAGCCGTACCTCGAGTCCCTGATCCGCGAGGTTGGGGACCTGCTGCTCAGGGGATTCCTGGTGAGCTCCGCTTTCGACTTCAACAATGTGGTCGGGGCATTCGGGTATGAGGAGCTGCCATACGTCGGGGGAGCCACCCCGAGGACCAACGTTGTGGGGCGGGTTTTCACGGCCAACGAGTCGCCACCCGATCAGAAGATCCCCTTCCACCATGAGATGGCTCATGCAAGGGCGACTCTCGCCTGACCTTAGGTTACCCTCGCCGGCGACGAGCGAGGGTGGCCCTCGCCTGACGCCGGTGAGGGCAGCCTTCGCCCAAGGCCAGCAACCTCCGTTGGCCTCGGCTATGGCCGGCGGAGGGAAAAGAGGAAAAAAAAAAAAGAAGAAGAAAAGAAAAAGGAAAATTAAAAAAAATAAAAAAATAAAAAAATTTTTAAAAATAAAAGACAAAATTGCCATTGTTCCGGCAATCGAAATAGTGACATACTTGCCGGTTGGCGAGCATTTGACCGGCCGGCGAATTTAGGCCTTTACTTGAGATTGATTGAGTACTTCGGGTCCTTATTTGAAACTGATTGAGCACTTCAAGCTCTTATTTGATACTATGTCTACTTTGGACCGTTTTTTAAGAAAATGACTCCATTTTGGGTGTTGATTTGAAATTTTCCCCAAGGTTTTCTATTGAAAATTTTCCAACTTTAGCGGGTAAAAATCACTCGAAAGACAAAGGAAATACGATATTAAATTCTGTCTTAACTTCCTTTTCTGATCGTTCGGATGGCCAGTTCCTGCTGCTTTGTTTTTGCTTTTCTAAACTTTGTTTACTTTCAAATGCTGGAACGCTTTTTACATGGGAAACCAATCCCATTTTGATGTGGCCTTCGGTGAAAGCGGTCGGAATTATCACGCACGTTTGGCATAAGCCCACCGACAGACCTTTGACAGAAAACTTTGTGTTGATCACTCGGCTTGTTAGACAGGTTATATAAGTTGAATCCCTAGCCCTCATCAGGGCCAGTAACCACCAATGACATTCCATCATAGTCCAACTATAAAACATCATTATGGTAGTGGTATGGTCAACAATCCAACCAATAGAGCTTTTAGAACGGCTAACCCATTTTGTGAGCTCACCAACAGACCTTCTAGAGAAGACATGCGTCGATCGCTTCACCACTTTACAAGGGCTGCATAAATGGAAGATCTTACTCAGCATGCTCAAGTGAATAATGGGGTGGATCTAATAGCATTTTTCTAGTGGGTGGATCAAATTATAATAAGCCTCTAAATAATGGCCGCAGAATCTTTTCTTGTTAAATCTAATCAAATGTCAAAAATAGGATAATTCTCTAAAAAAGGCATAAATCTATTGTACGGTAGTCAATGACGACATTTGTAAATTGTCAAAAAGTCCAAGAACTACATTGGCCAAATAAAAAGTTTATGACTGAATTTGCTGCCGTATAATAGATTTAAGATTCTTTGGATAATTTTCCCGTCAAATCTAATTTTTCATAACTACACTTTTTTCTTTCTGATTTGTCTTAGTTTTAATTAATCATGACGCCAACACGCTTAACAGCTCTCTTCCAATTCTGATTGGGTTGACATGGAGCAAAACGGTACCACCAAACCCTGCCCCTTGGAGGAGAAAAATCAAAAGGGAAAGAAGAATATTTGGACTTGGTTAGTATGCTACTTGCTAATAATGGTGTTGGAACATTTTATTTTTAGTCTAATTAAACCCAAGACATAGTCTAATTGCTCTAGCGAGGAGAAGCGTTCCCTCCATGGTTTGAGTCTTAACTGTGAAACTGTTTCCAATCGTGAATCCTCTAAGTTCGACGTTGAGTGAGAAGCCTGCCCATCATAGGCAAGCAAAGGATGTTATCTGATATGCGAGGGAGAGTCAAGAACATTGTTTGATGACAAGGCCAAAAAATCATTCTCGTGATTATTCAATATAAGCACGGGCTCACATCATCTCTCGTAGAAGGCGAATTTAAGGAAAAAAAAGTCTTTCAGTTAAATCGATGGCTCCAAACTCAATACAAGGAAAGATGGATTTGAAATTGGATAAATCAATGTCTCGTATGGTAAGTTGCACCGCGTTCTTCAGTAGTTAAGGGTCTGTTTGGCAACTTGTCAAATAGTGTTTGATTATGTTCTTTTGTTCCCAGAATCAGTTTGAGAACAGAAATCCGTTTGTTAAAATTTTTGTGTCCGGACACAATTTTGCCAAAAATTGATCCCAGAATCAGTTTTGGAACATAATAAAAAATAAAAAAAGTAGCTTTTTGATTCTGGGAATAAAAATGAGAATCAATTTTTTTCTTCTTTTTCTTGATTTTTAATGTAGCTTCTAATGTCCGGCGCGAGGGCCACCCTCACCGTATCTGGTGAGATTAAAATATTTTAATAAAAAATGTTATTAATAAAAAAATATTATTAAAAAAATATTTTACCTGCCATAAAAAAAATATTTTACTAGCCATGGCTAGCAACTAAGCCATGGAAAAAATATATTATTAATAAAAAAAATTTATCAGCCATGGCCGGCGACTAGGCCATGGCAAAAGATAAGGAAAAAATATTTTCAATAAAAATATTATTAATAAAAAATATTAATAAAAAAATATTTTACTGGCTATGGCCGGTGACCAGGCCAAGGCAAAAAAAAATAAAAAATATATTTTCAATAATTTTTTTTTATTAAAATATTTTTATAAAAAAATTATTAATAAAAAATATTTATAAAAAAAATATGTTACCATCCATGGCCAAAAAATAAAAAAATATTATTTATAAAAAAAATTTTACAGGCCATGGCAAAAAATAATAAAAAAAATAAAATTTTAATAAAAGTATTATTAATAAAGAAATTTTTTACCGGCCATGGCCAAAAAAAATAAAAAAAATTATTTTTAATAAAATTTTTATTAATTAAAAAAAATTTTATTGGCCATGGCCAAGAAGGAGGAGAAGAAAAAAAGAAAAGAAAGAAATATTTAAATATATTAGGACATTTTATGCCGTTACTAAACACATTTCTGTTTTTTTACTATGTCAGGAATAGAAATTTTGGATCATTATCAAACGCCTTTAAATGCTCAGAATCAGTTTCCGGGCACAGAATAAAAAAGAATTATTTTTTACTAGAATCTGATTTTGGGTATAAAATAATTGCCATACGCAGCCTAAATCTCTTTCCAAGAATAGTCCATCCAGGATCCGGGACCAAAGGCTGCATATGCCGGGACTTATACGGTCTTGTGGTTTTTCTTTCGACTAGACAAATGAAACCAAACGTGATAGTGAACGGAACTCGAGTGCTATAATAGCGATTGTGCGTGCCACGGTGCCAAAAGACGATATACCAAGTCCCTTTCCACTGTGATTAGGCTAGATTCGGAATCCAGAAGCACGAAATTGCTTTTAGGGAACATCTGAAAAGAGAAGTCAAAAATTGTGACAACAAATCAAAATCGTCTAGTCAAATTATGTATGCCATTGTCAATTGTTTTTGTTGGATACTCGTGAAAAAGAAGAAGAAAACGTATGCCCGTAGGTATAAAGTCTATGTGAGCCCGCCGACGGACCTTTCAGAGAAGACTCATGTCGGAAGTCTATATAAGTTGAATACTTGTCCTTGCCACCAATAAACTCACTCGCATGATGAATTGCAAAATGGGGTGGCATCAAATCGTTGGCCTCCTCTGTTTCCTTCTTTTCTTACATTCCTACCTTCCCTTTACCTACCCTTTGCATCGCCCCTTTGCCCTCCTGACCAACGCGACGCCTTGCTCCAATTTAAGAATGCCTTTGTGCTTGATAGCAAGGCGTCCAACCATAGTTGTGACCTCCCCACCTATTCTATGCAAACAGATTTGTGGAGCAAGGGCGTAGATTGCTGCAAGTGGGATGGCGTCGATTGTGACCATGTCATTGGTAACGTCGCTAGTCTCGATCTTACTTGCACTTGGTTTTGTGACGACCTCTATTTCAATAGCTGCCTCCTTCTCCCGAAGCTTGAAGCATCGACATTGTCCTCTTGCAACTTGACCAAGTTCCCCTATTTGTTGAACTCGTTAAAAAGATTAAGAGTCCTAGACCTCTATATGAATAGGATTAGTGGGGAGATCCCGAGGTGGTTTTGGGGAATAAACCATGATACATTGGAATATTTAATTCTTTCGGATAACCTTCTGGAGGGATGCATACAACAATCGCACCATAGGAGATTGTTATATTTTGACCTTGATAACAACTCGTTCCAAGGACCGCTCCCAATCCCTCCACCTTTTGCATCTCACTTTTATACCTCCCACAATAATTTCACTGAAGAGATCCCCCCTTCAATTTGTCAGTTGAGTTCACTTTGCTATTTACATTTGTTTAGCAATAATTTCTTAGGGAATATGTCGCCATGTTTTCGTAATCTAACCAATCTCATAGATCTAGACTTGAGCAGAAATAAATTACAAGGGCCACTATCGCGTTCCCTACTCAAATGGGCAAACTTAGCAGCACTAATTCTGGGTCACAATGGGTTCAGTGATGTCTTCCCATATTGGCTAGAACTACAGTATCCACTCCACCTTGATTTGCAATCCAACAACTTTCATGGTAAGATCAACGCCACTGCCCTTGGACTCTCCTTCCCGACCCTCCTACTTTTTTTTTTATTTCCAACAACAACTTTATTGGATGGTGGCCCAAAGAGGTTTTTTCAAACACCTCATTACGTGCAATAGATTTTTCCCATAACAAGTTCGAAGGGCCAATTCCACTTCCTTCTCCCCACACAACTTATTATTCCATTGTAAGTAATAATATAACAGGAAACATCCCTTCTTTGATATGCAAGGCCTCTTTGCTCCTGGTCATCGACTTATCTAACAATAGCTTAATAGGTAGTTTGCCTTGGTGCTTAACAGATTTTAACATTGATATGTGGGTTTTGAACTTGCGAATGAAATACCTTGAGGGAACAATCCCTCGAGCATTTTGTTTAGTGAATAGCTTGAAGACTCTTGACTTGAGTCAAAATCGGTTTCAAGGCACATTGCCCCGATCTCTTGCCAAATGTATAGATTTGGAAGTTCTAGATCTCAATGACAATCAAATAGATGATACATTCCTAAGATGATTGGGAACACTTCCAAAGCTAAAAGTTCCAGTTTTGAGGTCCGACAATTTTAAGGGTCTTTTGAATATTCCCAATGGAGATCACCTCTTCCCCAAGTTACACATTTTGGACCTCTCTAACAACAAAATTTGGCGGTCCTTTGCCAGCCAACTTGATAATGAACCTCAAAGGCATGATGAATGGTGAAAATGGGCAAGACAAATCATTATATATGACATGGTCTTTAGCAGATGCGTCATATGAAAATTCCGTGACCGTGATGATGAAAGGGCTAGAGATTGAGCTAGTGAAGATCTTGACCAAGTTCACAACTATCGACATGTGGCACAATTCATTCTAAGGAGAAATTCCCAAAGTAATTGGACATCTTCACTCTTTCATAGGGCGCAGCCTTTCTCATAACCACCTTATAGGTTTCATCCCTCCGACTCTAGGAAACTTGACTGATCTTGGATGGCTTGATCTTTTTTTGAATGAGCTTAATGGGATAATTCCTGGAGTACTAGGAGATTTGGCATCCCTTGGATACTTAAAATCTCTTGAAGAATCGACTTTTCGGTAGAATTCCTCAAGACAAGCAATTGAGCACATTTTCAAGTGACTCATTCGGTGGGAATCCAGACTTATGTGGAACTCCATTGATAAAAGCATGCCCTGGTGATGCTCAACCTCCTCCACCATCATCCTTGTCAACTTTCAACCGCGAAGGGCACGAGAGTTCATTTAAACAAGAAGCATTGTGGATAGGTTAAGCATCAGGAATTGTAGTTGAGATTTCCATTGCATACATTGCATTTGAAACGAAAAGACCCAATGGTTTGCGCGAGGTGTGAGAATATTGGAGAGAAGAGCGGCCGAGTGAATGGAGTAGCCAAAACGGAAGTGTGATGTTTTGAATTTCGACCTTTTTCGGGACTTATGAAATGAATATCTCATTGATGCACTTTTAGTTAAATTTTACTCTGAATTGATAACTCATGAGAAGATAACCATTAGAGAAATGCTAGTTAGGAATTAAGTACGAGTGACCTAAGAACTCAACCGTGGCTTGATCATTCGACCATAAGGATTAATGAGGAACAATTTTAAGTTATTATAGACCGATCCAATGATGGTTTTGGAATGATTTGTTAATGATATACAATTGAATTGTGGGTGTTTCCGCTTGACCTTGTATGAATTGCAAACAACCCTAAGCCAATTTCGAATGATTGTGTCCTTCAAAACTAGTAATTAATCCTCATAATTACATAACAACCAAGGTCACTACGACTTGAGTAAGCTTAAACGTGGCTCGATATTGTATCGGCCACGGATCGAACACGCGTAACTCTTAAAAGCCACCCGCTAGTTTGAAATACACTAAAATCGCAATTGATCGATTTTGATTATGAATTAGAATTTGAATTTGGGTATCAAACTTTCAATAGTGTCAAGATTAATCATTTGTTGCGTGGAAGGGTAAATTGGGCATGCTGGATGCTTTCTCTTGTCCGAATTCATTGGACAACTTTGCCCCTCTCCTCCTTGCTTATTTACTTGTTTGCCCCTAGGTAGAGAGATTATGGACCCTTGGATTTTGGAGTAGTAAGCAAGATAGATCCTAGCCATTGATTTTTAGTGGGGTTGTGAGCGGGGATAGTAGGCCATCTCTCTCTCTCGCTCTCTCTCTCTCTCTTATTTGATCAAGTTCACTCTCCCTCACTCCCCTTGAGTTTGGCCGATCACCACCCTAGGCCGTGACCTGCTCAGCCATGGTCAGCCATCTGCGCCATCTGACTGCCGCAAGCCGCCGAGAGTGCCGCCATCCGCCGTGATCAGCGCGGCCGTTGCCGCTCGCCAACCCCATTTCACTTCCTCTTGCTCATTGGACCACCACCACTTCGCCGTCCTTGCCACCATCATCTCAACCACCATTCACCGACTAGCCACCATCACCAGCAGCCGCGTTGAAGCTGTCCAGCCACCCGTCTCCGCCATCCGACAGCTGCTCGCCGCCGTGAGCACCGCCATTACCCAGCACCATTTTCTCCCCCTTTTCTCACTTACCCATGAGCTCGACTGTCACCACCATCACGTCCCCGTCTCAGCCGTGAGCCGCCAACAACTGTCTCCGCCCCGTCGCATGTCGAGCGTTGCTGCTGTCCGCTGTGGCCGTCACTTAGCCGCTGAACCGCCGGAGCCGCTGGTTGATCTACCACTTTGCCGTGGCTATAGCGGCTGACTTGCATGAGTTCTTGCTTAGGTTTAAGAGTAAGTGACTTCCTAATCCTTGGTTAGGGTAATGGGTAACTAATGGATGTGTTTAGGGGTTAATTAGGGGTTGTTTAGTGGCTGATGTAAGGACTGCATGTTGGCTGATCTTAGGGGGCTATTTGATGGTTGGTTTGCGGTTTAATTGTTGGTTAATTAGTGGTTGAATTGACGATCAATGATGGGTTGATTCCTTGGTTGCTTAGTGGACAATTCCAGTTGGGTTTTGCGACCGACAGCTGCTTTTCGGGACTGATTTGTGGGCTGATTGAGGCTGATAAGGGTTCACGATAGGTGGTTTAATCATTGGTTGATCTTGGCTAGGTAATGGCTGATTGTGCTGTTCAATTGACGGCCGGTTGTGCTTGATTTATTTATGGCTTGATTAGTGACTGAATTTAATCATGTTGGCGGACTTCGGTTTGATCATGGCTGATTTGAGTTCATTGGTTGGCTAGACAATGCTCTTGGCATTTGGATTATTATGTTGCATGACATCTTAGTTCGTAAAGAAATGCACGTCATAAACACTTACATTTGGCTAATTCACGGAGATAAGAGTTGGTAATGAGTGAATGATGTGCCTGCATGGTCATGATAGTTCCGTCTAGGCGGGGGTTCGAGATGATGCTCAGCGGAAGTTCAGATGCCGTCTAGGCGGGAGTTATAGATGATGCCGTGTCGCAGTGGAGGCCGGACTGATGCTCCTAAATGGAATGTCGTTTGGTACCTAGCTTGTCGGGGGGTGTTCGATCCTAGACGTTGACGTGCCCGAAGTAGTGGGACGATGTTTGACTAGACCGGAAGACCAACGGGGGTTCGGTGTGGCCTATGGGATCGTTAATTATCTAGACAACTATTCGTATGTTATGCATTGGGGAATGCTATGTGCCTGAGACCGTGTTGATTATGTCTGGATTATTAATGGTGTTACACGTGTTTATACCATAAATTGTATTGTATGTGCTCAAGGAGCAATTGCCATGTTGTGGCGGTTTCTATGTGTAGGGCTTGTGTATGTGCCAAGGCGATGTAAGGGCGCTTGTGGTTGTTTATGGCATGTTGATTGCTAGAATTGCATGTTTGGGATTATCCGGAGGTACGCGTTAGCTTAAGCGAGGCTTAGAAAGTTTACTTATTGAGATTTATCTCATTGTTGTATTTAAACATTTCAAAACCCTGAGCATGACTGGCCCTTGTCAACGTTTTGGGATACCTATGGATTTGGACCACATGTTAATGGGGATCCCATGGAGATATATCCTCCCGATGGAGCCATTACCGATCCTGACACCAGTCCCAAGAGTTTAGATTCCGAGCCGGATTACCTCGATCTGATCCGAGGACGCCTCCGGGGTATCACGGGGATTGATAATATGTTTAGTTACCTCGTCTTTTGAACGTCCTCTTTTGTGTAGAGAAGCTAAGTTAACCGACCACCTGATCCTTTTTGCTTGTGCATGGTCTGTAGATAGTGGTTCCTGACAAGGTTTGTGCATTGTATCTTCTGTAAGTAACTATATGTTTATAAAATATGCTTTGTTGGTTTGTGTATATGGTGTCGTCTTTACTATCCCTTTATATGATTGTTGGGGTATTTCAAGTTTGTTTCCGCATGCGTTCTCTCGTTAGTAAGTGGTTTGGGTCGGCGACGAGTTTTGAGATGTTGCATTCAAACGACCATTGGCAGGATGTTGTGAGCTTGTAGGGTTCAGGGTGTGATAGGAGGGCAATCAAATTTCATGGACTATGAAATTGTTTGAGGAGATGTCTCCTTATATTGCGCAATGTAGATTCAGTGAATTAAGGTTTCACCAAACCAGCTTGAATTGTCATTTCCCTTCTAAAGGCTTGTTTCTAATGTCTTCTCTTCTTGTTTCCGGGTGCAATTGTATCAGTCACATTGACAAGATGAATAATGAGATCTATCGAGCACATAGCTTAAGAAAAAGCAAAAAGAAGAAAAATGAAGCAGGTGCCATTACCCTCCACAAATATATTTCTCATCTTGTCATGTGCATAGCTTTACTTGTCAATGAATAATTAGAAGTGAAGACTGGCCTCAACCCAATCAGCCAAAGTTATTAATAAATTAATCTACCGAGAAAATTTGTCCTAAAGAATCAACACTAAAATTTTTGGAGTTGCAGTTCAACAATAGATTGTGGACTGAAAGCTATTATACATTGTCTTTGATGGAGAACGTAGGTCAAAGTGGAAGTCAAATTTTTTAGCGAAATATTCAAGGTATCATCAAATTCCAAATAATTCTACTGAAAAATGATAACAGAGAGAGTCTTCCCCAATCATTAACTATCCAAATACAAAGTAATTTGTTTACTTAAGGTCATGGCTATAGCCACGCATGTCTTTATTAATGGTCATATTCTGGCCATAGATTATGTCATAGATAAAAGATGCTATCATAGACTTGAATAAGGGAAACTTACAGAAAAAAAGTCATAAACTTATTGCAATTATACCAATTTGATCCTAAACTTTTTTTTTTTCGAATTGAGTCCTAAACATTTTATATTTGTGTCAATTCAGTTCATCCGGATGGACTGGTGACCTAATGCAAATTCTCATATAAGATTTAGTGCCATTACCTTGAGAATGAACATATTTGGGAGCAAAGTAGGTCCTTGAACTCAAACTAAATGGATAACATGAATAAACTAGCACAAGTATCTGGTCCATTGTTGGTGGCCGGCTTGGGTCACTGATCCAATGACTGAATTTTTGGGACCTAGTCCAAGGTCCGCGACAATGATATAGTCTCAACTGATTGTTTCACCAAAAGATTTAGAAATGGAAAAGTTTGATTTGATCGACTTCTCATTATCAAACTTCAACTTTTCTTGAGCATCTCTAACGGCAACTCCTGTGTATTCAAATATGTCTCGAATTTGAGCCCAAAAAGGATAGTTTTCTAACTCAAGTAGGTTTATTAGTTGGAGAAGATATCCTAAAAAGAGGTTTCTTACTTTGGATCTAATTCTTGCCTATAATTAAGGAGGGATGTTCCATATGAAGAGTATCAATGAGGCTTCTTTGTGAACTATACCTGAGAGCTTTTAGTGTTAAAGCCAATTAAATCTTGTGGTAAGATTTGTTGATTTCTTAGTGAGATGGAGAGATTATTTTGTCCATAATTGTGGGGCCAACTACTAAGTGATTTATTGGCTGTAATTATGGGCTGGAAGCTATCGTGCACTGTCTTTGATGGAGAACATAGGTCAAAGTGGAAAAGAAAGATGTTCAGTGAAATATTCAAAGTATCTTCAAATTCCTAATAACTCCATCACAAAATAATGAAGGAGAGTGCCCTCCCGAATAATTAACCGTCCAAATTCGAAGTAAATCGTCTACCATATTATCATGGCCACAGCCACACATGTCTATAGTCATTATCACATTCTGTCCAAACTTTTTCTCCCAGATAAAAGATGCTACCGCAGACTTGATTAATATGGCTTTCAGATCAGCGAACAGACTTACTTGCCGTGCATTATGTGCCCAGATTGAATGATAAAGTAAGAAATTCATCAGTAAAATCCAAGTTATTATATCAGCTTATCTATGCCCATTTTACATCAATGCCCTGAAGACAGCTCTAATGCCTCTTGTCTATTGAGTCAAGGTTCAAAACTCTATACCACGAGAAATCGGGACCCTAAAAATTTTCTAATCTAATTTAAGAATCCAGTAAGTGAAACGCTCTCCTGGAGCCACTGAGCCAATTCCCTGAAGCAGGTGAAAATATTCAGTGCTCACTAACCACCACGTCAGCTGCTTATATGGTGCTCGGGCTCCACTGAAAGGCCGACACGTGTTGGCTTGGCTGGAAAATAAAAAATTTAAAAAGCTTTCTTTTCTCTCTCTTCGCTCCTGAAGCAGTGCATGGGATTAATACCAAATCCTCTGTTTTCTCGTCTCTCTCTTTCCTTATAGTTACTTATCTCATCCTCCCTTTCTCAACGGATCAATTATGTTATCCGGTGCTGAGTAATGCATCACTGCAGTTTAGCATTTTATTCACTCCTCAAAATGACTGCTGCGGTCACTTTGTTAGGAGATCAAGACCACCTACCAGATACTTGCCAGGGTGCTGCACCTGGATGTTACTGCGTTGAGGCCTGAGTTCAAGCGGTCCACGAGGCATATGCCACTCTCTCCGATCCAACACGACTGGTTCATGCTGTTCCAGTGGCCTGGCCAGTTTGCGGTGTCGGTTGCCGCTGCTGCGTCAGCGTGTAGCCCAAGGCAGAAATGGGAGACGGATCAACGCTGGTAGCTAGGAGGATCCATGTGTTAGTGTTAGAGATCAGTTGATAAGATCCAGTTCGTTGGGCGAGGTGATATGCTGGCCTGCATTTTAAGTGGTTCCATTTCTGATCCCTGACGAAGATTAATTAGATTTTTAGGTACTCCATGTGTATATATTCACAGAAGAGATTCTGTGTCAGATGTGAGCAGGGGCTCATTTTTGACAGCCTGAAATCTTAATAGAACGTGCTTCCTTCATTTTAGAATTTTCCTCTTCCATAACTCCTACGTCCAATTAAATTAGGATTTGTAACACAGTGATTTTCTAGTTTTAGATTAGAACATGGCCAATCCATGATGCTGTGATTTTTTTGTTTCTAACACGGTGTTCTTCATCGCTGAGATTGAAGTCCTCAGAAATGATCATAACATTCATCATCAAGGATTCATCAGTAGTATTTCCCGATGACTTGCACGTTGTTTACAAAAGAAGTGAGGAAGGAAAGAAAATAATCAAATGAAAATGAATGGAATGAAACCCTAAAAACAAGGAAGGAATGCAAAAAGAGGTTGTTTTCAACTTTGTCGCTAAAAAGAAAATCTGCATCGCCTACGGCTGCTACCTAAAGTTTCATTTGCCTTCTTTTTATTAAAAAGTACAGTGGAAACAGACGTTGCTGGTTACAGATCTTTTATCCTTTGAATTCATATCCACCTGTGTAATATTCACGCTCGTGGCAGTACAAATGTATTTGAATCCTAAGCAAATACATACTGTACTGAAATTAACAATCACTTTCTTTTTTCCCTAAGAAGGTCATGAGCTAATACGGCCTACAAAATGAATACCGATCTGCTTACATCGTAATAAACTATTTTAGATATTCCCATAGTCATAGTGTATCCTCTGTTATACTTTCCTAGCATTGCATCTATTTTGATGACATCACGTAAGCACGGAACAAGTACACTAGACATCTGATATATGCGTGCGTGCGAGCACTGACGTGACTTAAGCATTGATGAAAGAAATAGGAAAGTACCCAGAAAGATGCTCCAGTTTACATACACACACATAAGAGGAAGCAAAAAAAAAGGGGAATTCATATGAAAATTGTCGAAATCATATGCAATCGAAACTCGGATGCTAACAAGAAATTGTGTTGATTTTCTACATTGTTGTCTCGCATTTTTCAACCAGAAAGAGAGGTTTGATTCACACTTATTTCTACCGAAAGGGAATTTATTTTTGGGTGATTCGGATTGGGATGCCTCTCCCCTTTTGATTGCGTACAGAAGACATTACTTATTGAACGGAAATTGAAGAATGATTTCATTTCTTTTCTTTTTGGCTTATCCGTAAACGTGACTTTAGCGTTGATGAAAAACGAAGAAAAAAAGAGTATCCAGAATTGTGGTCCAGTCTAATGAAAGACCATTTCATGGTAAGGTTTTCTGTTGAAGATTTTCTTTTTAAATTTTAGCGGGTGAAAATAACTCGAAAGAAGAAGGAATTGTGATATTGAATGCTGTCTTAACGTCCTTGCCGGGGAATTTGGAAGGCCATTTCCCGCTAATCTTTCTCCTAAACTTTGTTTATTTTTGAAAAAGTTAGAACGCTTTTTACATGCGAATCCAATCCCCTTTGATGTAGCCTTCGCCCTTCGGTGAATTTATATGTTTGGCATAAGAAATGTCAATCATATGTGATTTATTTTAGTTGCCTTTGAGTAAATATGCTAAATCATTTTTAAAAAAAATCCATTTACAAGGAAATAAGAATAAATATAATTTTGCCTAAAATCCACCTAATTTGAAATCAACTTATAAAAAAACAGATAAGTGGGAAGTCCATAAGATTTAAGTTATTTTTAAAATTTAGTTAATAGATACGGAGATATGGCCTCATCATATTTTTAAAAAGTATTTCATCATATTTTTTTCTGAAAATACAAAGTAAAGTGATTTTGATTTGCTGAGTGTCTAGCTCGGGTTCAGCACCGTTTTATATGCAACAGATTGTCTCAAAGTCTCGTGAACAACTCCACGAAAAAAGACAGCATTAATCTGACATTTTCTGCGAAGGAATTTCTTTTGGTGGCCAAACCAAGAATGATGACTCTCGACGACAGTGCTGACGGTACCGTCGTCATCTTTGTGCTCATCAGATCGCTTCCTCTTTTTAGCAGCTCCATGGTTTCTTTCAGATTAGGGTTAGTAGCTCGCAAAAATTTCCGCTTGTCCTTGGAGCGAATTACTAGCTTGTTTTCATGCATTGCTCGGTCTAACTCTTTGTAATGATGGAATTTTTTGTGATAGAATATTTTAATATTAAAATTACGCATTTATCTACCGGCTTAAACTTAAAACAGTTCGAAAGTGATTCTGCAAAATTTCACATTTTGGAAGAGGATGCAATTCAGTGTTCTTATATGCTTTTTGGAAGCATCACAAGTAAAATCAGCCTCTTTGAAAGTTTATCTTTCTTTATATTGGAACCATCGTATATCAAATGCTTCCTCAGTATCGGACTATTCTTCTTGGACCTCCAGTCGTGATAGTAATCATAGACCAGCCGTTGATGAAAGAAGATAGTGTTTTGAACAGCACGAACGTGAAGATTACTTTGTCCTAATTTTAAGAGATTATGCAAATCCTTTTCAAATTCATTCGGGTCATTCTTTATTATATATCTCTTTACAAGACTTGACCATCTTAAAGTAAAGCAAGATTAGACTATATCAAAGGAGAAAGGAAAGCACCTGAAAAGAAGCAAAAGATGGGTCTTTCTTTAGTATTATCTCAAGTCGTGATTCATGCAGCCTTTGTGGGACACTCTCTCCTTGCAGTTTTTCTGAGGATGGAGTTGTTTTCACAAGAAATTCTTCTAGATACTTGGTTGGTGGCATTGGCGCGAGAAAAGAAGCAAAAGACGGTTTGGCATCGGATTATCTGGATTAATCCGAACCTGCCGAAATTTTATTTCATTATGTGGCTTGTTATATTGAATAGGCTATGAGTTCTTGAAAGTTTGTATGTTATATGCCAATTAAAATTCAATTCGTGAGCCTCTTCTCCGCCTCTTTACTGTGCATTCAGTTAGAATCTTGTCCACCGTACATTATTTAAGTTAATGTTTCAACATTTTTTTCCATTGCCCTCATCATTTTGATCAAACAAAACATTTATTTATTATGTATAATTGAAGCCAGAGCTAAAATAATACTTGCTTCGGATTGCACACAATATTTTTCACCCAAAACAGACATATTAGAGTAACAAAAAGCTCTGACCAAAAAAAAAGTGACAAAAAGCATAACAACAATTCGCATATGATTGATTCTTCACAGGCTAGTATTTCGGTGATCCTAAATTACGTTCAAAGTTTGAAATGAGAAAGCATGAATAATTGTTCATCCAAAAAAACTGTAATCTCCATTGTTTGGTGGGAAACTCAAATAATCTGTTTATATGATCAGCGGATTTAAGATGTACCTACCATAAAATGCCACACTCTCCCATCACAAGAGAGAACAAAATGACTATATAACACTTCCTAAAACACAAATACAATACATCCCAAGACTATATATCAGTTACTAAAATAACCTTGCCAAACAGTTTTATTCAGAATAACATGCATGGGAAGATTTTTGAAAACGTGGAGCCAAAGCCGAAAACAAAAATGTTTATCTGGACCAAACAAAACCGAAATAATCAATCACATGTGGATTCTAGACATGCCAATCCTCAATTGATCTTCATGATCTTATTATATAATCCATCATGTACATAAGATTAACTTTCATATGCTGCTCGTGTTTACCCTGATAAATGAAAAGAAATATAACTGAGTGATAGAGAGAGAGATCAATGGGATGCTTAATCTTAGAAGTTATGCACTCTTCCACTCACCGTGATGATCAATGATTGAAGATGAAAGTAAAATATATCGGCAATTTGTTTACAAACTTAGCCAAATTAATTAAGTTGGGTAAATGTTACGAGCATTGGAAGAGCGATTCATTATTGGTAAGCAATGATGGAGGAGACTTGACTTGAAATAAAAAGCAGAACGACGACCACTTGAGGGCCTATAGTAGTGCAACTCCCACTTTTACTAAAGCCACTTTCTTTTCCACTTTTTTTTTTTTTTTTGGTAAGGTTTTCCACTTATTTGGTTTTCGTAAGATAGAATAAAGCGTGTCGGACAATAGTTTTGCAATGTGAAAACAGACTTTTTGACTTGGAACATGAGAGCGTGGGTCATCAAGAGTCAGTTCATGTTGAGAATGTGACGATGATTTGAATCTTTGCTTTTCATATTCCACCATGGCTAGCACGATTGAGTTCACACAACAAGATGTTTGTCGTCTTAAGTCTCTGGGGATAATGGGCAGCTTGTAAGCATTGTGCAGATAATCCAAACCTGCGATTCTTGCAAAATCTCCTTCACGTATGCCACTGCAAAGGAGGTGGTAATAGTGGATATCTCATTTATATACCTTGTGTAGAAAAAACTTCCAACTTCTTCTCCCAACGTTTTTACACAAGTTGAATCCCTATCCCAACCATCAATAACTCACTCGCCTGCTAAAGTGCAAAATGGAGTGGCATCAAACCCGCGGCATCCGGAGCAATTATGCAGGCCCTTCCACAAGGACTTCATGTAGGTTTTAACAAGTTGTGTGGCCAATTCGAGATATTGGTTTTGCTTTAAAATTGAAGCTACTGTCTGTGTGGATTAGACATACGATGCGGGTTCGCTTTCTCACATTTTCAAATGTATGTCAAGATTCATAAAATCATCATATAAATTTTTGACATCTTACTCTCACAGCTAGGTACTGGAGTAATACGTGTGTTGAAGTTACAGTGTCTTAATTTCAGTTGTCGTAAGCTATTGTAGCCGAAAAAAAATAGATAAGCAACTCCATCAAACTTGAAGATACTTGAGAGATTCAAAGTATTGCAAAATTCAAAATTGTATTACTGGAAAAAAAATACATAAATGATCACCCTCTTCCTAATAAATTATCCAAGTTCATTTATCGGGCGGTGATGATAGAGCAATGCATATCTATGAAATGAAAAATGCTGCCATAGACTTGAGTAATATGCCTTTCAAGAAAAGCGGAGAAGACTTCCACATCGCATGTGTGTGTGTATAGAGAGAGAGAGAGAGAGAGAGAGAGAGAGAGAGAGAGAGAGAGAGAGAGAGAGAGAGAGAGAGAGAGAGCCAAGTCACTAAGAATTTTCTACACCCAAGGAATCCCACCAAGACAATCAAGAAAACCAAATTTGAGATCACAATAAAGTCATTTCAAGAAGATTGTGACTTCTTAGCCATTTTTGCTCGACCAAAACACAAAATATTCCACCCGACTGTTTATGTTCAGGATGTAGTGGAGACCCCGATGGTCGGGGGTCACAAAGCTTCTGTCAAATATCAGCCCCTGTTAATGTTTCTTTCTGTCCATCCTCGTCATGATTGATACAAAAGTAATGAACAATGTAAAGTGTATGTGTCTAGGAAAAAAAAAATTCTTTTGGCCTGGATATTTTTATTTTACACGCTTGTGTAACTATGACTAAAAAACTTAACTTTGACAGAAAACCTGAGCTTCCTTGACCATGAGAAAATGAGAAATCATTCTGACTGAATCTTACATGAAATTACTGGTATGCCGACCAACAAAGCTTTTAAAATGGATGACACATGTTGTGACCCCACCAGCGGACCTTAGAGAAGACTTGTTTCAATGACTTCACACTTGAGAAGGGCTGTCTAAGTTGAAGCACTCCCCATCAGCAGTAAACCCACTTGCAGGCTAAATTGCAAAATGGGGTGGCAACATATCCCTGGTCTCCTCTGCTTCCTCTTTTTCTTGTATTCCCATCTTCCCTTTGTCATCGCCCCTTTGCCGTCCTGACCAGCGCGATGCCTTACTCCATTTTAAGAATTCCTTCATCCTTGATTTAACCTATTGTTCCTCTTATCTGCGGAGTGGATGCACATTGGCCCTAGCATGGAACAAGAGCGTAGATTGCTGCTCGTGGAACGGCGTCACTTGTGACAATGTCACCAGTAATGTCATTGGTCTTGATTTTTATTTCCGTCGGTTTCGTGGCGCTCTCTATTCCAATAGTTCCCTCCTTCTCCCCAAGCTTCGATTATTGAAGATGTCAGGTTGCAACTTGACCAAGTTCCCCTATTTTTTGAATTCGTTAGAAAGATTAGTAGACTTAGACCTCTCTTTCAATAAGATTAGTGGGGAGATCCCAAAGTGGTTTTGGGAAATAAGCCATCATTCATTGAAACATTTAGATCTTTCTAATAATCTTCTTGAGGGAGGTATACACCAATTGCATCGGAAGCAATTGTTGTATATTGACCTTAAGAAAAACTCATTCCAAGGACCACTCCCGATCCCTTCACCTTCTACTCGTTACTTTTATGCCTACGACAATGGTTTCACCAATGAGATTCCCTCTTCGATTTGTCAATTGAGTTCACTCTTAAGATTAGATTTGTCTAACAATAATCTCTTGGAATTATGCCCTTATGTTTTGGTAATATGACCAAACTCTTGGATTTAGATTTGTCTAACAATAGTCTCTTTGGGAATATGCCCCCTTATTTTGGTAATATAACCAATCTTGAGTATCTATACTTGAGAAACAATAAATTACAAGGGCCACTACCGCGCTCCCTAATCAAATGCGCGAACTTATTAGTATTAGACCTCAATCATAATGAGTTCAATGATATCTTCCCACATTGGCTGGAAGCACCGCGATTGTATTACCTTGATTTGCAATCCAACAAATTCCATGGTAGGATCAACCTCATTGCCTTCGAACTCTCCTTCCCTGCTCTTAGTTCTTTATTAATTTCCAACAACAACTTTACTGGATGGTGGTCAAAGGTTTTCTTCAACACCTCATTAGATGTAATAGATTTGTCCGACAACAAATTTGGAGGGCCAATTCCACTTCCGTCTCCCGTCACAATGTATTATTCCATTGCAAGTAACAATATAATAGGAAAGATCCCTTATTTGATATGCAATGCTACCAATCTACAGATGATTGACTTGTCTAACAACAACTTAATAGGTAGCTTGCCTTGGTGCTTAACAAATTTTAGCATCGATCTCTCAATTTTGAACTTGCGAATGAATCAACTTGAGAGCACAATTCCTCAATCATTTTCTTCGAAAAATAGCTTGTCAACTCTTAACTTGAGTCAAAATTGGTTTGAAGGCACATTGCCCCGATCACTTGTCAAATGTACATATCTGGAAATTCTAGATCTCAGTAGCAATCATTTAGGGGATGCATTCCCGAGATGGTTGGGAAAACTCCCAGAACTGCAAGTTCTCATTTTGAGGTCCAACAATTTTGAGGGTCTTTTGAATATTCCGAAGGGAGATCTCATCTTTCGCAAGTTACACATTTTGGATCTCTCCAACAACAACTTTGGCGGTCCTTTGCTAGCCAACTTGATAATGAACCTTGAAGGCATGATGGATAGAGAAGATGGGCAATAGGAACCATTGTATATGCCACAACATTCCTACATGGGGTCATATAAAAATACCGTGACTGTGATGATGAAAGGGCGAGAGACAGAGCTAGTGAAGATCTTGACCATTTTCACAACCATTGACTTGTCACACAACTCTTTCCAAGGGGATATCCCAAGAGTTATTGGACATCTTCACTCTCTCATAGGACTAAACCTTTCTCATAACCACCTAACTGGTTCCATTCCTTTGACTCTAGGGAACTTGACTAATCTTGGATGGCTTGATCTTTCTTCAAACAAGCTTAATGGGGTAATTCCTGGAAATTTGGGAGACTTGGCATCCCTTGGGTACTTAAACCTCTCGAAGAACCAACTCATCGGTCGAATTCCTCAAGACAAGCAATTGAGCACATTTTCAAGCGACTCATTTAGTGGGAATCCAGGCTTATGTGGAACTCCATTGCCAAAATCATGCCCTGGTGATGCTCAACCTCCTCTATCGTCATCCCTGTCAACTTTTGACCCCGACGTGCATGAGAGTTGGTTCAAGCATAAAGTAGTATAGCTAGGTTATGCATCTGGAATTGTAATTGAGATTTCTATAGCATACATCGCATTTGAAATGGGAAGGCCCGAATGGCTCATGCAAGTTGTGCGAATGCTGGAGGGAAGAGTAGGTGAGTGGATGGAGAAGTCAAAGCGAAAAGCCATCAAATTTCATGGACAATGAAATTGTTGAGTCTTAGTTGTCTCTTTAAAATATGCAATGTTTGTCTCTTTGAACTATGCAATGTAGATTTAATGAATAAATATGTAACCAGATCAGTTTGAAATGCTATTTCCCTTATGGAGGCTTGTTTTTAATGTTTTCTCTTTTTCATTCTCGGTGCAATTGTATATGAGATGAATTGAGAAGACGAATAATGAGATATGTCAAACACACAACTTTTAGGAAAAAAAGAGAGCAAAAAACAGAAAAATGAAGCAAGTGCCATTAACCTCTACAGATATCTTTTCCATCTTCCCCTAGGCGTAGCCTTGATTGGTCTATAAACAATTAGAAGTGAAGACCGACATTAACCCATTCAGCCAAAGATATTAATAAATTTATCTGTCATGGAAATTGGTCATGAAGAATCAAAATCTAAAATCTATGAAATTGCAGGTCAGTAGTAGATTATGGATCGGAAGCTATTATACATTTTCTTTGATAGAGAACACAGGTCAAAGTGGAACAAAAAACGTTCAACGGAATATTCAAAGCATTTTCGAATTCCAATTAACTATACTAAAAGTAATAAAAGAAGGCGCCTTCCCCAATGATTGACTGTCAAAATCCAAAGTAATTTGTCTACCATATGGTTATGGCCATAGCCATGCACGTCCTCATTAATAATGCTATCACAGACTTGATCAATATGCCTTCATGAATACCGAACAATGACTTCCTTGCCATGTATTATGTGGCTAGGTATAATGGAAGAAATTCACCAATAAAATCCAAGTTATTAGATCAGCCTGCCAATGCCCAATTTGCATGAGTGCCCTGACGACAACTCCATTGTCTCTAATGAATAGAATCAAGGAGCAAAACTCTGTAGCCCGGCAGATGGGCACCCCAAAAATTTCCAATCAAGTAAATCTAATTCATGAGATATCCTTGGTTCAGTTGATAATATGTTACGTTGCCTTTGTTGGTAGGTAAGATGATAAAAATAAGAGTTAATATCACGAAAAATCCTAAACGGATACACATGTGACAATTTTATCCAAAACTAAATTTTTTATTACAAAAAATCCCAAACTGATACATCTGTAACAAATTTGCCCCAAACTAATACTTTCACTAGTAAAAATCCAAAACTGGTACATTTATGACAATTTTATCCTTCATTAGTTTCCGTTAAATTGAATTAATACCACAAAAAATCACAAGCTGGTATACTTATGACAAATGGAGAGTAAAACATAAAACTGGTATATCAATTAACTGTTGCGTGTCATTTAACAAAATAATTTGACAGTAAAATTTAACGAAAATAAACCGAGGGTAAATTTATCACAAGTATACCAGTTTGGACTTTTTGGTAGTTAAAAAATTAGTCTGAGATAAAATTGTCACAGGTGTACCGGTTTGGGGTTTTTTGTGGTATTAACCTAAAAAATAAAATGTATTTCTAGAGTGATATTTGACAGTCTTATGAATGGCTCGTCGGTATGCTCTATGTAGTCCGAATCAGCCCAATGGTCTATTAGTGAAATTAATAATCTACTAGAAATTTATAATAGTAAAATAATTATTTTGTCCCTAAGTTGCAATCGTTAACCGACACTACTAGTTAAATATGTAAGCAATTCGAACTCTGCAAACGGAAAAAATGTGCTCATTTTTTGGAACGGACTACTGCTTGTAATCTTCTAGGGTTTTTAAACCTGGTAAATTGATTATTTCATTAAGATGTTACTGACAAATAAACATGGGTGCTTGTACAATCAAAAGTTAATAAGCGACTAGGAATTTATGGTGGTAAAATAGTTATTTGTTCATGAGTGATCAATTGATTACTAATAAAGTATGTAAGCAATTTGTAGACTGCTAGCAAAAAACGCGCTCACTTGTAATTTGTCATCTTCATGGGGACGGTTTACACATGTTATGTTGGGACTCTACTGATCAAAAGTAATAAAGGAGAGTGTCTTCCCCAATAATAGCAGGACTTGTACTAATTAGAAGAGTCCTGAAACCTTGAGTTAAATCTTCGGCTGCTTAAGAAATGTGGCTTCATGAAGAAGTTCAAAATTTGATCCGAAAGAGCATTTAGCTGCCATTTTAGCTTCGTTTCGGTTTTGGTATTGATTGATTTGCAAGAAATCAAGTTTATTAAATGGCTCACTGGTAATGGTACATTCAGAATGTGGTGAATTTCCCACAAGCTTTGTCATTCTTTCTGATTTAAAATAGAACCCCCTCCCGCACTTTTTTCTCTTGACAAAGACAATAAAAAAGAAGCAGGCGTGAAAATCAAGTATGAGATTTGAACTCGGCATTGTTATTTTCATGAGTCAATAAGGCTCTCTTTGTTTTGCAGAATATGAATGATTTGATAAAAATTTTCGTAAAAATGATGTCTTGTATCACTTGAAATAATTAGTTAACAAATGATATTGTCATTATCGACAATAATTCACGTCTAAAAATTTTCGTAAACGATGAAAATTATTTTTCATTCATTCATTTTGTAAATAATACCAGCAATCATCATTTGAAAAATATTTTCAAATCATTCATTTTTTGCGAAACAAACACACCCTGAATATTATATTATACTCAAAAATGACTTTGTATATATCATCGATTTTGCTATTTTACAAAATTCTATTCCCTGTGATATATTGGGTATAGCATGGGCTTATGCCAAATCCTCTGTTTTCTCGTTTCTCTTTCTTTACAATTATGGGTCCTCCCTTTTTCAACAGAACAATTTTGTCATCCTGTGCCGAGCAATACATTGCTGTAGTTTAGGAATTCACTCACTCTTCTAATGACTCCCATTCATACTGCAATCCCAGGACAAGTGGGTGGAAGAACGACAGTGATTGTTGCTCGTGAAACAAGGGCGTAGAATGCTGGGTTCCCATAGTATCTAGAGACAAGCTCATGGAACAAGGGCTCAATTGGTTACATGACGACTTTGACAACTGTACGAGGTGCTGGGAATCCGGGCTGGCGCTATGTGTCAGGAGTTCGAGACCGCCTACCAGAGGCTTGCCAGGGTCTCGCAACCAGACTTTGCCGTGTCTGCCAACGCGGCTGCTCCAGGGGCCTAGCCGGTTCGTGCTAGCAATCACTGCCACCGTGGTGTCAGCACGTTGCCCAAGGCAGATATGGGAGACGGATCAGTGCTGGTAGATGGGAGGATACATGTGTTAGTGTTAGAGATCAGTTGATAAGATCCAGTTGTGGGGTGATATGGTGGCCTGCATTTTAGGTGGTTCCATTTCTGATCCCTGAGGACGATTAATTAGGTTTTTCGGTACTCTTTTGAAGTGTTAGGAATGCGTGTATGTGTATATATCTTTATAGACAAGATTTCACATTAGATGTGAGCAGGCGCTCTTTTTCGATTGCCTGAAATCTTAATAGAACTTGTTTCCTTTATTTTTTGAATTTTCCACTTTCATAATTTCCTTCGCCACACTCTGTGATTTCCTAGTTATACATTAGAACATGGCTAATCCATGTCGCAATGAAAATCAATTTCACCCCAGTTACTTGTTCTTGCTTACAGGGTCCGACGATTCGCAAGATTGTAAGTCAGCTTCAGGAGAAATGGGTATGCCAATTTGAAGGTTTCATTCCCATGGAGCTACAAGTGCTTGCTGCGTTGTCGTGGACTCCAGATATGTCGAGCAAATGAAGTTCCACATCAAACAGCCAATTGCTCGTAACTCTCAGAATTCTGGTCGGGGTTCAGGCCATTTGAGAATCGTCCTCGGACAGCTAGTGCCAAGAAGAAACCCCCCCGCCCGGAAAGTGAAAAAACGGCGATTTCGTGCGAGTTTGAAGGCATCCAATCGTTTTCTGTTTCTAACGCGGTGTGACCTTCAACGCTGAAACAGGAGTCCTCAGAAAAGCTCATAAGATCATCATCGAGTATTCATCAGTAATATTTCTCTATGACTTGGACGTTGTTTGTAAAAGGAGCGAGGAAGCAAAAGAAAATTAGACAAATGAAAATGATAAAGAGTTGAAAACAGAGGTTGGGTTTGGCCTTAAAAGAATATAAAAGGAATCCCGACCTATATAATTCTTAACGATGGGGCCACCTCTGTATTCGACAAGCTGAATTCCAACATTGGATAGGTGAATAAACCTAATTATTAGCCAAGCCCGCCCCCAATTTCATGATTCCGAATATTATATCCTTAAAAACCAATTTTTCTGACACTTGTCAGTACAATGTGATAATTTTCACTTTATTATGTTATTTCCTCATTTCCAAAACTTACATGAGGCTATTTTTTATTTCATTTCTTTCTCCATATTTATTTTCCATTTATTATTTTCAACAGAAGAGTCCAGCGATATGGCGTGGCCCGCCCATGCTCTCTTTTATGGGTGCCCTTGGGAGCTTAACTAGGCCCGCATACTCGAAGTCTAAAAGCTCGTTTGATAAGACTAAAAAAATAAGTACTAAGAATTTAAGTACTTAATATTAAGTGTCGACAGTTTTATGTACTGAAAATAGAAATCAATTTCTCATTTGACATTCTGCACTTGACAACGTAAAGCAATTGATGGTTTTTCATGGGCACACATCTTTACACAGGGGCATGTAGGTAACATCTGCACAAGCCTATAGTAGTTGGTCAGGCTAATTCATTCCTCTAACTTACACAACATTATGTACGTGGCTGGCCTTGCCATGCACAAACTTCACCATCTTTTAGATCGTTCTTCAATGCACAATGCGAACATTGCCCGTCGCTAAAATTTGCGTTTGCTAATTGCCAATGGTTAGTGTGGTTGACATCCACTATGTCGCATTGTCATAATTAGTATTGAGTTTAGGGAAAATTGTTTAAAAAGTTATAAACTTGTTGTATTTTTGTTAATTCAGTCATAAACCTTTTAAGTTTACCAATTGAGTCTATTTGACCAATTTTGGCCGGCTGGTGCCGGCTGTTCGGGCAACACTGACATGGCAATTTTTAAAATTTTTTTTGAATTTTTTAATATTTTTTTCTTCCCTTCTTCCCTTTGGCCGATCCGGCGATCAGCTAGAGGCTCAACCTCGCCGACCTTGGGCGAAGTTCGCCCCACCGACCACTGGAAAGGGCAAGCCTCACCCACCGCTGCCAGGCCAACCTCGCTGTGGCTAGGTGAGGCTCAACCTAGCAAGATTTGGGCGAGGTCTGGCCTTGCCCAACCAAGGAGAGGTGACGCCTAGCGACGGTGAGGCCGGTCTCGTCCAACGAGGTCGACATTGCCCAGATCCAATGAGGTTGAGCCTTGCCCAGCAACGGTGAGATCGGTCTTGCCTTGGCTAGACGAGGCCAGCCTAGCAGTGGCGGTCGAGGTTCGCCCTCATCAGTGGCTAGCGGGGGTGAGCTTCGCTAAAGGCTGGCAAGGTCAACCTCATCGGCTCGTGCCTCTGGCCAGTCATCGAACTAGCTAGAGAGAAGAAGGGCAGAAAAAAAAAAAGAAAAAAAATTAAAAAATTTTAAAAAATATTTAAAAATTACTACGTCAGCATTGCCCGGACGACCAGCGGCTACATTAGCGCCAGTAGGTCAAAATTGGCTAGATAGACTTAATTGGCAAGGAATGAAAATGTTTGAAACTGAATTGGCGAACTTAAAAGGTTTAAGATTGAATTGGCAAAAGTGCAATAGATTTAAGACTTTTTAGACAATCTTCCCACTAAGTTTACCTATTTATAATGAATATTTTCCTACATTGTACTTCCAATAGGAGCTGTGAAAGCTTGTCCGGAGTGTACAATCGGTTTAAGAACAGCCAGCCGCTACTAATGAAAAAGAAAGAGAAGCTAGCATGGTGTTGCAAAGAGAGTGACGCTGTATTCGAGAGCCAAACATTGTCGGAATTGGCTCAAATTTCAGTATGTTGTTCGTGAGACCGAGGGCTACGAGTTGATCAGTTTTGTTCATTGAGAATCTTCTCCGAACTCTCCATTCGCGGTTAGGATTTTTTTTTCTCTATTTATGTAAATCCTCCTTTGTGGTGATGAAAATGTTGATATATTGTTGATATTGCACCTCTAGTGTGTGACTAGAAAAGAACTTTGTATATTCTACTATTCTTGGTGATTAGTGAAAGTTTTTGGGGTGGTTTGTGATTTTTCCCTCATTGGGTTTCCACATTAAATCTTGGTGTCGTTGCATTTGTCTCCTTATTATTGTAAGGTTGAATTACTAGAATATTGTTGGTTGTTGCTAGGATTAAGTCAATTTTGGTTGGTTTAATTGTGGGGGAGATATTGATCCTAGATTGGGCTTGATTCTTGGTGAATTGTTGCCTCGGTTCTCCCCAACAAAGTGGTATTAGAGCGAGCGTTGAGATTCTAGTATTGAATGGAGGAAACTAGTGGCATCATGTTTAAGTTAAATGCCTCGAATTATAACATTTGAAAGCCTCGGATGGAAGACTTGTTATATTGTAAAGATTTGTTTGATCCTATTGAGGGTGATGAAGCTAAAGGAGATAAGGAAAACAATGAATGGGAGCGAATGAATCGGAAAACGGTTGGGTTTAATCGACAATGGATTGATGATAGTGTGTTTCATCATGTTGCTCAGAAAACGAAAGCGGACACTTTGTGGAAGAAATTGCAAGATCTTTATGAGAGGAGAACCCCACAAAATAAAGCTTTTCTAGTGAAACGATTTGTGAACTTGAGATACAAGGAGGGAAGTGGCATGTCGGAACACTTGAGTAAATTTCAAGATGTTGTAAATCAATCGACAAATCTTGAGATTGACTTAAGTGATGAATTGCAAGCATGTCCATTGCTTGGTACTCGTCCTGATAGTTGGGACACTTCGGTTGTGGCATTAAACAATTCGGCTCTTTCCAATGTGCTTTCTATGAGCATGGTCAAAGAAAGCCTATTCAATGAAGAAACAAGGAGAAAATGCTTGAATTATGCTTCTAAATCAAAGGCTCTTGTCATAGAAAACAAGGCGAGAACTCAATCAAGAAAGTTTCAGAGTAATGATAACAGGGGCAAGTCAAGGGGAAGATCAAAGTCAAGGCCGAGGAGGAGTGTGAAGTGCTACAATTGTGGCAAGATGGGACATTATGCCAAAGGGTGTTGGTTGCCAAAGAGAGATAAATCTCACGACAAAAATTGTGATTAAAAGAAAGAAGAAAAATAGGTTACAGCGACAGTTGCATCCAATGACGATATTATGTTTATATGTGACGATGGTTGTATGAACCTTACATGCCAAAACGCTAGCTGGGTTGTTGATTCTGGAGTTTCATTTCATGTCACCTCACGGCTTGACTATTTTATTTCCTATCGTAGCAGTGATTTTGGTTGTGTTAGGATGTGAAATAGTGGTGTTTCGAAGGTTATTGGCATGGGAGACATTCATTTGGAGACCAACATTGGATGTAGTTTGTTTCTGAAAAATGTGAGACATGTTCAAGATATTTGACCTCACTTGATCTCCACAGGTGCTTTAGATGATGGTGATTATTGCAATAACTTGAGTGACGGCAAATAGAAATTGACTAAGGGTTCTATGATAGTGGCTAAGGGTAAGAAAACATGCACTCTTTATACCATGCAAGCTAAATTGGTCAAGGAAGATGTGAATGTAATGGAGGACTCCTCAGTTGACCTATAGCATATGAGACTCGGTTATCTCAGCGAGAAAAGGCTTGAAACTCTTGCGAGAAAGAATCTCCTACCATTGAAGGAGAGAAATATGAAGGAATGTACTCATTGCCTTACGGGTAAGCAACATAGATTCTCATTTCATAGTTCCTCTCCACATACGAAATCAAATGTACGTGATTTAATTCACACAGATGTTTGTTGCATGAATGCTAGAACACTTGGTGCATTGTACTTTGTGACATTTATTGATGATTGTTCTAGAAAAGTGTGGGTTGTTGTTTTGAAATCTAAAGACCAGGTGCTTGCGGCTTTCAAATAATTTCATGTCCACGTAGAAAGAGAAACCGGGAAAAAGTTGGAATGTGTTCGAGCTGATAATGGTGGTGAATATAGAGGCCCGGCCCGTTTGAACATTATTGTGGGGATTATGGTATCAAGCTTGATAAGACTGTTCCAAAAACACCACAACAAAAAGGAGTGACGGAAAAAATGAACTGGACAATTAATGATCGGATTTGGTGTATGTTCTTTCATGCGAAGTTTGCCAAGTCAATTTGGGGTGAAGCGATGAGAATAGCAATGGACTTGATAAATCTTTCTCCATTAATTCCTCTTAAGGGGGATGTTTCGCAAAGAGTTTGGAGTAGGAAAGATGTTTCGTATAATTACCTGAAAGTATTTGGTTGCTGGGCATTCGCGCATATTCCAAGAGATGGAAGGTTGAAGCTGGATGACTAGTCTAAACAATATATCTTCTTGAGTTATGGACATGAAGAGTTTGGCTACAGGTTATGAGATCCAGTTGCAAAGAAAGTCATTAGAAGCCGAGATGTGGTATTCTTTGAGCATCAAATCATTAAAGACATTGATAATCTAGGGAGGCCAAAGAATGTAGCTCAACATTATGTTAGTTTTAGTTCAAGTCCTCCTACTGTATTGGGTGGAAATCACGGGAGAGAAGTACATGGAAATCATAAAGATGGTGAATTCTTGCAAAATGTTGATTCTTTAGTTGAGACAGGTAAAACAGTTGAGCAAGAACAACCAGTTGAGCTAGTTGAGCAAGAATAGCCAGTCCTATCACAGGTTAGAAGATCTAAAAGAGAACATAGACCTTCACAGAAATATCAGCCGAATGAGTATGTATTATTCACCGATGCAGGAGAGCCAAAAACTTATGAAAAGGCTATGTCATGTGATCAAAAGAATGATTGATGAGCTCAAATTATTGCATGATAATCACATATTTGAATTGGTGAAGTTGCCTATGAGCAAGAGAAAACTCATAAATAAGTGGGTGTATAAGTTGAAGACGGAAGAAAGTAGTTTGCGACAACGTACAAGACTAGGCTTGTTGTGAAGGGTCTTTACCAAAAGAAAGGAATTGACTTTGAAGAGATATTTTCACCAGTTGTAAAAATGCTTTCTATTCGAATTGTTCTTGGGTTGGCTGCCACCTTGAATTTAGAAATTGAACAACTTGATGTAAAGACGGCTTTTCTTCATGAAGACTTAGAGGAAGAAATATATATGGAGCAACTAAAGGGTTTTATAGTCGAATGCAAGGAGCACCTTGTATGTAAATTGAGAAAAAGTTTGTATGATTACATGATGATTTTTGTAGGAGGAGCAGTTTCATGGCAGTCAAGATTGCAAAAATGTGCTACTTTATCTACGACTGGAATGGAGTATATTGCTATTACCAAAGGAGGTAAGGAACTTTTGTGGATACAGAAATTCCTACAAGAGTTGAGCTTGAAGCAAGAGAAGACCGTTCTATATTGTGATAAAATGAGTGCTATCTATCTTAGCAAAAATCCGGTGTTGCATTCAAGGTCAAAGCATATTGATATGAAGTATCATTGGAACCGAGAAAATTAGAAGAGAAACTATTTCTACTAGAGAAAGTCCATACCAACGACAATGTATCCGACATGTTGACCAAAGTCTTGCCCATGGTGAAACTTGATTCATGTAGAAACAAGACGGGCATGATGGAACTTCCCACATGAGGCGTAGGGGGAGATTTGTTGGCTGGGTCTACCTCATTTGTGGGGCCCAACTAATATGTTAAAAAGAAAAAAAAAAGGAGAAGTTAAAAAGTCAAAAAAAGGGGAGAAAATTGTGCTGCTATCGTGAGTGTGCCCAAGAGAGAGAAAAACAGAGTGAGTCTCATTGAGAGCACAAGAGTGCAGGGGAAGAGAAGAAAGAAAAGGGGCACATCTTCGCAATCCCGATTTGAGGGTCAAACATTGTCGGAATTGGTTCAAAGTTTAATATGTTGTTCGTGAGACCAAGAGCTACGAGTTGATCGGTTTCATTCGTTAAGAATCTCCTCCGAACTTTCGATTCACGGTTAGGGTTTTTCTCATCTATTTATGTAAATTCACTTTTGTAGTGATGGAAATGATGTTGTAATGTTGATGTTGTGCCTCTAGTATGTGACAAGAGAAGAACTTTGTGTATCCTACTATTCTTGCTGATTAGTGAAAGTTTTTTTTGGGGCAGTCCATGATTTTTCCCTCATTGGGTTTTCATGTTAAATCTTGGTGTCGTTATTGCATTTGTCTCCTTATTATTGTAAGGTTGAATTGCTGGAATATTATTAGTTGTTGCTGGGATTAAGTCAATTTTGGTCGATTTAATTGTGGGGGAGATATTGATCCTGGATTAGGCTTGGTTCTTGGTGAATTATTTCCTCGGTTCTCCCCAACAATCTTCAGGATGTAGTGTAGACCTTGAGGGTCGGGGTCACAAAGCTTACATCAAATATCTCTCCCTGTTAATGTTTCAATCTGTCCATCCTTGTCATGAATCATGATTGATGTAAAGGTGATGAATAATGTAAAGTGTATGTGTCTAGCAAAGAAATTCGTTTAACCTAGATATTTGTTTTACAAGCTAGTGTACCTATTGACTAAACTAACTTTAATAGAAAATCTAATCTTCCTTAACCATGAGAAAATGAGAAATCATTGTAACTAAATCTTACATGAAATTACTTGTATGCCTAGTAATAGAGCTTTTAGAATGGTTAACACATGTTGTGAGCCCACCAACAGACTTTTGAAAGAAGACTTGTTTCAATGACTTCACCTTGACAAGGGCTATATAAGTTGAGGCATTCCCCACCAACAATAAACTCACTCGCGAGCTAAATTGCAAAATGGGGTGGTATCGGATCCTCGGCCTCCTCTGTTTCCTCTTTTTCTTATATTCCCATCTTCCCTTTGCCTTCCCCCTTTGCCCACCTGACTAGCGCGATGCCTTGCTCATTTTTAAGAATTCCTTCATCTTTGATAAACAGATGCCGGGCCTCTGTCTTTCCCATTATGAACAGGGAGAATGCTCATGCAATATGGCTTTTGCATGGAACAAGAGTGTAGATTGTTGCTGGTGGAATGTGGTCACTTGCAACACTATCACCGACAACGTCATTCGTCTCGATCTTGCTTGCAATTAGTTTCGTGGCACTCTCTATTCCAATGGTTCTCTCCTTCTACTGAAGCTTCAAGTGTTGATTATGTCAAATTGCAACTTGACCAAGTTCACATATTTCTTGAATTTGTTAGAAAGCTTGATAGACTTAGACCTCTCTTTCAATAAGATTAATGGCGAGATCCCGAGGTGGTTTTCGGGAATAAGTTGGGATACATTAGAACATTTAGATCTTTCTTGTAACCTTCTTGTGGGAGGCATACAACAATTGCATTGGAAGCGATCGTAGACTATTGACCTACGGAACAATTCCTTTCAAGGGCCACTTCCAATCTCCTTTCACCTTATACCTCTTACTTTGATGCCTCTTACAATGGATTTACTGGTGAGATCCCCTCTTCGATTCGCCAGTTGAGTTCACTCGTGGATTTATATTTGTCTAACAATAATTTCTCGGGGAATCTGCCCCCATGTTTTGGTAATATAACCGATCTTAAATATCTAGATTTGAGCAGTAATAAATTACAAGGGTCATTACCGTTCTCCCTAGTTAAATGGGCGAACTTGTCAATACTAGTTCTCAGTCACAACAAATTTAGTGATATCTTCCCACATTGGTTGGAAGCACCACAGCTATTTCTCCTTGATTTGCAATCCAACAAATTTCACGGTAAGATCAACCTCACTGCCTTTGAACTCTCATTCCCTGCTCTTAAATATTTATTTATTTCCAATAACAATTTTATGGGACAGTGGCCTGCAAAGGTTTTCTGCAACACCTCATTAGGTCCGGCAACAAATTTGGAGAGCCAATTCCACTTCTATCTCTGGTCACAAGGTATTATTTCATTGCAAATAATAATATAACAAGGAAAGATCCCTTCTTTGATATGCAACGCCACCAATCTCGAGATGATCGACTTGTCTAACAATGATTTAATAGGTAGTTTGCCTCGATGCTCAACAAATTTTAGCACCCTTCTCTCAGTTTTGAACTTGCGAATGAACCAACTTCAAGGCACGATTCCACAATCAATATATATAGATGGATTGACAACTCTTGACTCAAGTCGAAATTAGTTCAAAGGCACATTGCCCCAGTCCCTTGTCAAATGTACAAATCTAGAAATTTTGGATCTCGGTGGCAATTAGATAGATGGTATATTCCCAAGATGGTTGGGAAAACTACCAAAACTAAAAGTTCTTATTTTGAGGTCCAGCAATTTTAAGAGTCATTTGAATATTGCGAGGGGAAGTCTCTTCTTTCCCAAGTTACCCATTTTGGATCTCTCCAACAACAACTTTGGTGGTCCTTTACCAGCTAACTCGATAATGAACCTTAAAGGAATGATAAATAGAGAAGGTGGGCAAGACGGATCATTGTACATGACGCAGTCTTTTCAATGGAGATCATATGAAAATTCGATGACTGTGACGATGAAAAGGCTAGAGATTGAGCTAGTGAAGATCTTGATAGTCTTCACCACCGTTGACTTGTCACACAACTCTTTCCAAGGGGATATCCCATGAGTAATTGGACATCTCCACTCTCTTATAGGGGTTAACCTTTCTCATAACCACATTATTGCTTCTATCCCTTTGACTCTAGGAAACTTGATTGATCTTGGATGGCTTAATCTTTCTTCAAACATGTTTAATGGGGTAATTGTAACACTCCGGATCTATACTGTGTAATATTGTCCGCTTTGGGCCCACTGACCCTCACGGCTTTAAAACGCGTTACACAAATATAGAATCCCAAGTCTTATAAGATAGTCCAAGACTCCTCTCTAAGCGATGTGAGACAAGAGAGACTCCCCCTCCCTTCCCTGCGCACGTCTGAGGACCAAGGCGCAGATGCACCGCCATCTCTCCTCCCCGCGCACTGTCGCATGGTTTGTCACACTCTCCACTCCTTACGAGCACAACGCCCTCGCTATGGCCCACACGCGATCGAGAGTCGGCAATGATACCACCTGTAACACCCCTGGTCCACACTGTGTAATATTGTTCGCTTTGGGCCACTGACTCTCACGGCTTTAAAACACGTTACACAGATATAGAACCTCAAGCATTATAAACTAGTCCAGGACTTCCCCCCTAAGCGATGTAGGATAAGAGAAGCTCCCCTTCCCTTTCCTGCACACGTCCGAGGACCAAGGCGCAAACACACTGCCATCCCTCCTCCTTACGCACCGCCGCCTGGGTCGTCACAGTAATTCCCAAAAAATTGGGAGATTTGGCATCCCTTGGATACTCAAACCTCTAGAAGAACTAATTCACCGGTCGAATTCCTCAAGACAAGCAATTAAGCACATTTTCAAACGACTCGTTTAGTGGGAATTTAGGCTTATGTGGAACTCCATTGCCAAAATCATGCCCTAGTGATGCTCAACCTCCTCCACAGTCGTCCTTGTCGACTTTTGACCCCAAAGTGCATGAATGGTTCAAGCAGAAAGTGCTGTGGCTTGGTTATGTATATGGAATCGTAATTGGGATTTCCATAACATATGTGACATTTGAAATGGGAAGGCCCAAATGGCTCATGCAAGTTGTGAGAATCCTGAAGAAAAGAGCAGCCAAGTGAATAGAGAAGTCAAAGCAAAAAGCCATCAAATTTCATGGATAATGAAATTGCTGAGTCTTAGTTGTCTCTTTAAACTATGCAATGTTTGTCTCTTTAAACTATGTAATGTATTCAGACCAAAAAAAAAAACTATGTAATGTAGATTCAATGAATAAAGATGTCACTAGATCGGCTTGAAATGGCAATTCCTTTATGGGGGCTTGTTTTTAATGTTTTATCTTCTTATTTCTTGGGGCAATTGTATATAAGACAAATTGAGAAGATGAATAATGAGATCTGTCAAACACACAACTTTAAGAAGAAAGAAGCAAAAAATATAAAAATGAAGCAAGTGCCATTAGAAGTGAAGACCGACCTTAATCCATTCAGCCAAAGATATTAATAAATTTATCTGCCATGGAAATTTGTCATGAAGAATCAACACTAAAATCTTTGAGATTACGAGTTAGTCGTAGATTGTGGACCGAAAGTTATTATACATTTGTCAACCACATGGTTATGAACATAGCCATGCAAGTCCTTTAATGATGCTATCGTAGACTTGATTAATATGCCTTCATGAATGTTGACCTTCATGATTGTTGATACCTAAATTTTGGCTATTCATTTATGGTTTAATTGCATAGAAAATTAGGGATTAAGCAAAAATGATTCTCACTAAATTGCATAACATATAGACATTAGGAGCATTCACACTAATAATAATAGAATTTATTCACTAAAAATGTTAAAAAAAATATTTAAATATTCGGGCCGGTTCGACCCGGTTCGATTGGACCGGTCCGATTCGGCCCTTCCCCACTGCCCCTAATTCGGGCTCTTTCCTCTCCCAGCCCATTCCCTCTTTTCTTTCTTCAGCCCGTTACTTTTTTCATTTATTTCGGCCCAGCACCACTTCCCCCTCAGCCCAGCCCCCATTCGGTCTTCCTTTACGCTCATTGGTACGAGCCAGAAGGAACCAAACAACGAGCAACGAAGCGGCGGAGGCAGAGCAGGTCGCGGCGTGACCCCCGGGTAGGGATCAGGCCGGCCACGGTAGGCTGGCGGTGGCAGAGACCATGCGCGCCTGCCGGTCGACCATTAAAGAGAAGGAGAGGAGACGAGAGGAGGGGGGACGAAGGATTCTTTCTCCGAAAACAACTATTTTTCCTTCCCGATTTTCCCCGATCGTCACTGGAGATCACCGTTCGTCGCTGTCCATCGATGTTCACTGCCATCCCCGCGTGTTTCGCCATCGCCGCATCACCTCTCGTCGCTCTCGGTTCGGCCGCCGCAAGGAGTGCACCCCGGTCCTCGACCTCAGAGACTGGAAGCGGGTTCTTCAAGCCCGAAACCTGTGTTCAACTCCACAAGCTCATACGGGATTCGGAGAGAGCGGGAGATGCCACGATCAGGAGAGACTGAGATTTTGAGAAAAGAAAAAAACTTCAAAAAGTTCTTTACCGACTCCCCACGGCGTCCCCCAGCATCGTTCATCGTCGCTTCTCGTTGCAGATCGGTCCCGAAAGATGTGCCGGCGACTCCCCTGTCCGACCTTGCCTTTTGGCTGAGTAGTCCAGCAAGCTTTGCGCACGATTGAAGCTCCATCACCGGTCCGTACCCCCGTTGGTGACGAACCTCTTAGCTGCCTCAAGCCACCCGTTCATCGACTACTATCGGAGCCCCTGTTTCGACAAGGTACTAATCTATTCCTTTGTCATGGTTCGCTGAAGATACGAGCAAAAAAGTGTCCAGATATAGTTTCTGTTTGAGCGAAAATAGGATTAGTCTTGATGTTGGACTGACGAGGCTTAATGTGCCTGCACGATGGCTTTGATTCAGGAGTCTGTCGCCAAGATGCTTTGAGTATCCAAACAGCGTTGAGAAATCGCCCACCGTGTGTTTGTTAAAATGCCCAAACCAAGTTAGCATACAGTTTATTCCGATCCTGGACTATTCGGAACACTTATGAGCGTGTTTGTTTTCATGGAAAGAATCGTCCATTGGATAATGAGCACCATTTCAGTTAGATGCTTTGGTTAATGAAATCGAATCTGCACGTTGTCTTTTATATTTGTTGCCCGGTCGTTATTGCTTTTGCTTTGATGGTGGCTGATGGTGGTTTTCCGGCATTGGGTTTTCCACGTAAAATCTTGTTGTTGTTGTTGCATTTGTCTCTTTATCATTAATGCATTATATTTACTTATTCGGAGGTTGTATTGCTGAAATATATTGTTGGTTGTTGCTGGGGTTAAGTTGATTTAGGTTGGTTTAGTTTTGGGAAGAAATTGATCTTGGATTGTGTTAGTTCTTGTTGAATTGTTGTCCGATTCTCCCCATCAAAGTGGTATGAGAGCCAACGTGAGTAGTTAAATTGAATGGAGGAAAATAGGGGCACAATGTTTAAATTAAATGCCTCGAATTACTCCATTTGGAAGCCTCAGATGGAAGACACATTATATTGCAAAGATTTGTATGATCCCGTCGATGGTGATGAGGCTAAAGGAGACAAGGAAGACAAAGAACGAGAGAAAATAAATCGAAAAATGGTTAGGTTTATTTAACAATGGATTGACGATAGTGTGTTTTATCATGTTACTCAAGAAACAAAAGCGTATACTTTGTGGAAGAAATTACAAGATCTCTATGAGAGGAGAATCCCACAAAATAATGCTTTTCTAACTAAAAGACTTGTGAATTTGAAATACAATGAGGGAAATAACATGTTAGAACACTTGAGTGAATTTCAAGATTTGGTAAATCAATTGACAAATCTTGAGATTGACCTTGGTGATGAGTTGTAATCATGTCTACTGCTTGGTACTCTCCCCGATAGTTGGGATACCTTTGTCATTGCATTGACCAATTCTGCTCCTTCAGGTGTGCTTTCTATGAGCATGGTTAAAGAAAACCTATTTAATGAAGAAATTAGGAGAAAATGCTTGACTTATGTTTCTAATAAGAGGCTTTTGTTATAGAAAACATGACGAGAAGTTAAACAAGAAAGTTTAAGAGTAATGATAACAGAGGCAAGCCAAGAGGAAGGTCAAAATTAAGGCCGATGAGGAGTGTGAATGTTATAATTGTGGCAAGATGAGACATCATGCGAAAGAATACTGGTTACCAAAGAGAGATAAGTGCCATGATAGAAATGGAGATCGAAAGAAAGAAGAGAAACAAGTTACAGCAGCAGTTGCATCCGATGGCGATATTGTGTTCATCTGTGACGGTACTTGTGTAAACCTTACATGCCTATACTCTAGCTAGGTTGTTAATTTTGTAGCTTCTTTTCATGTCACCTCGCGACATGACTACTTTGCATCATATCGCACTGGTGATTTTGGTTGTGTTAGGATGGGAAACAGTGATGTTTCCAGGGTTATTGGCACGGGATATACATATTTGGAGACCGATGTTGCATGTAATTTGCTTCTAAAAAATGTGGGATATGTCTCAAACATTTGACTTCACTTTATCTGCGCAGGTGCCATAGATAATAATGGTTACTGCAATTCCTTTAGTGATAGCAATTAGAAATTGACTAAAGGTTTCGTGATATTTTTGGCTAAGGGCCAAAAGACTTGTACTCTCTATGCCGTGCAAGCTAGGTTGATCAAGGAAGAGGTAAATGTAGTGGATAACTCCTTAGTTGACCTATGGCATATGGGACTTGGTAATCACAGTGAGAATGGGCTTGAAACTCTTGCTAAAAAGAACCTTCTGCCATTGAAGAAGAGAAATATGAAGGAATATAATCACTGCCTAATAGGTAAACGACATAGACTCTCATTTGATAGTTCCTCTCAACACACAAAATAAGATGTATTTGATTTAGTTTACATTGGTGTTTATTGCATGGATGCTAGGACCCTTGGTGGAGCATTATAGTTTAAGACATTTATTGATGACTGCTCTAAAAAAGTGTAGCCTATTGCTTTGAAATTTAAAGACCAGGTGCTTGTTGCTTTCAAATAATTTCATGCTAACATTGAAGGTGGAATTGGGAAAAAGCAAAAATGTGTTCGAGCTGACAATAGTGATGAATATAGATGCCATTTTGAACATTATTGCTGAGATTATGGTATCGAGCTCGAGAAGATTGTTTCGAAAACAGCACAACATAATAGGATAGCAGAGAGAATGAACTGGATAATTAATAATTGGATTTGGTGTATGCTCTCTCATGCAAGGTTGCCTAAATCATTATGGGATGAAACTATGGGAACAATAATGGACTTGATAGACCTTTCTCCATCATTTCTTCTTAAGAGGAATGTTTCGTAAAGAGTTTGGAGTGGGAAAGATGTTTCATACAATCATATGAAAGTGTTGGGTTGTCGGGCATTCATACATGTTCCAAGAGATGAAAGGTTCAAGCTTGATGATAAGTCTAAGTAGTGTATCTTCTTGGATTATAGACATGAAGAGTTTGACTATAGGTTATGGGATCCTGCTGCAAAAAGTGTCGTAAGAAGCCGAGATGTGGTGTTTTTTTAGCATCAAAACATTGAAGACATCGAAAAGCCAAGGAGACCAAAGAATGTAGCTCAACATTTTGTTAGTTTCAGTCCAAATTCTCCTACCGTATTTGGTAGAAATCACATGGGAGAACATATTTTTTGATTGACTGTATATGTGTGTGATCAATTATGATCACTTGGTCAAGTATATAAAAAAATGGAAAAAATACCAAAAAAGTTATGAACCCATTACATTGATACCGATTCAATTTTAATATTTGCTCCCACTGCTATTGTAAGTGAGTTATAACCACAATTACCATGGATAGTTACTTGTCCCCTGTTTGTATACTAAATTCTGTATTTGCTCCCACTGCTACGGTAAGTTATAACCTAAATCACCATGGATAGTTACTTGTCCCCTGGTCATATGCTAAATTTCTATATTTGCTCCCACTGCTATTGTAAGTAAGCTGTAACCTAAATCACCATGGATCTTTACTTGTCCTCTTAGTTTAATGGGCACACAGAGATTCATATGCTAAATTTCTTTATTTGCTCCCACTGCTATTGCAAGTAAGCCATAACCTAAATCACCATGGATAATTATTTGTCTTGTTAGTTTACTAGGCACACAGAAATACATATGCTAAATTCCTTTATTTGCTCTCACTGCTATTGTAAGTAAGCTAACCTACATAACCATGGATAATTACTTGTCTTGTTAGTTTACCAAGCACACAAAGAGTTGGCAAGGGCAGCTCTTATTCAAGTAGAAAAGCTCACCTCTAAGCCCTTGTGGCTCAAGCTTGCTCCTCTTCCTCCTCCTCCAATAGAAGGTCGTGAAGATGCTCAGAGCCATAAGAAGCACACCACCGATGCCAATCACCACCAGCGTCCCCAATCCCCCTTTCAAAAGATTCTCGGGAGCGGTCTTCCCTTGGAAGAAAGCCTTGGCGATCAATGTACTCGCCGGCTAGGCAGGCGTAGTATTGGTGATGCCGTTGGCCGCTGCTGGAGTGGAAGCCGTTAGAGACGATGGCATCGGAGGCATGTTTTCTATTTCCAGGGAAACGTTGGGTCTGGTTCGGTTTGGTCTATTCGAGATCAGGTTTGGGCTAGAGCTACCGAGGTCAGGGACGCGAAAATTTAAAGGGGGACCGAATAGTCACCACTCATCGCCTCCTTTATCGCTCTTCCTTCTGTGCCTCCTCTCCTCCGGAACATTTCGTTAGTTTCAGCCAAAATTCTCCTATCGTATTGAGTAGAAATCTCAAGGAAGAAGTACATGGAAAAAATGAAGATGGTGAATCCTCACAAAATATTGATTCTTAAGCTGAGATAGATGAAATATTGATCTAAAACAATATATTAGTTGAGTAGGAACAACCCGTTGATGCAGTGGAGCTAGTTGAGTAAGAACAATTGGTCATACCTCAAGTTGGAAGATCTAAAAAAGAATGTAGACCTTCACAAAGATATTAATTGCACAAGTATATGTTACGCACTAATGCAAGAGTGTCAAAAACTTATGAAGAAGCTATGTCATGTGATCAAAAGAATGAGTGACATGAAGCTATGCAAGAGGAGCTCAAATCCTTGCTTGAGAACCACACATTTAAATTGGTGAAGTTGCCTAAGGGCAAGATAACACTAAGAAATAAGTGGGTGTACAAGTTGAAGACAGAAGAAAGAAGTTTGCGAACATGATACAATGCTAGGCTTGTTGTGAAGGACTTTCGTCAAAAAGAATTAATTGACTTTGAAGATATTTTTTCACTGGTTGTAAAAATGCCTTTTATTCAAGTTCTTGAATTGGCCACCATCTTGGATTTAGAAATTGAATAACTTGATATAAAGAAAACCTTTCTTCATGGAAACTTAGAAGAATAAATTTATATGGAGCAACCATAGGGTTTTGAAATTGAAAGCAAGGAGCATCTTATATGTAGATTGAGGAAAATCTTATGTGCTCTCTAACAAGAGCCAAAACAGTGGCACATGAAGTTTAAATGATTCATGGAAGATCATGGATATGGTAAGACTGACTCTAATTCTCATGCCATTATGAAAAGATTCTCATATAATGATTTTCTTATCTCCCTACTCTATATGGATGACATGATGATAATAAGGTAGAATTGCTAAGAAAATCAAGAGCTTAAAAAATGAGTTGAGCAAAACTTTTTCAATGAAGGATCTAGGACTAGCTAAGTAAATCCATAGCATGAGAATTACTCATGATAAAAAGAATAGAAAAGTTTGACTATCTCAAGAGAAGTACATGACAAAGGTGCTGGAAAGATTCAACATGAGAACATGTAAACCGGTAAATACTTGACTTCCTAGTCATTTCAAGTCGAGTAGTAAAGAGACTACAACTGAGAAAGATGATGAAGAGTTGATGAAAATTCCATATGCATCGGCCGTAAGTAGGTTGATATATGCCATGGTTTGTACAAGACCAGATATTGCTCATGCAGTTAGTGTTATGAGTATGTTTCTCTCAAATCCTGGCAAAGAACATTGGACCATTATGAAATGAATTTTGAGGTATCTCAGAGGCACTTCCATATTCTACTTGTGATATGAAAACGAAAAGCCTAAGTTGAGTGGCTATTCAAATGCCGATTATGACGGTGACATTGACTCTCAAAATTTTACATTTGGTTACACGATAACTTTTGCAAGTGGAGAAGTTTCGTGGCAATTAAAATTGCAAAAATGTATTATTTTTTCTTCAACTAAAGCAGAGTATAAGGTTATCACCGAAGAAGGAAATGAGCTCTTGTGGATGCATAAATTCCAATAAGAATTGGGCTTAAAGTAAGAGAAGTTTGTTTTGTATTGTAATAGCATGAGTGATATAAATCCGGTGTTGCATTCAAGATCGAAGCATATTAATGTGAAATGTCCAAGAGAAATTAGAAGTGAAGCTCTTCCTACTTGAGAAAGTCTATGCTAAATTTCTTTATTTGCTCCCATTGCTATTGTAAGTAAGCTAACCTACATTACCATGGATAATTACTTGTCCTATTAGTTTACCAGGCACACAGAGAGTTGGCGAGGGCAGCTCTCATTCAAGTAGAAAAGCTCACCTCTAAGCCCATGTGGCTTAAGCCTGCTCCTCTTCCTCCTCCTCCTCTAATAGAAGGTCATGCAGATGCACAGAGCTAGAAGAAGCACACCACCGATGCCAATCACCACTAGCGTCCCCAATCTCCCGTTCAGGGGATTCGCGGGAGCGATCTTCCCAAGGAAGAAAGCCCTGGTGATTAATGTACTCGCTTGCTGGGCAGGCATAGTATTGGTGACACCATTAGTCGCCACCGAAGCGGAAGTCGTTAGAGACGATGGCATCAGAGGCATGTTTTCTATTTTTGGGGAAAAGTTGGGTTTCGTTTGGTTTGGTTGATTCGAGCTTAGGTGCGAGCTACAGCTACCGAGGTCAAGGACATGAAAATTTAAAGGGGGACCGAGTAGTCACCACTCGCTGCCTCTTCGGTCACTCTCCTCCTCCGGAACATTTTTTTAGTTTTAGCCCAAATTCTCCTATCGTATTGGGTAGAAATCACGGGGGAGAAGTACGTAGAAAAATGAAGATGGTGAATCCTCACAAAATATTGATTTTTTAGCTAAGATTGGTGAAATAATTGATCTAGAACAATTAGTTGAGCAAGAACAACCCGTTGAGGGAGTGGAGCTAGTTGAGTAAGAACAATTGGTCCTACCTCAAGTTAGAAGATCTGAAAAAGAATGTAGACCTTCACAAAGATATCAACCGCATGAGTATGTGTTAATCACTGATGCAGGAGGGTCAGAAACTTATGAATAAGGTATGTTATGTGATCAAAAGAATGAGTGGCATGAAGCTATGCAAGAAGAGCTCGAATCCTTGCGTGAGAACCACACATTTAAATTGGGAAAGTTGCCTAAGGCCAAGATAATACTAAAAAATAAGTGGGTGTACAAGTTGAAGACGAAAGAAAGAGGTTTGCAACCATGATACAAGGCTAGGCTTGTTGTGAAGGACTTTCGTCAAAAGGAATGAATTGACTTTGAAAAGATTTTTTCACTGGTTGTAAAAATGTCTTCTATTCGAGTTGTTCTCAAGATGGCCACCATGTTGGATTTAGAAATTAAATAACTTGATGTAAAGACAACCTTTTTCATGGAGACTTAGAAGAATAAATATACATGGAGCAACCATTGGGTTTTGAAACTGAAGGCAAGGAGCATCTTGTATGCAGGTTGAGGAAAAGCTTATATGCTCTCTAACAAGTGCCAAAACAGTGGTAAAAACAGTGGTACATGAAGTTTAAATGATTCATGGAAGATCATGGATATAGGTAAACTAACTCTAATTCTTGTGCCTTTATGAAAATATTCTCAAATAATGATTTTCTTATCCCCCATTCTATGTGGATGACATGCTGATAATAAGGCATGATGCTAAGAAAATCAAGAGCTTAAAAAATGAGTTGAGTAAAACTTTTGCAATAAAGGATCTAGGACTAGCTAAGTAAATCCATAGCATGAGAATTACTAGTGATAAAAAGAACAAAAAAGTTTGACTATCTCAAGAGAAGTACATTAAAAAGGTGTTGGAAAGATTCAACATGAGCACATGTAAACCGGTAAGTATTCGACTTCCTAGTCATGTCACGTTGAGCAGTAAAGAGTGTCCTTCAATTGAGAAAGAGGATGAAGAGATGATGAAAATTCCATATGCATTGGCCGTAGGTAGGTTGATACATGCCATGGTTTGTACAAGACCAGATATTGCTCATGCAATTAGTGTTATGAGCATGTTTCTCTCAAATCTAGGCAAAGAACATTGGACCACTGTGAAATGGATTTTGGGGTATCTCAGAGGCACTTTCATATTCTGCTTGTGTTATGAAAACGAAAAGCCTAAGTTGAATGGTTATTCAAATGCATATTATGATGGTGACGTTGACTCTCAAAAGTCTACATCAGGTTACATGATAACCTTTGCAAGGAGAGAAGTTTTGTGGCAATCAAGATTGCAAAAATGTATTACTTTATTTACAACTAAAGCAGAGTATAAGGTTATCACCGAAAGAGGAAATGAGCTCTTGTGGATGCATAAATTCTTATAAGAATTGGGCTTAAAGTAAGAGAAGTTTGTTGTGTATTGTAATAGCATGAGTGATATAAATCCGGTGTTGCATTCAAGATCAAAGCATATTGATGTGAAATGTTCGGGAGAAATTAGAAGAGAAACTCTACCTACTTGAGAAAGTCTACGCTAAATTTCTTAATTTGCTCCCATTGCTATTGTAAGTAAGCTAACCTACATTACCATGGATAATTACTTGTCCTGTTAGTTTACCAGGCACACAGAGAGTTGACAAGGGCAGCTCTCATTCAAGTAGAAAAGCTCACCTCTAAGCCCATGTGGCTCAAAGCCTACTCCTCTTCCTCCTCCTCCTCCAATAGAAGGTCGTGTAGATGCACAGAGCCAGAGGAAGAACGCCACCGATGCCAATCGCCACCAGCGTCCCCAATCTCCCGTTCAAAGGATTCATGGGAGCTGTCTTCCCCTGGAAGAAAGCCCTGGTGATCAATGTACTCACCAGCTGGGCAGGCGTAGTATTGGGGATGCCATTAGCCGCCGCCGTAGCGGAAGCCGTTAAAGACAGTGGCATCGGAGGCATGTTTTCTATTTATGGGGAAAAGTTGGGTTTGGTTCGGTTTGGTCGATTCGAGCTTGGGTCCGGGTTATAGCTACCGAGGTTGTGGACACAAAAATTTAAAGGGGGACCGAGTCGTCACCATTCGCCGCCTCCTCTATTGCTCTTCCTTTCATCCCTCTCCTCCTTCGGAACATTTTGTTAGTTTCAACCTAAATTCTCCTACCGTATTGGATAGAAATCACGGGGGAGAAATACATGGACAAAATGAAAATGGTGAATCCTCACAAAATATTGATTCTTCAGTTGAGATTGGTGAAATAATTGATCTAGAACAATTAGTTGAGCAAGAATAGCCCATTGAGGCAGTTGAGCTAGTTAAGTAAGAACAATCGGTCCTCCCTCAAGTTAAAAGATCTGAAAAAGAATATAGACCTTCACAAAGATATCAACCACACGAGTATGTATTACTTACTGATGCAGGAGAATATAGACCTTCACAAAGATATCAACCGCACGAGTATGTATTACTTACTGATGCAGGAGTGTTAGAAACTTATGAAGAAGTTATGTTATGTGATCAAAAGAATAAGTGACATAAAGCTATGCAAGAGGAGCTCAAATCCTTGCATGAGAACCGTACATTTAAATTGGTGAAGCTGCCTAAGGGCAAGATAATACTAAAAAATAAGCAAAGTACAAGTTGAAGACGGAAGAAAGTAGTTTGCAACTATGATACAAGGCTAAGCTTGTTGTCAAGGACTTTCGTCAAAAGGAAGGAATTGACATTGAAGAGATTTTTTCACCAATTGTAAAAATGCTCTCTATTGGAGTTGTTCTCGAGTTGGCCGCCATCTTGGACTTAGAAATTGAATAACTTGATGTAAAGACAACCTTTCTTCATGGAGACTTAGAAGAATAAATGTACATGGAGTAACCATAGGGTTTTGAAACTGAAGGCAAGGAGCATCTTGTATGTAGGTTAAGGAAAAGCTTATATGCTCTCTAACAAGCGCCAAAACAGTGATACATGAAGTTTAAATGATTCATGGAAGATCATGGATATAGTAATACTAACTCTAATTCTCATGCCTTTGTGAAAAGATTCTCAGATAATGATTTTCTTATCCCCCTACTTTATGTGGATGACATATTGATAATAAGGCATGATGCTAAGAAAATCAAGAGCTTAAAAAATGAGTTAAGTAAAACTTTTGCAATGAAGGATTTGGGACTAGCTACATAAAATACCATGGCATGAGAATTACTTGTGATAAAAAGAACATAAAGTTTGACTATCTCAAGAGAAGTACATTAAAAAGGTGTTGGAAAGATTCGACATGAGCACATGTAAACTAATAAGTACTCGACTTCCTAGTCATTTCAAGCCGAGTAGTAAAGAGTGTCTTTCAATTGAGAAAGAGAAGGAAGACATGATGAAAATTCCATATGCATCTGCCATAGGTAGGTTGATGTATGCCATGGTTTGTACACGACCAAATATTGCTCATGCAATTAGTGTTATGAGCATGTTTCTCTCAAATCCAGGCAAAGAACATTTGACCACTGTGAAATGGATTTTGAGGTATCTAAGAGATACTTCCAAATTCTGCTTGTGTTATGAAAACGAAAAGCCTAAGTTGAGTGGCTATTCAAATACAAATTATGATAGTGACGTTGACTCTCAAAAGTCTACATCATGTTATATGATAACTTTTGTAAGGGGAGAAGTTTCGTGGCAAACAAGATTGCAAAAATGTATTACTTTATCTACGACTGAATCAGAGTATAAGGTTATCACCAAAGGAGGAAATGAGCTCTTGTGGATGCATAAATTCTTATAAGAATTGGGCTTAAAGTAAGAGAAGTTTGTTTTGTATTGTACTAGCATGAGTGATATAAATCCAGTGTTTTATTCAAGATTGAAGCCTACTGATATGAAATATCTGGGAGAAATTAGAAAAGAAGCTCTTCATACTTGAGAAAGCCTATGCTAAGTTTCTTTATTTGCTCCCACTGCTAATGTAAGTAAGCTAACCTACATTACAATGGATAATTACTTGTCCTGTTAGTTTACTAGGCACACAGAGAGTTGGCGAGGGCAGCTCTCATTCAATTAGAAAAGCTCAAGCCCATGTGGCTCAAGCCTGCTCCTCTTCCTCCTCCTCCTCCAATAGAAGTTCGTGCAGATGCATAGAGCCAGAGGAAGCACGCCACCGATGCCGATCATCACCAGCGTCCCCAATCCCTTGTTCAGAGGATTCGCGGGAGCTGTCTTCCCTCGGAAGAAAGCCCTGGTGATCAATGTACTTGTCGGTTGGGCAAGCGTAGTATTGGTGATGCCATTGGCCACTGCCAGAGTAGAAACCAACAGAGACGATGGCATCGGAGGCATGTTTTCTATTTCAGGGGAAAAGTTGGGTTTGGTTCAGTTTGGTCAATTTGAACTCAGGCTCGAGCTAGAGCTACTGAGGTCAGGGACACGAAAATTTAAAGGGGAACCAAATAATCACCACTCGCCGCCTCCTCTGTCGCTCTTCCTTACACACCAATGACAATGGATCCGATATGATTACCAAAATCTTGTCTGTGGTGAAACTTGACTCTTGTAGAAATAAAGCAGGCTTGATGAAACTTCCCACATGAGACAGAGGGAGAGATTTGTTGGCTAGGTCCACCTATGTAGGGCCCAGCTAACTTTAATAAAAGAAAAAAAAGGAAAAGTCAAAAAAGAAAACAAAAGAAAAAGAGAAGAACGGCTATTTCTTGGTGTGCCCAAGACCGAGAGTGAAAAGAGGAGAGAGAGAGAGCACCGAGAAGAACGAAGGAGAAGAAGAAAAATGGGGTGTGGTTTTGTAGTCTCGATTCGAAGGCCAAATGTTGTTGAAATTGATTCAAATTTCAGAGCGTTGTTTGTGAGACCAAGGGCTACCAGTTGATCAATTTCGTTTGTTGAGAACCTGCTCTAAATCATCTTTCATTTTCCCCGATCTCGGTTAGGGTTCTTCCTCTATTTGTATTAATCCACCTTCATGTTGTATTGTTGATATTGAGTCTCTTATGTGTGACTAGAGAATAACTTTTGTGTATTATACTATTTTTTGTGATTAGTGAAAGTTTTTGGGCTATCCGTAGTTTTTCTTGCATTGGATTTTTCACGTAAAATCTTAGTATTACTGTTACCTTTGTCTCTTTATCATTTCTGCATTATATTTACTTATTTGGAGATTGTATTGCTGGAATATATTGCTGGTTGTTGTTGGGGTTAAGTCGATTTCGGTTTGTTTAGTTATAGGGAAGGAATTGATCCTTGATTGGGTTAGTTCTTGGTGAATTATTGCCTAGTTCTCCCCAACACTAACAAATAAACATGGGTACTCGTAGAATCAAAACAAAGTTAATAAGCGACTAGGAATTTATGGTGGTAAAGTAGTTATTTTGTTCATATGTGATAACCGCTAATCGATTACTAATAAAGTATGTAAGCAATTCTTAGATTGCAAGCGAAAGATGCGCTCACTTGTAATTTGTCATCTTTGCAGGGAAGGCTTTGGGATGGCTGAAGCAGATAGTGACTTTGGAAGTTGTGGTTAAGGAATGTGTTGGTGAAATCCTTGATGAAAACGATTGAGAAGGAAGTCTCTACGACTTTTTATGTGATAAGTTGGCATTTACTAAGTTTAGAGCTTCCTAGTAGTCAAAGTTCATACTTCAGTCCCAATTTCTTAGCTTTTCTTGAGCTCCAAGAGTTTAGGCAACGTTGGGGCCTTTCAAGACCTTGCAAAGAGAAAAGGAATAAAGCCACGCAGTTGCTTGCTAAATCAAAGTTAGATCCAATCTGAATAAGGTTAGAAGCACAAAAATGACAGAGGGTTAAAGACCCTTTTCTTGCCCTTAAATTACGTTTGTATCTGATAAGAAACTCATTCTAGGGCAACTCTGACAAATAATGCCTTCTATGCCAATAGCAGGACTTGCACTAAACTAGAAGAGTCCCGAAACTTTGAGCTAATTCTTTGGCTGCTTAAGCTAGAGCAGTCATTTCATGAAGGCTCTGTCTGAGTTATCAACTTTTTATTGGTGTGCGTAGCATGTGAGGACACTTTAATTATTTCCTCTAGTTGCAATGTGTCTCAATAGCAGATATAAAAAATGTTCCTTCATCAACAAGTTCAAAATTTGATCCTATAGAGCATTTAGCTGCCATTCTAGCTTCCTTTCGGTTCTGGTATCAATTAATTTGCAAGAAATCAAGTTTATAAAATGACTCGCTGGTAATGGTGCATTCAGAATGTGGTGAATTTCCCACTGGCTTTGTCATTCTTTCTGATTTAAAATAGAACCCCTTCCCGAACTTTTTTTTTTTCCTCGACAAAGAAAATAAAAAAGAAGCTGGCATAAAAATCAAGTATGAGATTTGAGCTTGGCATTGTTATTTTCATGAGCCAATAAGGCTATGTTTGTTTCATAGAATATGAATGATTTGGTAAAAATTTTCCTAAAAATGATTTCTTGTATTGCTTGAAATAATTAGTCAATGAACAATGTTTTCATTATCGACAATAATTAATTTCTAAATGTTTTTGTAAATGACGAAAATTATTTTTCATTTTTGTAAGTAATACGAGCGTTCATTTTTTGGAAAATATTTTCCAAATTATCTATTTTTCGCGAAACAAACACGCTCTAAATATTACATGATACTCAAACGTGTCTTCGTATACATCATCGACTTTGCTATTTTACAAGATTCTATTCCCTGTGATACCTTGGCGATAGCATGGGATTCTGCCAAACCCTCTGTTTTCTCATTAATTTCTTTCTTTACAATTATGAGTCTTCCCTTTTCAACAGAACAATTTTGTCATTCTGTGCACAGTAATACCTTACTGCAGTTTAGCAATTCACTCCCTCTTCTAATGACTCCGACTCCCGTTCCCATTGCAATCCCAGGACTGGAAGAACAACTAGGATTGTTGCCCGTGAAACAAGGGCTTAGAATGCTGGGGTCACATTATCCAAAGACAAGCTCATGGAACAAGGGCGTAACCCGATTCAATTGGTTACATGACGACTTTGACAACTGTATGAGGTGCTGGGAATCCGGGCTGGCATCACGTGTCAGGAGATCGAGACCGCTAATAGAGTCTTGCCAGGGTCTCGCACCCGGATATCGCTGTGTCTGCCAATGCGGCCGCGGGGTGCGAGTTCATACGGGTCACAATGCAGACGCCACTCTCTTGGATCCAAATCGGCGGGTAGACTAAGACCGGATGCTGCTCCGGGCGCGTGGCTGGTTCACAGTGTCAGTCACTACCGCCCCGGTGCCAGCGTGTTGCCCACGGCAGAAATGGGAGACGGATCGGTGCTGGTAGATGGGAGGATCCATGTGTTAGTGTTAGAGATCAGTTGATAAGATCCGGCTGTGGGGTGATACGGTGGCCTGCAGTTTTAAGTGGTTCCATTTCTGATCCCCGTGGAACATTATAAAGAAGCATTGTAAGGTTAAAAATGAAAATTCTCGACCAAAAATGAAAATAAAAAAAGAAAAAAGATTACAACATTGGACATGGCAAATCAACCTAATCATTAGGCAAGCCCGCCCCCATTTTCATGATCCGAACATTATACCCTTGAAAACCAAATTTTTCTGACAGTATAATGTGGAATCTTTCTCTTTGTTCTGTATTTCCTTATTTCGAAAACTTACATGAGGCTATTTTTATTTCATTTCTTTCTCCATATTTATCTTCCATCTGTTGCTTTCAACAGAAGAATCCAGCAATAAATTGTGGCCCTCCCTTGCTCTCTGTTATGGGTGATCCTGGCTGCCTAATTAGGCACACATATTCCAAGTCTAAAAGCTCGTTTGATAAGACTAAAAAATAAGTACTAATAAGTACTAAGGATTTAAGTACTTAATATTAAGGTTCGTTTACTTTGCAAAAAATATGACATTTCTGAAAAATAATTTTCGAGAAGTCATTTTTCAGGAAAATAATAATATTTTCTAGTGTTTAGCTGGGACTTGAAAATGAATTGAAAAATAGTTTTTTTGGTAAGGAAGAATTGAAAAATAGTTTATGTCATTTGGTAAGAAAAATCCCATTTGATTTTCTTGAATAGCCATACACTATTCGAGCACTAATGATTTACACATGGGTAGCCAAGGAACCCAGCATAGGCACCAGCGTCTCAAACTCGGATCCCGGCAAGGTGCTTAGTGAAGATCTAAAAATGAATTGGAAAATAGTTTATGTTGTTTGGTAAGAAAAATCTAATTCGATTTTCTTCAATAAACATACACTATTCAAGCACTAATGATCTGCGCATAGGTAGGCAAGGAACTTAGCACGGACACCAGGGTCTCAAGCCCGGATCCGTGACTCCCAAGCATGAGCTCCGGTACTTAATATTAAGTGTCGACAGTTTTATGTACTGAAAATAGAAATTAATTTCTCATTTGACATTCTGCTCTTGACAACAAAAACCAATTGATGGTTTTTTCATGGGCACACACCATGACACATGGGCCTATAGTTGGTCGGGCTAATTCATTCCTCGAACTTGCACAACATTATTTATTTGCCTGCCCTTGCCATGCACAAACTTCACTATGTTTAGATCGTTCTTCAGTGCACTACATGCAAACATTGCCCGTCGCTGAAATTTGCGTTTGCCAATTGCCAGTAGTTAGTGTGGTTGACATCTCCCATGTCGCATTGTCAATGTTATTTTCAGGTTCACATGTTTATGGGGACTATTTTCCTACGTTGTACTCCCAGTAGGAGCTGCGAAAGCTCGTGCGGAGTGTACAGCCGATTCAAATTCAAGAACAGCCAGCAGCAACTAATGAAAACGCGGGAGAAGCTTGCATGGTGCTGCAAAAAGCTCAGATGTCTCTTATCCGTTTCCTGCGTAGCCTTGCGAGGCAATTACCTAGGAGCAATATATGATTACACAATTGAGAATGACCTCTTGTAGGAGTATATTTTTGTGACATAACGTTTTCTTTTTTGGGTTCCGGTTAAATCGTTTCGTAATTCTGGGTAGTATATGAACCGAAGACCTGGTGGATGATGAGGATGCTAGATTTAGGAATTCTCGTTTGCAATCCAAGGGAATAGCTAAGCAGAGAATGGCAATGCCGATCTCCTCCCATGCCCGGGCTCTGCATTTACTTACATTTCATCCACGGGCGGAAACACTCTCTTTTGGGCCTGTGCTCAACTCAACTGCCGCAAACGTTATTTAGTTGCCTTTGCCTATCCAATGCCTGCTAATTTTATCAATTTCAGGGAGTTATAAGGAGAGCGAAATTCTACAAATCATCTGATCAATACAAAAAATGGGAGGTTAAGCTCTCTTCTTATAAGCGTTTATTTTGACACTCATTTGTAGGTATATGCAAAACTCTGTTTAATCCTTTGCATGTGAATCCACCTGAGTAATATTCATGTTCTTGCTGGATCAGATGTATTTCAATCCTGTGCAAATATACCTGTGCTGAAATTAAAAAACACGTATTTTTCCTAGGGAAGGTCGTTAGCTAATTCAGTCTACAAAATGAATACCAATGTGCATACACTACACGGTAATCAACTACATGAAATACGCCCTTACCGTATCCTCTCTTAGACTGTCAGTTTTGCATCTATTCTAATTACATCACCTAAGCACAGAAAAAGTACATTAGACATTCTACACACAGACAAAGATCTAGGACTGTTTTGTGGCGGTTGTGAATATATTAGGATGAGGTCGAGATGGCCAGTCCAAAATATGGATGTGGCACTGATTTTATCACGATATAAAGATACGATAATCAGATGTTAAAAAATATGTGACCTTTGTCATCCATGTTCTTATCCACCTTTGAATTGCTCTCTGCATCAGTTCACAATATTATTCTAAAGTAAATTTGATGATGGCCTGAAGATTTGCTTGAGAATTGTTTTATGACCCACTTTGGTAGTATATAATACAAGGGAGTGATGCTATCTTTTTTGGGCGCATCTCACCGCAGATTGCTGCACTAGCAACAACAAAGTATCTTTTTTTATTGCAAACAGAAGGCATTACTTATTGAACTGAAACTGAAGTGTGATTTCATTTCTACTCTTTTCGGCTTATCCTCGAGCGTAACTTTAGCGTCGACGAAAAGAGGGAAAAAGTACCCAGAAACATGGTCTAGTCTGATTAAGAGCACTTCATGGCAAGGTTTTCTATTGAAGTTTATATTTCTAATTTTATGAGAATTTTGTCTTCACGTCCTTCTCTGATCATTTGGACGGCCACTACCTGCTGCTTTATTTTTTATTTTCTAAACGTGGTTTACTTTTGATAAAGCTAGAACGCTTTTTACATGGTAATCCAATCCCATTTGATTTAGCCTGTAGGTGAAAGCACTGGGAAATATAATAATATGTTTGGCATAAGCCCACCAACAGACTTTTTGAGAGAGGACTTGTGTTGATCAAATTGGCTTGTTAGAATGGTTATATAAGTTGAATCCCTATGTCACCTCTTTTGGGCGCATCTCACCGCAGATTGCTGCACTCGCAACAACAAAGTATCTTTTTTGACTGCAAACAAAAACCATTACTTGTTGAACTGAAACTGAAGGATGATTTCATTTCTATTCTTTGGGGCTCATCCCTGAACGTAACTTTAGGGTCAATGAAAAGAGGAAGAAAAAAAAGTACCTAGAAACATGGTCCGGTCTGATTAAGAGCTTTTCTTGGCAAGGTTTTCGATTGAAGTTTTTCTTTCTTAATTTTATCATGTAAAAAATCACTCCAAAGACAAAGGAAATATGATATTAAATTTTGTCTTAACGTCCTTTTCTGATCATTTGAAAGGCCACCACCGCTGCTTTATTTTTGCTTTTTCTAAACTTTGTTTACTTTTTACAAAGCTAGAATGCTTTTTACATGGGAATCCAATCCCATATGATGTAGCCTTTCGGTGAAATATAATAATATGTTTGGGCAAAAGGACACTATAAGTGACATAACTTGTGTACGGCTTTCACTTTGGTGTCATAATTTTTTTTCGGATCACTTTGGTGCCAAGTCGGAGGAAAAACGATCATTTAAGTGTCATAAGTTTTTTTTGGATCACTTCAGTGCTAAAATTTTTGAAAAACGATTACATAAGTGCTAAATTTTTTTAACAACGATTATTTAAGTGCTAAAATTTTTGAAAAATGATCACTTAAGTGTCAATCTCCGGCGAGCCACATCAGCTTCAGAAATTAATAAAAAAAATGCCACGTCAAATTTCCGGCAAAAAATTATGTACAGCGCCGGAGTTGGCACTTAAGTGATTATTTTTCAAAAATTTTAGCACTTAAGTAATCGTTTTTCAAAAATTTTAGCACTAAAGTGATCCCAAAAAAAAAACTTATAGCATCAAAATAAGCGTTGTACACAAGTTATGATACTTGTAGTATTCTTTTGTCAATATGTTTGGCATAAGCCCACCAAATAGACCTTTTGAGACAAGACTTGTGTTTGATCACTTGGCTTGTTGGAAGGGTTATATAACTTGAAATCCCTATGTCACCACCACTGATATTCCATCTTAGTCCAGCTGAAAAACATCATTATGCTAGTCGTATGGTCAACAATCCCATCAATAGAGCTTTTAGAACGGAAAACCCATTTTGGGGGCTCACCAACGGACCTTCTAGAGAAGATTTGGTGGATCACTTAGCACTTTACCAGGGCCGTATAAATGGAAGAACCTACGCGCACGCTGGAGTGAATTTTGGGGTGGATCTAAACATCAGTTTAGAAGTCCAGACAACTAATTAATTTTCGTTGACTGATTATTTTTAGCATACCAAACGTGTAGGAGTTCAGAAAACTAATTTATAGAATTTTTTTTTCACTTAACCAAGCATTTATGGCTCGGACACGCCCTTCCAGCCAGCTGCCAAAGTCCGAACATCAGTTTAACTGAATTGACAACTGAAAACCCAGGACCGCAACGAAATTCACGTCCTGATCTTTCTGTAGGTCTTCTATGAGCGATTAGTTTGTACCTAAAATCCGTGCATTAGAATTTACCCATTCTACCCTACCATTAATGTCCTGCTAAATTAACTAGTCAGCGATACATGTTGACGTGCTGGTAGACTCGAGATGATTAATGAGGAGATGGCATTGACTAAATAGATAGCATCTGCTGCCACTTTTCTTGCTTGTGTTTTTCTCCTTTTTGGAAACTGACATGAGACTTTCTTCCTTGATTGATCATATTTCACGGCTAAGATAACATTGGCCTCGTCAATTGCCAGACCTGAGGCTAACCAACAGTCTGACAGATTACCAAATGCTTGATGATGATGATGAAAGCGCCATTTAAGATCATGATAATGTTGAAGCAGTCCGCATTATCATACAGCGCCTAGAGTTGTGCACCTTAACCGTGCTCCAATTACGTCGATCACTTCACACTTTACAAGGGCTGTGTAGATAGAAGAACCTACCCAGCATGCTAACGCGAATAAAGGGGTGGATCAAAAAGCTTTTTCTAGTGGATGGATCAAATCATAATAAGCCTCTAAATAATGGCCGAAGCATCTCTTCTTGTTAAATCCAATCAAATTGGGGATGCTAAAAGTTTGCCGACCTCAACTGTTGAATCTAGGGGTAATTGTTCCAATATTCTTAAACCTATTATATAACAGCTAATTCAATCATAAACATTTCAATTTGGTCAATTTAATCCTTAACCATTTGACGATTCGCTAATATAGTCCTTCTGGCCAAAATTGATCGGAAATAGCTGGTGTGGCACAGCCGGCGCTAAGGTAAACAATTTTTGCATTTTTTTAATAATTTTTCTGAATTTCTTTCTTTTTCTGTTTTTTTTTTCACCATTTTTAACAAATTGAATAGAAGTGGCCATTCAATTTGCTTTATCAATAGCATGCATTAGTGCACTAACATCTAATAACTGAGGTATTTGTACAAATAAGTATAATCACGTTAACCTCAAGACGTTGGTCTCTAACTAGAAAAGTAAATGCCTGAACCGTTATGGCAAGAAAAGTTTGATTCAAAGGGAACAACCGACCCATTTTGAAATCTGGGGAGAGGGATGAAGATCAAGAAGTTATCGAAATTTAATGTGTGGTTGGTAAACAAGGATCGGTTTTGAAGCCGGAATCGCCAGTAATAGCCGGTCAGCCATACGGTGGCTGAATTCTTTATAGTTAAAGGATCTCTTTCTAGTTGGTCCGGAAAAATTAGGAGATTTTTACCAAGTTCAATGTTAGTCAAATTAGTCAGCATTTAAATGTTTCGATGCAACAACAAGCTTCTGCTATAGGCATTTTTTTTTTCATACAAGACATTTGGTCAGAGTCCTAGTAGTCTCCTCCCACTGCTTGGGAGCTTATGGTTTCTCCATAGGGCCCTCTTATCTCTTCCTTCTCCAAGTGAATTTTACTTACTTTATACATTATACATCACATGGTCATCGATTCAGCATTGTTCATGTATAAAATATAAATTCTTTATTTTGATCATACGTTTGCAATGCATTGTATGTCGTAGAATAACATTCAAATAAAAGACATTTTTTTATTTTTCTTCTTTATAGTTTTACCCTTCATAAACACGGACGTTCTTTCAATAAATATCTAAGCCGGCGCCTTCAATAAAATTTTCCATTTAGCCATTTAAAAGAAGTTCAAAACCAATATGAATGCATAGAGAACGACAAATCTGACCCGACCCCACGAGCTACTTTCATGGGAAGACAAAAGATTCACCTGAAAATGAAATTAATTCGTTCTTGAATCTTGATTGATTTCACTGTCCGTCGTGTTATAGTCTTAGAAGGGTCCCAAAAAGCTGCCAAATTCGAGAAACTTACTTCATGGGGTTGAACCTAAATTTATAGGAAAATTACCAAAATAGTTTTCGATCTATTGCAATTATGTCAATTCAGTCCTAAACCTTTTGTATTTTTACCAATTCAGTCCACCCAGCCAATTTTGGCTGGTCGGCGCTACTGTGGATGCCGATTGGTGCCGGTCATTTGGCCGATGCTAACATGACAATTTTTTAGTATTTTTTTCTCTCTTTCTTTTTTTTTTCCTATCTTCTTCCTCGGTCAATCGCCGAACCAGCTAGAGGCTAAGGCCGACGAGGTTGAACTCGCTAGCCACTAGCGAGGGCAAGCCTTGCCGTCGCTGGGTGAACTTGAGCCTTGCCAAATCTAGGCAGCCTCGCCGTCGCCGAGCGAGCTCGAGGCTCATCATGATCGGGCGAGCTCGACCTCGTCCAACGACAATATGGGCTAGCCTTGTTATGGCTGGGCGAGGTTAAACTTGCCCGGCCATGGCGAGGCTTGCTGTCGCTATGGCAAGGGGGAGTCTCGACATGGCCGGGCAAGCTCGACCTCACCCATTGACGATGAGGGCGAGCCTCACCAGCGGCTGGCGAGGGCCTCAGCCTCTGGCCGGTCCAACGACCAACTGGGGAAGATGTCACGCCCTGAACTCTATGGACGCGCAATACCCTGCTTCGATCGATGAGATGCGACGACCCAGGACCCGTCGCTGACCCTTTTCTTTTTATCTTTTAATACGCATGCGAAAACGAACACAAGAATTCCCAAACAACAACAAATAAACAGGAATAGTTAAGAAAACAAAACACAACAGTCAAACAACACTGTTTTGATTTTCACTTGATTAACTCCTGATAACATTCTTACAAGCCCGCTTCAAGCGTTACCACAAAAAGGCCAGCAAAAAGATAACAAACTGGGGGTCAATCTACTTCACTAACAAGCCGATCCCAAAAAGCCAGCTTCCAAACACCCTGAACCAAGCAGGGTGCGTCAACACCCTAAGGGCCTGAAAAAGGGGTTAACAACAACAAATGAGACAAAAGTCTCAATAAGTTAATGACCTAAGCCCGCTTAGGAGGCCAACTCGCACGGGGGTCCCTAAACAGACAATACATTAACAACATTAAACAACCACAGGCATCCTTACTTCGCCTTGGTACACTCGTTGATGAAATACATATGTCGCAAAGTCGAAGCATTTAAATAAATTACTCATGCATCAGTGCATCACAAGCGCGCGTGTCCCGATTACACTTGGGCACGTCCCATACTATACCTAGTAGTTTCTACCACATAACCAGACACTATGCATCACACGTATCCAATTATTACGCCTCCTCGGCGCTACTACACATCAAGCGATTTGCAGCAAGATGGCAATCTACCGGTAAAAACCGGGCTCCATCCCGTCCCGTCGGGCACGGCTACATCAAACGATACACAGGATAACGGTATTTCAATATGGCAACATCAAACGATACATGGTAAGATGGTATCCCGTAAGAAGCATCGAGTCCGGCCTCGGGCCGCGACAAGGCATCCGGGGTATCGACACTCTAGATAATCCCTAAACATCCGATAAATCGGGCATCATCAAGCGATACACAGCAAGACTGCTCCAACGTGTGACCACACAAGCACACAAGTATTCCGGCCAATTATTATCTTCTCAATTAGCCCATGCGTTCGTGAATAGTGCTCACATTAATGCCATACAACAATATCACATGGTCACACATGCAACAGTCAATCAATTTTGCAAGCTTCGATGTCAAACCCGAATATCAACTACAAAGCATCACAATCATTACTTGGCATAACAATAAAAATATTTTAATGCCAAAAATCTCGTAAACTTTCTTGAAAACTTCCGATCAAAATAATTTGTCATAAATTCAATTTATTACGACAATTCATGGTATAAACGCCAACATTCAAGCTAGAAATCATAATTTGAAATTATAAATTTTCCGAAATAACAATAAATAAATTCAGAAATTAATTATTTAATAATATCCAAGAATAATTTAATTTTCCAAAATTCAAAATATTTTCTCGAATCAAAATCATTCAAATCATTTGCTAAAAATGCCAACTCATATGGCCAAAACCAACATTGGCATCACAATTTGATGTTAAAAATTTTCCGAAAATAATAATATTTAATATTCGAAAATTAATTATTTAATAATAAAATAATAATATTTAATTTGAAAAATTTTATTAACTAATAAAATAATATTTAAATTCTGAAAATAATTTATTTAATAAAACAATATCAATAATAATAATACAATTGATAACTTATCACCACATTCACGATAACCTATCGCGTAACCACCGATAACCTATCACCTAAACCCAATTAAACAAACATAATAATCTAAATATAAATTTAAACTACCTTAAACAAGTTTAACACCCTAAACACGGGATTAGGGGTTAACTTACACAACTAACGTCGGCGAAGGCGCGAGAATGACGGCGATGACGAGGGTGGTCCTCAGTGGTTCCGATTCAAACTCGGTGGCCGACGGATGACGGCGAACAGCGAAGAAACAGCCGCTGTAGGGGCTGATCCGGCATAGCTTGGGCTGTTCTAGGCGAAGCTAGCAGCTGGTGGCGATGTCCAGGCAACTGGGACAGCGGCTAGTGGAGATGTCCAGGCAACTAGGACAGCGGCGGCAACATCCGGGACGGCGGCGGCAGGCGGCAGAGATAGACAATGGAGTTGGTTCTGGCAGCGAGGGGGGTTGGGCAAGGGCGAGCTCGGCCAGAGGGGAGTCAGGATGGCGGTCAAAAACGGTACGGCGGCGACTAGGGCGAGCTGGGGCGGCACGGCGGTTGGGCCAGCGGAGAGCGCTGCTCGCACACCGCGCGGGCAAGCCGACGACAAGCGATCGTGGCTTGGTCGGGAAGGAGCTGGGGTGGCGTGACGGCGGCTGGGGGGGCGAGGCACGGCAGCGACGAGCGGTCGGGCACAGCGGCGACGAGCAGTCGGGCGCGGCAGCGGCGAGCGATCAGGCGTGGTGGCGCTGGTTCCGGCGAGGGAGCGATCGGCATCGGCAACAACAGAGAAGGCCGAAGCAGTCATGGGAAGGGGGAAGGGAGAAGAAGAAGAGAAGAAGAGAGAAAGAAAAGGAAAAGAAAAAGAAAAAGGAGAAAAGGAAGAGAGAGAGAGAGAGAGAGAGTAGGTGGGGGTGTCAGGCATGGGGGTCAGCCAGCAGGAAAGATGGGAGGAGAGAGAGAGAAAAAAAACTAATGGTCAAATCGCAACAATCGCGATCCAACGGTCACGATTCAAATCCGAAGACAATCCGACGGTTACGAAAATTCCTAATTAATAATTTTAGGATTTGGTCAAAAGATATTAATAAAAACACACTGCGATGGTGGTCTATTAATCCAAATTCGCATCCGGTCAAAAATTCACTTTTCACATATCCCGAACAATATCGAGGTTGGCCACAATAATATCGACACCGTTCAATTAAATTCGTCATGAAACTCCGAAAAATTCGACACTAAAGTTCGGGCTCTAAATAACGACCAAATTCGATCGAATGCAATTTTGGCGAAATCTCTATTTTAAAACAATAATCGAAAGTGATCAGTTCCCGGGCGATATTTTACTATAAGCACACTGACGAATTGCACGTTTTATAAATCCCAAAAATGGGTCGAAATTCGGAATGTCACAAAAGAAGATAGGAAAAAAAAAGAAAGAGAAAAAAAATTTTATAGTTGTCATATCAGTGTCGCCCGGATGATCAGCGCCGACAGGCGTTTATGTCAATGTTAGTTGGCCAAATTGACCGGAAAGACTAAATTAACACAAATATAAGAGGTTTAAGACTGAATTGGCATAATTGCAATAAATTTAGGACTGTTTTGGTAATTCCCAAATTTCTATACTTCAAACACTCTCAAAACAAAGGAGATGCGATAGAAAGATACAAAATTCGTATGCTAAAAAATTGCTGTCTTTTATTATCCACCTTTTAATTGCTCTCTGCATCAGCTCGTAAATTTGCTGACGGCCTGAAGATTTTGCTCGAAAACTTTATGTCATCCGCTTTGGTGGGCTATTCCGAGAGGAATGATGCCATCTCTTTTGGGGCGCATCTCCCCGTAGATTGCTGACAAAATATCTTTCGTTCGCATTAATTTGAAATAATCTTTTAAGACTGCTGAAAGATTTTTCACGTTGAAAGTGCATTGATCAGGCCGAAATGTAGGTCAAATTCATGATCGAGAGATGTACAAGAGTTCTGTTTATCACGACCCTCACAATTTTAGCCGCATCTGCATGTCCTTCTCATTAGTAATGAGATCCAGACAATTTGTTTACTTTTGCTTTTGACATGTATCACTATGAATATGAACCTTACCGAAAGCAAAATAGGAAGAAGTAAAAGAAGTAGGGAATTCGAATAAAAATTGTCAGAATCATATGCAATCGGAACTCAAATTCTGATGATAGATTGTGTCAATTTTCCGCATTTTTGTCTTGCATTTCAACAGAAAAGAGAGGTATGATTGATTCATATTCTTGCCATAAGAGGATATGCTTAGTGTCGCTAAAAAGGGAAAAAAGGTCACTCGCAAAACAAAGGCTATGTGATATTCAAGCTGGTAAAAAGAGCTCGAAAGACAAAGGAAATGTGATATCGATTCTGTCTCTTAACGTCCTCTTCTGGTTGTTGGGAAGGCCATTCCTGCTACTTTATTCGTTCTTTTCTGAACTTTGTTTACTTTTGACAAAGCTAGAGCGCTTTGACATGGGAATCAATCCCATATTATGTAGGGAAACCACTGAAAAATATGATATACGTTTGGCATAAGCCCACCGATAGACCTTTCTAGAAAGACTAGTATTGATAACTTGGCTTCTTAGAAGGGTTGTGTAAGTTGAATCCCAATCCTCACCACCAATTATACTCCATCTTAGCCCAATTATAAAACATCACTATGATAATGGTCAGAGCTTTTAGAACGGGCAACACATGTATAAATTGAATCACCCACTCGCTTGCTAAAGTGAATAATGGGGTGGATCTAATCTAATAGCTTTTTTCTAGTGGGCGGATCTTTCATATCAAATTGACTCCCAACCCGCAAGGCAAGTGGAACTCGTCTCATCGGAGATTTGCGTCCATCACTTCACACTACATAAGTTGAAGCACTTAGTCGGATGCTAAACTGCAAATGGGGAGGCATCAAATCCTCGGACTCCTTTGTTTCCTTTTTTTCTTACATTTCTCCCTTCCCCGTGCCACGTGCCCTTGCCCACCTGACGAACGTGATGCCTTGCTCCTTTTTAAGAATTCGCTCGTGCTTGACAGGACAGCGTCCCACTTTAGTTGTGACGAGCTTCTTCGAATCACCTCTTATCCAATCACAAGGTCATGGAACAAGAGCGTGGACTGCTGTTCGTGGGATGGTGTCTCCTGCGACGATGTCACCGGTAACATCTTAGAACTCGATCTTTCTTGCAGTTGGCTTCGTGGCTCTTTCTATTCCAATAGCTCTCTCACTCTCCTTCGCCATCTTCAATACCTCAATCTTTTCGGTAATGACTTTGCTGGCTCACCCATTTCGACAATTCTAAGTGCATATCCAAAAATGACTCATATGAATCTCTCCCATTCATCCTTTTCACTTGTAGACGTGCAGTTGTCTCATTGTAAATTGACCAAGTTCCCCTATTTCTTGAATCCGTTAAAAAAATTAACATTATTAGACCTCTCTTTTAATAGGATTAGTGGGGAGATCCCGAGGTGATTTTGGGAAATAAGCCGTGATACATTGGAAATATTAGATCTTTCTAATAACCTTCTGGAGGGAGATATACCACAATTTCATTGGAAAAAATTGTCATATATTGGCCTTAAGAATAACTCATTCCAAGGACCACTCCCCATCCCTCCACCTTCTACTTCTCCTTTTATGCCTCTGACAATGGTTTTACTGGTGAGATCCCCTCTTCGATTTGCCAGTTGAGTTCACTCCAGCATTTATATTTGTCTAGCAATAATCTTTTTGGAAATATGCCATAATGTTTTGGTAATATAACCAATCTCGAGGATCTAGATTTGAGTAGCAATAAATTACAAGGGTCATTACCACGCTTCCTGGTTAAATGTATGAACTTATCATCACTACTACTCCGTCACAATGAGTTCAATGATATCTTCCCGCATTGGCTGGAAGCACCAAAACTTTATACCCTTGATTTGCAATCCAACAAATTTCTTGGTAGGATGAACCTCACTTCCTTTGGACTCTCATTCCCTACTCTTCATGTTTTATATATTTCCAACAACAATTTTACTGGACTATGGCCCTTAGAGATTTTCTGAAACAGCTCATTGTCTGTAATAGATTTGTCCAACAATAAGTTTGGAGGGCCAGTTCCACTTCCATCCCCTATCACATGTTATTATTCCATTGCAAGTAATAAGATAACAGGAAACATCCCTTCTTTGATGTGCAATGCCACTAAGCTCGAGATCATCGACTTGCCTAACAATAGCCTAACAGGTAGCTTGCCTCGGTGCTTAATAAATTCCAACATTGCTATGTCAGTTTTGAACTTGCAAATGAATTACCTTGAGGGCATAATTCCAAAATCATTTTCTTCTATGTATAGTTTGACAACCCTTGACTTGAGTCAAAATCAGTTTGGAGGCACATTGTCTTGGTCCCCAGTCGAATGTAAATCTCTGGAAGTTCTAGATCTCAGTAGTAATCAGATAGAGGATACATTCCCAAGATGATTGGGAATACTCCCAAAGCTAAAAGTTCTCGTTTTGAGGTCCAACAACTTTAAGGTCTTTTGAATATTCCAAAGGGGGCTATCCTATTTCCCAAGTTACGCATTTTGGACCTCTCGAGATACAATTTCGGCTGTCCTTTGCCAACCAACTTGATAATGAACCTTGAAGGCATGATGAATAGGGAAGATGGGCAAGATGAATCATTGTATATGACACAAGCTTCCCAAATAACATTATATGAAAACCATGTGACCGTGATGATGAAAGGGCAAGAGGCTAAGCTAGTGAAGATCTTGACCATCTTCACAACCATCGACTTGTCACACAATTCTTTCCAAGGAAAAATTCTCGGAGTCTTTGGAAATCTTCACTTCCTTATAGGGCTCAACCTTTCGTATAATCACCTTATAAGATCCATCCCTTCAACTTTAGGGAACTTGACTGATCTTGGATGGCTTGATCTTTCTTCGAATAAGCTTAGCGGGGGAATTCCTAGAGAACTAGGGGATTTGGCATCCCTTGGATAGTTGGACCTTTCGAACAACCAACTCACTGGTTGAGTTCCTCAAGACAAGCATTTGAGCACATTTTCAAACAACTCGTTCATTGGGAATCCAGGCTTACGTGGAACTCCACTTTCAAAAGCATGCCCTGGTAATGCTCCAACTCCTCCACCATCGTCCTTGTCAACTTTCTATCCTAAAGGGTATGGAGGTTGGTTCGAACAAAAAGTATTGTGGATTGGTTATGCATCTGGAATCGTAATTGGAATTTCCATAGCCTATATTGCATGTGAAACTGGAAGGCCCAAATGGCTCACAGGAGGTATGAGAATGCTAGAGACAAGAGCAGCGAAATGGATAAAGAAGACAAAGTGGAAGGCCATCAAGTTTCATGGACAAAGAAATTGTTGAGTCTCAGTCATCTCTTTAAGCTGTGCAATGTAGATTCGGATAATAATGATGTCGCTAGACTAGCTTGAAATGTCATTTCCCTTATGGAGGCTTGTTTCTAATGTCTTCTCTTCTCGTTTCTTGGTGCAATTGTATATCAGTTCAATTGAGAAGATGAATGATGAGATTTGTCAAGCACACAGCTTTAAAAATAAAGAAACAAAAATCAGAAAAATGAAGCAAGTGTCATTAACCTCCACAAATTTCTTTTCCATCTTCCGGTGTGCGTAGCCTTGATATTGCCATGTGAATCTTTTTGCAACAGACTCCATTTGCTCCGCCCTTTACTGACCAAAAGGACTTGGGTGAAACCCAAAGTTCAAAAATCGAAGACATAGATTGTGAGAGATGGAAGTGGATAGTTATCCGTGGGAACCGTACGTACACACTCTGTAAAAAGAAGTTACAGTAGTAATCAAACTTGCTACTTTTTAGTGGAAAAGAGAGACGTGTGTTTAACTTTCATAAGAGCGGGAGCAGTATTTTCGGATTAAAAACTTCAGCGAGGACATTTAAGATATGTATTCTAATATGGAGCCATTAGTATCTCGTTTCTAACTTTTTCAAGGGTTACTCCTGTCTGTTTTCTTAGGTGCACAGCAAGTTTGAATCTTGGCTTTGTAGGTAATGATCGATACCACATAATTAGACGATGAACAACTTTTTAATAATCCATAGATGAGATACGCAATAAACAACTTTTTGGAGGCAGAGATGGTATGTAATCTTCATCACCCATGAAAATTGCCAAGGCCTACATTTATTGGAAATGTAGGTTCATTGGTGATGTGATCCACTGGTCATGAATCAAATTTAGTTCTACATATATTCCATCTTCCTTCTCTAGAATTTGTTCAGGTTTCTCATTAATGACTTGCGTATCAATCTTCAATTCTCAGTAGTCCAGTGAGCATGCAAGCATCGCAAGCAGGTGGTTTGACGGTTCAATCAGTGAAGACATTCAAATAACCAATGAAGTTTACTCCATCCACGCCATTGATTTTGACCGGCAAGTAAGTTGACGGATATCTCCTACAGTTTAAGCTCTTAGCTTTATTTTTGGAGCATACAAATCTCTTGCAGTCCATTTATAACTACTTGAGCAACTCCATGCCGGGCAAAAGAGAAAAAGCTCCATGGGTTGCTGAATCTGTTTCTCATTTGACATTCTGCTCTTGCATCGTAAACCAATTGATGGTTTTTCATGAGTACACACCGTTACAAATTGCCATGTAGGTAACATTTGTACAGGCCTCTAGTTGGTCGGGCTACCTCATTCCTCCAGCTTGTACAACATTATGTAGGTGACTTCCCTTGGCATGCACAAACTTATACATGTTTAGGTGGTTCTTCAGTGCACATGCAAACATTGCCGGTCAGTGAAATTTGCATTTGCCAATTGCCAGTAGTTTGTGTGGTTCATCTATGTTACATTGCCAAAATTAATTTTCGGTTCACATGTTTGTGCAAATTTTTCTACATTGTACTGCCAAAAGGAGCTGCAAAAGCTTGTACGTGAGTGTACAATCGTTTTAAGAACAGTGGTGGTCCATGTGTTAGTGCTACAGATCTGTTGATAAGATCCAGTTGTCCGGTGATACGTGGCCTGCATTTCAAGTGGCTCCATTTCTGACCACTCTCGAAGATTAATTAAATTTTTAGGTACTCCTTTGAAATGTAAGGAATGCGTATATATGTATATATCTGTGAGTGTGTGTCTATATATATTTATATATATTGTATCAGATGTGAGCAGGGGCTCATTTTCGACGGCCTAAAATCTTAAGAGAACTGTGTTTCCTCTGTTGTTGAATTTCCCTCTTCCATAATTGCTTCTTCTAATTAAATATAAATTTATTAGGCTCTGTGATTTCCATGTTTTACATCAGAACGTGGTCAATCCATGTTGCTGCGCAGATCAATTTCACCCCGTTTACTTGTTCTTGCTTACAGAATTTGACGATTCCCATGATTATAAGTCGGATTCAGGACATACGGTTTGCCAATTCAAGGTTTCGTTGCCATGGAGCTACAAGTGCTTGCTGTGTCGACGCGGACTCCAGGAATATGTCGAGCAAACGAAGTTACAAGTCAAAACTGCTAATGGAACATGTTGCTCAGGACGTAATTTCATCGTCCTCCCTAATCGCCTTGTGCAACTTCAGTCAGCAGACTCCATATGAATCGTTTTGCAAAAGACTCCACCTTGTAACAATACATTTTCTAGGCCTATGCCAATGCTTTCCAGAAAAATGATTTCCTCTTTTTTCAAGTAAGGGATTTCATTTTTCTAACTTTAATCATACATATTGTAAATGTTTTTTCATTGACTGATTATTTTTAGCAAAATTAAATGCGTAAAAAGTCTAAAAAACTAATTCATAACAAATTCTTTCATTCAATCGAATGCATTTATGGCTCAGGCATGCCCTTCCACAGTGTTTTGGACCATTTTATCTCTTTCTTTTATTCATTGTACCCACGCTAAGGTATCACTGAACTCGTCCACGGACGCAAACACTCTCTTCAAGGCCCATGCCGAACTCATTCGCCTTTGACGTTATCTAGTCGCCTTTGACTTTCCAATGCCTTCTAATTTGATCAATTGCAGAGAGTTATAAAAGAGGCGAAATACTGCAAATCATCTTACAGTTAGAGTTAGAAGTAAAGCGGAAGAGAAGAATTTATGTATGTTCGATAATATAATAATGAGATTACATCAACCTATTTATAAGCTCTATGAAATGACTAAATAAGATAACATATTGATCACCATATGCACAATCAAAAAGAGATATCCGCACAATTTTGAGAGATACAAAAAATCATCAAAATTATCATAAATATCTCTAACAATTAGAAAGAAAAAAAGAATAGGAGGTTAAGCTCTTTTTGTTTGTGTTTATTTTGACACTCATTTGTAGGTGTATGCAAAAGCCGGTTTATCCTTTTGCATTCCAATCCACCTGAATAATATTCATGCTCGTTCTAGTACAGATGAATTTAAATCCCATACAAATACATTTGTACTGAAATTAACAAACATATGCGTTTCCCCTTTTGATCGCAAACAAAAGACATCAAATATTGAATTGAAACTGAAGATGATTTCATTTCGATTCCTTTGGCTCGTCCGTGAACGTAACTTTAGGGTCGATGAAAAGAGAAAAAAGAAAGTACCTAGAAACATGGTCCGGTCAAATTAAGAGCAATTCATGGGAAGGCTTTCTATTGAAGCTTTTCTAACCTTAGCGGGTGAAAATCACTCGAAAGGCAAAGGAAATATGATACTAAATTCTGTCTTAATGTCCTTTTCCGGTCATTTGGAAAGCCACTTGTGGCTGCTTTTTTCATGCTTTTCTAAGCTTTGTTTACTTTTGACAAAAGCTGGAACGCTTTTACATGGGAATCCAATCCCATTTTGATGTGGCATTCGGTGAAAGCGCTCGAAAGTATAACGTAGGTTTGGCATAAGCCCACCGACAAACCTTTGACAAAAGACTGGTGTTGATCACTTGACTTGTTAAACGGACTACATAAGTTGAATCCCTATCCTCTTCAAGGCCACCAGACCTATCAAAGTGGGTTTAACCCAAATTTGATGGGCTAAAATTTTATATGGATTAATTATATTTAATACATAGGTCATAAATGTGTTTAGAATGGTAAAATCCAAAACAATGCTGATGTTAAATAAATTCACAATTTACTTAGACTTAATCCATCTCTATAACTCTCTCTTCACTTTTTCTTGCCCTCATTCGATCTCACGCTCGCTCGCTCGCTCGCTCCTCACTCTTACCTAAGTGTGGATATAAGTTTTCCTATATTTTGGTCAAATATGGAAGTATTTTAGCATTATGAGTTGGATCGAGTATGGATTAGTCGGGTTTGGATCACTAGTTTTGTATTACATAAAAATGGGTCAAAATAAATTAAATGGTTCAATTTGGGTCGGACCAATTTCGATCCGACTCAAACCCAACCACCCTTTTGACGGGTCCAGCAACCACCAATGCCATTCCATCATAGTCCAACTATAAAACATCATTATGGTAGTGGTATAGTGAACAATCCAACCAATAGAGCTTTTAGAACGGCTAACCCATTTTGTGAGCTCACCAACAGACTTTCTAGAGAAGACTTGCGTCGATCACTTCGCCACTTTACAAGGGCTGCATAAATGGAAAATCTTACTCGCATGCTAAAGTGAATAATGGGGTGGATCTAATAGCTTTTTCTAGTGGGTGGATCAAATTATAATAAGCCTCTAAATAATGGCTGAAGAATCTCTTCTTGTTAAATCTAATCGAATGTGAAATCTAGGATAATTATCCAAAAAGTCATAAAGTTATTATACGGCGGTCAAGGACTACATTTGCAAAATTTTCAAAATGTCAAGTACTAAATTGGCTAAATTGAAAAGTTTATAACTAAATTTATCACCGTATAATAGATTTAGGACTTTTTTGACAATTTTCCCATTAAATCTAATTTTTCATAACATGTATAACACTTTTTCTTGCTGATTTTTCCTAGTTTTAATTAATCATGGCGCCAACGCGCTTAACAGCTCTTTCCAATTCTGATTGCGTTGACATGGAGCAAAGCGGCACCACCAAACCCTGTCCCTTTGAAGAGAAAACTCAAAAGGGAAAGAAGAATATTTGGACTTGGTTAGTTTGCTAATAATGGAGTTGGAACATTCCATTTTTAGTCTAATTAAACCCAAGACATAGTCTAATTGCTCTAGCGAGGGGAAGCGTTCTCACCAAGGTTTGACTCTTAAATGTGAAACTGTTTCCAATCGTGAATTTCCTAAGTTCAACGTTAAGTGAGAAGCCTGCCCATCGTAGGCTGGCAAAGGATGTTATCCGATATGCAAGAGAGAGTCGAGAACATTGTTTGATGATGAGGCTAAAAACTATTCTCGTGATTACAAAATTTAAGCACCGGCCAGAAGTAGCTACCCAATTTTGAATCGAGCGCCCATCATCTCTCCTAGGAGGCGAATTTAGGAAAAAAGAAAACTCTTTCAGTTAAATCGATGGCTCCAAACTCAATACAAGGAAAGATGGATTTTAAATTTGGATGAATCAATGCCTCGTATAATAAGTTGCACCGAATTCTTCAGCAGTTAAATCTCTTTCCAAGAATAGTCCATCTAGGATCCACTCCGGGACCTAAGGCTGCATATGCAGGGACTTATATGGGTCTTGCGGTATTTCTTTCTACCAGACAGATGAAGCCAAACGTGATAGTGAACACAACTCGAGTGCTACGATAGTAATTGTGCGTGCCACGGTGCCAAAGTATGATATAATGTTGGAAATATGAGATAAATTGATGGGTGAATGAATGAGAAATCGATGCTCAAAGAGCACTCTTGAGTTGGAAGTAGGAAGTGAAAAAACACAGGTCCCACATTGGAAAAGAAAAAAAGTTATGGAGTGCTTTATATATAGTTACATTCTTTTGAAGTGGTAACTATCATAGCACAAATAGTATGCTTCGCTCGCAGGCTTGGGGGGTGTGAATCCGATGCTCGACAAGCTTCATGTCCCGTGTACATGATTGCAAGGCCGAAAAGTGGGCCTCGCAACGAGCCCAATTTTGCCTTCCGATTTATTTTATAACGGCAGATTCAATCGGCCGTTATTATTCCCGAAACACTCCCCTGACCTTGCAAATAGATGCCTTCCCATTCTAATTTTAAAAATCATCTAATTATTCCTCTCTTTCAATTCTCTGAATTTGCACTGTTTTTCGATAGTGTTCGGTTCCGATTTGTTCAAGTTCGCCGAAAGCTTTGAAGTGTCGATATCTTCGTAGCTATCAACCGTTGTATCGCGAAACCTCATACGCGTGCTGGAGGAAATGAATCTGTTTTAAAGAAACTGTATCAAACACAGGCCTTGGTATCCATTTGTATCGATTCCATTTCTGTTATTGTAATTTCATCTCTTTACAATTTTGTATTGTTCGTAATATTTATAATAATGCCAATTTGAATTTCGCAACATATAACAAGTCTCTTTCCGCTTCAGTTAGGCTAGGTTCGAAACCCAGAAGCATGAAATTGCTTTTAGGGAGCACCCAAAAAGAGAAGTCAAAAATTGTGACAACAAATCAAAATCGTCTAGTCAAATTATGTGTGCCATTGTCAATTGTTTTTGTTGGATACTCGGGAAAAAGAAGAAAAACACGTATGCCGGTAGGCATAAGTCTGTGTGAGCCCGCCGACGGACCTTTCAGAGAAGACTTGTGTTGGAAGTCTATATAAGTTGAATGCCTGTCCTAACCACCAATAAACTCGCTCGCATGATGAATTGCAAAATGGGGTGGCATCAAATCCTTCTCCTCCTCTGTTTCCTTTTTTCCTTGCATTCCTAACTTCCCTTTACATCGCCCCTTTGACCTCCGGACCAACGCAACGCCTTGCTCCAATTTAAGAATGCCTTTGTGCATGATAGCAAGGCGTCCAACCATAGTTGTGACCTCCCCACCTATTCTTTACAGGCAGACCTGTGGAACAAGGGCGTAGATTGCTGCAAGTGGGATGGCGTCGATTGTGATCATGTCACCGGTAACGTCATTAGTCACGATCTTACTTGCACTTGGTTTCGTAACGATCTCTATTCCAATAGCTCCCTCCTTCTCCCGAAGCCTGAAGCGTTGACGTTGTCCTCTTGCAATTTGACCAAGTTCCCCTATTTCTTGAATTCGTTAAAAAGATTAAGAGTCTTAGACCTCTCTTTGAATAGGATTAGTGGAGAGATCCCGAAGTGGTTTTGGGGAATAAACCATGATACATTGGAATACTTAATCCAAAGACCGCTCCTGATCCCTCTACCCTCTACATCTTACTTTTCTACCTCGCACAATAATTTCACTGGAGAGATCCCCCTTCGATTTATCAGTTGAGTTCACTTTGCTATTTACATCTGTCTAGCAATAATCTCTTAGGGAATATGCCACCATGTTTTGGTAGTCTAACCAATCTCATAGATCTAGACTTGAGCAGCAATAAATTACAAGGACCATTACCGCTTTCCCTACTCAAATGCACAAACTTATCAACACTAATTCCGGGTCACAATGAGTTCAGTGATGTCTTCCCACATTGGTTAGAATCACAGCATCTGATCTACCTTGATTTGCAATCCAACAACTTTCATGGTAAGATCAACGCCACTGCCCTTGGACTCTCTTTTCCTACTCTCCAACTTTTTTTTATTTCCAACAACAACATTATTGGAAGGTGGCCCATAGATGTTTTCTCAAACACCTCATTAGGTGCAGTAGATTTGTCCCGCAACAAGTTCGAAGGACCAATTCCACTTCCAACTTCCGACACAACTTATTATTCCATTGCAAGTAATAATATAACAGGAAACATCCCTTCTTTGATATGCAATGCCTCTTTGCTTCAGATGATCGACTTATCTAACAACGGCTTAACAAGTAGCTTGCCTCGATGCTTTACAGATTTTAGCCTCAATCTAACAATTTTGAACTTGCGAATGAATTACCTTGAGGGAACAATTCCTCAATCCTTCTGTTCGGAGAATAGCTTGATGACTCTTGACTTGAGTCGAAATCGGTTTCAAGGCACATTTCCCCGGTCTCATGCCAAATGTAAAGATTTGGAAGTTCTAGATATCAATGACAATCAAATAGAGGATACATTCCCGAGATGGTTGGGAAAACTTCCAAAGCTAAAAGTTCTGGTTTTGAGGTCCAACAATTTTAAGGGTCTTTTGAATATTTTCAGGGGAGCTCAACTCTTTCCCAAGTTACACATTTTGGACCTCTCCAACAACAAATTTGGCGGTCCTTTGCCAATAAACTTGATAATGAACCTCAAAGACATGATGAATGGTGAAAATGGGTAGGACAAATCAATATATATGACACAATCTTTCTTGGAAGTGTCATATGAAAATACCGTGACCGTGATGATGAAAGGGCTAGAGATTGAGCTAGTGAAAATCTTGACTATGTTCACAACTATCAACTTGTCGCACAATTCATTCGAAGGAGGAATTCCTGAAGTAATTGGACATCTTCACTCTCTCATAGGGCTCAACCTTTCTCATAACCACCTTACAGGTTCCATCCCTTTGATTCTAGGAAACTTGACTATTCTTGGATGGCTTGATCTTTCTTCAAACGAGCTTAGTGGGGTAATTCCTAGAGTACTGGGAGATTTGGCGTCCCTTGGATACTTAAATTGTCACGCCCCGTACCCCACAGCACGCAACATCCCGTCACGGTCGATTAAGGTGCAACGCTCCTAGGAAGCGTCGCCGACCCACGCCCAAACAGAGATCAATCACATGCGGAAGCAATAAATAATTAAACCCTGACACAACCGATATGAGAACCAGGGCAGCCAACATCACATAAGAAAATAATTACATAATTGTATTACTATGAAAAACCATTTAAACAATATTTACAAGTACCAAAAGAAAATACAAACGGTTAGAAGCCACCAGGTCAAAAGGGGGTAAGTGGCTAAGGGGTCAGGCTAAAACTCAGGTAGAGGGCTGTAGTCCAAAAAGATAATGGCCCTCACTGCTAGCTAAGGGTACTGGTTGAACCTAAGGCTCCCAGTCGGGATCAGACGACTCAGTGGAATCATCTGACGGCTCCTCAGAAGTACCCTCGCTGGACCTCGAATCCTCCGAATCCATGGCCTGGGCTCGCTCGTCCTCAGAGTCCGGCTCCAACTCCAGGTCAAGATACATCTCGAACCCCTCCTCATCCGATCCTAGCTCAGCAACCTCTCCATCCTCCTCGACATCCTGCGCCATGGCCTCGGGTCCGTCATCCTCCTCATCCATAGGCTCGGGGTCCTCAACTAGCACGTCGGGCTCCTCATCAAGCTCCATCAACTCGGGTGTGACCTCAGGGTCTATCACCTCACCATCGGCTATGATGGGCTGCATCAACCCGCCCTCGACTGGGATATCAAAGGTCCTGAGGGGCTCTCCCTCATTTCCATTGGCATCCCTGTGGCACCATGCCACGTATTCCTGCTTCTGATAATAAGCAACGCCTATATTCACAACTACCTCTGATCTATACCTCACAAAAGCCTCCCCATTTCCTGAGGGGAAGGTACTAGTATATTGCCGGATCTGTAGAGGGATCCCAAAAAGTGGTGGTGGTCTCTGCATCTTCACGGCCGGGGGTCTGAAAAGTTTTGGTTTAAACAACCGTGAGACGAATCTCAGTGAGTTCAACCCCTAAACCTAGGCTAGGCTAACATGCAATCTCCTGGTCGGAAACAATCATTTAAAATCACAACACAATCATAATCAAACAATTCTCTGACCCTGCAGGTTAGACAGTTCAATGTATAATAATCATGGCACATACGTGGCACACACAGTCACACGTACGCCAAACACATGCTCATGTATCGAGTCTCACACGCTCGCATGCTAATCAATGCATGTTTATGCGTGCAAATGTCATCGACATGTCATGCATATTTCCCCGGCCCACTGGCCCACACTGGCACACTTGCCCAATTCATTATTATTTATTATGACTCGAGTCATCACTTTTCACGGCCCGGTGCGTCTAGCCTGCTCCAAAGTGCATGAGGCGCAGCAACCGATCTGGCCCAGTGTCTCTAGCCTGCTTCAAAGTGCATGAGGCGCAACACCGACTCCTTGCGAACCAGAGTCTGCTTCAAAGTGCATGAGGATGGTCGTTTTCCGGACGTACCGGCATCGTCCCGCTTCAAAGTGCATGAGGACGGTATCGACCCGAAGGTCACGACCCGAAGGTCCTTAGGTGATCACACAACTCATTATTATCTGAACCCAGCGTATGACGCCTCAGGGTATTTTAGGTGATCACATGCTCATGGTAGACACGCATTCTCGCACAAGTTCATTACAGGCCTCACTCTCGGCATACACAGTGCGTGTCCATGTTATGCAATGCAATGCACCATGAGCGCCAATATAAATCGAACACCCAACATACAACATGGCAATGCGAAATCAATCACTATCAAGCATAATTGCCATACAATCAGTCAACCCGGACATACCCGGCAATTCCACCAATGTACTCCTAACTTTGCCAATTAAACCAAATATCATTCCTAAACAATTCTCATTGGCCAACTACAATTTCCGGATTACAAATTCTATCGAACAGTACACTAATCTTTCTCAGCCAGTACCGGTATTCCTAATCTAGTCCAGAAAATCGCACTAATCAGTCCTAATCCGGGTTTAGGAATTTTACTCACCTAATCCCAGCTCACGACGACGAGGAACGGCGGCCGATCACTGGTGAACAGTGAAACCGGCGGCGAATTCCCGGCGAACGGCGTACGGATCGCAGCGGCCGGCGGTGTGAACAGTGCCGGGTGAACAGTGCGCGTGAACAGTACGGATGAACAGTGATTCTGTACGGACACTGAGCGGACAGCGGGAAACGGTGGCCGGCGAAGCGCCGGTGACGGCGGCGACGTGCCGTACGGCGCGTACGGACGGCGGTGAACAGTACCGACCGTACGGACACTGTACGGACAGGCACGGTTGGCGTCGTACAGCGTGGCTGGACGGCTGGGTGGCGACGGAACGGCGATCGGAGCTCCGGCGAAGCTCCGGCGGTACTATTTGCAGACCGGGAAAAAGAAAAAAAAAGAAATAAGGCTGTTTTGGACAAAAACCGGGGCTGTGGTGGCTGGACAGGTGAAAGGGAGGTCCAAGGGTGCTGTGGCGACGGCTGGTGGGCGAACAGCAGCTCCGGCCGGTACTGTTCCGGCGTGAACAGTACCAGAAAGTGCAGAATTGAAACTGCAGAGCAAGAAACGGAGGAGAAGAAAATTTTGCACGGGGAAAATGACTGCACAGCTGAGAGGAGAGAGAGAGGGTCTGGTCAAATAGGTCAAAGATTGTCTTAGTGGGATCCATGTGTCAAAATTGAGGGCTATTTGACACTTTTGCCCTTAATCCTAGGGCTAATATTCATCCAAATCCAATAATTTAGGGGTAAAATGGTCATTGGTCCTTAACCCAAGCTGACCAGATCTGGTTTAGCTCTAACTAGCCTTGGTTAATCCCAAAATTAAATCCAAAATTCGGAATTAATCAAAAATGGCCTAGGGGCATTTTCGTAATTATCCCATCCCGAACTGAAATTCCAATTTTCGCACATACGCGTTCCATATGTGCGTGGCCAACGTAATATGGCGTCGGAATCGCGAAATTCATCGCGCAAGCCCTCGAAAATCCATGTCAAAGTTTCGGGAATAAAATAATATTATTTTTCTAATTTTTGTCGAAATTCCACTTTTTGTCCAAAATGACTCCTGGTAAGCGTGGCCACCCAAAAATGATCTCGGCCTCGAAAAATAACCTCATTTGGCCTCGAAAAGCGACGCTAGCGTCCCGAGGGGCAAAATCGTAATTTTTCACCCCCGGACCGAAATTCCAATTTTTGTTCGTACTAACTCCAAATGTATGTGGCCAGCTCAGTATGACGTCATATTCCCAAAAATCGTCTCTTAAGCCTTCGAAAATCGATACCGAAATTCGGGCCCAATTCCGTGAACAAAACTCGCTAAACTCTCAATTTCAGGGTCTCTCACTAACGGGCGGCTGTTTAGAGGTTACGTGTATCGACCTAGGGCTATCCGTATCATAATGGTCTCGATCATTGAGAGAATGAGAAATTATCGCTAGTTCCAGAGGTCACGATCGTATGGTTCGAGTTCAAGACTGGTTGGCCACGTGTACTTTCGGTCTTGCAGAATCACCTGCATCCCTATTGTACATCGTAGGCCTTGGCCAAACCCAATCCATTACCCTTTCCTACGATCGGCCCACGTTGGCCCAAAATATTCCCTCAGTGTCTCTCGTGATCGACGTCCGTTTCACGATAGGGTCCCCGGTCCACGTACCGTTTTCTAGTTAGCCATACCCCATTGGTTAGTATCCCGAGAGTGATCAGCTCTGGGCGAGACTTACTAAAATGAAATGCGAGGTAATATCAGTTTTATTGATCCCGGAATTACATCGAAATTCGGGCTGTTACAATTCTTCCCCCCTTACAAAAATTTCGTCCTCGAAATTTGCGATCTATCCTTATCTATTCAAACAACTGAGGGTATTGACGTCTGATAGCTTCTTCACTTTCCCACGTATGACACTTTGTCGTCCACTTCTATATCCTCGTACCGCAAGACATGAATCGGGTCTGGTTCATACTTTCTTAACATCGACACATGAAAAACATTGTGTATTTGGGACAAATTGGGCGGCAAGGCAAGTCGGTAAGCCATATCTCCAATCTTTTCCAAAATCTCAAATGGCCCGACATACCTAGGACTCAGTTTTCCCTTCTTGCCGAATCTAGATAATCCCTTCATAGGCGACACCTTAAGGAACACGTGATCACCAACCTGAAACTCTAAAGGTCGTCGTCTTCGATCGGCATAACTTTTCTGACGATTTTGTGCCGTTTTGAGTCTATCTCGAATGACCTCAACTGCCTCAACGGTCTGCTGTATCAACTCTGGACCTGTGATACTCCGTTCACCCACTTCATCCCAACACACTGGCGTCCTGCACGCTCTACCATATAAAGCCTCAAACGGTGCCATCTGGATGCTCTGCTGATAGCTATTATTATAGGCAAACTCCACCAAGTGTAACTGTTCCTCCCATTTGCCTTGGAAATCTATCACACAAGCTCTCAGCATATCCTCCAGGGTCTGAATGGTCCTTTCAGATTGACCATCTGTCTGTGGATGGTATGCCGTACTGAACTGTAACTTCGTTCCTAAGGCCGTTTGCAAACTTTTCCAAAAGTTGGCCGTAAATCTCGGATCACGGTCGGAAGTGATCGTTACTGGTACCCCATGTAACCTCACAATTTGCCTCACATACAAGTCTGCATATCTTTCCAACTCAAAGTCCTTTCGCACCGCCAGAAAGTGCGCCGACTTAGTCAGCCTGTCCACTATTACCCAAATTGAATCATGTCCTCTCTGACTTCTTGGTAGTCCTGTCACGAAATCCATTGTAATATGTTCCCATTTCCACTCTGGGATTTCTAATGGTCTCAATAATCCTCCAGGCTTACAATGCTGTGCCTTCACTTGTTGGCACGTCAAACACTTAGCTACATGCCTGGCCACATCTACCTTCATCCCATTCCACCAATAGTGTTGTCTCAGATTCTGGTACATCTTCGTACTCCCCGGGTGGATACTGTAATTACTCCTATGAGCTTCCGATAAGATTTCTTCCTTAAGTTTCACCTCATCCGGCACACACAATCGCCCTCTAAACGTCAGAACTCCATCCTCTGACACTTGAAAGTCTGATTTCCTCTTAACCGCATCCATCTCAACAATCTTTTGGATTTCTGGGTCCGTAGACTGTAATTCCTTAATCTTGACCTGTATCTCTGGCTCAATCCTCAAGGTGGCTAGTAAATTCGATACTCGACTCATCTCGAACTTGAACTCGGAATCCCTGAGTCTTTCCAACAGGGTCCATTCCTTGACCATTAGTTGCGCCAAACTAGACTTTCGACTCAGAGCATCTGCCACTCGATTGGCTTTTCCAGGATGATACAGAATGTCGCAATCATAATCCTTTAGAAGCTCCATCCATCGGCGCTGCCTCATGTTTAACTCTTTCTGCGAAAATAGGTACTTGAGGCTTTGATGATCAGTAAAAATCTGGAACTTCTCCCCACACAAATAGTGCCTCCAAATCTTAAGTGCAAATACTATAGCAGCTAATTCCAAATCATGCGTCGGGTAATTCACCTCATGCGGTCTTAATTGACGCGACGCATATGCCACAACTTTTCCATGCTGCATCAGCACACAACCCAATCCTCTTAGCGAAGCATCGCTATAAATCTCGAATCCTCCTGGGCCCGACGGAATTGTCAATACAGGAGCAGTTGTTAATCGGTGTTTCAATTCCTGAAAACTCCTTTCACACTTGTCATCCCACTCAAACTTCACTTCCTTCTTAAGCAGCCTTGTCATTGGCATGGCTATTGATGAAAATCCTTCTACGAATCGCCTATAATAACCAGCTAATCCTAGAAAACTTCGGATCTCGGTTACTGATGTCGGTCTAGGCCACTTAGTAACTGCTTCAATCTTAGCTGGATCCACCGAAATCCCATCTCCAGAAATGATATGTCCAAGAAACCCTACTTTTCTGAGCCAGAACTCACACTTGCTGAACTTAGCATACAATGCATGCTCTCTCAATGTCCGTAGCACCTCAGTCAAGTGTACCTCATGCTTCTCGGGGCTCCTGGAGTACACTAGTATATCGTCAATAAAAACTATCACAAACTGATCCAGGAATTCCTTGAACACACGATTCATCAAATCCATGAAAGCGGCTGGGGCATTCGTCAGTCCGAAGGGCATGACCGTAAACTCATAATGCCCGTATCTAGTCCTGAAAGCAGTCTTGGGAATATCTTCATTTCTTATTCTTAGTTGATGATACCCGGTCCTCAAATCTATCTTGGAGAACACGGAGGCCCCTTGTAATTGATCAAACAGATCATCAATCCTCGGCAACGGATACTTATTCTTCACTGTCACTTGGTTCAGCTGGCGATAATCTATACATAACCTCAGAGTTCCATCTTTCTTCTTGACAAACAGGACTGGCGCTCCCCATGGAGACGCACTAGGGCGAATAAAACCTTTGTCCAGTAATTCCTGTATCTGAACTTTTAACTCTTTCAATTCTGATAAAGACATCCTATACGGCGCTTTCGAAATTGGCTCTGTTCCTGGCGCCAATTCGATCACAAACTCCACCTCTCGCTCGGGCGGTAAACCCGGTAATTCCTCAGGAAACACATCGGAAAAATTACTTACTACGGGTATATCTTCCAACTTAAGTTCTTCAATTGTTGGGTCTACAACATTCACCAAATATCCTTCACACCCTTCATCCAATAGCTTACTCACCTCAAGCGAGGAAATCCAAGGGATCGAGGTTCCTCCTCGATTTCCCTGAAATACAAAACTAGGGCGTCCATCCGGATTAAATTGGATCGTCCTATCGCTGCAATTCACTACAGCTTTCTGTCGGACTAACCAGTCCATACCAATAATCACATCAAAATCAAACATGGCTATTACTGCCAAGTTGATACTCTCTTCCTTACCTCCAATAATTACCTTACAGTTAGGACATCCAAAAGAAACTAGCAACCTATCATTCATAGGTGTCGACACGCAAAGCACATGCTTAAGCAGCATTGGTTTCATACCAACCAACTCAATAAATTGCTCTGAAACAAATGAATGGGTTGCTCCCGGATCAAACAATGTATACGCAGCATGATCACACAAGGAAATCGTACCTGTGACCACGCCCGGCGCATTCTCAACTTCCTTACGCGCCATTGCATATATCCTTCCTTGAACTGGCGGTCGCCCCTGATTAGCCGGTGGGGGAGGTCCGGCTTGATTCCCAGTTCTCGGTGGCGGTAAACGAGACGGTCCTGATGGTTGCATCTGCGGGCAAGTGCGAATCTGATGCTCCAGACTTCCGCACTTAAAACATGCCCCGTACCTATTCATCGGAGGATTCGGTTTCCCGATGTTTCGTCTGGCTGGCGGGACGAATCGCCTATTTCCAGTCATAGGCCTTTTTCCCAAACGGCGATTGTCTCGGTTTTGAGCAAACCGTAATCCCGAAACGGCTGCCCTCTCCTGCTGGTCCCGCTCCATAATTTGAGCTCGTCTATGCATTTCTCCGTAATCTTTAATATCATGGGACAAAATTAGACTTCGAAGGTCCGGCTTCAGTCCATCCCGGAATCTTCGCGCTCTATCCCTCGGATTCTCCACCATAGTCGGTGCAAACTTAGCCAATCTCGCAAATTCCGCTTCGTATTGATCAACAGTCATTTGTCCCTGGCGCAAGCGCATGAATTCCATTAATTTCTTTTCCTGCGCATTTTCCGAGAAATATTTTTCATAAAAATTTTCCACGAACACAGCCCAAATCGGAACCGTTCCTATGGGAAATACTCTGCCTTCCACGGCATTCCACCAATCGTTGGCACTTTCTTGTAACTGGTAGACCGCCAACGTCACCTTTTCCTCGTCGGTGCACCCCAAAACTTTAAAAGTTTTCTCTAATTCCTCTATCCATCTTGGCGCAGCCTCGGGGTCACCACGACCATGAAATTTAGGCGGCTTCAATTTCATAAACTGTTCTACTAACTGAGGCATCTGTCTAATCCCGGCTGGCTGAGCTTGTCCAGCATTAGCTTGATTCTCATCTACCGCAGCAGCAGCTGCATTATCTCGCCCTTGAGCCTGTCTATCCAGTACGTTCCCAATTCTTTCTAATACCCGTAGAACTCCTTCCATACGTGGGTCTTCCACTGGTCTAGCATCAACTCGGGGGTCTACTGCAGCTCCTACATTAACTCCCAGATTCTCTATTGCTCTAGCTCTGGCGCGACCTCCACCTCTGGATCCTCTTCCTGCGCCCCTTCGGGGAATTCTTCCTATACCCCTTCCTTCTTCACTCATCTTGGTCACTCAGTTCTATAACTACCTGCTATAATTCCACGGAGGAATTAAAGACTTAAACCAATCTATCCCAGTCTAAGTCCTAGGCAGGTATTAAACAACAACCAAGCAATCAGCATGCGGCTTAGTAAAAACTAGCCAACTCATCACCCAAGGAATTCGCATACTCACCTCAGGTCCTGCCGCACCTGCACTTACGGGTCACACAATCACAATTCAAACACAATCACAGGTTGTCAGGAGATGCATGTAGCACACGAGGTCACCCTACTGGCTACCCAGAGTCTCATCGCTCCTTATCACTCCAAGTTTCGACCTAATTGGACCGAGCTAACCTCGCTCTGATACCAATTCAACAGGGAGGATGTCACGCCCCGTACCCCACGGCACGCAACATCCCGTCACGGTCGATTAAGGTGCAACGCTCCCAGGAAGCGTCGCCGACCCACGCCCAAACAGAGATCAATCACATGCGGAAGCAATAAATAATTAAACCCTGACACAACCGATATGAGAACCAGGGCAGCCAACATCACATAAGAAAATAATTACATAATTGTATTACTATGAAAAACCATTTAAACAATATTTACAAGTACCAAAAGAAAATACAAACGGTTAGAAGCCACCAGGTCAAAAGGGGGTAAGTGGCTAAGGGGTCAGGCTAAAACTCAGGTAGAGGGCTGTAGTCCAAAAAGATAATGGCCCTCACTGCTAGCTAAGGGTACTGGTTGAACCTAAGGCTCCCAGTCGGGATCAGACGACTCAGTGGAATCATCTGACGGCTCCTCAGAAGTACCCTCGCTGGACCTCGAATCCTCCGAATCCATGGCCTGGGCTCGCTCGTCCTCAGAGTCCGGCTCCAACTCCAGGTCAAGATACATCTCGAACCCCTCCTCATCCGATCCTAGCTCAGCAACCTCTCCATCCTCCTCGACATCCTGCGCCATGGCCTCGGGTCCGTCATCCTCCTCATCCATAGGCTCGGGGTCCTCAACTAGCACGTCGGGCTCCTCATCAAGCTCCATCAACTCGGGTGTGACCTCAGGGTCTATCACCTCACCATCGGCTATGATGGGCTGCATCAACCCGCCCTCGACTGGGATATCAAAGGTCCTGAGGGGCTCTCCCTCATTTCCATTGGCATCCCTGTGGCACCATGCCACGTATTCCTGCTTCTGATAATAAGCAACGCCTATATTCACAACTACCTCTTATCTATACCTCACAAAAGCCTCCCCATTTCCTGAGGGGAAGGTACTAGTATATTGCCGGATCTGTAGAGGGATCCCAAAAAGTGGTGGTGGTCTCTGCATCTTCACGGCCGGGGGTCTGAAAAGTTTTGGTTTAAACAACCGTGAGACGAATCTCAGTGAGTTCAACCCCTAAACCTAGGCTAGGCTAACATGCAATCTCCTGGTCGGAAACAATCATTTAAAATCACAACACAATCATAATCAAACAATTCTCTGACCCTGCAGGTTAGACAGTTCAATGTATAATAATCATGGCACATACGTGGCACACACAGTCACACGTACGCCAAACACATGCTCATGTATCGAGTCTCACACGCTCGCATGCTAATCAATGCATGTTTATGCGTGCAAATGTCATCGACATGTCATGCATATTTCCCCGGCCCACTGGCCCACACTGGCACACTTGCCCAATTCATTATTATTTATTACGACTCGAGTCATCACTTTTTCACGGCCCGGTGCGTCTAGCCTGCTCCAAAGTGCATGAGGCGCAGCAACCGATCTGGCCCAGTGTCTCTAGCCTGCTTCAAAGTGCATGAGGCGCAACACTGACTCCTTGCGAACCAGAGCCTGCTTCAAAGTGCATGAGGATGGTCGCCTTCCGGACGTACCGGGCATCGTCCTGCTTCAAAGTGCATGAGGACGGTATCGACCCGAAGGTCACGACCCGAAGGTCCTTAGGTGATCACACAACTCATTATTATCTGAACCCAGCGTATGACGCCTCAGGGTATTTTAGGTGATCACATGCTCATGGTAGACACGCATTCTCGCACAAGTTCATTACAGGCCTCACTCTCGGCATACACAGTGCGTGTCCATGTTATGCAATGCAATGCACCATGAGCGCCAATATAAATCGAACACCCAACATACAACATGGCAATGCGAAATCAATCACTATCAAGCATAATTGCCATACAATCAGTCAACCCGGACATACCCGGCAATTCCACCAATGTACTCCTAACTTTGCCAATTAAACCAAATATCATTCCTAAACAATTCTCATTGGCCAACTACAATTTCCGGATTACAAATTCTATCGAACAGTACACTAATCTTTCTCAGCCAGTACCGGTATTCCTAATCTAGTCCAGAAAATCGCACTAATCAGTCCTAATCCGGGTTTAGGAATTTTACTCACCTAATCCCAGCTCACGACGACGAGGAACGGCGGCCGATCACTGGTGAACAGTGAAACCGGCGGCGAATTCCCGGCGAACGGCGTACGGATCGCAGCGGCCGGCGGTGTGAACAGTGCCGGGTGAACAGTGCGCGTGAACAGTACGGATGAACAGTGATTCTGTACGGACACTGAGCGGACAGCGGGAAACGGTGGCCGGCGAAGCGCCGGTGACGGCGGCGACGTGCCGTACGGCGCGTACGGACGGCGGTGAACAGTACCGACCGTACGGACACTGTACGGACAGGCACGGTTGGCGTCGTACAGCGTGGCTGGACGGCTGGGTGGCGACGGAACGGCGATCGGAGCTCCGGCGAAGCTCCGGCGGTACTATTTGCAGACCGGGAAAAAGAAAACAAAAGAAATAAGGCTGTTTTGGACAAAAACCGGGGCTGTGGTGGCTGGACAGGTGAAAGGGAGGTCCAAGGGTGCTGTGGCGACGGCTGGTGGGCGAACAGCAGCTCCGGCCGGTACTGTTCCGGCGTGAACAGTACCAGAAAGTGCAGAATTGAAACTGCAGAGCAAGAAACGGAGGAGAAGAAAATTTTGCACGGGGAAAATGACTGCACAGCTGAGAGGAGAGAGAGAGGGTCTGGTCAAATAGGTCAAAGATTGTCTTAGTGGGATCCATGTGTCAAAATTGAGGGCTATTTGACACTTTTGCCCTTAATCCTAGGGCTAATATTCATCCAAATCCAATAATTTAGGGGTAAAATGGTCATTGGTCCTTAACCCAAGCTGACCAGATCTGGTTTAGCTCTAACTAGCCTTGGTTAATCCCAAAATTAAATCCAAAATTCGGAATTAATCAAAAATGGCCTAGGGGCATTTTCGTAATTATCCCATCCCGAACTGAAATTCCAATTTTCGCACATACGCGTTCCATATGTGCGTGGCCAACGTAATATGGCGTCGGAATCGCGAAATTCATCGCGCAAGCCCTCGAAAATCCATGTCAAAGTTTCGGGAATAAAATAATATTATTTTTCCAATTTTTGTCGAAATTCCACTTTTTGTCCAAAATGACTCCTGGTAAGCGTGGCCACCCAAAAATGATCTCGGCCTCGAAAAATAACCTCATTTGGCCTCGAAAAGCGACGCTAGCGTCCCGAGGGGCAAAATCGTAATTTTTCACCCCCGGACCGAAATTCCAATTTTTGTTCGTACTAACTCCAAATGTATGTGGCCAGCTCAGTATGACGTCATATTCCCAAAAATCGTCTCTTAAGCCTTCGAAAATCGATACCGAAATTCGGGCCCAATTCCGTGAACAAAACTCGCTAAACTCTCAATTTCAGGGTCTCTCACTAACGGGCGGCTGTTTAGAGGTTACGTGTATCGACCTAGGGCTATCCGTATCATAATGGTCTCGATCATTGAGAGAATGAGAAATTATCGCTAGTTCCAGAGGTCACGATCGTACGGTTCGAGTTCAAGACTGGTTGGCCACGTGTACTTTCGGTCTTGCAGAATCACCTGCATCCCTATTGTACATCGTAGGCCTTGGCCAAACCCAATCCATTACCCTTTCCTACGATCGGCCCACGTTGGCCCAAAATATTCCCTCAGTGTCTCTCGTGATCGACGTCCGTTTCACGATAGGGTCCCCGGTCCACGTACCGTTTTCTAGTTAGCCATACCCCATTGGTTAGTATCCCGAGAGTGATCAGCTCTGGGCGAGACTTACTAAAATGAAATGCGAGGTAATATCAGTTTTATTGATCCCGGAATTACATCGAAATTCGGGCTGTTACATAAATCTCTCGAAGAATCAACTTTTCGGTAGAATTCCTCAAGACAAGCAATTGAGCACATTTTCAAGTAACTCATTCAGTGGGAATCCAAGCTTATGTGGAACTCCATTGATAAAAGCATGCCCTAGCGATGGTCAACCTCCTCCACCATCATCCTCCTCAACTTTCAACCACAAAGGGCACGAGAGTTGGTTCAAACAAAAGGCAATGTGGATAGGTTATGCATCAGGAATTGTAGTTGGAATTTCCATTGCATACATTGCATATGAAACGAGAACACCCAAATGGCTTCCACGAGGTGTGAGAATACTGGAGAGAAGAGTGGCCAAGTTGATGGAGAAGCCAAAACGGAGGGCGATCAAATTTCATTGACAATGAAATTGTTTGAGGAGATGTCCCTTTAAATTGCGCAAAATAGATTCAATGAATTAAGTGTTCACCAAACCAGCTTGAATTGTCATTTCCCTTATGAAGACTTGTTTCTAATGTCTTCTCTTCTTGTTTCTGAGTGCAATTGTATATCAATCTAATTGACAAAATGAATAATGAGATCTGTCAAGCACATAGCTTAAGAAAAAGCAAAAAGAAGAAAAATGAAGCAAAAACATTAACCTCTACAAATATATTTTCCATCTTCTCATGTGCGTAGCTTTTACTTTTCAATGAATGATTAGAACTGAAGACTGGCCTCAATCCATTCAACGAAAGTTGTGAATAAATTAATCTGCAGAGAAAATATGTCCTAAAGAATCAACACTAATATCTTTGAAGTTGCACTTCAGTAATAGATTGTGGACTGAAAGCTATTATACGTTGTCTTTGATAGAGAACGTAGGTCAAAGTGGAACTGAAAATTGTCCAATGAAATATTCAAAGTATCTTCAAATTCCAAATAATTCTACTGAAAAATGATAAAAGAGAGTGTCCTCCTCGATCATTCACTGTCCAAATTCAAAGTAATTTGTCTACTTAAGGTCATGGCTATAGCCATGCATGTCTTTATTAATGGTCATATTCTGCCCATAGATTAAGTCATAGATAAAAGATGCTACCATAGACTTGATTAATATGCCTTCAAGAATAGGGAACAAAGACTTCCGTGCAGTGTGGCAAGATTGAATGATAACGGAAGAAATTAACCAATAAAATCCAAGTTATTAGATCAACCTATCGATGCCCATCTAACACAGGGTAAGCCATAACTAAAAAAAAAACACCTTTCCAAAGTAATTCTGAAATTCAATTTATAGTAGTCTTTTTTTTTCATTCATCATAGCATCCTCTTATAGGCGAGTGAGGAGCAATCCTCCAAGCTTGGAAAATAGAGAACTTCATAAATTCCTAAAAGACAAATCACAATTAATAAGGACTCTGAAAATCTAAAACTATTCAATTACTCTCGAAAATATAAGAGATTATTAATGGCCTTCGACATCTTTGAGAAATGCTCCGACATCAATCACGGTCAAATCGCGTCAATTTCTGGCGATCACCTTTGTCAAGATAATCACATGCCAATCGTTCTACATCATTCTCTCTTTCTTTAGAAGAACTCGCTCTCGAGTTATCATCAGGATAAAGCGGAATGTCTGGAGAGTGATACTCAAATAGGTCCACCACGTTGAATGTTTAAGAGATATTAAGATCACCGGGAAGATCAATAACATAGGCATTGTCGTTGATCTTTTTTATAATTCAACAAGGACCAATCTTCTTATTCTTCAGCTTAATATATGTACCAACGGGAAATCGCTCCTTGCGTAGAAAGACCATGACTTCATCGCCTACATCAAAAGTTTTGGAATGATGTCGCTTGTTAGCATGATCCTTATACTTGACATTGGACTCAGCAAGTGTGCGTGCAACGTCAGCTAGAACCTCCATAATTTTTGTCACCAAATTTTCTGTTGCTACACTATAACCAGGAATCTTAGGCAAAGGGACCAGATCAAGTGTATGCTGAGGCACACGACCATAAATAACTTCAAATGGAGACTTCCCAGTGGACCGATCAACCATATTATTGAAAGCAAATTCTGTCGAGGCAAGATATCGATCCCACTGTTTTGATGTGTTACTGCAAGACAACGGATGATGTCCGCCATTGTCCGATTAACCACTTCGGTCTACCCATCAGTCTGAGGATGGAAGGAACTACTATACTGTAAATTAATTCCAAACAACTTCCATAGAGTCCTCCAAAAGTGATTGAAACACTTAGTATCTCGATCAGAAATAATCATCTTTGGAACACCATGCAAACGAACTATGTCGCGAAAGAAAAGGCCAGCAACATGAGAAGCATCAGATGTCTTCTTACAAGGTATGAAGTGTGACATCTTTGTAAATCAATCCACTACCACAAAGACAGAATCCATACCTCGTTGAGTTCGCAGAAGTCCCAGAACAAAATCCATGGATATATCCACCCAAGGTCCAGTTGGAATTGGCAATGCCGTATAATGGTCAGTATTATGTGAATGACCCTTTGCAACCTGACAAACAGGACACTTATGCACAAAACGTCCGACATCCCGCTTCAATTGTGGCCAAAAATATCGCTCCTCCACCAAGGCGATGGACTTATCACGGTTGAGAAGTCCCCTAAGACTTCCTCCATGTAGCTCTCGAATCAGTTTCTCTCAAAGAGAACTTCGGGGAATACATAACCCGTTGCCATAAAACAAGAATTTATCGCATATAATCATATCACCAGCAAAACCAACAGCTTGACACTTTGCCCAAGTATCTCGAAAATCCTCATTGTCTGGATAAAGATCGCATAAAGACTCAAAATCCACTACTTCATTTTTCATGGTAACCAATAATGCAACTCGACGGCTTAAAGCATCAACCACTTTGTTCAGATAACCTGCCTTATGTCGAAGCATAAAATTAAATTGCTTCAAGAAAGAAACCCAGCACTCATGCATCTTATTTAAATATTTTTGGCCCTTAATGTATTTGAGCGCTTGGTGGTCAGTATTGAGTATAAACTCACGTTGATAGAGATAAGGCTGCCAATTCTTAATAGCTCAAACTAGAGCGTAAAATTCTTGCTCATAAGTAGACCATCGGCGTCAAGCTTCATTTAATTTTTCACTGAAATAAGCAATCGGTTTACCTTCTTACGAGAGTACTGCGCCAATTCTGACTCCCAAAGCATCACAATCTAGCTCGAACAATTTATCAAAATTCAGCAAAGTTAGAACAGGAGCAGTAGACAATTTCTCTTTTATCAAGGCAAAGCTTGCCTCAGCCGCATCATCCTAGCAAAATTGCCCCTTCTTCAAACATTCTGTGATAGGGGCTAAGATAGTATTGAAATTACGAATGAACCTGCAATAGAATATCACCAGTCCATGAAAACTCTGTACCTCCCCAACAATCTTGGGTGTAGGCCACTCTTGAATCGTGGCAACCTTCGCCTCATCAACTCGAAGGCCATCTGCACTAACAATGTATCCCAAAAATAGCAATTCACTTGTCATAAAACAACATTTAGGCAAGTTAATATAGAGGTGATTGTTCTCCAAAACTTGCAAAACATCTCGAAGATGGTCTACATGTTGCTGTTCATTGGGGCTATAGACAAGTATATCATCGAAATAAACCATCACGAACTTTCCCAAGAAAAGTTTAAGGACTTGCGTCATCAAGCGCATGAAAGTGCTAGGAGCATTGGAAAGTCCAAAGGGCATGACTAACAACTCATTAAGTCCTTCGCTGGTTTTGAACGCCGTCTTCATTCATCCCCGAGCCTCATACGAATCTAATGGTACCCACTCCGCAAATCGATCTTCGAAAAGATTTTTGATCCAGACAACCTGTCAAGCATATCATCCAAACGAGTAATAGGGAAGTAGCACTTTCCTGGGTAAGGCTTGGCATAAGGATTTGGAACAACATCACGAGCTTTTGATACAAGGGATTAAGAAGATTTGGGCACCTTAACATTACTCCCCAAATTTTGATTTGTATTGTTGAATTGCCGATTAGAGGACTCAGCACCCTCCTGCAATTTTCCTCGCCTGAATTGTCCTTGAGGAGCACAATTTCCCGTTCTGCTTGAGTAATTATTTCGCCCCAATTGCAATTCCACTTTCATGGCCATCTCTTGCGCATCCTCGACAGAGTATAAATGATATAACGAAACACGATCTTGAATATTCAAACATAGGCCATTGATATACCTGGCAGTTTGTTGCGTTTCAAATTCGGCAAGATTATTGCGGGCCGAAAGTCGAAGGAATTCCTTCGTGTAAGCTTGAACCGTCCAACTTTCTTGTTTGCAAGTCTGAAATTGCTAAAACAAAACTTGCTCAAAGTCAGCAGGAAGGAATCGAAGCTTTAACAACTGCTTCATACAATTCCAAGTTCGGATAGGTGCTTTCCCTTGTCGACGTCAGGAAAGTTGCGTCTGCTCCCACCAGGCTGAGGCGCCGTCCTTTAATTTATACGCCACTAGCTTTACTTGGCGGTCTTCTTCGATCTCCATGGCATCGAAGAACTTCTCAATCTCCTAGAGCTAATCTAGAAAGTCTTCGATGTTTAAGTTGTCATTGAAGGTAGGAAAGTCGACTTTCAATTGATACTATTCGTGTTCTCGCCGATATCCTCCATGTTGACGACCCCCACAAACATGCTCTCCTTGGAATCCTCCATAATAGCGACCTTCACAAATAGGCATGTCCTGGAAATCCTCTTCATCTTCTTTTTCAGAATCCTCAATGCAATCTTGATGCCTTTATTGGGGATGCGCCCTTCACTCCATAGCTACTTCAAGAACTCAAGCGATAGGAATACGCTTGGCTGGAAGATCACCAGGGTTAGGGTTAGGGTTTGCGGACAATCGTTGGATGGCGGCAAGTAATTCTTGCATCGTCCGTTGGTGGTCTCACAGAGCTTGTCAAGTTTCCTCGGCAAACTGGGTAAATTCCTCACATGTAACAGGCTCAATGCCCTCAGCTACGGAGGTGTTTCAATTCACGTTATGAGACATAGTCGCAGGGAGAAACCTTGCTTTGATACCAAATGATGCAGAGTAAGCTATAATTGGAAAAAAAAAAAAATCTTCCAAAGTAATTATGAAATTCAATTAATAGTAGTTTTTTTTTTTCATTCATCATAGCATCCTTTTATAGGCGAGTAAGGAACAACCCTCCAAGCTTGGAAAATAGAGAACTTAATAAATTCTAGAAGACAAATCATAATTAATAAAGACTCTGGAAATCTAAAACTATTCAACTACTCTCAAAAATGTAAGAGATCATCAATGGCCTTCGACGTCTTTGAGGAATACTCCGGCATCAATCACGGTCAAATCGTGTCGGTTTTTGCCGATCACCTTTGTCAAGATAATCACATGCCAATCATTCTACATCACCATCTTACATTAGTGCCCTGGAGAAAACTCAAGTGTCTCGTGTTTCGAGTCAAGTAACAAAGCTCTATAGTACAAGAAATTAGGACCCCAAATTTTTCCAATCAAGTAATCTAATTTATGGCTCCAGTAACATGGAGCCTATGAATTCTATAACGGGAACGGAAGCTCTCCTAGAGCCACTGAATCAGCGTCCTGAAGCAAAACAAGGCATTACCAAATCCTCTGTTTTCTCGTTTCTCTTTCTTTACGGTTATCAGTCCTCCCTTTCACTACAGAAAAATTGTGTCATCCTGCGCAGGGCAGTTTAGTGTTTCACTAACTCTTCAAATTGACTCACGTTCATACTTCAATCACAGGACACGCAGGTTGAAAAAAAGACAGTTCGCTGCACGTGGGGTGGTCTCAACTGCGGCTGTTGATAAGGAACTCGTTCTAGGGCAGCTCTGACGAATATGCATGTTATTGTGGAACTGCCAATAGCAGGACTTGTACGAAACTGGAAGAGTTCTAAAACTTTGAGTTACATCTTTGGCTGATTAAGTTGAAGCAGTTATTTCAATAAAAGCTCTGAGTTATCAAACTTTCAAGGGCGCGTAGTATGTGAGGACACTTCAAGTATCCCTTCTAGTGGCAGTGTGTTTCACTAGGATATATGAAAGTTGTGGCTTCATGAAGAACAAAACTAATAAGAATATCCTCATGGGAAAGAAAGGTTCAAAATTTGATCCTAAAGAGCATTTAGCTGCCATTTTAGCTACGTTTCAGTTATGGTTCTCATTGATATGCAAGAAACCAAGTTTGCTAAATGGCTCTCTGGTAATGGGACATTGAGAATATGGTGAATCTAATCAAGTATGAGATTTAAACTCGGCATTGTTATTTCCATGAGCCAATAAATGTGACATGATACCCAAACATTTCTTCATATACATCAATGAATTTGCTATTTTACAAGATTTTGTTCCCTGTGATAACTTGGGTATAACAGGAGGATATTGAGAAAAAAACATGCTACATAATAATGCGATCAGTATGTTGATGCCAATACAGCCACCAATCAGCTGTCAGAAGAGCTGAATGTCAAAATACCGGAGATATATGGTCGCTTTAGTCCTAAGATTTGAAGTTGAGCTTTTTTAGTGCTTATATCTACCTCCTGAGCTTTGGATTCCTTTCTCTGCTTGAAGTAAAACCATCCTTTTAAACACAGCATGCTCCTTCTAATGTTCACAAAAACTGCCTTCCGTGATAGGGTCATCAATGTGAGACTGTATCTGGATTTGTCTGTGAGGCTTTCGGGCACATCCTCATAACAGGTCAAAGCATCAAAGTTAGGGAAGAAGTTGATGGATCTAAGCAAGCTAAACGATACCACCAGGATCAGGAGGAGTCTGTCTCAAGTTTACAGAATTGAGGTACAAAAATCCGGGGAGTGGTCATGCTTATATTGGTCATCCCGGGGAGTGGTCATGCTTATATCGGTCATCTACTGCTTTGCGGAGTAATATCTCTCTGATGTCCATCTCTGCCGCAGGTTCTATCAGGAAATGCCAAAAAGGTTAGATTTGAACGGCCAGACAAGGAGGAGGAGATGTTGCAGAGTAAGGCGTAACTCGGTTGGTCCCCAAAATTATTAAAAGGAAATGGGAGCTGTAATGAGGACATGCAGAGTCGCCACCCTAATTGGCATTTTTTTAACGAAAACAGGAGGTTTTGTCACTCAGATAAACATGCAAGTGATAAACATGACGATGACTGGAAAAACTAGTCAATAGTAGCATTGCTACTTCTTCTTGAACATGATAAGAGAAGGATCAACAAATGAATGAGAAGATGGGTTTTGAAGATCAATCGACTGTAAGTTATTTCCACAATGCAGGGAAGCTGTGATATCTGAGTCTTCATAGGCAAATTTTCAGTGATAAATTTATCTGTGAGCATCCATTAGCCTATACTGGAATGCAAATGATCCGATAACTGGCATGCTTGCTCTTCAAGTGTGGTCGGAGATAGAAGACTAGAAAAGGCCTTGACGCGGTGGAACGACTGACAAAATGAGGCCAGCTTGGGAAAACATTTCAAGTGGTTCATAGAACGGGGTGTGGGTCAACTCAGCACCGAGCCACCAGAAGGCTGCAAGAGTTGCCTTAAACATGAGTAGGGTGCTTGTAAATGGTCTGCTTGGAAGAAGGGGAATTTGCTGGTGAACTGATGCAAATCCTCATGTAAGCAAAGCAGGTCTTTGAACTCAAACTAAATGGATAACATGAATAAACTAGCGTAAGTGTCTGGCCCACCGTTGCTGGCCGGCTTGGGTCACTGATCCAGTGACTGAATTTTTGGAACCGAGTCCAAGGTCCGCATGCGGGGACATCGAAATAGCACTAACAAGTTTAGCCCCTCCCTCAACTGACTGTTTCACCAAAGATTTAGAAATGGAAAAGTTTGATTTGATCGGCTTCTCATGATCGAACTTCAACTTCTCAAAAGTCTTGAGCATCTTTAACTGCAACTCCAGTGCTTATGAAAATGATATAATAGAGAACTTGTTTACCTTGAAACCAAAATAGAAAAGAGAAATTAGTAGGGAACTTGGATTTGGCTTGCTCTTATTGAAATTTCTTACCATTCTAAACTTGTTCTACCTGATCTCTTTTAAAACTTTTAGTGGTGCTGATGTGACCCCCGGTCTTAAGATCGAAATTACTGGTTTCAAAATGCTTGTTCTGAAAATGACAGAACTGAGGGAACTTAAACCTGATCCAGTACATATGTCTGCTGTTTCGCCTAGTTCCTTCGCAAATTTATCATCCTCGTTGACGTTTTTCAGTGCATCTACATGCCATTTACAAGGAGAACTTCCGCTCAACATTTTCCGCTTGCCAAACCTCCTAGATCTCAGTTTGAAGTTCAATGATATCACGGTTTCTTTTCTAAAATTTAACTGGAGCAAGTCTCCTAAATCTTTTACACTTTCATTTACAAGCATCACAGGTAAAATTGCTGATTCAATCGATGAATTGAAGAATTTAAAAATCTCTCTATCTCGGTAACTGCATATTGATGGGATCAATTGCCTCATCGCCTGTAAAGTTACCAAAATTAACCTGGTTCGACCTTTCAGGCAATGAATTAACTTGTCATATCCCGTCATTCGTTGGAAAGTTTGAACGACTCATACATTGGAGGCAATTTCACTTGTGTTTCAGACTTCAGAATCTTTTCAACACTGAAAAGTCTGCTAGTCCTTAGGCTTATGGTAGAGTTAAATCTAGCTTACAACAGTTTGAATTATACATTTCCAGAGCGTGAGACTTTGGCGTTGTCATCCTGCAACTTGGCCAAGTTTCCATTTTTTTCTGAACACTTCGCAGAGCTAGAACTCTTTTACATGGGAATCCAATCCCGTTTGATATAGCTTTCGGTGAAAGAACTCGGAAATATAATATATTTTTGGCAAGGGATAATTATCAAAAAAGTCATAAACCCTTTGTATATCGGCCAATTTAATCATAAACCTTTCAATTGTGCTAATTTAGTTCTAAACCTATTGTACGTCAGCAAATTTAGTCATAAACCTTTTAACTGTGTCAAATTTAATCCTAAATCTTTTGACAATTTGCCAATTTAATCCTAAACATTTTAGTGATTTTCTAATTTAGTTCTTCAGCGATTTTCAACTAAAATCATCTAGAAGGGCTACATTGGCAAATCGGTAAAAGGTTTAGGACTAAATGAGCAAATTTTCAAAAGATTTAAGACTAAATTGGCACAATTGAAAGGTTTAAAACTGAATTAACCGTTGTACAATAATTTTAGGACTATATTAATCGCCATACAATAAGTTTAGGACTTTCTGGACAATTTTCTCCACTTGGTAATATACCCCAACTAAAAGGAATTGAGCAGCTCTATTCATTTTGCCAATGAGAACTTACCACATCACTTGCTATACATATTCTAGTAAGCTCCTTTCGAGTATGCCCAGCTACTCTCTCTAGCCCAGTTACTAGTTTTGGATTTGCATTCAGAAACTACTCCAGACTCTTACACACATTTCCCGCAACTACACTTTTCTTGGGTCCATCGTCTGTAGCGGCTGGAGTTCACGACTTATTTTTGTTATTTCTTTATGAATTGAATTCAGAAACTTCAAAGAAAGAAAGATAAACCAAAGTGCGTAGCTTTGAGTGGCTACCCATCTCTACCTATCGATAGTGAGAGACAAGCTGCTGTGGCCAGATCAGTGATGGCGGACCAAAGGGATAAGATTAGGCGTTTCTTGACTTCTTCTTTTGTTTCATCGATTGATTATAACCCACTTGCCGCCTCGTGCAGATATAATGGGCCTCAAACCAGTCAAAGCCTTCAAGCTTACAAATTGTCTGCATGGCGGTTACCTGTAACCCTCGTGAATCATACTTGACATCTGACATTTTTTTAAAGGATTTTGGTAATAAAAATGCATCCAGAACACTAATTAAGATAATTAGCAATAAGTAAGGATGTTTATCCAGACCCTCTTTTGGTACTTTTGATGCTGAAAACGTGCGCATTGATTCATGAAACTTGCCTATGCATCGAATAGAAGAAGTACCATTTCCATGATAAACCTAACCAACAGGCCAGTAGAATAATATATCTAACCAGGAAAAAAAAAAGCACACTTTTGTGGAGAGAAATAGTACCAAGAAATTAAATATAACAAGGCTAAACTAATATGTAAAAGGAAAGACGAGAGACACTTGATAAAGGTAAGAGTATTAATTACTTGCCGATCGTCTAATTGTCATAATTATGATTTTGTCCATCTATAGTATTTGCAGCCAGTGTATTCTAAATGTATGCATGGGGAAGTTTGAAGTTGAAACGGCCATTGAATTTGTTTAATTAATAGTATGTATTAGCGCACTAATATCTATTGTCATTTCTCGATAGCTTTAACCTTCATAAATGCGGGCGTTCTTTCGTCAAGTATCTAAGCTAGCCGCCTTCACTAAGATCTGGAACTCAGCCAATTAAAAAAAGGTCGAAACCAATATGAATTCATCGGCAGCCACAAATCTGACCAAACCCCACGAGTTATTTTCGTGGGAAGATAGAAGATTCAACTGAAAATGAAATCAATTTGTTCTTAATTGATCTCACAGTCCGCCGTGTTATACGCACAAATCGTCTTATAAGGGTCCCAAAGCTGCCAAAATTGGAGAAACATACTTCATGTTTGAAATCCTCAAGCTGGTAAAGTTGACCATCATCGTCATCGTCACCGTCATCGGATGCAGAAGGAAATTGATGTTCGCGGTTTTCTGTTGACGAAGGTTTCACTCACCGCTCACGTGATTCCTTGGGCTAGCAGATTTGACCTAGGACATGTTTATTCAAGGTGAGACTCATTCTAGCAATTGATTAAATTTAAGGTTGGGTGGTTGTTTTCGGGTGAGACCAATGTCTGGAGAGTTAACCTAATTCCAAGTAAACAAAATGGCAGTTGCAGTTGAACCGAAAACAAATTATAATGATTAACTTCGGCAACTTAGCAAAGCAGTTGAACCAAGTTGAAGTAAACTTCCATACTTCAAATCGTCTCATAGCCGAATCATCGCGGGACCAACATAAAATATTCGCTAATGCGTTCAGGTTGTTGCATATAGTCAGCCGATTTAAAGAAACTTTAATTACAAGGTCGACCAGGTTTCATTGATTTTTTGGGGGGTCAAAGGAACGTGTTACTTACTTGTCAACAGAAGATAAACTTCTTCAATTTGTTTGGGTGGGGTTCATACTTCAAATCAACAAGAAGGCACAGGCGAACCAGCATAAAAATTTTGCGTCTCGATTTATTTTTGTTGATTTTACTCTCTACTTTCTTGTGATTGTATGTCAGATCCTAATACAATTAGTGTGATGGGTCGGTTGAATTTTCTTTGCCGCCAGTCAATTTCAGGCATCATTAGCTGACAATAGTCTTTTTGCCAATAAACATGCAGGGCCAAACCAAATTGATGTCCTCGAGTTCGGTCTTTTGCACGCTTCTTCTTCTGGTGCTTGGAGGACTGAAGTGAGTGTGACAGGAAAGAAAATGATTTGGAGGCGATGAGATCCCCAACGATATGATTGTCGTCTGAGTCATCGCCGCATTCGTTGCTTGGAATCAATGAACTCTTCGAAAAAGAGAATTGATCATTGTCAGTGAGTTCACATCTAAAAGCTTGTAATGTTATGAGTACTGGACGTCAGATCTGTGTCTAATCCCGCACTCTCCATGTATCTGATGTCGTGTCACTATGTGAATCCCGTGTGACCTCAAGCTAGCATAAACGTGTTTCAAAATTGTGACTAAAGTGAATGATATCGTGTTGCCAAAAGGCCCGAGCGAGGACCGCCTAGTAAATTATTTTGTTAAAGCGCGCGGAGGATCGGGTCTCGCGTATATTTCGTGCTTGCTTGATTCGGTCTGCTCTCGTGCGGGCGAGTTGTTATGAAGTCCATGAAGTGAACTGACTAATAAAGAGACGAAAAGGTAGCTTTTTAAGCAGGGCGTGGAAAGGAAAAATGTAGAGAAGGGTCTCTGATCTTGCATCATGCATGTTTTCACTGCTGTATTGGTAAATGATTCTCACCTGATTTCAAACTAGCACGACGTGTTTCTTAAGTCGTGCATACGCGAATGAGTCACAACTACTTCATAATTACATCATAGGGTCATTATCATTTTAAACTCTTCCTTGAGATGTTTGATGCGGTATGATTCGCTTGAACCCAAAATCAAATCACTCATTATACTTTTTGCCAAAATTTAGTATGTCATCATGTATGCATCGCGCAATTTCAACCACCGAAGTCAGACTCAGGTATGCAGTGATTAGGATCAGATTTAATGTGGATAAATACGTATATTGTAGGGTATAAATGTGACATCTATGTGGTAAATCGCAAGCGACTAACATTATTGTACGTGTTTAGATCATTAGATGCCTATTTTTGGACAGCAAGTTGCTGTAAAGTGTGCTTAATGGAATGCCACTCAACATGGCATGTATCTTTAAATATATGAGGTAATGTATTAGTCACTTATTTGTCACGGGAAAGTTACGATTTTAGAGATGCAATTTTCATTTGCAAGGGAGCGTCTTGTATACGAAAATACTTTTAATTCTTTTCACATAAAAAAATATAAATTTCATATTCATGAACGCATTCCATAAAGTATGCCTTCCGAGTCACAGCTAGTAGCTTAGCCCAACCATGGCGTGATTGTCATCTTTAGCGACCGATCCAATTTCCAATTTCACGTTCCACTCAAATTCAAGAGATTTTGGGTTCTACTCTTTCGTGACCTCATGTGTTTAATGGACGAGATTAGAGATGGATGTCAAGATTAATACGTAGTCCAAATGGTAAATGGGTCAATTGAGATAGCGACTTCGATTCACGTCGAGAACATGCACTGGATTATCCAGCCGCAATAGATCTTGTGTGCAGAGACTTCTTGGCTACTGGCACCTAGTCAGGACCGTGGTGATGAGTTCGCCAACCTTACACCTTTAGGTCACAGGCAAAGAGGAGTAGGAGGGGCTCGATTTAAACATCTCGAAGCAAGTTCACGGCTCTGTGATATCATCCGGAGGAGTCGTTAATGCTGGTCTGCCCCCAGTAATGCAATGAAAAATAAGTCTTTTGCCGAAACAATGCGAACTAATTTGTGATGTAGATTAAGTGGCCAAGAGATGCGTGCACGTAATGCTTGAATCCCAGATTGGGCAAAGCAGAGTTTTGGGCGCTGCTGCGGATTTTTTGTACGCCGGAGCAGATCCGCGTCATTCTTTTTGGTCGCATCTTGGGACAAATGACTAGTAGCCAAATTTGTTTCGTTTAGAAGAAAATCACTTTCTCTAAACAGAAAAAGAAAGGGACTCAAGTATGTATTTGGCTGCATTTATAGTGGCCACGGCCACGTGCCCAGATCTCGAGTTCGAACGATAATGACAGCAAGCTAGAGATTTGGCCGGCTACGGGTCATGGCGGCCGCGAGCAAGCTCGACCGGCCACGGCGGTAGCTATTGCCAATTTCTAGTGAAGATCAGATTGCGTGAGCATATGTCTAGCCCAAATAATGTGTTTCAAGGATAATTGTCCAAAATGTTTTGAACTTACCTGACCTCAATCTTAAATTTTTCAATTTTATCAAATTAATCTTTAATCTTTTGATGATTTTTCAATATAGTCTTTCTAAATAATTTTAGCCGAAAATCACTAACATTGCAATTTAGTTAGTGTTGATTGCTTTACGTGGCACGGCTAGTATTGACCTAAACGATTTTTTCAATTTTTTTCTCCTTTTTTCCTTCCCTTTTCTTTTTTCTTTTTTTCCTATTTCCCTTGGCGAGGCACCATCGAGGCCCCAGCAACCGGTGGATAATGAAAAGGAAAGAAAAGAAAAAAGAAAAAATTCAAAATATATAAGAAAAATTACAAAAATTATCCAATTAGTTGATCATGCCACATAATACGGTTAGTGCTGACTGGACTGTCATATCAGAAGATTCCAGCTAAAATTGGTCAAAATGACTATATTGACAGATCATCAAAAAACTTAGGACTAAATTGATTAATTTGAAATTGGCCAAATTGAAAAGTTGAGGACAAAATTTGCTACCGTACAATAAGTTTAAATTTTTTTTTAACAACTTCCCCTATATGTCGCCATGGCCATAGTGTGGGCAAGTTCTCTTTCTCATTTTCGTTTCTACTTTTTATGTTGCATAACGTGGCTTCATAACAAATTTAAATAAATCACAACCCGACACCAGTACTCCAACGCCTTAATCAACCGACGACCTACGTCAACAAAAATCGAACGGCAAGAGAAAGAGTATAATGAAAGGACTAATGTGAAATACTTAAAAAAGTAGAGAGACGTCTTTGAAAAAAAAAAAAACAAGTAGAGGGACTATTTTTTTTTATCAAAAAGGGCTAAAACCCAATACAAAAATTTAACAGCGTCCATTTACTATGCTTATTTTATCACTTAATAAAACATGAAATAACTTTTGTCAAAAAAAAATATGAAATAACTTTGAAGGAGGTAATGAAAAGAAACTAGTATCCAAACGCTTATCAATTCCAAGATTAGTAAGCCAATCAGCAAAGCGATTTCCTTCTCAAAAATTATCTTGCACTTTAAACTAAAAGTGAAAACACAACAATCTTCTCTTATCTTTAAGGCATTATATATTTTTAGGAAAATTAATAAATAATGACCTAAAGTGCTCTTATTTTCTCAAATAAGGATCTGAAATGGACTTTGTGTTAAATAAGGACTTGAAGTGCTATTATTTTTTCAAATAAGGGCCTAAAGTGGCTATTTTTATTGCAAATATGGGTCTAACTTTATGAACGGTGAGAGCATTTACGTCTTTTAACTTTTTTGAATTCATTTCCTTTCTTTTCTATTTTTTTCCTTTTTTCTTTCTTCTTTTTTCTTTTTCTAGTTTCTCTATGTGCTTCCCGGTGGCTGGCCGACCAGCCACCGGCGAAGCCTGGGGAGGGCTAGGCAAGGGTGGCCTCCCCGGATCTCGATGAGGTGACCCTTGCCCTAGGCAAGACCGCTCTCGAAAGCCACAGGCAAGGTCTGGCCTCGCCTAAGTGACGGGTGGCTGACGAGACCCTCGCCCATAGGTGTCAAAACTAAACCATATACCCGAATTGAAATACAAACCAACCCAAACTGAAACACAAACCGACCCAAATCGACTTGAAATTTTATATTATTTTCAGTTCGAGTCTCCTTATGTTCGAATAACAATTATAAAATGGGCATTGTAACGTATTTCTGTTCGATTCGAATCATAACACGTACTGAACCGAAACACGTCTTTACCAAAAACATACTTTGTCATCGCCACTCCGTGAGTTGAATCAAAGAGAGAGTTCTGGAGTCCAAAGAGTTGCCCATGATGTTAAACTTTGTCTTTTTTTCACGTGTCTCTCTCTCATCTTCTGGAGACTTTGTGAAGACTCTAGCAATCAACAATTATCCTGAGTCGCCGCCCCCCCAAACTCTCGCGCTCCGCAAAGCATACTCTCTTTCTAGTACCTACTACCCAGCAGCTGGTCTTGCCGATAAGCCTCCACATCCCTCCATGCAGTTCAAAATTCAAAGTAAGTGGCCTTCCACTTCTCCGTCTCTTTCTCTTCGTCCTCCAAGAACACAAAGAAGTCAGGCACAGGGACATAAACATTTTCAATGCTGCTCAGCCCGGGGCTACTGTTCTAGATCCCGGGATGCCACCGGGCAGTCGAGTTTGGCAACATGCAGACCAGCGGTGCCTTCGTCATCGTCCACGCCATCATCTTCTTCGGTCTCATCACCATCTGTAAACAGGGAAAAGGGAAAAGAATTGAAACTTTAGCAGTCACCAACCTTGGTCGAGCTTGGGTTCTTCCAGATCTGCTACCCTCCCCCCACTGCCTCCTCTCCATCATCGGGCCAGGGGTGAAGCCCAAGCTGAGGCTGAGTCCCCGACATAGAAGGAGGATTCAATTGAGGGGCATGAGGAGAGAGTGATGGTGGACGAACTTGGGGAAGAAAGACCAAAAAGAGGGGACAATCTCTTTTGCTAGACATCTCTCACGATCTTCTTCTTTTTCTAAAATAGGAAATCAAGCCTGATTATGCCCTAGAGGCTAGAAATGTAGATTAAAAAAAACAAAATAAAAACCTAAAATTCGATTTGGACCTACCCGACCCGAGGTTTCAGCTCGAGTTATATAAGATTCGGGTAGTATTTTGGTCAGCAAGAACACACATCTCTTATAGGTCAGGTCGGGTCGGGTTAAGTATCACGAAAACTCAACCCGACCCGATCGTTGACACCCCTACTCACCCAAGCGAGACCGGCCCTCGCCGGTGACTTTCAAGGGTAGCCTTGCCCAGGGCGAGGGTTGCCTCGCCGAGGCGAGACTGGCCTCACCCATATCTAATGAGGCCATCTCTCATCGGCAGCTGGCGAAAGCCAACCTCAGCTGGGCGAAGGTTACTGGCGAGGGTTGCTAGCGAGGGTAGCCCTTGCCAGATTGGACAAGGGTGACCCTCGCCCAGCCCTTCTCAGGCTTCGCCGGTGGTCAGGCAATCGGTCACCGGCAAAATAAAGAGAAGATCGGAAAAGGAAAAAAAGAAAAGAAAGCAAAAAAAAAAAAAGGAAAAAGGAAAATATAAAATTATTTAAAATTAAAATTATTTTTGTACGAAAATGCCTTTGACCTCACCGGTCGCCGGCTGGAATATTTTGCCGTCCGGTGATCGGCGAAGTCAAGCCCTTATTTAAAACTCTCGTGATCACTTTAAGTCTTTATTTAAAACTGACATGCCACTTCAAATCCTTATTTAACATGAAATCAACTTTAAGCCCTTATTTAAAACAATAATAGCACTTTATATTCTTATTTGAAATGTTTCCTATATTTCCTATTTTTATCTTCGGACAAAAATACAGGATGGTCAAATATTTCACTCACGCATATTTTCCTATTGAAAAATCCCCCTCGCAGCCGCCGCCGCACACCAGCCAACCCCCCCCCACCTTATAAACCCCCCCTTATAAATTATGTTGCGCTTCCCTTGAAGAACAAGAACTTGCTGGAGCATTGATTCTCACCCCCCTTCACCAGCCTTCCACCCCCAGCTCTTCTTCTTCTTCTTCTTCTTCTTCAGTTAGTCACCATTACTCTGACACTATCAATGGCGCGGCTCACATTGTTGGTTACTCTGTTATCCTTCCTAGTCCCTCCTCAGTTGGTACCAGGTCATTGCCAACTCGGAGCAAGTTGTGAGCTCCCACTCCGTATTTGCTCTTTGGTTTTTCTCTCGGGCTGATCAAGATTGTGTTTCTTTTTTTCCAACCTGCAGGTGTCTACTCCACGACTTTCACGCTCGTCAACAAGTGCGACTACACGGTGTGGCCCGGCATCCTCTCCAACGCCGGCGAGCAACCCTTCTCCTCCACAGGCTTCGCCCTGGACAGCGGCGCCTCCAAGTCCCTCGCGGCCCCCGCCGCCTGGGGCGGCCGCTTCTGGGGCCGCACCCACTGCTCCGAGGACTCCGCCGGGAAGTTCTCCTGCCTCACCGGCGACTGCGGCTCCGGCAAGCTCGAGTGCTCCGGCAGCGGCGCCGCCCCGCCGGCCACCCTCGCCGAGTTCAAGCTCGACGGCGCCGGCGGCATGGACTTCTTCGACGTCAGCCTCGTGGACGGCTACAACCTCCCGCTGCTGGTGGCCCCGCAGGGGGGGTCGGGCCAGAACTGCACCACCACGGGGTGCGTCGTCGACCTGAACGCCGCCTGCCCGTCAGAGCTGAAGGTGACGAGTAGCGACGGGTCGGAAGGGGTGGCGTGCAAGAGCGCGTGCGAGGCGTTCCAGCAGCCGCAGTACTGCTGCAGCGGCGCCTACAGCACGCCGCAGACATGCAAGCCCTCCTCCTACTCGGAGCTGTTCAAGAGCTCCTGTCCGCGCGCCTACAGCTACGCGTACGACGACGGCAGCAGCACCTTCACATGCGCCGACGCCGACTACGTCATCACCTTCTGCCCGTCTCCCAACACCAGGTGAGCTCACCGAGATCTCTCTCTCTCACTGTTCAGCTTTTGCAGCTCCGACGTTCGAGCACAATTTTGTCATTATCGAAAAGTCCGGGTCCGGTCCCCCATGTGAACGTTGCGGAGGGGTAATGCTGTCGTCCCCCCAACGTGACATAACTGGCCAGACTCCAGAGTTTGTGCGCTTTCAGACAAACTTAGTTTTGCCTGAGCCCTACATACATATGTCTCAACATTAATTTTTTAAGGATTTACAATTTGTAAATAATATTCCCACCAGCTTAGTTGCGAACGTAACTGAAATCGGGTCAGTTGAATTTCAACTCTACGGAGTCCAACCTTTGAAAACTTAGCCGAGAATTGAATAAGACGTCCTTTTCCTCCTAGCCCGGGCAGGTGGGGCGGATCCAACGCCCAAAATAGGGTCCAACCAAAACACCAACCTCGCCTAATTTCTTACGACACGATAACCAATTACCCTATAAAATGAATTATTACATAGAAAAAGTATATCGCTCTTTTTAATGTATTATCCCAAGTAACCCAGTCGATAAAATAATGATTCATCAATGAGTTTAAGGTCCACTCTCCCACACAGCCACTTATTGCATTGAACGGCTCAACAAGAGCACGAAATAGGTCGCAAATGCACGACGGCCGTTCGATCTTTGTACCGTTCCCTAGTTCTGGAGATCCGGGTCCATTCCCCTTTTCGATGGCGGCCCGGCACATGGGCTGAAGCCGACCGTTCACCCCCTCCTCCTCAACGGTCGATGGCGGCGGCCGACTGACCGGTGCCGTCCAGACTGTCTCCATTGTATTGCGAGCCCCCATTCTTTTACTTTTCCTTTAAACTAACGGTAACGTTTGTTCTTTGGAAAACGTGCAGCCAGAAATCGTCGTCGTCTTCCGCCTCATGGGACCAGGCAACGCCGGCCTCCTCGAACTCTTTCAACAACAACACGGTGGTGTACGAGGGCGTGGAGGAAACGAGCGGCGCGGCGACCAGCCACGCGGTGGCGGGGCTGGTCGGCATCGGGGTGGCGGTTTGGCAGCTGTGGCAGCTCTCCTGAAGTATTCCGCAACTACTTTCTTCTTAAGAGGACCAACCTTTTAGTTTAGGATCAATATTAATTAGGCCCATTTAGGTACTGCATTAAAACCATTCTGGTTCTGCCCAGAACTGGTTTTTTGTTCCCAGAATCAGTTTTGGACCAGAAACTCGTTTGGTAACGCAATTTCATTTTTCTATTTCCGGGACAAGTTTGCTTCCAAAACTGATTCTGAAACCAGAAATGAGAACCAAAAAAAAGTTGGCTTTTCATTTCTTGAACAAAAGTGAGAACTATTTCTGAGGAATTCATTTTCTTCAACACACATTCATATGAAAGTCACGATTTTGGAGGTGAGAAAAAAAAGCAAAAAATCAAAAATTTCAAAACTTAACAGAATGGTTTAGAATTTGTGGCTACCCACTTTCAGTGAAATTTAAATTTTTTTAGGTGCCAAAAAAATTTAAAAAAAAATAAAAAAATAAAAATTTTCAAAATTTCACAAAATGACGTAGAAAACCTATGGCCACCCACTTTGAGCAAAATTTAATTTTTTTAGATGCCAAAAAAATAAAAAATAATAAAAAAATCTAAAATTTAAAAACTTCACATAATGTCTTAAAATACCTGTAGCCACCCAATTTGAGCGAAATTTTATTTTTTAGGTGCCAAAAAAAAATAAAAAATTTAAAAATTTCACAGAATGACTTAAAATACCCGTGGTCACCCACTTTGAGCGAAATTTAATTTTTTTAAATGCCAAAAAAAAATAAAAATAAGCAAAAAAGTAAAAATTTCAAAACTTTACAGAATGGCTTAAAATACCTGTGGCCATTCATTTTGAGCAAAATTTTATTTTTTTAGGTGCCGAAAAAAAATAAAAAATAAAAAATTTCAAAACTTCACAAAATTACTTAAAATACCTATGGCCATCCACTTTTGAGCGAAATTTAAATTTTTTCAGGTGCCGAAAAAAATAAAAAACTTCACATAATTGCTTAGAATACCTATGGCCACCCACTTTGAGTGAAATTTAATTTTTTTAGATGTCAAAAAAAAAAAAAAATAAAAATAAGCAAAAAAGAAAAATTTTCAAAACTTTACAGAATGACTTAAATACTTGTGGCCACCCACTTTAAGCAAAATTTTATTTTTTTAGGTGCTGAAAAAAAAAAAAAAAAAGCAAAAAATCAAAAATTTTTGAAATTTCACTCAAAGTGGATGGCCACATGTATTCTAAGTCATTTTGTGAAGTTTTGAAATTTTTGATTTTTATGTTTTTTTTTCACCTAAAAAAATTTAAATTTCGCTCAAAGTGGATAGCCACATGTATTCTAAGTCATTCTATAAAGTTTTGAAATTTTTGATTTTTTTCTTTTTTTTCACCTCCAAAAATTAAAATTTCACCCAAAGTGGGTGCCCACAGGTATTCTAAGCCATTCTGTGAAGTTTTGAAATTTTTGAGTTTTTGAATTTTTTTTGGGCACCTTAAAAAATTTAAATTTCACTCAAAGTGGGTGACCACATGTATTCTAAACTATTTTGTGAAGTTTTGATTTTTTTTTATTTTTTGATTTTTTTTTGCACCTAAAAAAATTTAAATTTCACCTTACCCAAAAAAAAAAAATTTAAATTTCACTAAAAGTGGGTAGCCACAAGTATTCTAAGTAATTTTGTAAAGTTTTGAAATTTTTGATTTCTTGATTTTTTTTGAAAAAATTCAACAAATTTCCTATTTTCCCAAAATCTGAATTTTATTTTATTTTCTCGACATTTTGATGATTTTTTCTGGAATTTTTCAATTTTTTGGGATTTTCTGAATTTTTTTAAAGATTTTTATGATTTTTTCGGATTTTTTATTATTTTTATTCCATTTCTAAAAAAATGGATTTCTATTCCTGGAAATAGAATTTTCTGTTATTTATCAAACGGGTTTTTGTTTCAGAAAATAGAAATTTTGTGCTGTTATCAAACGGGTTTCTGTTCCAGAAATAGAAATTTTTTGTCATTATCAAACGGGTTTTTTTTCTCAGAAACTCATCCAGGAACCAGAAATAGAAAAATCTATTTCTGGTTCAGGAACTCATTCCGGAACAGAATGGTTATCATTCGCTACCTTAGCGTCGTAGTTGCATTCACATGCACACCCAAGGACTAAAGTTTTAGTTTAGGATTAATATTAAGTAGGCCCATTTAGCTTCGGAGTTACATTCACATGCACACCCATCTATACTTTTTGGCGACCCCAAATCCGGTGGATCTTGGACCCCACAGTTTATGATCTGATCCGGCACGAATCGAGAGCGAGATCACCGGCATTGGCCCCACGCGCATCTGGCCACCGTGATGTGGAGCCGAGTCACCCATGACAAAGAGATCGACCGGCCAAAAACCGAATTGGACCATGGCCAAGGCCGGCTGGTCACGTTGCATCATGCCGGATGATGGGTTGTTATCATTATCAGAGCAAACAGAGCTTGCGTTAGGTTGGTGTTTGGGGGGAATTCATTAAGACGAGTGCGTTTTTCGCGCTATTCTTTGTATTCTTTAGATGGGAAAAATTTGAGGGGGTGTCGTTGAAATTTGTTCTGGACGGTGGGGGATTCTTTGTAGAATGTGGCCGGTGCATCATTTGGTGCCAAAATTTATAAAGGGCGGTGCTATTTGATTAACAAAGTTGTCCGATCCGTTATCCTTGGGGACGAGACTTCTACGTGGTTACTCGAAGAATCTCTCAATCAGTAGTCGAACTACGTTTTATTGCATATGGTTAGGACGTGCCATGCATAATGCTTGTATCTAGAGCTAATATATTTCTTGATGGGTGATGATGCGAGCTTATCTGGTTCTAATATTACATTATATTACATTCAAAGGTTTGGGGGTCATTTTACTTTTGATTCGGGAGGTCAAGGCGATGACCATTTTTGGAATGGATGTACCACGCACAACATGACTTTCGAGAAACAATTACCAAAAGAAAAAGATAATTGTCAGAAAAATTCATAGTTATTGTACACATGCCAATTCAATTTTAAACTTTCCAATATAGTTATTCTGACAAATTTTAGCCGAAAATTGCCCACATAGATATTGGCAATCATATGTGGCACGACAAGCGTTAACATGAACAAGTTTTTGCAATTTTTTAAAAAAATTTCTCAAATTGTTTTCTTTTTTTTTCCTTTTCTTTTCTTTCTTTTCTTTTCTTTTTTTTTTATTTTCTTTTCCTTTTACCTGTGACCGGCACTCGACAATGGTCAACAACCGGCCACAGGCCAGGGTTGCTCTTGCTAGATCTAGGCAAGGGGTGGCTTGCGAGGCCACCCTTCACCGATGGCTAGTCACTTGTTGTACTTGAAATCGGCCACAGGCAAAAAGAAAAAGAAAAGAAAAGAATAAAAAAAATTTACAAAAATTATCTAACATCAGCACTAATTGTGTCATGTTGAACGGCCAGCATCCACGTTTTCTAGCTAAAATTGGCCGGAATGACTACATTGACAAATTGTTAAAAAATTTATTACTAAATTAGTCAAATTGAAAATTTTAGGATTGAATCAACACCCATATAATAAGTTTATGACTTTTTGGTAATTTTCCCACACATCCGATTATGGAAAAACTTGTCCAGAGAGAAATTCAAACGTCCCATCTATTATATCTTGGGTATAGTACTGCTGCCCGTCCCAGTATCTAAACAAGACCCCAAATCGCATATGACAATTTTTTGCTAGTCAAAGGGTAAATAGTATTCGTGCAGAGTGGCCGTTTCGGGTCATAATCTGCTTAGAGAAAAGAAAACCATTCCATGGCATTGGACTTTCGAACTTAGTTTAGAAAAATAAATCCAACCATCACGTATGGTGGCGAAAGATAACTGATTTCGGGCACCAACCATATGTCGTCTCACCAAACTAGAGAAATTCCCTGCTTCTGTACTATTCCCCATGGAATGACCACTCCATTTCTACCTAGACCTGTTAAATGGGTCTTGAACCCACATATGACCCATTTAAAAATAAATGGATCATATATAGATCACTATAACTTTGAAAAGCTCATCTTAAATAAATTTTAAAGTTTTAAGCCTATCATAAATGGGTTTTAATAGGTTGAGTGTGGAACCCATTTTCAACCCACTTATTAAGCTCACATGCACTTTCCCCATTTTTATAATTTTTTTTAAAAAAAATCAAAATTATTTTTATTTTATTTTATTTTATTTTATTTTTGTTTCCTTTTTTTTTTTTGCCGATGGCTGGCCACAACAATGGTCGGTGGTCAACCACCGACCACGAGCAAGCTCGACCTCATCGGATTGGCAAGGCTAGCAAGGCTCGAGCTCGCCTGATTCCAGTGAGTCGAGCCGAGCCTCTCTAGCCTTGAGCAACGCTTCATCTCACCAGATCCGGCGAGCTCGAGTCTCATCAAATCGGCTCGGCCTCACCAACCTTGGGCGAGGCTCTAGCCTCGCCATTCAGATGAGCCTCGCGCTCGCCCACCTCCGATGAGCTCAATCTCATTCTACAGGCTCAAAGAGAGAGAGAGAGAGAGAGAGGCCCGTGACATGATGATGTGTTGACACGAAGCGTGACTTGTTGCGTGCACATGGCTTTGCTTGTTCCTTCACTCCCACGTTTTTGCATGCGTCGGTGTCTATGTGCGTGTCCGCTTCTCGATCCATTTGCACGATAGGAACGAACATGGCGTGTTCAGGACGACCACGAGACGAACGTGCTTCTCTTTCCCCTTGTGCTCTCTCTCTCTCTCTCTCTCTCTCTCTCTGTGGTAATAATACGAAGGACGCATGTTTTGACTCCCAAACGTTGTCCCAAGAAACCTCGTTTCGTTTCTCTTTTTCCTCTTTGGTGCTTTCCCCTTGGAAGCAAGCCAATCAATTTAAGCAGTGCACCACGTTGTTTATGCTACTTTGAACAGGTTCACTCCATCAAAGAGATTTATTTTACATATTTGCTGAAGTATGCGATGGGAGAATTAGATCCTTCCTTGAAGGAAGTAGTTGATGGTCAGGTCAAGCAAAGGGTGCTTTATCACGTTTCTTTCATTGAAAACATGGGATGTTGAATAGTATTATTTGATTTCATAGCACATCAAACGCTTAAAAGTCCGGTGCTTTGTGTCAATGGATGAGGTTATTGGACTGATTTGGTCAGTGATTATGACATCTTAGCACGTTCTATATGTTATCTCTTCGAGTGAGATCCTTCTGCACGTATTTGAACCTTTTGAAGGGGGCCAAAAAAAAATCAAAGAGAATCAGCGTTTAGCATTTTTCATCTAATATACTATCACGGGAGTGCTGTTCATCGGTTGACCTAACATGACAATTCCGTTACGGCTCCCAAAAAATGGAAATAGTTCCCGTTGATTTATTTACTGAAACGTAATTAGTTCGTGCATCATTCTGGTTAATGTCCTTCTGAGTCAAAATGACTAATTTGTTCATCCGCTCCGTTTTGCAAAATTGGGTTTTCATTATTGTATTCTGTCTATTCTCCCTTTTGGAGTTGTGACAGAGCATGATTAATATAATGTTGGAGGGATAAGGACTGTCGTGACGATTGTGCGTCAATAGGGTGGCTGATCATTGAGGGTTTGTCTGAATAAGCTCGGCCCAACCATTGCTCCTTCAGCCTAGCTGACATAGATCTTTTGACATGAGGCTTGGAATGTAGGCCCAGCCTCACACTCGACCCCAACGATCTTCATTTCATTAGGACAGTATTTTCCCCCGCCTTTGATCGAAAGAAATTTTCTCCAATCATGTCTTTAATCGACGGATTACAAGTGATTATGGACATCGCACCACATGTAAAGGGTAATATTTATATGTATAACCCACCTATGATAAGACTGGATCCGGGATGAAGGGAAAGCATGATCCTTTGAGCTGTTTTTTCTTCGTTTTTCTTTCCTGTAGACTGTGTTTTTTCTCCATCTTTGGTCGGAAAAAGTTCCTCGATCAGTCTTCTAATTGCTAGCTTACAATTATGGATATTACCCACATTATGCCATGCTTTTCTCTTTAAAGTCAATTTTCCGATCGATAAGTTACTAACGCAGATATCACTCACATTTATTTTTGGACCATGTTTTCCGTCATCCTTGATTAAAGGGACCTTCTCCCAACCAAAACTTCTGATTGGGTAGATTACAAATATCCACATCATCCAACCAGGGATGGAGAGGAAATTATACCACTTTATTTTCAGTTAAATTTGCATATAAGTAATATTTATAACATAACTCAACAATAGGGGGAAGTTTCCTCCAATAGAGCTTTCTCCTGATATTAGGAATTCATTTCCACCCTAGAAAAAATGCAATCTCCTTAAAGCGTCACAATTTGCATTTACATCTTTCAAAAGCAATTGACTTGTGTGTTAACTTAGTGTTTTTGGAACAGACTTGTGTGAGCAGATTAAACACATGACATACATTCAATTCCTTTTAGCACCTTAGTGCAAACAAATTTTCGATTTGAGCGATATTCATCCAATTTTGGGTAGCGCATGCATAAGTAGCTAGCTCAATTGGATAGTGCATGAGCTCGGAATTTGCTTACTTAAAGTCACGAACATTATGAGCTCCTAAACTAGATGAATAAGAAAAGGAATGATATGATGTACATTAGCAAAATATACCAAGAGCTCCATCACTAAATGCTTATTCAAGCTTAGTTAAATCAAGACGGCCACACTTAAAAAGCAACAACAGTAAATGGACTTCAAGGACTAAGACACGTGGATTTCCATGTATATAATTATAGTCTATGGGTAGATAACCTTCATGATATAAAAAGGCGCTTATCAGCAGCCACCAAATTGCTACAAATGACATGAGTCATTCACTTTTTCTTTGGATTTTGAGAAGACGCACATGGCATATCTCCCATGCATCAGATAACGCCTACAAACCCTTTTCCCCGTTCCCCTTCTCCAGGTCAATCGTCAACCACAAAAATCAAATTTTGCATACATTAAGTAGTCGAAAAGATGTAAAGTTCAAAGATTGACGTACCCTTTTCACTATAGTAAGAGATAGAAAAAGGATTTATCGCCTGCCTATCCGACGTAAAAATCTTTCATTGACACGCACGCATTACTCCCTTTGCTTTTTTGTTAAGTAGATCTCCTAAAAGCATGAGCGGCGTAACTCTTCAAAAGAAAGGAGGCAAGAAGCGAAAGGTACGTGAACCCCATTTCTATCCGAACGACCCTTTACACGACAGACAACATGCACGTCAAAAACTACGTACACATGCTTTATCGGATTGTTAAAGAACTGTCGATCTCCAGTAGTCTCGTTTCTTGATCTGTCAATGTTGACTCGTCGTTGGTTTCAATTGCTTTACACGTTAAATTCCCGTCACTTACCAGAAATTTGGATCAGCTTCCTCTGGCATCAAGAAAAGTGTAAACGGCGTGACCTCACTCGGATTAGTTAAAATTTTGTGGTTGGGTATTACGTGTACGGTTTCTGAACCATGCGAAGTTGAAACCACCTTTCCTTGCGAATTATGAATTACATTTTTTAATTGGTTCGCCAATGTTGCGCGACCGATCATCGAGTCTTACGGCCAGCAATGGTTTTCATCGGTGTCCAAAAAATATGGATAACGGTAAGCACGCACATGCTAACGCACATCATTGTGCATGGTAAGCCAGTGATGAAGACCACTCGTGTAAAGTTTTCTTTACGTCGGCTGCATATCCTCTACTCGGATTCTTATGTTCATTTAATAACTAAAAGACAGCATATGCTGCCTTGCATAAAAGCTGCCGGGAGTCGGATAAGAGTCCTCAAAGGCGGTTTGCACATGCGCATGTGCATGTACCTATTGGCCTGGCTACATCAATGAACAGTGTTATCCGACATGCAACGTAAGCTTTGAGCTTCACTTTTCCTTCTCTTTTTCTTTCCTTCTTCTCCCCTTTGCTGCCAGCAATCTCATTTTTGCTGCCAGCATTCTCATTGATGATGAAGAACGAAAGAAAGGGAGCAAACGACATGACTTATGACGCAACATGATCACTTAACAAATCCCCTTTAACAGTAAAGCAGAGATAAAATAAAAAAGTGCGATTGTCTGTTTGTCTGGCCAGCTCAAAGTGCTGGTAAGTTGAGCAGACTCTTTGCATGGAAGACACGTTGAGGGGCCCTCGAATTCTTCTGCATATGCCACAAAAGCTTTTGCATGGTCAACCTCTTACACGACGGATGCTGCAGAGTAGTGGTGTTCTTATCCCAATCTTTATTGCTTTTTTTCCAGCTGCTTTTTCACCTTTTATGAAAGGCCAAGATCAGCGTTACGTACGCGTTGTCGGTCGCTGTATTAACCTCCCCCGTCAGTGCTTGTCTTGAGATTATGATTACCTTCACGAGGTCAAATGATCTCTCTCCGAAGCTCTCCTAGTGGGGGGAAAAAGGGGGAGAGGAAGAAGAGAATTCACTCACGTAGTCAAACGCTGATTCACTACGCGGATTTTCTTGACAGCCAAGACTACCAACATGTATCTTTTACGGATTTATTATGAATTATCTCGACAATTGTATAGGTGTAAAAAGACGTGTGCCAAATTTGAATGATTGAACTAGATATAGGAGTACGACCCAAAAAAAAACTAGATATCGGAGATTGTTTGCACTTAACTTTTTGGTTTTCTCGATCATTAGGTGGAGGAAATACCTTCTAACTAATTCTTTTCATTGGTGAATTATAAACAATAACCTCTCCGAGATTACATGTAGCTACATCCATGATTGGAGGAAATTCCTGCCAGACTAAGGATTAATTGGATGAAATTGGGTTATTTTCCTCCATCCTTAGTTGGATGAAATCAATCCTCAAACCAGACTTTTGATTAGTGGATTACAACTATGGGCACTACCCACATACAAACCAAACCAAAATAAATAACGATTGTGTCTATATTTGTCATCCATCAATCAAGAATCTTGTCGAGAAAGTTTTTTCCAAACTATGAATTGACAAATACATTGCCCTTTTTAGTTAAACATACATTCAATTGTATCCTTATTCTCAAACACCAATCAAAGCCAATTTTCTCAAATGAGTAGAACATGGGCCTTAATAGCAACAAGGCGTGGGCCTATATGGTAAAAAGTGTTTGTTTCTATTTCTTGTAGTCTTAAGTTCAAGTCTTGTTGGAAACACATTGAAAGTAAAATCTTAAATGCATTAAACCAATGTGAGAAATGCACCTTTAACATCGTCTAGAGAGCTAGACGAGTCGATGTGCGCAAAAGCCGGCAAAAACACCACCTAACCCGCAATACCAAAAAAGCGTGATGGCCCTTGACATGCATAGCCTTAAACTCTGCACAAAGAAGATTCTATATGAATTATGGATTTTGGTGATTACCGCCTTTAACCTTGTGGGCATCAAGACCACTCGCAGAATGGTTTACTTCCATTTGGCGACATAATGACATCAGAAATTCAAAAAAGAATAATAAAAAAACAAAGGAAGGGAAAAGGAACAACCAAGGAAACAAAAGGATATGGGAAGTGAAAGGGAATGTGTCAGAAGTGGGATTTGAACCCACGCCCTCTTTCGAGGACCAGAACTTGAGTCTGGCGCCTTAGACCACTCGGCCATCCTGACGATGTGACCTTAGTTTCGATATTATTTTATTTAAACAATACAAACAATTAAAGGTGCATTAAAAATAAAGCGGCAAAAAACGATTGAGAACGCCATGAGTGGACGTGCCATGCTATCCGGTCTAACAATGCTCTCGCATCTGAATAGTTGGCATCATGACAACGTACCCGCTAATGCCAGGTAAACTGAATTCGACGCACGAAACCAATGTACAAAATGACGTGATACATTTTGAAGCAAGCATTCAAATGGGCGGTCATCGTGTCGGGCCGACCGATCTGCGTTAGTCACGCAATGCTTTGTCATGTCCGAAATTTCCATGAGAAATATAGTGCGCATCCATCAATTTGAAATCGGTCCATTCTGATTATACCTGATGGAGAGGAAAAGGAGTAGGAAGTACACAACTTAGAAATAGATTTGTCAAAATGGGTCATAAACCCATTTTTAACTCATATATTAGTAAATTGGTCATAAATAGGTTATTTATATTTAGTAAATGGGTATAAGTCTAATATTGGTATTAAATGGGGTCATAAATAGATCAAAAATGAGTTAAAAATGAGTTTACAACTGATTTAAACTCAACTCATCTCTCTCGCCCTCACTCAATCTTGCGCTCACTCACTCCACTCTCTCATCTCAGTTTGAATATGAATTTTTCTAGATTTAATTAAATACGGAAGTATTTTAACAATATGGATCCGATCGGGTATGGGTTGAATATGGGTCGGATCGGATATGGGTCAAGAAAATTGCATTGCACATAAATAGATCATAAACGAGTTAATGAGTCAATTTGGGTCGGACCATTTATGACCCAATCCAAATCCGATCCGACCCACTCATTTGATAGGTCTACTTAGAAATGATAAGTTTCGTACGCGAATGGATGATGTGCCACGGTCTCGATCCTTTAGCGAGACACAATCCCACGGGAATCCATCTGTCATCTCTCTTTCTCTGTGGGGGCGGTTCCCTCCAAATTCCTGAGTGCAATTCCACGCCACTCGAGAAGAATTTTGGTGCGAAGTGACAAAAACTTTCGGGCCCAAAGCCCATGTAGCTCCTTAGCTTTCTCATCTAGAAAAGATTTTCTGCAAATAATCTTTTTTCACAAAAGTTTGAGAAAAAATGAATCTTCAAAGTACGATTAATATAGATATAGCACGCGCAATCGTGCATACGAAGCGAGGGTGGAGGAGACAATTAGGGAAGGCTATATGCGGGTGAATGATCATAAGTCCGGTGCCATTTCATCAATCACTCTGCCTTTATCCTGATCAATCATATTGGGAAATATATGTATTTTTGCTATAAATTATTGCACACCCGTAAAATCAGTATACGCTTTTTCTTTAAATCCTGCCTAAGTCCCACATTTGAAAAGTCGATACATCACTAAAGTAATGTAATGTATGTCTAAACATAATCAGTTTCCAAACTATAGACCACTCGCGCATGAGTGTTCGGTTTAATGCCCCAAATCTTGCCGTTACACCACTATCTTTCGGGCAAACCCGTCTCTCATGCCCCACCATGATGTGAGCGGGGGGAGCCCAAAACAGACTGATACGGCTAAGATGGAACTCAAATTAACGTTTCTTGAGGTGGATGGTAAACCGGGTACATATGGGTGTTATTCAACACTTTTCAATTCAAGGAACAGGTCCATCTTTTCCCAAATCAAAAGATGACAGATATGAAAAGAGAAAAGAAACATGGAAATGAGCAATTATTACGTATCATTGAAAAGAAAAAAAAATAAATAAATAAAAAGTGCAAATGATAAGTTTTGGGGGGCCGGCGGTGGACGCGGATCTTTGGGTTGGAAGTGATAAGGAAGTGTCTCTTGTGGGTTCCTTCCCTAGCCAATCACCAATCGACAAGTGGCGACGCCTGGGGCGGCGCTTCCACCGTCCCCCACGAGCTCTCTCGATCGTCGATCCCATCATGGCAATTGCGAAGATTTGGTCGTTCCCATGCTCTCATTTTTTTTTTATTTATTTTTTTCTTACAAAAAAGTATGAGGTTGGAGAAAACAAAAGTCTAAAGCAAACAATTTGAAATTCGTAGCAATTGAATGCGGCACGAAATGCTCGAATATGTAAAAAGGATGAGGAATTGACTTCGTCTCTACATAAAATCATAATTGCGCCGAACGCTGTTATTCTTAAATTGAGGTATAGTATGTGAACAATTAATCAATTAGAGATCATGATTCAATTTGTTAAGGAGAGATGTCTTTCTATGTTGACACTCGCTCTATGGATCAGCTTTAAATATCACATCAGTTCAACGTGCATATCATCCATCGATTTCTTTATTTGCATGAGAATCGGATTCTCTCGATCGAAAATCACAAAGAAAACAAAAACAAAGAAGAAAGTTGTCTGAAACCATCGTGCAAAAGTCGAAGATTCTAAAACATGCATGGTGCTCGGGACACGTCGATCGATTTCAGGGGTGACGGTTCGGAGTTTTCGACTCAATTGGGATTAAAAAGCTAAACTAAAGATTCTCAGGTTGATTTTAGCCTCCAGATTGATAGCTCTCCATGTCGTTATCGTAATATGATATTGATCTGATCTGATTTGACGATGAATCGGGCTGTCTTAAGGAACGAATTTGAACGAAAGCAAAGAGGCCATTTTTTTCAAGTGTGAATACCTTGATCGTGACCGAGTTACCAAGAGAAAAAGCCCAGCTCAGAATCAGATGCAAACTGTCTACTTGATGTTTCTTGATCAGGCCATTTTCCAATTCATCAATAGAGAAAAGACAGAGAAAAATCAAGAGAGAAAAAAGAGAATTTCTTGGCTGCTTTCGAGACAAGGAAAGTGATGGATCCACACCATCTACGCTTTGCCTTGCGCCCTCTACCAAAAGCTTTGACATGGCCGTCCATCTTACGTAGAAAAAGGATAAAATTCACGATGAAAGTGTCACGTAAAGGATTAAGTGTAAATGTGCAATTATTGGCTAAAGTTTTGAACTTTAGTGATGATAAATTTGTCCAGATAAAAGGAAAGATGAGTTTCGATTTCACTCAACGAGTGACATATGTGTCGAGATTCGTATTGGATAAACTTTTCTTTATTCAAGAATAGATAAGAATTTGTCATTGAATTTTGCTTAGACTTTTTTCCAAAAAAGATTAGGAACATTCACAAAATGTAAATGGTGACACCTAAACCCAAGTATAATTTCACATAACTTTTGAAAATTCGAATAACATTTGAAATTTAACGGGAAAATGAAAAGTTCATTTCAATTGAAACTGTGGTTATGGATAGAGGTGTGCAAAGGAATCGAGAACCGCCCAGAACCGAACCAAACCGAACCGAACCAAACCAAACTAGCCCAGAACTAGCGATTCTCATGAGGACCAATCTGATTCCTAGTTTCATTATACTAGAACCGGTGAATACCAATCCAATTCCTAGTTTAAGACGTAGAACCGCTCACCTACTCATTTGGACCAATCGGTATATATATCTTAAAAAAAATTATAGCTCACTTTCAGTAAAAGGGAGTCTTTCTTGTTTGACTTATGTCATTTACCTTACAGTCCTACTCATGTCTCGCGATCCTCAAAACAAGAACAAAAGAAAGAAATCCTAACCTCATCTTACTCTCATCATGAGAGTCTCGCGCGGCCAATCTTTCAGCTCTGTCACTGCTTCACAGACTTGCAATCGCCTCACGCCTTGCCTACAGCTCTCCCTCACATCTCGCATCAGGCTCTCGCCTTGCCTTCAACTCTGTCGCTGGGTTGCAAACTCGTAACCTAGTTAAATTTTCTATGTAAGGGTATTCATTCTTTTTGCTGCTCTTGGTGAATTCGAATTCCGAACTTGGGTGTTTCAAATTATGTTGAAGTTTAGTTTGGGATTGTCAATTTTTGACTTGTCAATACCTTTTGCTCTTGCTGTAGCTGTCACTTTGGGTGATTCTGCGCTTACTTGAGTCTTTGTTAGTAGATTATTTCAAGGAATATGCTTGGTCACTATGTTTGTAGTCTAATTATAAATCTGTAGGAATTTGGGATTAATTCTGTAGACTCACCAAAGAACCGGACCAGATTAGCAGTCCAGTTCTTGATTTCAATTTTTCAAAACTAATTCTTAATAAGTGGTTCTCATTTTCAGGGTAGGAGGAACCGTTTACTCGGATAATGCTCACCTCTAGTTATGGAAGTTATTTACGAAACGATAAGTTTGACACCATTAAAGAAACTCGATAAACTAAAAACTTCGTGCAGTCTCTTTCAACACTGGGTCAAATGTTCGCTCAAAAACCAAATAGGCCCCGCACACCGTAAAGTTTGACCGCAGTAAGAAAAAACGACGTGCCGTATCACTTGTCATTACACGACCGCAACACCAAGCTCATCTTTTTCCCCGAACTGTCAAATTGTACGCTCTCTATTTGTATATAGAGGTACCCACACGAACCTGCTGACACAAAACTCCTAGACACTTCTCTCTCTCTCTCTCTCTCTCTCTCTATATCTCACTTTCTCTTTTCTTGAAGTCATTGATCCCTTCGCAAGCTATTCAAGACCTCATTTTTTATGGGTGAAACCTACCACCACTTCTATCTCCACCCTTCTCTTCGCTCCTCCAATCTCATTGACAGTTTCTCTCAGCATTCTCGCTCTCATTCTGATTACTGTTGCTGTTGCTCTCGCTCCTCTTGTCTCCAACATCAACCTCATAAGACCCAGCCTTCCGAGCAAACGTTAACCAGTTAATCTCATATCCCATCCATTGAACCCCAGATGCATCCGGTCCTCTGTTCTCGGCCGTCATCCCGATCTTCTGTTCGTAGTTACATTTGCCTCATTCTACTTTATTTATGTAGAGGTGAGTAGAGCGCATTCCGCCATCACTCGCTCTCGTTTTTAATTAAAGAAACTTCATTTCAATGCAGGGTTTTTGTTCTTCGTTTATGCAATATCAACATTTTATGCCCATGTTTGATCGAATGAAACTTTTGTGGCGCTAAATGTACAGGCATATCAGGAGCTACATTCACTCTAATCAACCGGTGCGACTTCACAGTGTGGCCGGGCGTTCAGGCCAATGCGGGCAGCGCTGCATTGGGCAGCACCGGGTTCGAGCTCCCCCCTGGCACCTCCCGCTCCTTCCAATCTCCCCCAACCTGGTCTGGCCGGTTCTGGGGCCGAACCGGCTGCAGCTTCGACCCCTCAACCGGCCAGGGTAGTTGTGCCACCGGGGACTGCGGCTCCAACCAAGTCGAGTGCAACGGGGCCGGGGCGGCCCCACCTGCTACCCTTGCTGAGTTCACGGTCCAAACGGGCGGTGCCCAGGACTTCTACGACGTTAGCCTGGTCGACGGGTACAACCTGCCCATGCTCGTGGATGCGAGCGGCGGGTCCGGTGCGTGCCTTTCCACCGGGTGCGTGACGGACTTGAACCAGCAGTGCCCGGCTGAGCTGCGGGACGGGTCAGGCCAGGGATGCAAGAGCGCGTGCGAGGCATTTGGGAGCCCCCAGTACTGCTGCAGCGGCGCATACGGCTCGCCAGACACTTGCCAGCCGTCAATTTATTCGCAGATGTTCAAGGCCGCATGCCCAAGGTCATATAGTTACGCATATGACGATCGGACGAGTACATTTACGTGCACAGGCGCGAATTACGCAGTCACATTCTGCCGTTCATTATCAGCAAGGTAGGGAGTCAACTGAGAATTTTGAGTCCCATTACTGTTAAAGTAATTTGCTTATGTTTACTAAATCTAGCAAATTAATTTATCATCATCAGTACTTTAGATCAAATTATTGAATCGAGCCGAAAGACGTTATTTAAATTGCAAGATACAAATGTTCCGTGTTACTTTTGCTTCCATACCACTTATTTTCCAGCCATACATGTGATCGATTCCCTTTTGTATGCAAGAAGCTAACATGGCATATTTCTTTAGCTTGTCATGCACAAAATGGACGGCTCAGATAGGACTTTGTTACATAATATCACATACTCGAACGAGCACGTTGCTCATCAGATACTCCAACAAATAGAATGATGCTCAACCTATAGTTTGCACATCTAAGAGGAAAGTCCGAAGATGCTTTGCTAGATTTAAATGTTTCCAAGATTCTGAACCATGTGAAATTGATCTATCAGCGTCTAATCTGCTGTTCTTTGGAAAATTTGGCAGTCAAAAATCTGCCACAGACGGATCTTCGAATGCCGGAACGACAAGTGGAAGCAGCTCGGGAACAACCGCCTCAGGAACAACCAGCTCAGGAACAACCGATTCAAACCAGAGTCATCCAGACGACAACCCTCCATGGTTACTGGGTTTCACCATCGGAAACTCAAGCGGCACCCTTCTCTCTCGTTGCGATTGGACGTGGCTTCTGTCTCTCATCGTCTCTCTATCTCTCTGTTCTCTACATTCGTAATTACTCTTTATAACACATTGTTCCACATACACAAGTTTTCAGTCACACCCTTTGACTAGAGGCCAATATTCGAGGCGACCTTGTGTAGATATTTCGAATGCTTTGTTGGAAACGGTAATGCGAGTTGTTTATCTTCGATCATTTGTTTTCGCCCGTTCGGCACGATTTATACTCTCAGCGATCTGTAAGTAAGGAATTACGGAAAGGAAGAGCCTCTTGGAGGTGGAATATGGTTTATTGAGAATGATATAAAAAGAAAAAGAGGGGCTGTTCTGTATCATTCAAAGGTGTTCGCTCTGTTGTGAATCTGAAGAAATTTGGATGAGTGATGGCCACGGCCATAAAGGAGCCCACTTTGCTGTAATTGCAAGCCTCATGTCACTTCACTTTTTCATCCCAAGAAAAAACCAAGATAAAGAAGTGAATGAACAGGAGAGAAAAAGCGGATTGAGTTTAAACTCTGATCTATTTACTAGCCGGTTGGAGCGAAACGATGACATCAAAAGTGGAAAGAGACACTGATGCAACTTTCAAAAACGGGCAGAATTGGATGAATCTAATCTTTGGAGAATCCAATCTGTTTTAATTGTTTGGAAAGTGGCTCTAGTTGTTTCATTCTAAGAAAAATGACACAAGTGACCCCCAAGTGACCCCCGAACTTTAATCATGTGCAATGTCAACCCTAAATTTTTAATATGTTTTATGTAATCCTTTAACTTTAACTCAACACGTAATATCGTCCTTGAATTATTATTATGTTTAATACCGTCTTTTAATTTTTTATACATGTTCAATTTGGTCTATGAATCAGACAATCCAAAGATTAGATTGAATTCGGGGACATATTAATCTAAGAACTAAATTGAATATTTACTAAAAGTTCAAGGATCATATTGATTGAAAATTTGGAAACGACATTATACATTAAGTCAAAATTTAGAGATCTTTATTTTATTGAACGGTGATAGTGCGAAGCGTGAAAGGAAAGGGATCGCTTATATGTTCTATTAACAATGTGATGATGGAAGACAGAAGATTCTCTGGAGTGTCAAAAGCTTCGATTCTTTCTCCTTCCTTTTTGATTTTTAGACCCCCTAGTGTCGTTCTGGACGAGGCAAAGCAAGGACAATGACCAGACTTGGGAGGAGCGACCGAAGGGACGGCCCGGGGATGGAGAGAGACTTTGCAATTTAGTGCCCTTGTATGACAAGCAAACAGGCCGGTGGTGGCTCATTGGCCACGGTGTGCTTCTTCCTTTGATCGACTATTAAACACAAGTGCCTCAAACCGCCCACTAAGGATATATTTAGTAACATTTCCGTTCTTAAAAATAATTTTTTTTCTATTTCTATTCCCTATACGAGTTATTGAGCTAAAAAGCGCATTTAGTAACTGTACGAAATTTTTATTCCCGAAGTAGAAAAAAACATAAATGCATTTCGTAGGATATCAAAAATTTCTACTCCCAATTTTTTCATTTAATTATAAAATTATCGATGGAGACTTAATAATTCATGTTTGGATAAAATTGGACTAAAAATAGAATAAAAATATATTATGATATATAATTGGATAACCTTAATACAATCGTAAAGAAAATTACTCCGTATAGACAAAGCAAATACCGGATGGTGGTCGAGGAAATTACAATTTATGAGACTTAATAATTCATGTTTGGATAAAATTTGACTAGAAATAGAATAATAAATTGGATGACCTTAATACAATTATAAAGAAAATTTCTCCTTCTAGACAATCAAATATCGGATGATTGTCGAGGAAATTGCAATTTATGGTGTAAGATTTTAGAATTTGGGGTTAGGGGTAAAGATTTTAGGATTTTGGTTTTAAGGTGTAAGGTTTGGGGTTTTGGGTTTTGGATTTTATGGTTTATGGTTTATGGATTTAGGGATTCGGATTTTGGGTATTGGAGTTTGGGATTTAGGGTATTGGGGTTTGGGAGTTTACGGTTTAGGGTTCAGGGTTTTACGATTTAACGTTTTAGGATTTAAAGTTTGGAATTACAATTTTAAAGTTTAGGTTTTAGGGTTTCAGGTTTTGAGTTTGGAGTTTTGGGATTTAGTGTTTCAGGCTTTGGGTTTGGGACTTTAGGATTTGGGTTTTTGGGTTTAGGATTTGGGGTTTAGAATTTGGGACTTTAGGATTTGGGTTTTTGGGTTTAGGATTTGGGGTTTAGAAGGTTTAGGGTTTGGGTTTAGAATTTTAGGGTTTTCAAGTTTGGGGTTTTAAAGTTTAGTGTTATAGATTTTAGGATTTGGGTATTTAAGTTTAAGGTTAAGGTTTAGGATTTTAAGGTTTAGAGTTTGCGGATTAACGTTTTGGATTTTAGTTTATAGAGTTAGGATTTGAGGGTTTAGGAAGTTTTAGGGTTTAAAATTTAGGATTTAATATAAAATTATCTTGTGTAAGAGGATGAGTGATTTTGTTTCTTTATTGGTTTTTTTTGTACCAAAAATACAAAAATAATTTTTTTTTACTTCTTATTTCTATTCCAAATTTATTCCCATCTCCCCTGCGCTCATCAAGTGAGCTCAAATTCTTATGACAGAAACAAATGAAGAAAAGTTCAGCCACCCATCAGCAGGAAACAGGATCCGAGTCAAAGAAAAAATAAACTAGCTTGCAAATTAAACTCGAAGCATCATGTCTATGAACGAAAAAAAGGCCTCATCTTGAGCGTTCTTGCGGACGTGAAGAAGGCTAGTGAAGAAAAACATCCCTGATGATCATAACATTACAGCTATCCTACCAACGCATATGGTTAATCCCTCTTCCTGGACATTCAAAAACCCAGAGAATCTAAACGCAGTGGATATCAGATTTCGGGTTGCTCACTAGAGAAACCCTCTTTTTATCTAAGGAAAGATCCTCCCTTCAAAAAAGGAAATCCCTGAAACCGCCATGGGAATTTTATAACTCGTCCTTGGCTTCAGCAGTTTCAGCATCTTCAGTAGCATCAGGCTCATCCTTGAGAGTTGCTGAGGCTTCCTTGGATTCTGTCTCAGCTTCTTCAGCATCATCGTCCTCTTCAACAGCAGCATCTGGACTAATACTTAGGCCGGACTTGACGGAATCGTATATCCGGGAAGCGAAATCCTTCGGGTCGCTGAGCATGAAACCACTCTCCATGAGTGCTGTTTGGTACATGAGCTGGGCTGTATTCTTTACGCTCTCATCCTGTAGAGCAAGCAGACCATCATTAAGACAAACTCTGAGAAATGCAACTCATTGAATGCTGTCTCGCTATAAGCTTCCAAATCATATCAGACAAGATCAAAACAGTCAGTGTGAAACCAAGGGTATACAGAGGTTGATTGCACAGGGAAAAATGCAACCATAAAGAAACTTACATGGTAACGTTATTTCATTTCAAGGTTGTGCAAGTTAGTTTTAGCCAAGAATAGACAGAATACTAGCTAAAGTAATTATGAAATCTATATTTACCTCAGGGTCCTTCACCACCCTTTCTCGAAGCTCCTTGATGATTGGGTGTCTTGGATTAATCTCAAGGACCCTCTTTCCACGCATATATGCCTGCTTGCTAGCATCTGATAGGGTCTGTGACTGCATGATCCTTTCCATGTTTGCACTCCATCCATATTTTGAAGTCACTACGACACAAGGAGTGTTATCCAAACGATTGCTTATCTTCACGTCATCAACATTGTCACTGGCAAGAGCACCCTTCCACCATTTAGTCAGCTCCTTGAAGGACTCCTTGAGGTCTTTATCTTTCGAGTCCTTTCCGAGTTTCAAACCCTCCTTGGACACGTTCTGGAATTTCATATCTTCATAATCCATTAGGTACTGCATCAGGTACTCATCCACTGGATCAGTGAAGAAAATAACCTGCAAAGCGAAGACACAGACACCCATCAGCATCAAAACTCAACCACCATAGTAAGAAAAGACTGACGTGAATTATATTGAGAAAGGTAATGTACAGGAAGGCTAATTAACTCATTAACCCTGCACCTAATGACAGCTGAGGATTAGAGAAAATTAATAGTTTCGCACAACAAAGAAAAGAAAATCACAAACCTCATAATTTTTCTTCTTGAGTCTCTCAAGGAATGGCGACTTCTCCAATAGTTCCTTGCTGGTTCCTGTTATATAAAAGATATCCTTCTGGCCAGATTTCATTCTTGAGATGTACTGGTCCAGTGAAGTTAACTGACCATCAGACTTGGTACTGCACAAATAATAGGAAACAAAAATAAGTGATCAGCCAAAATAATCCAGTCCCATATGATATTTAAAAATGCAACAACAGACGACAGATCATACCTCTCAAATCTGAGGAGCTTAGCCAACCGGTTTCTGTTAGTGGCATCTTCAATTATACCGAGTTTAATGGACTTGCCAAACTCATTCCAGAATTTTGTGTATTGACCTTTCTTCTCATCATCTTCATCGACAGATTTTTCAGCATCTGCTCCCAACGGCAAAAAAATCCATTAAGCAGGCAGAAAAATATGAATTGGAAAGATCATCAAACTGTTTGAATGAACAAAAGACTAGCCCTAACTCCTCACAAAGTTATCACAACTTATTAAAGCAATCCCTCAAAGAAATCTAGTGATGCTTCAGAGAGGAGAAGTAAACATTAAATTTCATGACATATATTCATTTACAGAGAAGATGTTACTTCAAGACGAAAGACGGTACCTTTCTTGTCTTTGTTGTTAGCATCTTCCATGTCCTCCTCAGCAATCTTACGGATCATATCAAGTGCCTTCCTGATAAGTTTCTTCTTAATTGTCTTCAAGCTGCTGTGTTGTTGAAGCATTTCGCGCGATACATTCAGGGGCAAAGTGTCGGAATCAACAAGACCCTGGGAAACAACACTTCTTTGAGAAACGCAATCTAGAAACCCGTATTAGAAAACCAAGTTTCTCGTCACGGATAAAAGAGCTAGAACTAAGCAAACTCTGGTTACCTTCAAAAAGTTCAGATACTTGGGCAAAAGCTCATCAAATTCATCAGAAATGAATACCCGTCGAACATATAACTTCAAGTTCGATTTGTTGGAATTGTAATAACTTTCATACAGATCCTGAGGCGCTTTAGGAGGCACAAAGAGAACAGCCTTGAACTCGACATCACCTTCAGCAGTAAAGTGACTCCAAGCCAAAGGCTTCTCATCACTGAAATCCTGTAGAAAGATGAACAATTGATGATGAGGGACTATCAGAGGAAAGTTAAAATTTGGAAGAAGATGATAATGAATCATCCTAGTTGCAGAAATTGTCAATTACCTTTGCTAGAGAGTGATAGAACTTCGTGTATTCCTCCTCAGTCACCTCCTTTGGATTTCTGAGCCATATAGCTTTCACATCATTCAAAAGTTCCCATTCATAAGTAGTTTCCTTCACCTTCTTAGTCTTTGGCTTTTTCTCCGCATCGTCATCTTCAGTTTTCTCAGCGTCTTCATCCCCTTCTTCCTCAGAAGAGCTGCTTTCCGCTGTTTTTATTGATTAGGATAGAAGGTTCATGAGTAGTACGCATGCAATAGCAATCTCAAAATACATTGACATGAATACCACTAAATCTAGTACAAAACAATATATTAAAATTGAAAATATAGTGAAAGTCGTTTCAAGATACGCACATGATTCCTCTTCATCGCTTGATTCGTCCTCGTCTGCCGGAACTTCCACGTCAACCTCTTTGCTTGCCCACAAATTGATAGGGAAGTTAATGAATTCAGAGTACTTCTTCACTAAATCCTGCAGAAGACGACCGATGCTAGATGTTACCAAACCATTGTGTCATTAGTGAGGAATCCCAAATGCAAGATTGAACACCCCTATTGGCAAGGTTAAGATACTCCATAACTTTCATGAGAATTTGGTGCTGAGAACACTGTAAGAACTACAGAGGCAAGATAAGAACTTATAGTGTACGATGACATAATAACCACGAGGTTCTTTGGTTCTAAACTGGCTTTATGATGCTGAAGTACAGAACTGTGCTTACAGGTAGACAGTAATGACAAAATCCGCTCAGACTGCCTATGGTGACAATAGAACCTCAGTGAAGGAACATCACCACAAGAGAAAGAAGACAAAGGCATAACTGGCATCAGATAAAAAAAAATTAGTATCATTGACAAGCACATCCTTGGATGCAGCTTGTTCAGAAGAAAAAGTGCATATCTAGCTCCAATCCTTTAAGTTATCAGTGCTAAATATTTGGAGAAGAATAAATGAGGCAAGGGTTGCAGAATATCCCAGAGTCTACAGTCCCTAAAAACAAATGGAACCTAGTTGTGACCCTGCTTCAAATTAGAAATGCACCTTTAATTTGCTCTCTTCCAAGTATTCACCCGCTTCCTCTCTTAGATGCAGTCTAATCTCAGTTCCACGTCCTAACGGCTCATTCCATGTGTCCTCAGAAATTGCAAATGCCCCATCAGCCTTTGATTCCCAAACATACCTGATAGCCAGACAATAAGATATCTAATAACTGAAGGCAGATAATTTGATAATCCCAATAATGCAATCATCTTACTGTTTGTCATCATTATGTTTGCTGACGACTTCGACGTAGTCAGCAACAAGGTATACGGAATAAAAACCGACTCCAAATTGACCAATAAGGTTGAGATCTCCACTCGTCTGCATTTTCTCCACGAATGCTGCGTGAAACATTAGAATCGAATAAATAGGAGGTCGTTCAAGTAAATGAAGCAACCATCACGAGCTTGGAAATATCAAGGCACCTGAAGTTCCAGACTTGGCAATTGTTCCCAAATTCTTAATCAGATCCTCTTTTGTCATCCCAATACCTCTGTCGCGGATGGACAGAATCTTATTTTGTTTGTCCAATTTAATCTACAGAGATAAACAAACCCACCAGGTCAGTAACTAGTCAAACCCCGTGTTAAATACATTTTGAAATCATGCATTGACTAGAACAGCTAAGCGGTGAGTTTGACCGATCAATACAGGAACACAAAAACTACTTGGGAAAAGGTTTCAAACCAACCTGGATCTCGAGCTTAGTATCATCGCCATCTCCCAATATCTCCTTGTCTGTCAGGGAAAGGAATCGTATTTTGTCCAGTGCCTGAATCAACAGAATCATACATCAGCCTTTATCCAAAGACAGAAAGGCAGGAAATAGCGCAAACTACAAAAAGAAGAAAAGCGTCGTACGTCAGAAGCATTGGAGATCAATTCCCTAAGGAAAATGTCCTTGTTGCTGTAGAGCGAGTTGATGATGATGTCCATGAGCCGAGAAACCTCAGCTTGGAACTCAAACTTCTCCGCACTGCCGCGGAGCGACCTCTTCGAGATTGACTCCGCTTCCCTGGACCAACATCAAATTCCCAAACTCTCAACACACACGCCCACGCAGCAGACCGTCAATCCTTACGGGCGAAACTAAGCAGAAAGTAAGCGCGAGCTCATCGGCAAACACCGACCTTTTGACGACGTCGGAATCGGTGGACAGACCATTCGGAACCGCACCGAGCTTCTCCTCGACCTTCGGGGGATCGACCAACTCGTCCGAATCACCCTCCGCATTCGCGCGCAGCTTCCTTCCTGAACCACCACAGATCCATCCATCAGCAACACTTCACTCTTACTTCTCAAACACGCACGATGATTTGGAAACAAAACCAAATCTCCCCCACCCCCCCCCCCACGACTAAAATCCCCAGCCGCGCCTAGCTGTACACCAAACCAATCGATCGCTTCTTCCTCGCGGCGGTCCGCAAAAAAGTTCATCAAGCACGAATACGACGATCTAAGAAACTGGAAACTACGCCGGAATCCTCGCGGCGAAGGCACCGATCTGAAATGCCGTTGCCTCGACCGAGAACCTCGAAGCCCTAGGGTTTTCGTACCTTGATCCGGAAGCGCGCAGAGGAGGAACAGAACCAGCAGCACGGACGGGACCGTCCACTTCGCCATTGACGATTTCTCTCCCTTCGAAAGACCCTCCCCTCCTGCTTCGACTTCCCAAGCTCACTCCTTCGTTCGATGATTAATGCTTTCCCTAACCTTGTTTTATATATATTTAAAGCTTCACGCGACTCCCGAGCCTACGAGGCCAGGCTGCTGCGATTGGCTGGATTCGTCCAGCGCGGACGATCCGACGGACCAGAGCCCTCGCACGGAAACGTGGCGGGTTGTTATTGGCTGCTCGATTCGTCCTCGACGTGGAGAAATGGCGCTCTTTTGGGTTGTGGAAGGCCCCACGGGATGACCTGGGAAGTCAAAGTCGCCCGTCGTGTCTTGACCGATCTGATTGGCTACTGGATGCCAGAGTGGCCGGATCAACGGCTCCCATGCAATTGGCCAACCTGGATGAGTTTCTGGATTGTTCTTCCGGGGCGTTTGTCCACAGGGCAGAGCGTATCCAACACGGGAAGTAGAATCCCGCGCACTTCGCCGCGCACAATAATTTTCTAATTTGAAAAGTTTATTGTTACTTATCCTAAAGATAAATATTGACCCCAAAAAGAACTCTTTAAGATTTTCACTTGACAAACACGATGATGGAGTGGGTTTCGAATTAGAAAATATCCGTATCATAAGTAAAATGGTAAAATATATCAAAAATCCTAAACTATACTCGTTATGACACATGTACACGAATCTTTTCCTATTATATCAAAAATCACAAATTTATACATACGTGATACATTTACCCTTCGTCAAAGTTCTGTCAATAAAAATCATTAAAAATGTGCCAACAAAGACGCTAAAAGGCAACGTTATTTTGGCTGAAAAAACATCTAACGAAAGCTTGACGAAGAATGAATGTATCACGTAGGTATAAGTTTGCGGTTTTTTACGTCACAAGAAAAATTTTAGAGTAAATGTATCACGGTAAGCATAGTTTAGAATTCTAAATGAATTCAGGGTAAATGTTTTACGGTATGCATAATTTGAGGTTTTATGTGACTTTTTCTCTAAATAAAACGAGACACTCGTTAATCAATTTTATATGCTCGTTGGTAAAATCGTTTTCTATATCGTAATATCTACACTCGTGAAGTATATAGACGACGGGACTTAAAAAAGTGATAAAACTAAAACAACACAGCCAAAGAACATGGTGTCATTAGACTAGTATGTTAATCCTCTCACGGGTAAGGGTAACCATGTATTTATGAAAAATTCAATCTTTTGTTTAAACTAATTTTGAGTCTTATTCATTCGACTTCCATAAATGATATAGATAAAAAAGAAAAGGAACCAAAAAATTCTAAAAAATACTAAAGAAAACTTAATTCTAATTGATGATGAAAATTTTAACTAAATAATAGATATGAAATGCATGACGTACTTACGTACTTAACATTTTTTGAACTAGGACAACAAAAACATGAAAAGTATGGAATAAAAAAATAGCGGTGAAAAGATGGAAAATAAAAAAAAGTTAAAATTATGATAGATCATGTCATCCTAGAAGTTAAAATCAGCACTATAAAAAACAATTTCAGACCCGCTTGCCCGTAGTCTACGGTCTCACCGCTCTCCTTTTGTCCTTGTTCTATAGAATCGGAGCAAATGCGACTTTGCCATCATTGCATTGCAACGACTTTTACCATGACTTGCAAGCGATACTCTCATCATAGATGTTGCTGAAAAATGCTGAGACTGAGATTCCACGCATAATCATGATTTCACTGTCAAATGTATTTAATAATTCACATGGCATCTCATATCATATCTAGGGGTATCCAAAAAGCCCACGCCGGCTCGGCCCTAAAATTTGGGTTATTTTGAGGTTGGGTGTTGTCTACTTTAGATAAGATTTTTAGGTATGGATATTATTAAGTTTGGATAAGATTGGGCCCGACCCATTGACACCACAAAATCACTCATGGGCCACAGCCCACATATCTCCCTCTCTCTCCTCAACTCAGAAAAATCAACACTTTCCATTTCTTCTCTTTCTATGACATGATCAAGGGCTCTTCTTCTTCGCATTCTCCTCTTAAATTCATGGCCAGATTCGCTTCCCCCCCTCCTTCCTTCGGCGCATCCCAATTTGATCCAATTCGATTTGATTAGGGTTTCGATTTCCTTTCATCTCCTCCCAATGGGACCGAAAAGTCAATGCCTTTGCTCACCTGCTCCCTCGCCATTCCTTCGATCGAGTCTTGGCTCCGACGTCCCTATAATCGTCGATTGAATCCTCCGGTTGTGGATTTCCCTTTTAGTTTGGGTGGTGTTGTTCTTCAGGGGAGAAAGCGGAGACCTTTTTATGTTTTGGGACATCTTTTTTCGTCGATTGGAACGGTTCTTTGCTCGATTCAGGCTCTACCTTTTGCTTTTGCGTTTTGATTTGATTCATCTCGGATGGTGAGTTCGGAGGGATTGAGGGAGTCGATGCCCACCGTGCCGACAATGGTGATGGCAACGAGGCAATTCGGGGTTACCAAGCTGATTTCGGTGTTGGAGCCCAACGAAGTCGATGTTTAGAGAAGCATGGAGTTGGAGAAGGATGAAAAAACTGGAAATGTCGTAATTGAGTGATGAACCCGAAACCCAACCCAGCCTAACTCGACCAAACCCGGTCCTTGAAGTATATGCCGAATAGGGTCTTGGGCCAGATCTAGGCGGGCCAAGTGCAACCTTATTGATTTTAGGTCAGATAGGGTATTATGAAAGCCTAACTTGACCCAACCCATTAACACCCCTAGTGATCTTTCCATGGGAAATAGTATAGATGTAGGGTATCGTGATATAGTTTATATCTAGCTTTTTCATGTGTGTGTGTGTGTATGTCTACCTAAACATGGATATATTTAATTAGAGAGACAAATATTCTATCTATAAGAGTTAGCTGTCGTGGTCCCACAAAATCTTACTTTTTCATAACATCCATGTGTGATTATTATGGGTGTTAAACGGGTCATCAATGGTTCTACAATTTTTTTAAACACAATCCACTTCTATGACTCTCTCTTCATTTTCTTTCGCCCTCGCTCACCTTGTACTCTCACCTCATTTTTGGTACATAATTTCCTAAATTTGGCTAAATATGAAAGTATTTTAGGTCAAGTATGGGTTACCAGATTTATATTGTATGGAAATTAATCAAAACGGGTTAAATGAGTCCATTTGGATCGGATTGTTTTCTACTCGATTTAACTCACCCATTTGACAAAGATAGCTTATGTATCGGAGCCTTAATTGTTACGCCTCAATTTAGTCCTAATTTCTTTGTCTTATCACTCCATTTATTCTATTGTCTGCTCCCTGATAGCGCAAATGTTGGCGCGTCGAAATCCTCTGAGTTTTTACCGCACCCTCTGATTCCACGATCCCGTTTTCCTGAAATTGCACTTGTTTTGACTTCCCCGTGATTAAATTAAAGTAGAATTATATCTTAGCCCCACCAATCTAATCCGCCTTGGCCCGTCTGGCTTGCTCGCTTGCAAATTCAAGTCCAATCCAACTCAAATGCATTCATTGTAATGCTTTATGAGGGCCTATCACATTTCGATGGAAACGAATAGAAAGAATGGTTGCTTGAATCACTTACAAATATAAACAAACAAAAATATTTTCGTTGTTGATGAAATTGTTCATATTATTTTTTGAAAAATGTTTTCCGAATCATTCGCTCTTCACAAAATAAATAGAGCCGTAGTCTTTGTTATTCAGACGAGATACCATATACAAATTCCAAAGTACATCAGCATTATATATGAAAAATGGATAAAATCCAACTCAAAAGAAGAAAGCAGAGAAAAATTCAAGGCATGACACTTACGGGAAACTTTCTTCGTGTTAGTTATTTTCCTGCTGTGGTGCAAACTATTTCGATGGAAATACACTCAATGCCTTTCGTAAGTACACGATGATGCACTTAAAAGCATTTGTCAACTACGAAGTATGAACTTCAACCCAAAAATCAATATATAGAAAAGGCTCATGCTATTTCCACGGATACATTGGCTCTGAGCAGCATGGCTTATTCGAGGAAGAGGCAAAACTACCCTTTCGATGTGACGTGTCAATAGCAAGTAATACCATTTTAGTTCGCCAAGAAATATATAGATGTTAGGAAACCAGTTTTCTTAATCAAATGCTTCCTAGGGATAGATTGATGGAGACTTGAGACTCGGCCTCGTTTCATTAATTCCATTAGTTACAAATTATTTGCAAACTCATTTGTAGATTTTTTACACGAAATTAGCATTTTTTTTCCCTTTCATTCAATGGAGAAAGTACAAGGAAAACATTTGTGCATGACATTCAATTTAGTGTCGCAACTTTAAATCCCTCATTTAAGTTTGATAACTCGAGAAATTCGATCACTCGAGGTACATCGGCACTTCGCTTGCCGAAAAAGCCGGTTTGGCATTATCATAGCATTAATTAATCCTGTGCAACTCGCCAGAGAAATCCTCGTTTTATAGGTGGACCAAACAAAAAGTTGGCCCATGTCATGTCATGGATCGGCCATTGGTACGATGTCCAGATCTTTAATGAGTACATTTCGTTATCATAAGATGCCAAATTTCACAAGTTTTAGAGATAAGGGAGAATTGGGACCCTATAATTTCAAATGCTACCTATCGTGAAGTATGCTATCATTATAAATGCTGCCTACCGTGAATTATACTATCATTACAGTGCTGCTAATAAATTTTCGCACGAATTTCGTAAGCTTCTCCAGATTGTTTCCACCGACTACTTCCCCAGTCATACTTTCCACATCATGAATTATTCAATTGCTATAGTTTCCAATTCATCCTTCGGAACTTCTTTTTTCTGCTTTCACGTGCTTTTAGCTGCTCCTTGCCAAACCGCGTTCAAATTGGCAATCTCGGTTTCCAAGTCCAGTCCTACCGTTTTTTCAAACCTTCCTATCTTTCTTTCCCTCGATCATCCGTTTCCAAACAAAGGCAACTACTGTCATAAAAAGGAAATATTACACAAATAGTCGATGAATTTTGGCCCAAAATACCATATGGTTACCGAACTTTTAATTTATTCAATATGATTTATGAACTTTAACCTAATGTGTGTGATCCCTAAATTTTTTAATTTGTTCAATATAGTCAATGCACTAAATGAAAATATTCAATATAATCATTTCATTAATTCAGGATTAGAGACTACATTGAATATTGTCATATAGTTCAGGGATTATATCAAATATTAGGTTAAAGTTGAGCGATCACGTTGAACATATTAAAAATTCATGAATCACATTACATATTAAGCAAGCCAAAATTGAGAGGTCACTTGAATCATTATCTCTCGTTAAAATTCGTGGGTGATTTTTTTTTTCTTTTTGCTAAAGTCCCGGGCGACGAAAGCGTTGACATCCTTTGGAGATTTCGAGAAACCGCACGCATTTCATTATATGCGCGACATTCTAATACAATTTCGAAAGTGTCACGATGTATTTTTCCTCGGGATGAATATCCACCTGGTTAATTAATAGCCGCTTTAGTTGGACCAAAAGAAAAAAAAATCAATAGCCGCTTTAAAAAACAAGGAAAACCGGAGGGGATCAATTTGCGGTTTCCTAGGACTCCACCGACGGAACTACCACTGGCAGTGCCTAAGGCTGACACTCGTGGCGGCACCCCATTGGACTGTCAAAAGACCCCTAGCGGGCGTCCTCAATACCTCTGCACCCAGCTTTCCCCTTTAAATAAAAACAAAAAAAGCAATAATACAAGCAACCCCTAAACTTTAATATAATATAATTTATTTAATATAATTCTTAAATTTCAACTTAATATGTAATATGGTTCTTAAGCTTTTAATTTATTTGACATAATTTTTGAATTACATTAAATAATATTGAATAAATTAAAAAAATTTTAATCACGTTGCATATTAAATCAAAGTTTAAGACCGTTCGTTTTATTTTCTTAAAAAAAAGGAATAGAAAGAAAGAAAAGGTGAAGATAAGCTTGAACCCCGAAGCCTCGCCCCAAAATTCACTCCACCGCTCCTCGCCGAAACGCCGCCGTTCACCCCCGCCCGAATACCAACTCCTTCTCCTCTCACACGCACTCCTAAAATCCCCGACGTACCGAACCAACAAAAACCCACAGCCGTGAAAACCCTCTTGCCTCTTGTCCTTCTTGTTCCTCAGTCTCTCCGTTGAGATTCCCAGGTCATCATCATCGTCGTCGTCGTCGTCGTCGTCGTCATCACCACCCACCACCGTTATCCATTGATTCCGCTCGCTCCCCTCGAAGAAGAGAAGGCAAGAATCAGGGATTCGGATACCCATATGGCTGTGTCGGACGCGGTGGTGGGGAACCTGACGACGATCTACGTGGCGGTGATCGCGGCGATCAAGGCGTACGGGCTGGTGTCCGGCCGCAGCTTCGGCGGCGGCCTCGTGCTGGTCCTCTCCACGGCGGTGGTGGGCCTCATCCTCGTCGCCACGCTGACGTGGGACGTGTCCCAGAAGGCCGCCCACGCGATCGCCCGGGACGACGACGGCGACCGCCCCCCCCACGAGGTGTCCTGCAAGGGCGGCATCTGCTGGCACGGCGTCGCCGTCAAGTCCCCGGCCTCCCAGGTCCGGTTCCGCCTCCCCCAGCATCAGCCGCAGCAGCCGCCGCCGCAGCAGCACGGCGCCGCCCCTCTGTGAATACGACGTCGATTTCCGCCCTTCTTTTTGCCCATTTTCTTCCTTCCTTTCTTCTTTTTCTCCCATTTTTCGTGTTTAGTTGAATGAATTTTGGTGGCGGGATTGGGATGTGAGGTTACGCTGTCCGCCGTGGTAGGATGCAGAGTCTCTGTCTACAGTTGGTCGATCGTCCTTCGTCGGTCATCCAAGCTTTGGGTTTTTTCCTTGTCGAAAATCAATATGGGTGTCCTCTCCTTTTCCTCCTTTTTCTTGCAACATATCGAGGAAAAGAACGTGTATACTTTCTCTGTAAGATAAATAAAGAAGGCAAATACGAGTGGAATGTTACGTGGGTTCTGACGTCTGGACGCTACCACCTACCGTTCAGCCCATCGAGATGTTTCGTTTGGTGCGTTCTTTCCAAGAAAGATGATGGCAATGATGACTTGGTCAAGCACGGCATGATGATAAGTATCGTCCCCGAAATCTGAATCTGGGTCCGCCCGGAGCGAGCGATCCACGAGCGATTTGGCAGCCATTGCTGAAACTCGGCTCGCGCGGGAGCTCTTCCAATGGGGAGACGGGAGTCAACATCGATCCTTGCCATGGAGTGCCGAAAAGTGGGGACCCCGCCCCCTCCCCCACCCCCCATGATGCGTTCGGGCATCTTTTGGCGGTCTTTAATGGTTCCCATTTAAAGTTGCCGCTTCGTTTCTCGGGGGGCGTGGGGCCCCTTGCCGTTTGCGGTGGGAGGAAAACACCTTTTTGTTCATTAATTGGGCCGATTCTGATTGGAGCCGAGCGTCCACATTAGTGTCGTCCCTTGACTACAGAGCTCGCGATTTGTCGCTGCTAAGTTTGGATCTCTAGATGCTGGCTTTGATGCAAAACCCTTTTTGGGGCGTGTTTCGAGAGGGGGAGAGGGAGGAACATATGGGATCTCCGCATCTGAAGGGTTGCGATTCGGTCAGCGGTTAGGTAAAAGCTGTTACAGCGATTCTTTGCCCTTTTAGAAGGTTAGGGAACAATTAGAGTTAGGCCATACGCATCCGACGTTGATTTGAAGGGTAAGATGTTTATGGAACGAATTTGCTGATTATGTTGAATTGCGATTTTCACGATCTTGTAATACCATGTCAGTATGGTACAATACGCTTATCAAGACATTTCATAATTGTCTTTTCGGTAAATTTGAGGAGAAGACCCGCGTTGGTTTGCTTTTTATATAATAAGGACGAGCATAAAAAAAAAAACGCAATCTTGATTCAACAAATGCCATTTATGCCAAGTTAATGATGAGATGAATCTTTCCAAATTATGGCACGAACTCTAAATTTGAGTTAACAAGAACATTAGAGCATCGGGTTTGGTGCAGGAATAGATACTTCAGTCACCATCTTTTGTACTTTGTTAAGATGTGGGGGAACAAACGCATTGAACCATCCTCAAATTTTGCAACTTTACCGCTCTGCATCCTCTATTTTGAGAAACGTATCCTTGAACTATCGGACAAAATCTCATCTTTAAAGAGGCCAAACTACCCTCCTTTACAATAACTAATCTCTAAAAACCTAACCAAAATTCTAACTCCCAATTACCTAACAAGACCACACACGCCGTGACCTGCAAAATCCAGCTGCCTTCGACCATCTTCCTTCCTCATCTCTTGTATCTGTCTTCTCGCCTTCGATCGTCGTATCCCTCATTCTCTCCAGTGTTATCTTGTGCGCCGTGCGTGACGTGACCTCGGATGACGGTGGCGAGGTCGCCGAGGTAGGGACCTCGATACGAGGTCACGACAGCCATAACGACTGCGAATCCAAGGTCCTCGGGCCCTCCTCAACCAATTGATGGCCCCCGGCAGCCCTAACGAGTGGGGGAGAGACGCAGAACACGGAGTGCATGGGGCGCACACGAAGAGAAAGAGAGAGAGAGAGAGAGAGGGGCAATACTAGTGCCAGCAACTTAACTATGCGTTTGAAGAATGTGTCCGGTTTTTCTAGGTCAGCACATAAAAAAGTAACCGGCGATATGGCTAATAAAATCGCATGATGATCCGGCGCATAGTGAGATCTTGTGCCGAAATGTGATAGTGAGGGCGTAAAAATGTACTTTTAAATACAGATGTAGCAAAGTGGTATTAAGTGAAAAACGCAGGATGATTTTTTTTTATAAATTTGCCGAAGATGAATCATAGCACTTAATTTATAAAAATGGTCAAATCGTAATAATAGCCAATATAATTATCAGCATATCTCATAAATATCTGTTGTTACATAAATCTATTTTGTAAGCTAATATTTATTTCTAAGTATTTATCTCTATCCACACAAATTTAAAATTCTCTTTCGAACAGTGTCTTTTAATCGGGGGTACCGGGCCAACAAGTTGGTTAAGAAGACATTGTGCGAAGCACAAGTCGACCCAACAGGTTCTAGAACACCACCTTATCACCTTAGGTGCGGGAGACTATTATACTTGCTTAGCCGATAGTAGGCAACCGAAGCTAACGTGGTGTCTGCCTTCAGCAGCTGAAGCCCCCTAATTCCCTCTCTATCTTTGTCTTCCCAAGATAAAGGCAATACAGGAGGTGACATTGGGAAGTCCCACCCCTTGAGGGTTCTTCCCCATGTTTCTTCTCTTTTGAGTCTTTTAAGGACATGCTCAGGTCCTTCGGCACTCATATGCATGTCCTCTTTTACAAGTGTAAGAGTGAATGAAGTCATAAAATGGAATTAAGATGCTAAAATACAAAATTTTAAAAAAGTTTATCTTTACGTCCAGTGAATTGGATGGATGCGAGATTAAAATTGCATGTTCCTTGGTACGCCTCATATATAAATTTAAAACACCTTTCCTCATAAACTTAAAATATTTTGACGCATCATTGCATAATGAGATATACAATTATTTGGTATTTCCACCAGTTATAGCCTCGCTTATTTAGTCCGAAACTCATGTATATTTAGATATTAAATCACGTACTTTTTTTCACTTTTAATGCTATATACATGACCTTTCTATACCAAACGCTAATATATGATCTTTTAAGCATTTAGAAGCTACCTTTTTAGTTTTTGTAAAGTAAAATACTAATTTTTTTTAATTTGTTGATTGATTAGAACACTTAAAAAAATATTTGACCCAAAAAAACATTTAAAAAATAAAAATTAATGCGGTTGCAAATACAATGCTTTTGTTTTGTTATTTAATAAACATTTAGAGGAAAATTATTAAAATAAAATCCTTGCGACAGGCCCGAGCACATTTCTTGAGCATGTCAAATAAGGACAAAGAAAAATCATTTTTTCTTTTATATAGTGCTTTGATTACGCATATTATAAAAACAAAAATTAGCGCATTAAACAATCGACAATTTCTTTAATCGGTCTGCGCACACCACATTCCAAACTGAATAAAATAAAATAAATTAATAGCGATCACCGTCCGTTCGCGTGGTTAATCAGACGGTAATCAAAATCCCTCAAAATTCAAAATCCCCCGGCGTTCGTTTTTTCGTGGGCGGTGGGTCCCACCATATCGGTTCTCCGTAGCTCACGGCCAGAAAAACGAAATCGCCAATCACAGCCGTCCAGTGGCCCCCGGAACCGCAACGTCGAGTCCATCCGACGGCGGACGGCGTCGCGTAAATCACCGACGCGGTACGACCTGATAAACTCTCACCTTTTTTTTTTTTTTTAAATCTCATAAATCAAAACTTCAGCAATCTATCTACCCCTCTCTCTGTCTCTCTCTTCTTCTCTCTCCTCTCGCTCGTCGCCGCTACTCATATCTCAGTAAATCGCCACCGCGCACGGCGTTCCTCCCGGCGGTCCCGTCGCACCTCGATCGACCACAAGGCCATGGCGGAGTCTCCATCCCAAGCGCAGGCGCAGCCCGTGCCCCACGCGGCGGCCGCGGCCGCCTCGGAGTACTGGTGCTACCAATGCGAGAAGCGCGTCGCCGTCGAAACCCTAGCGGACCTCCACGACGTCGTGTGCGTGGAGTGCAAGAGCGGCTTCGTCGAGTCGAGGCCCGCCGCGTCGTCGGCGCAGCCATCGCCGTCCGATCAGCTGGACGATCCCGCCCTCGGCTCGCAGTTCCTCCAGGTCCTGCGGTTGATCGCGCAGGCGGCGCGTGACGAGGACGTGCCCCCGCCGCCGCCCTCGAATCCGCTGTCGGACGTCGATTTCCTCCGGATCGAGCTCGATGGATGGGACAACGACGAGGACGAGGATGAAGACGACGACGACGACGATGGGGAAGAGAATGAGGAGAACAGAAACCGCGAGGGATATGAACGAGGCGAGGGGGAGAGGGAGGGTGATAATCAATCGGATAACGAGAACGGAGGAGAGAGCAGGGGTGAATATGATGAGGACGATGCGCGGCGGAGGCGGCGTGACGTGCTCAGGCTCCGGATCCGAGACTTTGCAACCCGAGCTCGGAGCGGGCGTAACCGGATTCTCGATTGGGCGGAGATTTTGATGGGATTGGATGATAGCTCCATCGAGCTGAGGCTCGAAGTTCCTGAATCAGACCTCTACATAGGCAATCCGGAGGATTACGTGGATGACGCTGGGTACCAGGCTTTGCTGCAGAATTTGGCGGAGAGCGACAGTGGAAGAAGAGGAGCTCCACCAGCCGCAAAATCAGCGATTTTGGAGCTTCCAACTGTGGAGATCAGATCAAAGGACGAAACCTTGGTGTGTGCGATCTGTAAGGACATGGTGAGTGTCGGTGAGATGGCGAAGAAATTGCCCTGTGGGCATGGTTACCATGGGGATTGCATCGTGCCGTGGTTGGGTGCGAGGAATACATGTCCGGTTTGTCGGTTTGAGTTGCCCACTGATGATCCTGAGTATGAAGAGGAGAAGAAGAAAATGAATGTGAATGCAGGTGGGAGCTCCGGTTCTGTTGGAGATAATTCGCTGGAATAAGTTTGCTTGATTTATTGTTGAATTTGCTTGTTTGGTGGATTAGAACAACAAATTTGAATGCTTTTTTTTTTTTTGGCTGCCTTGATAATGAATGTAAATGAAGTTTTACCAAGTTGTCTTGTTTGTGTTTATCTGCAATTGGCTTTTGTTATATGATTTAGGATGTGATTACTCCGGCTGAAATAGGATCATAGGATGGTGTCTCTGACTTTGGGAGGATGAAGGACCGAACTAATTCTTGGTCGTATAGGGACTTTGATTGTAGATAGAAATTAGAAGCAGTCGAGGCCGAGATGCCAGAGAAAAAATGAACCTCGATAATGTGTTGTGGGCTAGACCATTGCTTTTGAAAACTATTGTGAGGTGAGTGGGGTTGGGTTTGGGAACTGCCTTGTCATTAACGACTCGTGGGCTCTCAATCGTACTTAGGTGATGTGAATGTTAGTAAGTCTTTTTTTTTAATAGGTTGGATGTAGGATGTTAGTCAGTAGTCACTCTTCGTTGTTCCATTACTTTGCTATCTACTTGTGAAGAGGTTGAACTTGCTTTTTCTTGATAGTTTGCTTCACATCTTTGTGTTGGAATTCACTGTTGTAATGATTTAGGAGCTTCTAGTGTGCAGAGTAGTGTTCCTTGTATTCACTGAAATATCTCATTGGTTACGTTCATACTGGAAACTGTTGTGCGATGAAGATTAAGTGCTTCTAGATGGTTTATATGTCAATCATACTTAAAGAAGCAGGTTATTAACTAGGTCAGTTGATCGTCAACCTTTGTTTAGATGATGAAAATAGCCCTTTAGGCTGATATTCCTACTTTTGTGAATCATATAGTATACCATGATTGCCATTGATTTCTCAAAAATTTTGTGGTTTTTGATATTGCCGAATCTTTCTATGAGGCAAATATATTAAATTCGGGTCGTTTTGTTTGTGTGATCTAATAGAAATCGCTTCTGCACCACCATTTCCAGAAGAATTACTTATAGTGAGTCCATCTTGATTTTTGCCGTGGTGATAGATCTCACTTTGTGTCGATGAATGCAATTGATGATGAGTTGAGCAGACTAGACCTGCCGTTTGTCATAAGCATTTTTAAGAGGGGTCATGACGGTGTAAGCTGAGCTGTTTTTTTTCACCTTTATAGGTGAGTTGCCTTTGCTACCTCCACTCTCATTTTTCTACTCCCACGTCCCACTGCACATAGGCATTCCTGGGTAGTAGTTGTTTCTTGTTAGTTTGCTATTAGTTCACCTTTTCTGAAGCTTCTTTTTCTTTCCAGCGAATGTCAATTTGAGTCACCTTTTCAATTTCTGATAGAAGTTCAATTTTCTACTCTCTTGATTTTACCAACCATTGGCATGAAGGAGGATCGTCTATTCATAATGGGTACGGCGTCTTGGTCAGAGCTCGTGAAACATCATGCCATATATCTTGTAATTTGGTAATACTCTGAGATTTTTATGGCTGACAGAAATTTGATCTGAAAGTAATTGACTCGAGAAGAGTAATTTTTATTTGGGTGGTGAGTTAGTTCGTTGGTCAGTGATTTGCTACCGAATTTGACTATTGACCTAGCAGATTCTGGTTCACCAGAAGACGCAAGTTTACCTCTTGAATGTTTGTTCTTTGACGTTTACCAGCGGCAAAGTAGATTGAATTTGGAAAAAAGAGATCGGTACGAATATAGTATGGCCGCTGGATTGGGGAGAACTTGGTGGCTTTCTCAGACAAGTAACTCTCTGACAATCTCTCGGTCATTCGAGTTAGCTTTCTATGGTTGCTTTTATTTATTTGAGGCCCTTCCCATCAAGGATTGTAGCTGTTCCTTCCACCTAACCGAGGGAAGATGCTTTTGATGGAAGAAAGATTGATGTTAACAATGGATGCTTCAGCGGTTTGAAATGCCATTGAGTCGATAAATTCGGATGGCTATTGGCTTAGATGTACATGTATCAAATCCGTACGGCAAAACAACGTTCTCTTTTTTGTGTTTGATGAGAAAAGGCCAGCGTAGATGTGTAAAATAATGGGTGTTCATGGATCGGAGACGATGCTAGTCAACGCCCCGGTGGGTCATTAACCGAGTCAAGTACTATGTTTAGCTAGAGTTTTGTACAAGGTATAAATTAGTGGCAAAGGTGGTATTTTTTTGTGTAGTTGAATGGAAAGATAGCAATGATTTTAATCTTGGATTAAACATGGGTGTTGGCAATTGATGCACAAAAATCGAATATGTATGGTAATCACTAAGTCGATTCTTTGTGGTGTTATCTCACAAAATTTTAATCTCAAAGTTACTCTCATAAGTTCAATGTACATATTATTCATCGCGATGCAACTAGTCAGTTAGAGCCCCAATGCAACGGCATACATAGATCGGGAAGGTGGTAATGGGTGATGCTGTGATCCGATCGGCCGAATTGGCTTAACTAATTTATAAATCATGCAAGATCGTTTACGTGAAATGCTTTTTCTAAGACTAACTCAGATATCTTTACTTTTTTCGGTTTTGCTATATTGCATGACCAGTAGCATGCGCACTTGAACGTTCTTTGTTTGAGCACATTAAACTTTTCAAAATAATAAATGTAGACACGTAGATTTACAAAGAGTAAAATTTTGCTTTTTTAGAAGTCAAATGCTAGCAGAGCTTGAGCTCAGCTTTATTATGCAGTCGAAGCAGCTTGTACATGAATCCGAGGTCTGAAAGTGGCGACGGCATTTGACTCTTGAATCATGATACGATCGATGAGAAGCGAATTGGGCTTTGAAGATAATTCAAGAGTAAGTTCTTGGTCATTGTTCCATACTTTCTGAAAGACTAACACGCAAAGGAATAAGTCCCATATATCTTTGCAACCGAGTTTACATCGAGGTCCATAACCTCTCTGGACAAGCAACGGCCCTCCGTCATATTCAACAGCAAACGAGAAGCGAGAAATAAACGGAGTTAATTTACCTTCCCATCACAACCAATTTTCAGCATTACACCTTGCGAACTCCAAAGCAAGTTAGCTCTGCACATTCTCTCCAAGGAAAACACAAAGGTGACAGAAAAATTTGCTCCTACAAATATTCTTCGACAGACATGGGACTGGGAGAGATACAACAGCTATCTAACCAAACCTCCAGCGGCTGCTGAAGAGGCCTTCTATAAGACACTAACAAAGTGAGAATATAAAGAAAACCCCAAAATTTAGGCTATTAAACTAAAATTCCTCCCCCCCTAATAAAAATTAATCTCTTAAGAATCGGATTTCCTTTGCTATCGCCAGATTTTATTCAGTTTCAAACCCACTTCCCATGAAAGCCAATTCGTTCCCCCTATGCTCGTGATCTTCAGAGAGGAAGCACTCCCCGATCTGTTTGGTTGGACATTTGGACTGACCCAAAAAGCTTGATGGGACTGACATTTATTTCCACGGTGGTTGCTGCTGCCGAAAGCCAATCGAGTAAGGTTCCCGTCCGCCCTCCGGTTCCTTCCTCTTGCCACCCAGCCCAGAACTTGAAGACGGTTGCAAGCTAACCCTCAGATGTTCTTCCATTGATCTACCCTGATCTGGCACTAAAAACTGTCTCAGAACAGCCGGCTCACCGTTAACTCCATCAATTGAGAATCCAGAATTCAGATCAAATTGTGCCCGAGAAGGGCCAGGACCATTGAGACCAAGGGGCGCAGAGGTCATGTTCATCATGAATGGCCCCTGAGGGAAAGAGGAGAGAACAGGTGAAACAGATCCAATGGCTTGAGGCACAAATGGGGTCACACGTGAGTCCACCATGTAAGGCATTGAGCCCCCGGGCTGATACATGGTAGAAGAGAGAGAAACAGCAGGCCCTGTGTTTAGTCCATTGTATGCCCACGCATGTGGATAAGAGAACGTGGGACCCACCCCAAAAAAGCCTCCTGCTCTTGCCACGCCAGCATCTGCTGCAGACTCGAGAGCCTTGCCATTTAGTAGGGACAAACTCTGAGGTACATGATCTTTCTTGTCAACCTCAACTTTTGCACCGAATATAGAAATAACAGGTTCTGATTTAGGCTTCCCATAACTGGCCACATTTTGGGAAGATCTGCCACTGTAGGGGCCTTGGTCAGAAAAATCATTCTGAAACAGTGGCCTGTCATTCAAATCAAAGTTCCTCATGGTTGATGAAGATGATGCAGGAGACGGGCTGCGTTGGCCATTTCTAAGGTTAAGCAGCTGACGCTCCACCCTAATATCCGAAATTGATGGTTCACCATCATCACCAATGCGATTCAAATCTAGTTTGAACCTCTCTGATCTCTTGGAACTAACCTCTACCGAAGATTCTCCAGATCGAAGGCTTGATGAGGCTGGGATTTGTATCCCTGGCATGAGATCAGCAGCTTTCTCATCTCCACCTTCTGCAACATTAAGATCGATATCTAGACACGGATGCCTCCGCTTGGAATCATGGGATTCCTCCCCAGGAACAGTTTTATCGGCAACAGTACTTCTACGAGGTGATGCGGGACGAAACGCGCTCCTAGCAGAGTTTTTCCAATTAAGACTTCCTTCAAATTGCAATGGAGCTAGAGGTAATCCAGAGGCTGTTGCTGTCGGTTTTGAAGCAGAAACAACAGAGACTGGCGTACAGACTGCATTTGCAGTGCAATCCACATCATCCGAGGAAACTTCTTGGTTCAGATCAAAGATGCACATGCCTTTCTCCGTCTTATCTTCCGGTTCTTGCGTAGCTTCTGTTACTTGAGAGGACTCCATTTCATGCATAGAACCGTCCTGTTCAGCATTCAAGTTGTCTGGATTTATTAAACTACCCTCTCCCTCAGAAGATGCCTCAGAAGCATCATTCTGTTCTCTTGGCCTCTCAACTGATGGGACAATGGCCAATACATCTTGTTTCCCCTTGATAGGCTCAGGGCTACCATGTTGCCGGATTCCACCTTCTGAATCTCTCTCTAAGTTCATTTCTCTCTCCACTTCCTGAGCAACTTGTCGAGCTACTTCTATCGCATCAACAATGCCATAATCAATCTCAATTCTTGGCCTCTTCCGTTCAGCCATGCTAGGACCTCTCACTTCCATTCCCAGCCTGTAAGAATTAGAAGCACCTGCTACATTTTCACCATCATCACTTGAATGTTCCTCATCTTCTTTAGCAGCTCCCCTGTCTTCCCTCTTCAAAAATGCAATGTCCAACACATCTGCTCTACCTGTGCCGCATTCAACAACAGAGGACTTTTGCACAGTAGCAGAGCTGCAAGCACTATCTTCAACTGACTTAAGCACCGTGTTGCATTGGCCTAAAATCCCCTTATCATCCTTTTCATTCTTCACCTCAGACGCCGTTCTCCTTAGACCTAGAGAGGCCTTTCCAATGCGGAAACTGTTGCTATTAATATCATCTGCTGATATAACTTTAGGCACAGCGACTTGAGCAGTTGCAGTTGCAGTATCAAGATCTAAAGAAACAGCTGTAAGTTCAAATGCGTTGAAAGCAGATTTTTCAGCTATTACCGATTTTTCATGAGAAAAACTAAGCTTGTCTTCCTGCTTTCCGATTTCATATAACTTGCCCATATCAGCTTTTCTGATTCGTCCACCACTCTCCTCTTGTGGAACCGACTGACCAGGAATTTCAAGTGAGGGTGTCCCTTTGACTTGGCATGTAGAGGGCTCTTTTACAACCTCATTTGTCTCAGGTATAGGGCTTGACGTGGGAGAAGATGCCAAAGGACCCACAGATCTATCCTTCACATCTGCATCTTCTGATATCTTCTGCGGTGATATCTGATTCACATGAGTCTGAATCTGGTCATCCTCAACCTTTTGCCGTTGGAGACAGTTAGGACTTCTTGATGGAAAGTTTTCATGTCCAGCAGGTTCTGCAGCCAAATCTTCTGCATTACCTCTTTCATTCGAAAGTGCAACATTTACATCAGGGCATTCAGACTGACCACTCTCTCTAACAGGATTCCCAACTTCCTCGGTCCCATTGTCACGTGACATAGCACTTCCGATATCATGGCAACGATTATCACCATCCTCACTGTGCTTCCAGCTCTCGAAAAGCGCTCTTGCACTATCCTGAACCTTTACGTTACGGTGGCCAAGAAGATTCTTGATGGTAATCCAAATTCCAGAAGAAACTGACCTCCCAGTGTCTAGATCTAGCTTCTTTATTGCATGTAGCAGCACAGTCATCGACTCCTCCACAAGACTATCACTAGAGTCATTTTCAAACTTTTCAGCATCCCTTAGCCATCTATCAATGAACGATACTCCATCTAACTGAACAAAAAGATCAAGACACTCTTTACTCTCTGTGGCAGCAATGGTACTTGCAACAGCAGCCCACTGCCTGATTGCATCGCCAGCATTCTTCAGAACATAATCCTTTTCTTTCTGCATATCACTGACCAGCTCCTCAACACGATAGGGAGCAGTCAATCCATCCTTCATCTCAGTTAGAGTGAAAAAATCTTCAAGTGTCATGGTGCCTTAAATATTGTACTTCATCCTAAATATATCCTTGTGCCATGCTCATATTTTGCCAAGCAGCAAAACTTGCATTACTCTTTGGATGGCAAGAATGTTTGAAAGTTCCCCTACAGAATGTAACATTAAAATGCAGGTAAATACTAGACCTCACCATTTCTCTAAGGAGGAGAAGATGCCAAAGGAACTGACAGTCTGAAACAACCACAATTTGCACAGCACAGACAACGTTCGGTAGCAAACAGACATTTCCCACCCATTTAACGACAGACCAATCAAGTCAAGCCAAATACAAAAGGCTTTCAAATATATGCCTAGAACAAGAAGTAACCAACAAGCAAATTAGTTCTTTAGCAATCCTTCTCCAGAGTAAAAGAATGTCTCCTGAGTGATCATGACATGCAAAAATGTAATCACAGAACAATATTAAAAACTCAAGGAACCCCAAGGAATAACAAATGACCCAGGCACAAGAATGTTACAGAGGTAAGTCCATCCAGTCGCATCAACTCAGACAAGCTGCCGTCGCTTCCTACAAGATGCACTTCTACGACATAAGGTGGCCCTTGCTGTCTTGTCACAGTTGAATTCGAAAAAACACCAAACCGCAAAACTAAATGGTGCAAAGCGGATTCCAAGAAGAGAACTCCCTCCGTTAACTTTTAGGCCTCTTACAGAAATATCATATCAAATCTGGTGACACTCATTTAAGTTACAGTTTAAATTGGTGAATTGTCATGTTTGATAACATCTGAAACAAGCCAAAAAAAAAAATTAGGCAAACTGCCATCCCCAAAAGTAAAAGCATCAAACAGGTCATTGCAAAAGATAAACGAGAAAAGGAAAATAACATATCCTAAAACATTTAATAAGGAAAAGACAAAGTACTCTGTTGGATAGTGAACTTCTAGCTGCTTGACTCCCAGTTTATTGCTAGATAGGAAAGCAAAATGGCCATATGGTGAACTTCCATCGGTTTGACTTAATTGTGTGGATAGCGGATACAGACTAGAGCAAAGAACAAAAGAAATCTGGGTAATCACAAAAAATCACGACAATAATCCGACAAGGACATTCATAACGACTCATCATGTAACATCTGATATTACTGCTTAAGGAGTCCCACCTAATGCCGTAATAATCCGACAAGGACATTCATAGCGACTCATCATGTAACATCTGATATTACTGCTTAAGGAGTCCCACCTAATGCCGTGGCTCGTTAATTTGTCTTAATCTTCCCTCGGTGGATGTTTGTCGAGTGCTATAATTCAATTAGCAACAGTAGCAAAGCAAAACAGAACAAAACACGGTAAAAGCAAAGCACGCAGCAACATCTACACTGTTTTCTCCCAATCATATCTGTAATCCTAACAGGATAAACACAGGAACCATCGCTTAAGGCCTAAGAAAGCAATGCTGCAGAAATGAAACCCACAACTTGCCGGAGTCGAGTACTAATAGTGGGACAAGTCCAGTAATAAAGACAACATCAAGACTTGTAACTTGAGAACCAACGTTAACACGGTTCTCAACTGGACTTGTCGTAGAATTTGACAAAATCTTCCAACTGCTTTCAGTACCAGGCCTACTTCACGATGGCGGCTAAGTGCAAGTGAATCCTTTCCTCTTGACAGGCACAAAATAAGGCCAGACACTTGCTAGTAGCGATTTATAACCATCTCTAGTTTACTGTGCATCTATTCCACCTTTTTGTAGGGAAAAAAACAGCAGGAGGAACTACAATATTCTTCAGAAGGAACACCTAAAGGCACATACACTTACGAAAACAATAGGAGACAGAACTGTTAACAGGCCTCAGCTCCACTCCATAAACTTAAGGAAGGAAAAAAAAATATATCGACGGAGAAAAAGGTATTGGAAACAAACAGTTATAATCATCAGTTTGACAGACAATCAGCAGCACGGTTTGCAGTTTTGATATCTCAAATAATTAACCACTAATTAAAAAGTGATGAAACAAACCCGTGACAATTTACAATTCATCGACATGCGGATGCTGTGTTTTACACAAAATTCAAAAGGCAGAAAGCCTATTTAGGACAAATAATGGAATCTGAAAGGACATACGACAAGAGGCAGTCCCTACACTCAACACATTGAACGGGCAGCAAGTCTTACACGGCCTAAAACGAGGCGGAACACCCAAAAGCCGTGTAATGATTGGGGGCAATACCGACACAGCAAAAAACTACAAGCAAGGATCAGACTTACCAGACACCGTGTGATCCAGCTATTCAGCGATACGAAAGCCGGCATCTTCCAATCTAATTCCCGAAACCAATTACACTCCACACCTGAAAAATTCAGGCAAGGCACGGAATTCAATCCACGTATCGGCACCCGAACAAAACAACAACACGAAAAGATCGCAGCAGGCACCGACTATAAATCCTAACCAATTCGGCCCCGACGGAAGCCCCAACCGTCCCCCCCAAAGAAAAAAACAAGAAAAAAAAAACACGGCCGAGCAACCGACGAAACGACCGACGGCTCATCGGGCTCCAATCCTGGACCGCGAATAGACTAAGGCACAATCAAGAGCGGCCAATTTCGACCCCCCCTCTCGAAGGAGGAGATCAAACCCTAGAGACCCCCCAAACCGAAACAGGAGAGAGAGAGAGAGACAGAGAATGCGAGGAGAGCGAGGGAACTCCCCCCGCCGTACCCCCGCGCCCCCCGGTCCTCCCCCCCAACCTCGCGAGCGAAAAACAGCACGGAGATTGCGGCAATCCAATCAGGATCGAAACCCCCGGCCGAGCGAAGCGGGGGCAAGAACGGCCCCGAAACGGAATTCAAAAAGCGGGCGAGAGAAGAGAAGAGGAGGGGGGGAGGAGCACGATTCGCCGTCGCGAGAGAACACGCCGGAACCCTAGCCAGCGCCAGCCCCAGCTCCGACGAAGCCATGGAAAACCTACCTCCTCCTCCGTCGTCGTCTTCCTCCCCTCGTTCTTCTAGAATTCTCTCTCCACAGTGCAGAGATTGCCGACGAGTCTCTCTCTCTCTCTCTCTCTCTCCCTCCCTCCTTCCTCCCTTCTTGAGCTCTGGCTGTTGCTGGAATAGGCCGCTGCTGGCCGCTGCTGGTGGTGCTGCCGCTGCTGCTGTTGGGCCGTAGTTTTTCTCTCTCTCTCTCTCCTCGCAAAAACCCACGGTTTTGTCCCCCCAAGCAGAAGAGAGAGAGAAAAGAAGGGGGGGGGGGCGAGCTATAGCCCATAGCCTTTTCGTTTTCCTCTTTTTTATTTATTTATTAATTAGTTATTATTATTCCGTTATTTTCCCCCATTTCTTTTCTTTGGTTTCTTGGGGTTTGACGCTCCGGAGCCGGGAGAGTCAATCGAAATCCCGTCCATTCTCCCCACATTTTTTAAAATTTTTCCGCCTCTATTATTATTATCATTATTATTATTCGTGATTTCTTTTTTCCCCGCAAATTCAATTTATACTGACCCGTGGGGAAGAGGGAAAGGCCGGGGGGGGGCCCACAACCGAAAGAGCCGCTGCGGGCGAGAAGAGCCGCGCGGCTCGGCTTGGAGGAGCGGCTGCTGCTGGCTCCCCCACATCAAAACCGGTATCGTTAGTTGGAATACCGTATTCTTTCCTTTCTTTCTTTTCCTTTTTTTTCTCAAATGTCTATTTCAACCATTGAAGTTTACATTAATCGTCGCTCTTCTCAATTGAAAATAAATAAATTGAGAGTTTGAATCCTCATCTTCTCGAAGGGTCTAAAAGTAAAGACCTATAATTTCAGATATGAATTTCGACTCTCATACCTTGCAAGAGGTAGAGTAAACGTCTGACAGTAAATTAAGAGTTAAAATATGATCGATAATTAAAAAACATAAATATTTATTTATTTTTTTTTTTTCTTTTGAGAGGGATTTGGGAGAAGGGGGGAGGGGCAAAGCCTCCAAAACTGTCAATTTTCTGCGAAAGTTTGTGTGTGGGGAGGGGCAGAGGAGCTTATCATTGTCACTGTCATGTCGTGGCCCCAGCAGCACCGTCGCGTTGAGCATCCACGTGCGAGCCCCGCCTTTCCCTTTTCCCGTTTTTCCCTTCGCCCATGTAAAGGGAAGAGATGATAAAAAGGTGTGAATTTGGCTTTGCTGCTGCTGCCTGGGCCTGGCCCGACCTGACCTCTTGCCGGTCCGTGCTACGACGGCTCCTCGTTCGTTTGTTTTCCTTTTGGACCGGAAAGAGGAGCACGATTTGTACCATGTGTTTCGTGCACAAGTCTAATTGTTGCTGGAATTTACCTCAGCAGGTGGTAGTCTTGCTTTCTTCTCCGGCCAAAGTGTCAAACATTATTCGATGCAGATTGATCTCGATGTTTCTTTTCTAATGGTTTTTGCGAATCATCATTTTGACTTATCGCTGAGGCTGGTGGGGAAGCAGCAAAATCTGGGAGGGGGACGTCGTCCCCCTTTGTTTATGTAAATAATAATAAGATGAAAGACAGCATCTGGAGCATTTCTGCATATGAGGATAAGGAAAAGGACAACTTCCCATCAACCCATGAATTGAACGAGCCCCCGCCAAAGAACATGTTGTGCTTTTGTTTATTGTTTATTTAGGCTGTCCGTGTCCCACTTGATACATCGTCATCCATCCTCATCCATCCTCATCTCGCCGACGATCACGTTCTGCTTCTATCTACGTTACTTCTTTGGACTGATATCAAATACCACCAATGAGACTACCATTCGAAACGTTTCACAGTCTATCCTTGTTTGGTTACGATCTTCTTACACTTAATTACGACGACACATTGAAATGTTATAAATAACTTTATGAGTCAAGATTTTTTTATACTTGATTATTACAAGGTTGGAAGATGCATCGATTCTATATCTAAAAGTGCCGAGGCCCCAAATAGCCTAGGTGGCCCATGACCTCAAGGCGACATGCTCTCTTCACTTCTCTTTTTGGCCATTTCATCAAAGAGGATTGTTCTAAATGTCTCCAATCGTCCTTCGAATACTGACAAGAAAGAAACTCCCTTCATTTATTTCTGGTCTGGGTTGTTTGGGCGGGCGTGACAAGAATGATCTTTACAGGAGAGTAACTTCAAATCCAAGAAACTCATCTTTTTATCACCAGGCTAAGAAAGGGCGACATAGTGGCAGTCGGTGCTAAAAAAAGAGAGCAAAGGACATCTAGACACCTAAACTACACACGAGCTCACGCTACAAAGTTCATCTAGAACTCTGATTCCTCACGCTCGAGCCATGGAATACATTGAGCTGCTGAGGAGACGGCATGAAAGTTCCCTTCTCTCTCGAAGGTCCAGCACCAAAACCAGAAGATAGTACTGCATCTCCACACCAAATACCCTTCCCTTTGGCTAGAAAATCATGGCCTCAATTCTAAGTCATCCACTAAGCTTTTGTTGGGTCCTCCTTCAGGGTTCATTTCAAATCTATTAGGTGATAAAATTGGAGTTTTCTACTCTGGAGTCTGTAATATTGAGTGTTTAAAGGCTTTTAGCCAGTTTTACTGCCAGAAAGGTCCTCATCAGCTCGGACAAAAATAAAACAAGAATATTTCCAAACTTAGCATAGGTGTATATATCATAAAGGTGTAGCCTGCATGTTTATATACATCTCCGAACTTCATATGTAAATCTATGACACCACTATTTCAGTTCGCTCCCAGTGGGTGGCCAACTCTTCCGCCTATAATCAGGCATGTTCCAGGACACCATCAATCATGTCAAGAACGAAGTACACATGGTGTTGATGAATCATCCACAGTGAGATGACTTCACTTTCAAGCAAAAATGGGTAAATCACAAAATGCCCCGACTATACACATTGACACCGCCAGTCGCTAAGTGACTCGACTACTTTATGTATGAGGTTACCTTTTCAGCAGCCGTAGTAAAGTGGTGCTCCCTTGAGTTCTCTTTCTTTCTTCTCCTGGTAGTTTCTTCTGTCCTCTGTTTCCCTGCCCATTAATGACAGAGTTGAAGAATTCGAGTAAACAATAGGAAGCCCTTTCTCTCCATTGTTTGTTTACGTAATTCTTAATTATATCCCGGCAAAGTGAGAGACATTCTACATCTAAGAGGATAATGACTGTCCACACATATCCCAGCTACCTGCTAGTCATGAAGTCCATTACATCAATAAGCAAACAATAGACTTCACCATTACTCCAGGTTGCCAGACAAAAAGCAGTTGCGGATGTATAAACTAAAGAAGTCAGTGAGCTAGAGAAAATTTGTCAAACCAATTAACAAGAATTCCAAATGCGCATAATGAACTTACCTTAGGTTTTTCCATCTCATCCTCTACATCTAAAGCGCTCATATCTCTTAACAATATGGACGAAGCAGGCAATAGTCTCCTGGCAAGGACAATTTATCAACGAGGGTAACAGGAGAAGCAATTTAAAAGAGACTTGCGAAGTGTTGTCCTCAATAGCACTACGGGAGATGAAAATTAAATGTCACTCTTCACCTTTTTGGCTTCTCCAGACTTGGGCATTTGTAGGAAGAGTTGAGCCCTGGTTCAGCTTCTTCTGAACTGCCAAAGCTACATGCTTGAGTAGATTCTAAATCTATGTCAACTGATGCTGGTTGATCAGGTGATTTCTGTAGGAAAATGTAAACTACTTCCTTTAGAATATCAACAAAAAATACTACCTCGTGCGTAGTATGTTCTGCACAAATTTACGTTATTATGAAATAAATCCAGATTGATTTAAGAAGATTGCAGAAATATTGAATATAACCCAAGAGATAGGATTAGAGGAGGATATTTCAGAGTGGGGAATATAAGAAAAGATTCGATTGAGTTGATGAGTGCCCACAACAACTAATATGCTGGAATTCTGAAAAGGTAGTTTTGCATATTTGATTTTCTAATGATGTCTCAATGAATTTATCATATTCTGCTTTCAATGTCTTGAAATTCAAAAAGATAAACTTCTGTTACGAAAACCAAAAGAATTAAGCATCTGGTGAAAACGAAATTTGCTCAAAGGCTATAAATCAGTGACAGATACAAATGTGTAAAAGAATGAAACTATCAGTATGCAGATGCTTGAAATATCAAACATAACTTAAAAGTCCAATATGATTAATCTCAAAGTGACATTCTGAATTATGTTCAGTAAGTCATTATTCATGAGGAAAACTACATTTGCCTCTTCCATATTTAGATCCTACTACCTCTCATAATACAGCTAAGCCACATATAGAAAGGAAGAATCAAGCAAGGCACTATCCGAGATCGCCACTTACGCGTTAAAGCAACCTTTACAAACTCCAAATGCTTATGCCTACATAACCTATCAAAACTCTAAAGTATTTGTCCTGCAGTTCAATTTAACATGTAAGAGAAAGATCATAAAAAGTCCCATAGCATCAACCTTGTATTTGTGCTCATTAAATATACCAAAGAACCTCGACAAACAAAGATGGACCCTAAAAGAAGTATACCGACATTACAAGAGCAAGGCAGGGCTAAATGGAATGTGATAGGATCCAAAATAATTAAAACCTCATCGTCTTCGCTTAGCAGCTGATCGAGCTCCACTGACGAACAGCTGTTTTTCCTAACCATAAAAACTGGCTGAGAAGATAAATCTGCACCTGCACGTTTAACTTTTATATGCATATAGAAGCCATGAGATAAAACACTCAGATAAAAAGACCTAAGATGTGCTAGTCAAATTATCAAGGGACAAACATAGGAGTCTTAGCAACGCAGCTGCCAAACTCCAAACATCAGTTGAACTGAAAACACAACCGAAAACCCAGAACAGCAACTAAATTCACATCCTGATCTTTCTCTAGATCTTCTATGAGCAATTAGTTTGTACTTAAAATTTGTGCATTAGAATTTTCGCATTCTACCAGACCATTAATGCTCTACTAAATTAACTAGTAAACGATAAATGTTGATGATTTGGTTGACTCGACGATGATTAATGGGGACATGGCATTGACTACATAGATAGTATCTACTACCACTTTTCTTGCTCTTGTTTTTCCTTTTTTGGAAACTGACATGAGACTTTCTTCCTTGATTGATCATATTTCACGGCTAAAATAACTTTGGCCTCATGACAAAGCCTCATCAATTGCCAGACCGGTAGCTAACCAATGGTCTGATAGATTACCAGATGCATGATGATAATGGAACCGCCATTAAAGATCATAATAACATTGAAGCAGTCAAAATCAAGAACATGTAACCTGACAACAAACAGAGATCATAATAATTCTACGTAAGTTCTATACTGTGCAAAGACGCCTAACATCATAGTTCCACATCCACATGGCACGGGGTTTTCATATTGGTGTCCCTTCATAGACAATTGGTTTTGCACAAGCTCGTCTTCCCCCCAACAATTGAACAAGCAATAGTGCTTTTGTAAAATTTCAAGCAGACTCCAACTTTTCAATACCTACACTGACCCACCATTCAAATGGATCTTCAAAAATTGTGCATTTTCAGTTAAGTACAGAAGAGGCCCTTGCATTTTCACCAAATTTTGGAGGATGCCCATGCACTTCTCAAAAGAGCATTAAGGTGTCCAAGCAACGGTCTTGAGGAGACTATCCTACTTTTTAAAAGTGAAGGGCATCTGCTAATTCAACGTACGAGGCTGTCCAAAAAATTTAACCTTCTTGATTAAAAGATGTTCTGAGCAACTATCTTCATTCCTAGTAACAAGACAATCGAGATGGTCTAACACCATGTTCCACTTTGGCTGGTCTTCCTTAAGCAGGCTAGCTCGATCTTCAAGACATATAACAAGTCTACATATATGTGGTCCATACCAAGAAAAACAAAATATTTGTCTGTATGCATGTGTCTGAATAAGTAGCTACTATTCCTTGTCTGGCAACACAGCATCACACCAGGAGTTCTCACAAACATATACAAACGCAATCTTTCTTATCAGGAATATAAGTGGAGTTTGTAGCATAGAGTTCACAGGTTGACATCAGACCTTTTGAATCTGCATCAGAAAGATCATCCATGATTTTGAGACAAAGTAAGTCCGTTAAATGTTTCCCTGCATTCTCATTCTCACCAAAACTTTCTTCCTGGCAAATCAAATGTTGCGCCTCAATAATTTTTACTGTCAGTGTAGAACGCCTATGTCTATCACTCACCAAGTTGGCTATTTTACCGGATAAATCAGTTGACTGGACTTTGGAACAGAAATTTGTGAAGCATTGGCAGCATCAGAAGCAGGTACAGCCACCTGACCAGTCAGCAAAGCCCAACCTGTCAAAAGTTTCTCAAGCCAAACCAACGAAAACTGAAACTACAAGATAAGCTGCCTTACATTAACATCAGATTCTTGCAAACCATCATCAATATCAACTGCATCAGAAACTGTACTGAAGTTTTCTCCTCCCACCTTGGCCAAGCAAAAAGAAAGGTATGACAAGCTAAACTGGAGGAGTAAGGGAGAAACATCATGAAACCATATTGCTTGCTATGTTAGTTTCAGCCAACAATAAGACACAGTCCTTAGTGTCACGGGTCGATCGATCTCGCGTTCCCAAACCCGTGCGGCCTTAGGAATTTCTTCCCAAGTCAGCCTTCCCCACCTCAACTCACAAGAACTCTTTAGAGAGAGAGAGACTCTAGCGAGCGAAGCTCTGGATTTCTATTGCTTCTTGAAAGAATGAGATGCTACAATGAGGGGGAGGAGACCCCTTTTTATACAAGTACCAGACTGACCGTATCCGTAGATTTCTCCCCGATCTTACGGTGGAGATCGTACCTCCCCATCTACCCAACTACCTCATTAATTACAGAGGTTTACAATTACCGTATCGCCCGCCCCCAAGAGTATTCTAGAACACATCAAGAAACCCTAGTACTCAGAATACTCGGGATCCCCGTGACATTAGCGTGATTGTTTACGAGCTACGAAGTCTTCAACAAGCAGGAATTGGAGTCAACTATATCAGAACACCTGATCTGATGATGTGAAAACTCCCTGAGACAATTCAATTGAGTACAAGGAAACTATTCATGCATTCTTCTACAGTCAAAATGTTTAACAGTCTTGGGCGGGTGTAACTAAACCATGTAAAATACTGAATAAATGTCAAGATCGCCATGTCAAAAGCAGATTTTCTTTTCCAAACCTGATTGGAGTTGCCAGGTTTATGTCTGTCCACTTCTGCTGAGAGTGAATATGAACCATTTGCTGCAGAGTCTGAACCAACATTCAGAACCACTGATTTACAAACCTCATTTGAGTTGCCAAGTTTATGTCTGTCCACTTCTGCTGAGAGTAAGGGTGAACCATTTACTGCAGAGTCTAAACCAACATCTGGAACCACTGAAGTGGCCTCCATGACATGTTCCTTCGTGCATGTACAGTTGGCTCTCAAATTGATTAGTTCCTTTTCCAGCTCAGAGCACCTCGTCTTCTGTTGATCAAGATTTTCTTGGAGACTGTGGATTTCACCATCTGCTACCTGATTATGGACAGCAAAGCAACTAATTGAGAAATGGTAGCTTCATCATTATTGAGACCTAAAATGCATTGGTAACCATAAGAATTTTTTGTCAAAGAATGCCCTCAGGACTCTTCTTAAGTGGCTAAATAAGGAAAGTTCATTGCAGTAAACTACCTTCTCTTGTTATATGTACAATTAATGCATTGGAAATTGGATATTACTTTGTTAAGCCTGCTTAACAAGTACAGGCTTAATGAGTGACCCCCTAACATGGTTCTGTCAAACAAGAAAACGCTAAAGACAACTCCCTGGTAAGTACCTTCAGTTTATCATTATACTGCTTCAGAACTTTCCACAGAGCTTTAGCAAAACCCTGCATGATACGATTATACCTGTCGCTCCCACTAGTTTGAATGGTATCCAAATTTTGGGATGTGGAGATAATGACATCTGGCTTTACACCGGCTTCTGTTTTAAGGAAAAGATCCCAATAACAAATAAAATCTTACAAAATATTTGAAAAAGAAAGAAATAGCGTCACCAGCGGTCTCTCTACTTTTGTTTGAAATTCAAAACAGTTACTTCATTTATTTGTTCAAAAGCATCCTGTACTTCTTAAAAAGTGCCACTGGTCGTCCCTCGGTCGGTCCAGCGACGGATTCTACTGGCGTGGTGTTAACGCTGTCAAAATATTTCTGTCCTTAATTTTTTTTTCCCTTTTTCCCACATGTCCATGCTGCTCAAGCTCTTCCATGGCCGCGAGCTTCGAGTTCAAGAAGCCACAGTGACCGTGAACTTTGAAGCTAGATCTGGCCATGGCGGCTGCAAGCTTTGAGTTCAAACAGCCATAGCTGTGAGCTGCAAAGCCCGATCTGGCCATAGGGGCCGCAGGTTCGAACTCAACTGGCCATGGTGCGAGCTTCAAGCTCAAGCTGCCACGGAGGCCACAAGCTTTAAACCAGAGAAAAAATTAACGGAAGGATTAACATGAAATATTTTAAAAAGAACAGGGATGCTTTTAAACCAAAAAAAAGTAAAGGGGGGTTTTGAATTTCGAGCAAAAGTAGAGGGACCACTAATAACAATTTCCCTAAAAGAAAAGGAGAGCAAGTGATAAAATCCACCTTCCACAATTGACAGAGAAGCCTTGCCACTACTTTTTCTGTCTTCTACCTGAAGGTGCAACACATTAATAAAAGGCTAAGTTGGAGGCACTTATGTATGTCGTCATCAACAATGTATAAAGATCAGCAAATGTAAAAGGAAGATGAAAATTTCCCAGCAGCTTTTTTATGTAGAAGCATGTAGACATGAAGTTATGACGAAGAGCCCAGAAAGAACTGGAAAAAGAAATCTATTTGAATGAAAGCAAAAAAATTTCTTGATAGTCATACGAATTAAACGATGATTTGAAAATAAATGTGGTTGCAGTTCATGTCAAAACAGAAGACAGTTTTCCCCAACATTGTTATGACTCTGCTTTCTAGTGCAAAAAACCATTAGCATAAATTTTCTCCTTGTAATATTCACTTAAGCACCCTCATTATAGCAAAATCTTGTCCTTGCAGCTGCAGCAATTAAGTTAATCACTCATCCTCTACACCGAGTGTATAAATCACCGGAAGAAAGAGAGTGCGAAGACGATCACATATCACTGCTACTGTTGACTGATTTGTTAAAATCTAAAATTCAATGGGTTGGGAGGATAAATTGCACGTTTAGTCACCAAACTTTACCCTATTCATATCACTGAAGTCAAAATTCTTCAGTCTGACAACTCAACTTCACCTAAAATGTCAAAATGGTAACTTGATCATGCTCTGTCAGAATACTACAGAGTCAGCAAATGAGAATGCACTAGTGCTTACATGACACCAAGGTGGCGCTACTATGCGACGTTTGCATTTTATGGGAGCTTTTGTTTCCTTCTTTTTCACTGTTGGTTTTGTTCACTCCATGCCAAATAACAGATTAGCCAGTGATAGCATTGTCTTAGACCAGATTGACACATATGAGTTGCTAGTCGTCACATCCCGCGGCTACTACTTTCATGTTTTTCCTTTAGAAGAAAAATAAAGATGCCTGTGAGCCAAAGACCTAACACGCTCGGCTTGGTGATCCTCGACCATGTCCAAGGTTTTACTACGTAGGCTTCTCTTCGGTGAGCAAGACAAAACACCAACTGATATTCAATCCACCTAAGTTACAAATTACAATAGAATCTATAAACTCACAATTGGCATGGGTCCTAATCAGAAGCAGGGAACCCACACCACACAAGCAGCAAAAGAGCACAAAAACTCCATTGCCTAATGCGAATCTATCATAGTCAAAGTAATTAATTGAAGCAGCAGTAAAATCATGACTCTGCAAATTCCATCAAACGCCAACATAAGGTCTCTGACTTTTGTCGAATGGAGCATTGCCTTGTAACGATGAGTTTTCACACGAAAAAGTTCCTCAGGAAGTGTAATATTACGTTGTTAGGAAACCTAGGAAACCTATAGGACCTCAAAACCATTTACAGAAGCATAGTGGCTGTGTGCAGATGCAACACCAAGCAAAATTATTCAAACACTTGAATCATGCATGTCAAACCAATGTAAAGAGAGCAGTACCACAGAAACATCGATGCCACCATATGCAACATCAAGCAAAAATATTCAAACGCTTGAATCATGCATGTCAAACCAATGAAAAGAGAACAGTACCACAGAAGCATCAGTGCCACCATATTTCCTTCTCTTGGGCTCTTCAACTCTAGGCGCTGTCAGATAATGTCTCTTAGTACTAATTGGATTGGAAGATTCCTCCACTTTGTTAAACCTGAATATGCCAGCAGCACAAGTATCTAATTATACTACACAAAAGATTCGTAGTTTGAATGAAGTAGCATTGCAGATAGAACCATACTTAATCTTCGTATAAGGTGAAGCCTGCCGCAGAAGATATGATGCATCGAGGTAGTCATCTTCTCCTGGTTTAACTGTCAATACCTGCAGTTACAACAACCAAACACCTACGTATTAAAGATGATATAAGATAACAATGCAGATTGCTAACATCTCCTTGATTCTTCAACGACTTGAACCAAGAAGACTTCTTGTTGAACAAGAAACAATTTTGACCCTATAAAATCTAAAAACAATTGGAACCTCAGAAGATTGATAGTGAACAATTCCTACCAAAGTCATCCGCTTCTTGCCTTCGAAGTAATCTCGCAAGTATCTGGTCAACTGTAATACTAACTTACGTTAGTAGCCATCCGAATTTAGCACCATAAAACATAAAGACTACACATGGACATACTAATTCCAAATTGGCCGTTAGACAAAATGCATATGACCAGAAGAAAAGGCATTCCATCAAGAGCCATTGACACGCAAGTCTGTATATAAACTGTTACTGATAACAATATTGGAAAGATTATTACCAAAGAATTCTGGTAATGCTTCTGCAACACTTTCTTTGGGTTTTTTTGGTGCTCCAACAATGACTTCATAACCAAACCAAGAAAGGTCAATATCATTACTGTATAAGTAACTGTAAGCATTATTGAAATCATTAGTTTGATTATCTTGCGATAACTGCTCTAGGTATTTGTGGGAATTAATTGATGAAATGAAGTCAAATAACATACTCTCAAGCACAGACCAAAAACCATGGATGTGTTATTGATGAAATTACTTTCAAGTAATCTTGTCCCCTGCAAAATAACAAACTACCCATCACATGAAGCTCATACTTCATTATTTTAATTAAAGGAACTACGCTGAGTGACTTGTTAAGTACTCTTTTCCATTATTCACATTGTAAAGATAAGGCGAGACTAGCTAGAGTATTTCCCACGTGTCTTACACACAAAAGAAAAACATAAAACCTGATTTCCAGTTCTCCTCTCTCTTTCAGCTCCAGCAAGGTCAGCAATTGTCATAATGGCAGCATTAGATTGATCTTCTCCATCGTGTTTTGTAGACACATTACGGATGTTTATCAGGCATTGGGATCGGCTACAAACACGAAAGAACTTCTGTAACAAGTTGTGCCAACTATGACTCAAAACAAAGCAACATATGTGCCATAGTTAACAGGTAGAGTAGCATACATTCAAGTTCAAACTAGCAATTCAGTCATCATAAGAGAGGCAACAAAAATCAATGCCCCTGAAACGGCAGGTCCAAGTTTGATGAAACCAATATTGCTACAATAGTTGACCAATCTCAATATAAGAGGAAAATAACGCGACACCATGCACCTGTAAGCCAAAGTCTAGTCATTGAAGTTAAGACCTCCCATATCGCATACTTGTGCACATCTACAAATGCATATTATTCACTATCGTATGTTTCCCCACAGAAACTGATTGGTTAAATTGATCTGCCCATAAAAAACAAAAAATAATTCGGAAAGACAATAGTAAGTTGAGTCACGATCCTTCGGTAAAAATGCATTCAAGGCTAAGGGCGCGCTCATAAGTACATAGGAACACCTTCAAGAGAAACCACAGCAACATTACACTTCACATTAATCTCGACAAGATCAAAACATGAAGAGTCTATTTGTTGGTATGAATTACACTTCATTCATGAATGATGAGTTATGAGCCACAATCATTGGGGCTCAATAAGGTGGCAATGTGATAGAATTGGAGTATTGGACACGGTGGCACTAGGAACTCATTTTCAAATTCAAAAAGAAGGACCACTTCCATGGGCTGACGGAATAAAATTAGCCAGTCAGTTACCCGAATGATGGTCATAATTCCTTTGAATATGTCCTTGAATTTAATGAGAACAAGAGGATTGCATCAAGCATTACAAGGTGCAGTAAAAGCATTTTTACCCAAACAGTAGCAAGTGTACGAGTAACGTCATAATTTTTTACAAGCATGGTAAATAAACTGCAACAATAATGGTTCACCAATTGTAGTTTTGCATAACACTTCTTTGTACCATATATGCAATACTAGAAACATCAGTTCTTCTGTGATATATCAACCTTCGCTTTTAAAAGTGAGAGGTCTTTCCATTTACCTTGATTGACTATTTGTGTTCGTCATGGCAGTGGCACGCTTCAACATTCCACAGGCTATTAAGGACTCTGCCTGTTCTAAGTCCGTAATGATGACCTACTTCAATTCAAAAATTTAAGTCATCGTATCTTATCAACAACACATACAAATCGAGCAAAAAAGAAAAGATGTCAATTTACTGAAAGCAGAAATAACTATCAACAATCACCTCCTGGAGACCTTTTAAAGTCCACTGTTGCATAGAAAGCTCAAAGCCATTAGACAAATCAAAGGCCTTTTCCCCTTTGCCTCGTTCTGAGCATATCTCAAACATTGAAAGTAAGAATGACCTGGAACCAACAATCATGCTCAGGATGGTCGTTACCAAACTTTTTCAAAGATTATTTTCAAAAACACTTTATCACAATCCTCAAAAAAATCTACAATTTTACCTCTGGGACTTAATGGTTCCTCCCTGAGAATCCTCAAAAATCTGTCTCAGCAAAAGTGGCACCATGCCTGGGTCTTTAGGAGTCCCAAATACTGTATGAGTCTTGCCAGAGCCACTAGGCCCCAGCGCAGCCAGCATCCCACTTTTTCCCCTCAAAAAATCATCCGCAAGAGGCTTCACCATGCTTTTATACACCTCATCCTACAGCAAGTCAAGAGATTTAAATAAATCCCAATCTATTCTGTAATTGTCACTAGTTAAAATTCCCACATCCCAATTATCGTCCAAGATTATGGGAATGCAAAGAGCGTTGCTTTGAACTACATTCATGCAGAGAGCATGAATTCAACTATCTACATCTATTGAAGTGAAGAAAAATTCATAATTCCTTCGTGATTCTAGCAAACAGTGAAATGCGATTAGAACCTGCGTGGAATCGATCGAGAAGACTCCAGAGAAACCTCCATAGACCTCGGATTTGATCCTCTTAGACTCCTGCAAAGCTGCCGGAGGCATCAACGTCACCGAGGTGGCATCGTTCACGTTGATGCAGATCTCGCTGCTCAGCTGCTGCTTCTTCCTCACGCTCTTCTCTCTCGCGTCCTTCTTCCTCCCCGGATTCAACGGCCACACGTTCCGAGCCCTAGAAACCGGCTCGACCATATCGCGGTTTCTTCTGGATCCACGAGCACTACCGACGCCGGGAGGTCGGATTCTGAGGTACACCTTCAGATTCTCCGACTCGGACTCCGAGATGTTCGGCCGAGGCTTCTCCGAAACGTCGGGGGAGAGAATCTCGTCCAGTCGAAACGAAGAGACGTCCGGTAGCTCCGGTCTTCGCGAGCCAGGCGATCTGCGAGCGGTGGTCGCCGACGGCGCGGGCCTCGCTCGGCGGTGAGGGTTTCGGCGCACGGTGACCGTGTCCGGACACGGCGGCGGGCTCTTCTCCGCCGTCTCCTCCGCAGCATCCGCACCAGGCGGCGGAAGCGGCGGCTGCGGCGGCGGCGGCGGCTCTTGATCTTCCTCCATTTCACTGGTGAGCGGGTGGGGCGAGAGCATTCACAGAGTGAAATGGCACTTCGATTTCAGTAGAGATTCTTCCTGAGCGGGAGGAGGGAAGTTCGGATGCTTTTGGTGTTCAAAAAGTAGCGGGCGATGGCGCTAGAAGACGTCGTTCGTAATTCGGGCCGATTGTTCGGGTCAATGGGCCAAAAAATTGCAACCCGGCCCTGAATATCTCGGGGGCCGGCCGAATGACCCGAATGGAGTCCGACTCACTCGCATCAAGTATCTAACCTCGTTGTCGTCCATATCTCGACATCACCGCAACGTAAAACTTCCACGGGGCATGCCCGTCATGTGGGGAAGATATAAAAATAAGGAGAATCAGGAGTGCGACGAATGCAAACACCGACACGTTAATATAAGGAACGCATCCGTGAAACTCATCTCACAGGATAGGGATCAGCCAAGAATCCCCTCGAAGAACAACTTTCAAAAAGTGTAATCGAACCCTAAAACTTATTGTGAAAGTGCAACTAAATCCTAAAACTTTTAAAAAGTGCAATAAAAAGAACAACTTAATTGGACTGACTTGACAAGTCTTAAGACTTAATTGCATTTTTTGAAAATTTTTGAGACTCAAATCACAATTTATGACAAATTTTAAAATTTAATTACACTGTTTGAAAATTTTAAGACTCGATTACGCTACGCGACAGAGTTTTAAGAATTCCAATGCACTTTTTATCTCTTTTGTTTAAGCACGACGATGTGCATGCACGCTAGAACGTAAAGTGATTCTTGATCCGGTCATCGTAAAGGGGGAAAAAATCTCCTAAAGATCAAACTAACAGGAAATTTCGATTTGGTAGAGGCTGGTCGCACTCTGATTCGGGACCTCCGGCATCCACCGATGTTTGCCCCTTTATTGCGGACACGAAATGCGCTGACCGACCGGACCGCGGGGTGCCGAATCGGACCGACGAGTTTCCAGTAGCCAATTTTGCAAGAGACTTGAGCTTCTTTACATTGAACAACCACGGAAGGAAAAACACATTCAGGACCACTTGCGCAGACAACATTATTACTTGAAAATTTGAACATTCACCCATTACGCACCCTCTTCCGGCCAAAGATCATTTGCAAAGCCCCATCAGCTTTGTTTTTACCGAGAGAACACGGCGAAGAGTCCCCTACAGTTTGAGGAGATCCGGAGAGGCCGCGGCGGCGGCGGCGGACGGAGGAGGGTTCGTCAGCATGTGGACGACTTCTCTCATGGTGGGCCTCCGGGAGCTCTCGTCGTCGACGCAACCGAGCGCGACCTTGAAGAGGTGGATCGCGCTGCCCATCGGGTACCCGCTCAGCCTGCGGTCGATCACGGCGAGCACCGACGCCGCGTCCGACGGCGGCCGCGGGAGGTCCGACAATGTCTTGTTCACCCACCTCACGATGTCCACCCCGTCGCCAAACTCCCCCACCGGCTTCCTCCCGGCAATCAGCTCCAACAGCACGACCCCGAAGCTGTACACGTCGCTCTTCTCGTCCACCTTCAGCGTGTAGGCATACTCTGTGACACAGCAGTAGCAAGCAGTTCTCCAATTAGCTATAAATAAACAAGATTAGTTTCGAGTAGACTTTGACTAACTCGCTATTAATTAATAGTTGGGTACGAATTGTTCCATGTCTATAGCCTATAGTTAACTAAACAAACCCCGGCCATGGATGAATTGCCAATTGACATTTCTCTCCAGGGACATTGCACTTGTTCTGCAGATTGACTTATCAAACACGAGTTGGAGATTAATGAAGCCAGAGTCTACTCCAGACCTGGGGCTATGTAGCCGTAGGATCCGGCCACGGACGACATGCACTCCGACGCACCGGCGTCCTGCAAGAACTTGGCCAGCCCGAAATCGGCGACGTGCGCCTCGAAGTCCGAATCCAGCAGAATGTTGTTAGACTTCACGTCTCGGTGAATTATCAGCGGCGAGCAATCGTGGTGGAGGTAGCACAGCCCCTTCGCGGCCTCCATGGCAATCCGATACCGCGTCTCCCACTGCAAGTGACCGCCTTTGGACCCGTGCAACAACTCCCCCAAGCTCCCGTTAGGCATGTACTCGTACAGCAACAGGTTGGTGTCCTGGTTGGAGACGTACCCAAGGAGCCTCACGATGTTCCGGTGCCGGATCCGACCGAGGGTCTGAATCTCGGCGGAGAAGCCATGGTCGCTGCGCCCACTGCCGCCCCGCCCCGCCAGCTGCTTGATGGCAACGTCCGCCCCGTCGGGCATCAACCCGCGATAGACGATCCCCGCGCCACCTTTGCCGATGATATTCTCCTCTTCCAGGCACTTGAGCACGTCCTCGGCCTTGAAGCCGAGCTTCTGGAAGGCAGTGAGCTTCCAGGCCCTCGAGCCTCGCCACCTCCGCTTCAGGACCTGGTAGACCACGACAGTTATGAGCAGCGCAGCAGTCACGAGTGAGATTGCCGCGATCACGAGCCGCAACGAAGTGTGCGAGGTTCTTGACCGCGAGGGGCATGACGAGCGGCCCGGTGAGCACAGGTTCGGGTTTCCGGCAAAGGAGGAGTTCTTGAAGACGAGGAACTGGCCCTCGTGGGGGACTTCGCCGGAGAGATCATTGAAGGACAAATCGAGCGTGTTGAGGCTGGTCATGACGCGTATTTCCCTCGGAATCGGGCCGGTCAATCTGTTGCTCGACAGATCGAGGACGCTCAACACTTTCAGGTGAGACAAGCCTCTTGGAATCTCGCCGGCGAGAATGTTCCTGCTCAGATCAAGGGCTTCCAGAGAAGTGCACCGAGCGACCGAACCGGGAATCTCGCCGCTCATGTTGTTCCCGCTGATGTTCACCGCCAGAAGGGACCTTGGCAAGAACAGCTCGCTGGGAATCACGCCGGAGAACCTGTTCGCGTCCAGGGACAGAGTATGCAAGCCGCTGAAGTTGCCAATCGCCGGAGGGATCTCACCGGAAATCCAGTTGTTCGAGAGCGACAGGATTCCCAAGCTTTCGCCGGACATCTCCGCCGGGAGCTCGCCCGTGAAGAGATTGTCGTTCAGCTCGATAATTGTCGCTCGCGGCAAGTTAAGGATCCCCCGGGGAATCGCGTCGCTGAGACAGTTCTTGCCGACCCGGACTTTGGTCAGCGACTTGCACTCGCCGATTCCTTCCGGGATCGGGCCAAAGAACGAGTTGTTCGTCAGGATCAGAGCCTTGAGCCTCCCTCCCCGGCACAAGTCCCGAGGGATCGTGCCGGTGAAGTGGTTCTGCGTGACGTCGACCAATATCAGCCTCCCGTTCCTCCCTAGGCTCTCCGGCAGCTTCCACGTGAAGTTGTTGCTCCAAACCTGGAGGACCTCCAGGTTGGGAAGCTGGCCAACGAATTCGGGGATCTGGCCGTACAGGTTGTTCGCGAACAGGTGGAGCAGAGTCAGGTTCTTGAGCTCGGCGAAGGTCGCCGGAATCTCTCCGTTGAGGTAATTGTTGGAGAGGTCGAGGGACATGAGGTTCGACATCTTGGAGAGCTCGGCGGGAATGAAGCCCGTGAGCTTGTTGAGGTGGAGGAACAGAGTGTGCAGCTTCTTCAGCTCGCTCAGGCTCGCCGGAATCTCGCCGGAGAGGCCGCAGCTCGCCATGTCGAGGATTCTGAGCTCTTTCAGAGACCCGAACTCCGCCGGAATCCCGCCGTCGAACGCGTTGTAGTAACCCAGGTAGAGCCCCCGGAGGTTCTTCAGCTTCGCGAGGCTCGCTGGGACTCTGCCAGTCAGCTGGTTCCCCTGCAGGCCCAGGTACTCCAGGCTCTCCATCTCCGAGTAAACCTCCGGTATCACGCCGGTGAAGTAATTGCCGGCGAGGTTGAGCCACTTCAGCTTCTTTAGCCCAGCCACCTCCGGCGGCAGCGGCCCCTTGAAGTTGTTGTTGTCCAAGTTGAGTTCTTCGAGCTCGGTCATCGCCCTCAGGACTCCGCCGGGGAAGACTCCGGAGAGGAGGTTGACGGAGAGGTTGAGGAACCGGAGGGACGTGAGGTTGCCAAGCTCCGGCGGGAGGGTCCCGGTGAGGTTGTCGGCGGCGAGTGTGAGGTTGACGAGGTCGCGGAGAAGGCCGATTTCGGGGGGGATGCAGCCCGAGAGGCCGACGGAGGTGATGTTGAGAGAGACGACCCGCAAGCTGGCGTCGCACGTGACTCCGGTGAAGGAGCAATGCGCAAGCGGCTGCGGCGGGGAGGCGGAGGAGGAGGAGCCGACCCAGTCGCCGAGGGCGGCGGCGGAAGGCCCGACCATGGCGGTCTTGAGCTTCAGGAGCACGTCGAGGTCGCTCCGTGCGAGGGAAGCTGAGACGAAGAGGCAGAAGCAGAAGAAGAAGAAGAAGAAGAAGAAGAAGACGACGTTGTTGCAGGGTGGTTTCAGCTTCGTCATCAGCTTCTTCTTCTTCTTCTCGTTCTCTGCTGTTCGATGAAGGACGTGGGACGTAGCTTTCAAATAGGGATTAGGAGCTGCACTATTGTCAATAGCAGCAGAGACAGCAGAGGACAGGGCAAGTGTGCTGTGAAAAGGCGCGAATGGAAGTCTCGCTTCGTGATATGAATAAACGATTGGAATTTGGAGTTTTGTGAAGCAAAGTCCATGCATGCTGCTGCATGGTTATGGGGATAAGAGACATTTCCTGCACAGTTTCTGTGAAGTTTCAACCCGGGGACAAATTAATCCGTGTGATTAATCTTATGCGGTTTCCGGAAGGTAATCTTTAAGGTCCCGGTGCAAGCGAGCCCAACCTCACTAATCACGTGCACCATGAATCCCACCTCATCTAAAGATTCATAGGAACCCGAATGCAATTATGAACCTTTCTTTAGTTCTTCTATGTTACATTATTCCAAACTAGGATGATTCGCGTTAATGAAAATTGGCATCCAATTGATGTGGTCTAATGCAATTGCAATTCCGAGTCGAGATTAAACTCAATGAATTAGCGCCGCTCTAATTAACCTCGCAAACTCAATCTAGAATTGGAGCTTCCGGAGATTTGTGAGATGAACGCCGAGTTTAAGGGGAGGGGGGCCGACGATGGATGCTGCACCTATCAGTCAGGTCAATTTCGCGTCGTGTCGTCCAGATTGCGTCGGTCGCACGTCGATCTTCGCCGTTCGTAACCGGTTTCATTTCAATAGACATCAGCGGCACTGTCGCTCTTTGCTCTGGCATCATTGCATTTAAAGCCAACTTGTCGTCGCACGATGCGCGCAGGCACAACCGTGACCCCGTCGCTGTCGGCCTTTCGTCCTTTTGCCTTGGGAAGAATCGACCAAAGATGTCAGATGCGGAGGGCGTAGGGGGACGACTTTCTCGCTCCGGAACGACCGCTTCTGCTGTCCTCAGGACAAAGGCACGATACGATGCACCGGGATGAATCTCGATCATTGATGGGTCGAACTTACAGGTCAAAGTTCACGAATCTACAGGGCAAAGAAGCGCAAAGGCAACGCCCGCTTGGCCCGGTTTGCCAAATTTGTTTCGCATGATCGACGGTCGGGATGGTTTTGGATAGTGAGGACTCGGATGCAATCAAGTCCGACCCCAGCGCAAAGGCTCGGCATGTCATCTACCCACCCCCCCGGCCTGACACCGGTTTTTGGCCGCGACCTGCGAAAGTCCACTCTCCTTGTTTGTTTGCATTCTCTCCGTCGCCACTCCCCAGGTGAAGTGGCCCCCCTCCGGCTCCTCCACCTCCACCTCCACCTCCTCCCAAAAAGCTCTGTTCGTACGGCTCCTCCGTCTGCTCTTTCATGTCAGCTCTGACGTGCAGTGGCGAAGATCTTGAGTGGCTTAGCTGGTCTGATGGGGAAACTGGGAAATGGTCAAAAGTACATCAAGATCTATATTTGTAAAGGTGATATGTTAATGTGACCTCGCCAGATTCTTTGATCGAGCTGAGGCTGGCGATCGCCAGGGGTGACAAATGGGTACGTTGGGTTAGAGGTTCTATTCTTTTTTTTTTTGTTTTTTGGGTCGGAAGTTGGGTTAGAGTTGAATGGGTTCGATTAAAATTTTCTGGTTCGATTCGTATCGACCTATTTATTTTCTAAACATTTTAGATGATTCATGCCTAACTCGGCCTACATCCAACTCAAATTCACCCATTTAATCCATTAGAAAACAGAGAAAAAGGCCTAATAGATCTGAAATCATTTTTCATCCTTTAAATTGATCTGCAAAACATATTAAAAAAAATTAAACGACTGATCCTAATCCTCCGCTGCCGCACCCCATCCACCTCCCCCTCCGCCTGTGAATTTACCGGCTCTCCAAACACGTGCCAGTCTATCCGGCCAGAGCGTCCCTATCGAGAGGCGCCACCGCCATTGCCGTTGCCGTTGCTAGCGGATCCTACAGCTTTCTTGCTGGGAATTCTTTTTCCAAGCTGAATAGGAAGTCCGCCACAGCCTCCGTCGATTTCGTTGTTAACAACTGAATTCAAGGTGTCCATGAACCACCTCGTCTTATTCTCGCTGTTCGCGAAACTCGCGGAAGCCGAACCGCTCATTTGGAACCAAAAGATCCCCAACCTCGCCGTTGTGGCTGCACATGAAGCGGACCATGTAGTGAAGCTTGGTGTGCCGAAGTCGGCTGTTTTAATTCTTACTTTTTATATATATATATTTCTTCAACTAATAACCTTTTTTAAGCTAAATGGGTTTGTCTTTAGACCCATTTAAGGCGGCGGTGGCTCTTGACACAGCTTTTCCATTTCATCGGTGAGCAAGCGGCGACAGTGTTCATAGCGAAATGGAGGAAAATAGCGACTTCGATTTCAGGAGATCAGGCGTGATCGTATGAGTGAAGTTGGATGTTTTGGCTTAGGTACCGAAAGAGCATTAGGGATCTCGATTCGGGATCATCGGTATAATCAAGTCCCCGTATTCAGAATCTCTAGTTCGTAGAATCGTGATATTTCTCTCATATCCCGATTAGGTATATCCTGATTAGGTTTCTAGTCAACCTACCAACAATGATCAAAGTAGTCGAGGATGGCATTTTAAGTAGTGGCCGCGACGAGAGACATTCGCACTAAAAACATCATTTGAAATTTTGGCCGACAATTCGGGTCAATCAGACAAAACGGAGCAACATCATTCAAGCTCGGCTTTAATTCATTTTGTTTATTCACTAGTGACAAACTAAGAGTGTAAATGATAATCATTCTCTTCTCTGACCCTATTTTTATTTCCCAAATGAGTTTCTGAGCAAAAAAAGTATTTGATAACGATACAAAATTTTTGCTCTCGGAATAGAAATTCGCTTAATAGGTTATTCTTAAATTTCTATTCCTGGTAGCGGCGAAAGGCTGGCGGGTGAGCAACGGCAGACGGCTAGCGGGCGGGTGATGGTGGGCTATGGCAGACAGCCGACGAGCAGGCAGCGAGAGCAAGTAATAAAGAGAGTTGTTATTTATGTTTTTGTTCCAAAAACAAAAAAATAAAAAAAATCAACTTCTCATTTATGTTACAAACTTATTTCCAGGCTAAAAATTTGTTCTAAAAATAAACAAAATAAAATTGCGTTGCCAAACGAATTTCTGTTCCAAACATGTTTTCGAGAACAGCAAAATAGAAAAACATAATAGTTGTCATTTGCGCCCTAACTGTCCTGATATTATCAAACATTTTTATTTTAACGATTTATTTCATATTAGATTTCTTAGTTATTATTATTTTCTTTTGGGTACAGGCGGCGCTTCCATAGACGCTAATTTACAACATATTAAAGGCGTGTTTTTTTGGCAAAAGAAAGGTGTGTTTTACTAATAAAATTTCTTTACATTTGCGTGGTACATGCATATATTATTCATATCGTCGTGATTAATGAAAGAACAATACTAGCTGTATCAAAACTGAATTATGAAATTAGTTTACGAAATGAAGTGGTATACTCATAGTAAATACGCAATTATAATTTGCAATTTACGGAAATTCATCTGATCAATCTTGAAAATGCTAATCTTATTGTACCCAAGAATCACGCCTATTGAAATAAATAGGAAAAAGTACCATAAAGGTCCTAAACATTTTGCATCAATGCAAATTCAGTTTTGAACCTTTTTTTTCCTGCCAATTTAGTTCTAAATATTTTATTTTTATGTCAATTCAGTCATTCCAGCTAATTTTTGTTAGATAATACCGACATGAATGTTGGCCGACTTACATGGCACCATTAGCGCTAACGTGAATAATTTTTAATAATTTTTTGATTTTGTTAAAAAAATTCTGATTTTTTTCTTTTTTTTCCCTTCTTTTCTTTTCTTTTTTCCTTTCTTCTATCTTTGGCTAGTGACCGGCCATGTGCTTAGCAACCAGGGGCAAGTGGGATGGTGAGGCTGCTGTCGCCCGCTACAAGTGAGGCCCAGCCAACCCTCATCGGGGGCTCGCCCTCACCCAAGCAAGCCCTGGCGAGAGTCGGCCTTGCCCAAGCCAGATTTGGCAAGGCCGACCCTCATTGGGGCATGCCCTTGCCTAGGGGAGGGTCAGCTGGGCCTCGCCGTCACAAGTCTAGCCAACCCAGCCATTACTCGTGGCTAGTCTTTGGCCAAAGGAAGAAAAAAGAAAAGAAAAATAAATCAGAAAAAATAAAAATTTATTAAAAATTATCTCCATCAATGCCAACGGTACCACATAAGTCCGCGAGCGTCCATGTCAGCAATATTCGACCAAAATTAGCCTAGGGGGTGGGATTTTGATTTCCCAATTCATCCGGTTTCCTTGGAAATATACGGGGTCAAGACTGCACCATTACTTCATTTGAGCTTTTTCCCTTGCATTTCTTTATATATATATATATATATATATATATATATATATATATATATATATATATATATATATATATATATGTATATAATTGACATGCACCATACACTTTCATTAATCATCTAAATAGCAATGAGTTCAAACCTATGCTAACTATCTTCTGCATTTTTATTCTTGAACTTCGGAGTCAATGATCGTGTTAGCTTGGCAAGTATGTACCCATGTTGAACATGGCCATGCCTGTCCTTGCTTTCGACATGATCTTGACCGAACCTTCCATGATGCTTGGCATCGTAAATTTGAATCTGCTGCGAAACCGTTTTATTGTACGTTGAAAAATAAGTTGCACTTCCCTGTGTATGAAAAAAAGAAAAAGAAAATGTTGATTCATTTCATGGCCGAGCCTATTGGGCCTGAATGTCTTGGTTCATGTACATTATTTTTGCCCTTGCTAGTGTTTGTGGGACAATTGATGAATACATTTTATGGTATAATTTAGTCGGATGCTGTATCAGCGCTCGAAACAACATGCACGCATTTCTAGAAAAAAAATGTTGGAAACTCGTTGTCAGAGTCCTGCCTCACCACCAACCAGCCGCCCCATTTTCTCTCTCTCTCCCCTCTTCCCAGCCGTGTGAGCAGCCCCCTTTGTATAGGACCGCCGTCACCCATAAGCCGTCGCCGCATGCGCCGCCGAGAAAGCCGCTCGTCGCCGTTGTTGCCCTGCCACTGTCTAGCCACCCTTGCTGCTTGTTCAGCCTCAATTAAAGCTTAAGATTTCAAGTTAGTACAATCCTAAGTCTTAATTAGGTTAATGTGTGTTTCTAGATAGGCTTTAGGGGTTAATTAGGGTAATTTAGGGGTTAACGCGTGAAGGATGTTAGGGGCTGTTATTGAAGCTGATTTGGTGGTTTAGCGTGACGATTTTAGATGAGGATTAACGGCTTAGATTGGGTTGTGTTTTGGCTGGAAATGTTGGATTTAATCGGCTCAAGTTCGGCTAAGTTCAGGTTCAATTGTGGAATTTTGAGCATGCCTCACTTTGTCCTCGTGGCAGCTGATTTGGGGGATGTCTTGGAGAGCCAAATAGAGTATTTTGAGGATATATATATTGGCCTAAAGTGACCTGTTTAGTAGTTGTCCATACCGGGATTAAACTAGACTAGGTGCGATCAATTTAGGGGTTAAATTGTGACGGGAGATAGGGACTGATCTAGTGACTGTTTTGTGGGCTTAGTGTGACAACCTAATTGAGATTTAGTGGCTCATATAGTGCTGTGCGGTGGCTGTGCATAGGCGCATTGATTTGGGGCAAAAATGTGGATTAGGCGGGTGTAATTTGTGGACCGAGTGGTGGTTGTTTCCATGGTGATTTTTGTGGCATAATGGGATGATTAAGAAGTGATTTGATGGCCTAAGATGGACTGTTTATGGCTGATTTGGTATCGGGTCAATTCGGGCCATAAATTGATTTATCAAGGTTTTAGAGCGAATTGCCTAGGGAACAGTGATCGACCCGTGAGGATGCTAAGTTAGTTATGGCTGGAGAGTAACTGTGCAATGCTCTATGATGTGCTTGGCGTGGCCAATTTATGAGATGCTTCATAGGCTATCGGCATGTGTAGTTTTGATGTCTAATTGCATGAAATTGGGTGCTAAACTATATGTTGTGAATAATTTGGTTTGGTTGGTTCATTGGCCATATTGAAATGTGAATTGAGCATGTTGTGGTGTTATTTGAATGAATACCCAAATCATATTGAGTGCCTAGTGTGAATTTCACGAATGCCAAGTGTGACATTGTAGCCATGAGTGTGCATCTCGAGCATCGGCATAACATGTGCATATGTGAGTGTGCACGAATGACATGAGCATGTGACCACCTGAAATGTCCTGATGCGTCTTACGTGGGGTTCAGATAATAACTGGTGTATGTGAGTGCGTGATCACATAAAGGCCTTATGCATTTTACGCGGGGTATTGAACCCATCCTGAGGCGTGTTACGCGGAACGATGCTCGGACTACCAGAAAATGACCAATCTGATGTGTATTACGCGGGTTTTGTGTCATGAGCTTGATGCGTTTTACGTGGGCCAGAGATCAATCTTAAAGTGATGGACCTGATGCGTTTAACGCGGGTCAGAGGAAAATTGATAAATTGCAAGTGTGCAAGGATGCAAGTGTGCGAAGTGCATTAATGAAGCATGAACACGAGTGTGAGCACCAGCATATGCATGACATGCAATGTGACCAAGTGACATGTGCATGTGCCATGATTGGGTTCTGCATTATTATTGTGAATTATAAGTGCCTAGCCTACAAGGCCAAGGTAAGTTTGGGATTTGGGCTCGAGGGCCTAAGTCATTCATATTCTAGATTATGTGTTGTTTAACATTCGTTAGGAGGTGCATGTTAGCTTAGTTTAGGTTTAGTGAACCTACTCGTTGAGATTTATTCTCATTGTTGTATAAACCAAACTTTTCAGACCCCCAGCCTTGAGGATGACAGACGTACCGATACGTTTTGGAAGGAGCCCCAACTAGATATAATGCTTGACTGTAGAGCCACGTACCCCCTTTTGACATTAGTGGCTGTTGACCCGCTTTTGATTTTTTTTTAGCGCAAGTTGTAAATGGATGATTTATTTGGTTCCCAGTATCAATACAAGTGTATATTTTTGTGGCCTTGATGTTTGTTCTACCCTTGGTCTCGTATTTTATATGTATGGGTGTTTTAATGCTTCCGCATGTGCTTGTTCTCTATGTTGGGCGTTGGGTCGGCGACGCGTTCTGGGACATCACATTTGAATCGATCTTTGCAAGGTATGTGGCGCGCCGTAGGGTGCGGGGCGTGATATTATGGCTTGGAATGTGAGTCAAATGTGATGAAATGGTGGGAATGTGTGTGGTTGAATTGTTGCGGTACTTGTGAGTGAATTTCGATGCTCGAGAGTGGATGATTCGTGTTGGTTTGTGGGTTGTATGTGTGTAGCTTGAATACTAGAATTGCGAGCTATTATAGTGAGCTTATGACTTGAAATTGAGTGATTGAAATGTGTTAGAATGATGGTTGTGCAATGAGGCTAACTTGTGATACTTTAAGAAATGAATCTGATACTCACATGGATTGATTGAAATGAATGGTGGTTGAGCATATTATGGTGTTGTTTGAATATGTGATTGACGTGGAATTGATTAAATTATGTGGCGTGTATGATTGCTTGAACAAGTCCAGATTGATAAGGCTGCCAACTTATAGGGTGCTGACCCGGGTTGTGAAAAAGGACTTGTAGGGTGTTGACCCGGGTCGTGAGAAATGTCATGAGGCGTGTTGACGCGGGACAAAGCCCGGATTGATCGAAGGGCTGACCTGAGTCGTGTTTACGCGGGTTGTAAGAAAGTGAGAAAAGACCTGAGGAGAAATGACCCAGGTCGTGAGAAAGGTCAAGATCCTGAGATGTGTTGACGCGGGACAAAGTTCGGATTGATCGGAGGGCTAACCTGTGAGGTGTTGACTCGGGTCATGAGAAAGTTGGATGGATACGCATATATATTGTACTTGATGGAATTTGGTGAATGTACGTGTGTATGGTGCTCGAGTGATTGTGATATGTACATGAGATATTGTTGCATTAATGTGAATTGACTATTATGCAAAGTTGGCACTTGGTTTATGGCGAGATAAGTATGTTTGTGTGGATTTGATTGGGCCTGAATGTCTTGGTTCATGTACATTATTTTTATCCTTGCTAATGTTCATGGGATAAACGATGAATATATTTTATGGTATAATTTAGTCGGATGCTGTATCAGCCCTCGAAACAACATACACGCATTTCTGGAAAAAATGTTTGGAAACTCATTGTCAAAGTCCTGCCTCGTTATGGATTTATGATTCAAGCGCACGAGTGTAATATTTTGATCAAGCACAATAAGATGCATGCACGCCATTTCTTCCCTAGAGGCGTTAACGTAAGTGATATTTTTAATCCGGTGATCGTAACGAGAGAAATCTCTTAAGATCACGCCAACGGCAAATTTCAATTTGCCAGGGGCCTGATCACTCCGATTCAAGAACTATGGCATTCACCAATGTTTGCCCATTCATTGCAATTCGAAACTAGCTAACGAGTGCCAAATCGGATCGACGAGTTCCTAGTAGCCAATTTTTCAAGAGACTTAAAAAAGCTTTTTTACATTGAACCACCATAGAAGGAAGATACACTCAAGACCACCTGCACAGGAAACCTTATTATATGAAAATCGAACATTCAACCATGCACAGCCTCTTATGGCCAAGATCATTTGCAAAGCACCATCAGCTTTATGTTACAGAGAAAACAGCGGAGAGTCCCCCTACAGTTTGATGAGATACGGGCCGGCAGCGACGGTGGCGGATGGGGTGGACGGAGGGGGGTTTGTCAGCATGTGGACGACTTCTCTCATGGTGGGCCTCTGGAAGCTCTCGTCCTCGACGCACCGGAGCGCGATCTTGAAGAGGTGGATCACGCTCGCCATTGGGTACCCGCTCAGCCTGCCGTCAATCACGGTGAGCACCGACGCTGCGTCCGATGGTGGCTGTGGGAGGTCCGACAGAGTCTTCTTCACCCATCTCACGATGTCCACGCCGTCGCCAAACTCCCCCACCGGCTTCCTCCCGGCAATCAGCTCCAGCAGCACGACCCCAAAGCTGTACACGTCGCTCTTCTCGTCCACTTTCAGCGTGTAGGCATACTCTGACACAGCAATAGCAAGCAGTTCTCCAATTAGCTACAAATAAACGATGTTACTTAGCTATGTTTTGTTAATTGTCTATAGCCTAGAATTAACTAATAGCCCCCGGCCCATCGATGAATTGCCGTTTGACATTTTCTCTCCAGGGACATTGCACTTAATCTGCAGACTGATATATCAAACACAAAGTTAGAAATAACTGAAGCCATAGACTACTCAAGACCTGGGGCTATGTAGCCGTAGGAACCAGCCACGGACGACATGCACTCCGACGCACCGGCATCCTGCAAGAACTTGGCCAGCCCGAAATCAGCTACGTGTGCCTCGAAGTCAGAATCCAGTAGTATGTTGTTCGACTTCACGTCCCGGTGAATTATCAGCGGCGAGCAATCGTGGTGGAGGTAACACAGCCCCTTCGCAGCCTCCACGGCGATGCGATACCGGGTCTCCCACTGCAAGTGGCCGCCTTTCGACCCATGCAACAACTCCCCTAAGCTCCCATTAGGCATGTACTCGTACAGCAACAGGTTGGTGTCTTTGTTGGAGACGTATCCGAGAAGCCTCACGATGTTCCGGTGCCGGATCCGACCAAGGGTCTGAATTTCTGCGGAGAAGCCGTGGTCGCTGCACCCGCTGCCGCTCCTCCCCACCAGCTGCTTGATGGCGACGTCCGCCCCGTTGGGCATCAACCCGCGGTAGACGATCCCTGCACCACCTTTGCCAATAATATTCTCCTCCTCCAGGCACTTGAGCACGTCCTCGGCCTTGAAGCCGAGCTTCTGGAACGCAGTGAGCTTCCAAGCCCTCAAGCCCTGCCTCCTCTTCAGGACCTGGTAGACCGTGACGGTGATGAGCAGCGCGGCGGTCACGAGTGAGATTACCGTGATCACAACCCTTGAGGAAGTGAGCGAGGCACTTGACCGCGAGGGGCAAGACGAGCGGCCTGGCGAGCATAGTTTGGGGTTTCCGACGAAGGAGGAGTTCTTGAAGACAAGGAACTGGCCCTCGTGGGGGACTTCGCCGGAGAGATCGTTGAAGGACAAATCGAGCGTGTTGAGGCTGGTCATGACGCGAATTTCCCTCGGAATTGGGCCCGTCACTCTGTTGCTCGACAGATTGAGGACGCCCAACACTTTCAGGCGAGACAAGCCTTTTGGAATCTCGCCGGCGAGTTTGTTCCTGCTCAAATCTAGGACTTCTAGAGAAGTGCACCGAGCGACCGAACCAGGAATCTCACCGCTCATGTTGTTCCCGCTGATGTTCACCACCAGAAGGGACCTCGGCGAGAAAAGCCCCCTGGGAATCTCGCCGTGGAACCTGTTCGCGTCCAGGGACAGAGTATGCAAGCCGCTGAAGTTGCCGATCGCCGGAGGGATCTCACCGGAAATCCAGTTGTTCGAGAGCGACAGGATTCCCAAGCTCTCGCCGGACATCTCCGCCGGGAGCTCGCCCGTGAAGAGATTGTCGTTGAGTTCTATTATAGTTGCTCGAGGCAAGCTGAGGATCCCCCGGGGAATCGTTCCGTCGAGGCAGTTCTTTCCGACCCGGACTTTGGTCAGCGACTTGCACTCGCCAATTTCTTCAGGGATCGAGCCGAAGAACGAGTTGTTCGTCAGGATCAGCGTCTCGAGCCTCCCTCCCCGGCACAAGTCCCGAGGGATCGTGCCGGTGAAGTGGTTCTGCGTGACGTCGAGAAACCTCAGCCTACCGTTCCTCCCTAGGCTCTCCGGCAGCTTCCACGTGAAGTCGTTGTTCCAAACCTGGAGGGCCTCCAGGTTCGGCAGCTCGCCAACGAAATCGGGGATCTGGCCGTACAGGTTGTTTGCGAACAGGTTGAGCAGAGTCAGGTTCTTGAGCTCGGCGAAGGTCGCCGGAATCTCTCCGTTGAGGTAATTGTTGGAGAGGTCGAGGGACATGAGGCTCAACATCTTGGAGAGCTCGGCGGGAATGAAGCCCGTGAGCTTGTTGAATTGGAGGAACAGGGTGTGCAGCTTCTTCAGCTCGCTCAGGGTCGCCGGAATTTCGCCGGAGAGGCCGCTGTTCGCCATGTCGAGGATTCTGAGCTCTTTTAGAGACCCGAACTCCGCCGGAATCCCGCCGTCGTACACGTTGTAGTAACCCAGGTAGAGTCCCCGGAGATTCTTCAGCTTCGCGAGGCTCGCGGGGACTCTGCCGGTCAGCTGGTTCGCGTGCAGGGCCAGGAACTCCAGGTTCTCCATCTCCGAGTAAACCTCCGGTATCGCGCCGGTGAAGTAGTTGCCCGCGAGGTCGAGCAGCTTCAGCTTCTTCAGCCCCGCCACCTCCGGCGGCAGCGGCCCCGTGAAGTTGTTGTCGTCCAAGTCGAGTTCTTCGAGCTCGGTTATCGCCCTCAGGACTCCGCCGGGGAAGACCCCGGAGAGTAGGTTGACGGAGAGGTTGAGGAACCGGAGGGACGTGAGGTTGCCAAGCTCCGGCGGGAGGGTCCCGGTGAGGTTGTCGGCGGCGAGCGTGAGGTTGACGAGGTCGCGGAGGAGACCGATTTCGGGGGGGATGTGGCCGAAGAGGCCGACGGAGGTGAGGTTGAGAGAGACGACCCGCGAGTCGGCGTCGCACGTGACCCCGGTGAAGGAGCAATGCGGAAAAGGCGGCGACGAGGAAGAGGGGCCGACCCAGTCGCCCAGGGCGGTGGAATTAGGCGCGGCCAGGGCGGTCCTGAGCTTCAGGAGCACGTCCAGGTCGCTCTGGGCCAGGGAAGCTGAGACGAGGAGGAGGAAGGAGAGGAAGAAGAAGACGTGGCTGCAGGGTGGTTTCACCTTCGTCGTCGTCATCTTCTGCTCGTTCTCCGTTGCTCGACGACGACGGACGTGCGCCGCAGCGTGGCCTGGCAGTTGTACGAGAAGAGAAGAAGCTAAAATCGAGTGGGGATGAGGAATTACCCCATCTTTAACAGCAGAAGAGAAAGCAGAGGATGGTGCAAGTGCGCTCTGAAAAGGTGAGAATCGAAGTCTCTCTTCGTGATATAAATAAACAGGTTGGAATTTGGAGCTTTGCAAAGCAAGTCCATGCATGATGCTGCATGGTTTGGGAATAAGAGATAATTTTCTGCACAGATTCTGTGTAGTTTTAATTAATCTTTTATGTGATTTCTAGAAGAAGTTACAAGGTTCCGGTGCAAGGGAGCCCAATCCCACAAATCGCATGCATCATGGTCCTCGTCTCATCCAACTATTCATGTGAATTGGTCTTCTGTGGTCTGAATGCACGCACAAATTTTCCTGTCATTCTTTTATGGTACGTTATTCCAAAATAGATGATTCTCCTGTTAGGGATTACCTGGAAGGAGCTGATGCAGTTTAACTTTGAATTAACTTTTAAGATAAGAGAGGTCTAAATTGATATATGAGCCTGGATTGCCAACAAATTTGAATCTAACAATTATATAGGAAATTCAGGTCATTACTACTCTGATCGAAAACCCGATATTTGAGAGGGAGATTGTTAGGGTTTATCTTATGTCCCTTATGGAAATGACATGTGATTAGTTTATAAATGTGAGGAAAAACCTCACTGGCCCACCCTACATTGCGTTAATCAAAATTGGCTCTCAATAGAGGTGATTTTCTAAGTCAACTCAAGTCTAATGGAACTTGAAGACGAGATTAAACTCAATGAATTGGCGCCATTATGATTACCTCACAAACTCAATCTAGATTTGGAGCTCAAAGAGATTTTTGAGACCAACGGCGAGTTTAAGGGCCGATGATGACGCTGCCCAAATGGGACGGTCAATTTGCTCGACGTGTCACCTTTGAGTTAGCTGTATCATGCCAATTTAAGGATTTTCTTGATACATTCACGCAGTGTTTGAACGGTGTTCTCGTATCATGTGAAGAATTGCCAAGTCGGCCTTAGCAAGTCCTTGGACGCGCATTAAAATTTAGTCTACAATTTCTTTTGTAGATATTTTCAAATAAACATTGAACGCTCAGTGTAATTTTTTTTTCAATTGTCGAGGGATAAGGAAGATCAATAGACATTAGCTACAACTCTTGCTTTGGCGTTATATTTAAAGGTTAATACCACGAAAAATTCCAAATTAATATATTTGTAAAAATTTTACCTCAAAATAATTTTTCGATTACCAAAAACCCTAAACTGACACAAGTGTAACAACTTTACTCTCCGTTTATTTCCGTTAAATTTTACCGTTAAATTTCTGAGTTGGATGACACGTGTATCAGTTTGGGATTTTACTCTTCACTTATCACGGGTGTGCCGGTTTGTGCTTTTTTGTGATATTAATTCAATCCAATGGAATGTAAATTTGTCACAAATATATCAGTTTATGATTTTTGATGGTCAATAAATTAGTTCGGGATAAATTTATCGTAAATATACCGATTTGAAATTTTTAATAATCAAAAAATTAATTCGAGATAAATTTATTAAAAATATATCAATTTAAAGTTCTTAATTCTACGTTTAAAGCCAACTGTCGCTGCACGACGTGCACAAGAGCACAACTGTGACCCCGGTCTCTGTCGACCTTTCGTCATCCGCCTTGGGTAGAACCGAACAAAGGTGTCGGATGGGATGGTGCAATACACGATTTCTGTCTCCCGAACGAACGAGAGCTTCTGTCTTCCCGACCAAAAGAGATATTACACCATGTACCGATCAACCACCACTCCGGTTTTGGCCGCGACGTTCGAACGTCCCACGCTCCTTTTTGTTTGCATCCTCCGTCGCCATTCCCCAGGTGAAACTGTCACCTCCCCCGCCTCAAAAAACTCTGCTCGTACGGCTCCTCCTCTGTTCAGCGCCGGCGCAGTGGTGAAGAAGATCCTAGTGGGAAACTGGGAAATGCTCAAGCACGTCAAGGTCTACTTCGTAAAGCTGATACGTCAAGTGACCCTGGCCGGAATTGTTTTGACCGGAGCCGAGGCCGGCGGTCGCCTTTGCCTAGCCTTTTTCGCGGAGTGAATTGCTATTGAAAGTTGAATGTGCAATCGGTGCCCAGATTCGGTATGTCACATCTTTTTTTTTTTATACACCGATTTTGTAAATTATTGTTTACGTAGGTTGGGCTCCTCTTATAATACTAAGAAAGGTGGCTCAAGCTCACTGGTGAGTGCGCGGACGAGAATGTGCTTGTTTTCGAAGAAAGAGGAGGGAGAATAATTTTCTCTTTTGCGAAGGTAATTTTTCCAGTGATAGAAATTTTTTTTCCTTGACCAAAAGATGAATTTTCTTTTTCGGATAACTTTTATTTGGAAGTTAATTTCCGTAAAACAAATGGAACCTAAAGTTTTGAATTTGTCTCTTATCCCTATTTCTAATGAATTCTAAACTACACGATTTTTTGATAGATTTACGTTAATTTTAACTTTCAACGAATAAATTTGCTTAAAGGGTATAAGTCATATTTAATTTCGAAAGATGGACAAAAAATCGAATCTTCCTGTTTCAAATAAGTTAAATTTTCACTTTTCTTAGCTTAATAAACTAATATTATTGTAAAGGTTAATTCTTAGTGAATGTTAAGTAAAAATGTCATTAAAAAGGTACCTTCAAACTGTTTAATATACTTTAAAATAAAATAGATAGATAAATTGTGTACTTATAATGATGAATATTATCCATATAACAAGATATATTTCTCTCTCTAACTTAATTTTTAATCATCTAAATAAATGTTTCGGAAGCATAATAATTAAATATTTTAAACCATTTGGTCTCTTTCTACTTTTTTTTTCAAACTTAAATCAAAGTCCAAGGAGAAAAATATTGGAGAACACATTTGCCATTCTATCTCTTTATTCATTTGTTCTTGTAATTTAAACTTTATATACGATAAAAGTTCAGGGATAACAAATTAATATCACGAAGACAAAGTTAAGTGCCATGTGAACAGTCGTTCAACTCCGATTTTAATAATGTATAATCGATAGGCAAATTGACATCGCACTAAATCTTATTCCTCGCTTGATCTTCGAAGCTTTCAAATTGTAGAATAACAAGCCAGAGGAGTACAAGTGTATGCGTGGACCAGGCGCACAATATAGATTGGACTCCACTAGCTCTAAGTGCAAACTGTCCCTTGTTAAGACCACTTGTCTGTCTAAACATTCGCTTTCATCTTACTTAGACCACAAGATTAATTGCATATTTAATTGTTAGAGCTTATCTACATAAACAGGCTCCCCCCTCGCAAGACAACATCACTTTCATGTACAGGTTTTTGAAGAATTGGGAGGCGCAAACCGACCTATTTTCCTTTCCTTCTTTAATCTTGGACTTGTTCAGTTACTCGAACGTGCCACTAACCTAAACCTATATGAGTAATCGTCTCATTTACAAGCGCCGAATTGCTTGAAATTATAATTACTCGAACACACGATGAATCTATTTATACCATCACCTTCTCTTCTTCAAGAAGCCGAATAGTACGACCTTCTCTCCTTGAATCCCTTTACCTTTTGTTTCTCTTGAGATGCATACACACACCCACTTGAGATAAATCCAATGACTCATAAATCTTTCGTATTCAGATTGCCTCATTTCACAAATAATAATACTTTTCAATGGGAAAAACTGTCTAAAAAGTTTTAAATTTATCGTACTTTCATCAATTTAGTACTAAATCTTTTATTTTTGCCAAGTGAGTGCTAAACCTTTTCATATTTTATCAATTGAACCAATTCGGATAATTTTAATCAAAAATCACTAATATAAATGTTGTCTATCCTACATGGTACAGCTGGTGCTGATTTAGATAATTTTTAATAATCTTTCGAATTTTAATTAATTTTATTCTTTTCTTTTCTTTTCTTCCCTTTTTTTTTTCCAAACCCTGGCCAACAAGGGCGTTGCGGCCCTTGCCGGCCATTGGCGAGGGCCTCGTGGCCCTCATCGGCCAACAATTTGACCTTCTCTACTTGAATCTCTTGCCTTTTGTTTCTTTTGAGATTCGCACAAGCACCCAATTGAGATTAACCAGAAAATCTCCTAAATCCTCCGTATTCAAGCCGCTTCATTTCACGAATAAAAAAAGAAAACTTTTCAATGCATTTCGAATATCTCCGTGCCAAAAGAGCTTTTATGGGGGACCCTTTTTTATTCCCGTGGAAGGATGAACAAAAAAGGGGTGGTTCTCTATTAATTGTAAGCAGACGTTCTCCTTAAGGTTTGATTATTAGACAAAAATACAAGACCCGTGTAACATGTGACAACCAAGACAAGCATTTATTCCAAGCCATTTTTCCTCAGTGTCAGCCCACTGCCCATGAGAACAGATTCTATTCTCGGATCTTAGATAAACAAAGAGGTAGTAGGAAGTTCACCTGTCCTGTGGCTGGTTTAACACTGAGAAGGTCAACTATCTTTCGCCGATCATGAGTTGGACGTACGGGTATGCAAAAGAATCGAGGACCATTCATAATCGAACTGGATTGTCCCTAACCGGCGGTTTTTATAGGGACGATATGGTTCTCCATTCCAATTTATTGGAACCGGTGACTACAATTTCGGTTTCCGATCCACCATAACCTGAATGATCTTTTCGGTAAAAGTGAGTTTTTCTTATTTGCATTTTGCCATTTACCCTACAATTTATTGAAACAAAAGAAAGAAACCTTAGCCTCATCTCACTCTCACCGTAAGAGTCTCACGCGATCATGCTTTCAACTCTATCAATGCGTTGCAGTCTTGCAATTGCCTCATGCCTTACCTTCGGCCCTTCCTCACATCTCGCATCTCTCTCACATCTCACATTAGGCTCTCACCTCGCCTTCAACTCTGTCGCTGAGTTGCAGACTCACAACCGAGTGAAATTTTTAGCTTAAGGGTACTCATTCTTTTTGCTGCTATTGGTGAATTCAATTTCTGACCTAGGATGCTTCAAATTATGATGAAGTTTACTTCGGGATTTGTCAGTTTTTGATTTATCGTTGTCTTCTGCTCTTACTTTAGCTGTGATTCTGGGTAATTTTGTGTTTACTTGAGTCTCTGTTAGTAGATAATTTCAAGGAATATATTTGGCCACCATGTCTGTAATCTGGTTGTGAATTTATAGGGATTTGGAACTGGTTCCATGGAGCAATTCGATTCTTGAGTGGATCCATGGAACCAGCGGACGGTTTTCAGTTCCAACTTTTCTGAACTGGTCTTTAGTGGTCGGTTTTTGGTTTCAGTTGGAAACTGCCCACTTGAACCATATTCACCCTTACTTCAACGTAATTATAATGGACTCACCAATCTCAAACCTTGTAGTGGAGGATGGTGCGAAGCAGTTATTATCCCATCCGACCATTCCAAATGAACATCAAACCCTTATGATCCTTCCCCGCCATCCTTTTCTGTTCAAAGAAAAGAAAAAAGGGGTAATGGGGAATTTTGACTTGGAGGAATATTCCAAACAAGGTGATTTAGAGAATAAAGATTAGCCGCCTTCAGTGGCAACTGAACATACGTGGATGGTTGAGTTTGCGGTATCTAAGTAAAAGCCACAGGAATCATTCCATCAATTTCAGTGTCTTCATCATTTTATGCCCATTAGTAGTGGCTCACCGAAGGCAACATAGGTTTGATCAATGTTCCCTTTTTATATAGTTTAGTTGTGGAAAATCCACATTGGGGGAGGCGAATGGGAGGAGGAGGCGGACCAGAAAAGGCAACCATATACTTTATGTTGCCCAAGTGGTGGAAAATGGAGGACACTGGCATGATAGAAGAATTCAAAAGATATCATGAGCTTCAGCTAGTGAAAGGAAAAAAAAAATTCATGATACTTTTTCCACAAATTGAGGTTCGAGTACATATTTGACTAGAGAAAAAGGTGATGAAATAAAACAATTTAACCAAAAAACTAAAGTATCTGTGACTAAGATGATGAGAGTGTTTGCTTTGCTTCTTATGATTTTGGGTCCAAATCTTGCTGATTTGCGAGAGTATGCTCCTACCATTGCCCAGTGTAGTGGATTAGTCAAAGTGTGTGAAAGTTTGATGCACAAATCACCTGACCCTAAATAAGGAAAAACAAGAATTGAAAAAATTTCAAGCTTACACAATTCATGTAGTTCACCTCTAAGATAAAGAGGGGCTCATGTCGTCAATTGCTGAGATTTGTGTAATCAGCCGAAAAACTTCAATTTTACACTTAAAGCTCAATGAGCCTTAATAAAATGTCTTAACTCTTAAGAGCTGGTTTTTTTTTTTTTTTTTTTTGGGGGGGGTGGGGGGGGGGGGGTTTGTAAAATAGTTTTAATATTCAAGTGTCAGCTAATAGTTGGGTATTTGGTACTAAACTTTTTGAAGAGAATCCATGTAAGTAAAATATTTCATCCGAGAAATGAAAAGTATAATGAAACTTTTCAGTGCACTCGATATATTTCATCCATCGATGTCCACATGGGCATCTCGGGTGTTTAAACATGACAATAATTGTGCACGAGCATCATTTCTCTTTCATCCTTTCTCTATTTTAGTCATAGATATCTTGGTCCCATCTCCAATATTCCTTACCATTTTCATAAGACCATATCTGGAATGTCCACGCATCTCCAATAAATTAAGCAAAATTTCAACATTTTTTTCTTTGTACCATCACGCATTATCTAACCAAGTTTGTGATCTTTGAATTTGTCTAATTAAATCCTTTTGCCTTTAATTAAGTCCCTCCGACATCAAATCCGACCAAATTTAAGTAACGGGATCGTTAAACGACGCTAAAGTATCACGGCGATACAATAGCAGATGCCCACGTGGACATTGATGGAAAAATTCAGTTAATGTAAATAACGTCTGAATATGATGTGGATAAAAATTTAGCCAATGTGACCGACTTCCACATTGGAAAAGTTTTATCCATGTCACCTTATGACATTGTTCAGAGCTATTTTAGCCGGATTTTCCGGATTTGGTGTCGTAAGGATTTGATTAGAAAATCCGTATAAGTAGAATGATTTGATTAGACAAAGAGTGAGGCTATTTTCACACCCTTTTCAGATTGGTACACATCATTTTCATATATGATAATTCCAATAAGGTAAACAGATAACTATAACTATTTTTTGCTATTCTCTCCTTGCTTGCCCTTATTCCTTCCTATCTCTCGGTACACAAAGTCGGTACACTGAAATTGCATTTCGAGCTCTAGTGTTTTTAGGTCAGATAGTCCTTCAGTGTTTTTTTTTCTTCTTATTGCTAAATAAAACGGAAAGAAGAAAGTATAGAAGATATGTACATTAGCCCTAGCGCTTTTGATGAATGGGAGTCAAAGGAAGTTTGATTCGATCCTCCATCACGTTGACCATGATTAAAGGAAGATGAAGTTTTCTAAAACCCAAGCTCAACTCTAATAAAAAAGTTTATTCACTATACTTTCTTTGTGTTGAAAATAGCGAAAAGGAATTGGAAGGAAATAAGAGAGAATATCTAGGATTATTGCTTGTTTAATATTTCAAAAGGAGGTGAAAATTGAAGAGATGAGAAATATGCATCGTCACTTTTTAAGGATGTTTGCGACATTTCACCGAAAAGGATGTGTGGAAATATCTTTTCCCTTGACAAATAAAAGTATAAAAACTTGATTAGAAAAAAAGCATGAAAATATTCGAACGAAAAGCATAACTTTTTCATAAAACTATTGATCATTATCAAAATACCTGTTAAAGCCCCAAAATATAGTCACTAGGCGTCATTTAGTCTATCACATTTAGGGGCGATCGTTCAAACTGAATCTTTGGATCAGGCTGTCGCTTGTCAGTTAAAAATCATGTAATAATTTTGAGTCACGAGTAGCCTAACTCGAGCCCGGTTGATTTAGGTCGGCTTTATAAAGTTAGGCCCTTGCTAGACTCATAAAAAGTGCCTTCGGGATGTCAAGAGCATCCGGGCTTATGAGTTTGTGAAATCTATGACTAAGTCTAATCACGAGGAATCAATTGGAGTTCAAAAAATTGTAATGGATTTCATAGAAAGTTAGCTGTTATTTTGGGTTAACACCACGAAAACCTATAACAAATATATCATAAATTGGTATACATATGATGAATTTATCCGAAACTAATTTTTTGACAATTAAAAACACCAAACTGATACATTTGTAACAAATTTACTCTTCGTTAAATTAGATTAATACTACGAAAAAACCTATAACAAATGGAGGGTAAAACTTCGAACCAGTACACGAGTCAACTGCCATGTGCCATTTAACTCAGAAATTTGACAGTAAAATTTAACGGAAGTTAATGGAGTATAAAATTGTCATATACTAGTTTGGGATTTTTGATAGTCAAAAAATTAGTTTAGAGTACCAATTTAGGATTTTTTGTTAAGGGTGAGCGGTTTCAAGAGGAACCTGCACGGATCACCACTTGCTGTTTCGATCCACTGACCACAACTTATTTTAAATATACGAAGAATATAAAACATTAACATATCATAAAATGAAAAGTTCAAATTAGTGGTTCCAAATTATACACTCGTCATTGAATGCTATGGAGCAACGCAGGATTTTGTGAAACTTAGATAAAGAAAAAATACAAATAACTTGTTTAAGATTTTAGCTTCCAAACTTAGAACTTGAAATTTACCTATTGATACAGGTTCTCTAGTTTTTGGAATCTTGATTTACTATGTATATCTTGGAACCTGTAGGTATCTATCACATATACATTGAAATTTGGAACCTAAGACTGCGTTGATTGTCCGGATTTCTAAATAGGATATGACTGGATAGGATAAGATAAGAAATCATAGAATTTCTTCATATCCTGTCCACTGTTTGGTGGACCACGGATTTAAAGTCGGATAGGATAATTTTTATTTTTTTTTTGCTATTCACAGGTCCAAAGGAGTCGATGAAGAAAAAAAGCTGAGAAATTTTTTCGGTGAAAACGCACGAAGTGTGGGGATGAAGATGACGGCGAGTGGAGTGTAGGGTTTCTGAAAAAATAGGCATTAAAAATTCTATCCGGATCTATCCCTCTCCTCCTTAGGATTTTTTTATTTGGGCTATATCTTGTCTATATCCGATTTTATTCTATCCTAGACCACCACCAAATACAATATATGATAAAACATATCATATTCTGACTTTTATCCGGTCGACCAAACGCGACCTAAAGATTTTCACTGGTCAGGTTCTTGGATTCCTGTAGGTTCTTAGGTTCTAGGTAATGCTCACTCTTATTTTTCATGGTACTAATCTTCTATTTTTACAAGCTAATGCCAACCCCGAGCTCGCCATATACACGATTAGCCAAATCATCCTCGAATCTTGACTAATGCACACGATCTTTTCTTAATCGAAATAGCACCTGTACTTTTTAGAAATCTAATCGGAAATACGATACTCTATACCTTTGGCAAGAAAAAAGAAACGAATATTCCCGAGTCGATTGACCCAGAAAACGAACGCAATTGCAGGTGCAGATTGAAAGGACGAGTGCAGAGAGTGCACGATCTTCGAAATACAAAATGGGATCAAACATGCAATGATGATGTAAGGGATTTTTTGTTTATCAGAATGATGATGACGATGATGTGAAGGGGAAAATTTCAATTCTCAAAGTTGGATTTCATGTTCGATCACAGTCAGTCAAAATAGAGTGTAGATTCGGCAACATATCCCATCTCCCAGAAACTTCATTGAGAGGCGTAATCATTACAGCATGAAAACTGGAAAATGAAATCTTTTTTTTTTATTGCTTTTTCTTTCTTTCTTTTTTGGCTAAATGGGTGAAAAAAATGATTGTGAAAAATCTTCTCGTATTGGAATTCGGGAGATTATTAAAAGAGAAAATGGCACAAATAATCACTGATTTTTAATTTTTTTTAATATGAGTCATAAATTATGAATGTATGTCCAATATTCAACGCCGTTCTTCCGTTAATGCAAGTTACCGAAATCTACCATTATGATTTCCATCAGGTTAAAAGTTTGAATATGTGAATTATCCAAATAAGATATTCATATCAAATCAAGATATAAAAATCCACGTAACTAATAATGAACGACACATCCTAACTTTTTTTCCTTTTCGTTGATGGATATGTTGACCCATCATTTTTAAGAGTCCAACTAACTCAACATTTAATAATCCGTGTCATTAAATAATATTTGATTTGTCGTTTGAGCAAATAGAATGATTATATTGAACAATTAGTAATAATTGAAGGACCATATTTAGTATATTAAAAGTTTAGAAGTGATATTACACGTTAGGTCAAAATTTAATGATTATTTATGTTATTTTTCCTTATTAAAAGAACATAAAAACTCAGTGCAATATGCACAAAACTATTACAATCTCATAGAGAAACAATTCAAGAATTGGGCATTGCATCTTCAACCAAATACGTCGGATCTCTAGTAATTACAAACAGAACCGTAATTTGTGTTTGTTTAGTTTAAATTTCAAATTTTATAGAGAAACACGAATTACCTTTTCGAAGTTTTCGAAGTTGGATGCCTGCTAACGCTTTCGAATTATCTATAGGTAATGACTGATAACACTTTCGAAGTTGGATGCGTTACTATTCAGGAATAAACTCTTCAAGAATTACCTTTTCGAGTTTTCGGAAAAGCCATAAAAACACTTTTTGACTTTGCAAAAGTGATTCCAATGGATAAAGAAAGACAATTTAAAGTTATTCCCTGTTAGTTCCTTATCACACACACACGTCTTGAGACTCAAGATTACCTTAAAGAATGGCAAAAGAATGCTTGCTATTTTATCAGGATAAAGGCTTGGATGAATCAAATTCCACCAGCATGGGCTTCAAACTTCAAGTGAGGCCACATACCATAATTTAATACCATGGCCTTGAGATAAATCAGATGCAACTAACAAGACAAATTGAAATCAATATGGGAACATAGATCTCAGACTGAAACTTCACAGAAGCTGTGGGGTGAGCAATGTATGGAAGCCCAAAAGACAGATGAAACAGATAGTATATCGTGGAGATGTCCCTAAGCTGAAAATTGAAAAATCTAAGTGCCACGCGCAGTAGTTTGTACCGCAGCTAAAGGGCTCGCTCAATGATTGCTGATGCTGATCATGAACAATAATCTAGCTTGAGCTTATCATCGAAAGCAGCAATAATATCGACAGTAAAAATCTTCAGACAGACAGATTTATACAAATGTTCATTCACACAGATTGACTAAAGAGAGTTAAAATGTTGGGAGGGGAGGCAACCTCCAAACACTGCCAACCCAAGCACTGCCCTAAGCTGCAGTTCTCCACTGCAACTCAATTTGGATTTGTCCATTCTTGGAGTCGATGAGATTGTACTTCCCATTGATCCTCTTGTTGCTGACAACATCAGATAAGTAGATATCCGCATAGCCTAGCGTTTCCTGATTAATTAAGCAAAATTAAACAAAGCGTCAGAAATTGGTTCTGATAAGTCCTGCATGATACATTGCGCAGAATCCATGGTCTGCTTGGGAGAAACAGGACAAAAATCCTCAATGTTAACATGTAAATAACCTAAATTAAACCTCAGAACTGAAAAGAGACAGCAATCCACAGATTGGAGAGAGGAAAACCATCCAAGTTTACATGGTGAACACTGATGGGGATCCGAAATTCCAGGAACCTACAATTTCCCAGTCAAGCCAACGTTGGAAAGTAGGATTATACCTTCGGATGCAACAAGCCCATCCTTGAGGAGGTACTGATGACTTCCACATGGAGTCTGTCATTGGTAGGTGGATCATCGAGCATAAACGAGAACTCTTCTTCCCATCTTGGATCTCTGTTCTTCTTTACATACTACAGAAAATGAAAACAGCAATAATTAAGTGCTAGAACCGAATTGATCCTGAAACGTTTCTGGAATCTTAAGTTCCGAAGATCAATAAGAGTAAACATTTACTGGAGCTAGCCAGTAAAACAGGGAAAGCATGCAGGTACGGGCCTGATCAAGTGGTAGAATATTCCTATACTGACAGCTCTTGCATTTTGAGTAAATAAACAACCAAGAAACTCTGTCAGCATGAGATTAAGGACAGCAATGTGAAACCGACATTAAAACCACTCTATCCGCTTTCAAAAAGAAAAGTGCTGTGCCGTTTCAATGTTGTAATAAAATCTAATTGACTGACTTGACACAAACATGATGTGGTGTGAATCATTACTGCACTCCATTCTGAGATGGAACAGTCTCATGCCTCATTATTGTTTCATACCTTAGTCTTTCTTTCCTCCCCTCTGAAAAATAGGCGGACATAAGGATTTGTGTGATGCTTTCCTTCGAGATCTTGAGCCTCGTGTACGATAACTACAAGCAAACCACCGCCAGCAGGTGTTCCTTCAGGAGCCTTGTCTACTGCATTTGAATCTTCAAGATCATCGGGTATCTCATCCTCCTTGAAAGGCTTGTATACCACTTCAACAACAAGGTCCCCACGTGACTTCTCGTTCTGGACATCATTGGGGTCCATGTTCTTCAACAGATTAAGAGTCATAATCTTTGGTTCCTCAGGTGTAAGCTCCTTCAGTGGAATAACATTCATTCCCATCTTCTCGTGTTTACCAACCTATGCAAACGACAGAGGCAGCTTAGATCCCATTAAGTGTATGCAGAACACATATTTCAACCCATGGCCTTTCTAGAATATGACCATCAGATAACAAACTGTTCGATATTTATGACATCAACCAGGGAAGTACTCCACTCAACCAAAAGGAAAACAAAACAAAGTCCAGCGGGGAAACCAAAAAATAAACGGGCTAAATTGTGAAGAAAAATTTGAACCGACTAAATTAGATGCCTAAAGAACCAGTGAGGAGAAATTACCTGTTCCCAGTCATAGACAACAAGCTCTAAGGCTTGAGATTCTGGGTCCTTGACCACCAAACTGAACTCCTCATTCCATTCAGGATTTAGATTGCTATGTTTGACTGTTGACTTCTTTGCGGATAACTTGTCTTCAGTAAGCTTTAGCTTCACATAAGGGTCTGACTTCCCCAGAAGGTCCTTCTTTTTAAGCTTTATTCCCTTCACGACCTTTACATTAAGAATCCCAACCGGTTTCTTTGCAGCTCTGCAGGAGTAAGCAAAAATCCATGTAGTTGGACCAGTCATAGAATTACCACCTTTATATTCAGTAACTTGGCAGCACAAATTGAAGGAAGTAACAGTTTGTAGAGAGGAAAACTTACTTAGAAGGATCCAAAATAGGTACTTCTAGGTACTTAGGCCAGAGGTACATATTTGCAACTTGATCCTTGATAAGTTCCTGAGCACAAGCATAAATATAATACTAAGAAGTCTTATTACAATGTAATAGTAGGTAGTATTTTCCCAAACTATTTTACATCAGCAGTTTACATGGTTATTGCCAACAATCGGTGAAGTTGGAGAATGGAGAAATCTGTTCAAATTATCCTTATAAAAAAGGTAAGAGCATTACCTGGACAAATCTATAGAGGCCAGGAATGGACATAGCATCTGCTCCGAGAAGCTTCAGACCAAAATCTACATGTGGCTGCACAAAGAAACACTGAATAACTAGACAGCAAACAGGATTGGGGTCATCTTATTATGTTAGAACCAAATAGTTCTTGTAAATGCAGCTCCTCTAAACAAAAAGAAGTCTACCCTGGAAATTATTAGACACACCTTCTCCATTAAAGAGACGAATATCTTGGCAAAACAAGGAAAGGTTGGAACCAGAGGCTTCAGAGTGATGCGCGGAGAAGCAAACACTTGCAAATCAACCACCTAAAATGCACAGAAATTGAGAGAGAGAGAGAGAGAGAGAGAGAGAGAGAGAATAAGGGTGAGCGATAGGGACAGAATAAACTGGCTATTCATCGATACCTGAACAGTAGCCCTCAACCCGAATGCCTTAGCAGCAACAATGATGTTAGGATTCCCTGCCCACTTCATCGACAGCTCCATTATTAACTCCTTCTCATCAGTAAGATAGACTTTCATTCCTGGTGAACAGAGTAAGATAGCATTAAAGATAGGCCACTTGAGAAGATGAATGACAACTAAACACGAAAATGTTATCATTCAGCCCATAGTTCACCATGTAGTGCTAGGCAAATAAAGAAGCTGTCAACAAGAAACTGGACTGAGTGAAGCAGCTTCTCCCAAACATTCTGTCAATGGGCCGCCATGAGCTTTTTGTTCTAATTACTTACCCGATTGTCCGAGCAATGCCCAGTCCAAGTCCACGAATTAAAGATAATTACTAACATGCATAGGATTGTATCTCTTAGAAGAACAATTAAGATAATTAAAAACTCTATCATCATCTAGAATTCAATGTACCAGGATTGAGTCAACAATTCAAAAACTACCTATCCACCAGAAATCTACTGTCAATATTGCTTTGTCTTCCAATCAAGTCCAGAGCACACGGGTTATTCACTAGTGAAACCTAATATGTTTCCACATTTACACAAGAGCAACCAAGCAAATATGAACAGTACAAAGATTCCAAATTCAGTTTATTTCTTTTGCCAATGAAAGCCAAGAAACAACCACTGACAAACCAATCAGTCTTTCAGATTATGCTGCTGCCTATGAACAACATTTGATGCATGAAAAACATGAAGCAAGAAGTGCAAAAATTCACACTGGCCAATACACCACAGAGGGAGAGAGAGAGAGAGAGAGAGAGAGAGAGAGCTTCAACCGTTGAAAGTAGGTGGCAAAGAACCCAATGTAAGCTCCTCAAACTCGACAGAATCAATCTTGTATTTCAGTATCTGCTCGGCAATAATAGGCTTTGCTATGGTCTTCACAGTCTTGCATGTGGCCTATGAACAACAAACATGGTTACTCAGAAGTAGAATAACAATCAAAAGCAGTATAAATGCAGCGCAAACTACCAGTCAAAACTGAAAAAGTAACTTTGTCGAGTGAGAATACCTTATCTAGATAAGGCCACATGGTGAGGATAAATTTGTTGAGCCAGTCAACCTGTTAAGTAACAAAACACAAGAAAGCAGTCATCTAAGAGCTCCTGAAAGGCTAAATAACAGCATTTGAAATCATAATCATGGCCGTAATAGCAGCAGGGAGCAACATAATCAGAATTTTTCATAAGCAACAGCAATAAACTTGAAGCCTGAGGATGCAGTGAAAAGAACATACACGGTCATAGTCCGGATTTTTCACCCACAAAGGTATCTCCGGGAGCAGACGCTGCAAGGATTTCGTATCTTGCTCGACTAGAGGACGCACCACGGGGTCCTGAAGAGATCAAATAATCAGAGAGAATAAGACTATGCATAGTGTCACACAGATGAGACCCCCCCCATCCCCCCATTTTTTTTTTTAACCAGTGATGACACTTTTTCCTTGTATTCAATTAAATTTCACAATTTCCATGATTTGGCCAAAAGAAAGTATATGCTAGAGGAAGATTAACTAGCTTTGACGCTAGCATACACATGACCTGAGCTAAAACTAAGAGTGACAGCAGCCCAAGATTATCCAATTAAACATCTGTACACGGCATAATCCTATCCCATCAGCACTCTCTCGACGACCATAAAAAGGTCAAATCTTTTTAACAAATTTTTTAAGTGTCAACGACAGAAAAAACAACACACGAGTAAACAAACAGAATCAGCTAGCACAAGCAGCAATTCCAGAGAAGCAAGCGGCCAAAATTGGAAAACGCAATGGCAGGGGAACAAAGGGACACGAAAAACGGAAAACACAGACCTTAACATCGGTCGGTTGGAAGTAGATGAACATGTAGTAGCCGACCACGAGCCCGATCGAAGTTCCCACCCCAAACCCACAAAACCCAAGAACCGTACTCACGATCCCCATCCTCACAACACCCACCTGGAAACCTCAAACACCCACAAGACACCCCCGCTCCCTCCGCGCCTTCAACAACCACCCACCCAGAGAAAGATCAGAGAAAAGAAAAGAACAAAAAAAGAAAACAAGAAAAACCGACGCAACCTTCCCCAAATTCTCTCACGAATTCCACCCGGAAGGCGATCCGGCGGAGGTAAACTCAGGGGCCCCGGTGGACGGGCGAAGAGGGTGCGCAATTACGCCGAACGACACCAACCCATTTCATCTCCTAACCCGGCAGGAGCGCAGTAAAGGAGGGCATTTAATCCCGCGGCCGAAGAGAGAGAGAGAAGGGTCGGCAGCCGAGTGTGTGTGTGGTGTGCGTGTGAAGTGCGAGTGTCGGTAACGTTCCCACGCCTTGGTGGGTCTGGCTAAGGACGAGGGCTACTTGCGATTCGTCAATGCATTCATGCGAATTTTTAACGGCCACACAGAGGAAGAGAGAGAGAGAGAGGTGGCTCTTCCTCGTCTTCTGTTAACTCGCTGCAACTGTTGTGCGAAGTGGAGCGAACGATAATGTCGGAGAAGGAGGAGGGGAGGTGGATCGTGTCAAAAGTCAAATTCCGATTTTTTTTCCCCCCCTTTTTTTTTCCTTTCTTCTCCTCCTCCTTTCATTATTATTATTATTACTGTTATGATTATTGACGAAAAGTTTTTTTTAGTTTTTGTTTTTGCTCTAATCGGATAATGGGGAATTTTTTTTATCTCGACCTGGACTTTCCATTTTGGCTATGCACTCACGTCGCGGTCGCGGCTGTCTCTCTCTCTCCATGTCTCCTTGTCGTTTTACGACATCGACCGTGCCCCCCCTTGCCGACATCGTTATTGTTAAAGGAAACTGTTTAAAGTTCCTTAGCGCGCTCGTTAGAAAAAGCCATTGGCAATTTTCGGGAAAATATTAATATCCTTATTCGAAGTAGTTCTTTCTCTTTTGTTTTTTTTCTTTTTTTTTAATGCGATGATACGAGTATTTACTTCTGAATACTTCTCGAATGGCGTCGCTAGGATGCCCGCCAATGAAATTCATAAGCAATTATTATTGACGGGACAATTATAACCGATAGTTCTATGGTTTTTTAGCACGCGCTTATTATCGTAATTTGGATGATCAATAGTTAAAACATGAATATGTTTTTCTGAAATATGTCGATAGCTTTTAATGTATCTATCATATATCTACCGTAATAATTAGAAAAATGGCATGATTGACCGGGTCACATGCGATGTAATTTCATAAGATGCTTCTCCGTAACAAAAGTTTTGTATCACAAGCTTTAATAAAGTTTTCTTGCAACCGTTTTAGTTCTTTACAATAATATGTAGACCACCCCATGGATTATTTTTATATATAACTTTTGTATTTATATCATTATTGTTTCTGAAATTACATGAACTACTATTGAGAGGCGTGGACGCAGAATTGCCGAATTTCCGTTCTGTTTTTATTTCTCAAAAAAAGTTTTCTTTGGCAATTTAAAAAATCGGGTGATTCGACTTTCCTTTGCACGACGAATCGGTGCACCCAAGGATCTAATTCTTCCCAAAAGGGGTCGATTTTATTCCATTCCTAGTGAACAAAAAAATAAAAGTTCTGACCAAAAAAAGAAAATAAAAGCGAAGAACAATTTCGGAAAACTAAGAGATTGGCATTTTCCCCATTCCTTTTATCATTTTCTCTCTCGAGCAACGCTCATCGCGCACTAATCATCAGCAAGATCAGGGCCGTCCGTAGCCCGCGCATCCATCGGTGGAAAATCGATCTCGTGGGCCCCACGCAGTACGGTGTGATTACCTATTTTTATATGTGATGGTGCCAAATCGTGCGGTCCTGAATCGTTTTGGAAAAGTCTATGATGGCCACCCTCTGGCAATGTTAAAAAGGAACGAGGAGTATCTTCTAGTCAAACTTAACTGTCTTCGTCCCAAAAGGAGGTCAGAAATTATCTTTCTCAGTGCTATTAAACAACACAATCCCCACCAAACTGCCCTTGGAATCTTCCTATGTTTTTTTTTAAAAATATTTGGTCTGTAGTAGAATCTTTCTAATTTAGGAAATAATTGAATGCAATTAGTTAAAAAAAAAAAAAAAGGCTGCTGCTTAATCCGATTGATTGGTTCTACAACGGGCCTGTGTTTTGTTCGATCTTTTTCTCGAGATCAATGTAAATTAAGGTCGCTGAGCAAACGGGCCTTATGGCGGTTTTGGAGGGATGGCCCCAGTCGACTGACAGAGGAGTAGTCTTTGAGTCCTTCGTGATTTTGATTCCGAATGAAGGTTATCATGGCAATTTAGTATAAATGGTTGTCCAATCGCTCATTGCCTTTCACAGATCATCAGTCTCTAATCTTGTCCATGGATAGCATTTTTCTTTTCGACGGCTAAGATTGAATATCGATGATCCGATATTTATCGAATACAAGAATACAATGGATAACTAATCGATGAATAAAGGAATTGTTTGGGGTGCTCGTCGGTTGTTCAATGACAAAGGGACCGCACTATTACAAATGACTTGTGTCATGAGGGAATTGTCGGTTAGCTTGTGCCTTGGGCATTTGCTACCTCGCATGGAGAATTCTTCACTTCTGGCATGCAAATGGGATTTTAGCGATCGGCTTGTAGACCCACAAGCAGATTAAGGAGTCATGATTCTAATCGGGCATTTCGTAGCAATGTGTTAGGCCTTTATAACGAAGTGACGGGGACTAACCCTACAAGTCGCCCATTCTTGACCACTCAGAAATAAATCCAATTTGGTGGATAGGAACAAGTTTTATGGGTGGGCAATAGGGCTTTAGAGCCGTCCCTTTCAAATGCCAAGTGATGGTGCTTTCAGAGACAAAGGAGCGCGCCCCCCCCCCACCCCCCCCAATTTCTTTCGATGATTGCGAGAACTCAAAAGATAATGCCAGCGATCAAATGCCGATCATCTACCATGTGTTTTCGCTCTAAAATGAGACGCCATGAATCTTTAATGACATCGATATTTCATGTCGACCATCAGGAGAATATGATCGATTCAAATTCAAATTGCGATCGCGCGTATATTCAGCACCTTAATAACGTACCACGATACCGTATAGTTTCCAATGGAACATCACGATCAAGAAGAACAAAATACGCCCCTGGAGAACATCGATTGCTCTTTCTTTGGTTGGGCCGGACTCAACACGTTTCAGGTCATCGGACTGGATCGACAATGTACTAGGAAGTTGGGCTCGTTCGTGGTCACTGTCCATAATGCGCCATAGTGACCTAAAAGGCCTTGAAAGAGGCGAGGTGATATCCGTCACGACAAGGGCTGAAGAATGTGTCCTGTGTGCTAGGCCCATTGAACACAAAACCCTATTTAGTTCGTTTGAAAACTACCGATCGTCATTGACATTTTGGTCAAATCACTCACGAAGTGAGTGGTATGTAATGTTTTTTTCTGAAACAAGTAGTGCATGAACTTTTACTCCAGTCATTTTAGAATTTAGAAAGGAGGACGGTGAATTTGTTGTTATCAGGGAGAAAATAATGAATTCACTCTAAAAAAAATAAATTGAAGCACTTCAAATTGGCTAAACTTCGATAAGTTCAACATTTTTTGTTTTGCGTCAATTTATAAGAGTGTATTCAAGGGAAAATGACACAAATGATGCTTGGATTTTCGTCTAATGTGTAATGTGGTTCATGAATTTTAAATTTGTTCAATTAGTAATTGAGCTGTAACCAAATATGTAATGCAGTTCCTGAATTTTAATTTATTCAATGTAGTTCCTAGACTTTTGGTACATATAACATTTTTTATATAGTTTAGGAACTAGATTGAAGATATACAAACATTTAAGGATCATATTAAACAAATTAAAAGTTTAGAGACTATATTGCACAAATTAAAAGTCTAAGGCATATTATATATTTGGCCAAAGTTAAGGGACTATTTGTATCATTATTCTTTTATTCTACAACCATTACAATATGTGTATTATAGAGACTTGCTCGATGCAAGCAACAAAGTTATTGGCATAAATTATCGATGGAGATTAATCGAGCGGAGTTTGGATATCTCGCATTAGTAATATAATACATCATCAACGCTTGAGATAACTGGACGCAGGATGCGGTATCATTCCTCCCCGAATTTCGCATAGGCGATGTGCGCAAATCATTGTTAGCCCCACACTCGGCGAAGCTAGAGAGAAAGTCCATTCCCCGCACGCAGGACTTAGATCTCTCCGGTCGCTGAAAGCGGGAGGATCACATCGGGATCGGAACCAAAGATAACAATAATAACAAGGAAGTAAAAGAAACAAAACCCTAAAAAGCCACCATTAGTGTCCAACCATCGACCATCTTTTGAGGAACCGACCATGCACTTCTTTATTGCATCGGCCATGTTCATCGTGCCCCCACTTTAATCTTTATGTCGTTGCGATGCAACTGAAGCAACATGGCCCATTCTTCAAGAGCTGTCTGCGTATTCCTCTTTTGCCTCGCCTTTTCTCTCTGTCTCTCTCTCTCATGTGACGATGATGATGATGGTGATGATGCGACCCTAAAAGACAATATCAAAACCAAACCGAACCCCTCGTGATGAAATCGACCCATTAAACAAGAACCAAACCCTCGATCTTCTTTCCAGTCCACAGCATCGAAAATCTGCATTTTAAATCCATCTGTCATGCACCCTAAAGCTTGTAATACGGGTGCTTGCGTGTCGGATGCCCTGCAATTAATTACATGGTTGATAATGGAAACTAGTTTAATGCCAGAAGCAATATAGAAAGAGGGGGACCTTTCAACGAATGGTCGGCGCTCGAACGTGTGAGTGGTTACTAGTCGTAAGTCACGTCACCACCAAGAAATTTTAGAAGTTTCAAACTAGATATCGCACAGCTACTGCGCAATCTGTTGGCGTCCGTATACGGGAAGTCGACGGTATGGAGCGAGCCTTTGATTGTCATGTGAAGACAAACGCAAGAAAGGACTTTGAATCCATAGGCTAACGACACAAAATAAGAAAACGATTTGGCATGTTGGTATATGGTAAGATGAATGATTAGTATTTGAGGATATATTTGTTACGTGAAAAATGAACGAGTTAGAAAACGCTTTTCGAAAAATGATCGCTTACAAAAAATGAATCGATGGAGGAGAGAAAAACTTTGGATATACATTGTGATTAATAATGAAAAGATTTCTCATCAACTAATTATTTTAAGCAATATAAGTAATTCTTTTCGAAAAAATGTCTTTCGAATTATTTATTTTTTGCGAAATAAATAGAGTCTAAATTTATTGCAATGTATACACAATGAATATTGCCAAAATTTTCTTTAAGGAAAGAGAGGAGTAAAATTTTAGTCATTACTGTTATTTAATTTTTTTTCACTTTGGAGTCGGATGACGACAGGTCAGAGACGTTTAATGAATGGACATTATGTTATAGTTTCACAATAAATATGATATGATATCGATGTAAAAAGTAGAGGTCACTTTAATGGTTGGTCCTAAAGCAAAAGTAGCACAATTGGGTCATGGAGGAGGCCACGAATTGTTTCGATTTCTTCACGATGTTTCTTCGTCAAAGGGTTTCCCCTTTTAATAAATCAGTATTTACTAAATTATTCTCTTGCCTCTAAATTTATACTAATTTACACAATAATCTTAAAGGAGCTACAAAAATAAATAAAAAAGAGAGAAAGAAATTGCAACTGGTGGTTGATCTGGATACCCAAAATCTCTTCATGACGCAATGGATCTAATCTGTGACTGAAATATAATGTTCATGTAATAAGCAGATTGGATCTCCATCTGGGGGAGGTTTAGATTAAGATTAACTATGTGTAATTGCTCATTGGAGGAATCCCATCATTATCTTTTTTCAGGCCGGCAATAGAAAAAAAGAAAACCAGCTGCTATAACTCTTCTCAACCACCCCAGAGGAAGCCTCTTCTCATATAGATTATTGATAAAAACATGTCTATACACATGCATACGCAATTGCAAAAAAGATAAATTTGCTTCAGAGTTTTAGAAGAAAAATCCCTCCACGTCTTTTCTTTTTTCGGAAAAAAAAAAAACTTGTCATGCATGGCATGCCGTATGCTCTTAAGAAAAATTGTGTGATTATGGGAGAAAAATGGGTGATTAGAGGAGGCAGCGAGTGATTACTCGTTTACTTATGAAATAGTACGTCGGATAATTCCAAAATGTCTAAAGAAGTGAGGTAAACCTTACTTTTCCAATTGTATGTTAAACCTTACTCTGCCAATTCTATGTTATGCTTTCTTTTTTGCTAAGTTAACTAGGGTTTGGCTGGGTCGGGACATTCCTCAGCTACTCTAGTAACGTTTGGTATAAGGTGTCAATTGTACACTGACTGCTCATTGGGCAAGCTTGTTGCCACAACCTCGCCAGGGGCGGTGGGGAAGCCTATCGACAATGATGCACCTAAGTCGAGGCTCGTCTTTCACAAATTAATAGGGTATCTAGAGATTAAAGATAAATCGGGCAATTTTACTTATGATCTTCGGCTTGCAAATTAAGTCTCAGATTAAGAACACAAGTACAATTACAAAGAAGTATGATACTTTCTTGGCCTTAACTCAGAACTATGAAATCTATTCCCGTTGTGGATAGATCATGCATCAAACTTTAATATGCTTAGTAGTCTGTGGAAGTCACATGCAATGTCAATTAAAAACGAAAACTAATATCGAAAGACTGCCTTAAGCATATCTTAGTACTTTCAAAGCGTTATTCATTAGTCATTTAGCACGAATATCAATGATGTGTGCGTCATATATCTAGAAGTAGAAAGCTTTGTCCATTTCCAATTTTTTTCCCAAAAGAATTGAATTCCTCAACCTCCCAATCAGACAACAGTTGGTACGAAAATGATTTTATTGCTGAATCCGGGATCTGTTTTGATTGAACGGTGACTACTATTAATGATCGGGTCCTCATAACACACCACGGAATCACAAATAAAAAATATTCTAATAGATACAAAAAACGAGCTAAGTAGGTAAAGATAGAAAGTATTGGTGCTCATGAAAACACAAGCAAATTTTCACAAGTATATCGAACACCTTCCCCCAAAGATTGAGGTCTCGGTCTTTCATACGAGCTTTCTCTTTCTCCTAGTGGTTCAAGGAAGGCTAAGAGAAAGAAGTAGACGAGCAAGAAAAACTTTTTCATGCTCAATTCCTTGCTCTTTCTATCACTTCTCATTAGCAACTCATCTGAGAACAACCTATTCTTCATCACAGCAAACCATGAAGAGTCGAAAGGGTTCACATTTGTTGAGAGGTTGCGGGCAAACGAGTAAGTAAAAGTTTCTGATCTAACGCAATTTCATTCGCCGCTTGTAAACCTGCAAACCCTTCCATGACTAATTTTCTTTGTACCCAAATATATTTTCATACAAGAAGATTGCTTGTGCGGATCGTATTGTAGATTCGGTTCTGCTCGTTAATTGGTTGTGCGCCGAGAAAAAACTCAGCTCGAAAGACATCACAAAATGAGTGAATAAATGAGATTTCTTCGACCCAAAAAAAAAATGAGACTGTTTTCTTGTGCAAGTACATTTCTTTAGTACGATTCACAAATTATAAAATGATATTCATCACATATATAGCGGCACATCCTAAGTTCTTAAGGATCGTATGATACTTTTGTTCACACAAAATATCTGAGAACTAGACACAAACCGAACCAAGAGCATCCCGAGGAATATATCAGCAAAAAGAAGAAATAATCTATGAAGAGAGAGAGAGAGAGAGAGAGAGAGAGGCTCTTGCATCTTACAACGACAGGAGCTATTTCATATATGTTGATCACTTTCTTTGTGCACCCCATTTCTAAAACGCAGGTGGTGGTCACAAACCGATCTTCAGAAGCAGGAAACGAAAAGAAAGATGACAATAAACAGAAAACAGAAAACCCAATAGAAATCTACGTACACACAGACACAAAGACACCAAGCATCACCATAGCACCAGAACAAAACCATACTAAAAGCGGTTCAGGTCGGGCGATCGTGTGGACCCCTTTTAGCTCGAGTTTGGCCCTTCTTGAGCTTCGGAAGAAAGATGTAGAAACGTGTTCAGGGGAGACGGAGGATCCGCCGGAGATCGTCGGTCGCGCCGGCGTCGACTCCGGCGGCCTCGGCGTTGCAGCTGAGCTGCTTCGGCCTCAGCAGAGAGAATTTGGGCAACGGCAAGCTGCTCGGAGGAGGCGATATCGCGTACATCACAGAGCCAGAGAACTTCTCCAAATCTCCCAAAACGAGCGAGCGAAAACCCACATCGCCCCTTAACGAACCCTTGGACACAAAGACGTCCCTTGGGAGCTTATCGGGGTCGGGACCCATCGAGCATGTCGACCCGATAATCGCTACGCCGACGTCAGCTGACGAGTTATCCGAACGTGGGGTGGAGGGTGATTTCACTGGGTTCTTGGGGTCCTTCTTTTTGTTGTTGTGGTCTTGCCTTTTCGGGTGCTTTGGAGAAGATTTCTTGGGAGTGAGTGAGGACGACGACTTGGGCTTGTTGGTCTTCATGTTAGAATTAGGGGGTGGGAGAGAGAGGGAAGAGTAGGGTTTTGGCAAAGGAAGCAAAGGTGGTTGCCCTTGGTGGTGATGAGGAGGGACGTTGTTGAAGCTGAGAGGGTTGGAAATCCGTGGCGATGATGGAGGAGGGTAAGAGAAGGAGAGAGAACGCGAAGGAGGAGGTGGACAAGTGAAGAGCAGCACATGACCTCCTCCTCCTCCGTTGTGGACGGTACTCATGGGAGATGATTTCACCGTGAAGCTATGGTGGCTGTGGTGGTGGTTTCTCTTTGGCACCTCCTTGATCTGCTTGCATGGGGAGATCGGCTGATGATCTCGTGCGTACGATGCAGCAACTGCTTCCATGGTGGTTCCTTCACAAACTCACAGAAGAGAGAGAGAGAGAGAGAGAGAGAGTTTCTTTGATCGAGATCCGGGGAAAAAACAAGAAGCGACGTGATCAAAGAGTTTCAAACTGATTCACAAAAAAGGCAGTTTGACGTTTGTTCAGCCTGAGAGCTCCAAGGGAAAATCCTCACGGATGATTTTCTCGGGAAAGTTTGCAGGTAGCGAGAGAGCTTTACAGAAACACACGTGAGGGGCGGAACGAGCAAAAACGAGACGAACACCACAAAATAACAAAAGATACGGACCGCCTATTCGGTTTCAAAAGATTTGAGTATAGAGAGGAAGAACACAGATGTGTGGGAGGATGATCATCAGCTACATATGTCGATTCACGATCGACCGATATGAATGGACCCTTTCTCAGATTCCCACAGGGTTTTCTTGAACTGCTTTTCCTGTGAATGAACACAGCTTTCTGTCAGCTCGCCCCATCATTTTATAGGCCAAATATCTCCAACGGCTACACATGGCAACATGGCCTTCGATTATTTCTCCCTTTTCATTTGTTTTTTTCCCTTCGATCTCATCCCATCCCTGACCTCTCCTTTGGACCAATGAGAATTGAGTAAGTGTTACGACAAGACGTCGTAAAATAAGGATTAAAAGAAAAATCTTCTTACCCCGACTCAATTTCGTGACCACGCTTTCTAAATCGCAGGTTGACTTAGAAACCCATTTACTACTTCGAAGCAATGGACGCGGTCATGTTATACTGCTTTTCATTTCTCGCGTGGTATTAATCAATATTCGAAAAATTGGATTGGTCCGTATTCTTATTTTTTGAACGGATACAATGATCTTTATCGCATGATGTGTTGCCATTTCGAAAAATTAAAGTGCCCCAAAGCATCTATTTGCGCGACCCACGATGTTAATAATATTTCGTGTTGCCGTTCTGCTTGTCAAATACTGCGTCTAATACTACAGAATAATGTCGCTGCTGTATCTCCTAATTTACCGACAACCGCTGCGGTCGGTCCACTGTAGGGCGGCAACCGCCATTCGTATGTGGACCGTCGGATCCCCTCGGGGGGAATTAGCCGTTGGGGGGATCCTGGCCGTCCGTCGCCCCTTCCTCCCACCTTCCCCTCGGGTTCCTCGAAGTTGGTGTGGCGAGGGGGGGCCCCGGTGACAGAGCCAATCGTGGCCGTACACGTTTCCGGAGAAAGAGGCCGGTGGGGCCCTCGGGCAGCCTGCGGCTAGCGTCGTCCTAAGCCTAGTCGTTATGACCTCATGTGTGGGGAATTCAAAGGTGCGGTCGAAAAAAATAAAATATTAATATAAAAAAAATCGCGATAAAAAAGGAGATATTTCCTTTTTTGGGTCCCTCGGCTCGGGGGGGTTGCTAAGGTTCCTACAGGGCGTACAGTGGAGGGGCACTGTCCGTGGACACGTGGCGATCGGGCGGCCAATCACGGCCGTCCGTGATGGGTGGGAGCTAGTGGGTTTGCGTGTGATTCCGGACATTGGTGTCATTGCAATTTTAGCAGGTCACCGCAAATATTTTGGTTACATATATATTTGCTCTTCTGTTTAAGATTTTTGTGGCGACGAGGCCTGTCGACTTCGGGATTGTTTTGGTACATTTGAATTGGATTTTGATAAAACCTATGGTTATAAGCTTATGGAATTGGATATGGAAAATTTATGTTATATCTATTTTCTCCTCACTCCCTCTAGTTTATTATGTTCATGCTGTTGCTACTAAGTTGAGTTGAGGAAACATACAGAGTTCTTTTTTCGACCAAGATAACATTAGGTCATGCTGTGCATGCAGTTGTACCCAACGATAGCATGGCAAATAGAGTATTTGGAAGTAGAACGTCATGGATATTTCTTTTTTCTAGATATTGAGATATTGGTCATATATAAAATGCAAAAAGCAATGACTTTTGGGTGTTTTTGTTTCGCGAAAAGCGAATGATTTGATAATCTTTTTTTTTTAAAATAAATGATCTTTTGTATCGCTTATAAAAATGAACAAACAAAAAATATTTTCATTTTTCAACAAAATATATAGACATAATTGTTGTTGGTAATGAACGCACTTTTCATTAATTAATTATTTCAAGAGATACAAATAATTATTTTTAGGAATGTATTTTATGAATCGTTCATCTTCTGCGAAATAGAAGGAATACGGAATTTACCCATTTAAGGTGTGTTTTCGCCCCACACTATTAATGATAGTAAAAACTTAGGGAAGGTGCCATGTTGTAGAATAACACAGACTAAGACTTTCACACCGCATTGGGTGACTTTGCTTACCCTAGAAATGCCTTCGAACCAAAGCTCGTGTGGACAAGAACGCACAAAAACGACAATACACAAATATAGACAAAGGCTGCGGACAATACGATTTCGACCTAAGAATAAAAAAATCAAAAAATTTAAACTATAAGCACGTGAAGCACCGCCTTGTGGGCTTGTAGTTGAAAAACAAGGCCCCCACCACAACGAAAAACCATGCAATATTCCTATTGGAAGAGCACCTTCGACAAAATTTCCGACCACAAATAAACAAACGAGAAAGAAGCTACAAAACCCTACGTGGGGTATACATTCACAAGGGGTTTCGCAGATTATCAACGAGGGCAAACACCAAGATGCCGACCTTTCGAGGTTCCGTTGACGAGGACGTGAGAAATCCTCATCAAATAGGTTGAAACGACTCTTGCACTAGACTTGAAATTGTGGAGTTGACCCAAACTTGGGATATATATTGGCTTGGGTTATGTGGAACCATGTCATCTAGATTGCTAAGAATATTACTTGGTAGATGAGTTTTCGTAGGATTGTTCTTATTAGGTCTAACAATTTTTTAGCTAATGGGAAAATGATGCAAATATAGTCCCCGAACTTTGGCACAGTGTGTCCCTGGACTTTTGATTTGTTCAATACGGTCCCCGAATTATTAGTAAATGTTTAATGTGGTCATTTCGTTTGCTCGAACGATAAATTAGATGTTATTCAATGACGTGAATATATGCCGAGTTGGACTCTTGTAAATCATGGGTCAACATGTCAATCTTTTTATTCATATATTTTAGCAAAGTAAAAAAAAATTCGGGCATTAACATGTCCATTATTATCGATGAAGTGGATAGTCATACCTTGATTTGAGATGAATATCCTACTTGGATAGTTTGCATGCAATTTTTATTTTGTTGTCTATCATTCAAACTTAACAGATTGGAAGTCTCATCAGCAGATTCCGTTAACTTGGATTAGCAGAATGACGACATTGAATATTTTCATATAATTTAGGAACTAGATTGAATATTTATTAATAATTCATGTATTAAATTGAATAAATTAAAAGTTCAGGAACAACATTGCACAATAGACCAACATCCATGGACGATTTGTGTCATTTTCCCATGATAAATCTAGCCATGAAGAAAAGAAATATTTTATATCCATTTTCTTTCAACAAGCAAAATAATTAAGATAGATGGGGCTAACCTCTATTATATGTGTGGAAAATATTAGGAAAATCATTATTGGTTTCCTCCTTCTCTGATTTTAACTTATGTTATTATAAGGATTAATACCACGAAAAACTCTAAACTGGTACGCTTATGACAAATTTATCTTAAACTAATTTTTTGACCATGAAAAAATCAAAGCTGGTACACCTGAAATAATTTTACCCTCTATTAGTTTCCGTTAAATTTTATTGTCAAATTTTTAAGTTGAATGACATGTAAACGGATGTATCGGTTTGGGATTTTACTCTCCGTCTGTTATAGGTGTACCATTTTGTAAGTTTTCGTAATATTAACCCAATTTAATGAAGAGCAAATTTGCCATAAATATTTTACCAAAATTTTTTTTTTTTTGCCACAAATATATAAGTTTGAAATTTTTGGTAATCAAAATATTAATTTAGGCTAAATTTGCTATCAATGTATTTATTTGAGATTTTTCGTGATATTAGCCCTTATCGTAAACATTCTTCTCATCTTATGTAAGACAAGAGCCCGGCGGAGAGTATTAGGTGATGTGGGTCCTATCAAGATTGGGCGGTCGATATGCATATTAATTTATATTTTCACATAACCGCATATTTTTCTTGCCTCTCACTAAAAATTCAAACTTCCATTTATTGACTGTTTCCCTTGATCCGCAGGAACGATCCTGTGTAATGTCCTCTTTTTGTTTCTATCTTAATTTTAATTTTAATTGAAATACATTCCCTAGGCACAACATCCACTTGGCCTCTCTAACTTTTAGAGCGATACACATTTGCCCCGCATTTTAAGCGTGCACAAAATCCTCCTAAACTTTTATTTCATTATAACCGTCAATCCTCTGTCCATTTTTCGGTTTACACTTGCCTAGCATGTGATTTTTCGAGCAATTGTAATTTTATTTTATTTTTTAGACAAATTACCCTTTTGCTCGCAATGCGGTAACACAAATTAAAAATTGTAAACTGGATATGGAAAAACGAGGAAAAAAAATGCAATGATCTATTTGAAAAAATTAGGACATAAAAAACGCAATGATTTGTGTTTTTATTTTATTTTCCTTAGATCCTCCATTAGTTAGCACTTTAAAAAGACCAAGCCATTGGCGTTAAATAATTATGCACTATTGTAATTTTAGGCACTATTCTACCTAATTATGCACACCAAAAGAGCTATGGAAACAATACTAACTAACGAGATTCTTTTGAATGCCGGAAGAAATAAAGAGAATCAAATCAAGCCATCTAAATTAGAGAAATATCATTTTCACAACATGAATGAAAGGAACAACTTTGCGACTATGACGAGCAAAGCCAACATCGCCAGGAGCGATTTCTTGGAAGTAGAGGACGAGATAATTAGTTTCAGGATATAATTATAATCAAAGAAAAAGTAAAAGGAAAACAGAGATTATAATCAATATTATTGTTGTTGTTATTATTATATTTCTATTTGAATGTCATCATATATCCATCCCTTCACTTCTTTTTTGTTAACTCATCATCATCATCATTCTCAGTATTGTTCTTCTCATTGTTTTTTTTGGGTAAAGTTGTTCTTCTCATTGTTTCTTTCTAATAATTTAAAGATCCAATTTCTTTTTTATCTTTCTACATTTTTCTCTAGCTTTTAGTTTATTTTCGCGTACTTTGATGGCAAAAGAGTCATTTGACTGAAAATGAAGGAGAATTACAATCTCACCCTTGAAAATCGACATGTTCAGCGAATGCAAATGGAAAAATCTATAGCGGGTTGGCAGCCGTAACAAGTTGAAAATTATACTTGTTGAAAGTTGAGAGGCAAAAGCGTACCGTCCTAAAAGTTTAAAAGCAGTTCGTATAGCTTTCCCCTAAATTTATACCAGGTTGATAGCTCTGTCGCCAGCTGTCTTTTAGTATTGCTTTGATACACGGGCCTGCATGCACTTCAATCGTTTGATGCCTTGCGACAGGCAGATGAACTATAATATCAAAAGGGCTCTAACCTTAAAATCATGATCATGCAAGGCACGGCTCTTTCGCTTGATTTCAAACCTATTCAAACCTATTCAAACCTATCATGATCATGCAAGGCAGGGCCGTGTACCTTCTCGACCCCTGGTTCCTATGGCCGTGAACTTTAGCCCCACTGATTGTTTAGACTTAATGCTTGAATTTATCCATAACCCATGATGGCTTTCAGACACAGTACAGAGTGGGCTTTGCTTACTTGAGGGGCTCTTTTCATCGACCTCTCTTGAGCAATGAGTGAGCTTACTCAACCTGATAACATTAAGAGAAATTGCTCCAGTGAAACTCCAGGAAGCTCATTCCGGAATTTTTTCCACCAGTGCACATGCTTGAAACAAGAAACTTAGCAGTGTAAACATCACCACACGGTACAAATCTCCCCCGTGGACTCAAAATTGCATAATAATCCAATAAGTTGTACAGTTAGTTTTCCGTAATAGTATCCCTGCATTTGGTACATGTCAAAAATGTTGTTTGCCCTTCATCTGCCGATCTCATCTGCAACGAGTCAGATATCAAGAAGGAATGAGTGAAGAGAAAAGGGAAGGCAGGAAATACCCATGTTAGGGAAGATTAACGGGAGAGGAAATAGAAGCATGCTAAATTTGTACATTACCTGCTTCCGGGTATACTCAAATTCATCGTTGCCACATTTTTCACACTTTCGATTTATCTGAGAAGCAAGACCGACATAAGAGAAGATCACATTCCATTCACAAAGGAAAAATCATGTCAATATACTAATACAGCAGAATCTAGCCACTACCGTAGCTAATTGCAGCGTCCCCTCATTGAAGGTAGACATGCCTAGCTCCCTCCTTATGTCCTGCGATATGGTAGATGACCATGAGAAGCTTACTAACGTGTGAAATTTGATCCAAATATTAAGGAAAATCAAGAAGGGCAATAGCTCTTTCTCAACTCAAGTACTAATCTAGGTGTTGCTTCAAAAGTTTAAAAAAATAAAGGTCCATGATTCCACGTGTTAATAAGAAAAGGTTTAAGATAATGGCAAAGGTTTTCCTTGATAAAATCCTCTTTAATAGGACAAAAACACAAGCCTAGTGATCCCTACCAAATCTCTCCACAAGGTTGCAAATTCTACATGATGTGGGCACTATATGAGTCAATAATGTTAGAGAAGCCATCAAGAGTTATATGCATCTATGTTCCAGCAGAACCACTCATCTCAGTACCTTCCATTCTCATCAAGGTCAGTTATTGGAAGCAACAAAAGGTAGTTGTGAAAATTTAAGCTTCACTAACAACAGATAGCCTCATATTCAGGTTGTGGCCAGCGAATTGAAAGCCTTCCAGAAGTGAGAAAACTTGATGTATTTTTTCCATCGTGAGTAGGGGTTTGCATTTTGTCCCAAGTCAATGCCCTTCCTAAGCCTCAAATGTTCTTTAGTACTGAAGAGTCACCAAAGCCATTCAAATCTCTAGCATTTTCTATATTTGATGGTCACTCTAAAAATGACTACCTAGGCAGTAGAACATGATGACATATAAGTATATTCTCTTAAATTGTTGAACTACTAGAACATGTATGCACTTAACTCATGATTCTAAGATCCAACAGAGTGCATGCATCAATCAGTCAGCCAGCTCAAGGCATACCTGAGCTGTTACTCTGTATTTGATTTCTCTTCCAGCAAAATCTGAGAGCAAAGTCGTCAATAAGGCACATAATTAAGAAAAGTATAAATTGACTCGAAAAGCAAAATGGTCATGTCTAATAAACAGCTAACCGGCAGCTAATATCTGAAAATAGCAATAAAAACACACAATGACCGTACACCGCACCACTCCAAACAAAAAGACAGCAGACATTGTCAGAGAATGAGACGGCTTTGCTAAGATATGCATTTCACATTAGTGGTTTGGCTTGAAAGGGCTATTTTTTCCCCAAACTCGTGGTCTCGGGTGTAAACAGTAACAAATTCTGCGAAAAACCTACTGAGCAATGATTTTGGCCAGCATAATAGTATCTCCAAGTTCATATTAGCCAGTATATACGTAGGATAGCTGATCACACCTCTCACCGCCATTAAAAGAGTTCCTCTCCAGCCTATTCCTTCTTTCTCCTCAAAAATCAAATTCGCAGGGTGCCTCTCAATGGATCATCATCCTCATCATCCAAAATCAAGACCTAAGATACTTCTAACCAAATACAAACTCACAAGGGGACACGTCCCAAGGTATGCAGAAGGCGCAAAATGGAAAATTTGCTGATGGAAAGACAAAAAATTTCCGATATCCTAGGCAAAGAAATTATTTCTTTTCAATGCACCGCGTGGCAAAGCATCAGAGCTTTGCAGTATAAAAGAACAATGGTGAACCACTGCCACTATAAAAAAGAGCAGAACACAGAAACGGAAGGGCACAACAGCCTACCCTGAGAAGCAACACTTGACAATCTTGAGACTTAGCATAAAAACCAATCTCATGTCAACTTCAAGACCAAGAAGGAGAGACCCCAAAAGCAGAACCATCTCTATAATTATTAATCAAGTACATTGAGCGATTGAAGAGGCAGATCCTAACCTTTAGTGCTCCGCTTGAAACTACACAAAGGGCATTTTGCAAACTTCACCGAACTTAATGTAAGCATCGTCCCGCAGAGGTCGCAAAACAAGAAATCACGGTCCCGGGAACGCGCCATGAATCGGCCTGCAGAGGACAAACCTTAATCAGATTTTTCTCTCCTCTTTTTCACCCTTACACCAGCTTGGCAGTATACAAATTCATACAAGGGTGTCACCTAGCAAAGAAGCGTTCTAGAAAGAATCGACATGTCCTTAAACTACCTCTACTTCTTAGAATCCAAGCCATTCGATAGCTCCAAAAGGGTAAACGAGACTCGCCTTAGATTTCGGCGTCGAACCCGCGAGCCAGGCGTGGCGGCGGGCGACGACCGGCGGCGAATCGGAGCGTGACGAGCTGCAAAAGAACGGGAGGCGGAGCTGGGTCGCTGCGAAGAAGAGGGAGGTCCGACGACGGCGGCGAGGATTGCTGCGGCTCCCGAGCGCGGCTGCGCCGACAGGGAGGCTGAGGTTTAGAGGTTAAAGATTTTGTTCATGTCACAACCTAAAAAATAAATGGACGCAGTTTATATAATAATTATCGAGTGTATTATTTTGTTAAATTGTTTTTATCTATTTTTCAAAATTATTACGTACATTTCGAATCTTCATCAATACACATGTCATCAAAATCCAAATCTAACTATTTTAGATTTTCATATCGATATGTAAAATTATAGAGTAATCGTCTCATTATACTTATTTTAGATTTTAGACAGTCTTTTTTTTTTTTTTTTGTATACTTAAGTTCCCTGTAATATTTACATGCTAAAAGTAAATGGATGTTGCTATGATTATCCAGTACATTATTTTTGTCAAGATTGTTTTATTTAATTTCTCAAATTAGCAAAAGAATCATATGAACGTTGCTGGGAATCAAGTTGATTATTGTATATGATATATAGCTTGAATAAAGTTATAAATCATATGTTAGAGCAGGATTAATTATTTTTTATTCAAATCACTACTATCAAAATCCACTTCACATTTTATAAACTCAATCGGCTTTACTATCAAAATCCACTTATACTAACAAATTACTATATGTCCCATGAATATTGAAAATGAAAAATTGATTTGTTAAAATTGGGGAAATTATTCATAAAGTTCTAAATCTATCACACTTTAAAACATTAAAAAAAAAGTAAAATATTATTAAAAATTATCCGTGTCAGCGCCGGTCATGTCATGTAGGATGATCAACGTCTATATCAGCGATTTCCGGCCAAAATTGATTAAATTAACTCAATTGGTAGAACATGAAAAAAGTTCATGACTTAATTGACAAAATTGAAAGGTTTAAAACTACATTGACAAAAGTGCAATAAGTTTAGGACTCTTTGGATATTTTTTCCGTTAAAATTTAAGGTTGAAATGAAGCACCTTCAAGTTTGCTCTATATATTATATAGATATATCTTTTTATATTGTATAATTTATTTTTACTAAAATATGTTGTAGCACCTCGTTGAAAATCACTCAAAGTCAACCAACTTAGAAATGTCTACCGTTACTTAAGGATCCATTTGTTTCGAGAAAGATGGATGATCTGAAAAATATTTTCTTAAAAAATGATCGTTTACAAGAATGAATGGACAAAAATATTTTTAACGTCCACGAAAATATTTAGACAAAAATTATTGTCAGTAATGAAAACATAATTTTCATCGACTTATTATTTCAGACAATATAAACGATCATTTTTAGGAAAATATTTTCAAAATTATTTACTTTTCGTGAAACAAACACACCTTAACGTGTTTATCGCGATTAACATGGAAATCTACCAAGACAATGAAGAAAACCAGATTAGTGACGCCACTAATGTCATTTCAATAAGTCTACTTAGCATTTATAATTAAGTGCATCGCTGACCATAAGCCAAAAACACGGAATCCTACCATACCTTGTGTGGGCCCACCAATATGAATGGGACTTATACAGATATATCCTAAAGTCTCTCGGTAAATTAATCTAGGAGGACTAATTTGGCCCGCAGTAAAACATCACTATGGTCGACCAAAAGAAACATCACTATGGTAATGGTATAGTCAACAAAAGATGCGGCATCGTTTTGTCATAAAAGGCCACCTTATCCTTCACGTTAGACTTACTTTTTTAATAAAAAAGCCACGTGAGCATTAACATTTTTATTAAAAAAAGCCACGTAAGACTTTTTACTGGAGCTTATCGCCGGAGGCATTTGGGTGATCATTTTTCTCTGATGCGACACTAAAGTTATTCGGCGAAAAGTTTTGGTACTAAAATGAGTGCCTCATGAAAATTATGACACTTCTAGTGTCCTCCAGTCCTGAAGAGTAAACACTAAAATCCTTGAAGTTGCAGGTCAGTAGTTGATTGTGGACTGAATGCTATTAGACATCTGTCTTAATAGGGAAAATAGGTCAAGTGAAATGTGAAATATTCAAGTTTCTTCAAATTCCAAATAAATCTACAAAAAAAAAATAACAAAAGAGAGTGACGAATTCAGAGTAAATTGTCTACCATATGGTGATGGTGATTCCCATAACCATGCATGTCTTCATCAAGGAAACACAGTCAATGTAGTTGCGGTCGATGCCAGCTTAAATCTTGTGGATTTTCACAGTTGTGGACGGCTCATCAATCTTCTAGGCACTTGAACCTCTTGCCCTGGTTAACTATCAATTAATTTGTTCTGGCAGCGCTATATTCCAGCTAGTACCTAATCTCCTGGATGACTATCGATTAGTTGTTTTCGCGGATTGAGATAATATAGTAGGAGTTGCATATGCTCTTGAATCTTGATCTGCTGTACTATTTTCAAGAGGTTCCATCCGCCATTTTGAGGGATGTCTTCCTTTGTTTGTACTCAAGATGACGTTTTCATGGTATCGAGAATCGTATACCTTTGAAGGGGATGGCACATAATATAACTATAAAACGCACGAACCTGCATACTTTGTTTCGGGTAGTACGCTCTCTCCAGAAAAGTGTCGTTTTTCTTTTTGTGGCTTAAGATTGACGATCATTCAGGTTCCGGTTTCTTATTTTAAAATTGCAATTGCTCCGAGGTCGCAGCATTTTCCCACCCTTTTTGCGAACTTGAATTCTTGATACATTGATCCTCTGATTCTTACACAGTTCACCTTTTGCTTCCCTGCATTTATAAATGCGTGAGGCTTTGCTATCTTGGTTTCAACATATTGATGTTTAATTGCGCTGTTGGTGCTGGATTGAAGTGAATATGGACAAATTTTGGTGTTCTTTGTGATGCAATTTATTGTTCTTCTGTCAAGTGAACTGTGGTGATAAAATGTTATTTGCAAGTTGATATGCCTTACGATGCTTGCAATGTAATCAGATTGTCACCTTGTTTGAGTTGAATTTCATTACATATGACTCGACAACCTTAGAGAATCAATTCAATTACCAAGCGAGCAGCAATATCTCAGGTTAAATTCTTTGTGAAAATTTATTATATGGACTGCACTTTATCATGAATAACTGAAATTTTGCGATTGTTGTCAGCGGCAGGGTGGCATGTAAATGGGGAACGCTACTGTAGGTAGAACAACTTTGATGGACAGATGCTTTGGCAGATAAGCTTTCTGAAGCGTTATGTGTACATAACCAGTAACAGATAGTTGCACAAGACAGACTTTTGAATAGGCTAACTATAGGAAAGACAAATCCATGAACAGGGCAATATAATTTTCTCAGCTTCACCGTATATATATACGTAAATAAATTGTCATCTTGGCAGTGACAAGATTACTTCCCTGCGCTTTGGAGAGCTTTCTGATTGAAATGATGTTTTGGTGTCAAGTGGGACATAAGTCGCCCCTCATAGCAACAGACATGCCTGGGGTTTTTCACGTGTCAATATGCTTTTCTAAAAAAGTTACAGTGTGATGTTTCTGTGATGACATTGTGTTAGGATTCTTTCATTGTGCCTTACCCATGTTACGTTGGGATGGCGGAAACAGAGAGTGACCTTGGAAGATGTGGTTGAGGAATTACGGTTGTGTTTGATACGAAACTCATTCTAGGTCAGCTCTGAAATATAATATTATCTATGCATGCTATTGTGGAGGAATTGCCAATAGCAGGACTCGAGTCCTGAAACTTTGAGTTACATCTTTGACTGATTAAGCAGGAGCAGCGATTTCAATAAAGGCTATGAATTATCAAACTTTAAATGGTGCCCTTGGCATGTTAGGACACTAAGTATTATCTCCAGTTGCAATGCGTTTCATCAGCAGATACAAAAAATGTGGCTTTATGAAGAACAAAACAGATGAGAATATCCTCATGGCCAAGAGAAGTTCAAAATTTGATCCCAAAGAGCATCAAGCTGCCATTTGCTTCATTTCAGTTATGGTATTAATTAATTTCCAAGAATCGAGTTTCTTAAATGGCTCTCCGATAATGACACATTTAGAATTATGTGGTGAATTTCCCACAGGCTTTGTAATTCTTTCTGATTTAAAATAGAGCTCCTTCTCGCACTTACTTTCTCAATGAAAACAATCAAAAAGTAGAAGTATAGTAATCAAGTGTGAGATTTGAACTCGGTATTTTTATTTCCACGAGCCAATAAACATGACATATTACTCAAAACATTTCTTCGTATACATCATTGAATTTGCTATTCTACAAAATTTTATTCCCAGTGATATCTTGGGTGTAACAGGAGGATATTGAGAAGAAAACGGGCTACATAACAATGTGATCAGATAGAATATTTGACGTTGATGATAACACAGCCATCAATCAGCTTTTAGAAGAGCTGACTATCAAAATACCAGAGGTATATTGATGGTAACTTTAGTCCTAAGATTTGTACCTGAGATTCTTCATGCTTATATCTGCCTCCTGAGCTTTGGTTTGCTTTTCCGCTTATCTCTACTTGGAAGTGAAACTCTATTTTCAAACACAGCATGGGGTTTAGAGTTCGAATGGATACTTCGAACTGCTAAGGGGAAATCTCTGCTTAAAACTGTGCTAAAACTTGCTTAGAATGGGGCTGTCTATCAAATTCGGCGGAAGAGAAATGATGTCTTGCACGGTCATGTTGTTCCTCAGATTGTTCGAGTTATTAAGTGGGTTGGGTTTGAATTGAAGCTGTGTTGCAGGAAACGAATTTGTTTTTGACTGATGCAGATAAAGCTTTGTGTTCCAGATGGGGGCATTGGAGAAATTTTGGATGTTTTTATAAGTTAATACGAGCAATTTTGATTTTGGGCTTTGGAGAAATTTTAGATGTTTCTATGAGCCTGTGAATTTCGGTTTGTGGGATGTTGATGGACTTGTAAGTTGCAAGGACTTGGTCCCATTGTTGCGATATTGGGTTTATATTTGGGCTTGGTCCGTTTAGTTTACCTCAGAAGGTTGAGCAATGAAAGGATTAACATGAGGATTCTAGACATGCTAATCCTCCATAGATCTTCTTGATATTCTTTATATATAAACCATCATGTGCATAAGATTAAATTTCATATGCTTCTCAGTGCTCGTGTTTGCCCTGACAAGAAAAGACGACTGGGAAGATGAGAAGACTTGAGAGGAGGAAAGGACATAATGGCAATTTAATTAGCACTCGACCTATTTCGATCAATTTTGAAAGCTGTCTCCATGCAATTACTTGCGTTTATGCATTTCGTTCCTCTCGTTGCACTACAGCACTTTAATAATAAGAGTTTAAAATTCTGATGTGGCAACTCCATATAAGTTTGGAGAATGACGACGTGAAAAATTTGGCCAGCCGGCGTGGTCAGACACCCTTATCTGAAACTGCCATGGTCACTTCATATCTTATTTGAAATAATGTGCACTTCAGACCCTATTTAGAAAAAAATAAGAGCATTTCAGACCTTTATTTGAAATTTTTTCTATATAAACTATCATTACATAAGATTAAATTTCATATGCTGCTCATGGGTCCCCTGATAAGAAAAGGCCACTGGGGAGATGAGAAGACTTGAGAGTAGAAAAGGACATAATGGCAATTTGACTAGCACTTGATTTATTTCCATCAATTTTGAAACTAATGGGTTACTTAATCTTCAAAGTTACACATAAATTGTTGATATTTGAAAAGTAAGAAATCACTGACTCTTCGACTTAGTTAACGTTAATAAACCCCACCATGATGATCAATGATTGAAACAGAAAGTAAAATGCATCAGTAATTTGTCGTCGAACATAACTAGATTAATCAAGTTGGGCATGGGCAGATCGTGTATGAAGGGACTACCGCGCTTGATACGTTTAGAAAAGCAATTATTATTAGTTGCGTGTAGGAACATCCGAATAGGATAAGGGGACTACCGCGCTTGATGCGAATTATAATTAATCGAGTGCTCGAAAAATTCCATCGGTCCGAAAATCGTCGGAAGAAAAAACTAACACCAAATAAATAACAATGCTTCTTTGCTGATGGCAATGGAGCTTACGCAACGAACGACGCACGACAACCGCGAAGAACAACGCATGCATGGAGGCTTGCCACGATATTTGGCTTATAAAAAACGGAGGAGATTTTAGAGTGCGCATGACAATTACTCTGTGCTCGGAAATTATTTCTACTCGGAAATTATTTCTACTCAGAAATGATTCTTTTTGATTTTGTGTCCGAAAACAATTTTGAGTATTTGAAGGTATTTGGTAACTGTCCAAAATTTCTATTCTTGGGATAGAAAAGAACAGAAATACGTTTGGTAACTACACAAAATTTCTTTTTATTAATAATATTTTAAATTATTTATTTTTTTTCTTTTTACCCTTCCCTTCTTTGGTCATGGCCGGTCGCCAGCACCAGCGACCGGCCATAGGCCAGGGCATCGCGGCCCTCGCCGTCGCCTTGGCCGCATGCCTTACCGTCGCGACCCACGGCAAAGCCGACCTCACCATGATAGATGGCGAGCCGCCTCTCCTAAGCGGTGAGGGTCCAGCCCTCACCCTCGCCGGCATGGGTTGTGACACCCTTGTTGGCCCTGGGCTATGGCCAATCGTCGGCAGTCGGTCAGTCGCCGGCGACCGGCCCAGCCTAGAGAAGAACAACACAAAAAGAAAAAAAGAAAAAAAAGAAAAAGAACTCATTTTCAAAATTTTGTCGAAAAACAAAGAATCAACTTTTTTTTACTTCTTGCTTCTCTTCCAAAACTGTTTCTGGGCACAAATTTTTGCAAAAATATGCTCGGGAACAAAAAGTTTGCTAAATGCATTTCTGTTCCCAAACTATTTCTGGGAACAAAAGAACATAAATTTTTATTGTTTGGCATGTTATCAAACGGGCCCTTAGGCTTCTGCTTGGATTGGATGAAACGAAAAGCAGAACAACGACCACCTGAGTCCATACAATAATGCACTCTCACTTTCACTAGAGCCACTTTCTTTTCCCCTAGATTAGATGGTCGTGCGATTGACTAAGGTGCGAAAAATTGTCCAAAAAACACTAAATATATTGCACTTTTATTAATTCAGTCTTAAACCTTTTAATTTTATCAATTGAGTCCATTCGGCTAATTTTAATCGAAAATCGCTGACGTGGACACCGGCCGGCTTATGAGGTGCTAGCGTAGATAATTTTTAATAATATTTTACTATTTTTCAAATTTTTTATTTTTCCTTTTTATTCTTATAATTTTTTTTTCAGTCTATTTTTTTTCCTCCCCTTCTTCTCCTCCAGCTAGTTCTCGAGCCTTGGCAACCGGCCAGAGGGGAGGGCCGATGAGGTCCCCTTTGGCCAGCGGGGCGAGGTTTGCCTGACCTTGCCAGCCCTCCCCTTTGGCCGGTTGCCAAGGCCCGACCACTGCCTGGGGGAGGAAGTAGGGGATGAAAAAAAAAAAGAAACAGCAAAGAAAAAAAGAAAAAAAAGGAAAAATAAGAAAATTCGAAAAACATAATTGTCCACGTCAGCGCCTCGTAGGCCGGCCGGTGTCCATTTCAGCGATTTCCGACCAAAATTAGTCGGATGGACTCAATTGACAATAAATTTAAATGTTTAGAATTCAATCGACAAAATCGAAAAATTTAGGAAAATCTCCTTTACTTATGCCAACTTCTGCAGCTGAAATTGGGGCGCCATCAAATCCTCACCCTCCCGAGCAATTACGCAGACCTTTCCCACAAGGACTTTATGCCGGTCTTTGGAATTTGCCTTGAAACTGAAGCTAGACTACAGCTCTGTGGTGGAAGGAAGAAAGTTCCCGGAAATGACGGTGAAGATTTCCACCCGCTTATTGCGCGGGGCGATTCCACGACTTCCTCATCCCAACCTTCCAGGACTGTTGATCTTGAATGTCTGCTCGGGTTGACGAGGACGGGGAAAATTTTTTGGTCATCAGGACTGTTGGTCATTCCAACTTTTTGGTCCCAACTTTTATCAAATACACATCATCTTTATGAAATCATCGTAGAAAATTTTTACGTCTCGCCCTCATTTCTAGGTACTGGTGTTTACTTTATGTCGCCTCCCCTAAGCTGTGTTTCTACGTTCTTCTTCTTTCATCGTTACAGATTTGATGTTCAACATTCGTTTGCCAATTACAAAGTGGATATGTAAGGAGATTTGACTCGACAGTCATGCAGAGTAGTAACTTAGTAATCAAGTCAATTTATGTTGCGTATATTTAGAGTGTGCAACGTCACTTCGACTTTGAGTTGGACTAATAAGAGCTCCAATATGTTGGGTATAGCTGTAGTGATGCATTATAGCTATGAGATAAAGTATTGCAATTTTTTGTTATCTGTTAATACGTATTTTAAAGTTACAGCGTCTTAAAATGGTGTGAGACCGTTTTTTGAAAGTTGTTATAAGCTATATTATAGCTGTAAAATATTCGACAATAACTTTATCAATCTTAAAGATATTAAAAATTCAAAGAATCGGCAAATTCAAAGTTATCTCACTAGAAAAAAAAAAAAAATCATAAACGGCTACTCTCTTGATGTTGTTTGGATCGCGCACCTATAGAATGTCGTGCGATGTAGATTTTATAACCCAACTCACCGACTATGATCTGTGGCCGGTATAATGATCACTGGAAAAGTTAATGTCAATTTGGTAAAATTTCTGAACTATAAAATATAAAAAAAATCACATCGCATCATAAAAAGTTACCAAATCACATGTCAAACTAGCATATGGTAAAAATTACTTTTCATTCTACGCGCAGTGTTCGATGTTAAGCTGTTGCAGTGTTCATCTCCGGGACGTAGTGCACAACACCCCGAGGGTCGGCAGGACAAAGCCAACATCAGATACCACTCCGTGTTAATGTTTCTTTTTCTGTCCACCCTCAGCATCATAAAATTAAAGGATTCTTTTTTTTTTTCCCTTTTTTTAATGTAACTTTTTCCCTTTTATTTTTCCAGGAAAGTTCCAATTTTGATGGAAGCATTGAGCGCTTGTCTGTCCAAATGACTCGGACTAGTTGACAGAGAAAAAGCTATTGGAATCGATTAGACAAAAGTAAGCAGAATCGATTAGAATCATGAACTTAACCCTGGATACTTAATTTTACACGCTTGTGTACCTGTGACCGAACTAACTTTGATAGACAATCTGATCTTCCTTAACCATGAGAAAATGAGAAATCATTCTGAGTGAATCTTACATGAAATTACTTGTATGACGACCAACAATGCTTTCAGAACGGGCAACACACGTTGTGAGCCCACCGACGGGCCTAGGAGAAGACTTGTTTCGATGACTTCACACTTGAGAAGGGCCATATAAGCTGAAGCACTCTCCACCGACAATAAACTCACTCGCATGCTAATTTGCAAAATGGGGTGGCATCAAATCCTCGGCCTCCTCTGCTTCCTCTTTTCCTTACATTCCGCCCTCCCCTTTGCCTCGCCTCTTTGCCCTCCTGACCAGCGCGATGCCTTGCTCCGTTTCAAGAATTCCTTCGTGCTTGATGCCATGGTGTCGGACTACTGTCAGTTGCATTACCCATCTTATCCGAAGACAAACTCATGGAACAAGGGTGTGGACTGTTGCTTGTGGGGCGGCGTCACTTGCGACAATGTCACCGGTAACGTCATCGGTCTCGATCTCACTTGCAGTTGGTTTCGTGGCGCTCTTTATTCCAATAGCTCCCTCCTCCTCTCGAAGCTTGAGGTGCTGCTGTTGCGTTCTTGCAACTTGGTCAAGTTCCCCTATTTCTTAAATTCGTTAAAAGGACTAACATCTCTAGACCTCTCTTCCAATAACATTAAAGGGGAGATCCCAGAGTGGTTTTGGGCAATTAGCCATGATACATTGGAAAAATTAGAAATTTCTCATAACCTTATGGGGGGAGGTATACAGCAATTGGACTGGAAGCGATTGTCGTATATTAACCTCGAGAATAACTTGTTCCAAGGACTACTCCCAATCCCTCCACCTTCTACTTCTTCCTTTTATGCCTCCAACAATGGTTTCATTGGTGAGATTCCCTCTTCAATTTGCCAGTTGAGTTCACTCAAGTATTTAGATTTGTCTAACAATAGTCTTTCTGGAAATATGCCACCATGTTTTGGCAATATATCCAATCTCGTAGATCTAGATTTGAGCAGCAATAAATTACAAGGATCATTACCACGCTCCCTAGTCAGATGTGTGAAGTTATTTTCACTAAGTCTCAATCACAACGAGTTCAGTGATATCTTCCCACATTGGCTGGAAGTACCGCAACTATATTCACTTGATTTGCAATCCAACAAATTCCACGGTAGGATCAACATCACCGTCTTAGGACTCTCCTTCCCTGCTCTTGCATATTTATTTCTTTCCGACAATAATTTTATTGGATGGTGGCCCACAGAGGATTTCTCAAACACCTCATTGTGTGTAATAGATCTGTCCAACAACAAGTTTGGAGGGCCAATTCCACTTCCATCTCCCATCACCAAGTATTATTCAATTGCAAGTAATAATTTAGCAGGAAAGATCCCTTCTTTGATATGCAATGCCACCAAGCTTGAGATGATCGACTTGTCTAACAACAGCTTAATAGGTAGCTTGCCTTGGTGCATAACAAATTTTAGCACCCATTTGTCAGTATTGAACTTGCGAATGAATCATCTTGAGGGTACAATTCCTCAATCATTTTCTTGGGGAAATAGCTTGATGACTCTTGACTTGAGTCAAAATCGGTTTGAAGGCAAATTGCCCCGGTCCCTTGACAAATGTGAATATCTAGAAGTTTTGGATCTCAGTGACAATCGGATAATGGATACATTCCCGGGATGGTTGGGAATACTCCCACAACTAAAAATTCTCAATTTGAGGTCCAATAATTTTGCGGGTTTTTTGGATGATCCCAGGCAAGCTGGCCTCTTTTCGAAGTTACACATTTTAGATCTCTCCAACAACAACTTTGGCGGTCCATTGCCAGCCAACTTTATTATGAACCTTACAGCTATGATCGATGATATAATTTGGCAAGAAACATCACTTTATATGACAGAGTCTTTTGAAAAGAGTTCATATGATAATTCTGTATTCGCGACCCTAAAGGGGCGAAAATTGGAGCTAATAAGGATCATGACCTTCCTCACATTCATTGACTTGTCGTGCAACTCTTTCAAAGGTGATATTCCAGGAGATATTGGACATCTTAAGTCTCTTATAGGGCTCAATCTTTCCCATAACCATCTTACAGGTTCCATCCCTGTGACTCTAGGGAACTTGACTATGCTTGAATGGCTCGATGTATCTTTGAACAAGCTTCGTGGGGGAATTCCTGGAGCACTGGTACATTTGTCGTTCCTTGGGTACTTAAACCTTTCGAACAACCGACTCATCGGTCGAATTCCTCGGGACTACCAATTCGGCACATTTTCAAGTGACTCGTATGGTGGGAATCCAGGCTTATGTGGAGTTCCATTACCAAAAGAATGCTCTCCGGGATCTTCCTTGTCAACTTTCGGTTGCAAAGGGCATGAGAATTGGTTCAAACAGAAGACAGTGTGGATAGGTTATTCATCGGGAATCGTAATTGGGATTTCCATAGCATACATCGCAGTTGAAATAGGAAGGCCCAAATGGCTTGCGCAAGGTGTGAGGATGCTAGAGAGAAGAGCAGCTGAGTGGATGGAGAAACCAAAAGGGAAGGTCACTAAATTTCATGGAAAATGAAATTGTTTGCGGAGTGGTTTCTTTATACTACACAACGTAGATTCATCAAATAAATACGTCACTAGACACGCTTGAGATGTCATTTCCCTGATGGAGGCTTGTTTCTATTATCTTGTATTCTTGTTTTTCTTGGTGCTGCTGTATATCATATTAATTGAGGAAACGAACCATGAGATCTGTCAAGCACAAATCTTTAAAAAGAAACAAGGAGAAGCAAAAGGTAGAAAAACGAAGCAGAGGCCATTAATCTCTCTAGATATCTTTTCCATCCTCCCATGTGGCGTAGTTTCTAGAACAATACGAATTTGAGGCTGTCACGGTTCGTGAGTCCTTCGTAATGGACCGTGCAGGTTGGTTATTACCCAAGAAGACCATCTTCGGTGCCCACGTTTTTTTTTCCAATTCAATCGTATAGGTAAGTTTGTGCAATTAATGATGTGCTCGGATGATAATGCTATCCGTTGCAATTACAAAATGACGTTAGCGACTCAATTTAAGAATAACTTATTAAGTTTTTTTTCTCTTTTTAGAAATGTACTATTCACAACTAAATCTTAGCGGTGTAAATAGTAAATTAACAGTCGAATAGGAATTTATAATAGTGAAATAATTATTTTGTTTGTAAGTTACAACCATTAACCGACACTGCTAGTAAAATATATAGGTACTTTGTACACTTAACAATGGAAAAATGTGCTCATCTACAATAAAAAAAATATTCTTCGTAATCTACTGGGGTAATTTAACTTGGCAAATTGATTAATTCCTTAGTATGTTATTGACGAATAAACATTGGTACTTGGAAACCGCAAAAATAGTAATAATCCACCACGAATTTATAGCAATGGAATGATTTTTTTGTTCACGAAGTGATAATTGTTAATCGATGCCTAGTAAAGTACGTAAGCAATTTGCAGCCTACTAAGAAAAAACACGCTTGCTGGTAAAAACAAACGACAGTTCGTAATCTCCAAAGGTATTTCAACCTCGTAAATCGATTATTTTGTTAGTGGATTACTGACAGATGAACATTGGTACTCATAAAATCAAAATGATGTTAATAATTTACCAGAATTTATAGCGGTGAAGTAGATATTTTATCCATGAATTGAAACCGTTGGCCGACACTCACAGCAAAGTATCTAAGCAATTCGTAATCTACTAACTAATGATGGGGGGCCGCCTCTAGAATAGAAATTTTGGCTAACCGGAATTTTAGAAATCTGCCACTTACCTAGGTCTGCGGCGGGTGCAGATGTAGATGTAGTACCAAGTTCATCCAAATAGTAGCCAAGACTAATTGGAAGAACTGCTTGGATTGTCGCTCGTGGGATGCCGTCGCCCGTGACGACGTAACGGATAATGTGATCGGCTTCGATCTTGCACTCGGCTGTCTTCAGGGCACCTTCCATTCCGACAGCTCGCTCTTCACACTTTGCCGGCTTCAAGGCCTCAACCTTGCTTTTAACAATTTCTGTGCCTCACCCACTTTGCCTGAACTAAGTGCGTTTACTGAATTGAGGCACCTCAATCTCTCTTGTTCCAATTTTTCAGGTCTAGTTTCTATTGAAGTTTCTTACTTTGCTAAACCTGTTTTACTTGATCTCTTTTTAAACTTTGATGGGGGAACGTATGTGACACACGGACTTAAGATTGAAAATATTGGTTTCAAAATGTTTGCTCAAAATTTGATAGAGTTGAGGGAACTTAAACTTGATCTAGTAGAAATGTCTGCTGTTTCACCTAGTTCCGTCGTGATGCGTCATCCGCCCTGACGTCTTTCAGTGCGTCTATTTGCAATTTGCAAGGGGAACTTCCGCATGACATTTTCCACTTGACAAACCTCCTTGATTGCAATTTGAAATCCAATGATATCACGATTTATTTTCTGAAGTCTAACTGGAGCAAGTCTCTTGAATCCTAAACCCTCTTGTATACAAGCAACTCCATCAAAATGCCCCATTCAACCAGTGAGTTGAAGAATTTAAAAACTCTGTATCTCAGTAAGTTCATATTGATAGGATCAATTCCCTTATTGCTTGTGAACTTGATAAAATTAACCAGGTTGGACCTTTCAGGCAATGAAGTCATTCCTTGGAATGCTTGAACGATTCCTATTCTAGACTTTTCTTCGTCTATTTACTGGTGTTTTGGACTTCAGAATCGCTTCGACACTGAAAAATCTCCTTAGGCTCCCAATAGAGTTAACTCTAGCTCACGACAATGTGAATTCTACATTTCCAGAGCTCGAGACATTGGCATCGTCTTCCTGCAACTTGACCAAGCTTCCATTTCTTCTGAACTATTTTAAAAAAAGCTAGGAGAATTAGATCTCGCCCAAAACAGGATCGGCTGTCAGATACCAAGATGGTATTGGGTTTAGGGAAAGGCACGTTACAGAATCTTGATATGTCTAGTAACCTTGTTAAGGGAGGTATACATGAATTTCCCTGGAAAGAGTTTATCACTGTTGACCTTAATGACAACGTACCTGGGGGCGCTTCCAATTCCACCACTCCCTTTACTCATCTTTCGGGCCACCAAAAAACAGCTTCAGCAGAGAGATTCCATCTTCCATTTGCATATTAGGCTCCCTTGATACTCTACACCTGGCTCGTAACAATCTCTCTGGCTCTATTCCGAATGCTTGGGAAATTTGACAAACCTCTCCGAACTAGACTTGAGTGCCAATGAGTTTGAATGGGCATTACTGCAGTCTTTAGACAATTGTGCATGGTTGCTCGATCTAAACGTCGGTTACAACAAAATCAAAGATAGTTTTCCGAAGTGGTTGCTAGAAGAACCCTCATTAAGGAGCATCAATCTGCAGTTCGATAGATTTCATGGCCAAATTTATCCTCCAATTGCTCAATTTCTTCCCTCCACGCTTTGTAACTTTTCCATATCTAATAATAAGGGGTCAATGGCCCGAAGGACATTTTCTCCATTGGGTTGAATTTGTGAATGGTTGATCCGTCCGACAATAAATCTGAAGGTCGTCTTCCAATTCCACCACCCGGCAGTCTATTCTGTTCCATTGCAAACAACAAGATTGGTGGTAATATTTCACCTTGGATTTGCAATGCCATCAAGCTCAGAGTCCTTAGCTCCAATAATAGTGTGATGGGAACCTTGGCATATAGTTGAACAAGTTTGGATTGAGCTTGATTATGTTTGTGTCATAAACAAGCAATCCGTTGAGACAAGAATGACGAAATGTTTTGTTCACGAGTTGGCCCTTTCAATCTGTCTATGCTTGTCGTGTAAACATGTTCATGTCAAAAAAGGGCCAGCCCTATTTAAACATGTCATATGTGGGCTCAAAAGGTCAACTTGCAGATCACACGTTTAAGCATGCTTGTTCAAAAAGGGTTTGCCGGTTTCAAATTGGCCAGAAATACGCATCGCGTCTGTACCTTATTTCGAGCGGGTCGACAACCTTACACTACCGTGATACCATACAATACCACTTTTCACGGATACTTTTCCTCTCTTTCTTTCTATCTGCGTTTTCAAAACTGTGAACAGTAGGTGAAATCACGGGGTACCGGGACCAGTTGATAGTTGTAAATTGTTAAGTGAGAAGTAGGTACGCAGTTGTGGCTGAACCTCTTCCTTCACGAAGTGCAAAACGCTGAAGTCGGTTTGATCTTCTGTGATATTAATGAATCCTGAAAGTGACATGGCTGTTCCCATTGCGTTCTTGGGTTGTTTGTGGAAACCATGAACTGTCCAGTGGGGTCAATACGGACCTGTGAAACACCTTAAAAACCTCTTAAATCCAGTTGAGACGCAATCCATAGTCCAAATAGGTCGCCCAGACATATTGTCTGAACGGGAGTTTTTTTTCCTCTTCTGCTGTATTACTAGTGCCACTCCAACTTAAACTCGGCGCATCCTTTGTCTGTTTCGCAAAAGATGCATGTTTGGATCAGGTCTCCACAAGGAGTTCCCGATTCTTTTTTTCAAGATTATTAGAGATGGATAGTGTAATCGCATAATCAATGCGGTGGTTGTCCTGACACCAAACAAGCATTTCATAATCAGTGATAGATGGTTGCGACATCTTCTTAATGTTTTGAAATATACAACGATTGAAACATCTCTTGAAATAGAAGTCTCGCTACTTCTAGATTATATTCCGTTGGATATTCCATCATATCATTGATCGATATCTCTTGGTCGAGTATTGGCCGACCCACCTTTACACGGGAGGTCTAATATGAGTTGGGTCAGTTAACCATGATTCATATCTGGAAAAATGGAGAAAATTGTCCAAAAAGTTCTAAATTGATTGCACTTTTGCCAATTCAGTCATAAACCTTTCAATTTTGCTAATTGAGTTCTAAACCTTTTCAAGTTTTGCCAATTGAGTCGATAGGATCAATTTTGGTTGGATATCGCTGATGTGAACATTGGCCATCCTACATAGCGTGGCTAACGCTGATGTCGACAATTTTTAAAAACGTTTTAATATTTTTTTGAATTTTTGAATTCATTTTTCCTTTTTTCTCTTTTATTTCTCTTTTCCTTCTTCACTGCTTTCTTACTATGGCCAGTGAGGGCTCGGCGACCCTCGTCCAGTGGCTAGGTGAGGGCTGGGACTCCCTCGCCTAACTGGGGGAGGCCATTGCGTGGCCACGAGCGAGGGCCCTCACCTAGTGGCCGGTGAGGGCCCAACGACCCTTGCCGGCCCCACCGGTCATCGGCTTATAGTAGGAAAGCATTGAAGAAGATAAAGAGAAAGAAAATAAAAAGAAAATAAAAATAAAAAAATATTATTAAAAATTATCTAGGTCAGCACAGGTCGCGCCATGTAGGCACGGTTGATATCCATGTTAGTGATTTTCAACCAAAATTAACTGGATGAATTACATTGGCAAATCGTCAAAAAGGTTTAGGTCTCAATTGACACAATTGAAAGATTTTTGACTGAATTAACATAAGTGCAATAGGTTTGGGATTTCTTTGGTAATTTCCCCATTAATCAAGCCACCTCCCTTTATGTCCTCACTTCGGACTGATCTGGTAACATTCGATAGGGACAAGGGATCGGGCGAGGCCACCTTAAGACGTTTGGTCGAACATCTCCCAACTTTTCCGCCCCTACTTGCTAAGAATGCTCATCCTGTTACTCGCGCATCACTCGACAAATTGACATGACATCGCCGTTCATCGGAATACAGTCGTTTTAATTATTGAGTTTTCAAATTGGCATATGGGAACAAGGCTAGCCTGCAAAGTTCAATATCATAGTTACTTAATGTTTCTACAAATAAACTCTGAGCAAATACCAAGTTAATGGCCACATTATGGAGCGTATAGACGTGGGGACCCAAAGCAGCTAGCTTGGTGGATGAGAATCATCAATGAATTCCTCAACACTTCGCCATCGTACAACTCACAATGATGCATCAGTAATTAATGACGCTAGCGACCTTGACAATGTTGGACGGATGAGAGTTTCTGACCCTCTAATCTTTGCACGGAAATTGTTAGTTGGGTTTGGTTCTCCTTGTGTCCACCACCAGTGCCCATGCATCTGTTTCCTGTGCTATATGAAGTATGGTCGATACACATTGATGGTCCCCTTCCTTAAAGGATAAGGATTTTGGGACATCGTTGTTTTGCGTGATGTTATGTGAATGTCGTCTTTTTTTGAAGAGCGGAACACGAAAATTTAGTGTCGTTTCGTTTTACATGTCAGTTCAGATAGATGTATATATCTCGAAACATAAATATGTCTCAATTTCTATGGAGATAGCAAGTCAGTATGCCATGAGATGTATATAATTGCAAGCCCCGTCTCATTTCGAACCTCCACTTCCTCTAAATTGGAGGATTCGAAGCCAGTATTGTCCAACAGACTCGCTCTATCCAAAATCAAGTCAATCGCATAATTTAGAAATAACAGAGTTATTATTACATGCTCAGGGTACTTTGCTCTAATCGCATCTCAATTAAGACATACACATTAAGTAGAATGGATTTTGCTGCTTTGTGATCCGGTGACTCGTACGACCCTCGTGCGATGCGTCCAGACAAACCTGTTAAAGTCGAAAGTAACGAGGTACACGGACGGGGGTTTCATCAAAAGAAAAGGATCTATAATTCACCACGGGCAAACTTCAGCCGAGTCAACTGTTTGCAAACCAACCACTGAACTTTGATTTCAATCACCCAATGCTCCGTACTTTCTCTTATTATGAAATTATACAACTATAACGATCCCAAATTGAGCCATGAATTGGTGATTCCAGTGAAGTTGATGGATATATGACACGTGTGGCTCTTAATTCTTGGATCATTGGTAGTTAAGGTGAATCCTCACCAAAGAGCATGAGCCGAAGCTCCGACTAGGGCCTTCCTACCCGTCCAGGTATATATACATGATGGAGGGAATACTCTCTATGTGTTTAACGTATAAGGGATGCCGAGATTTGCATGGTACCTTAGATGGAGCTGCCTAAGCTCTTGCTTAGGAGAGGAAAGTTTATGGATACATATTTCCATGACACGTGTGGCCGTTAATGCCCATAACATCATAGCCAATGGTTTCGATCGGGCACATGTCGCCTAGAAAAATAGAGGAGGGACCTAATAAATTTCGGGGGAACTCCATGACTGAAAAAGCTCTCTGCAACAGGCGGCAAAACCGAAACAGTTGGATTCAACATGTTCCCCGCCCCCCAGAGAAAAGGAGAGAAGAGCGAACGAGTCTTCATCATGCGCAGGACGCTGTCCCGTCAATCCAATCGCTCTTCGTCTTCTACGTTTCAGTCCATCTCTGTCTCTCTCTGTCGACGCAGTGTGGGATAGTAAATGAAGTCGAGTTGTTGGTTGGCCAACTATTTGCACCCTGCATTTATGGGCGGGAAAGCTGACCTGTGTGACCTGTGACCTTCCCCCTCTTCCTCCCTCCTCGGACGAGCAGTCCATGGTAGCGCCCGCTTTCTCATTCTCTGTTCCCGTTTTCTGAAGCTCTGCATTTTCAAATTCTTGGTGCCCGTTGTCGTCGTCGTTGAGCGATCATGGAGGCGCTTGAGCTTGAGCGCGAGCTTGCTCGTGTCGCGGGTCGCAATGGTCGGGCTCTGGCACCGCCGCTGGAGACGGAAAAGCAGTCGGAGCCCGCGAAGGATAAGGAGAAGGGGAAGGAGAAGCAGAGCGTTTCCTTCTTCGGCTTGTTTGTGGCTGCTGACAGGATTGATTACATTTTGATGTTCGCTGGAAGCGCCGGCGCATGCATCCACGGCGCCGCGCTCCCCATGTTCTTCGTTCTATTCGGCCGGCTGATTGATTCTCTTGGAAAGTTGTCTTCCGATCCCCACGGATTGTCTTCGCGTGTTTCTGAGGTAATGCATGGCCGTTTGGCTTCATTCTCTCGGGAGTACAGAGCAGTGCGATCAGCCATGCTTTCGAATAGATTTATGAGAGAAGACAGTAACTGGTTTTCATTGCTCCAATGAACGGACTGTCGTGTATCGTTAGTGGTGCTTGGTTGGCTCATGTTTGATCGTAACATTGTCACTACCTAAGCTAGCAAATCACGACATCATCGGTGACCAATCAATCGGCATACTCATGTACAAGTGAAAAAGTCAGTTTTCCGGGACTCCGGGTCTCAGATATCAGTGATATGAGTTACTTTTTTTTGAGTGACTGTCACTGACAATTGAATCACAGTAGATGTGAGTTACTTTTCCGGGACTCCGGGTCTCGGATATCAGTGATATGAGTTACTTTTTTTGAGTGACGGTCACTGACAATTGAATCACAGTAGAATGACAGTAAGCAATTGCCGTTGACAATTCGGACTTAATGTTTCTATAGCTAGTATGCATCTGACATTCTAATATTTTTGCAGTATGCTCTGTACCTCGTGTATCTAGGACTCATCGTGTTTGCATCGGCGTGGATAGGTATGCATCAAGCTCGTTATGGATGAATTTTGTTCAACTGTACAAATTTAAAAAATCCATCCCCATCTGAGCTTAATTCCTGGTCATATAAGTTTTTAGGTGTTGCATTCTGGATGCAAACTGGGGAGAGGCAAACGGCCCGTTTGCGACTTAAGTATCTCGAGGCAGTTCTTAGAAAGGACATCAATTTTTTTGATATGGAAGCTAAGGACAGTAATATTCTTTACCACATTTCCAGCGATGCAATACTAGTACAAGATGCAATAGGCGACAAGGTATACGGCGAAAGAAATCTGCATGCATTTGTATTCTCAATCCCTGTTGTGATAAGGGTACTTCTACAACTTATTCCTTTTATGCACTGCAGACAGGCCATACCTTGCGCTACCTTTCGCAATTCGTTGTAGGATTTGCTGTTGGATTTACATCGGTGTGGCAGCTCACGCTTCTGACCTTGGCTGTTGTTCCGTTGATAGCGATTGCGGGAGGAGCTTATACTGTTACCATGTCTACTCTATCAGAGAAAGGTGAAGCTGCCTATGCTGAAGCAGGGAAGGTTGCGGAAGAGGTAGACACTAGCTTTCCCAATTGATGTGTGTCTCTTAGTAAGCATTGTCTTCTTATTTCAGACACTTCACTCGACCTCTCCTCCCAAACCCCAAATTATGTTTTACTTTGCTGCTTACTTCACCTCACAAGTTGATTATAGTCACTGAAGTAGCAATTATATTCTAATCCTTTTTGCATGGATCAGGTTATCTCGCAGATTCGAACGGTATACTCTTTTGTAGGGGAGGACAAAGCAATGGAAGCATATTCTAAATCGCTTAAAGTTGCACTAAAACTGGGGAAGAAGAGCGGTTTCGCCAAAGGAGTGGGTGTTGGCTTTACATATGCTCTCTTATTTTGTGCTTGGGCATTGCTTCTGTGGTATGCCAGCATTCTCGTCAGGCACCACCATACAAACGGAGGGAAAGCATTCACGACCATCATAAACGTTATCTTCAGTGGTTTGTAAGTCTAGCACGCCGCTGGTAACATCCAGCCTTCAGTTTTCTCTGGACGCTTTTCATTGTTTCTTCTGATGAGATTTAAGTCATTTCATCTTCGCAGCGCGCTGGGTCAAGCTGCCCCAAACATTGCCGCCATTGCAAAAGGGCGAGCAGCTGCTGCCAATATCATTAGCATGATACGAACAGACAATAAGCCGTCTAAGGGATCCGGTGGAGGAAAAAAATTTTCAGCAATAGCTGGAGAAATTGAATTTCGTGAGGTCTGCTTTGCTTATCCATCCCGTCCCAACATGGTATTTGAGAATTTGAGCTTCACCATTGGCGCTGGCAAGAGCATAGCGATTGTTGGTCCGAGCGGTTCTGGAAAGAGTACTATAATCTCCATGGTACAACGGTTCTATGATCCAACTTCAGGTATCTATTATCATGCAATGAGTTTTAACTCAAATTTTACAGTGATTGCCAAATGGTCAAAACTCTATCGCTGACAGCTAATAAAATCAATCCGTGGGTTATGATACTTGTAGGCCAGATTCTGCTCGACGGACATGATCTCAAGACTCTTCAATTAAAATGGCTGAGACAGCAAATGGGATTGGTTAGCCAAGAGCCAGCACTATTTGCCACTACTATAGCGGCTAACATTCTATTTGGTAAAGCAGATGCCGGAACGGATCAAGTCGTAGAAGCTGCTAAAGCTTCGAATGCACATTCCTTCATCCAAAAGCTTCCCGATTGTTATTACACTCAGGTGCGTTCTTCTGATTATCAGGGCTCGTCTCTCTAGAAGGACTGCTGACTTAAGGTTTCGACATTACAAGGAAAAGGCACAAGAGAAACCTTATTCTCATAAATGGAGTTTCCCTTCAGTAGTCAAATGCAGTCACTGAAGTATGTGCACACGAAAGTTTCTTACCTATACTTTTCCAATTTGCCTGGCCTACATAGAATATGGGAGTAAAATTCACCTAATGAGTCCGCGGCCCGGGATAGTACCTTCTTTTCTGTCTGAACTGTCACATAATAATTTTTTTAAAAGAATGATACTTGACAATAAATATAATTCAGGTGGGAGAGGGAGGAACCCAACTTTCTGGAGGACAGAAACAGAGGATTGCCATTGCAAGAGCTGTGCTACGGAACCCAAAGATACTACTTTTGGATGAGGCAACCAGTGCACTTGACGCAGAATCGGAACTTGTTGTCCAACAAGCACTTGATAGAATAATGACAAATAGGACGACGATAATCATTGCACACCGTTTATCCACAGTCCGAGATGTTGATTGTATTGTTGTCCTGAAAAGCGGCAAGGTAGTTGAAAGTGGAAACCATTTAGAGTTGTTATCTAAGGGAGGTGAGTACGCGACCCTTGTGAGCCTACAGTTAACCGAAAACGACACTCAATCGAGCTCAATATGTCACTCGGATTCTTCTGCAAATTCAAGCCTCCGAGGAAGTTTTAACAGTGAGCACTCTAGAAAACCACAGAGAAGCAACCAAGACATTCCCCCAACGGACACTGCTTCCTCTGCATCAATCTGGGAGCTGTTAAAACTGAATGCCCCTGAATGGCCTTTTGCATTGCTCGGGTCAGTTGGTGCAGTCCTGGCAGGCATGGAAGCTCCTCTATTTGCACTTGGGATCACCCACGTCTTGTCTGCGTTTTATTCACCCGATGCTCATCAAGCTAAGCACGAGGTTGATCGGATAGCACTCTTATTTGTTGGAGTAGCTGTTATTACCATCCCGATTTACTTGATACAGCATTTCTTCTACACGCTGATGGGGGAGCGCCTCATAACGCGTGTTCGCTCATTAATGTTCTCAGGTTCTTTTTCTTCAGCTAACAATTTGATTACTAGAGTAATTTGAAAATTTTACTTACAGATCCAGATCATGAAATCAGCACAAAAATGAATTTCACTAGGCTTCCATAAAAATTTCCATTCTTGAGATTAATTCAATTAGAGACTATCTTGGAATAATGTGTTGTTTTTAAGCAGCTATCCTCACCAACGAGATTGGGTGGTTTGATTTAGAGGAGAATAGCACTGGTTCCCTAACATCAATTCTAGCAGCAGATGCAACATTGGTGCGGAGTGCTCTAGCTGACCGTCTATCGACCATTACACAGAATCTAGCACTCACAGTGACAGCATTTGTCATTTCCTTCAAATTAAGCTGGCGGATAGCAGCTGTTGTCATTGCTTCTTTCCCTCTCCTTGTTGGAGCATCAATAACTGAGGTAAATATCTGAAACCATCCTAGGCAATGATAAAGGATGCTTGCGTGAATCTGTTGTCCGCCAAATTGGCTAAACGAACTTGTTGATCAAATTCAGCTCATCTCTGGCATTCCGCCTGTTGATGTTTTTGCTTTCAAGACAGTTGAGTGCTCAAATATGCAACCAGATTTTTCTCTATCTCAAAAATAACATCTATGCGTGTCCTTGCATCCCAAAAAAAAATGCAGCAATTATTTCTCAAGGGATTTGGAGGAGACTACGGCAGTGCCTATTCTCGGGCCACTTCATTGGCACGCGAAGCAATTGCAAACATTCGTGTGGTTGCTGCATTCGGTGCTGAAGACCGGATCTCAAATCAGTTTGCCTCTGAATTAGCCCAACCAAACAAGCAAGCGCTTATACGAGGGCACATATCAGGCTTTGGCTATGGCATATCACAGTTCTTTGCATTCTGTTCCTATTCACTAGGCCTTTGGTATGCTTCCGTTCTAATCAAGCGCAGGGAGTCAAACTTTGGAGACATTATCAAGTCCTTCGTGGTTTTGATAGTTACTGCACTAGCCATTGCAGAGACCCTCGCTCTCACACCAGACATTGTGAAGGGCACACAAGCACTAGGGTCCGTTTTCCGTATCCTCAAGAAGAGGACGGCTATAAATCCTCACAACCACCTTTCAAAAATGGTGCTCAAGGTCAGAGGACATATAGAATTTAGGAGCGTCAGTTTTAGGTATCCAACCAGGCCGGATATCCGCATCTTTGAAGATTTGAATCTGAAAGTTCCGGCCGGAAAGAGTCTTGCAGTGGTAGGACAAAGTGGGTCGGGAAAGAGTACCGTGATCTCCCTAGTGATGAGATTTTACGACCCCATCTCTGGATCAGTTCTTATAGATGGCTGTAATATAAAATACTTGAACTTGAGAATGCTAAGGTTAAGAATAGGTTTGGTCCAGCAGGAACCAGCGTTATTCGCCACGACGATATACGAGAACATAATGTATGGAAATTCAGAAGCTTCGATAATAGAGGTGATGGAGGCGGCCAAAGCAGCGAATGCCCATGAGTTTATCAGCACAATGCCGGAAGGGTACCAAACACATGTCGGGGATAGGGGAGTGCAATTGTCGGGAGGACAGAAACAGAGGGTGGCTATAGCAAGAGCAATCCTGAAGGACCCTTCGATCCTCCTCCTGGACGAAGCAACCAGTGCTTTGGATGCATCATCGGAGAAGTTGGTCCAGGATGCTCTTGACAAGCTCATGGAAGGCCGGACGACGATCTTAGTGGCGCACAGGCTGACGACCATCCGGGACGCTGATAGAATCGCTGTGCTACAAAACGGCAGGGTAGCAGAAATAGGCCACCACGACCAGCTCATTGCAAAACCCGGTGGACTCTATAGGAATTTGGTTAGCTTGCAACAGGAGGAGAAGAACCTGGAAGCAATTTCATAGCCAGCATGTAGGGAGGCAACGATTATCTGAGTTGTTGAAGCCTAGCAGATAGGATTGCTGCCACAATCTGCTGGCGAAGCTGGAATACATCTCTCATTAAGAATTGTTCATAGTGTTTGAGTTGCAGATCCTGAGTAATTTGTCTTAGACAAAAGAAGAAGCATACACAGGTAAAAAATCCTGATTAGTTTATAGCTTTCTCGGCAGTGTAATTGGCGAAATTACTTTCTTGATTTGCTCAATAAAACTCAAGCAGTATACACGTCTTATATCATAGCCAATACTACCGACGGCGCATATTCTCAGTCAAAGATCTCGTCAGTTCAGTTGTTCCCAGACATTCGTTCATAGGGCCGTGGTTCATACACCTCTTTACTGATTACTCATCACTTCGCTTACATCTGTTATGCTGTTGTCAACTTGAATTTTTCTAGTAAGGAATAGCACGCGAAAATTGTAACAAAATAAACACCCACACCAATCAATTTATCCGTTAGAGCTCGTGGAATTTTATTTCAAGTAGGGCCAAACCCCATCATATAGGTACATTCTCCAATTAAAACAAAACATGCGACACGAAATTGCAATCTTTATTGAATCATAATATGAGTACACACAGTATTTTAAGTATGCAACACAATATAAATTGCCAAGTAACATAAAAGTTAAAGTATAAGGCGAGAATGTGAATTCCCGTCTCTTGATTTGAGATTTGACGGGATTAATTACTAAAATATGCACAAGACTTAAAAGATGCATCAGTGGTCATGCTAGGATGGAAGATTTACCTAAGTGATTATCAAAAGCAAATTACTGGATAAAGCTTGCATTTGGTTTCGACCTAGTGAGAGCTATGCCCACTTTCGTGTTGCTTTCTCGATGGTGTAATTGGAGTAGTTAGTTTCCATTAATCTGCTCAATAACATGTAAGCAATTATCACATTTTACGACTAGCCTTGGCCATGAATTTATTCCAGACTTGGCAAACAAAGGAAAAAAGAAGTCGTCTTGCCTCATGGGGAGCGAAAAAGGTCAAAAAGAACAAAAGAATAGCTGTACAAGAGAGGCCTGTTTTCTTCATTCGCATTTGAATTGCAGTAAATCACCGATCGATCTATATACCAAATAACTTAATTTTTCCTGACCATCATAATCAACGTCGAAGCAACCCGAGCCACCTCTTTCTTGAAGAGTCCATGCCAAAACCTCTTCAAGCTTCCCTCTTCAGCAAGAACATGTGCCCGGGCCAAAAGAATGCAATGCGCACCTGCTGGGTTTTGAATATATATAACCTATGATTCACTCGGAGATCATACCTTAATCGGTTCATACCTCTCACCCATCACGCCTCCCTTCTCTGTTTGATATTGGATGTACCGAACCGTGCTGGCAAAGAACGTATCTGAAGCTGGATCCTGGGTCGTGGAATCGCTTTGCATCTCGTTCTTTATTAGCTCAACAAGGCTCTGAATTGCAGAACTTGTGACCTGTGGGTTGCCTTTCTCAAAAAAGTAGAGGTACCTGAAACACATATTCCCATCAACTGCACCGAGGAACAAAAAAGACTTCTTGGCATTAAGAAAGACAGGTAGTTTTTTAAAATCTCACTCACTTGTTCAGAATTTCCACGAACAGCGTGACCGGTCCAGTACTACCCCTTGTAACGCTGGCCATCTGTTGCGCTGCATTAGCTATTCTCAAAGCACGTTTTAGGCAAAGTAGAACCCTGCAGTTACAGAAAATATCCAAAATTTCATGCTCCTGTATACATTTGAAAAAAGAAGCACATTCCCAAAAAACTAACAAAGGCGAAATACAACGAAGAAAATTATACTCATCATCCAGGCAAAGGAATAACTTCCTTGAACCAAGAGCAAAAATGAATCCTCCAAAGGATAATATCGATACAAGTATTCTTTTTCATTTTTCCTATTGCATAAACACGAATGAGTCCCCAACAAAAGCTGAAAATAGTGAAAAAGTAGATGTTATGGTAAGCAGGCACCTTTCTCCATCTTTAATGCCTTCCTGATCATCGACCCAGAAAAGGTGGGAACATGCATAAACTGCTCTGCACTGATCGGGCTTCTTCAGAAGCTTTGCAGAATACTGACAAACATGGGAGAAAAATTTAGGTTCTGTCCTTAATAATTTAATTAGAAAAAGAAGCAGAAAATCTACAGGCTTATTATTACCCCAGTGGCCTTGTGTGTTAAAGTATCTCTATTCTCAACACCAAATACAGACATCCGCTGGAGACTCCCAATAATTAAATGTATTGCTGTAACCTGGGCTTTGGAGTCCTTTAAAATATCGTACAGGGAAATGGATTCAAAGCAACAAACTTAGTTCCACATTTGTCAGTCAAAGACTCGAAATCTTGTAAAAAACACATCAACAGTATGAAGCAATTACCGTGACTTCTTCTTCATATAGTACAAAAGCCTGGGTAAAAAATTCATAAGCCACTGGTTCAAGATCACAATCGCCGGCAGCCTAGTATTCCACATGCAATGCCAAAAATGTTATGCAAACTGAGAGTTAAAATGGTTTGCTCACAGCATGGCCTTGGTTGCCACAGCTCACAATTGCTGATAGGAAATCATGAGTCTCCGAGTATAAGACAAATGTACAAAACCTATGCACATGAATCTGAAAGCCTGAGACTACTATTTTCCTAACTAAACAGAGTGCAAGGCAAGACTTATATGGAACTCATCTCAACACCATAACTTGGTCTCAAATTGGAGAAATGCTTATTTCTTTTAGAAACAAAATTTGGGGTATCTCACAAAAGCGGTTATTTGATGTTGGCTCTATCTTGAATCAGGTCACTACCACTTTCAAACTCTTCAGTCGGATAATATTGACAAAAGTGATCCCAAAATAAGGTAATTTCAGAAGTATAATAAGTTTTCTTAAAAGTCATCAAAATCAGGGCCACTTGAATCTTTCCGAAAAATTTAATGTTTATGATGTTAAAAGAAAAAACAGCTTTTCAGTTCTGCGTGAAGGGAAAAAAAGAAATTCTTTCTTCTACCTTAACAAGGAATTAAATCACACCATACCTCATTTGGTAAAAGAAGAATGGGAAAAGAAAAAGGTCATAGCATACCTCTGCACATTGCAGATATAACCTTAGTGCAAGTTCAGGAAATGGTACAGATGAAAGAGCCTCAATTATCTGAAAACAAAAGTAAAACAGATGATAGGTCAGATCTTAGCGAATAAGAAAAGACTTTGCAGAATAAAAAAATAACTGCAGGCAAGATAATGCAAATGGAGTTAAAAAATGGTTTCAGAAAAGACTTTGCACAACAATGTCCATTTTTGTGAGAAAGAAGAATGAGCTATCAGTGGATTGTTCTAATGGATGAGGTCGAAACCCCTATAAATCATATGGAAGAAGCTGGGCAGGCTGACCAATCCATATACCGGGGCAAGCAAGAAGAGCAGAGTTGTGAAAAAATAGAACAGTGGGGGCATGGGCTCCTAGGATGCGAATTCATACTAAGCAAGAGGACCGGGTATGAGGTTGTTTGAGTTTTCTCATAAAGAATTTGTTGCCAGAAATCTATCAATCAATACTAGAATGTTAAAATTGCTGAAAAACTGAGAATGGAAAGATGACAAAGTCCATGGGTATAACAAGTTTACTTCGCCTCAAAGAGTTGCAGTAATAAACATAAGGAACTACACCTGGCTCAGAAGCTGGAAAAGTTTTCTAGGAGTTGCAGGCAATTCTGCTCCCACAACTTCACCATCTTGACTTTGCAAACGTCTGACCAACTGTAGATTTCAACACAATGTCTGAGGCAGTTAATATATAGTTTTCAAGATTGAACTACCCACTTGCAGGTGAAAATTGAAGATGGCCAACTACGCTGGATTTCTTACCAAAAAAAAAACTACGGTGGATAAGTCTCTTTGGGTTATAACAACTAAATGTTACAAGTCCTAAAGATTTAGTTAGCAGAAATATTTTAAGCTTACATTCTTCAAATGGTGCAGCATTTATCCTTGTGTATGCTCCCCTCTCCAGAATCACAAAGTGAAATTACAAGCAAGCAGGTTTAAAAACCATATTCATATCTCTCCAGAGTACGGATATTTCTCAAAATCCAACTTGGGCTTACATGGATATAACAGGGGTAAAACACAGATTGCGTGTGTTAGAATAACTAAATATTAAACCATGCTTTTATCTAACAGCTTAAGCTTTTAAAACAGTTGGTAGTGGTCTCACGAAAATCTCACATGGTATTAGAGCAAGAGGTCCTGAGTTCAAATCTTTCAAGGCCCCATTTGTCTCCCCAATTAAATATATCCATGCTTACTGCTAAGCAAAAGATCAGACTAAGCATGAGGGGGAATGTTAAAATAATTAAATATTAAACCATGATATCATCTAACAGCTTAAACTTTAGAACAGTTGATAGTGGTTCCACAAAATTCTCATACTGTGAAATGCAAGCTAACAAAAAACTGTTGCCTTGACTCACTTCCGGTTCAGAATATTCAAATTGATGCCGGAGTACAATCACAAAACTAAAGACATAATTGGATTTATTGTAGCAAACTGTCCGGCTGCTTGAGAATATTTAAGCAAAGAAAATCTAAGCTCATATTGTCTTCAGGGGGGTAGGAGACAAAAGGGGAAAAAGGAATTCTGACAAATGCAAAGAGTACATCATCAACAAAGTAACAACTCCAAGCAATCAGCTTTGTCATGCTTTTGATTGCGACCCTTGTAGCAACCCCCTTTATGTGATAAAGTAATGGGAGCCACGTAAACGTTTTGCTTAAGCAGTTATGATGCATCTCCTTTTTTATTGGAATAGATAGTGCTGCCAAAAGTAAACTCTACCTCACAATTCCTGATATATTCATTACAAAATAGCTCTAATGGAAGCATAATGTGCAGTATTTATTTATGGCAACCATGAAACTTTTACCTATAGGATGCATTGTCTTCAGGTTGTTAAATCAGAGACCAAAACAAACTCAGATTCAAAAGTTGGTGCGGAAGCTAAGCAGATCTGTGATATCCGCATTCAGTTTGTTCGTTCATCTAAAACACATCTAGACTCTAATAAGTAAATTATGCTTTAGATCTAGTGATACCATTACACAGTTGTTCCTCCACCAAATATAGAATATCTGCACCTCTAAGTAATTTACGCACACCAAATATCTGTTGAAAGTGGTGATGGAAATCAGCAGTTAGTGAACCCAAAAGTGCCTAATATTAGCTACTTATTTTGGAGGAGCCCCCTTTTTGTATAAATATAAATGTCTAACTGACCGACAGGCAATCCAACAATTAAGTAAATGGTAAGGGGGCAAAAATAAAGAAAAATACTATACCAATTCTGAGATGATTCTATGTCTGCGAATTTTCATCCGATTCGGATCTCATTGTGTAGATTCCAAGTGGATAATCAATTAAAAGTCTTCAACAGGTCAGTCTACGGTGGAGGAGAATAAAAGCATACCCTGAGAGCAGAAAAAACAAGAGGCGGAACTGTAAAAAGCAGGCGCTTTGGACCTCCACCCATTATGTGCTTTTGCACTGCGCATATAATCTGCAAATGAACAATCATGGAATCAATTACCAACAGTTTCGTAGTCAAAGAAATATGAAGCAATAATAAAGCAGAATACCGGTTACCTCATAAATAACATATGTGAAATCAATTAAATCACCCATTAATCAGGATCAGTTTTAATCTCTACTCAAGTAGGGTGCAACTGTCAATAAGCCTTTTCCTATATAACAAGTTTCTCAAGATACACAGACCGCATTTCTCCCTATGATAAAGCTAACCATAACTCTGTAAAAAACTATCAAAAGGATTTCTTCATCAGTCAAACAAAATTTTCAGTTGAAATGGTAGAGAAATTTTATTCCTGAACTGGAACTCTATCAGATATAAGGCAGTAATTCACAAACCAATATGAGACAATCTATCCCAGAACCCAAGATGTACACATGTCATGTGATCAAACCTCTTTTTAAAATTTTCCCAGGTGATGTCATTTGTCCTTAACAAACAAGACAGGTTTTCTCCTTTCCTGCTGAATCCCCATTCTCTCCATAGAAGCTCATATGCAGACAGCAACAACAGACAAGTCTTCTCTCTAAGTCATTATATTCATAAAGAATTAACATAAAACATGCATCAGAGCATGATTTACTTACCTTTAGCATTTCTTCTGGGTCATCGTTATATAGCATATGTATAAGCCGAGCAACAGAATTTTGCTCTTCGTTGAAGTCTTCCTCATCAAGCTACAGTAAATGTTTGATATAATAAAAGTGAGAAGGAAAGAGAAGAAAGTAAAGTAATGTTGAAAACACAAAGATAAATGTCATATAACATTATTTAACAATACCTATTGACACGATGAGCAAAACTTAGTCAATAGCCATCTAATTGTTATAAAACACCCTATAGACCTCTACCAATCAAGTACAGGATTTGCAAATAAAGAAGTGATAATATACTTCCGTACCTCATCCACAGCTATTCCCTCCACATCTTTAACAAGTCCTTCGATTAATTCAAACAACACCTCAACCTACAAAACCAAATTCGGAACTCAGTCACCAATTCATAATATGAAAGTACAAAGTGAAAGGGTGATACAGACCTTATCAGCCTCCTTGATGCAGGTGTTATTCTTCATGATGCTTTGAATTATAACCATTGCCATTTGTTTGTTTGTCGAACTATCAAGGTATTCCATGATGCGCGGATAATTAGGAAGTGTCAAGGCTCTGACAACATCATTGTATTTCTCTATCGGAGCACTTAGCAGTGCAACAATTTGTTTAGTTGCTCTTCTGTCTTCAAGCTTTGGTTTGCCGGAGAGCTTCTTAACACAGGCTCCCTGCACAACAGTTTTCACAGAAATGATAGATCATGCCCATATACACCTCTCTAAATTGATGGTGACACGAAGTATGATCTCAAGACACGATCCATTCTCACTGAAATCAGTCCAATACCATGGTATAGTGTTGGAAAAAACTAGAATGCTTGAACTGCAATAAGTATAAGAAGAGCATATACCAGAATTTGATCCACATAATCAAGCCGATCAGGGTGGACACGGAGAGTAAATGTGAGAAGAGAAACATACAAAGAAATGGCTCCAACAACTGGCATCTCAGTATGGGCATCTATAACCTGCCATCAGATTATAACTTATCAACCTGGATCCTACAAACTTTAAGGTCCAAAATTTTGCCATGAAGATATAAAATCATTGAAAGACATGCAAAAGACCTAGATTTGGTTCTCTCAAGGTATTTCCTATAAGCTTGCATTATATGGTTACTCAGACTATTAAAGTTGTAATCTAATGCTCTTGAGCAATATGAATTCTTCGTCTCCACATCTTTGTTCCGCTGTTTCAATGCAGTCTTGTCAAACTCAAACAAGTACATGCAATTAGCAGTTACATATTCGTAGAATACATCCTTACTAGCATAAATTCTTTCCTACAGTTACCTCATTTAAGTACAAAAAAATGCTTTAATGAAATAGCCTAAGCTTTCAAATTAATTGATTGTTGTCCCTTAAATTTTCATAGTATCAAAACAGGCCTTTGTTTGAATCTCTCCAGGCATTTGTTTGCCTCCCCATTTATCAATTTCCACACTTCAATCTTAGTCCCAAAATTTTTACATTTGAAAATCTAATCCCTCAATAATCATTTAGAATTAATTGGTCCCTACTCCCAGACCTCATATGTTAAGTAGATGCTGATTGTGTTTCTTCCATGTGATGCATATAATGGGAGAAGTTCAAGAAATTTAAGTAAAATTTAACTGCAAATCTTGGGTTTGGCAGTCCAACCAGGAAGCTGCCATCCAAAACACGACTCAAATTCTCCTAAATGAGGATGAAGACCAACTATTGTCAAAATGAATATTTAAGGGATAGTTTGCAAATGAAGGAGCATTTCAAAGACTTTAAAATTTCAGCTTCAGTGTCACAAGCATAGAACTTGGGTGAATTTTTTAGGACCACTGGCACTATATCCCTAAATTTGTTTTTGTGATTAATTTTTCAGCTCCTCTCATGAAGTTTTAATTATCTTTTGAAATCCAGATCTATGTTTTCCATATCACCACCAAAATTTTGTCAAGAGTCTGCAGCTGGGTGTAAGCTCAGAACAGCTGAAAGAACTATCATGAATTGAGTTTTGGGATCTTTACAAGAAATTGATGCCTGAATTTCCTTCAGGACACAAACTTAGCTATTCACCTTCCAAATGGCACTGCTCAACTTAGCAAATGCCTCGACTTGCAGAAATTCTGGTAAAACCTGACATTAACCGAAGAAAATGTCAATAAAGTCGGGGAAAGAAGATCTGCACAAGCTTTTATTATGTTAACTTACATCTGGGCTTGAAGCAGCATAATTTGACAATCTTTCCATCAACTGAGACAGCAGTATCTTGACGTCGACAGTTGGCTGAGTACCAAAATCAATTCAGATGAATGAAAGAAAAAAAGTTCAAATCTCTATGGGATCTATCAGTTTATCTCTCTTAGAAGACTAGCAGCATTAAATATATCCTACTTATGGGTTCTTGAAGATGACAAATTCCTACTTATGAGAAGCTATACCACACAGCCCTGCATAATATCAATTAGAAAAGAAAGGAAAGGAAAAACTTGAAAGTATGCTGCTCAGTGTAGGATGACCAGGGGAGAGACCAAGTTTTTCTTTCTTTTAGAGAGCAAGTAAGTAAGCCATCTTTGTTCCAAAATCCACTTTTTTGTATCTTAAGATGAGCATGTGAAATTATATTTGCAGTTTGGCAGTGATAAAGAGTCAGTTTGAAAAGAATTTTTCTTGTATCTTAAATGAGCATTAAAATTATACTGACAATTTGGCACCGATAAAGAGCCAGTTTAAAAGGAAGTATTGATACTCATCAGTGAATTCAAAGTTCTGGTAGAACATAGCCCCCAATTGCAAAGCTGGCAAGCTTCCCATCCAACTTAGCAATACTTTGATCTTCCCATGCAATAGTTGTTCTTACTGGCTAAAAGATCTGGATGTTCAGGCAAGTCTCATGGAAACTGTAATAATATGACTGCCACGATGACTTAATCAACCAGGAACTCAATGCTAGCCTCCCAACAGTTTAACTAATTTTTAAACACATAAGTAATCTTCATTAAAGTTTAATTTTGTGGAAAATGGAGTTAATACAGATGGATAAGGGAAGAGGTTGTCGAAGCAGTGTCATCGTAGCAGTAGCGGCAGTGATTGCAAAAAACGAAACAATTAAGTTGTTCTGTTTATAGCATCACACATGCTAATAAAAACAGTGAGGTAAGTATAAAAAGAGCTACCCACCTGAAGCTGAGAGTAAGAACCCAATAATGCCTCAAGGGTCTGCAAATGGTATTCATCTGGGAAGACCTGGATCAAGCATTCCATCAGATAATACTGGGCAAGATCATCTTTACAGTTGACAACCTGTTCAAAGACAATTTTATCTTGATATTACCAAAGAGTATGATGCAAGTTTTGGAAGAAACAAAATTCAAAGTCAGTAACCAGAATGACAATAATAGCTGATGCCTATAATCGGTCATGGTACCTGCTCCAAGACCCCGGGAAGAACAGTTTCTTTGTATATTCCAAGATCCACACCCTCTATCTGACTAAGAACATGGAGGTTTTTCCCTACCTGTAATGATTAGTCACAGTTAACTCATGTGTCCTAATATAACAGAGCTGAAACTTCGATGAAGATAATGTCAGATTATTACGAGATCACGAAGCTCACTCCTTTCTTTTTCCCGCTTCTCCCTAATCCGACCAGGACCCTGCGACTAGAATGTCAGATTGAATGCCTCAAACCAGGATCACCAAAGACAATGAATGACAGACAAGCACCATAAAACCTACATGCCAAAAAAATTATAATTTCATGATGCACTAGTAGCATGTAATTGCAAATTCTATGGCACCATGCATGCCATTGAAGTATAGCATAAGGGTGAGCAAGATTCACCTGATGCTGCAAGCGGACCCAAAGCTTATTCATTTCAGTAAAATTTTGCAGTACAAATTCAACAGCATCCATAACAGTGTCACCATCTCTGCAGGTTGACATAGAAGCCGATACGTCAATGGGCCAACTGATCAAGACTATTAATTTGTAGCCAATCACCGATCACATCCAATTCTTACTATATACCACATAAGAATGTATGGAGCAACTGACAGTAACCAGAGAAGATATAACTACAAAGTCAGACTAACAGAGCCACAATACTTCAGTGCTAGATGTACTCTATAATTTGGATCTATAAAAGGATTTAATTCTCAATAAACAACTTAATGTATGTAGAAGAAGTACTTATGAACTACAAGCTTGCCAAACATGGTATACAGAGAGAATGCATCAAATCTAACTACATTATCCTGGATAAAAAGAAGGAAGGAAGGAAGAAAAAGTTCAGCATCTAATGAAATTCACCACAAGCACAAACTCAGACATGTTTCTTGTCTCTTTATACTTCCTTGAAGAGCCAATCTCTACCTTGAACAGAACCAACAAGGGACAAAAATAAAAAAGCCATTTGAAATTCGAAGCATGAACATAAAATAGAGCGTCATTAACGTGTATTTTGTGGCATTTTTTTTAGCGAGCAAACACAAATTTATTTGCCTGTTAGAGTACGAGCGTCATCATTATTGTTGTCCTGTCTCACATCCAGATCTATATCCAGGAAGAGGAGGCCGGCCTTATTGAAGAACTTGAATGTGAAGTGGGAAAGGATAGAATGAGTACTCATACCCTTCATATTCAGAGCCAATGTCTGGTAACTTATCTTTACTGACTTGAGATAGGTAACTTCTCAAAAACAGGCCCCGTATTGGATGCTGAACACCACGACACATCTCGACAAGATCTTTAAGGATATCTTTGGCAGGTGCTTCCTTGGACTTGATGTACACAGATCCCACGGTACATAGGAGATAGCTGGAATTCCAAGAGAAAAACTCAAAATGCACCCACAAGACATTGGCAGGGAAACTATTATGCGATCTAAGTGTGAGTGAAGGATACACATAACAAGATGAAGATAGTAATACAGCTACAGAAATGTTGTCAAGAAAAAAGATATGTTCACATGAAGTTAGAAACGAAGCGTCTTAATACAGAAGAAGTTACTACAGATGTAACGAGTGTATTGGACGAGCCAACATCAACTCCTGAAATTAAGGGTCATTTCATCTGAGAATATTTATTGGCAGCAATTGTGTGTGATTTAATTTATTCTTTTTTGGCAACAGTTATGTGTGATTGTTAACGGACATGTTATAAATAGGTTGATTTACGTACACGGTGTGAAACGAATCAGACACACACATGGTTCTCTCATCCACGTGGTCATTGAGTGAAATAGGATGTCATTGCCACCTTCATGCATATTAAAAACATCCAGACTTTATTTGTTCAGGCTACCGACCCACGAAGTATTAGAGGTAGTGGCCTTTCGGGGGTGGGTCGCCCTTACATATCACCATAAAATCCAAGTAGGATAATCCCACACTTTCGGCTGGTGCGCTGCTCAGATATCGTTTATAACGACTCAGCCCGATTCATGGGGGCCAAGCCCCCAAGGAGCACTAGAGGTGGTGGGTGGCCTTTTGGGGTGGGTCTCTTATATATCGGTTGATAATTGATCTCTCTATCAATTCGGGACTACTCCAGCCCATGCAAAGGACACTATGAGCTAATGCTTTCTTCACACTTAACAATTTACAGTAATTGGCTGACTTTATCCATCATGACTACTCATAAAAAGGGTTTCTAGATAGATTGTAGGGTCGGAGAAGGTTAAACCACACACCACGAGCTACCATGCCATAACAGCTGAATTTGGTTTTGAAGATTGTGGATTTAACTCGTACAGTAGATAAATCGGATCGAGCACGTTACAGCAAAGCTGAGAAGACATAATAAGTAAGGAAAAGTAGGACTCAGCCACAATCAAATTGTAAACAAATAAACAAAAGAAAGAATTCCCGGCCAAAAAAAAAAAGGGACCAAAAGAGAAGAGCGAGGCCATAATCAAAAAGATTTTCCGACATTCCCGTCACTCACAGTCGGGGCAATATGTTGCCAGCATGTTGCACGAGCTCATACAAATCGACAATGGAAACGCCGTGTCTGCTTTCGTCCTTGAAGAACATCTCCAGCCTCCTCAGCTCATCGAAAGCTCTCATATCTAATGGTTCACCAAACCCGAAAAAAAACGGCTAAATCAACCAACAATACGAAACGAACGAGCACGCTCGGCCAATTGCCTTCAAGTTCAAGACTACCGAGCCGTATCGAAAGAGAGCAACAGCATCACTACGCCAGTGACACCAGGGAGAGGGGGGAAAGAGAGACAGAGAGAGAGAGAGGACATACAGAGATCGTAATACTTGTGAGGAGAAAGATTCGAAGTCCGGAGCTCGGACAGCATCAGAGCCGAATACTTGAGAGCTTCTCTCAGATTGTTGGCGTCCTGAAACGAGAAAGAGGATCGGAATAAGAACCACCGCGGAATAATCCAAGAGAAGGCTTAAACGGAAACTCCGACGCGACGGCGGCAGTGATCGGAGGTAGCTCGGAGGAGGCGACGAGGAGCACCAGCGCGCTGTGCATGTAGAAGGCATTCTGCTGGATGGCGGCGATCCCTTCGGCGAGCCACTTCTCCTCGTCCTCGGCGGCCCGTTCCAGCATCATCGACGGTTTCGAGGGATTCGACCCCCTCCGGATCGAAGGAAGAAGAAGAGAGAAACGTAGTTGGGAAGGAAAAACGAATTATGGCGAAAGCCGTCTGCGATTCTACAATCGCCGGCCCACTCGCGATTTAGTTAAAAGCCAATTTCTCTGCGTGCGAAATCATTTGCCACGTGGCGGCGGCCTACACGAAGCGTCGACGCGACTTGGAGCTTGTCAAGATCTACCAACACGACAACCGTTTTTCAACAATTGACAGTTCCACTGTTATTTCAATTTCATGCAAAGGCTTCGTGTAGCATACATGACCCACATCCCTTCATATGAGCAGGGTCAAAGGAGATGACCCACAGAGATCATTCATTCCCTCTTTATCTTTGAATCAAGCAATGACATTTCCAAACTAGACAAGGCAAAGGAACAAAATTTCTCTTTCGTTTTGCTCAACTTATGTACATTTGTGCCGGCTTTACAAAGTGACTTGAAAAGGGGAAAAAAAATCAAAAGAGAACAGTATAAGGCAGGGCATAAATCTCAGCCTCGGGCAAATGATGGGCTTGCGGCGGCCACGAAGATGGAATTACGACATCGTCCCCTGCTTTGGGTCGCTTTGGGCCTTTGCCCTCCCCCCACTTCGCCTGGAAAAGCCAGTCTTCGTCGACAGGCTCATCGAGTCCGTGATCCAAAGGAAGGGGCACCCAGTGATCCATCAGAGCTTCATATGCGGATTCTAGCTCTGACGATTCATTTCTGGACGATGAAGGGACGGTTTGAAATGCTGTATCCAATTGAGCAGAGGTTTCCGGCTTCGCCAATACAAGCTCCCTTGAATCAGCAGAAGTATTGATTTGACAAGGCGCATGACTCGTCTCACGCAGGTACTTAGGGGGAAAATCTGCTCTTCCGGATGTACTGCACTCGGGTTGTCCAACAAGTGGACTCTCGGGTGCTGCTGCTCGTTTCAGCCGGATTCTGAGAATGTTGCCTGTGGTGTCAAAAAAAAGAAAAGATTAGTCATGTCTAACCATCAGCACCCATCAGCTCCAATGTTAATGCAAACAAGCAAAATTTACCGCGTCTTTCGATGGTGGAGGACGAGGCATCTTGTCTAATCTTGTTGCTGCTCTTGCTCCCATCAGATAGGTAACCAACTGGTTGCTCATGCTCTTCTGTGATTGAACTCTTCTCCGCCTGCTCAGAGGAGTCTTTACTTGCTGGAGGGGAGTCTGAATCAAAAACTTTTCTTTTCCTCACTCCTGCCCGTGGTTTCTCATGAGATGATCTCTTTACCTTACTACCATTAATGCCCAAGGGTTTCAAGTGGGTTTCTGTCTTCTCCTTTTCCCTCTTGTTTGGCTTACTTCTTTTTGTCTCAGCCGCCTTCTCCTTTTCCTTCTGGAGCTTTGAAGCACCAGAAGAACATTTAGCACAGAGACAGGAAACCAGGGGACCAGGAAACCAAGAAGCAAGCACGACCAAGCATTATCACAAAGCATTGGTCGCAACAAGACAAGTTTTCTAGTTCTTTCCACATGAAAGTCCAGACACATTCAGATCCGATCAACCCACTTACCCTCGCCCAACCAGCAGAAAAAAAACATGATAGGCAGAGGTAGAAAACGTTTTTTCTACCTGTTGCTAGTGAACATCTATAAAGAGATAGCATTGGCAGCTAATACGATAATTTTTCATATATTTCATCATCAAATCCAATTAATAATAAACCAATTTCAGAAATCCATAGGAGGATGCGAAACAAGTAAAAATAAACAGATAAGACCAGAGTGTGCTCGCCAATCTCAGGAAATAACTGAGTAACCAAAAACAGCCGTTTTACCAGCATCATTTCAAAACTACATCGCCATTGAAAACAATCCATATATTACCAGTTTACTGTTAATCATTGTAAACTTGTCATTGTAGCAGGATTGATAATTCTATGCGCAGTTTGACCTCTCACAAAACGATTTTAATTTAAACCATCGAAATTAACCCCACACAAAAGAGAAGATAGGTGCATCTAGCACTTCTGTCGGCGTAATTCGTATTTTAGATCGAACTACTTGTGCACCAAATACCAAGCAAAGGCAACCGGGCAGGTACTTCAATCTTCACCAAAAGAAACAAACTGGTACTTAAGCCCCATTTGCTATTGCTATGTCCTATACCGATGGGAATCGATGTTATAGAGCGCAAATCTGAAAACAATGCCTCACAAAACACATAAGATGGACAGAGGTCGTTACTTTCACTTGCATACTCCATAGCACTTGCCTCATCATATACAGAACAGAGCAACCACTATTCCAAGATCCAGAAAATACGTGGACAGTCAACGTCTACCCCTACACGCAATACAACCTTCTACCTGGGGGGTTCACTCGACCTCAAGACCCAGCAAATGTACAACAGACCCCCGTCAATCACGGGGCCCGAAGAATCCGAGGCCCTCAGGCATCATCGATACATCAATCAATCAAAGACCCAAGTCGCGAGAGAAAAACCGAAATTTCTCAACCAACCTTAAGAGACCCCATCAAAGTCTCCCTCAGCGTCCCCCTCTTCACGCATCCCTCGCGCGGCGCATAAGGAAAGCAACGAGACATCGTGCCCCCAAATCCGCCCTTTCGCTTCGGCCCTCTTCACCCGCGAGAGATCACGAGGCGCGCGCGCGCGCGCGGGGATGGATCGAAAACCCGATTCGATCCCAACTCGAGGTGAGGCTGGAGAGAAGCAGGGCGCAAATCCGGCCACAGAAGCGCGATCGAGAGAGAGACGGGGGAGAACTACGGAGGAGAACGCGGGAGACGAAGAAACCCTAGCCCCAAACCTTTCGATTTCTTTCTATGCTGCCGTCGCTGCAGGCAGGGGTTGTATTTATAGAAAAACTTGCCGACTTAATGAAGCGCGTTCTATTATATTCCGATAATGCCCTTTCCAGTTCCGTCTACCGCTTAGGCCCACCAAGAAAAAACCCGAGCGCGGCCGGGTCGGGCCTTTGTATTGGGCCTAATGATCTCCTACTCTGGCCCGCCCATAATTTATTTAACATTGAGCTTTCTGTATATATTCAATTTACCCTATATATTATATAAAAATATTTAATATAATCATTTTATTAATTCAAATTCAAAAAATAAATTACATATTTATTAAAATTTTAATATTAAACGAATTAAAAATTTATCAAACGCGTTACAGATAAATTTAGCCAAAGTTCATCGTTCTTGAAATATCGGTGCCAAACGTGCGGCTTGAAGCAACACGCGCCACCGTAGCGTTTTCCGTCACGCGCCAGTTCCACGGAGGACAGAACCTTCTACGCGCGTTCAGACCATCGCCTGCTTCACTTTCAACCTACCGCTTCGCCATTCGCAGTCCCCACCATTCCTCTCGCGCTGACAAGCCTCCCCGGTTTCGGAGTTCGAACGATGACGAGGTCGATCAGAGGAGCCGCCACTTTGGCCCGAGCCGCCGCAGCCGGCGCCGCCCAGCACCGCCTTCTTCAAGCGGCGCTACGCAATCCCCAGGCGAGCGCGAGCTCCCCGTGGCTCTCCGAGGTATCGAGCGGCCGGCGTTGGCCGGTGATGACCTCCGTGTCCAATGGCGTCGCGGGGGCCAGGCTCCTGTCCGCCGCGGCGGCGATGTCTGCGGCTCGGGCAGAGGGCTCGCGCGGGGCGAAGTTTCTCCCCGACGACGTCGTCCTCTACCAGTACGAGGCTTGCCCTTTCTGCAACAAAGTTAAAGGTGAGCTACTCAGCTTTCTCTAGAATCTCCGCGGAGACTAAAATGGTTCGGCGAGCGAAGCGCTTCACCGTGTTGAGTACGTGCTGCTTCTTGTTTGTTGGGGGAAGTTGTTAGTGGACTTTGGCCCTGGAAGGTTCTAGAGAAAGTTTAGGAAAGTAGTTCTTGACCAGGAAGACCAAACTGAAATGAGAGAATGTAAAATGCTGAAGTGCGGCTTTGCTTGTGCTGCTGGGATATCGTATATCTCATGATCGATGTTGTTTGATTATTTCCCCCCCTTCAGCATTCTTGGATTACTATAAAATCCCATACAAAGTTGTGGAGGTCAACCCCATCAGCAAGAAAGAGATCAAATGGTCTGATTACAAGAAGGTGCCTGTACTGATGGTTGATGGAAAGCAGATGAATGACTCTTCAGGTTGTTGATCATTTCCCTGATTCTTTTTAATCTAATGTTCGATCTTTCATGTTGATGCAATTAATAATAGCTAATTTTGGAGCATTCAGCCTTTTCTTCTGTCAGTGGAAGTCTTCGAAGGTCCTTATGATTTTCAGTCACGCTCTGCAATGACCGGTTTTGGCGTGTGCAGCTATCATTGATCAGTTGTTCGAAAAAATTCATCCTGGTGAGTTGGCGGAAGATGAGGAGGAGAGGAAGTGGCGTGGGTAAAATTAACTTCTCTGCCATTCTCTTTCTGTTTCTGGGGATTCTGTGACATTTCATTTCCTTTTCTCCAAGTTCCCTTAAGTTTCTCCTATAAAGTTCCACGCAACGTCTCCGGCTCACCATTGGTGTGTAATATGACTGGATGTAGGTGGGTGGATAATCATTTGGTTCATGTTTTGTCACCAAACATATACAGAACTCCTTCAGAGGCCCTCGAGTCATTTGACTATATTACTACCCATGGTAAGGATGACTCATGCACCAGTGCTCCTGCGTTGTTTTTGGTGACGTATCTGTCTTTTGAGGAAGCAGCTCGCTGACTGTTCCCTTTTTCTTTTTTAACTTTCACCCCATTTAGTTGCTAACTGTTGATAACTTGTTCCAATTCCAACAAAAGCAAGCTATTAGTGTGGAAAAATTTGATGTCACTGTTATTTTAATACTTAACTGCAGTTGCTAATTCTTTACAAGTGAAAGAGCTTTCTACAAGCTGTGTGAAAGCATTGTGCACTTTACTGGTAGCTAGCAAGTAAACAATGGGAACTCTGATCCAAAGAGCATGATCATCGTCTGCCTTGTGCCGAGCCATGAGTGGTGAGGCTAAGCTAGGCGTGTCGTTATGCCTTAGTCCACAGTAGTTGACTTGGCAATGCATTTTTCTGGGAAGGTTTATTTTGGTATAGCAGCAAGTGCTGACCATGAGTCAAGCTGTTTGTTTAAGGAAAAGGCAAGTGAACTCTGATCCACCACATAGGGAGCTTGGCCCACTAGCTCAAGTTTTCATTCATATCTGCAGTGATATGGTATCACACTTGTTGTCTATGACAGGACATCAATTTTGAAGCATCCTTAATTCTTAGGTCATAGCTGTTTTGAGTATAGCAGGGTTTTGAATCCAGAAACCATCCCTAATTCCCAGATCATAGCTGTTTTGAGCATATCCAGAGCTTTCTGGGAATCCGTGGAGTTTCTTTTCTTGAAGATAAACAAGTTCAGATTTCTGAATGCCCACATCTTTGGACATGCACAACCCAGTAAAATGAGTTGACAATTCTGACACTATGAGTTATACACTGTGGCAAAAGTCTGCAACTTATACACGATATAACGGTAGACGTGCAAAGGCGCTACAAGGACTTAATCAACATCCATGTGGTCTTTCTTTTTTTTCGTGACTGATCTAACCTTTTGTGGTTGGGCTAACGTTGCTGCTAATCAGGATCTTTCATTTCTTTTGATCATTTTTAGTACTAGACTAGCTGAAATTTATTGTTCGGCTTGGGTTTGGCTCTAGCACCTATAGTTGAAGTGCACTAGTTTTCACACTGTTCAGTCTTTGATATACTAAGTGCCTATGGGATCCGATAGCCATACTCCAGTTTCATCTATTTCTAGTGTATTCTAAGCGTCTACGGGATCTATACTCTAGTTTAACCTATTTCCAGTGTTGCTTGGTTTAGTTTGTCGTTTCTTTTTCTCTCTGATCTTGTCTATTTCTCATGTGCTAGAATTTCAACAGATAGTAGTTTTAAAGTGCACCTTTCTGTATACCCTTGTGTATTTATTCTGCTAATTGCAAGGAAATGGTTTACTTATTTACTATTGTGCTTGCTCTATATACTGCAATACATTATGATTATAGTTTGATGAGCATCCACAATTCTAGGCAACTTCAGCTTCATGGAGAGGTTAGTTGCTAAGTACAGCGGAGCTGCAGCCATGTATTTAGTGTCGAAGAAGTTGAAGAAGAGACACAATATTACAGATGAACGTGCAGCCTTGTACAAAGCTGCTGAAACATGGGTGGACGCCTTAAAGGGAAGGCCATATTGTGGTAAGCTTGATTGGTTCTGCTCATTGGTTGGTCAGAAGCACAGGAAGAATGCTGAAAGACTTGACTCTCTTTTCTGGTGGTTGTCTGCAACAGGTGGTGTAAAGCCTAATTTAGCTGATCTTGCTGTTTTTGGCGTGCTGAGGCCAATCCAGCACCTCCAATCTGGGAAAGATATGGTGGATCATACTCGGATAGGTGAATGGTATGACAGAATGCAACGTGCCGTGGGGGATTCTGCTAGGGTAATGACTTAGTCGTGGCACAAGTCTAGGGAAAGATATTAGAAGGCGGCAGATGATTTTGTGGAGTCGGCGATGCCCTGAGTCTCACCACCACCACCCCCCCCCCCCCCCCTCCCCCTCCCTCTTCCTTTTTTTCGTTTTCTGTCAGCATTTTGGGCTATTTCTGCTGTTCTTTATAGCAGTGGGAGAGTGCTGTGTCAATAAGTTACTTTTACCATTTCGGTACGCATTTCAAATAAATTGTATGCGCAGATTGCGCTATAAACCAGCAATTCATTTGCAAGCGATGGGTGCATTCTATGGGATGTATGTGCTCAGTGACCTGATGCTTGCCTTGCCGTTTACGGTCCTAGGATCGCCTTCTGCTGCTGCTTGACTATGGGGAAGCTTCTTAAACGCCACAGAAGTTGACGCAGCATCTGCGGAGACATTTAGGTAAATGAGAGCCGTGTGTGTGCAACTTCTAACTGAGGTTTTCTCTGTATGCAAATGACCACTATATGTGTCCTTAACCATGAGGTTTTGGTCATATGGATCGAAAGGCAATGGACGCCTACTCTACTCATGGTCTTCTTCAAGAATGCGATTTTTTCTGCGTTTTTTGGGGATTTTGACCCTTGGCTGGATCCTTTGGTCAGTTTTTTTCCAAACAGGCCAGCACTGTTTACTCTTGGAATAATTCACATTCCCTTTTCCGCATTTTCCGCACCTAATTAAACAAAATAGCATAGTAAAATACCTCAAATTATCGTGAAGGCATTTGTCCTTCGTAATTGTCCTCCATAATTATTAGTTTTTTTGTAAGTTTTTATAGATGACAAGTTGGATACATCCTTCACATCTAGCAATTTAGTCTCGTGAGGTCGAATCCTCACGATTCGAAATCCTGCGCGAAGGATTGTGTAAACAATTTGAATTTACTGTATTCTAACGGCGCAGATTACGTACCGAACCGGTCGCGTTAATCGCTGGAGTGAGAACCATCATATAATTTCCCAAAAATCAACCAAAGCCGCTATCGGACGCTAGAGGAGACTTGACTGTGGTACCCCACGGGCCTCTCCCGTCGGTGCCGCGTGTCCACGTCCCCCCGCCCCAACCCAACCCAGGAGCCGAAATTCCAATCTTGACGTTGACCTCACGGAACAAATCATTCAATCACGCCGGCTCACCGTAACTTCGCGTATGCCAGACTCCACCCGATCCCTCCCCCCCACCCTTTTCTCTCTCTCTCCTCATTTCCGCGTTCCTAAGCAACAGAATCATCTTCCTTCTCCTCCTTCCTCCTCTCCATCATCGCCATCGACCAACAAGCCCATCCAATCTCTCTCTCTCCCTCGCTCATCATGCAGCAGGGCGACTACAACTCCGCTCCGTACTACCACTACCCTCACCTGCCGAACCCCGGCCCGAACCCTAGCGCCGCCGATCACCCCCCGATCTCCTTCGCCTCCGCGCCGCCTTTCTCCTCCGGCTACGCGCCCTCCGATTTCTCCGGCTACCCTCCCTACAACGCTCCGCCGATCCCGGATCCGATCGCCCCCCCGACCGCCCCTTCCTACGCCCCGCCTCCGATCACCAATTCCAATCCGCAAACCCCGCCGCCCCCGCCGCCGCCGCCCTTCGTCCCTTCCACGCCGCAGGCTCCGTCCTCCTTCCCTCCGTTCGATTCTCACGCCCCGTACCAGGCGCCTCCGCCGCAGCAGCAGTCTTACTACGCCCCTCCCCCGCCCGGCCTGGCGCCCGTGCCTCCGCCCGGGCCCTACGATCAGCATCAGGCTGCTGCGAGCTACCCTCCGCAGTCGGCGATCGCGCCGACCCCTGCTCTGAACCCTATCTCGGCCCCCAATCCGAGCACGAACCCGCCTTACTCGTCCGTCTATGCCTCGTCAGCTCCGTACAACCTGCCGCCGTATGAGCCGGCGTATGATAATTCCGTGAAGTACGATCACGGGGGCTCGTACGTCGATGATAGGTACGGCGGAGGATATGGTCGTAGCATGTCCGATTACGGGTCGGATTTCTACAGGAAGCAATCGGATGTTTCGCAGTATGGCTCAGGTTCGAGGCGGGACGATGCGTATGGAGATGGCGTGTATGCTTATGAAGGAGGGAAAGTCGAGCCATATGGTGCTCGAGGCACTTCTTCGAAATCATCGACTTGGTCTTCTGCGTTCGATGATTATGGAAGACCAATCAGTTTTCCTTCTGGGAAGGATTCTTCAGTCAGCTCACCGAAGATTGTAAGAGCAGTGCCCAAGGCGGAGGCGCAGCAGGATGTGAAGAGTGGGGTCCAGAAGTTTAGGGTGAAGCTCTTGCCCGAAAGTGGTTCTCAAAGTACAATGGATGTTCTCTGTCAGGTTTGTCAATGACGGTTCACTTTTCGTTTAGATTTGCTTGTTCATTTTGCTTAATTTCTACCTCTAGAAGTTTATAGTGCAGAGTAGTAAGTTCGTCGTTAGGATTTCAGCGCTACTGAATTGGACTCATTTAATAATTAGTTCGTCTTAAATCAGAGGCTACCCTAAGATTCTATGGGGTTCTAGGACAGATGGACTGTCTGAGGATCAAAGTGATTCATTAAAAAATAAAAAAAAAAACCTGCAATGTTTGGGTAGAAATTGTCCCGTGCAACTGAACATATTACAGCTCACGACTGATCGAGTTGTAATATTATGATAGTTTTCATTGTGATTCTTCACTGCAAGTGAACTGAAGTAACTGATGTTTTGGCTGAACTGCCATAATCATTTTAAAATCAAAAGCCAAGAAATTTTCTGTTTTTGGGCAACAACCGTTTTAGTTCCGAAAGACCTTAGCACATCCTACACTGATAGCTCGTAAGAGATGCAAAGTTGTTATTTTGTATTGTCTTCATTATTCCAGTTCCTATTATACTCTTTGCTTATTAATGAGGCAAGTAAAAGGATTGTGTGCCTTAGATGGTAACCCTAATATGTTTTTCCATGAGCTCGTGTCTTAAGAAGTTGAAGATATGGCCTTTTGATCTTTAAATGTCTTGAAGATCATTGTTTGACTAAGTAATTGCTTGAAAGATGTGTTAGGTGGATTTATCCTAAAATTATGTGGAATGTAGATGTTAGAGATTAATGCGATGCTGGCATCACTGTTTGTAGATGCCTTCAAAAGACTAATACCAAAAGAATTACATAAATTTTTATAATCAAGTAATAATATAACTATTACTGACCATATCATTTAATGGGGAAGGACACTGACTGCATTTGCTGTAGAATAAGTTGGTAAACAATGAAGACCAGCTAAAAGTGGAACGGTGAAAATTGGTATACCTAGAAGGTTTCTTGTTGGTACCATATTAGCCCAAATAGTTAGGTCCTGTTTGACAACTTAATTAACTGCTGATAATTGAAAATTTTGACACTTAATAAGATTAAAGTAGTATGGTAATACTGACTAATTTTGGCTTGACAGATTCATTTAAGCAAAAATTTCTCTCAAGAGATGAAGTCAGGAAGTAATTAGTTAATTTGTTTGATGGAAAAACTCTTGTGGAGGTTAGAACTTTACCAATTATATTGCTAAAATCTATCAATCATATTCACAACTCCTTTTTGTTGAGAAACTAATAAGATGCATTGTTCATTTTTCAGCTTTTATTGAACAACCTTTTGTTTTCATCCTCAATACTTAATGTTATCATAATCTAAGCACTTGTTTTGTTTTCTTAAAAAAATTTCTTTCCTACTTATATGAAAATTTAACATTTTATAGGTATATGCATGCCAATATTTGCAAATTTTCTGAAAGATTTCTTGTGTTTTGCATTAAATAAAAATCAAATTATAAGCACTGCAAGATTTGGAAAAAAATAACTTAAAAACCATACAAATCAAACATATTAAGTCTCTATATTCCCAGAACTTATTTTACAATTTTATTGAACAAGCTGTTCATCCATTTCTCGATCACGTTAATAGTTATCCCATCCTCTTGCTGAATGCCAATTATTGAAAGAGGAGGAATAGAACACCTAGTAGTAAACTGTCATAATTCCCTTTGGCATAGCTAAATCGTGGTGTGCGTGCACTCATGTGTGTTTTGTTGCCCTACGCCCGGTGGGGGGGGGGGGAATATGGGGTGGAGAACACCTTTTATTGAACCCACTGATTTCATTACCATTCAGATTATCTCCTCAACATGTTCTTAATATTATCTCTTTGTTTTGTTGTAACATACCTATTGTAGACAAGATTTGCGACAATATAGTAGATTGTTTTGTCTCTTTCTTGCTTCTGTCCTTCAGTCATTTGGTGGTCGATTCTTTTGTGACTAACTCTTGATGTTACATATTCTTTTTCAGATAGGCTTGGATGGAATTCGTATGCTTGATCCTTCGACAAGTCGGACTTTGAGGATATACCCTTTGGAGACCATCACAAGATGTGAAGTGAGTTGCTTGTCCTTGTTTACATGTTCTTTTACCATTTTTAACTTAATGTTGACCTATGGATGCATGGTGCCATGCAGGTGACGGATTCCTCTATATTTTCATTTTGGTCAAAGAGTTCTGTGGATATTGAACCAAGGCGTATTCGATTACAATCAAATCGTTACACAACCAACACACTCCTTGATACAGTGACAGCTGCGACTGTTCAGGTAGAATGCTACACCTGTATGTACCAATTATGGGCATGGTGTAGTAGATGAATAAATTAGTGGGAAGGCTTGTCCAATGTGTATGTCTTAAGAAAAGTTTTTACCCTGTTATATTAATATGTTATGATTTATAGGCACTTGTGAACGAATTCTTACACTTTATAGCCGTCGCCTAGATATTGAGTATTTTCATGCCTTTTTCCTCACTTTCATATGCGTGTTGGTGTGAGGCCTAAGTCCTCTCTTTCACGTGCATATCGGTGGGACTTGCGAGGCCTGCAAGAACGCAAGCCAGGCCTTCATTCGTTTCCAAACTTTGAAACCTCACTGGTTTGACTGGTTCGACCGGAACTGGTCTTTGGTCTGGTCAGATTTGGACTGCTAAATTGTTTATGGCCAAACTGGCATTCCAGTTTTTAGAATTTTCATCCAGGGACTTACTATTGGATGTACATTGCTCATAACAGCCATTCATCTACTGAACCGATGGTCTTTGTGAGATTTGAACATTTGACAAGAGTCCGAGGGTTGAGATGCACTTGTGCACTTAAACTGTTGGACCACATGTTGTCCATACTCGCAAAGAGATAAATTCATATAAGGATCCATATCCCTGCATTAGGCCATCAACAGAAAATAGCTCCATGGTTCAGCTGGTGGCTTATGTGCTTTCTGGACTGACAGTAAATGTTTTACATGCTCCAGTTAAAGGAAATGGGTGGAAGGAGCAGACCTTCTGATCCTTTAAAGACAAGTGAACATCCTGCAGAGAGGAAGAAAGGTTTTGCTGACTGGATGAATCGGATGAAGCCTGGCATTGAAGAGAAAGATCACTGGGTATAACCCAAAATCCATTTTTTTTCTTTTTTTTTTCTGTATGCTGATGGAATTGATGTTATTTTATTGCATTGTCTATTTGGGAAAGCATACGGTAGTCTTTTTGTTGCTTGTGGCATTTGCCCTGATGCTGAGCTAAAAGTTCCTTCAGTCCATGGCAGCTAGTTTAAGCTTTGTTTAATTTTTCCTGCCATGGTTTACAAGTAGGCTTTTGCGAAAACAGGATTATCTGGAGATCTTGATTCTGCCTAGATTTGTGGAACTCTATTGAAGAAACAAACTTGCTCCATGTGGACTTGCACACATGCCTTTACATGAACTTGGAAGCTCCATTAGGCAAATGGGATGGAAATTTTAGACTATTTAGAATTTTTCAAGCTTTGCTGGAGTCTGTGTACAGATATACTTACCTTATGTCTTTGCACTCCTGTTTGATTGGTTCTCTTACAGTGTTACCATAAAATTGCCTCTTTGCTTTGAAGCATCTAGTGGTAGTCTTTTGAAAAGATGGATTCTTAAGCAGGTTTTTATCAGCTTATTTTATGTGGCCCTTCCAACTTTTTTAAAGATATTCGTTTTGAGCTATATCAATTCTCGAGCAATTACACTTGCACCAAACGTCTTCAAATTGCTTATGCATATTTGCTACCTTGAAAACCCAACATTCACCACCCAGTATAGCTAGCGTGAGGATTTTTCCAGAGTTAGTACAAAGTACTCTACAAGATTTTGCACTTCATAATCCTTATTTTATTGTCCATTTCACAGAAGATCTGATAATCATAGATGTCGATATCCATTTGTATCCTGGACCTCCTCCTTTATGTGGGCTTGGACTACTAGCAACATAGAGATCTTGTGCAGACCAAAATTGGTTAACAACTTTTGCTATGCCATCATAATTGTGTTTTTCTTTTCTCTTTTGGTTGTTTGATTGTACTTGTGTTGGTCATTTATGTCATCATCATGTTTTGTGAAAATATGGATCAAAACATGTCAAGCGTGTCGTCTTCAAGTTAATCATAGTCAGTGTATGCGAATGTCTCTCAGTTAATTTTTTATTTGTTAAAAAATTGTCACCCTTTGAAATTATATTATATTGTGTTTTACCTGGCGTTTTATATGCATTTATTCTCATTCTCAATGAGAAATTACTGTCAAAAGCGTGGAAGTATTAAATCCTTGGTTTTCTTAGAATATCACGTCACCCTTATTTGCCATAAAAGTTACTCATACTCCTTGGTTTTTACTTATTAGGTTCCTGATGAAGCGGTTTCAAAGTGTACAGGTTGTGGAACGGATTTTAATGCTTTTATTCGCAGGGTACACATCTTTCTATCACCACTCGTCTCTTCAGTGTTCATCTGTATACTTTTCCTTCATATCTGTGGTTTTTTTGGATTCAGCACCACTGCAGGAATTGTGGAGATATTTTCTGCGATAAATGTACCCATGGTAGAATTGCCCTAACTGCCGAAGAGAATGCTCAACCAGTTCGCGTTTGTGACCGTTGTTTGGTATATTTCTAGTTTCTTTGAAGTTAATGTAGAAACTCCACACATATGTTAGTATGTGCTGGGGCCTGAGACCTATTACGACTTGCAAGAGGCTGGCATATTACACTTCTCATACCATGTCACTTTAAACAATGTGGTTTTGTAGGCTGAGGTTACTCAGAGACTGAGCAATGCGAAGGAAACATCTAGTAAACCGGTGGGATTTCAGAGTCATGAGGACCTCGCAAGAAAGCTTCAGGTAGTCTTTCTGATACTTTGCATAGATAGCTTCATGGATATTTTAAATGTTCTTAGACAAGTTTTCCCTGTAATTACTTCGTGGCAAAGTCTTGCGACAAATTTGTGCAATCCTTTTTTAGACTCTTCTGAAGGAAGTGTGTTGTCATGCTATAATTTTCTGACATTATTTGTCTGTGACAGGAGGAGATGGAGAAGAATCGTAAAGGATCAGTAGGTAATTTTTTAATCTTAACTGGATACACTCTGTCCTCATTGCAGCTGTTTATTTTCAGAGGATCCATCTTGTTAATGTATCTAAGGGTTCTGTCATGAAAGTACCCTTTTTTGGCTCAATGTTAGTTGAGCTTGTGTCTAGTGTTGACAGAAGAGCTGTCTTTTTACAGGCTCCCAGTCAGATGGTTCTGGAAGGAGGATGAAGGAAGTTGCCTGTCCCATATGCACTGTTCATTTGCAGGTTTGAGACCCTTAACCTACAGCAGCTCTGAGATGTTATGTTGGTCCTATTGTCTAATACTTAGATATTAAAGGGGGTCTGTTCTGGGATAATTGCAGGTCCAGGTTCCGACCTCTGGTTCTGAGACTATTGAATGTGGAGTGTGCCAGCATCCCTTCCTCGTGAGTGCTCACTAGTGCCACCCTCTTTGGGCGATGAGGCTTCTGCTTTATAACTTCTTCGAATTGTTTAGCACGTGGAAAAGGGCTTTGGATGGGTACAACGAGGATTAGCGAAGTATTTAGTAAATTCCTTTGTTTTCTTTGGAAAACCTGAGCCAATGTCGGTTATTCATGATATAAAACTGTATATTGAGATTTGAGTTGGTGCTGAGTGTGATGGTGATTTTTGTACATGGATGAAGTGCAGAATTGTCAGTGCAGATATGTGGTGATGCATTTCGCATACCACTGGCTTGTCACTAGTTACCTTTCGATGTAAAAATTATTTGATCATGTTAATCCTGTAACTTCTTTTCATTTTTGCAAGTATGTTCTTTGGAGTTCAAATTTTAGCTACTGTTTGCTTAGGCGTTCACTGTCGCATACATCATAATCAGCAAGATCCAGGGGATAAGTCGCAATAAAGTGGCTTAATTGTGTTGGGATGCAGTTTGATCATGTTCATTTATGCCATGGGTCAGGTGTTTTCCATACTACAGAAAGGGATTGATCATCGCGCACCGTCTAAAATGGGCGCTCCAGCTCTTTTGAGTCGAGGAATTATGCTCGGAATGGCGATTCCATTCGGGGGCGGCCTCACTCCTACCTACCAAATTAGTCTATTTGGGTCTGTAATGGCAATGCCTACTGTTGGGAAATTTGTGAATATTAAGGGTAGAATAATAATCTAGTTTGTGAGTAGGGTTAAAGCACGTGTGTATATATATATTTGTAATCCTATAATCACATCATTAAGAAATATAACAAACACTATTCTCTTTCATGGTATCAGAGCCCCACACACAAACAAAATAATAAAAAAAAAACCCTAGCTGCCAGATTGCCGGAAACTACAGTTCCGTCACTGGTGAAGTCCCCCTCCCGCCGCCGGGTGGCGTCACCCAAACTCCGGCGACCCTGTTGCTCACCCTCAGCAACCTCGTTGCTGGCCTTTAGCGACCCAAATCTGGTCGTGCCTTGGTGATTCAAGCCTCGGCGACCCGCATTTGGTCGTGCCTTGGTAATTCATGCCTCGGCGACCCACAACCAATTATCGCCGACCATGAGCAGTCGTCACCCAACCCCGGCGACCCACGAGCAGCCGTCGCCCAACCCTGGCGACCCACGTGCAGCTGTCGCCAAATCCCGGCGATTTCCAACGAGTTGTCGCCGACCCCTGGTGACCCTCGAGTAGCCATTGTTGAGCCCCAACGACTCAGATTTGGCAATGTTCGAGTCTTCCGGCGTTGCCTAACTCTGTGATTGTTGTCGCTCAACCTTGGTGACCAGATCTAGCACTGTGTAATCCCTTCCGACGTCGCTGGACCTAGCTCTTCTCAAATCCGGCGATGTCTGACCGAGATTGACCCTGAATACACATGGAAATCTCTTCTTCTTCATAAATATCACTGTTGCTTGGATTTTATGGCTCCTGCAAAGGATAAAGTTGCTGCTCCTCTCCTTGAAAGTGACGTATTCTTCGTTTTCCATTGAAATTTTTGCTGCTAACTTAAGTATTTATGTGCGCGATATTACATTGAATCGAAAGAACTAGTGAGAATGCGCTTGCTGATGATTTGGTAATTTATATTATTACCCATTGATAGATGGAATGATTTTATGAAGTGTTGGTGAACTGCCGGTGGCAATTGAATTGAGTCCTTTCATGCTCGGAATTACTTGTGTATTTGATTGGATTATTGAATTGAAGTGCTGGTTACTGTGAAGTCGATTTTTTGGGTTCAATCACACTACTTCTTTCACTAATGGCGAATAGTGGATCGACTTCAGGATCAAGATCCCTTTTTGGTCATTTTCAATTAACATCTGTTAAGTTGGATGGAACTAATTATCCATCCTGGTTAAAAGCTGTTGAGGTCTATCTTACTATCACCAGGCAACTTGACTATCTCACATCTACGATACCGTCCGATAAGAGTAAAGCTGCTGATTGGGTTGCAGGAGATGCAATGATTCGGACTCTATTGTGGAATAGCATGGATCCAAAGGTTAGTCCTCATTTTATTCAGTGCGACTCTGCTAAGGCAGTTTGGGATAAATGTGCATTACTCTTTTTGGGGCAAAATAATATGATGCGAGTATGTGACACGTGAGAAAAGCTATTTGATATTCAGTGTGGAGATCAATCTTTATCCGATCATTATGCTCGGTTCATGACCCTTTGCTAACGACTGGATACTTATCTTCCTGCCTCAAATGATCTAGATGTTTTGGCCAAACGCCAAGAGGATTTAAGGGTAATATTATATCTTAAATCATTGGGGCCTGAGTATTCATCTCTTCATCAACATATTACATCTCAAAGTTCTCTTCCTACAGTGGATGAAGTCTTCTCCCAGGCTCTCCGTTCCACAATTCTTGAGAAGATTTCTTCCACGCCGGCTATGGAGATGAGTGCTATGCTTTCCCATGGTCCTAGCGGACGTGGAGGTCGAGGTCGTGGTTACCGAGGTCGTGGACGCGGTTTGTTCATAGTGGAGGTCGTGGAGGCCGTGATGGGGGAGTTGGTACTCGTGGTACCATGAATTCTAGGAATAATCGTGGCTCACGCTATTGCCATCATTGTTAAAGAGCTGGACATACAGAAGCTTATTGCTAGACACTTCACCCAGAACTCAGACCACCCCTGGTTGCATATGCAGAAGTTGAGGATTCTCTTGTTCCTCCCTCAACAGGTCCATCAAGTTCAACTAATGTGAAGGATACAGGCGATTCGGTTACATTAAGAAGTGCTGAGTATGATACATTGATTCGCTCTCCACAGGTGACAGGATCTTCAGCTCCTACTGCAATTCTAGCATAAACCTCCAAAGGTAGTTCATCTTGTTTGTTGTCTGCAGCATCTGACTCCTGGGTTATAAACTCTGGAGCTACCAATCACATGACTGGTAACTCCAACCTACTGTATTCATTTCACTCTACATCTCCTTTATTATCAAACTCAGTTACATTAGCAAACGGCTCACAATCTCAGGTTACCAGTACAGGAATTGCACATTTGAGTCCCTCACTTTCCTTGTCATCTATTCTTCACCTATCAAAATCTCCTTATAATTTGATTTCCGTTAGTTCGTTAACCAAAGAACTAAATTGTTCTGTAACCTTTTCCTCTTCTCGTTGTGTCTTTCAGGATCTGAGGACTGGATAGATGATTGGTGGGGGACATGAATCAAATGGCCTGTACTATCTTGATAAGAAAGTGTTAGTTGCTGTAGCTGTAAAGCGTACATCCATTGATGTATATCGAATGCATTGTCGTGCTAGTCATCCACCACCGACCATACTTCGGCGTCTATTTCTTGAGTCTGAGTCTGTGAGTTCCTTTCAGTGTGAAGCGTGTCAGTTTAGTAAATATCATAGAACTTCTTTTCTTTCCCGTATTCAGAGTCATGTGTCTAGTCTATTTGAACTGGTTCATTCAGATGTATGGGGTCCATGTCGTGTGTCTGATGTTTTTGGATTCAGATATTTTGTTACATTCGTGGATGATTTTTTCCGAATAACTTGGTTATTTCTAATAAAAGACCGTACAGAGATTTTTCATTGCTTTCAATTGTTCTATTTTGAATTATTGAATCAATATAATATCTCTGTCAAATATTTACGGTCAGATAATGCTAGAGAATATCTTGCTGCAACTTCTGGCTTCCAACCATTTCTTGAGTCCCGTGGCATTATTCATCAGACTTCTTGCTCATACACTCCCCAACAAAATGGTGTAGCCGAACGTAAAAATCGGCATCTTCTTGATGTTGCCCGTTGCCTTATGTTTCATATGCTTCTACCTAAAAATTTTTGGGGCTATGCTGTCCTCATAGCATGTTATTTAATTAATAGGCTTCCAACTTCTGTTCTTCAGGGGGAGACACCATTCTCTATTTTACATCCAAATTGTCCTCTCTTTTCATTACCTCTTTGGGTCTTCGGGTGTGTCTGTTTTGTACATTATCTTACTCTAGGTCTTGATAAACTGGATCCTCGTGCTGAAAAATGTGTCTTCGTGGGATACTCTCGGACTCAAAAGGGATACAAATGTTACAGTCCTACTCGCCGTCGTATGTTCGTGTCCACAAATGTAACATTCTTTGAAGATCAGTCATATTTTTCTTCTTCGGTGGTTCCAATAACATCTAGTGATGGTGATGGTTGTGTCCTACCGACACTTCCACCACCTTCCATTTCTCCAACTACATCAATAGAATTTCAGTTTGCTGAGCGCACATATCATCGACGCAGTACTGTTCCGACTATGACAGTAACATCTTCATTAGAACCTGATTCAGTTGTTCCCCCATCAATTACAGTACCAGCCTCTAAGCCTGATCAGTCCATTGCTTCTCGAAAAGGTACACGTTCTTGTGTGGGTCGTCTTGTTGATCGATATGCTCATTATTCCGGTTTTTCTGATTGTGTCCGTACACGTCATCCTATTTCTAATTTTCTATCCTATGATCGTTTATCTCCCACCTTCTCTGCATTTGTCTCATCGTTGTCTTCTATTTTTGTGCCTAGCAGTGTTGCTGAAGCTCTTGCTCATCCGGGTTGGTATCGTGCTATGGAGGATGAAATGAAAGCACTTATGGAGAACCGAACTTGGGAGCTTACTTCCTTACCTATTGATAAGAAACCCGTTGGTTGTTGTTGGGTTTTTACTGTTAAAGTTCACCCAGACGGCACTCTTGATCGATTGGAGGCACAATTAGTTGCAAAGGGGTATACTCAAACTTATGGTGTCGACTATGATGACGCCTTCTCTCCAGTAGCCAAAATACCATCTGTTCATGTATTTATTTTACTGGCTGCGCGATTTGGCTGGCTCCTTCATCAGTTGGATGTGAAAAATGCTTTCTTACATGGTGATTTGGTTGAGGAGGTCTACATGGAGTAACCACCTGGGTTTGTTGCTCAGGGGGAGAATGTGGTATGTCATTTATACAAGGCTTTGTATGGACTTAAACAATCTCCCCGTGCTTAGTTTGGTAGATTTAGTGATGCAGTTATCAAATTTGGATTAAAGCGGTGTCAGGTAGATCATTCAGTTTTCAGCTCTGTCTCTTCAGCTGGTTGTATCCTTCTAGTTGTATATGTGGATGATGTCATCATTACTGGCAGTGATTCGGGTGGTATTCAAAAACTTAAGCAATTCCTACATATAGAATTCAATACTAAAGATCTGGGACGTCTTCCATATTTTCTTGGTGTTGAAGTATTCTACTCACATGCTGGTATTAATTTATCGCAACGGAAGTATGTACTTGACATTCTTAGTGAGGTTGGATTTCTTGAAGCAAAGCCAGTTGATACCCCTATGGATCCCAATGTAAAACTTGACGCAGAACATGGAGAATTATTACATGATTCAGCGAAGTATAAGAGATTAGTTGGTAAGTTAAATTATCTTACTATCACGAGACCTGATATATCCTTCGCTGTTAGTGTAGTAAGCCAATCCATGAGATCTTCGCGTAGTACTCATTGGGATGCTGTGCTTCGAATTGCCAAATATTTGAAGGGAGCACCAGGTAAAGGACTATAGTTTAAGAATTATGGTCATCTAAACATTGCAGGCTTCTCTGATGCCGATTGGGCTGGATGTCCTATGGATAAGAGATCTACTTCAAGCTATTGTGTATTTTTGGGAGACAATTTAGTTGCGTGGAAAAGCAAGAAACAGCATGTTGTTTTCCGATCAAGTGCTGAAGCTGAATATCGAGCTATAGCACATGTGACAAGTGAATTAATATGGTTGGGGATGTTACTATCAGAGATTGGAATGTCACTGTCAACTCCATCAGTGCTGTATTGTGATAGTCAATCCGCTATTCATATTGCATCTAATCCCGTCTTTCATGAGCGGACTAAGCTCGATTGTCAGTTTGTGCGAGAAAAAGTTCAAAAAGGCGAGATTATTCTCCAGCACACAAAGATGGAAGATCAACTAGCAGACATTTTTACTAAATCTCTACGGGGGAATAGAGTGAGCTTCTTATGTAACAAGTTGGGATTATTTGATATCTACATCCCAACTTGAGGAAGAGTGTTGGGAAATTTGTGAATATTAAGAGTAGAATAGTAATCTAGTTTGTGAGTAGGGTTAAGCACATATATATATATTTGTAACCCTATAATCACATCATTAAGAAATATAACAAACACTATTCTCCTTCACCTACTATAGTCTACCGAGAAAGCCTGAAAAGCCTAGACCTGATTGGCCTTGATTTGATCACAACACACATCCCTCATTGAATTTCCCGAACTCGGAACGCAAGGTCTTTTGGCTTCTGTTGTTCCATGAAACAGAAAACTTGCGAATGTTAGTCTTTGCATCGTTCACATGGCTAACGTTTTAACCGTTTTATGTTCCTTATTTCTCTTTACGCTTCTTGTAGAATTAAGTCTCTTCTTCTATCGCGTCTCAAGTTTGTCCCACTGAGAACTTTAACTTATAAGAAGGGGCATGCAAATGCACCCAATGGAGTGTTCTCGCTTGATTGTTCTATCCTTCTGTTTCATTCAATATATTTCCAGATACCTTGGCCTAATTCCATAAAAAGAAGAACGCAGACAATCTTAATACAGTCTCTAATTCTTCTCTCTTCCTCATGATGCAAATCTGCGCACCGCAAGCCTGGGTTGTGGTGCCGATAAATGCAATTATCTCGGCCGTTTTGACGTTTGGTGTCTCTGTATTGGACACAGGCAACAACATCCTCATTACTCTGGTTAAGAGTAATTTTCGTCCATACGGAAGGGATTTCCTGGGAGGAAAATTGACCGGGAGGTTCACCAACGGTAAGCTTATCTCAGATTTCTTTGGCAGCACCAAAAAAAATCTTACTTCAATAACTTTCGTAACTTTCCAAATGTTGCATTCTGAAGAGCTTCATTTATTTGCCCTTTTCCCAAGTCCTCTAAATTCAAAGGAATGAAGGATAGTACAAAGATTATTGTTTTTGTGTGTGATTAATCATTCAGTCTTTTACTCTCACTTTGAATGCTAATCGTTAGGATTCAAGAGCCCAATTTGTTTAACAGAAAACGAATGATTCGAAAAATATTTTTTTAAAAAATGAACGCTTGTATTGCGTACAAAACAAAGCTAAAGAGCTTTATAGGAGAGGAGAGAGCAGATTCTATTGTTGCCACCAGCCTGTATGTCGTGGCTGCATGGAGTGGTGACATTGCAAATACCTCCTTTCATACCCCGACCCGGATATTGGAGTACAGCGTTTGTTCTTATACGGAACTTTTGGTGCGTTCGGCTTCATCCGTCTTGCAGCTACTTCAATTTTAATGAACCGGTGTGGCTTTTGATCGTTCATGTAACTATCCATACCATTTATGTCGGTTTGTCGTCCGAGCAATCGGGAAACCAAGAAACGGATCACCTGTTCTCAACAAGCTTTCGATTATCGAACTCATGAATGGCACCCTGCGCATATAGTTTGTCTAACTGCACTAGAGAAGCTAGAATCTCCAAGACATCTTAATATGCTCTAACCCATCACGTGTTATTGCTCTAGGAACTACACGGAAAGGGTGCTAGGAGGATTGGTGTCTTCGCGTGCCTCCCGTTGGGTGCTTACCCTCGCAGAGAACTCTGACCGGTGAAATCGAGAGAAGATGTGCGGAGAATTACAATCAAATGGCTCAACTGGAAGTTATCATTGGAGTTGCGTCACCTCAACGGAGCCTTCCCTCATGCTAGGATGGCCCTTGCCAACACCTACGGCTGTGTACTCGACATCTTGAAGAATCCAAGAAGATATGGTAAGATGTGGTACAATGATATCCTTGTAACAAATTAAATGTAGACTGATTAAAGCTTTTGAACGTTGATGGTGGTTGCACACTGAATTTCAACTCGGTATTGGAGATGGAGGTCTCGAGCTTGATTTTCTCTCACAGTGACAATATATTTCTCTGCTTTCCCATCGCGTCAGGGTTCAAAATCTCAGGCCGAGGGTGCCGTGGCTCAGGTCTAATAGAGACTGCGTTTTTGTGCAACCAGTGGGAATTTTTGACATGCTCGAATGTTTCAGGATATGTGTTCTGGGACAGCTATCGTCCAACAGAAAATGTCCACAAGATTATGGTCCAGAAGATGCTGGCGAAGCTCCTGGTCGACCTATGCTCATGATGGCAATGACAACGATGATATTTTACTGTTCTCTTCATACTACGGACAATAATTAATTCTTGTATGTGGAGGAATATGTATAAGTATACCCTGGATACAACCGACATGGAATGACAGATGTTGGTTAAGTTCGAATACAATAGACCCAAGTTATCTATATGAGTTCAGTCACATACCATCATCTAGCATTGACTCAAAACTTATAAAACAGTCCACTAATTACTTTAATAGAAAAACAAGCATACCGAATTTGCTCATTTAAAAAACTTCAAAAGTATTTATGCAATTAAGGAACCTATTTATAGTATCCGATAATCCAAATTCAACAATAATTTTCATCCAAATTTATAATTATTATGTAATGTCTGATCTGGATCAATTGCTCTGATGCTGGAGTTGGAACTGGACGAGGATACAAGACTCGGTGCATGGATGGGGCTGAAAAGGTCAAATCCCTAACACGTATAATGGAATGTGAACTCTGATGATTGCAATGATGAACTGAGCTGGGGTTTGAGTCTCAGTGGGACAATTGAAGGCCAGTCCAGATGGGATCGTTTTCAAGCCAAATCTTATATTAAGTTCCATGGAGGCAAGAAACTCAACCTGCGCCCTGTCATTGTACGTAATTGATGGGAATACCTGATTAACAGCTCCTACAGTTTGGTCTAACTGGTCCCTTTAGTTCTGTACATGTAACAGGGCCAAGTCCCAATTCTTTTTGAGGTAGGGTGTTAGCTTTCTTTGGTTATATAGATGGCAGATCAGTTTGTTTCCTTAATCACATGCAATCACTTAGATTATGACCACATCATATCGAATTGACAGTTTGAGAAAAGGGTAGGAATTGTGCAAGTTGTCTAGTTTTGATGCTCTGTCAGAACTTGCAAGCTGGAATGCTGCAGAACTGCTCGTCATCAAGGTGAAATAAATAGACTATTGAATAGCATACCAGACTGATCATTATCAAAAAACACTTGATCCAAGATAAATGGTGGCAGTTTACCTCAGCCCAACAGAGGATGAAATGACTCTCTGATACCCATATCTCCTATCTGCTTACCATTGCTTGGAGGGAGCTTCAGTTTAGTGTTGATTTCCTGACATCTGCTAATTGCTGGGGGGACTCTTGCCTGTAACATTCAGCTCTTGCAAATCCACTTTGAATGGTCATCTCCTGTCAAAAGTATGATCTTGCCATCTCACTGATTTTCCGTTGTGTACCATCATCCCCCAAAAAGATGGTTTATCTGTGCCCTGTGTCTTGACTGATTGGATCATTAGTCAGTTTTTTTGCAGTTTTAAAATATCTCTCTTGATCGGCTTGTTTCATCACGTGTCAATGCCACGTGATACAGCGGATGTGTGATATATGCTGTCATCAATGTGACTAGTAAGCTGTAAGCACCTCATCTTGCTTTCTTTCTCATGCTTGTTGCAGCAGGGCTGCTTGTTTGAAGTTCCAGCTTGGGCTGAAACTGTCAAGGCTACAAAGAAATGCGAATATCAAGATTTTCTGTCATTTTTTGTTAATGGAAAAAGAAGGAAATTGAGAAGATGTACTCTTTAAACTAAATGATCTTTAAACTAAATGAAACAAGCCTCAAACAGTTCCAATTCTCAAAGAGGAAAATATATCAGGCTATCAGTACCTGTAACCAGATTAATCGTTGTTATGGGTCATTGTTTATGGAACTTCCATAGGCGACACAATCATAACCAATTGAGTTCAACATGAATATGACATGTTTTCATTGCCTTTTGTAGTCATATTATTAGCTCAATCTCTGATAAGTACTCAGCGTCTTGCAAAAGGTTTCTATACTTCTCGCATTAATCTCACTATAATTTCGGGTGTCTAGTTGGGCTTTTCTATTATTAAAGCATGCCACAAGTACCAGAAATAACTGTCTGAAGTTTTTCTTCATGGTTGTGAGCGAGACACCAGTGACAACATGCTATGCTTTTCCTTTCCCTATATGGAACTTAGTGAAAAGCCGATTCTCTTCCACCCCGGGCATTCAATTGGTCGAGATTGGACAAAGTATAATAGGGAATGCTCGTCACTTGACGGAATGCATATTCATTCTAAAATGAGCGCTCCAGCTCTTTCGAGTTGAGGAATTTTGCCCGGAATGGTGATTCCAATCTGCACTGCCAAACATGTCAGGAAAGTATTTGGGTCTGTAGCGGTAATGCTCACAGAGAAAGCCTGAAATGCCTGATTTATGAACATGCATATTTTGTTGCGTGTGGATTGCATTCCCTTGATACCAACACCAATCGATCAGTGATTTTCCCAAACTCAAAATGCATGATCTCTTGGCTTCTGTTGTCCCAAGAAACAGAAAACTTGTGAATATCAGCTGCTGTATCTTTCCCATGATTAACGTTTTATTTGCTTTTATGTTCCCTAAATCTTTTTCCACTTCTTTTAGAATTAGCTTTGTCCTTCAATAGCGTCCGAAGTTTGTCCCACTGAGAACGTTAACATATGAAAAGGGCCATGCATATGCATCCAATGGAGCATTCTCAGTTGATTTTTCTGCCTTCCTGTTTCATTTAACTTATTTCTAGCTACTTTGGCCTCATCCCATTTTAAAAAATGGTCCAATTCTTGGTACAGTCTCTAATTCCTCTCTCTCTCTTCCTCATGATGCGAATCCGCACACTGCAAGCCGAGGTTGTGGTGCCAAAAAATGCAACAATCTCTGCTGTTTTCACGTTTGGTGACTCCATATTGGACACAGGCAACAACAACAACCTCATTACTCTGGTTAGGAGTAATTTTCCTCCGTATGGAAGGGATTTCATGGGACGAATTCCAACCGGGAGGTTCAGCAACGGCAAGATTCCCTCGGACTTCTTTGGTAGTACCAAAACAATTATACTTCAATCACTTTCATTACTTTCTGGATATTGCATTGCGATTGAACTTCATTTATTTGTCCTTTTTCCAAGTTCTCCAAATTCAAAGGAACGAAGTACATTATAAGATTCTTTTGTATTTGTGTGATTAATCATTTCGTGTTTTACTTCAAGTTTGAAGACTTACCGTTATGATTTAAGCTTAAGCTGCTTTATTTTGTTTCATCCATTAGCGGAACAACTGGGGATCAAAGAACTGTTGCCCGCATTTCTTGACCCGAACCTGCAACTTCAAGACCTCATCGGAGGCGTCAACTTCGCCTCAGCTGGCGCAGGATTTGATCCTCTGACATCGGAACTCACGGTAAACAAATTTTCGATTCTCGCATTAAGAAAACTTCCTTTCACCAAACCACTGTCATCAACACTGCTGATGATTCCTCTCTTTTCTTGGGTTGAAATCAGTTCGTTATACCAATGTCGAAACAATTACGTCTCTTCGATGAGTACAAAACGAAGCTGAAGAGCTTGATAGGAGAGGAGAGAGCAGATTCTATTGTTGCCAACGGCCTGTACATCGTGTCTGCAGGGAGTGACGACATTGTGAATACCTATTTTCATACCCCGACACGGATATTTGGCTACAGCATTTCTTCCTACATGGAACTTCTAGTGCGTTTGGCTTCATCCTTCTTGCAGGTACTTCACATTTAATGAACCAACGTGGCTTTTGATTGTTCATGTAGCTATCCATACCATTAATGTCGGTTTGTTGTCTGAATTACCGTGAAACAGGAAACCAAGCACCTATTCTCAACAAGCTTTTTATTATCAAACTCATGAATGGCACTCTGTGCATACATAGTTTGTTGAGTGGCACTAGAGAAGCTAGAATCTCCAAGAGGAAGTGCTAATGTGCTCTAACCCGTCCCATGTGACCGCTCTAGGAACTACACACAAAGGGTGCTCGGAAGATCGGCGTCTTCAGCTTGACTCCCCTCGGGTGCATACCCTCACAGAGAACTCTGGCTGGTGGAATTGAGAGAAGATGTGCGGAGGTTTACAATCAAATGGTTCAACTGCTCAACTCAAAGTTGTCATCAGAGTTGCATCACCTCAACAGAGCATTACCTCATGCCAGGATGGTCCTTATAGACATCTATGGCCTTGTACTTGACATCGTGAAGAATCCCAGAAAATATGGTAAGACTTGGCACAAAGATTTCCTTGTGGCAAAATACATACAATCAATTAAAGCTTTTGGACGTTAATGATGGTTGCACACCGAATTTCAACTCTGTACTGGAGACAGAGGTCTCAAGCTCGATGCTCTTTCAGTGACAACAGATTTCTCTGCTTTCGCATCATGACAGGGTTCGAAATCTCAGACCGAGGGTGCTGTGGCTCGGGTCTAATAGAGACCGCAGTTTTGTGCAACCGGTGGGATTTCTTGACATGCTCAAATGTCTCAAGATATGTGTTCTGGGACAGCTATCATCCCACTGAAAATGTCTACAAGATCATGATCCAGGAGCAGCTGGGGAAGCTTCTGGTCAACCTATACTCATGATGATGAAGATGACGGCGACTATGATCTTTTACTATGCTCTTCATACCACGGACGATGATTAATTCTTGTATGTTGAGGAACATGTATAAGCATACTCTTGACATAACGGACATGGTAGATGAACCTGATCATCATTTGCTGGTTAAGTTCGAATACAATTGATCAAGCTTTTCAAATGACTTCATTACTACCTTCTGTCACATTCCACTCATTCAGCAATTGACTCAAAACTCCAAATCTAAATAAACAGTCCGCTAAATATTCTAATTAAGAAACAAGCATACCGAATTTGCTCATTCAAAAACCTTAAAAAAATATCTATGCAATTATGTTGCGAAATCCATTTATTGTATCCAAAAATCCGAATTCAATAATAATTATCATCCAATTTATGATTAAAAGTCTTCTGGCTTTGCTGGAATCTGGGCGCAGATATACTTCCCTCACATCTTTGCACACCCATTTGATTGGTTCTCAAACGGTCTTACCATTGAATCGCCTCTTTCTTTTGAAGCATCTAGTTTGTCTTTTGACGTGATAATACGGATCAAAACATGTCAAGCATGTCGTCTTCGAGTCGATCATAGTTGCCATATGAAAATGTCTCTTAGTAAATTCTTTTTGCATAACAAAGTTCACCCTCTGAAATCTATTCTATCGTGTGAGTAACTGTTAAAGGCAAGGGAGTTTAATCAGATTGTTGGTTTCCTTAGACTATAACATTACCCTTGTTTTCCTTGGAACTTACTCATGCTCCATGGTTTTTACTTATTAGGCTTCTGACAAAGCGGTTTCAAAGTGCACGGCTTGTGGAACGGATTTTCATTCGCAGGGTACAAACTTTCCTCCATCACTAGTCTCTTCAGTCTTCATCGGTATCCTTTTCCCTCATGGCTTTGGTTTTTACAGGTTCAGCTTTCAGCACCACTGCAGGAACCGTGGAAATATTGTCTGTGATAAATTTACCTCGTGCTAGGTGTCAAAATATGTCTCGAATACGTGGTGACTTTTGTACATGGATGAACTGCACAATTGTCAGTGCAGGTCTCGTGGTGAAGCACATCAGCATTCCAGCAGCTTGTCACTTCTTACCTTTCAATGTAAAAATTACTTGATCATGTTAATCCTGTGTCTTCTTTCTAGTTTAGCTCTGGCTCCCGTTTGCTTAGGCTTTCCCTGTCACTTACCTTATAGTCCTCGAGATCCGGGGAAAAGTTGCAATGAAGTGGCTTAATTATGTTGGTGTGCAGTTGCATAATGTTCGTTTATGCTGCGGGTCAGCTGTTTCCCATACTACAAAAATGAATTCATCCTTGCACGCTGATCTGAGGTTTTTCTTTGTGGTTGTGAGCGAGACACCAATGACTGTAAGCTATGCTTTTACTTTTCCTATACGGACCAAAGTGAAAAGCCGATTTCCTTCCGGCCCAGGGCATCCAATTGGTCGAGATTGGACATAATAGGGAATGCTTGTCATTTCACAGAATGCCTGTTCAGCCTAAAATGGGCACTCCAGCTCTTTCGAGTTGAGGAATCATGCCCGGAATGGCGATTCCAATTCGGGACCAACTCCTTCCCACCAGATATGTTGGGAAAGGAGTCGGGTCTGCAATAATGCACCCGAAAGTCTAACAATGAAGCCTGACTATGCACATGCATATTTTGTTTCGAGTGACGTGAATGGCATTCCCTTGATATCAACACTTATTCATCATCGACTATCCCAAACTCAAATGGCATGATCTTTTTGGCTTCTGGTTTCACGTGAAACAGAAAACTTGCGAATATCAGCCACCGTATCTTTCACATGGATAACGTTTTAATTGCTTTTATGTTCCTTAAATCTTTTTCCACTTCTCCTTTCTCCTTCAAAAGTGTCTGAAAGTTTGTCCCTCCGAGAAGGTTTAACTTATAAGAAGGGCCATGCAAATGCACCCAATGCAGCATACTCACTTGATTTTTCTAACCTCCTGTTTCATTCAATTTACTTCCAGATACCTCAGCCTAGTTCCATAAAATAATAATGCAGACAATCTTTATGCAGTCTCTGATTCCTCTCTCTCTCTTCCTCTTGATGCAAATCTGCACACTGCAAGCCGCGGTCGTGGTGCCGAAAAATGCAACAATCTCGGCTGTTTTCACATTTGGTGACTCCATATTGGACACAGGCAACAACAACCACCTCATCACTCTGGTTAAGAGTAATTTTCTTCCATATGGAAGGGATTTCGTGGGAGGAAAACCGACCGGGAGGTTCAGCAATGGCAAGGTTCCCTCAGACATCTTTGGTAGCACAGAAACAATTATACTTCAGTAACTTTAATAATTTTGCGAAAATTGCATTCCAATGAGCTTCATTCCGTGTTTTACTTTCACTTTGAAAACTTATCGCCATGATTTAAGCTTAAGCTGCTTTATCTTGTTTCTTCCATCAGCACAACAACTGGGGATCAAAGAACTGTTGCCCACATTTCTTGATCCGAACCTGCAACTTCAAGACCTCATCGGAGGTGTCAATTTCGCCTCGGCCGGCGCAGGATTCGATCCTCTGACATCAGAACTCGTGGTAAACAAATTTCCCTTCCTCGCATTATGAAAGCTACCTTTCACCAAACCATTGTTATCGACGCTGCTGATGGTCCCTCTCTTTTCTTGGGTTGAAATCAGTTCGTCATACCTATGTCGAAACAATTACGACTCTTCGATGAGTACAAAAGGAAGCTGAAGAGCTTTATAGGAAAGGAGAGAGCGGATTCTATCGTTGCGGACGGCCTGTATATTGTGTCTGCAGGGAGCGACGACATTGCGAATACCTATTTTCATACCCCGACCCGGATATTTGACTACAACGTTTCTTCTTACACAGAACTTTTGGCTCGTTCAGCCTCATCCTTCTTGCAGGTACTTCAAATTTACTATACCAGTGTGGCTTTCGATTGTTCATACAACTATACATGCCATTTATGTCCGTTTGTCGTCCGAATTATCGGGAAACCGAGAAACAATCACCTGTTCTGAACAAGCTTTCGATCATTTACTCGAGAATGACACTCTACGCATACGTAGTTTTGTCGAGCTGCACTAGAAAAGCTAAAATCTCCAGGGGGACATGCTAATGTGCTCTAACCTGTCTCGCGTAACCACTCTAGGAACTACACGCAAAGGGTGCTCGGAGGATCGGCATCTTCAGCTTGGCTCCCCTCGGGTGCATACCCTCGCAGAGAACTCTGGCTGGCGGGCTCGAGAGGAGATGCGCAGAGGATTACAATCGGATGGTTCAACTGCTCAACTCAAAGTTGACGTCGGAGTTGCGTCGCCTCAACAGGGCCTTCCCTCATGCCAGGATGATCCTTATCGACGTCTATGGCCTCTTACTCGACATCATGAAGAATCCCAGGAAATATGGTAAGGCTTGGTACAAAGATGTCCCAATAAATTATACATGGTCCGATCAAAGCTTTTGCACGTTAACGGTGGTTGCACACCGAATTTCAACTCGGTACTGGAGACAGAGGTCTCGAGCTCGATTTTCTCTCGGTGACAATAGATTTCTCGGCTTTCCCCATCGTGACAGGGTTCGAAATCTCGGACCGAGGGTGCTGCGGCTCGGGTCTAATAGAGGCCGGGTTTATGTGCAACCAGTGGAATTTCTTGACATGCTCGAATGTCTCAGGGTATGTGTTCTGGGACAGCTATCATCCCACGGAAAATGCCTACAAGATCCTGGTCCAGGGGCTGCTGGGGAAGCTCCTGGTCGACCTATACTCATGATGGCGACAATGACAGCGACGATGACGACGACGATCGTTTACAATGTTCTTCATACTACGGACGACGATTAGCTCTTGTATGTTGAGGAACATGTATGAGTATATTCTTAATACAAACAACACGGAATGACAGATTGATTTTATCATCGTATGTTGCTTAAATTTGAATACAACTGATCAAGTTTTTATAATTGACTTCGTTACTATGTCATACGTTAAGTCCCATTCCATCATCTGCCATCTGACTCAAAACTTCAAGAAACAAGCATGCTGAAATCGCTCGTTGAAAACCCTCATAAATATTTATGCGATTAAGACGCAAATCAGTTTATGGTATCCAAAAACTCAAATTCAATAATATTTATCACCCAATTTATAATCACTGCCAGGTAAATTTTTACTTTCGTTTTCAATACCAAATACTTGAAAGTTAATCATTTCAAAGTATCGTTTTTTTTTTTGGTCAAAAGTAAAGTTTACTTAGGAAATAATGATACGAATTGTCTTTGAACTTTGGCCCATTGTGCAATGTGATCCTTGAAGTTTTAATTTATTCGATGTAACCCAATAACTTTAGCCTAATGTTCAATGTGGTCCTCGAACTTTTAATTTGTTCAATATTATTTATGGACTTTTAATACATGTTCAATTCAGTCTTTAAATTATATGAAATTGACTACATTGAATATGTACCGACAGTTTATGGATGACATTGAAGATATTAAAGGTTGAGGGACCACATTGCACGTTAATTTAGAGTTTATGAATCAAATTGAATAAATTAAAAGTATAAGGATCATTGCCCCATGGATTATATTCCATGAAGCGTTTGTGTCATTTTCCCAGTAATTGTACGTAGTATAAAGCCAGGTGATCCTCAAAAGGGCTTCGTCGCAAATCTTAAAGAGCTGCAGAACGGCCCGACCGTCCGGTCTGCTCGACTTGCGTTCGCAGTCCCGGTTCAGCCGATCCGGTTCGCCAATCCCATCACCTTCTCCCTCTCGGCGAGGCCGCCCAGCCCAGCTCAGCCGCTTCGAACTTCCAGCGCTCCGGCCTCTCGAACCACCGCCATGGAGCCGATCGCGTCGTTCCTCGAATCGCTTCAAGGGGCGGCCAGATCGGCCCATGAGTTCGTCTCCGGCGTCGTCCACCGCCGCAACGGCCCCGCTCGCCGCCGTCCGGTACGCTCCCCTCTTCCGCCGCCGCCTCGTTTCCGTCTCCATCCCGTTTCTCCCGCGGCGGTCCAGGGTTTTGTCGCTGCTTGTCTCCTGCGCTCGTTCCTCTAAATGCCATCCATTTGCGGCATAGCTTCGTGCTTCGCGTGATGTGAACTGTTGTCTACCCTTCGCGAGAGGCCGATGACGATGATGATGATGCTAAGAGCGGTTAGTAGTTGTTGAGTAGACGTGGAGGATGAATCAGATAGAACTCCGATATCTTCTTAGTAGAACTATAGAGAAAGAAGCAGCTGGTGAGAGAAAGATCTGGACAGGCGACGGGGCAGGCGCTCCCAATTCGAAATTCGCATGCATTTTTTTATGTAAAGTTAATGGATTCTACGGGTTGGATGATGCAATTTCTTCGATAGATCCCATGGTATGCGATCTATCTGTCTGGTTGATTGTTGCGATGAGGGTTTTGACTTTTACCGTCCGAGCTCTTTCGATTGAAGTAACAAATCAAAAGGCAAAAAATCAGGATGGTTAGAGTGCAGAACCTTCTACAAATCAGCATGAAGATAACACATGTTCTAATATTTAGATGATTCTGTGCCTTAACCATTCTGATTTTTTGCTTTTTGATTTGTTGCTTCATTATTTTCGTCGTTAACTTGCGCCGGTTCAGATGATGGAACAATTCTCTTAGCAAATGCTGCCCCAAATCTAAGGCTTATCATCTCATTTTATACTTACATGTAAACCCATTTACATAAATAGTTAGTCCTGCTTTGTGGTTGTAACATAAACTGATATGCAGATTTTCTATGTAGCAATAGGTTGAATGATAGGGCTTCATTGTTCCTGTGATTTTATTCTCAGATTGAAATCTTAAAGCGGTTGCAGAGGGAAGCATTTTCAGACATTATGAAACTGAGGGACAGACAAGACAAAGTCGAGCGCGTCCTCACTTTTTATAAGGCTTCCAAGGACAGTCCTTTCCAGGAAGCCAGTACCCATGTGAGGGGGGAGGTTGATGTTTTGGGAGGTCTTTTGAAGATTAATAACATTGATCAGCGGGATTATGGTACTTTCCCAGGACCCGGAATTCGAACTGGAATTGACACGAAGTTCACTTTCGAAACAACTGTCCGCGAGAAAGATGTGCTTGTGGCACAGTTTATTGCGGGTCAAAGGGGCAGAGAAGATGTGAATGGTTTTCTAGAAAGCCCACCACTTTCCCTAGCAAAAGTGTTCTACAAGGCACATCTCAGTGATTGGTTTTCTGTGATGGCCGTCCCAATTGGAGCTCAATGCAGAGATGTTGGTGTCATTCCTAGTTGTTTTCATCAGGTACAAGCTGATAGTCAAATTTTCTCATGACTTTGGTTTGATATATGTTTTAGTAAAACAAAGTGCAGAACAAAATTCCTGTTGCATGGCTTTCATAGGAGATAACTAGGCAAATAATTCCAGTACTAGGATCTAATTTGTCAAATAGGTGTTCAAGAATAAGCAGAGCTTTTTTTCTCAATAACGCCATGTACGTTAACCCTCTCCTTACCAGCAACTGTGTGACTTCTCTGCATTTGAATATGTATTCACGTGATTACATCACCCTATTTCAACTTGAAACGCCTTTGTCAAGGAAAATTCTCCCAAATCAGCTTCTTGTTCCCCCCTCAAGATTCCAATAACATCTTCTATGTGGCAGGGAAAGGGTCTCACTGAAAATTTGTGTTCTGGACCTCCCCTGATAAATCATCACAGTGGCAGTGCCATCGGACTAACTGTAAGAAAATCAAATATTGCTGCCTCGTTCGGTCAATGTGTTTCTGGATTGCGGAGCCATATCGGTTCTGGCGAAATTGAGCAGTTGTTTAGTACTTTTGGTCAAGTTGTGTGTCAAATTCCAGGAAAAACAAAACTCTCTCTTTTGGGTCTTCATGAATTTCAGAGACTATCTAATCGGCATCTTTCTTGTGGACCCCTTTCAGTTCCTATAAGTTTACTGAAGCAAGGCAGGGATCATGCCACATTTGGAGAATTTTCTAGTCAAACCATGGGAGAGAGCACAGAAGGTTATGCGTCATCTGGATCTGTCGCTCTGATGCTGGAGTCGGAGTTGGACGAGGATATAAGACTAGGAGCTTGGATGGAGATGAAAAGGTCAAATCCCAAACTTGTAGAATGGGCTGTCAACTTGTCTGATGATCGCAATGATGAACTGGGCTGGGGTTTGAGTCTCAGTGGGACATCTGAAGGTCAGTCCAGATGGGATCGGTTTCAGGCCGAATCTTATATTAAGTTCAACATAGGCAAGAAATTTAACCTGCGCCCTGGTATTGTACATGTAATTGATGGGAATGCCAGATTAACAGCTTTCGTGGTTCGGTCGAACTGGTCCTTTTGATTTCTGTCCATGTAACAGGGCCAAGTTCCAATTCTTTTTGAGGTAGGATGTTAGCCTTCTTCAGTTATGTTGGTGGCAGATCATTTTCTTTCCTTTACCACATGTAATCACTAGATTATGACTGGCATGTTTGAGAAAAGGGTAGGAACTGTGGAAAGTTGTCTAGCTTTGATGCTGTGTCAGAACTTGCAACCCGGAATGCTGCAGAACAGGTTGCCATTAAGGTGAAATGAGAAGGCTATCGAATAGCATACTGGACCAATCGTAATCGAAAAGTTTGATCCGAGTTGAATGGTGACACTTTACCTCAGCCGAACAAAAAGATGAAAAAAATTGACTCTCTGATGCCCATTTCTTCTCTGTGTTTACCATTCTCGGAGGGAGCTTCTGTTTAGAGTTGTTTTCCTGACAATTACTGGGGACTCTTGCATGAGTAATTGGATGGTACTTCAGCATGTTTCAGTTTTAAGATATCTCTATGTTGATCGGCTCACATCATCGCTTGTCGATGCCACGTGATGCACAATGTGACTAGTAAGCTATAAGCACCTCATCTTGCTTGGTTTCTTATGCTCATCGTAGCGGGGCACTTGTGCGAAGTTCTAATTTTGGCTGGAACTGCTAAGGCTACAAAGAAACGTGAATATCAAGATCTTCTATTCATCGTTAAATTGAGAAAATGTCTCTTTAAACCGATACTGACTAATATTACGAAACAAGCCTCAAACATTTCCAATTTCCATTGAGGAAAATAAACAACACGATCAGTACCTGTTAACCAGATTAATCGTTTTTATAGTCCCTGATTATGAAGTTCCAATAGACGATAGAATCATAACCAATTGAGTTCTATCATGAATATGACATATTTTCATTGCCTTTCGTAGTCATATCATAAGATCAATCTCCGATCAATTCAGTGTGTAATTCAAAAGGTTTCTATACTTCCGGCACTAATCTCAGTACATTCGGGTGTCTAGTTGCGCTTTTCCACTACCAGAAGTAACTGTCAACCTCCTGACACTATTTATTCCTGCAGAGAGAGAGAGAGAGATAGAAGGTAGGTAGGTGGAGTAATTCAGTAGTGTTGTTGGGGTCCTGAGAGACCCTTCATTGTATCCCTACAATGTAGCATGAAAATCAGCATTTGCTGTTAAGATGAGAACCTTCTCTCTTTCCCCTTCCCCCTCCGAAAGTAGGATCCGCTCGCCACTCTTTAACCGAACTGGTTCTTCGATCGTTTCGGCAGCTCACATTTCGCTCCGCGTAATCTTCTTCATTGACCCCCTCTAAGTCCGCGTGCTCTCGTGTTTATACAGTCATTTAAACCGTTCTCAGAGTATCGATTTTCTTGTCGCCATCTGCTTGAGCATTCTACAACATAGTCTAAATCTGCTTCGCCCGGGTTATGTTGGCTCATTCATTGAACAAAGCAAATTCAACGTTTCATGGTTTGCTTGCAATGATATTTCATTGAAAGCTCAATCTTGGATGAAGTTTTCGGCCTCTGTATTGTTCATATATGGATGACAAAAGTATGCCTTCTCCAATTAAAGCTCACGGGACACATTTCCTTCCGTTGGGTAGTGAAGAATCTCTCTCCACTCTCACCTTCGGTGATGTTCATAGGCAGATGGGGAATCTTGGCAAACCCTTCAACGGCATGACCTTAAACGAACTAGCTAGAGCCACACCAGCTGAAGAAGGCCTTCAGCTGCAGAATCCTATTTCTACCCCTTCTGTCTTCCTTGGAAACTTCAACCTGAATGAGAGGCTGAATAAGAAATCAGAGGAAGATGTTTGGGGTGAGATTGTGGATACTGAGCAAGCCGGTTCCATAAATAACCAGTCCCTGAATCCACATATGACTCTCGGAGAAACCACACTGGAGAACTTTCTTGTTGGTGCTGGTGTTATCAACTTGGATGTTCAGGAAAATCCCATCAATCAGGAACCACCAGCGGCAATTGATCCCATGATGGTGGTTTCACAGCCGATGGACTGGGTGCAACTTCACATGGCTTCAGTCCAACAGCAGCAGCCATTGGTAGTGCTTAATTCGAATTTCAATGTTTCGAGTTCTGCCTACGAAAACCAAGGTTTTGAAACGGGTTACGCAGAGAACCAAACATCACTGCCCATTTCAGCGCCAGCCGTATCTGCTACATCACCTGACTCTCAGGGATCTAGTGAAAAGAAGTGTAGATACTCAGATGAGGTCATGGATAAGACCGTAGAGAGGAGGCAAAAGAGGATGATCAAGAATCGCGAGTCAGCTGCCAGATCAAGGGCGAGGAAACAGGTTAGCCACATGATTTCAGCTGATGGCTGTTTGTGAGCTGTTGAAATCTTCTACTAGCTACCTTCAAAGTTGTGCTTTATCTTCTGATCTGCATTCTTCTTGTGTTGATAAAGGCCTACACCAACCATTTGGAACATCAAGTTCTTCGCTTGAGGAAAACAAATAACTGGCTCAGGAAACAGAAGGTATAAATTTTGCTATCTTTTTTGACAAAAGATAAATGACTTCTTGATCTCTTTTGGCACGACATTGTATGAAACAGTGTTTAGAATTTCATCCTTTATGTGACAAGAATATTGCACTTTGTTCTACATTTTAGCTTCTGAGTAGATCATGGAGTTATTTTGGAAAGGATAGAACGACTCCATTCTTCATGGCATGCTTATTGTCAATCGCAGCTTTGTTTAACTATCACCATTCTTCTCTTTCGTCGCATCTGTTTGTCGCTGTCTGTGGTGGAATCAGCGGAATTGGACCAGTTAGATTTATTAAACTTACCTGTTAAGAGTCTGAGATTGTAGGACTTATTAGACTTATCAAACTTACCTGTTAAGAGTGAGATTGTAATTAGTGAGAGTTCAGGTGCATATGGAGCCCAGGTTTTGTAGTGCCTTTTCTTCTGACGTGTGTAGTCCAACTTCAATATAGTAAATTTCTGTTTCACTCTCTCGAGAACATAAGCTAGTTGCTGAACGACATACATTGTAGTGTGCATCTCTGTTTCTTAGTTTTGCATGTCGTTCGTTGCATTGCTTTCCCTCACAGAAAATTTTCCAATCACTTGGAAAATTTTAGCTTGCTCATCATGGGCCATTCTGTTGCCAGCGTCATGGAAGAACTCAATGTGCTTATAGTAGATACCACACGACCACCGGATTTTCAGTCTCATTTTTTGCTTTGCAGACTTTCATTTGGTAAATTTTCATAGATTTGCGACTCTTAAGGAGACTTCTTGGGGGAGAAAATCAGAATTAGCAACCACGATAGAATATAGAGACATTTGTTGGCTTCCAGTAGAGAGGTTCCTTTCATAGCGCCTTCAATCAATTCTCCATGAAAGGATTTCTGTACCAACTCCTAATCGGGCCAAAATCAACGGGTCATCTTGGAATTTTGAAAAGGTTTCGTTGTGCCATAAGACTCCAATTATGGTCTCTGAAGTAGGGGCATTGAGTTTCCAACATGAACTGTGTAAACATTTCTCTCCACTCAGGCTAAGGTAGTTGAGGATTCGACCATTCTTAAGTAGGTCATCAGAAGTCCTCGTTTGATATCTTGTATTTACTCAGGCGGCCGAACAAACTTCTATATACAGAAGCGATTTGCTCGTGTTGACAAGGACCAAAATGCTGAGATTGATAGGAATAGAGGCCTTCGTAAGTCCCCCTTGGACACTGGTTTTGTTTCTCTTCCTTTCAGGGGTGGTGGAACTAGATAGAGATGCCCATTGGCTGTCCAATTCCATCAAGGATTTTCCTTGCATTTTGTTTATTTGGCAGAAAGGATTTTACTTTACATTGAGAATGTCCATTGTCTTCGTCTTTATTCCTCTCACTTGCACCCGAATTCCTGCGGCACATGAGGAAAAGAGCCAAACTAGATAACAGGAATAGCACTCTAAACAGCAGCTCTCGTACTGGATTCAACCTGTGGTTCTGCATTTTGCAATCTTTGTGTTTTGGAGGGAAACTCGTCTTCTTATCGCACTTGCATCGCTTTGAATCTCGTGAATACATGCTTGAAGGTTTCCATTTTCCTACTCAAAATCACTGAAAACATGAGTTCTTACTTATTCTGAAATTTTTCTCTTGCGTAGGAACTGGAGTTGCTCTTTTACTCAGATTGGAGCTCCATGCCCAAGTACCAACTCCGCCGCACCAGCTCAGCTCTTTTCTAGTAAATAAAACATAGAATATGCGATTTTTTATTCTTTATCGTTTCGATCTACTTGAGTCCTAAGATTGGTTTTCTGGAAACTTCGCCCATTAAATTTTGGGAAGAACTCTTCAACCAGTTTTTGCTGCTATTGTGGAAGAAGACATACCAATAATATAGCATTACTTTAAATGAACAGACAGAAAAAGTGCTCTTTTTTCAGTCTCAGCCCGCTGGCTTTTCACGTTGTTGCTCTTACTCACAAGCATCTAATTCCCAGAATGGATGTTCTGCTCAGAAAAGACATAGAGACCTCTCTGTATGTAGATGAGTGACATATTGTGCATATATCAGGCACATTTCCTTCACCATTAAATTCCAAAAGCAGAAGGTCTGTTCTGCATTTTTTGTGGACACCCGAAGTAGGCACATGTTAATCCAGGAAAGGCTTTTTGTAGATTGAGCATATTAGAAGAGAGAAATCAAATTCGACTACTGATTATGAGTCAAGCCGAAGATAACTGCGAGAGGTGCAGCATTAAGGTTCTAATACAGTGGCTCCTGAATATCCTCATCACAGCTATTAGGATTCCTAATTCTCGGGCACAAAGGTTCCTAGGAAAACATTATGACGACTCCAGTTCTTGAAAAGCCATTAGGAATGACTGCATTTCTCGTTCTATAGTTGCAGTAGACATTCGCAATCCATCCACAGTTCTCTAAGTTTTCCCACAGGCATGTTAACTTAAGTTGGTAAGAGGGAAAGAGGTCCATTCACATTCCAGGCTCCAGCCCCCCACAACAGATTCATCAAGTATAGCATGACCGTCCACAATTACAGTCGCTCCTTATCTTAAGAGAGAGAGATCAGACGGATCTGTGCAAAACTATTCAGACTATGATATCCAGCACAAAGTGCCATTGCCTTAATCATCACATTTGTTCCAAACATCACATAATTCCCGATGCACTTTGGTTTTGCAGGCTCACTGCAGAAGGGCATGACCCCTACACAGACACACTGAAGAATGAAGATAGCTCGCTTCATGGCATTATGACTTCAGACTAAATGAACATGGGAAGAATTAACAGGAACATAAGTGAATTTCCTTTTCTTCAATTTGGTCCTTCCTGCAGGGAATGTACATCTTCAAGGTGTAGTCTAGTTAGTATCTACCAGGTCGTAACATGGTCTGACAGACAACAGAAAGAAACACTACAACCAAATTAGTAACTAGAGACAGCCCTTTCGTATTTACATGTTAGCACCTAATCCCTATCACCCCATATTTACAATAGCAATGCTAGTTGATCAAGTACTTTTTTTGTATGCCATTTCTTCAACGAACCTGCCAACTGCAAAGAGAAGATCCTGAAACCCTTATAACAGAGTAGCAGAGCTAGCTCTGACAGAAAAACAAGAAGAGAAACCTGCATACAACAACCAAGGAGATGTTTCAGATGCTGTAGTAGCTTATAATGATGCAACAAATGACTCTACAATATACTTATTTGAGATTTTTATCCTTTTCCACAAGGTTTTTTTTAAATCAATCAACTGATGCGTGAATATGATGGCCAAAAGGTCGTAAGTATACTCTCACAGATTGAAGAATCAACGAAGAAACATAGAAAAGTCACATCCCGTCATTTACAACAAAAGTCAAGATTATTGTCCTAAAATGCAAAACTCATAACGAGATGAAGTGTTTTAGTCAGCAAAGTATCTTTAGTGCATCCTAAGAAACTCTGACTACATGATTCAGGGCCTGAACTGAGACTCAGGAAAATGCAGAATATGACCAAAGTATATCAATCAACAGAAAAATACACATCCCCAAGTAAAAATCTGTTTTGAAACTGTAAAAGTTCTTCTTACAAATAAAAGCCACACAAAACACCTACTTAGTGGGGGGGAGAAGGAATCAGAACTTTTGAACTAAATAGCTCTTACCATTAAGAAGTCATAACTCTTAAGCGACTTCTACTCAGATATATAACTAATAAATGAAAATTCCTTCTAAATCGTACATTTGACACTTCCGGGATATTTTTAACATATCTCACATACTTTTCAAAAGGCAAAAGCACAAACCAAAACTCAGGGACATACTTTTGACTTCTACTTCTGGGATTTACTTATCGGCTTTTCACTAGGTTCCAGTGCCAACAGCTTCAAGTTAAATTCAAAGCAAAAAGCCAGGACTAGAAGCCAGTGCGAAAAGCCATCTTAAACAGGCTAAAAGTTCTGCATAGATTCTGCACAAGCGGAACCATAGCATTGATACTGCATTAAAATAAGGGCACTGAGAATGCTGAATACTGCAACTCAATGACATCATGGAGAAAGCAAAGTAGTTGACAGCTAAATACCAAGGCTAAACTAGTGGGAATTTACAGGGGCCAAAGCTCCTGCCCACTTCCACTTTGCAAGGCATTATTGAAAGAATTATATGACCCTTTCCACATCTTTTAAGTAACTGGCAAATACAGCGCACTAGTTACCACATAAAGTAGGAAGGTTGTTTGGTCGCCAAATCATTTCTTTGTGGCATCAATAAACATTGCTCGGGTCCAATGCTCAACATCCTCATTTTGTGATGGTGGCGGAGGAAAAGTAGGATGCTCCACTAAATCCCATCCTTCGATAAGAGACTCATTCTTTCCTATCTCCGACAAATCAGTAGCATAAAGAAAGCTGGCAGCTGAATTAGGAAGATTGGCATTACCAATGTTTTTCTGCATGGCACGGCAAGCTCATCAAAACCAACGAAGGTGTAAATCAACCAAGATTATGTAAAAGGAATCTCATCTTTGGAAGCTGTCCTCTGAACATAAAAGAATAGAGAAGACATATTGGTAATTACAATTTTATGCACATAACTATAAATTTATCCGAGAATCTCATACTAATTCAACCGAAAGAAGGATCAAATGATCTCTTAACAACAGTTGCAATACACAGCATAACTCTACCAAACAAATTGACTGCATTGCATATCATGGCATGCAATTCACGTTCACAGTCTCTATCTTTGTGTGTTTGGCATCGCCACTCCCCTTGGCATCATGCACTAATTTGAAAGGGGGAAAGTATACAGAAAAGACAGTTCCTTTCATTTCTATTAGTATTTTTTAATCTATTAGCATTAGATTAGTATTAGTCTGTGATACAAATAGCCAAAAACAGATTTCATGATCACAATTGCCTATTGTCTTGATGTAGCCAAAAGAAGAGGGGGAGTGACAGTGTAATTAGTAAAACTGTCCTATATAGCACAATGTAAGCAATTTAAGTAACAGCTCTCAATATGATCTTAGGATATGCCAGTTTTAGTTCTATGTGAGCAAAGGTCAAGTGCAAAAGGATCAAATTACAGAATACAAGTAAGCCAAAAGTACTCAAATAATATAAGAACTATAAAAAATGAATCAACTGTGAAGATCTGAATATAGTCTCACTCATACCACGAGAGGAAGTGTATGTGCACTTTCCAATAAAGTGCTTGATGTGATAGCTGAGTTCACGTTCCACACAGACTTATTTAACTGTTGAACTTGCTTACTTGATCTGCAAATCAATGGAGATATAAAAGTGAGACACATAATGTATATGTGTATCACGGTATCAGCTAAAAATGTGGCATATTAACAAAACTAGTATTAAGTTTGCATAATACCCAATATGCAGAATAACATATAAACTATATCACCTGACCTCAAAGTCATGAAGTCCTTGAGGTTTTGGCACAAACTCCAAGTTACAAGTCAACTTCAAACGGGAAGCTTTTATGTTTCTGACAAATATATCTACTTCTCATCTTTTTGAACAAACATACCTAGTATCGTCATCACCTTATCTTGTTCAACATGGTTATTACGGAAGAAACAAGTGATCTAACTCTGGCATATCCATACAAGTACACACCTAGAAAGGTGACAATCTAACTCAAAATCAGACTGAAAACACAGTTTCTACTTTCTTCATTGTGCTAAAAGGCAATGAAAGTGTGTACCTTGAACAAGCCATTTTCAGAGATGTTACAGAGCGAACTTCCTTCGAAGAAGAGAGTATGCCCAATAATCTAGCAAATGCCTCAAAAGTAGACGCCTCAGAAGGGACATCTAAACAGAGAGAATTGTAGCAGTATGTTGTAATGCATGCCACACTTTTCTTCAAAAGGGATATTCCTCTCTGCAAATCCTTGTGTGTTTCAACAGAATGAGAAGAAGCAGAAGAATAATTAAAACTGCCGCTTCTACAAATATCAAGCTGGGGCTTTCTCTCTGACTCCATTGAAGCAACACCGAAATTACTAGAGCTTCTGTCTGACCATGAATTTTCTCCACTAGTGGAGCAATAGTTTTGGCGTGGTATAAAAAGGGGATATTCATTGCTGCAAGGCATACAAAAATTTCAGACAAGCAAGCTTGAGCACTCAAGTTGTCGAATGTGATTGCACAAGATTCTACCTTCGAGAGGATGGACGAGCATCCAAATAAGAATCTCGTTGCCAAATTCGAGAGCAAGAACCCTATTATACGAAAGGGACAAATAACAGTCAATCATCAGAGCGAGTTTATTCTTAGCTAAATGAAACATCCTTGATTAAGAAACATAGAGTCATCCATTTTTTAATAAGATGTGAGTGAAAAATGTTTGGACTGGTTAATAACAGAATATAGTATTGCACTATTAAAGAAACACAACTCCAATTTCTGTTCCAAGTAAATCAATATTATATGAAACAAAGGTAAGCCCACAAATACAGCTAATTCTCAAAAAAGAATACAGGCATTGCAAGACTAAAGCAAAGGCAAGTTATACAGTTAGCATATTCATTCAAGCCTTTGCAAAATTAATGCTGATGCATATCTTCACAAATGAATTGAAAAGATAAACAAGTATTACTTTTGAATCACAGCTGCCTTTCAGTTCAAGGGTGAGAGTCCAATTGACAGGTAACCATCAGAAAGAGCAGCAAGCACTTTTTTATTGTTCTTTTTTCCTGTCTACTTATATGCCTGTGTTTGGTTAGGAGTCGACAGTCATTTTGTATCACATTCAAGGATATAGCACATAGGAAAACTATTTTACTTTAGGCCAAATGCTGAAAGGAAAGAACCAGAACAAAGATGTTGAGAGAATCACAAATAAAACTCAGTGAAAGAGTTCACATTGTTCAAATCATAAAATTGTCCTCACCGCAAATCCTGAGTTGTGAAGTGCAGGTGCAGCTAAGATCTGAACAACAATATTAAGAAGTTGAACCATGTATCTGTTATGCAACAAAGTAATTACAATGTTAGTAAAGAGAAACAAGACACTATCAAGGAAGGATTGCATTAATCATTTAAAAACAAAACGACAAACTATGCCTGAAAGAGACTAAAAGGAAAAGGTGAACTAGAACAAGAGAATCTTTGCAAGTTTTTTGTCATATCCATAAAATTACCCCAATGAAGCACCAAGCTCCTCCGAAGGAACAGAGTGGGGATCAAGTCCTCTAGGTAAACGTGCATTGCAAATTTGATCAAATTGACCAATGGATCCATCTTTCCTTTCCCCATCCACATTCACCTGAGGCATAAATTAAATGAACTGATCTATTAATATGATGTTATGCAACAAAATAATAAATTTCAAGTGTTTCACAATGGTTTTTGCCAGGAATATACTCATTACAACAATTACGCCAGCACCATATGAACCATGAAAGGAAATCCATATAGCACATTTCTGACAAAACTTATGCAACAAGCAGTACACTTCATAAGAAAATCTTCAATAGTATTAATCAAAAAGTTATTGTTTATGCACATTAACAGTCGGATGCAGAAAGGCAAACACACTAAGCCCAAGATTAGATGTTCAGCTGATGCCATTATTAATTCAAAGTCGGCTGAAGTGCCATGAGAGTCAGATAAAAATCTTCAGGATCATCTACTACACGCAGCAATGACAAACTCAAAATCTTTAGAGCTCAAAGAAGCAAGCCAAACACTCCAACTATAAACAGCTACCCAGCAATGTTCTTGTTCTTTACGACCATTATTCCTGTCCATGTTCTGTGATGTAGCTTTGCCCAACAGTCCTTGCAACTGAGAGGGATCGTCATGCACGCTACTTCAGTTGGTGAATTCTCAAGTCTTAAAAATTTTACGCCATCAGGTCTCTCATTCAAATACACCATGATGCACATAATTTCGTACACAAACTCTGTTTATTAAAGACATACATACACTTCACTAGTCATTTCTCAACCTTTTCACTCAAGGGAAGGAAAAGGGCCTTCATAAAGCATAGCAAGAATATGGCGCATTATCAATGCTCACAGTTTCTAATTACTCATTAGCAAGCAGTTATTATTTATGATCTTACTCGACGTTGGGGGAACAATTTGCATATCTGTTTTATGACCACAGATTGTTTATGAAGGCGCTCTGAGGTAATAGCCATCTGCAAATGAGAAGACAGAATTTTTTAAAATAAAAAGCTTAAACAGCTCAGAAAGAATACCAAGAATGTAGATCAAGGAGTTCATATCAAGGCTGAAAACTCTACTCTAGAGTTACATGACTGCCTATGCTAATCCAAAAAAAAAAAAAATCTATAATGTCCATCAAACACTTATAAACAATCACCAATGGCATATAAGAGCTTGTTTGTGCACAGACACAGGTGTCAAAGAGAACTAGCGCATGTGTGATGTCCAAGACTAAAAGCTCAATCAACTACAGAAAGCTGAGAATAGAAAGCAGAAAGATGCCAAAGGAGTCACCGCGCATTTAATATGTCATACTGAACAGCCAAAGAAAAATCAAAAAAGAAATTATCAATATAATCCCACTGCAAGAGAGAAATTAAAAATATCACAAAGTATCTAAAATAAAAGGTAATGGGATTAATTCCTCACAAGTCCCAAGGTCTGTGCGCATACAAGGTTAGGATAGAACTTCTCCAGTTGTTCCACACGATTCCTATCCAACTGCATAGAAAAGCCAAAAATTGACTATATTATGGTACAATAGAAACACAATTTGCTTGACACTGAACGTGACAAAGAACACTACCAAAGTAAATCCGGGAATGAAAATATAAAATAAGGAAACTTGGTTGCACCTTGGCTAGCGCAGAATCCAGTTCCCCATACTTTGCCTCCAAATCGTTTGACAGTCTCTCGACCTTAGCCTTCCCTGCAAGTCATCCATCAGTCTCACAGCTTAGGAAGATTATAGAGCCAAATCTAATACATTGCACTCAAAAATACCTTGAACAAGCTGTTCTTTCTTGCAACGAAGCCTTTCCCTCAACTTTGCAAGTTTCTCATTCTGTGTCACTCTCCAATTAAATTGATCATCTGCCTTGCCCTGATGAACGGAACAAACATCAGATTGACTGTAACAGCCATGCAATCTTACAAGTCCTGAGCTGTTACCAGCATTATCAAAAGTGGAAAGAACGCTAATTGCACAAATATGACATAGAAGAGTATGATGGGTCACATCTCCGCTGTGTACTTTATAATTATCAATAAACGGCAATGATCTCAAGGTGCCCCAGCCCTCTACATATAGATCGCCAAGACACCAGTAATATTAACAACATTTTATCAACCTCGACTTAATGAAGTGCCGTGGGGGCCAGTGACAGGCCAGAACTACACACTGTTTACATAACCATTGTTATTTGGCACTCTATCAGTATCGCCAGCAGAGACAAAGCATGCTATCAATGTCAAGAATGCCATTTTAGAAAAGGGTAGCAGAGAACAGTCAAAAGAAAAAAAAAAAAAAACTCGAGATAGCTTAGGACTCGGGAATCAAGGGGGTCGCGACAATCCTATTCTACTTAAAGAGCTAAATCAGCATCATCAATCAAAGAAAGAGAAACGAGGGTGAAAAAAATCCGAGTCCTCGCTCCTACTTGCTATATTCCTTTTGTTTTCTGGAAGCACACACGAATGAACAAGAGAATGCAGTTGCTTCATACGGCAGAAACCAAACCTTCGCCACCAGCACTTCGCTCAATCTCGAATACAGGGCGTCCCGACGGCTTTTAAGCGATTTCAAACCATGGTTGTAATCATTCAGCCTGCGCACAAAGACAAAGCGCCTCCATGATTCGCATACCCAGTGAATTTCACGGCAAGATAACCCAGCCATCAGCGGCGAATTCAGACTCCACACCGCGAATTCTAAAAGGGGAAGCCTATCCAAACACTTCGACATGTTCCCCGACCCGACGCTAGACAGGACCCATGAAACACGAAACCGCCCTCCACGAACGGGATTCGAGATACCTGTAGTTGACGCACGCCGTGCAGATGGACGCGCGATTCAGATTTTCGCAGATGGCGCAGGTGCTGGGTCTTCTGGCCATCGTCCAAGTCGCCGCCGATGAACCGCACTCCCGAAGGAACCGCCCGACACCCGCCCGGAATCCACGGAACGCCCGCAGGGGATCAGCTGCGAGAAGCAACGTCCCCAGATCGAAGGAGACGATCCGCAGAGGAAGAGAGCCCGATCGCGACGAAGCTCGATCGATTTCGAATGTGCAGTCGAGGAAGCGAAGACGATCCGCAGTGCTCGATGAGGCTACGATCGTTGAACATCGGACAATCGCAGGCGACGGCGCTCCTCTTTCCTCTGCTTATGTGGTTTTATCTGATTGCTTCCACGTTAATTTATCGCTGTTTTATCGTCCCCAGGTCGAAAGTACACGAGAAAAATAACATAAAAGGTACATAGTTTTGTCTGTTTCCCGTGAATTTCAACATCGTCTCTAAATTTTTAATATATATTTAATTTAGAATCTAAATTCAAATGTTTCATATTATTCTTAAATTTGAATTAATAAAAGGATATGATTGACTATTTTCATAAAATCTAAGAATTATAAATTAAAAGTTCAAGCATGACAATACATATTGAGTTAAAATTTGGAGATCGAATTAAATAAATTATAAATTTAAGGACGGCATTGCATATTAAATCAAAATTCATAAATCATTTGTGTAATTACCCATTCGTAGAATGACTTTGAAGACCGATCGAATCATGCAATCATGGCGAGTCAAGTTAGACTGAATTGGGCAAATTTTAGGATGTTGTAGCTTGTTTTAGGGATTTGTATAACTTGAACGAGTTATGATAGATTTTCTATGTGACTCGCGGCCATTTTTAGATCTAGCTAAACGCTGAAATCCTATGACTCTTGACAAGTGTCAAGATCGCATAACTCCAAGCAAACTAGATCTCACCTAAAGTCAAGTCAATCTTCGCAAACCCTCATTAAAATCTTAGAACCTCAAGCAGCGGGTCAACGCGATCTTAGATGAGCCATATCTCACCTAAGGTCACGCCAACCTCAATGAGCCCTTGTCGGGGTCACGAGACCTCGAAGTTGTGCGACCCTAGGTGAGGCCATGCCGAGGTCATGCAAACCCCGACCTGAGTGGCGCCCTCGCCGCATTTCAGCTGCTAGCTTTTGAAAAAAGCATAAGGTTCGATTTTAAATAAAAAAAAGTAAATGAGTAATTTTGAATTTCGAATAAGAGGACTATGCGCGAGTTACCGGGCATTGCCCCAAAAGTGAAAAACGAAGGACATCAGTAGGGGCATTTTGGTCACTTCCGTTTCAGTTTCCGCCGTGGAAATAGCAACTCGGGAAGAGTCGCGCGGGCCCGAGGGCGGAGGCTGAAGGCCTGGTTGAAGAAGAAGAAGAGCGGGAGGAGGAGGATCGTCTTGATCGCGACACGATCGTCTTTCGAACAGCATTGCGCAGCGATCTCGTCGAACGTCGAAGCGAGCTTCTTCAGGAACAGAGGGAGAGAGAAAGCCGGAAGCACCCGAAATGGCGGCGGAGGACGACGTTCCGTTGGACGACAAGGCGAAGCGGATGCGGGATCTGCTCTCCAGCTTCTACTCTCCAGATCCGTCCGCCTCCTCCGACGCGTCGTCCAAATCCTACTCCCTGGACGCCATCAACACCACCTCCTTCGATGCCGATCAGTACATGAATCTGCTGGTACTCTCTATGTTCCTCCTTTTTCCCTTCTCCCGGTCCGATTCGCATGCCGCCGTGTCCTCTGTGATGATCTCGCGCGACGAGAGTTTTTAGTTTAGCTCGAGCATGTCGCCGAATCGCTCGGTTCGGTTCGGCCGCGTAGAATTGTTGGCTGAATTGTGTTGGCATCGCGATCCGCGGTGTCGGTAATTCTTTCTCCTTGAAAGATTTTTTAGGCTTGGCTTTCTTTCGTCTGTGTTTAGTGGAGATGTGTGTAACTTCTGAGCGTTGGCGTTTCCACTTTCCTTAGAGCTAATTCCATGTTGGACCTTCGGCATTTTACTCCTGTTTTTCGGTAAAATCGCAATGACTGACTTTGGTAGAGAGGGAGGGCTTGAATGATGCATATGATAGGAGTTAATTGGCAACCGTCGCGAATCGTGCAGGTCCAAAAGTCGAATTTAGAGGGGCTGCTCAAGAGGCATGTGGAAATGGCGGCCGAGATAAAAAATCTTGATACCGACCTCCAGATGTTGGTTTATGAAAATTACAATAAGTTCATCAGTGCTACAGATACAATCAAGAGGTAAACCAGGCATCAAATCTTGCAAGTGGTAGAAAGCTTCATCATGGTTTTGATTGTTATTGTGTTATTTTAATATCTAGGCAGTCTTTATGGTGTGAATGATTGTTTGCTGTGTTTCTGTTGGGTACTAGTTAGCTTTCTACTGGTATTTTCGTTATTTAGTAAAGGTGAAGTGCGGTTTCTTTTCCGACAGAATGAAGAGCAATATTGTTGGCATGGAAACAAATATGGACCAGCTCCTTGAAAAGGTATATGGAGCCTCTCCCCCTCTCTTGTGTGCACATATGCATGCACACTTGTTTTTGTGTGTGTGTGTGTGCGCGTTTAAATGCACAGGCGCCTTTTTGTGCCAATATAGGTGCATGTAGCGGAGAATGCACTGATGAATCCTCAACCTTAGATCAGGACTGATTAACTACCGAAACTATGGCAGATAATGTCGGTTCAATCCAGAAGTGATGGTGTCAACACTTCTCTTTTTGAAAAGAGAGAGCACATTGAGAAATTGCATCGCACACGCAATCTACTGCGGAAGGTTCAGGTATTTGACCCATCATGTATGATCCTGCTTTTTTGATGTTCTTATTATTTGGAAAGAATTTGGCGCAAAGTCCTCCAAACCTTGGGCCATTATAACCTCACAAGGAAAGGATTCGATGGTTAGTAGAATAGCTGATTGGGAATTGTCACATTTCTAGCCTCTAAGTTGTATTTGGACAGGCAGCTCTGGTGTTGGCTCTGAGTGTTTTGTAGCAAGACATGCTAGTTGGTCTAGCTTTTTGTTAATGATGTGACTAGTCCTCATCTTTTATGGTACTACCATAATAGTTTCTCGGCATATTGTGGGGATGTTACGCATAGAGAGAACTTTTTAATCGTACATACTAAAGTAATGGTGGATGGTATCTGATATTCGGTGCTTTTTGTAAGATCTGTTTTTGGCCATGTATGAGTTAAACACGTTTCATCTTCCGTGGACAGAACAGTTCATATATGATCTGCCGGCTAGACTTAACAAGTGCATCAAATCTAAAGCATATGCTGATGCAGTCAAGTTTTATACTGGAGCAATGCCAATTTTTAAGGTCAATTCTTTTTAGTCTTCTGTGTGCTCCCTTCCTCTTTATCTGTTAAAACAAACCACAGTTAGATTGCCAATGAGACAAGGGAAAAGCTCTATCTCTAAAGCAGTCCTTAATTTTTTATATCTCTTTAGGCATATGGGGACTCATCGTTCCAAGATTGTAAAAGGGCTTCTGAAGAAGCAATGGCGACAGTCATAAAGAATTTACAGGTATAATATCTTTGAATGGTGGTAATTTTCTTTCTAATATCCAAAACCTGATCAAACATCCTGACTGTGGATGTTAAATATGTTGCTTAGTGAAATCTCACAACAGAAGATGAAAGAATACAAAACCAATCTCTCATGATTTCTTGCAACAGTTATTGTTCAACTAATTTGCCTAAGTCAGGGGTCAAGCTTTCACTTTTGTATTTCTGTAATTTCCTATGCCATTTTGGAGGATGAGCGTTGATTGCAGATATGTTACTGCAATTTCCTATCCCCTATTGGAGGACTAGCATCAATGCAGTTATGTTACCCTTGATACTTACTGTTGATGGATTGAAGGGATTTGTATCTGTGTCTGAACTATTTAAGTTTGTTTTGGCTGCGTGGATCTCTTATAGGCTTTTATTAGTAAGATTAGCAGTGGATCTTGCATGTTCATCTTGCCAAAACATTTGGCTTGGGAAATGAGGAAGAAAAAGATTCAGCCAGGTTAAAAGTTGAAATATCATTTATTTCACATAATCTGTTTGCCCAATACTTTCAAAAAATAAATTAGTCCATCTGTTTGTGAACTATAGCCTTATGTGGGAACAGTCGTACTGGTGGGGTTTTTCTTGCACCAGTTGAAGTGTCAAGTCCAATAACTGGAAATGCTTAATAAATGAACTTTGAGGTGTGCCCTCAGTGTCCTTTTTAAATCAGCCCTTGAGAATGAGATAGCATCGACACTGCGCCATGTCATGCCAAAAGGTACTATTAGTGTTGAAGTAGTGTTGTACTTTTTGCGTCTGCTAGAAATCATAGCATTTTACAGAGGGAGTTGTTCCAAAGTCTTCACTTTTACCAACTGCAATTGGTTAACAAGTCATAAGATAGTAAGTTACGATAAATAATCTTAGGCTGAATAATGTGTCCACTATCCCCTTTGTTATGTTTGGGTTCATTAATTATGTATAACACACCTTCTTCCTATTGTTTTCCCCTTCCCTTTTGCGAAACTTTTCAGGGAAAGCTGTTCTCTGATTCTGAATCCATCCAAGCACGAGCTGAGGCTGCAATGCTTCTCAAGCAGTTAGATTTCCCGGTTTGTACTGCTCCATGACTTTCCTTTTTTTAAGCCTAGTGAATGAGTTTTAAGTACATTAGTGATTGTGTTTCGATCCCACTTGTTTGAAATTACAAATGGCAAGAGGAACAAACCTTTTGTTCTTGTTCTCTCTTAGCAAGTTACAATTGGTTATTGCAGACTCCTGGAGTTTTGTCTCTTCTTGTCTAGATATTTTATGCTTGGATTTTTCTCAGAAGAGCTCGTCATAAAATATGAGCACTATGATTTCTGCATTATCACCTATATCTATGATTGATTGCTTGGTGTTGGCAGGTAGAGAGTTTGAAGGCAAAGCTACTTGAGAAGTTGGAACTGTCTCTTATGGACCTTAATCTTAAGGCTGGAGAAACAAAAAAATCTTCAGTGGATCCAAATGACGATTTAAAAGAAGGAAGCTTATCTGAGTTATTCTCCCCTGCCTCTCATGAGGTAAAAAGTGCATACGTTGCCATCTGGCAATTTAACGGAAAGGATTTGAAAGATTGTAATTCCAGAGATAGTGAAAATGTTATCACTCTGAGTTATTAGCTTAATCACCTTGATCTTGATGCTGACATAATAAAGCATGCTTCTTATCGTTATGATGTACAAGTTCTCCAGGTTTGGTGTATTTTATAAGCGTGTCAAGAAGATGCATGACTTAGATTTTTGTGAACAAATGGCTTATCTCTATAATTTGGTGTGGGCTTATCTATTTCCATGCTGCACAAGCTATAAAGTGATCTTAGGGAATAGCTTTCAATGAACACCTTCAACAAAAAATCCAGGAAACCCTCTAATTTAATCACTATTTCTTATTTTCATGTTTCCCATTATTTCTGATTAGCTTCAGATGTTCTTCTATTATGTCGGAGAATAGATGCCCTCTTTTTCAGTGTCAGGTGTGAGAAGTGTTGATCTGACCTTTGAAAGTCTAGTAACCCAATTCCTGCTGGTTACATGCTTACAGATTTAAGTTGTGCATTGATCATTCAGAAGAATGGTAGGTAATGAACCTAGTTCAACTATGGCTGCAACCAGTCATTAGAAGACAATTGTGCCTCTTTTTTTATTTTTTTATTTTGCTGAGTAGTAAGAATTTTCATAGAAATGGTGGCACCAAGGGGACTCCCGTTTAGCCTTCTTTCTATTAGAAAATGACTAGAGATACTATTTATTTTTTCTATAAGAAAAAGTATTACTCAAAAAAGTTTCAAGGGGATAACCACCCCTTTTATAACAGCATATTAAACTCTATCAAGCGTAATAAAAAAACCCAAAGCCCAGTTAAAGACCAGAAAGGTTGCCTTGAACCCTGCAGGATGAAACCATTCACTTGTAGATTTACCAATTCTTTACTTCTAAAATCCTTCTCTGCATTCACACCTCCCAATATGAAGTTCCTACATGTTCTCACATTGTCTTTAATCTTTTAAATCAAATGCCTGTACTCCCACTCAGCGAAAACAAAATTTAAGGTAATTGTTTCCTTGGATACAAAATGCGACGCTGACATAAACCTTTTACCAGTTTTACTTGTTGACGTTTGTTCCTTCAAACCTCCTAAGAAAACTAGGGCTGGTTATTAGTAGCATCGTTTTAGTTCTCTCTGTCTCCTCATCTAACTAGAATCACCCTCAAGGATTTTCATTTTTTACCCCTTATTTGAGGAGCGCTGTTCTTTTGTATGTTCTAAGTAGTTAAGTTAAATTTGCCACCTTCGACTATTCCTTTGCCACTTAATTAGACTACACTTCACACCCGTCACTGGAATATATATCTCTGATTTTGCATGTGGTCACTAGACTTAATGTTCAATAGCAATTGCAACTTCAGATTCAGAATACTTGGATAATTCTTTGTACAAAGAAACATATTATAGTTCCGCCACTTTGCACCAGCAGATTTAAAAGATACATGGATAGATTGAATATTGCTACTAGTGTTCTGTTTTGAAATTTTGTGGACCAACAATATAAGTCAGATGAATTACATGTCCATGCTGCTTCAATTAATTTGGTAATATGAAGCAATACTCTAATAAAATAGCCTGCTTAAGATAATCTACAATTTTCTTTAATGTAGATGTTTCATCCTTGTTTTTTGGCAGAGCAGATAGAACTGAGTTTTTGTTTGACTTTTGAGAATAACAAGAAGCAACAAACTAGTATAATTTGCCATTACAGCACTTTAATCTGATGTGAATGGGATAAATGAGCTTGAGATTAACAAGATTTCCAATGAGTTGTTTGTTGTCTATTTTGTAATCTATCACCTGCAATTTAATAAAAGTCTCTAGCATCCTGGCGAGGATAGTAAAAAGTGCAAAAAGGATTAGGTACCAAGAAATTAAGTGCAATAAACTCCATGGGGATTATTCTAGTGACACCTGTACAGTTGCAATGAGGTTATGATGGAGAAGTTAAGCATTTTGTTCCCCTACACTGTAGATACGCATGACTTACATCTCCTTAAAAAATATACATTGCGTTATCTTTAAACTGCATGCCTTTTAACTTGTGAAGTAGGCTTCTGTTCGGGAGTTTGTGGAGGCTGTCCGTGCTTATCGGGTCATATTTCCTGATTCAGAAAAGCAACTTAGTTCCCTTTCGCGGGATTTAGTTATCAAGTAAGTGTATTATCATTCATGTCTACTGTTCTCTTAGCTAATAAACTCCTTTTGTTGACATATATTTCTTGCATTGTTTAAGCAGACTTTCTTTGTTTATATAGGCACTTTGAGACAATGGAGCAGTATCTTCAGAAACGAATTTCTTCGACTGATCTTATTACCATCCTTAGTGAGTAACTTTGTTGCATTTTATCTAGGGCAGCTCATGCCTACAGTTTTATAAATAAGCTTTTGACTAGGATACTGGTTGCTTTCTGGGGATTTATTTGCTTTTGTTCTCATTATTCTAAGTTTTACTCTTTTATAGCTCTTTCACAATAAATCAATAGTATTCTTGCTTGTTGGGACATATTTATTGATGTGTACCTAGTAGGCTAGGAATGACTCTCCAAGAATGTTTGTTTTCATTTTCTTTTTACTCAGTTGTCCAAAGAAATTACTCAATGCAAAATTGGAGTCATTACCTTGAACATGCTTGTCAGAGTTATTTTTAACTTGTATTCTAGTCAAATTAGGGTAGTGCGCAAGAGCAGGTCCTTAGTAATTAGTAAAGGCATTATTGGTTCCCTCCCTCTTGACCTCTAAAAAATTTGGGAAAATGACACAAGTGGTTGCTAAATTTTGGTCCAATGTGTAATGTCGTCTTGGGACTTCTGATTTGTTCAATGTGGTCCCTAAACTTTGGCCCAATATGCAATATTCTCTCTAAATTTTTAATTTGTTAAATGTGGTACTTGAAGTATTGGTAAATGTTCAATTTTCCATAGACTATGTGAAAATGACGCAAATGGAAGGACTACATTGACTTATTACAAATAGTTTGGGGACTATATTGAACAAATTAAAAGTCCAAGGACGACATTGTACATTGGGCCAAAGTGCAGGGACAATATTGTACATTGGACCATGATTTAGGGACTATTTGTGTTATTATCCTTAAAAAATTAAAAAAAGGTATAGAAAGGAAAACAAAAGGAAGAGATCTGCGGACTTGGAGCTATACATAGTCAGGAGGTTAAAAATGTCGAGACAATTTAGGACTAGCTTTGCTTTGCCAATCCTTCCAAATGAGTGTCAGATGCCTGATGAGCTTCTCTTGTGGCCAAAAGATGCTTAATGAATTTCTGTCCTCATTTAACTGTAATATTGAGGGCCAGCTTGTTGGTGTTGTTCTTTACTTTAAATGATTACTACACGGTATTCTCCATGATCTGGGTAAAGTAATCAAGTCAAATAGATTATTGGACTTTTGGGAGCATCGAGTTTTGGTGGAAGTTACTGTGTGTTTTGGTTTGATAGTCGTATAGTTGGCTTTCGCTATAGTGATGCCAAGAACACAATGCCCATGGCATGGAGCTGACTGTTCTTTGTACTGTTTAGTGATGAGTGATGCTGGACGTCTTATCAATCACTGTATCATTCCATAAGATCATGTTTGAATTACTTTTAAGAGTGGACTTCCTCCAGGATTGGTTTACGAATTCATGATTTTAAGTCTTCATAATAGCGTATCTTATTACTTTGCCATGTCAATCCAATAATGCTTAACTAAATCCCTGTCTTATACAGAAACAATATGGACGGATGTGATTCTGATGGATGAGGTCCTAAAGGAAGCTGCTCTACCTGAGTTCTCACTGGAGGTCCTGATTAGAAACCTTTACGCCATTGTTTTCTCACATTAGAATTCTTTAAGCAATTGCTAAAGTGATTAATTCCTTGTGTTGCCTCCTTGTTTGGGTGAATTAGTAGCTCTCTGCAGTGCTGACCTCTTCTAACTTTTCTCAGGCTGCCCAGGTTGCTGTCAAGAAGTATGTAGCTGGAAAATTTTCTTACCTTCTACAAGATATCTCAGGTTAATATCTATCCATATTTTCTTGGGGATCATTTAACATGAAGGTAGTTGTTAAGAATGATGATTTTATCATTCTGTAAGCGTAATATTTTGAAAGTATTTCAGGACATTACTATCTTGCCATTGGTGAACTTGTGGATATAATTAAATACAGGACGTTTTACTACATTAATTGACATCCGCTTCATCTGCGTATCACTTAACTGCCTGCCGGAATAACTTTTTTATTTTTTTTTACAACTGCTAATTGATCTCGTATGACTATGAACTGCCAGATGACCTTCTTAGGCGAAACGAGAACACTGTAAGTTATTCCTTGCAGATTGCCTTGGAAGCTGGCAAAGAAAGTGTTCTTCAAGGCAGCATAAATGTCTTACGGGTGAGAGATGCTTGCCGTGACAGTTTTACTGACTTTAAGGATGGAGTAATTGGTCTGTTAGTTTTATCTCATATGTCGTTTTATTTTAGGTTCACATCAATCCTCCACATTTGCATTATGCACTAGAAATGTATCTTAAGCTAATAGTCCCTGTATTGGCCTCACTCTCCTTTGCTCCTATTTCAGCAAGTTCCTACTTGGATTGTGAGCATTTATGTGATGCTTGAATCTTCACATTGTTTAGCAGTATTTTGTTCAGCTACTGCCTAATATGGCCTTTCTTAAAATTAGACTGTGAATTTTGGTAACTAATCTTTCTGACTCTTATTTTTTTTTTAGCAAATTTCTGACTCTTATTCAGTATATTTACCTTAGGACTTCCGGCAACTTTTGGAAGACGACTTGGGGTTACTAGTTAAACTGAGAGACTTCATTGTGGATTGGGTTCAAGAAGGATTCCAAGATTTCTTTAAAACACTGGATGATCACTTTAACTTGCTTTCTGGGAAGAAGAATCTTGCAAATAAAGAGCAAAGTACAGTGGAGGTGACACAAAGTGATAAAGGTCTCTTGGGCCTTGTCCTGGTGCTGTCTCAAATCTCTGTTTTCATTGAGCAGAGTGCAATTCCGAGAATCACTGAGGCAAGGAGTTTAATATCATTAGCTGTCAAGTTTCATATTTATGGTTAATCATTCCTGTTATGCTTTTTATCTTTTATCATTGGGGCATGCATTAGAGCTTTTACCCAATTTTCTGCTTGCCAGGAAATCGCTGCTTCTTTTTCTGGTGGTGGTGTTCGAGGATATGAATATGGACCTGCTTTTGTTCCAGGAGAAATTTGTCGCAGATTTCGATCAGCTGGAGAAAAGTTTCTGCACCTTGTATGGTTTGAATTTTATCTCTTGAGAATCCATATGTACAAGTCTGAACTTTCACCCATGACAGACTAGTGATAAATCTGACCGCAGCTGCATAGGTTGGAAATGGTACCATGTTGAAGCATTATCAGTTAGACCAGACGATCCTTTTTGTGGATAGTCAATTGCATCCTCTGACATACTTTTGTCAATGTGGCCTTTAGGGTAGCGAAATCAGCACATTGACTCAGAAATTTTCAATTCAATAAACAGGATGTGTCTTCAAGCTTAACCTTTTCATAGCATTGCTGCTAACTGTGATTGTACTTTGGTGGGGGATACTCCGATTAAACAGGATGGCTCTTCAATTCAATGAAAAGGATGTGTTTCTGAATTCAACATTGCAAGTCTGGCCATCATGATGCTTTTTGTTTTTCAAGGGGCAATGTTATGGAAAACCCTCCGATTTTAAAATCTGAAGATGTTTTATGATGCTTCAGCTAGAAGTGACGCGAGAAGTTGTTCTTGGACCTTCTTGTCTTTTAGTTAAAAACATTGGGTTCATCTAACCTTATTCTTGTTGGTTTTTCTATTACTAGGACCAGTCAACTGCCTAGAGGAATTAGTTTTCTCTCATGAATATGTGTACTAATTAGTATAGCCGAATTTCATCTGTTCTGCCAAATTTCGTCTGTTCTAGTATTTAGAGATTTGAAGGAAGTTGATATTGTATCTCTTTTCCACAGTACATAAAAATGAGTACACAGAGGATCTCTGTCATCCTGAGAAAGAGGTTTACTGCACCAAATTGGGTCAAGGTCAGTATGGTTATAGTTTCTTCGAGTGAGATGCATTTATTTTGCATTGGCTGTATGTTTCACTTTTTTCTTTTCTGACAGCATAAGGAGCCTAGAGAGGTTCATATGTTCGTTGATTTACTACTGCAAGAGGTTGGCACTTCTTTTTTCTTTTGTTCTATTTCTATAATGTTGCTGTATCCAAAAGAGAAGGAAGCTATGCCTTCAAATTATGCTACTGCTACATTCTTAATGGATAATCTACAATTAAAATAAATATGAATTCTTCTTGCCTTTAGTTGACATTGAGGTGATTTTATCTGTCATAGTTGGAAGCAGTAGGGTCTGAAGTGAAGCAGATACTACCCCAAGGGCTCCAAAGAAAGCATCATCGTTCTGACAGCAATGGAAGCACTACATCTTCACGTAGTAATCCATTAAGAGATGACAAAATGGGTCGATCTAATACCAATAGGGCGAGGAGCCAGCTTTTGGAAACGCATCTAGCAAAATTGTTCAAGCAGAAAGTGGAAATTTTCACTAAAGTTGAATACACACAGGTCTAGTACCCTTCCTACTAGGAAAATGTGGTTGTAAGCAGTCTCGTCATCAAATGATCTGAATCGATATCTCTATTTCAGGAGTCGATCATAACTACAATCATAAAATTGTCCCTGAAAAGTCTGCAAGAATTTGTTCGACTTCAGACTTTCAATAGGAGTGGGTTTCAGCAAATTCAGCTGGATATTCAGTTTCTAAGGGCTCCCTTAAAGGAAAGTGCCGAGGATGAAGCTGCGATTGACTTCTTGCTAGATGAGGTAATTTATTATATAGTGCAAGATCAAGCATATCTGTGGTGGGTATTGATTTGGGTTGTACTGCGGTTCGGTGTCAGCTTTCATCTCCCTATTCAACTTCTGTGTTGGTATACTTATTCATAGATGTTACCTAACCTGGATAAAGGAGGATGATCTCAGGGAGTTGACACCTGGCTTAGTTGAATCTTCATGAAGTCAATCCCATGCCACTAGCAATTCTTGAAAAATCTTCAAAATTCTAATTTAGCGAAAATTTTGTGGGAAAGAATTCACACGCAGAAGCATTGACCTTCCCTCCAGCTTCTACCTATGAGTTGTTGGCTTTTCATTGTCATGCTACTCAGTGGTCTTCTATATTATTGTTGTGAAATTTTTTGTTGAGGATTGAGAGTGGAGTGTAGGGCTAGTAGACTAATCGTTTGCTGGAGCTGGGGGTAAGGTAACTGTCATGCTACTCCCATGTTATTCTGTCGTGTTTGACCTTCCATGCATCAATGACAGCTAAAACTTGTCCCCTGTCAGGATTAGATTTGCATACAAAACAAGCTCCTTTTCATCAGTTGTATGCATGGTTTCTGTTATTTCGCCAAATGTCTAACAAAAAAGTTGTGTTCGTGATCTGTTGACTTACATTTCCTGTTCTTAGCTATTTTGCATTGCTTGTCTCAAGTTTTTAGAATGCTGTCATGATGGTTCTCGTCATGTATGGGGCAGGTGATCGTTGCTGCTGCGGAGCGTTGTCTTGATCCAATCCCTCTGGAGCCACCAATCTTGGACAAACTAATACAATCCAAGTTGGCAAAATAAAGGACTAGAACTGCTCTTTTTTAACTGGACATTAGTGATGATGTCTGCAATTTCTCCTGTTAATGCGCAACTCTTATTTCTCATCATTTTGTTCTTAAAATTTTGCCTTTGGTGCTTTGCATTTGGTGATTCTCCTGTCTCGTTCGTTCCAAGTATTGCCATTGAATGCAATAACTCTGGACATAATAAGTTCTCATCAATAAATATAGGAATTCCTGTATGAAACCACTTAACTTTTTTGGCTTATGCCTTGTATGGTACGGGACATCGTCACCGCGAGAAACTTTAAGTGCATGTGCTTTAGTCTTAGGTACAAGTTTAAGGCTGCATCTGGCAGCCACTTTTCCAGAGGCTTTTGGCCTCTAAAAGCCCTTGGCCATATGCTAAGGCGTTATGGCAAATTTATTTAGAGAGCTGCGGAGAAATGTTATTCATTTCCAAAGTTTTCTTGAGTCCTTTAGCACAAGATAGGTTCGTAGGAGTTTTGGATTTTAGCAATTTCGAAATGTTAATACATGTTTTTTTGTTCAATTTTGGCCTCGCTAAATTTTCAAATTCCAAAAATGCCCTCAATATTTTCCATCTCATGTGACATTGCCAATGCTAGATTTGGCCGCCAAAGAGCTTTACTTGAGTTCGGCCAAAGAGCTTTACTTGAGTTCGCGTGACCCCTCGCTAAGGTTGACCTTTGTCAAGGGTTGCTTGAGGTCGTGTGACCTTAGGCGATGATTGCTTGTGTCAAATCTGGCTTATCAGCAGCCCAAGCTCTTTGTTGGCATCCGGTGAAGGTTTAAGGTTCAATTTTTAAAAAAAATAGCTAAAGTCATTGATAATTGTGTTTTTTCAAACAACATTTAATTAAAGTTGCTTTCCATTACATTTTTATATTATAGGTCGCGAAGCACTAATTGCATTACGAAAAAAAATCATTTAACCTAAATTTTTTTTGTTGCATCTTTCCAAAGACTTTTCAAAAAATTTGAGCGAAACACACCTTTCACTTGAAACTTGATGAGACAAGTCAGGAGAAAAGTCGTACTGTTTGGATTTTGTCCTGAGCCTTAGAAAAAAAATTTACACTATAAAACAAATCCAAAGTAAAAACCAATTTTTTGTTCAAACTTTCCACACCAATGTGTATGCTTACTATGAGATGGACAACAATCATAACTCGGTAACAAATCGCAGTTAAATTTTTTTTTCTCAATTACAACAATTCAGAGACATTTTCTAAAAGTATCTTTTTGACCAAATTCCTAAACTACTTCAAGTCAAACCTTTTCTTTTATGAATCTTTGCCCATTATTTCGCATATATGTATCCTTTAATTTTTGTTGATAAGATCGGAAAATAACACTATGTTTCTTTACATTCATATGATGTCGGTTTCTTTGTAAAGGGAGCTCCTAACATAGCTCAAGATGTTCATAATCTATTTTATGAAAAATTGGACCTTTCTCTCATTAAAATTTAGGTTAATATCACGAAAAACCCTAAACTGGTACACTTATAACAAATTTACCCCAAATTATTTTTTTTTTATTACAAAAACTTCCAAACTGGTACATCTGTGACAATTTTACCTCGAACTATTTTTTTGAGCACCAAAAACCCCAAACTAATATACCTACAATAATTTTACCTTGACCTAATTTTTTAATATTATTTTTTATTTTTTTGATTATTTTTTATTTTTTTTTCTTTTCTTTTTCCTTTCCTTTCCTTTTTTTTTTTCCCTTTATTTTCTTTATCTTCAACCTATGGCCAGTCGTCGGTCTAACGACAGACTAGAGATGGGGCCAACGAGGTTGGCCCTACCGGCTGTTGGTGAGGCCAACCTCGCGAAAAAATGGCGAGGTTGGCCTTGCCCACCCCTGGCGAGGGGTCATCCTCGTAGTCACTGGCGAGGCTCGGCCTCGCTGGCAACGGCAAAATCCCAACCATTCCGTCCAGCAATCACGAAGCTGCATCACTCCAAGCGCGAAGCGTTTCGCTCTCGATTTTCCTTTCCCCAATCGGAGGATCGGAGCCATGGTTGGTGTCTCTCTCAAGTGCGACGACTGCGGCACCCGTTTGAAGTCTATGGAGGAAGCTCAAGGGCACACTAAGCTCACCTCTCACTCCAACTTCTCCGAGTCCACCAAGGTCGTCCTCAATCTCGTCTGCAGCTCTTGCGGGAAGCCCTATCGATCGAAGACGGTACTCCGAATCCCCGCTTTTTGTGGCATTCTGATTTGTTGCGCTGGCCATTGATTTAGTTTCTGAGCAATGGCGAGGTCGGCCTCGCCAGCGGTCGGCGGGGCCGAGCTTCGCCAGCAACAGCAAGGACGATTCCTTACCGGTAACTAGCGAGGTTGAACCTCGCCAGGGGTGAGCAAGTCTGACCTTGCCATTTGCCGGCGAGATTAGCCTCGCCCAGTAATGGTGAGGTTGGCCTCGCCAGCGGCCGGTGGGGCTAACCTCGTCAACCCCCATCTCTAGCCGGTTGTCGGCCATAAGTTGAAGATAAAGAAGATGAAAGGGACAAAAATAAAAAAAAGAAAAGAAAAGAATAAAAATAAAAATAAAAATAATTGAAAAAATAAAAAAATAATATTAAAAAGGTCAGGATAAAATTGTCGCATGTGTACCAATTTAGGGTTTTTAATAGTCAAAAAAATAGTTCGGGATAAAATTATCACAGATATATCAGTTTAGAGTTTTTTATGATTAAAAAAATAATTTAAGATAAATTTATCACGAATATATTAATTTAAAATTTTTCGTGATATTAACCCTTAAAATTTATCCTAAGAAATGCTTCCATGCACCGTTTGTAGTTTGTACACGAGCGGGAAAACGACACAAGCCAGTCGTCATATCAAAGCTCAAAACCGAACATAAAGCGAACTTCCTTTGACCGACCAACAACAGAACAGATGACATGAGCGAGCTTCTCAGACCGATTCTCCGGGAAGGAACTTCGTACCATTTCAGGCAAATGCTCTCCTCCTACACCTTCATCTCCCCAAACCTCGCTCCATTCGACACAGTACCCGTCCCTCAGCTCCGTCGGATGCCTCAGACGCCGAAGTGCCGCCTTTCGTCGGAAGAAAGAAACGGCGGCGACGGAAGGTTCTGTCGTCCCTCGTGCTCCGAACACTCGCCTTCGACATCGGAATGTCGCTTTTACAGCAGTGTCTCGCGCTCCCGAGAAAACCCAGATGGCGATTCGTGCAACGGCCCTTCTGGAGCTCAATGCATGAGCGATGATGTTCTTGCTTCTTGGCTGCAGTCGTGTTCTGGCGTGAGGGATGTTCAAAAAGTTCAAGCTGTGGCTTCGAAATGTTCAGGACCCAGTGCTGCTTACGTTAATAATAATCTGATGTCTGCGTATTTGAGATATGGGAGGTTGGACGAGATCAGGAAGGTGTTTGACGAAATGACCGAGAGGAATGTGGTTAGTTGGACTACGATGATTAATGCGTGCGTTAGGTTTGGCTTGGACAGGGAGGCTTTGAGGTTATTTCTTGATGCTCTTGGTAATGGGGTTCGAGCAAACTGCAAGACCTATGTGTGCATCCTGAATTTATGTAGCAGGAGATTAGATTTTCAACTCGGAAAACAAGTTCACGCCTGTGTTATCAAGAATGAGCAGCGGAACCTGATTGTTGAGAGTGCTATAGTTCATTTCTATGCACAGTGTGGGGTGCTTGATAGCGCATTTTGTGCATTTGACCGGATGAATGAGCATGATGTGGTGTCTTGGACGACAATCATCACTGCTTGTTCCCAACAAGGACATGGAAAAGAGGCTTTTTCAATGTTTGGGCGAATGTTAAGGGATGGATTATTTCCCAACGAGCATACTGTGTGTAGCATTTTGAATGTATGTGGCGAGGAGAAGGCATTGAAATTCGGGAGACAGTTACACTGCATCACATTTAAAAGGATGATCAAGAATGATGTTTTCGTGTGGACGTCTTTAGTGGATACGTATGCAAAATGTGGGGAGATAGTAGATTCAATAAAAGTATTTGATGGAATGAAGAATAGAAACACGGTGACATGGACGACCATGATAGCTGGATATGCTCGGAATTGGCTCGGTGAGGAGGCCATACACCTTTTCAGGGAGATGAAGAGAAGGAATATTTTTGCTAATAGCCTCACCATTGTAAGCATTCTCCTAGCTTGTGGTTCAATCAAGAAGTTTGAGTTGGGAAGGGAAGTTCATGCACAGATAGTCAAGAAATCTGTTCAAACTAATGTCCACATAGGAAGCACTCTTGTATGGTTGTATTGTAAATATGGAAAGTATTCATATGCCTCCAATGTCCTCCGCCAGATGCCGTTCAGAGATGTTGTCTCTTGGACGGCGTTGATATCTGGCTGCGCACATCTTGGGCTGGGATCAGAAGCACTTGAACGCTTGAAAGATATGTTGGACGAAGGTGTGGAACCCAATGCCTTTACGTATTCATCAGCACTAAAAGCATGTGCTAAGCTAGAAGATCTTTTGCAAGGAAAGTTACTACACTCCTCTGCAAACAAAACTTCTGCCTTGTCTAACTTGTTTGTTGGTAGTGCGTTAGTTCATATGTATGCTAAATGTGGATACTTAGCAGAGGCATCTCGAGTTTTTGACAGCATGCCGCAGCGTAACCTGGTAACATGGAAGGCTATGATAATGGGGTATGCAAGGAAAGGGCATTGCCAAGAGGCTTTAAAGCTCATGTATCGGATGAGAGCAGAAGGTATTGAGGTGGATGACTATGTACTCGCCACAGTTCTCACTGCATGTGGAGATTTGGAGTGGGACAAAGAACCTTCATCAGAATATTGCTTGCAATCTAGCTGACATTTCAGCTCTTAATGTGATTTCCATGGAAACCAATTGTGCATGAAGTAGTCATTGGCTCCCGGATGAGGATCCGTATACAACTATTAGCTCAGGAATAGATGATATACATGTTAAAGTAATGTTGCCTGGGTGGAACAGAAAGTCTGCCAGGAAGGTTGATTGGCCTGACTTCTGAGTTATATCCGGTATATCCACCCTCTTCCATGCAGCAATATCAAGGAATGTGTGAAGGAGGAAAGTGGGGCATGGAACTCCTTAACATCATATAATGTGTCATCTCCAGGAAATGCCAAAGCTCTGTAAGCATTGGAGAGCTGAGTTTGTGGGTGGCCGAAGGAACAGGAGAACTGACGATACGTACCTAACGAGAAAATTCATTTGTCACCTATAATGTATTTGTGATCGGTACATTGCATGATATTCATATCACTTTAACTGGGAAATTCGTCTGTGCCGATAAAGATGTGGACGTGCAGTTGTACATACATAATGATATCCAATACACAATCCCTATGTCAAGCGCTAGGGAAGATTTTGCAAGTCGCGTGCTAGTAATTTTGTTCTTGGGATTCCTACTTGTTAAACAAGACAGCACTGAGCTGCAAATACTGCTGAGCGCATTGCCGAGACCATGAGACAACTGCCAGGGCTTTCAAATATTTAGATTTGCCCTTTTCAACTGGCTATGCTTGTTGAATTGAATATGCCTGCAACCTTTCTCTGCAGAAATATAAGAAAGAAACTTCTGTCGCTTTGATTGTTAGTATTAACTAAACTAAACAGTGTCACGAACTTGGTCTTTGGCCTTCTTCGTCCTTCCCAGATTGCGCATTAAATAAAATCTCGTGGGAAAAGCTTTTTCAAGTTTCCCATCCGCGTGCAATTACGCATTCCGGCTTAAGATAATGACGTGTCAACAAACAAGGATCCAACATCTAATATATGAAGTTGGTCTCTGTAAAGTACCTAGTCTACATGCCAAAACCATGTTTCTTATATTATCGTTTATCGAAAGTCACTGCTCACGGAACAACTCTCTTTTTGTGACCAGGAAACCTGCAACTCTACGAAATATAATTTGAAATATAATTTGCTATAATGACCATCGCATAACGGAAACTACAAAGAATCAAAATGGCAGCTATAGAACAGATAAGCACATCATGAGTACAGTGAGTTGCAGACCATAGTGATCAGTTGCTTAACGCCATCTTGGCATTTCCGACCGTTACATGCCAGCAATCTACACTAACAGTGAAAACCCACAAAATTTTGGCCAAAAAGTGAAAACTCGGCCTCAATCATACCATTGTCCACTCGTTAATGGAATGAATGAGTCTCTGAAAATTCATACTCAAAACATATATTGTGCTCAGGCACTTAACTTGCAGGCTTTGGCATCAGTATGAGAATGTACCAGTTCCCACCGCAATAGATCCATGATCTCCAAACCTGATTGTGTCAGCATGTCTTCTTGAGAATAATACACCAGTTTGATTTGTCATAAAAACGATCAACAACTATGACGTTGTCCATGCCAGATACCAACCTGCGAATGCCAAGACGTTAATTTTATCAGCTGAACACAATGGGTGGGGAGTAATTTATTGCAAAACGGTTTAAGGAATAAAAACATCAAAACCTTTAGTAGCAGCATAAACCCAACAGGTGGAACTTTTTAATTTGATCCGAGAATTGCTCAACAGAGTATATGATAGAACTAGCTAAGAAGGAAGCATGATGCCAAAAGACCCATAAAGAGCATGCAAAATTAATTTAAAGAATTGACAAAGAATGCACAAAATTGTTATATCTATGTTAATGATGAGTAGTTCTATCTAAAAACATATTAAATTGATTTACCTCTCAAGCTCACCCTCACCAAAGACATGGTAATATCTATTATACACTACAGCACCCTTCTTATCATCCTTTTTTGCCAAACCACTTGCAAGAGCAGTCATGGAAGCTCCACTGACTTCAGCACGATGATAGGGTAAGTGCCAAGGTACAAAGTATTCCTGTTGATCCTTGATATTCTTTTCTTGTCTCAATGCCAATGCCTCATCCTCTCCATGATGATTTAAATCCTGAGTCTTCTCTGGCTTCGTGGCTATATTAACTGTAACTTCCCTCGTGCTCTGTACGGAACTGTCATCTGTCTCTGGGATGCTTTCCAACATCAACGATGAAGGGCTGCGAGCTCGGGGACTTCCTGGTCCTACCCATTCTTCCACATATTTCGGTGCTAAAGGAGTCCACTTGGTAAGCAATGATCTATCTTCCTGTTCTACAGCCCAAACAGTTATGAGAACCAGTCCACCCTTTTTCACGACACGAACTAACTCTTCAATTGCTCTTTTCCTCCTATTCTCCATACTCAAGTGATGCAGCACGGCTATTGAGATTGCAGCATCCCCAAAACAAGTTCTGTAAGGAAGATTGACAGCATCTGCAACCAGAACCTCATGCTCTCTATCTGCACATATTTTGATCAGGGGAGCACTTATATCGCATCCAATGAAATAGCAATCGGGATTCAAGCCCAAGTACTTCCCATTTCCACAACCTGCATCCAAGATGAGCGATCCTGGAGGCAGAGTTTTTAGAAAGGTTGCAACCTTTGGCCACTTAGCAAATCGAGTGGAACTGAAATGAGGAGCTATAGCGTCATAAACACGGTGAACATACTTCTTTTCTATTTCCGGGGTGTACTCCACATTTCTGGAGGAGCATTTCTCGTCGTCATATGTGGAAGCAGATTTCTGGATTGAGTCACTACCACATCCAGTGGAAAAACTGTTATCTTCTCGCATGGTACTATAGGTCTTAGATAGCCAGGCCCTTGAACTTGTTGGAACACGCAATGCCTTCCAAGTTGCGGACGAGCATCTATTTTCTCTCAGGAAGGTCTTGATCATCAACAAGAAACACAGTGGCTAACCAGACACAAGACTGGGGAACAAGAAGACTAAGTTAGAAGAATGGCGTAATTAACTTTCCAAAGCATGCCCCCAATCACACTCAGGATGGAAAAAAGAAATGCAGTTGTCTAGCAAAGTTCGAGAGAGAAAAAAATCTCAAGTGCCATCTCGCGGAATTCAACCTAAAATTGCTAGGGCTCTAAATGTTTCATTGAAATACATCACAATGCAACCAGAGCTTCGTGAATTTATGGAAGTATGCTGACAGGTCCAGCAGCATTAAATGATGTCACAATCAGACCTATCCCGCGATTAAATTTTGAAGTTTTCTCATTTTCCCCGTAATTTCATCAATCAGTTGTAGCTCATGCAAAGACCTTTGTGGATCATTTTAATTTCCACACTACACGGAGCACTATCAGGAAGCCAAGTAAAGCGATAGCAGATGACGAAGGCCAGCAGCGTGCCTTAAAATCAGGAAAAATAGGTCCAAAGAAGACGAGAACTGCTTCTTGAACCGGCTCTTCAACCCCAAAACAGCAAGTGCAGTGCGCCGGCACATGGGGTTGTAGAATGCACAACAATGCCTAATCAACCCTCGATGATGACCGAAGCCGCACTTCGCTCTCACAAAATCTCACCATGCAAAGAGGAGGGAACAACGCCACATCTAAGGCAGGTCGTGAAAACAGACGTTTAGCTCGTTCGAAACGCATAATGAAACGGCAGCGGAAGTCCGAACACGCAAATTTAGCAAAGATTCCCAAAATGCTACGGCCAACAAGAACGACGCGAAACATACTTCAAAGCTCAAATTTATCCAGACAGTCTCCAAGGTTCAAATGCACCCAACTCCAACAATGCCCCCCCCCCCCAAACATCCTCCGCCACGCCTCGGGTCAGAATTCACCGGAAGCGAAAAACTTTTGACCTCATATGGGCAAACGCGCCCTGATCCAACCGCCATCGGCACCAAGAACAAACAACCCACCCACCCACCCACCCAGCAAACGGGAAATTCAAAAGCCCTTTTTTTTGCTTACTTCCCAATCACGTCCTCGAGCGGAACCCCGACAACGGAAGACACCCACCCCAACCAAAGAAAAAAGCGAAGCCGCCGCCGCCGCCACAACGCACACAAGGGAAAGACGGGAGAGTCAAATCAAGAACGGACCCAAAGCGCGAAGCGATCGCGTCATCATCACCATCAACTACACAAGAAATGGAAGATTCTCAGCAATGATTTTGGTCGAGCAGAGAGAAAGAGCACCTTCATCCATGCAGCATCGAGGATTGACGAGAAAGAGACGGCGAAGATCGACGAAAGCTGAGGGGGCTCGAAGGGCGAGATGGAGACTCCCCCCCCACCCACAGCGCTGAGCGGCCGCACGGTTCGGGTCGGGTCGGGTCATGTTGGCCCGGGCCTATTGGACTTGCGAGCGCTTGAGTGGTAGCGCTCGGGCTCTTTCCAGGGCCGACATCCGGGCCTGTTTTGCGGTTCGGGCCCGGGCCAGTAGATGAGTGAGGTGGGCCGGGCCCGCCCACGATTTATTTTTTTTATTTGAAGGAATTATTCGATTTTAATTTGGCGCCACCGTAAGTTGCTCTTTCCAATGATTTCCCATCGTCTCTTCAATTTCAATTCACTGAAATCAGAAAACGAAGCATTTGATCTTTTCATAATATTTATTAGGGGTAGTATTGGAAATCCTAAAACTTGTCGCAAAAGTACAATTAAGTTCTAAAATTTTCAAAAAGTGCAATCAAGTTTTAAGATTTCCAAAAAGTGCGATCAAATTTTAAAACTTATCACGAATGTGTAATCTGGTACTAAAACTTTCAAAAAAGGACTTAATTGAACAAATTTGACAAGTTTTAAGATTTGATTGTATTTTTTTAAAGTTGTAGGACTCAATTGCACCTTCGTGGCAAGTTTCAGGACTTCCAATGCGCTTGTCTCTATCAACAAATATGAGGTTTTGTGATGATACGAATGGACATGAATTCATAAGCATCTCCCACGCGAATATTCCAAATATTTTGTATTTCTTTTTCTTGTTGGCGGCTCAGCGAATATTAGCTTTTATCGTTCCAACATAAACAAGAAGTTTCTCATAGGAATTTAATAATGCGGCAACTCCATATGGTCTTTGATTAAAATAAACCTCTTAATCTTCCACCCATGAAGCGGTGAATAATTTGACATTTTTTTAAGAGTGGTCGAAACATCAAATGACTAAAATGAGTAATAAGTCCTGTCGGGCCACTTTTCATATTCCAATGCCCAAAACAAAAATAAAAAATTCAATAAGTGATTAGGTTGAAGACTTTGCTCATTCGGGTCTTGTTAAATTGGAATTGCTTCGAGGGTGACTTTGCTAGAAACATACTGCCACGTTTGTACGGGGCTTTTGGATGATAATCGAAACATTTAAAAATATTAATCATTCATTCGTTTCACAGTTTGAACTTTTAAAATACCGTAACTTTTCTTTTTCATGTGTTCAAATATTTGTGTACTTCGCATTTACATCTTTGTTTATATATAAGTCTTCGATGCCCAACGCACTCCGCTTTTTTTTGAGCCGCACAATTATGATCTAATTCATCAAGTAGAAAAGTAAGAAGGTTTGCCTTGTCATTAGCGAGTTAACAAGTTTGCTGGTAAATATGAAAAAGAAAGAAAAACACTTCATTACATCATTATAACACAGTATTAGCATATTCTACTGTAGTCGTTTTGTGTAAGTATTGTTTAATATAATTTTTATTGGATTCACCTATAGCTAGCTAGGTAAATGTTTTTACGCTACCCGTATCACATATTTATCTCTACACATCACGAGATTGATGCATTATTTCTTTTGTAAGAGCATGTATGTTAACATGAACACATAATGAGACCCATAGTACTTTATCAAAGAAAAAAACCATCATAATCAATTGTTGTGATAATAATTCTTTTCTTTAATGTAGAAGCTTGTAAGGTAAGCCGAAAGTACACTGATTTAATTAGCTTGTGGGGTGGAGACTCTTTTAGATTTATTATTCTCAGATGTTGCATAAACTTTGCTCTAGTTGCTAATGAGATACGGTTTTTTATAAAAAAAAAAAAATAATAATAATAACATGTAGGGTTGGCCACATCCGACAAGTTAAATTAGAGAGCGGATACCCTCACCTCTTTCCTTAGATCTAACATCCACAATCGACCTCTAATGCCGCCATCGTCCCTCCCTCCCTCCCTCCCTCCCTCCCTCCCTCAAGAGGGAGGAGAGAGAAAGAGGTGATATTGGTAGCCATCGTCATGGCCATGGCGATGGTGATGGAGTGGAAGATGGCTAAAGGTATCGGTTAGCGTAGGGAGTGGTTGGATTTCTTTCTTCCACGACTCTAAATTGACACGCAGGGCATGTGGGGTACGACGGTGCACGAATAGAGACACCAGATGAATACAAAAGGGGAGGGCATGCTCCCACCCTCCACTGAAACCTTTTTCCTGCTGCAAAAATTGAAGTGGCATCAATCAAAGCCAAGCAATTCTTCCCGACCACGACTCCTTGTTTTCTACGAGTTCAGGTTTTGATTATGGCAGCCACACACTCTCCCTTGCTTCAAAAAGCCATCCCATCTTATCTTCTTTGTCTCGACAGCATCATTAAAAACACCAATGAAAGCGAGCTGTGTGCGGTGTGGCCCAAGCTACTACAACTTTCCTCCTCAAACCTGAATTATGCAGACGCAATTTCACAAAGCTAAGAACATTTGGCTCCACGTTTGATTTTGTCAACGTTGCTTTGCGTTGAGGTCACATCAAGAGGATCCATTGGACATTGGACTCTCATACATTGGCTTAGTCCCGCTTACGTTTGTTTCATATGCGGAATTATGACGTCATCATTCACGTGGTATCCGACAGGAATCCAGAGTTTGGCAAGTTCGAGGAAAAGAACCTGTTGAAAGTTCACTATAGAGATGTTTTATATTCATATTTGTAACGAATAGATGATGTGCAGTGGAAGACTATGGTTTAAAGTTTTTTGGAACGAGTGATCCAACGATATTTTACATTATATCAAAAGAAAATTTTACTTTTCGTTTCCATACCATTACGAATTTTTCTCCACAAGTCCGTATACTTTGTCTTATCAAGTCCCTTTGGTCTATATTACCTAAAATTTTCCACACATGTCCACGTCGTCATCCTCAAAAGCCGATGCTGAGTAAAGGATCCGCGTCCTCGATAATGCACATGTCGATCCACAGCGCATCACAAGCACATGCAGACCAGAATGACGTGTATTGTCTATCGACTATATAATGACAAAACACAATGTCAAGATTTGATGACACTCAAAAGCTTCAAAAATTTCATGGATATAAGTCTCGTGCTAATTTAGGAGAAAATATTTTCTTATAAATGATCACCAATATCGCTTGTAATAATTAATTAATAAAAAATATTTTCATTATCAATAATAATATATATCTAAATATTTTTATGAATGATGAAAGTATTTTTTGTTCTTTCACTTTTGTAAGTGATACAAGCAATCATTTTTAGAAAATTTTTTTACAAATCATTCATTTTTCGTGAAACAAATGTAACTTTAACTAAAAATAAATGGGGACAATGCCCACAATTGTTAAATCTACCGATCAAAAGACTAATCGAAGGAAATTTCATTGAACTAGCGATCAAGGAAAATATGGTCATTTTTCAAAAAGTACACATTTGGTCTATGAAAATGCACTACTTTTTTCCAATTTCATTTTCAAACTTGTATTTATTCAAACAAGTTCTTGAACTTGTAGACTACTCCAATCGTGTCCCCTCATCTGTAATTCCAACATATTCTTTAAGCTAACATAGACTGAAATTTTGGAAGAGCATACTTTTGTATGAAGTGAATGATGAAATGAAGCAACGAGTTTTCAATGAAATTTGACCGCCTCTTCAACTCCAATTCACTGAAATCAGAGACGAAAGCATTTGATCTTTTCATTATATTAGATAAGATCATGCTTTGTAATAACACGAAATACGAATCGACACGAATACATAAGCGAATTTCACAAAAAATTTCTAATACCCTGTTCTTGTTGGCGGCTCATTTCATGGGAATTAATAATATGGCAACCCGATATAACCTTAACTAGTAAACTCCACAATTTTCCACCCACAAAACGGTGGATCTATTGCCATTTTTAAAAGTGGTCGAAGCATCAATTGATTAAACTGAGCAAGTCCGGTCGGGCCACTTTTCATATTGTAATGCCCAAAATAAAATAAATAAAATTATAATAAGTGATTAGGTTGAAGACTTTGCTCGTTCGGGTCGTGGCAATTTGGAATTTTTCCGAGGGTGACTTTTTGCTAGAAACATGCTTCCACATTTGAATGAGAATTTTGGATAAATTATCGTGGTGGGTGACATTACTCCCGTGCTGTAGTCATTTGGTGATGGAGAAAGAAGAGCCGATGTCATCGAACTTTCTGGTGTAATTGCTAGCTAGTAGCTTTTGTTTCGTGGAAACCATCGAAGAAAGTACGCAAATATTAAATCATACATTCGTCTTTCGGTTTGAACTTTCAAACGGGTTAAAAGTGATTTCATAGGTTTTTTGAGCATGAGGTTCCTTTTTTTTTTTATTATGTATATTCATATAATTTTTGTACTTCTCATTTCCATCTTTGTTTGCTGTAGTTCTTTCGATGTCTATGTATAAAATAAGACAAATCAAGACTATTAGGAACTAGTTCGACTTCAATCCTTTCATGCAAATGTTCGCCTTCAATGCTCCATCTTTGTCATATTTTTCCATACATTACATCGGACACACATATTTTGCTTTGGGGGGTTAGTGTTTAAAGGGTGGCTTGACACATTGAATTTAGTTGGGAAAATTATTCAAAAAGTCCTAAATTATACGGTGGCCAATTTAATCGGTGGCCAATTTAATCCTAAAATTTTAAATTATGTCATTTTAGTTCTAAATATTTTGACGATTTGCTAATATAGTCATTCCAACAAATTTTGGCCAGAATCGCTGACGTAAATATCAATCATTCTACGTGGTACAATCGATGTTGACGCGTTCAATATTTTAAAATTTTCAAAATTTAAATTTTTTTCTTTCCTCTTTATTTTTTCTTTTTCACTTATTTCCCTCCACCAATCGTCAGACCTTGGCATGGCCAGCAGAAGTCAACGGCTGGATCTGGCAAGGGCTAAACTCTCACAACCTAGGTGAGGCTGCTCTCGCTGGATTTGGTGAGGACTCGCCTAAGAGAGGCCATCACAGTCGTCTTCGCGGTTGGCAGAGGGCCTAGGATGAAAAAAAATAAAAAAATTCAATTTGTCCACATAAGTGCCAATTGTGCCACATAGGAGGCTGGTGTCCACACTAACAATTTCTGGCTAAAATTAGTCGAAGTGACTATATTGGTAACTTGTCAAAAGATTTATAACTAAATGAATTAGCTAAACTGAAATATTTACAATTGAATTGACATCCGTACGATAAGTTCATGATCTTTTTTTAAAAAAAATTTTCCGAATTTAGATAGATGTCAGACGCTCTCTGTTTTTCTCAAGCTGCACGGTTATGATCTAATTCGTTAAGTAGAAAACTAAGAAGGTGTACCTTTTCATAAGTGAGTTAACAAGTTTGCAGGGAAATGTGAAAAAGAGATAAGACACTTTATTACATCATTATAACCCAACATTAGCATATTCTACTGCACATTCTACTATAGTCGTTTTGTATAAGTATTTTGTAATGAAATTTGCATAAGATCGACCTATAGAGAAATGTTTTTTCGCTGCTCTTATGACATATTGATCTCTACACGTCCCGAGACTGATGCTTTATTTCTTCTATATAAGCATGTATGCTAACATGAACACACATCATGAGACCTATAGCACTTTATGAAAGAAAAACACCCTTGTGTAGAAGCAGGTAAGGGTAAGCCTAAAGTATATCGATTCAGTCAGTGTTGCGGTGTTGCACAGATCCAGCGGGCTAGATTATAGTGCGGATGCCTTCACTTCTACCTTCGGATCTACACGTCCACGATCAAAACCAATGCCACCATGGCCATGGCCATCTCTCTCACACAGAAAGAGGAGAGAGAAACAGGCGATACCAGTAGTCATCGTCATGGCGATGGCGATGGCGGTGGCAGTGTAGAGGAAGATGGCTAAGGGTCTTGGTGGGGGTAGGAGGTTTTTGTCTCTCTGACAACCCTAAATTGACACGTGACGCAGATGGATACGACGGAATCTGAGATGATGAGAAAATGGGAGGGCATGCCTCCACCCTCCAGTGAACTTTTTCCTACTACACAATTCAAAGCCAAGCAGCTCTCCCCCACCACGGCTCCTGTTTTCTAAAAGTTTAGGTTTTGTTTACAGTAGCTGGAGACTCTCCCGCTTCAAAAGCGATCCGTCTCGTCTTATTTGTCTCGAGACGGTCCTTAAAAAACATCGATGTCTGCCCCAAACTATAGCTTTCCTCCTCAAACTAAAATTCATGTTAGATCGCAATTTCAAAAAAATTATTGTGGAACAGGAAAAATATTTGGGCTCTGACATCAATCCTGTCCCTTACAAATGTGAAGAAAATCGATCAATTTATAATGCCAGAAACTCTTGTGAAGTTCACACTTGTTTTTTTTTTTTTTTTTTTTATGATATTGGACAATTTGGACTCTCATTTGTTGGCAAACTCCGCTCAGTTTGTTGCATATATGGAATTACGACGTAATTATTTGCGTGGGATCCCCCAGGATTCCAAAGTTCGGCAAGTTCAGGGAAAAGATCCTGTTGAATATTTCTGCATAAAAGTTGGCTATAGAGACGTTTATATTCTTATTGGTAACGACTAGCAGGGAAAACGTTCCTGTTGAATATTTCAGCATAAAAGTTCACTGTAGAGACGTTAGTATTCCTACCGGCAACGACTAGGTGATAAGCAGTGGAAGACCATGTGGTTTCTCTTACAATATTTTAATATTAACCAATGCTTTCATATAAAAACTTGAAATTGTTAGAATAGTTGGTAGTTATCTCTCCGTATCTTACATGATATTAGAGGAAAAAATTGTAATTTTTGTCGCCGTATTTTTATGATTTTCTGATCAAGTCCCTCTACTTTCACAAATCTTCATCCCCATGCTTTCATAGATTTTCTGATCAAGTTCATATCATAATAAAAGGTCCTCAATTAAATTCTTTCCATCCACCTAATTTTGCAGTCCGTTTATATACATTTTATGCTTTAGTCTAGCCAAAATCTAGTGTATGCATAAGGGTTTTCATCTAACGGCTCAAACTTTTTGATTGTTTAATGTTTTTTTTTTGGTAAGGTAAGTAGTATATAACTTTCCAACGCACACTTACATCAAAGAGGCCGAACACAAAAATCTCGTACCGGAAAAGACATAGAATGTCCCGACCAGTATAAAGGTGTTACAGCTTCTACAAACAGCACAATAATCGCAATAACAAGAAGGCTAATAGGCAGCCAGCAGGAAACACTACATTGATTACAACAGGATGTTAGCTGAAAATAGAGTCAGATATGCCCCAACTAGTTTGAGTCCTTCTATTCCAAGTATAGTCTTGGACCGGCTTGAGAGAAAGTCCTTTGTCTCTAACTACCTTGTCAAGATGGTTGCGGAGAGCAGGCATACTATAGGTGCCATTCTTGAAAAGAATATTGTTTCGTTCAATCCAGATAAGATGGCATAATGCCCCAAGGGCAAACCGAGAAATACGATGGTGAAAACTATCTCCACCAATGAATCGGGCACTCCACCAGAGATTCTGTTGCCAAGGTCCATTACGCCAAGAAAGTTGACATTTAGTAGCCCAATATTGCGCTATGGAACTCGTAGTAATGCACTCAAAAAATAAATGATCAATCGAGTCTGGTCTAAGGCGACAAAAGGCACATAAACCTTCAGATATTCTATGGTAGCTCAGAAGGATCACCTGTGTGGGGAGCCTATTAAGGGCCATCAACCACATCAAAAACCATGGCGCGGTATAATATGATAATCCCAAATGAAAGAGTCCCAGAATACCGCTTGTCCTCCTGCCCGTATTAATTCCCAAGCCGAAGTAATAGAGAAGATTCCCGATGAGTGTCCTAGCCAAACAAAGTGATCTGGCATGTCAACATTAAGAATGCAGAGAGGGGAAGCCCAAGAGTTGAAAGATTGCAACACATTAGACCGGTGCCAAGCTGTTGAGAAGAAGTCACAAACCGAGGCCGAACGTGGGATACTAGAATAGAAAATATCCCTATCCGAGAACATCATATGAAGTGGTCCTTTGGGATGCCAAGAAGCAAACCAGAAGGAGGTGCTCTTACCATTACCTATTCGCCATTTGAATTGTGAGTGGAATGTCTGGCGAAGCTCCAGTATCTTTTTTCATGTCTAGGAGCAAATGGTTGGAATGGGTACAACCCAGAAATTTTTAGATTTGAGAAAATTAGAGTGAATCATTTTACACCATAATGATTCATTATCCGTGAAAAGGACCCAAATATGTTTGAGCATTGCCGCTTGGTTGCAATCAATGAGCCTACATATGCCCAGTCCTCCTTCTTGCTTGGGAAGACAAACACGACTCCAGGATACTTTGACATCACCAACTCCTAAATCAAGACCTTTCCAAAGGAATTGTTTAAGAATTAGTTCTATCCTTGCTAGGACCGATCGAGGGAGGGTGAATATAGAGGCCCAAAAGACGTGTATGGCATGGAGTACAGATTTAGGCAGTTGTAAGCATCCCGCAAAGGAGAGAAACCGTTGGGCCCAAGATCGAGCTCTTGTCATAATAGCATTGACAAGCAATGTACAATCAGCTTTACTCAATCTAGAGGCAGAAATTGGGACGCTAAGATATCGAAAAGGTAACATACCTTTAGGATATCCGAATGAATGCAATATCTGTTCTCGCAGTTGGGGTGTCCCTCCCAAGAAGAAAATTTCATTCTTGTTGACATTTGGCTTAAGGCCAGACCACTGAGAGAATTGGTCCAGGCCGTCCTTCAATAGTGTGGTCGACACTAGGTTTGCTTCCGCGAATAAAAGGACATCATCAACAAAGAACAAATGAGTGAGTTTGGTTGCCTTACACCGCCAGAAGAATTTAAAGCCTGGGCGCTGCGATTGAGCATTAAGAATGCCGGTGAAAACTTCCATGGCTAGGGTAAATAAGTAGGGGGAGATGGGGTCCCTTGACAAATACCTCTACCACTAGAGAAAAATCCATGGAGAGTCCCATTGATGGCAACCGAGATCTTCGGGGTAGTCACGCACTCCATAATAAGCCTGATAAACACTTGGGGAAAGCCAAATGCTTGCAATGTCAGCTGCAAAAAGCCCCAGTCAACAGTATCATATGCCTTTTGAAAATCTACCTTGAAGGCGCATTTGGGTAGATAAGGTTGGTGATGGAAACCGGCAAAAAGTTCTTGGGCAATAAGTATGTTATCACCTATTCTCCGCCTTTTGACAAATGTATTCTGTGAAGGGCTAATGATCGAAGGCAAAACAGAAGCAATTCTATTAGCCAATATCTTGGTAATGCACTTGTAGATTGTATTACAACATGCAATAGGCCTAAAGTCAGTCATAGCCAATGCATTGGGAACCTTAGGCACAAGCGTAAGAATGGTGGCATTGGTCTCTTTAAGAAGTGTGCCAGACATGAAGAAATCATTGATCGCCAAGATAACCGAAGGGCCAATAATTTCCCAAGCTTCAATAAAGAATTAACATTAAACCCATCCGGCCCCGAGCTTTGCCCTTAGGAAGGGAGAATAATGTGTTTTCTGATTTCCAATTTAGAGACCTGACGGGTAAGAAATTGAACCTGGTTCTCATTGAGCGATCGGCCAATCACGGCCTAGATATCCAGAGGCGAAGGCAGATCAAGTGGATAACTTGGAGCAAGTAAATTCTACAAATGATTGACTATATGAGTGTGGACAAGTGTCGGTTTAGTAAGGACCGATCCATTATCATCTGAAACCGAAATTATACGATTGAGGATATGTCTTCTATTAACAAAATGGTAGAAGTACTTAGTATTGCGATCACCTTCTTTCAGCCATCTGATCCTAGATTTCTGTTTGAAGAATGACTCCTCCTGCATCCTAAAGGCCGTGAAGTTCTAGAGCTGGTCCTTCTCCAGATCAGCCAGAGATAGGTTTAAGGGGTCTCTAGTAAGAGCATCTTGAGTTAAATACAAGTCCGTTCTTGCCTGTGCGATGCGGCCTGATATATTAGAGAATGAATCCTTGTTAAGTTGTTTGAGTCTTCCCTTGAGAATCTTCAGCTTACGGCATAAGATGAACATAGGAGTTCCAGTAATCCGGGAGTCCCATGTCTGAGAGACAATAGGCCGAAATGACTAGTGAGAAATCCAGCAATTAAAGAACTTGAATGGCTTGTTGGACGAAGAGGGATGCACAATACGAATGATCATCGGAGTGTGGTCAGACACCCCTGGAGCCAGGAAAGTTGCCTCCGAGTAGGAGAAGGTGCTGATCCACTTATCATTAACAAGGACTTTATCAATCTTCCTTTGTTTTCGGGAAGCACCAGAAGATGTTGACCAAGTAAATCGATGGCCAACGTATTTAAGATCATCCAATCCCACTTAGTCTAGACACAATGCAAGTTCATCAAATGCTAGAATCCATGCATTGGAGTTGCCTATTCTATCTGAGTGATCACGAATGGCATTGAAGTCACTAGCGACCAGTTAAGGCTCATCAAAGACAACCAAACTGGTCTAAACAAGATCAATCCATAGAGACCGACGAGTAGTAAATGTATGCTCACCATAAATTATAGACACATGAACAGACTTATTCATAGACAGCAAACACATGCATAGGTGAATAGCTTGAGAGGATTCCGAGTGGACATCCATTTGCATTTCCCAGGGATTCCAGCCAATCCAAATTCTACCTCGAGGGGATGAATTATAATTAAAGGACCAAGACCAGCTCGGTAGCAGCCCGACAGAGATGCTTTCAAAAGAGCTTGGGTCGACCTAAGTTTCTAATATACCAATGCAAGAAAGGTTTTTAGACCTAACTAATGATCTAATCTCAACCTGTTCTAAGGGGGCCTTAAGGCCTCTAATATTCCAGACGACAAAAAACACATATACAAGAAGGGTAGGATTACCTCCTCTTAGAACCACCCCCTCTCCGAGGCTTAAGGTTGGTCTCCTTAGATGTAGTGGGATTGCTTCGAGGAGTAGGCAGAACCGTCTCAATCACGGGGGAGGACTGAAGAGGTCCTGTTTGAGGGTCTCCTCCTGGTTGAGGGTCTCCTTGGTGAATCTTAGCACTTGATCTTATGCTTGGAGGAGAAGGGGAAGGGGGTGGGGAGTCATCATCAGCTTCGCTACCCACATTACTGGCTGTAACAGCTTCAACTTCCTCTGAGTCAGAAATATCGCCGGAAGAATCAAGGGAATTCAAAACTGGAATGGGAGGAGGTTGAGTGGCCAATAAGGCTGTAATGTTCCTGGGAACAGGGAGGATCTGCCCTTGGTTAGAGGAAGTTGCTCTGGCAGAAACTTTTGGTTGCACCCCAGCCTGTCTTTTGCCAACAGTTTCCCATTTACCTTCGCCTGAAGAAGGACCATCCTCCATTTCATTAATTTGTGATTAAGGCTTCTGTACAATAGAAATATCTTGACTAGCAAGAGTGCATTTGTGGCCAAATGTACCACATATCGGGCAGGACATAGGTCGCCATTCATACTCAACCTTAATGGAATAGGTATCATCATTCAAAACGACGTCAATCGAGTCAAGAAGGTTCTGCATTGCTTTAATTTGAATGCATACTCTAGCGAATGAGATCATTCTCATCCTTTCTGTTTGGACATCAACATATAGAGGCTTGCCAATGGCACTAGCCACCGAACTGATACCAGTGGAAGACCATAGGGCATATGGGATATTCCTCAGTTTGACCCATATAGGAAGGGACTCATGCTGGTCTTTCTTCAGCTTGAGGTCTGGATGCCATTGCTGCAGGATCAAGGGGACTCTAAGGATCGTGAGACGACCACTATCCAGGATTTTCCGGCGAAAGGAGCTGTTAGAGATATGGAAAAAGAAAAAACCATCCCCATTCACAAGAACGTCCACGACTTGTGCTCCCTAAATATTTTTTACTACATTTTCAGTCATCTTGAATGGAAGTTTCTTCTCAACGAAATAACCCATAAGGCATTCCTGCCATTTCGGGTTCGTGTCTCTAAGAATCTCTGGAGAGATTCTCACAATTGGTTTCCCATCAACAATAGTAGGTGGGATGTAGGAGAGGTTGTAGTCCTTCTCCGTAGATTTTGCCATAGCAGCCCAGGATCGTTGGGTAGGCTACAAAACTGGTTCCCGGGGTGGTCCTTTAGTAGGTGATATCCCTTTGCTTTGGCTTCGCCTATTCTTAGCCAAGGTTTGGCCTTGCTGGTGAGTTGAAGGTCCCCCATCAGTGGAATCGACATGAGCTAGGTTGGAGGTGTACCTCACTCTACTACGACCTCTACTCTGCTGGCGTTGTTTTGGAGCTTCAAGATGGACAGAAGTAGATCCACTTGCTTTAGCTTCAATAGAGCGAGAGTTCCTACTCTATATTAGTTGCCGAAGTGAGCTGCACTACATTTCCAAGCAATCGAACATTGGACCCAGGCACTTGTTTGGAAGGTGCCTTCGGCTGCTTAGTACTTGCTAAGGCCAAGGATTGCGTCGACTCAGGAGGCTCCATAGGATTAGCGAAATGCCCTGCCATGGATATTCTTAGTCCAAGAAATCCATATAGACAAGGTGGATCAGAGCAGAGTATCTACCAAAATGCAAAGACCAAAACAATCTATAACAACTAGTGAGACTGTAAATGGCACCCAACAAGAGTCGTACCAGCAGTGTATAGTTCCCAATACCAAATAATTGAAATTGCGGATGCACAGTGAAAACCACAACAGCAGGTAAGAGGATGAAAACCTAGATCTATCAGCGAGGCTGTTTACAGGCACTAACCCAGTATCCCAGCGGTTCAAGGGATGCATACTTACAAACGCTACAAGGCTCCAGAAAGCAGAGGAATTGAACAGACGGATCATCCAAGGTCAGACGAGAGGCCGCAGTTCATGGACACCAGAAAAACTAGAAACCAGATCTGCAATCCAGACTGCACTAAGGCACCAACCAAGGATCCAAACGGTGCGAAGGATGTACCTTTGTAGACGCTACACGGCTCCAAATTGAAGAAGAAATGATCGGATGGATCGTCCTAGAGCAACAGAGGATCCGCGAGTGAACAATGCAAATCGCACAACCAACGAGATAGAACACCGAGAGAACAAGGTGAACAGTGCAGGGGCTGGTGAAAAGTTTGATTATTTAATGTTTTTTTTTTTTTGATAACCCAGAGAACCCCCGCACAGCCGGCAGCCAGAGGGTAAACCCTGGGAGCGACACGTGCTAGCCACCACACACGTGCCACCAGTGAAGTCAACTTGCGGCATGCTGGATTCGAACACTCAACCTTTTACGAGAGGAAGAGTGCGCGAACCAGCTACGCCACCCAAGCGGGTGGTTGATTGTTTAATGTTGATTTGGTTAAATAAGAATAATTTGTTTGGTTGGTTTTTAAACAAAAAGCACCCCGCCTCATAAAATGTGCTGTTGCTGTTGTTGAAATATCGCACATCGCTTAATCATGGGCATATGTAGTTTTCCTCCACCTATTAGTTTGAGCTTTTGTGTTGGATATTCTGAAATGATATCAAAGTTGGATTGTGCACTAGTAGATTTCGCATGTGAGTGATATCCATATATTTGCAATTGTCAATCAAAAAACTAGTAAGTAGAAAATATGAACCTTGATGTGTGCCCAGATGATTTTGGAATTTTTTTCATTTCATTTCCTTATAATAAAAAAGATAATTTATTCTGAATCATCCATAACATGAATTTTTTTCCCATGTGAAAATTATATCAAGTGATTGTAGACATTTCGAAACCCTCAATTACGAAAAACATATGTTCTTAAAAAAATTCGATGGATTTTTTGGATAATAGATGTGTAGTCAATTTTCATTTAGATAGACATGTCTAAATTTTTAGTGGATGGTAAAATTAATGTCCCTCCCAATGAATTGTATCAGTTATCCGAGCCTTGGTCTTTTCCGATGTGGGGCATCAATGTGATCAGCCTAATTAAACCAAAGGCGTCAAATAGCCATCGCTTCATTCTTTTTGCCATTGATTATCTTTCCAAATGGATTGAAGCATCTTCTTATGCAAATGATATTACATGGAATGTCGTGATGTTCATCCATCGTGACATTATTGCCCATTATGGTGTTCCTAAAGCTATTTTCACTAACAATGGATCTAATTTGAATAACAAGCTTGTTTATGAGCTGTTCAAGGAATTCAAGATCTGTCATCTATATTCATCTCCTTACTGCCTAGAGTTATACTGGGGCAACTACTTTCTATCTGGTGTATGGCATAGATACGTTTTTGCCCACATATGTCAAAATCCCTTCTTTGCAAGTGTTGTCTCTGGTTAAGTTGACTGAAGCAAAATGGATGCACCATAAGTTGGAGCAGCTTAATATGATTGATGAAAAGAAATTGGGGGCTTTGTGCCCTGGTCAGTGTTATCAACGGTGAGTAGCCAAGTCCTTCAATTGAAAGATTCGCCCGAGACATATCGAGGTAAATGATATGGTCCTGTGGAAGATATTGGAAATTATCCTGATCCTCGAGGCAAGTTCACTCCAAATTATAGTGCACCATATGTCATGAAGAAAGTGCTCCTTGGAGGTGCCTTGATCTCGGTAGAAATGAATGGGCAAACATTCGCTGAATCCAGTCAATTCTGATGCCGTGAAGAAATACTATCCGTTATGTCGTTTATCATTTTCTCGGACATTTACTTTGAGTATTTAGTTATTCATATGTTCTTTGTTCTTATTGTGATGAAGCACTCCGAATTTATTTGAAATTAAAGAAATGTTTATGACTATTAAAAGAAACTTTTTTCCCTAGTAATTTTACCTGTCTAAATCACCAATTCCACTAAGGTTATCAAAATGGACCAATTATGATGGACAAAATCTATGAACTATTCTAACATGGTATGCAATCTAGTCTATGTCACCCTAGATATGCATTTACTAGATTACATGGAATTGATGACATGACATGGGTGGTGACATGGCATAGATGAAGTGGCATATAGGATGATAAGGCAAGTGATGCAACCATATATGACATATTCAGACCATTATTTTTATTTTCTTTTAAGCTAAAAAATTATGTGATTACCTAAATTACCATATATTTCCTAAATATGCAATTCTAATTAGGAAAACTAATCTATCATAATACGCAGTGCAATTTTTTTTTTCATTTTTCACAATAAGCAAGCTTATTAAATCAAAGACCTGGAATATAATAGAGCCACATCCACATCAAAATTCTCACCAAGACCAAAAAAATCATAACAATCAAAAAAATGATGCCGACATCTCTCGGCTCAAATTAATGATTATCATGATTTTTTGTTATATACGAAAATCCCCTAATTAGGTATTGCCTAAAATATCAATTTGGGTAATGCAAAAGATAAAAGTGTGTACGGTAGATAAAGATATGTTGTTCATCACTTTAGAGCACTTAAATTCTCGTTTGAGTCCATCTCCAATAAGACACTCAAAGAGTGATTCAAGCGAGGGCAAGCGATATCTATTCATTTTTTTCACCTTGCAATATCAACATTACCTCCATTCTTCCCCGATGTGGGATGGTTCTCGACAATATGACATATAAATTGTGTATTATATGTCTTGTTAAACTAGCATCACATAGACATAACTTAGATTAACATTGAATTTTGTGCATTGCATATAGTTTAATTTTCATTAAAAGAAAAACCCAATAAGAATTAGTAATTTAGAAACCATGTTAGGCTAGGTATTGCATTTTTAATTAATACTTTGCAGTTATTTGGAAATTAATTGGTAGGGCCATGCTTTCCTCGCTTGAGGTAGTAAATTCTTACCCTATTCTAGCAAATTATTTAATGCTTTGATTTACTGAGTGTTACATTAATTGATTGTGCCTTCACATGCATGTTAGTGGTTTAGGTCAAAAATTAATCCAAATTGCTTGCAAAATATTTTTGAAAATAAAGAGAAAATGTACTAAAAGTGTATTAGATTAATTTGGCGTAATCAAGTCCTCAAACCTACTGAAGCTTTGGTTTGTAGAAGTAAAGTATTCTCCAATACTTTAGTTGAGTTTCTAATCTACCCTAATTGATGAGTGGCGACTCCTGATCGAATGAAATAGCTTGTTTAAATTGATTAAATTAAATACCAAGTTGTGATTGGTAGCACTTGGTAAAGTCCGAGCTAAGTTTTTGGACTTATTAATCCGTTAGCCTTCCCCTTGGTAATCCACCTCCGGGAATGTCGCCATAGGACTGCCTAGCTTGTTGCCAACTAGGGACAGGCCAGCATTGCACCTTAGGCAATTTATCCAACCTGAATGGACCTATTTATGTCATGGGTTTTCCCAATATAAAAAAAAAAAATACCCCTACACAATCATGGTATGGAGATGATTCGTGCATGACAGGGATGATACTCATACAAAGATCCTCTACTTTACATATGGTGCTTCTATTAGCGTCTTGATCACTTCTCAGCTGTCGATACATGTAAATTAGGCAAACGGATGAGATACAACGAGACACCCTTAATTAGGAGCAGCGGACTTACTAAAGGATTTATGTACTCGATAGCATGTACATGTCGATCTGAAGCCCATGACAAGCACAAATAGACCAGAATGAGGTCGACAGCTCGTGGAAAGGCCGGGGAAATCATGTATTGTCTATCAACTATGTAATGACTAAGCACAGCGTCAAGATTAGATCCCCCGTACTTAGCTTTAGGCATTAGATTGGCGTATACTTGCAAAACACAGAGAAATTTCACTACACCCAATAGCATATAACCAAATATAACATATATCTGCAGATTGTGCAGCCTCTCTTGTTGAACAAGCTGTGTCCAAGTGTAGAAGACGGTTTGAAACTTGCCCGGAACCAGCTAGCTACTTCTTGAATGTTAATTTTCTAAGGCAGATTAGCAGAGAGTAACGTTGTAGCTGCTCAACGTAGGGTTTGAAGTACTTTTTCAAAGCCCCTTTCTCTTTTCCCACGTTTGACCTGTGTCTCAAGGGGTAGTTTCTTTGAGATGTGCTCCTGTTCTAAGTTGTACGAAATATAAACTTCGGGGCAGGTTCCTAGAATGAATACGATGTTCGCTCGTTTAGTCACCAAAAGCAAGTTATTTGCATGTGACGGTTCGTCATGGACTCAAAAAAGCCGATGCAAGTTCTGGGAAAGAGTGCCCCGCACAAAATTTCCACATAAACGAAGCACATTTTGAGAGCAAGTACTTTGAAGATTATACGTATACATGTGGGATGAAAGAGCGATCATATCTCTGCATGTTAGAATAAGAAATAATAATTCATGCTAAAAAACGAGGCCCCAAAGAAAATGAAGAGAGAGAGAAAGCCACCAAATGGTTGACGGGCTTGCGTGAGCACCTGTCTCATCTCCCTATGTTCTTTTCCTGGAAGTTCCGACGAAAATTACATGGCCAGTTAGATTTCCACAGCCACCAAATGGTCAAATATTTTATAGGGCTTAGTTCTCGTGCACTATATATGTCCAACCGGCCCTCTAATTCTTCCTAAGCTCACATATTATTCAATCTATAGCATCGTTTGCTTGCTCTTTCGATAAAGAGAAGTATCTGATCTCGAAGAAGGGAGAACTATGTATCTTTACCCACTATCTTCTCGCTATTGCATGCCTCATGCAGCTTCTTCCCGCCATCCAAAACTCTGTTTGTCCAGGTCTGGTATATCGTGTTACACCTGTGGATACAAATTTCTCTCCCGATCTCTCTTGTTAATCGCGTATGAAGTCAGATTAGATTGCTCAATGGGGAAGATGTATTAGGAGTTATCGTGTTGGTACCACTCTAAAGTAGCTTCGATGTTCACTGTGTTTTCAGGGTGATCTGCAATGCAACATCGGAGGACAAGGCAAGACTTGGTAAGTCTATCCCAGTGCATCTCATGACACCGAGAATATGCACTTTCGTAGGATGCATACCATCTTGATCCATGGGTGGCAAATTGAGTCAACTAAACGAATTCAAATCATGACATGTCACGCACACAAATTATTCTTATCGACGATAAACTCATGACTTCATTGGAATAATTCAGCTTTTGATTGCCAGGATTTCTATCACTTCAAGTTGATTTAACCCTTTCTTCGGTTGATCTCACTTTACTAACAGCGCACCGATTTCTCTCTAGGAGCATCATGTGACAGGATTAGTCCGATCACCACATAATAAGGAGAAAATGGATTTTCTTTTCCTCTCTTTTTTCCAACGTTATCAATGGGTTACCCAAAAAATTCATTTGTTTAAAATAAAAGGATACATCCAAATGTGAATGGTGGTCTTACCTGTACATGGTCGTTACATTGTTGGCATTTCAACATCTCTCCAAGCGTGCTTTTCTAGAATTCAACCTGGAGAAAAAAATTTAGGAGTGTTCAATCACAAAGTCAAAGGGAGTACTTCTGTTCTTTAACTTGAGCAAGTGGGGGGATTATTCTTCTTCAAAGTCAATAGAGACGCGAGAACGTCAGTCGTGTCCACATTTCATATCTCTCTCTCTCTCCTTGCCACAATACGTGACACACATGTACGTAGATTGGTCCATTTTGTGTTTGGCTTAGTTTTATGCATGCAGTCTAATATATTCTAACTAGGGTCGTTCGAATAGATCAATGGTATCGAAGTTTTCAAATAATTTCTCGTATCTAACCCATACTTCCTAGACCAATCACAGGTCATTTCAAGAGAGACGCGAGATCGTAAGTCATGTCCACATTTCATCTCTCTCTCTCTCCTTACCACAATACATGACACACATGTATGTAGATCGGTCCATTTTGTGTTTGACTTAGTTTTATGTACGCTGTCTAATATATTCTAACTAGGGTTGTTCAAATGGATCAATGGTATCGAAGTTTTCAAATAATTTTTCGTATCTAATCCATACTTTCGAGACCAATCACAGGTCATTGCACAAAAGTCCCCCGAAATGTCAACATGGAGAGCCTGAAAAATGGTTATCTTTTTCCCGAGGTCAGCTCTCGTCGGTGGCGATCGATCAAGACGAGTTCTTTTCTTTTGAGATTTTGTTTTTCTCCTGACATGTTCTTGTTTTTCGGTGGTGGGACTAAAGATTTCGATTCGTGAGGCTGAACACATCGAGAAGTATCCGCATGCAAAGTTGATAAAGCTCGGAATAGGCGACACCACACGCCCTATTCCCCACGTCATAACCTCGGCCATGGCCCAGGTGAAGTGACTTTATGCAGACAGACTTTGACATATCGATGTTTGATTTGACCTTCACGATGTTTCTTTTTCGGTTTAAAGATTTTTCTGGCGGATCTTGTGGACACCTTGGTCCACCGTTGATGGCCCTAGAGGTTAAAAGGTCAGAGAACGAAAAAAAGTGCACCCAAAGTTGACGTTAGAGTACAGAACATGACCGAAGATTAAGCCTCTTAGTTGATCAATTCAAGTCCTAAATCAATTTTATCTAAATACAATTGAGTCCTCTCATCGAAAAGAGTAATACAAGTTAATGACATAGATAATGTTCGATTGTTACGCAAGTCATTTTTTAGAAGAACTACTACAAGACTTAGTTGCGCTTTTCAAAGACATTTTGGACTTTGATTACATTTAGTAAAATACTTAAGACTTGACTGCATTATTACGTGCATGAAACTTTGATTGCATTTACATTCCACATTTGATAAAAGCCTATCACAATCACTTTATAAATGAAACTTCTAACCATTCTTCTTGGTATGGATCTTACTCTACTAATTAGAAAATCAATCCCGAGTTACAAGTAACGTGTACCTATGACAAAGTCCACAAAAGAAATAGTAGCACTATAAAACTAGGGTTATAAAAATAGTTGACAAATCATTATTAGAAAATGTTATTGAATGCTTGGTCATGACTCGCTTAGTCACATACCCACTACAGTATGTCGCATTCTCTTGTAATTCAATTTCGTGGTCCAGCTTCTGTGCCCCTCGCATTAGTTTGAAAATTTAACACCAAGTATGATCCCCGAACAAATCTGACGACTAGGTTATAAGTCAATAATAATTTAAGGGACCAACGCGAGGATACCCTTTTTCAGAAGATTTTGTTATGTTTATTGTCGCTGGACTAGAAAAAACTTGTGGAAAATAAGTGAGTCAAGATAAGTATAACCATGTGTCTGTAATAGCCAGGCGGCCATGGTCATGATCAAGATCCTATTTTTCCCCTTCAAAACCCGTGTACACAACATGATAGCGCAATAGCCGGGCAAGACATGCCAAATGATCAAGAAACTTCCTCCATCTCCAGGTTGCCCTAGCTGAATCTAAATAGAGGTTGAAAGTCAAAACACGTGGTGCATCTCTCTCTCCTCGAACGACAACTTCTGGTTATACTACAATAATTAATGGAATACTTTTTCTCTCTCCTTCTTCTTGAGGAAGGTGGTGGGCAGGGTTAGAATAATTTGTTACTTTCCATCTCGGATCTGATATAGAAAAGTATGCTAGATCTTGAATCAGCAGCCTCTCTTCCCTTCTCTTTTTAATTTCTCTAAGTGATTCTTCTTTGATTTGGTTTCCTGTTGCAGAAAGCACTTGCTCTTTCCACGGATGTAGGATACACAGGATATGGAGATGAGCAAGGAAACAAGGTAAAATATTAGTGGTAAAATATTAGTGTTCGTGTTTTTCTCGCAATTTGTTGTTTATTCTCAACGAAGAAATTTGCTGAATTTATCATTTTGAAGCCTTCGTTTAATTTGACATTAAAAAATAGACTTGGTGTGTGGATTAGGAGCACGGTACAAATTCAATTCCCCATCCTACAAAGTGTAAACAGTCCTCATTCGGGCCATCCACCTAACATTTGGCCTGCTTCTTGTCTACTCCATGTTTGTTAGTGGATTATTTATCGACTCGAAATTCACCTATTTAAAGTGAACTTTCTTGTCACAAAAAATTAAAAAAATACTTATTATTACGGTTGTTACTCAAGAAACCACGAAAAGCATATAAAAATTTGTTACAATATATTACAATCTAAACCTATTAATATTTATCTTTACTAAAAACCCAAAAACGCAAAACGGAAAAGCTAGGAGGGGGCAACTTCTACACCTAAAAATTCATTTTGACTTTTCAAGTCAGACTTTGACTTGTTTTTATATTTAAGAGTCAATCAAATCCCAGTCAGGTACAAGGTATAAACTCCCTAAAGTAAGCTTTTTTGACCCATCTTATTACCTATTCTTGCAACGACTAAACTTGTTAGAATGAGTTGGACCACAGAATCTCCATAATGCAAGCAACTTTTCTGAGGTAGATACGAGGAAATGTCTCTTCCTACCTCGTTGTGGGAACCTAGCCCATACCAAAGAGGGGAAGAACTTTTCTTTTTTTTTTTGGTAAGGAGAGGGTGGGGGGGGAAGAACTTTTATGCCTTGTTTCTTGTATAAGCAGGCTCTCATTGCCGAAACAAAAAGTTAGATTGTACTCAATATAGAAAAATGTCTTTATGAACTATGTAAAATCGAGATTTCAAAGACGGATCGAATTCTACTCACGGGGATCCTTTAAATTCAAGGGTTAGAAGTTAAAGGAGGAAGCATCTTGATTAGGCTTAAACTTGTGAATGAACCATGAGCTGTACGTGGTCTAGAACTTTTGTGCACTTATGATTCATTGCTTGCGTCATAAATAATGTCAGCTTTCGAGCAGGAAACTCTCACGGAAAGTTATTGCTTGACCCCCTCGTTTAAAGTACTTGCAAACTAGGAAGAGGAAACCCAAACTCGATGTAATTCCAGTTTTTTGTGGGTCCTTTTTAAGGTTCCTTTTATCTTTTCTATACATGGTAGATTTACGAGCATTGAGCCTTATTTTTCTAGCCATCCTTGACTACACAGTCGTGGAAAATTTATGCTTTTGATGTGAGTTATGTGGCCAAAGTGCTCCATCACCAAGACTAGATTTAAGCCTTTGAATCACGCAACTCCATAGAACGTGTGTCAGACTACCTTAAAGAGAAAATTCACTTGTCTCAAGCTTTCGGTGAATTGTCAAGGAATAGGGGTCGATCGCACCTATCAAATTTGACTCCCTTCTTTACTTGTCTTTCACCATAAATGTGCAACTCCAAATATGCTTCTTTTGTATCTAGGATTCGAAAGAATATACTGTAGTGATTATAGACAGGAGAGCAATAGCCATGGATTTTGCAAGAATTTTATTATCTCGAGCGATAGTTACAGATGACACATATATACTTATTGCATCGATGCCCTTGAAAATGATTTTTCTTGTAGTTAACACATAGTATGGATAATGATCCTTATCAACATATAAGATGCCAAATTAACCAAAGTACCATGAAAGATCATTTTGGACGTATTAGGTGGCCGCCCATAAGTTCAGTGAATGAAACGCTACCTACTCTACTCACATGACAACATTATGTGGCCAATGAGTTGTTTCGTGAGGCGTTCACAATGTTAGGTCAACTTCTATTTAGTGTACCGACAGACAAAAATAACGTGGATCACCTTGCATTACTTTATGTTCCACGATGTGGAGGTTAAAGAATAGTGCAATGATTAGGGTTTCAAATAAAATTGCAAATGTGCTGCGTCATAAAGGATGAGTTCATACGCATGAGCGATCACGTCACGAGGGCTTCTTCTTCTTCTTCTTCTTTAATGAAGCTTATGTCCGGTAGTTGTTGTCTGCGCTCGAGTTAGTAAGATTCGACTTGGCTTCTGTGAAGGATCTGAGGGAGGTTATCGCAAACGTCGTTTACAAAGACAAGGGAGTGAAGTGGGACGAAGTTTTCATATCGGATGGTGCCCAATGTGACATTTCTCGCCTTCAGGTAATGCATTGTTACTAGAGAAAGCATAAAAAAAATTAATAATAACAAATAAATAAAAGTAGGATAAGAAATATTACTGGAGAAGAAAATGGTCTCCACAAGTTGCATTCAATAAATTATATGTAGATTTGTGATCGATGTTGTTATATACATGTCGTTTATTTGATGCGGCTTTTAAAAAATATTTTCTCTACTATTAGTGTACAACAAAATATCCAAAGAGAATCTTAGTTTTATGTGCGTATTCCGTCGTAGTCACGTAAATTTTGTCGAGAAATAAATGTTCTGAGTATAAAAAGCTAAGAATTATTCTTTAAGGCAGTTTATTTTTTTTTGGGGGGGGTCAATGAAATGCAGAGTTAACATTGCTTGAAAACCCTGATGATCTTAATTTTCTTCAACAGATGCTTCTGGGATCCGGAGTGACAATTGCTGTGCAGGACCCAACTTTTCCGGTAATTACGACGATAATTCTATAGCATGAAAAGTTAATGTCGTAAAGCACATACATGGTAAAAGAAAAGTTAAAAAATCTACGTGGACTAAGCTGTCAAAAGTACTCAGAAAACCATGTCATCCATGACAGGCGTACGTTGATTCCAGCATAATCGTGGGTCAAGCAGGGAAGTTCCAGGAGGAAACCGGGAAGTATCAGAACATTGTGTACATGAGAGGTTGTCCTGAGAACGACTTCTTCCCTGACCTGACGACAACCCCGCAAACCGACGTCATTTTCTTCTGCTCTCCCAACAATCCAACCGGCACCGCCGCGTCCCGTCCACAATTAGAGCAACTAGTGGAATTCGCCAAGGCGAACGGGTCGATCATAGTTCACGATTCTGCATATTCTTCGTATATTTCGGACGAGAGCCCTGGGTCGATCTTCGAGATCCCCGGAGCCAATGAGGTTTGTTTCATTTTACACTAATAACCCTCATGATGACCACGAAGATTGTTAGACGGAGCACGTTAGCTAAGTACGGCAGGTTAAACAAAACCAATCATATGAGCTCGAATGGTGGAAGATTGAGGTGTGATTAAAGTTGACTAGTGTTCTTTATGCGCAGGTCGCAATAGAGATCTCTTCCTTTTCTAAGTTTGCTGGGTTCACGGGTGTCCGTCTTGGCTGGACCGTCGTGCCAAAGGAACTGAAATACTCAAATGGATTTCCAGTCATGAAGGATTTCAATCGCATCGTGTGCACGTGCTTTAATGGCGCATCGAGCATCGCTCAGGCAGGAGGTCTAGCTTGCCTCTCTGCAGATGGTTACCAGGTGATCAGATCAACTGCTATTGGCGTTCGTCTATATTTCTCGATTTTTCGAAAGCACCGAGTATGATAATCTAACAGAGGATTTCCAACTTCTTTCTCAGGCTCTTTGCAGATCCATAGACTACTACCACGAGAACGTGGACATAATCGTCGATGCCTTCACGTCTCTCGGATTAAAAGTCTACGGTGGCAAGAACGCGCCGTACGCATGGGTGCACTTCCCAGGCCGGAGTTCCTGGGAGGTGTTCGACGAGATCCTGGAGAGGGCCCATGTCGTGACAGTCCCGGGGGCCGGTTTCGGCCCAGGCGGCGAAGGGTATATCAGAGTGAGCGCATTCGGGCACAGAGAGTCCATGTTGGAAGCTTCAAGGAGGCTAAAATCTCTACTGAAGTGATGACCTTTGGTCATTAAATTAATGACTAGTCGGTATGGGGGTTGCTTGTTCTGGTTTGCTCCCTGTATACTACTCTCACTTTGAATAAAGCAGCAAGGGCGTTCTTCTGATGCATGTGTGGGAATGTTCGTGGGATAATGAATATAGAATTGGGGATGTGACTGAAGTTTCCTAGAGCAAATCATGTCTTTATACTATAAAACAGATGCGTGCCTCTTCCAATCTCGAAAGGCTGACCAGAAAATTCCATCAATACTCATGGCAGGTAATATAATGGATACTAATCACATATTTTTAAACAGTGGACAACATGATAATTTCAAAGGGTCCATACCTACCAATCTATTATCCCATAAGTCTCTCATAACATCTAAATTTAAGAAGAAATTCCCCGTTATTCTGTAATGATATTCATTCCCAAACTAAGCGTTTCTTTCGCCAAGCAAGTTACCTAAAAGTTAAATGGTGTGTGTTTTCTTTTCTTGGCCGGTGTTCATTGAGGTAGCATTAATTAAGTACTAATATTAGTTGTGTCGGCAAACGCACATGGACGTTAATGAGGGCAACAGACGACAAGTCTCCTTCCTATTCTCTATATTAGCTGGAAAAAGTTCCACGATCGAGGGCCGAGGGAGGGGAAATCCCTTGGAGTTCCAGGCCCCATAGCCTATGAGAAACATAACCTTCGGCCCATCCGACAAAAATAACCCAACCTTTCAAATGTGCCAAATACAAACATAAACTTTAGCCCGTATGACAAAAATAGCATTTTGTCGTGATTCCGTCCAATCCCCGCCGTTGGTCGCCAACGCAGCACTCTTTGTGCTGATGTGCACAATCGACGATTGTTATCACTAACACAACAACGGTAGATTTATTGAGGCGCTAAAACAAAGGCTTCGGGCAGGGACGCAAAGGATCCTCATCTTTGTTTCATCGTTAGAGAAAGGAATTTCACGGGCGCATTAAGCTTATGACGCACCCTTTGATTCTCTAGACCTTCGATTGCAAATTTCAGATTTGAGCCGCCCGATTGAGGTTTTCACTCGCGTCTTACTTGGGTGAATCTAGAGAGATACTTCATGGACCTAAGGTTTGCTTACCTAATGAAAGGCTTGCTTGCCACTTAGATCCTCCTTTCTAGGCTCTAGGAATTGCCCCATCTGAGCTTGGGACTAGAATGGGCCAATCTGGGGTCGCCCACCAGCTGATGTGTGGGCATAAAAACCGCCATGGGCCATCGGCCAGAAAATCAAATGGTCTTTCGATTCGATATGATGTATGCCCTAATTCAACTCGTCCTAGTCCCATACGTTTCGCGGGTTCAACTGAAAATTCAACGGTCAATAATTATCAACTAACACGAGCCATTTCTGATCTCACCGGATGTCTGTTTTTTAGTACAATAATGTGGATGCATGCTCACCAAATTGAAAAATAAGGATTCGCTCGTTTCGTCCAAAATTAAAGATTTCAAAATTATTTTTTCTAGAAAACGATTACGTGTATCGCTTCTAAAAAATGAATCAACGAAAAAATATTTTTATCGTTCACGAAATATTTAGAAATAAGTTATCTCTGATAATGAAAATATTTTTTTATCAATTAAATATTCCAAACAATTCAGGCGGTCATGTTTTAAGAAAGCGACTTGCAAATCATTCATTTTTCTCTAAGATAACCGGAGCCTATGTGAATTTAAAAACGACCTTCAATGAAAGACGAGCGATCGGGACACCGTCGGGCCCGGCCCGCCCAACTAGATTACCCGGGACAACGCCACCTCATCGCTGACGTCACCCCTCCTTTCGGGCCCGCCAATCGCGTCGCGCTCCCATTCTAAATCCCCTGGGGTTGACTTTCCGGCGCGCGCCTTTGCCTTTTTTTTTTTTTTTTTTTTTTTTGGTCGAAGCCTTTGCCTTGGTCACGAAGTTTGGAGGCAAAGCATGGAGGAGATGTCCAGAACACACGCATGCGCGGGAGAGGCCAAGTCAGAGTCGCCTTCTTGCTCCCCCACCACCACCCATCTCTATATATATAACACGCCCACAGCCACATGCCCTGCACACAATTCCACATCCCCTCCATCGCTCATCACGACCTGCAGAAATCCCAGAAAGCTTTTTCGGGCTCGGAACGAAATGGCGAGCGCGGGGGCTTATCAGCCGGGCGCGAGTCTCGCGGAGGCCTACGTGATGCGGAAGCTTTACAAGGAGAAGATGAAGAAGGAGAAGATGGCGGAGGAGAAGGTTGCGGGTGCGGTCGCGGTCGCGGGCGATCGCGAGGAGGAGAGGACGACGACTGGAGGAGGGAGAGGATGTTTGTCTTTGTCTCGGGCGTTTGGGAAGAAGGCCCATGTCCATCCTTCCGCTGCGGAAGCACCGCATGTTGCTAACTCGGAGTAGCTCCCGCCATGAATGGTTATGGCATAAGCTGGGATTTTTCTCTTTCTTTCTGCTTGTACAAATGTAAATAGGCTGATCTTGTCTCGTGAGGATTTTCCCTGTTTTCGGGGTATTGTGTTGAATATGGATATTGTTTTTTTTACTGGTAAATTTCTTGAATTGAAAGTACAGTTCGAGCTTGAGGGGATTTGCTTTGATTCGCTTCAGACTGCTAGGGTTCGTAGGTTTAATCCCTGATGAGCCATGTGATTTGGGCCATTCAGATAAATCTTTGGGAGATTCACACATATCAATATGTCCAGAGCGGATCGAGTCCATGGTTCAATCTGGAGTACAAGAAACAGTCGAGAGAAATGAGAATAAAGTTGCCAATGGATGAAAGAGCCCGACAGTATCCGATTGGAAAGAAGATTTGCTTCATTCGACATTCAAATTCTTTGAGTTTGAAACTTGAGAAACACACAAAGAAAAAAGAAGATGATGACCAAATTTGCTTGCATCTTCGGTAACTAAAGGAAAATTTGTCATCTGAATTCGCATTATTTGGAGCCCAGTTCACACGAAAGACGGGCCTCATGCGGGACTCACTTGACCTAACGGTTCGTGAGAACCGGACTCTCGTGTTTTGGATGCGAGCAATGATTGCTCCTAATTCAGTTGGGTCGCGCTAGCCACCTTTGCGTTAGAACAGAAAGTGATTCACATCCATTCAAACATGATTAGCTGAATAATTACTGAAATTTAGGTGCTTACGATAAAAATAAAATAAAGTTATTCGGTAATAGCTCTGTTATGGAATGATTGTAATTGATTTTCACCATATAAAGTCACGATTGTACTGTCAAATGATAAGGAAACATTTAAATTATCACCACCTGACAAGACTCAAATGAGGGGTCATGATTTTTGTATCATTAAAAGAAATTTCTAATCTCAATAAACATATCTATTGCAGATAAATCCACTAATGGTTCTTTTACCTTCATGTTTTATGATTACTCTCGCAAGAAAAAGTTAGATGAATATGAGTACAGTGCACTTAGAAGCACATTACATAACGGAAGAGTTCATAAGTTCTCGATACGTACGCACATATTTATCAATAAAATACAACGAGGAAAACATGAACAAAAAACGACAGATAATTGATGATGCACAAGTCTTTCGATCCTAAACCGGCAGACATAGAGAAATTATTGTACGAATTTAGTCATACCTCAGTGTCATTTAAATTTATCTCCGTAATTTTATGGTAGATTTGGAACTCACGCAACAACTATGTGTTTTGAGCTTTCAAACCCGAACGAACCCATATGATAAAATCAGCAAGGACCTTGCACGAAAACATCTTTAGAACGTGTTAATTGGATAGTCTTAAAATTTTTCGATCCTACTTTATAGTTCTGTCTTTCAAGCAAGTAAAATAAGGCCCATAGAATATGAATTGTCGTGTGCCTGCATCGCTTATGTTTCATGCACATGGGCATATGAGAAAGAAAAGCATGTTATTTTTTTAAGTCATATTTAAAGAGAATTGAAAGGTATCTGCAAATTCCTCACTCATCACAACCTTTGGTCCACATTGAAACTGCCATAAACAGTGACTTGGAAAAGATAACATAAAGATGTCATTGATGAGCTATAAACTTCCACCCAGTCACTTTCTAATCTCTCTGTACATAACAAATTAATGTTTGAAACTGATGCTTTATGCTTTGCTTGCTCTCCAAGAACGGGCAACCTCTATAAATTACCTCACCTACTCAGCTCATTAGTTCTTAAGGCTATTATTCCCATCCTCCCCACAATAATTGTGCTTCGTTTGTATCGTAGGACAAAGCCATCATGTCCACGGCAGGGCCTGACCTAGTAAAAGCTTACGATATGCATGACAATGACCCTGTATCTGAAAATTAATTTTACTCAGAAATAATTATTTTTAATTCTGTATTTAAAAACTGATTCTGAGTATTTGAAAGCAGTTAGTAACGACATAAAATTTTCATTTTTGGAATAGAAAAAGAATAAAAATGTATTTGGTAACGGCACAAAATTTCTCTTTATTAGTATTTCAATAATATATTTTAAATATTTTAATATTTCTTTCTTTCTTTTTTTCTTTTTTTTTTTCTTTTTTTCTTGTCCTCCTTCTTGTCCATGGCCCGGTCGCCGGCGATCAGCCACAACCCAGGGTCAGCGAGGGCGTCGCGGCCTTCGCTGACCATAGGCGAGGGCTAGACCCTTGCGGTTTGGGCGAAGGTTACCTTTGCTGGCCTTTTTTAGCCCTCGCCCGAGCCGGCGAGGACCACCCTCGAGGCTTGTAGCATGGGCAAGGGCCGCCCTCACCCAGGCCACGAGGGGGACCCTCGCCTATGTCGCCAATGGCCAGCCAAGCAAAAAGAATAAAGAAGAAGAAGAACATAAAGAATTGGAAAGAAGAAAAGAATAATTTCTTTTTCAATTATGATTCTTATTTCCAGAATCAAGAAGTTACTTTTTTTGCTTATTGATTCGATTTCAAAATTGATTATAGGAACAATTTTTTGCGAATTTGTGTCCGGGAACAAAAAGTTTACCAAACGGATTTCTGTTCTAAAACTGATTCTGGAAACAAAAGAATAAAAATTTTCACTGTTTAGCAAATTGCTAAACGGGCTCTATTTGCTAAGGAAACAGCACAAGGAGAAGATGAAGAAGAAGATCTTCTAGGAAGAAATGAAGATGGAAGAGCTACCATTGGTGATGAAGAGAAGATCTCTCGGGATTGTTTCTCCTGGTTGACTCACAAAGTTTACCCAAAAACTATGTACGAGGCTCGAAGTTGAGTGTGTTATTATAGCTTCTATTAGGTTAGAGAGATTGTTTTCAATCGTTGTTCGATATCAAAATATTTACATCTTCTATATATGTATTGTACGTCATCACGGTTGAGACCCAAAAATTTTGGTTCGGCTCGATCCATGTGTTATTGACACCTTGACTCATGGTCAAGATGGAAATTAAGTAGGTTCAAACTTAAGCATAGCAAATAGTATTTCATCCCTGGAATTGCTCTAAAGATTGTGGTTAGAGCAAAATATGTCTTTCCACTCAACATTATATTAATCGTTAACGGCGACAATTTTGCATTCTCCCAAGTTTGCAAAAAGATTGAGATTTGTCAATTTAGAAGAGATAAATTCACTCGATTTATTTTTCTGTAATCATGATATACCCACGTGAAAAACACATGAATGGTTGAGCTATAAATAATTTTTATGTAATATATATGTCATGAACTGAAAAATCGAGTTAAGTGCTCGAGGGGATCTGATTGTCTCGTCATAGAGTTTAGCGTTTATTTTTCATAAATATTGTTCTAATACTTATAGCCTAATCGACAAGCATATATCTTTAGAGTAATAATTTCCACTTTGTTTGAGAGAGGAGCTAAAACTCATAAGTCATAACTATATTGGAGTAGAGCCCAAAATGAACAGCTTAACCTTATTAAATTGCCAAAAACGATTCAGTTTGCGAATTGTTTTCTTCTTCATTATTTCTTTCTCGAGAATGTACTCTTGTACCTAAAATTGCAATAACGGTTTGACTCGATTTGATTTGACAATTTGAACCGTTCTCTTTGCTTCTCCCTAATTGAGACAATGGAATATGAGCATCCCCGCCCTCCTACTCATAAAAAGAAATTGTGAAAATGAGCAATTTAAAAATAGGAAAAATGACACAAATGACCCTTGAAATTTGGTTAAGTGTGCAAAATTGTCTCTGAACTTTTAATTTGGTTCACATGATTCATGAACTTTAATTAAATATGCAATGTCGTCCCTAAACTTTGATTTTGTACAATATGGTCCTTGAACTTATGATACAAGTTCAATTTAGTCCCTAAATTATATGAAAAATATTCAATATCGTCCACGAACTTAAATTAATGAAAGGACAATATTGAATGTTTTCATATAATTGAAAGACTAATTTGAACATTTATCAAAAGTTCTAGGACTACATTGAATAAATTAAAAGTTCATGGACGACATTGCACATTAGACAAAAGTTCAAGAATATTGCACATTGAGCTAAAGTTTAGGAACTACATTAAACAAATTAAAAACTCATAAATGATATTGTATGTTAAGTTAAAGTTCATGAATCATTTATGTCATTATCCTATAAATAGGAATTAGGCAGCAAGTAAACTAAACTTGAGAATTTTGCCTTTTCTTTTCCCCAAAGTTCAAAGATTTTGTTATGTTCAAATGTCCTAGCAATCTTAAACATTGTAACTCTTGTTAAAAATAGCTAGAACTTTAAAACCCGTCAACGAGACATTCAAACTCATCATTGTGTATCAAACGTGTGATATTGTTTCTCTTCCCTCCTCATCTGGAGTGGAGTAGCAAAAATGTGGTTGCGCCCAATGACGTTATATACATGTGCACGTGATTGAAGACATTGTGCCAAATTGAATATGCCAATGACAACTTTATTACATGCGACGCTTACTGATACACCAATTAATTTATAAATTTAAGGGAAATTTTTAAATAAGGGCAAGAAGTACCCTCATTTTCTTAAAAAATGATCCATAGTGAACCTTGTTCCCAATAAGAGCTTGAAAATGACATGCAAGTCTCAAAAAAGGTTCTAACTTTGCTGGCCAGCCAGATCTTCTAACTAGCCAAGGGCATTTTTGTTCAAAAATCACAAATACTTAATTTTCAATTTCAAATCAAACGTCATTACCATAATCTGCCCAGATTATTGACATAGACCAAAATCAATAAGGGGGCTAGACTTCACTTATCAAATTCTGTTGCTTTCTCTCAAAGAGAAAAGAGAAGAAAAGAAAAGCATCAGCAACATCGATTTCGTTGTCTCCTTCAGTTCAACACCACACAAGCAACCTCAAATCTTCTACTATTCTAAAGACAAGATGAAAACAAATCAAGCCTTTAATCTAAACCGAGGAAGCAATCACAAGAATCGAACCACACGTTCGAAAGTCAAAAAACAACTGCCTATGCAGCACCGACTCCCAAATCTCCGCCAAACAATTCCATGCCAAATAGCCAAAGAAAAACATAAACTTTGGCCCATCCTACGAAAATAACCGAAGCTTTCAAATGTACCAAATAAAAACAAAAAACTTTAGCCCGTATGACAAAAATAGCATTTTGTCGTGATTATGTCCGATTCCTGCCGTTGGTTGTCGACGCGGCACTAGACCTCTTAAAATGGGTCTAAACCCCATTTAATAATCCAAAAGTATTTAAATGAGTCATAACAAACTTCACATGTCAGTATATTGGGTTCACAAAATAAATAGGCCAAAATAAGTGGGTTATAATGAGTCAATTATGAACCCATTTACAACCCACTTAAGACTTAACCCATTTAAGAGGCCAAAATAAGTAACTCTTTTTTTCTTTTTTCTTTCTTTCTTTAATCTTTTCTTTGGCATTGCGAGAGTCGCCAACTCTCGTTGACAGGGGAGTGCTACAAAGCCCTCGCTGGTCATGGGAGAGGATCAACAGGTCCTCACCTATGACCGACGACCCTCGCTAAATATAGAAGAAAAGAAGGTAAAAGAAAGAAAGAAAAAAGAAAATATAAAAAATTCAAATTTTAAAAATATTATAATAATTGTCCATTAGATTTGTATTGTATAAAAGTGTTTTAGCAATATAATTTTTTTTAAAATCATAATAAACAAGTTTTCCTAGATTTGGTTAAATATATAAGTATTTCAGTAATATGGATTCAGTTGAGTGTAGCTCAAAAAATTTGCATTTCGAATGCATTGGTCAATTTAGGTAGAACCATTTATCACCCGATCCATCAATTTGACATGTCTACCTGGTACTCTCTGTGCTAATGTGAACAATGGGTGATTGTTGTTACTAACATAACAGTGGAAAATTTTTTGAGACACTAAAACGAAGGCTTGGGGCAGGGATGTAGAGGATCCTCATCTTTGTTTAATTGTTAGAGAAAGGGGAATTTTATGTGTAAGGCTTACCACGCGTCTTCGATTCTCTAGACTTCCAATTGCAAATTTCATATTTGAGCCGCCCAATTGGGGTTTTGAATCGCGTCTTTCTTGCGCGAATCTAGAGAGATATTTCATGGACCTAAGGTATACTTACCTGATAAAAGCTTGCTTGTCATAGTAATAATAAAATAGAAAAGAACAATAATAAGTAGTTGCCTCATAGATCCTCCTTTCTCGGCTCTAAAAATTGCCCATATGAGCTTGGAACTAGAATGGGCCAATCTGGGGTAAGCCTAGCCACCAGCTAATGTGGGCATAAAACTGCCATGGGCCAGACAACCCAATGGTCTTTCGATTCAATATGATCTCTGCCCCGATTCAACTGATCCCTGTCCATGTGCTTAGTGGGGTCAACAGAAAATTCAACGGTTAGTAATTAACAAGAGCAATTTCGATCCCAATGGATGTCTGTTTTTTAATACAATAATGTTGATGTCTGCTCACCAAATTGAAATGAGGATGCGTTCGTTTGAAATAATGTTGATGTCTGGTTTTTAGGACAACAATGTTGTTGCATCGCGCTCCCATTCGAATCCTCTGGGGCTGGGAGCGCGTGCCTTTGCCTTGCTCACCAAGTATGGAGGCGAAACCCGGAGGAGATGTCCAGAACACGCAAAGCGCGGCAAGTGGCAAAGTCGGAGTCGCCTTCTCTCTCCCCAACCCAACAACCATCTCTCTATACATAACACCCCCACATCCACATGTCCTCCACAATTGCACATCCCCTCCATCGCTCATCACGACCCGCAGAAATCCCAAAAAAAACTTTTGGGTTCGGAAGGAAATGGCGAGCGCGGGTGCTTTTCAACCGGGCGCCAGTCTCGCGGAGGCGTACGTGATGCGGAAGCTTTACAAGGAGAAGATGAAGAAGGCGAAGATGGCGGAGGACGCAATGGGTGCAGTCGCGGACGATCGCAAGAAGGAGAGGAAAGCGAGTGGAGGAGGGAGAGGACGCTTCTCTTTGTCTCGGGTGTTTGGGAGGAAGGCCCATGTCCACCCTTCCTCTGCAGAAGCACCGCGTGTTGCTCCCTCGGAGCCGCTCCCGCATGAATGTTATTGGCTTTAGCTGGGATTTTCTTTCTTTCTTTCTGCTTGCACAAATGTAAATAGGCTGATCTTGTCTCGCGAGGATTTTTCCCTGTTTTCGGGGTGTTGTGTTGAATATTGATATTGTATTTCTGCTGGTGGATTTCTTGAGTTGAAATTACAGTTTGAAGTTGAAGGAATTTGCTTTGATTCGCTTCAGACTGGTGGGATTCGTCGGTTTAATCCATGATGAGCTAAGTGATTTGGGCCATTCAGTATGATAAATCTTTGGGAGATTCACACGTATCATTAGGTACAGAGCGCATCAAAGTTGCTAATGGATGAAAGAGCCCAATAATTGAACCGTTTGGTTCGACATTTGGGAAACGGAAAGCCGAAAGCTAGCAATTGGAATACTGAAGCCTATTTTTCCCTTCTCAAATTGCCCTCATTCAAATTTTTTTATTTCAATTTTGCCCCTGTTACTGTTCATCTTCTTTACTGTGAGGACGGCCGGCGAGGGTGGCCGGCGAGCTCGCCCAACCCAGGCGACGACTGCCTAGGTCGCGCGACTCCAGGCGACAGCGCCTGGGTCGGGCGACCTCATTGGCCTTTCGCTAGCCACCTTCACGGTGAAGAAAATGAATAGTATTAGGGGCAAAATTGGAATGTTAAAAATAAAAATTGCCAAAGCCCTTTGCAAGAAAAAATTTACCAAATACTACTTAGGTCAAAATAGCTTCACAAATTTTTTTTACCAAACACCACTTGAATTTTTTCAAATGACTTTTTCCTAAAGGTATTTGCATTCCTCTAAGTAACATTTGAAAAATCAAACCAAACAGGCCCAATATCTTATTGAAAAGAAGATTTGCTTCGTTCAAAATTTACATTCTTTTAAGTTCAAAACTTGAGAACCCCACAAACAAAAACGAAGACGATGATCAAATTTGCTTGCATAGTTGGTAACGGAAGTGAAATTTGTCGTCTGAATTCGCATCATTTTAAGTTAAATTCACACAAAAAACAGGTCTCATGCGAGACCCATTTGACCTAACAGTTTGTGAGAACCGGGTTTCCATGTTTTGAATGTGAGCAATAATTACTCGTAATTCAGTCGGGCCGAGCTAGCCACCTCTACGTCGGAACAGGAAGTGATTCACGTCCATCCAAACATGATTGGCTGAATAACTACTGAAATTTAAGTACTTACAATGAAAATAAAATAAAGTTAGGTCATAACTCTGTTAAATGGAACGATTGTAATTTGATTTTCACCATATAAAGTCACAATTATACTGTCAAATGATAAGCAAACATGTAAATTATCACCACTGGACAAGAATCAAATGACGGGTCATGATTTTTGTATCATAAAAAATTTTTCTAATCTCAACGAACATATCTATATAAAACGGCTAGTGGCTCTTTTACCTCAATGTTATATGATTACTCTTGCAGAAAAAGTTAGATGAACATGAGTACAGTGTACTTAGAAGCACACCATATATCAGAAGAGATCATAAGCAATGGATATGCACACATATATTTATCGGAAAAATATAACGAGGAAAACATGAACAGAGAATGACAGATAATTGATGATGGAATAGTCTTTTGATCCTAAAATGGCAAGCATAGAGAAATGATTGTACGAATTTAGTCATATCTCAGTGTCATTTGAAATTATTTCCGTAATTTCAAGATAAATTTAGAACTCATATGACAATTATGTCTTTTGAGCTTTGAAACCCGAACCAACCCATATGATAGAATCAGCAAGGGCCTTATAAGAAAACATCTCTAGAACTTGTTAATTGGAGTGTCTTAAATTTTTTTATTCTACTTGTAGTTCTGTCTTTCAATCAAGTAAAATAAGGCCCATAGAATATGAATTGTCATGTCCCTGCATCGCTTACGTTTCATGGACATGGATACATGAGAAAGAAAAGTATGATATTTTTTTAAGTCATACTCAAAAAGAATTGGAAGGCGTCTCGAAATTCCTCACTCATTACCACCTTTTTTCCACATTGAAGCCGCCATCAACAGTGACTTGGAAAAGATAACATAAAGATGTGATGGATGAGCTATAAACTTCTACCCAGCGACTTTCAAGTCTCTCTGTACAAGACAAATTGGGGCTTGAAACGATGCTTTGCTTGCTCTCCAAGAACATGCAACCTCTATAAATTACCTCACCCACTCAGCTCATTATTTCTTAAGACTATTACTCTCATCCTCCCCACAATAGTTGCGCTTCGTTTGTATCGTAGGACATGGCCGTCACGTCCATGGCCGGGCCAGACCTAGCAGAAGCTTATGTGCTGAGGAAGCAGCACAAGGAGAAGATGAAGTAGAAGAAGAAACAAGGAGGATATGAAGATGGAAGTTCAACCATTGATGATGAAGAGAAGATCTCACAGGGTTGTTTCTCGTGGTTGCTTCACAAAGTTCGAACAAAAACTTTGTACGAGGCTCGAAGTTGAGTGCGTTATTATAGCTTCCGTAAGGTTGAAGAGGTTGTCTTCAATCTGTTGCTCGATATTGAAATGTTTGTGTGTGCTATATATGTATTGTACGTCATCATGGTCAAGAACCGAAAATTTCGATTTAGTTCGGTTCGGTTCGGTTCGGTTTGATTCGATCCGGATATTATTGACGCCCCTGACTCATGGTCAAGATGGAAATTAAGCAGGTTTGAACTTAAGCATAACAAATAGTATTTCATCCCTGGAATTTCTCTAAAGACTCTGCTATGAACAATATATGTCATTTCCACTCAACATTATACTAATCATTGACCGTAACAATTTTGCATTCTCTCACTAGCTTGCAAAAAGATTGAGATTTGTCAATTTAGATGAGTTAAATTTGCTCGATCTATATCTCTGTAATCATGACATTCTCACGTGAAAAAGACGTGAATGGTTGAGTTATAAATAGTTTATATGTGATATATATGTCAAGAAATGAAAATTTGAGTTAAGTGTTTGAGAGGATCCAATGGTTTTGTCAAAGAGTTTAGCATTTATTTTTCATAAATATTGTAGTAATACTTATAGCCTAATCAACAAGCAGATAGCTTTAGCATAGTAATTTCCACTTTGTTTGAGAGAGGAGCTAAAACTCATAAGTAATAATTATATTGGAGCAGCGCACAAAATGAACAGCTCTACTTGATCAAATTGCCAAAAACTGTTTAGTTTAGAATTGTTTTCTTCTTTTTTTTCTTTCTCGAAAATGTACTCTCGAACCTAAAAGTTGCAAAAATTAAAAAAAAAAATCAGTTTGACTTGATTGGATTTTAAATTTTGAACTGTTCCTTTTGCTTCTCCCTAATTGAGACAATGGGGAAATGAGCATCCCCGCACTTTTTGGAGAATTGTCATCTTCAAATTTTTTATTTATTTAACATGATACAAGAACTTTAATCCAATGTACAATGTCGTTCCTAAATTTTTAATCTGTACAATGGGGTCCTTAAAATTTTAATATAAATTCAATTTAGTCCATGCACTATATGAAAAATGTTCAATGTTGTTCATGAATTTGAATTAATGAAATGACAATATTGGCTATTTTCATATAGTTTAAGGACTAGTTTGAATATTTACCAAAAGTTCAGAAACTACATTGAACAAATTAAAAGTTCAGAGACGACATTACACATTAGACTAGAATTCAAGGATATTGCACACTAGGCTAAATTTATGAACAACATTAAACAAATTAAAAGTTCATATACGACATTCTACATTGGGTTAAAGTTCAAGAACCATTTTTGTTATTATCTTGTATTTAAGAATTAGGCAGCAAGTAAACTAAACTTGAGAATTTTGCCTTTTCTTTTGGCCAAAGTTCAAAGATTTTGTTCTGTTCATTTGTCCTAACAATCTTAAACATTGCATCTCTTGTTAAAAATAGCTCGAACTTTAAAGCTCATCCACGAGACGTTCAAATTCACCGTTTTGTATCAAACATGTGATATTATTTCTCTTCCTTCGTCATCTAGAGTCAAGTAGCACAGATGTGGTTGCGCCCTGTGACACGATACACGTGCATGCTATTGAAGACGTTGTGCCAAATGGAGGCGACCATGTGCCATTGACAAATTTATTACACGCGACACTTACTGAAATACAAATTAATTTATAAAATTGAGGGAAAATTTCAAATAAGGGCATGAATGCTCCATTTGTTTTACGGAAAATAACTTTCGAAAAAAAATTTTCCATGTTTTTAGATATTCGTTTCACGAAAAATAACTTCCCACAAAAAATTCGCCCCCATGGGTAAAACACATTCACTTTTGAGGAAAATGATTTTGTCTTTTTGAGAAGAGGAAAACATTCCCCCCCTCCTCCTTCTTTCACCATTCATTTTTCTTTTTTCTTTTTGTTTTTTTTTCCTTCTTCTTCTTCTTTCTCAGTCGGTTGCCGGCCACGGCAAAGGCTGGCGACCAGCAAAGTCGAGCCTCACCACAAGCCGGCAAGGCTCAATCCGATGAACTCAAGCCTCACCGGCCTGTGGTAAGGCTTCGGCTCACCTAATCCGGCGCGGCCGAGCACGCCAAAGGCTGGTAGGGCGAGCTCGGGCCTCATCGAATCTGGCCGATGATCCGGCGAGCTCACCTGATTCGACACGACCTCACCCAACTCGCCGGGTCCGACGATGCCCGAGCTCTCCTATCAGCCTTGGGCAAGCTCGGCCGCGCCAGATTAGGCGAGCCGAAGCCTTGCCACAAGTTAGTGAGGCTCACCCTGGCCGGTCACCAATCGCCGCTATGGCTGGCAACTGGCTAAGGAAGAAGAAGAAGGAAAAAAAAATATTTTGAAAAAACAAAAAAAAAAATTATTAAAAGTAGTGCAAGGAAGAAAATTTTTTCCATACCGAACAACGGAAAATATTTTCCAAAACTTTTTCAGATTTCAGCTGAACATCGGAAAATTATGTCATTTTCCAAGAAAATAACTTTCCGAAAAACATTTTCCAGAAACGTAACATTTTCCGTGAAACAAACGGAGCCGAAATGTCATCATTTTCTCAAAAGATGGCCAATAATGGACCTTGTTTTAAATAGAGGTATGAAGTGACTATACCAGTTTCAAAGAAAGGTCTAACTTCGCCGGCCAGCCAAATCTTCCAACTAGTCAAGGGATTTTTGTCCAAAAATCACAAAGACTTAATTTTCAATTTCGAATCAAACGTTATTATCATAATCTGCCTATATTATCGACGCTAACCAAAATCAAAAGGGGGCTAGACTTTAGTTATCAAATTCTGTTGCTTTCTCTTCGCTCAAAGGGATAAGAGATGAAACGAAAAGCACCACCAACATCGATTTCGTTGTCTCCTTCAGTTCAACACAACCCAAGCGACCTCAAATCTTCTACTATTCTAAAGACAAGATGAACACATATCCAGCTTTTAATCTAAACCAACCATACGTTCAACAGTCAAAAACAACCGCCTATGCAGCACCGGGTCCCGAATCTCCGCCGAACATTTCTAGGCCAAATAGCCAAAGAAAAACATAAACCGTGTCCCGTCCTACAAAAATAACCCAACCTTTCAAATGTACCAAATAAAAACATAAACTTTAGCCAGTATGACAAAAATAGCATTTTGTCGTGATTCCGTCCAGTTCCCGTCGTTGATTGTTGACGCAGCCCTAGACCTCTCAAAATGGGTCCAAAACCCATTTCATAACCAAAAGTATTTAAATGGGTCATAACAAACTTCATAGGCTAGCATAATGGGTGTACAAAATAAATAGGCCAAAATAAGTCGGTCAGAATGGGTCCATCATAAACCCATTTACAATCCACTTAAGATTCATCCATTTAAGAGGCCTTTGAGCTTTCACTATTAGGTGGAGCTAGAGATGTGAGGCCAATTCTCGTCATTTTTTATTTTTTATAATTTTTTTCTTTCTTTGTTTTCCTTGGTCACAGTGAGGGCCGACCGACTCTCGCTGACTTCAGGCAAGGGCTGTGAAGCTCTCACCAGTTTGTCAGCCCTCACCTATGGTTGGCGAGAGTCAACTGCCCCTTGCCTGTGAGAGGCAAGGGTCAGCCGATGACCCTCGCTGGATGTAGAAGAAAAAAACTGGAAAAGAAATAAAGAAAAAGAAAAAAGAAATATATTCAATTTTTTTAAAAAAATGTAAAAATTGTCCACTAGATTTGTATTCTATAAAAATATTTTAGCAATATAATTTTTAAAAAAAATCATAAAAAATAAGTTTTCCTATATTATGTTAAATATTGAAGTGTTTTAGTAATATAAGTTGAGTCGGATGTAAGTCGAGAAAATTGCATTACAGATGCATGAGTCAATTTGGATAGGATCATTTATGACTCGACTCGACTCACTCGTTTGACTAGTCTACAAGGCACTCTCCATGCTAATGTGAACAATCGGCAATTGTTATCACTAACATAACATTGGTAGATTTATTGAGACACTAAAACAAAGGCTTCGGGGTAGGGACATAGAGGATCTTTGTCTTTATTTAATTGTTAGAGAAAGGAATTTTAGGTGTGCATTAGGCTTACGACTTACCTTTGATTCTCTAGACTTCCAATTACAAATTTCAGATTTGAGCTGCCCGATTGTGGTTTTGACTTGCATCTTTCTTGCGTGAATCTAGAAAGACCTAAGGTTTACTTACCTAACAAAGGCTTGCTCGTCATAGTAATAAGAAAACAGAAAAATAATAGTAAGTAGTTGCCACCTAGATCCTCCTTTCTTGGCTATAAAAATTGCCCGTTTGATCTTGGGACTAGAATTGGCCAATCTGGTGTAAGCCACCAGCTAATGTGGGCATAAAACTGCCATGGGCCAGACAATCAAATGGTCTTTCGATTCAATATGATGCATGCCCTGATTCAACTCATCCCAGTCCATATGTTATCGTGGGGTCAATAGAAAATTCAACGGTCAATAATTATAAATTAACACGAGCCATTTCAGATCCCACCGGATGCACCGCAAAAAAACTGGATTTTTGCCACGAAAATTTGCGACAAAAATGCAAATTTGCGACAAATTTTTCAACGAAAAGTAAAATTCGTTGGAAATTAGCGACGAAAAATTTTTTGTCACAAAATTAGTTGGAAATTTGGGACGAAAAATTTTTCGTCGCAAAATTCGTTGGAAATTAGCGACGAAAAATTTTTCGTCGCAAAATTCGTGGGAAATTTCCAATGATTTTTTCCACGAATTTCAATTTTCGGGGCAATTATTGCAATGTGTACTATTTTCGTTGCAAAATTTGTTGGAAATTTCCAACGAATTTTACATCGAATTCAAAAAAACCCGGTATTGTTTGGCATTTTTTAAATTCGTTGGAAATTTCCAATGAATTTTGCCACGAATTCAAGAAAACCCTGTATTGTTTAGCATTTTTTAAATTCGTGGGAAAATTCGTTGGAAATTTCCAACGAATTTTCCCACGAATTTCAGTTTCCCAGGTAATTATTTTTGTGTGTACAATTTTCGTTGCAAAATTCGTGGAAAATTTCTTACGAATTTTGCAACGAAAACCTACTTCTTCGTTATTCAACATTTTCGTCTGGGCGAGCTCGAGCTCGATTTGGGCGATTTGGCTGAGTGCCCTTCCATGTTTTTGCACACATTGTTTCCCTCTGCAACATGCATAGTTTCTCCATTCAAGAAACCTCTCGTCTTCCCATAGATCCCCAAAAACTCTCACCTTTTATGGTCTTTCCTTCTCTTCTCTTCATCTTCTTCGTTCTCGAGCCTTGCCCCCATGAACGGGCGATTCTATTTTCTTCTCCTTCCTTCTTCGAATTGGAGGAGCCCGCAGCCGGAGCCTCTTGCATGCGTCCCCCCCTGTTCCGTTCGAATCCTGTTCTCCGATGGCGGTGACGCCGCAAGCCTTCCCACCACAGAAGCGTCGACCGTCTACCGGGGCCTTCGTGTCGCCGAGGCTCTCCGACGTGGAGCTCGTCCAGTCCCTCCTCCAGCTCTCCCAGGAGATCGCATCCCTCCCGCCGTTCTAGTACCTCCTCAGGTCGTGCTCGCTCTCCATCGTGCACAAGGTCAACCTCTTGGCGGTCCTGTTCGAGGAGCTACTGCGGCCATGGCGAGCTCGAGCTCATCGGTGACGAGGCTGGCCCTCGCCGGCCATGGCGAGGGCCGAGCTCGCCATGGCCGGCGAGCTCGAGGTCGCCTAGAACTCGCCCAGATCTGGGCGACCTCGAGTTCACCGGCGACAAGGCTGGCCCTCGCCAGCCATTGCGAGAGCCGAGCTCGCCATGGCCGGCGAGCTTGTCGGTGGCGAGGCTGGCCTTCGCCAGTGCCGGCGAGCTTGCCGGCAAAAAAAATTAATTAATAGAAAAAAAATTACCTGACTAATTTTGCCACGATTTTTCGATCAAAATTTTTTTTTTTTTGTAGTTTTTCCAACGAATTTAGTCGTGAATTTTTTAACAAATTTTCCAACGAAAAAAATTTCGTCGCAAATTTCCAACGAAAGTTGAAATTTTTCGTTCGAAAAATTTCTGACGACGAATTATCAATGAATTTTTTTTCGTTGGAAAATTCATTGGAAATTCGTTTTCCAACGAATTTTTTCAAATTTTTCGTTGGAAATTTCGTCGGAAAAAAGATATTTTTTTGTAGTGATGTCAATTTTTGAAAATAATTATGTTGATGTCTGCTTACCAATTGAATATAATGGTACTGTTTGTTCCATCACCGAAAAATATTTTTCTGAAAAATATCGCTTGTATCACTTATAAAAAAAAACAAACGAAAAAAATATTTTCATCATCGATGAAAATGTTTAAAAATAAATTATTGCTGATAATGAAGATAATTTTTATCGATTAGCTATTTCAAACAACACAAACGGTCACTTTTAGGAAAACATTTTTTAAATCATTAATTTTTTCTAATACAAGGAGCCTAAATGAATTTAAAACGACTTTCAATAAAAGATGAGCGACCGGGTCACCAATAGACTCGGCCCGCCCAACCTAGTTATCGCTGAGGGAAAACTCTAAAAAGAGACCTGAAATGGAGTCATTTCCTCGAATAAGGACCTGAAGTGAACATGATCTCAAATAAAGACCTGAAGTGAACAAATCATCTCAAATAAGAGCTTGTAGTGGTCATATCATCTCAAATAAAGACCTTTGACCAGCCAGTGACTATTCCATCACCGTACAAGGGGTATTTTAGTCAAAAAAATAAAAAAGTATATTTTTTTATTTGTTTTATTTACGTTTTCTTCGCCTTTTTCTTTTTTTTTTTTCCCTTTTTTTCTTCCCTTGCCAGCGTCACTGTGCTTGGCCGGCGACCTTCATCGGCCTCGGGCAAGGGCCGCCCTCGTCGGGCAAGGTGCCTCACCCAACTCCGAGGGAGGGCAACCTAGGCGAGAGCAGCCCTCACCCGATGCCGTTGAGGGCCGCCTCCGCCTGAGGTAGGTGATCTCTGTTGGCCCCGGCGATGATTGGCGGAGGGAAGAGAGGAAAAAAAAAGAAAAGGAGAAGGAAAAGGAAAAAACAAAAAAGCAAAAAAAGAAAGAAAAGAAAGAAAATAATTCAAAAAATTAAAAGACGAAAATACACTTTGACCGGTAAGGTTAGGTCCTTATTTGATACTGATATGGTAACTTCATGCCCTTATTTGAAACAAAATTCACTTTTAATTTTTATTTAAGAAAATGAGAACACTTTAACCTTTTATTTGAAACAAAGTCCGCATTAAATCCTTACGTGAGAAAATGACTCCGTTTCGAATCCCTTTTTTAAAATTTCCTCAACGCTTATGTCATCCCTCCTCACTGGCGGGCCCGCCAATCTTATAGCACTCCGTTCGAATCCCTGGGGCCGGGGGTGACTTTCGGGCGCGTGCCTTTGCCTTGCTCACCAAGTATGGAGGCGAAGCCCGGAGGAGATGTCCAGAACACGCAAAGCGCGGCAAGTGGCAAAGTCGGAGTCGCCTTCTCTCTCCCCAGCCCAACACCCATCTCTCTCTATATATAACACCCCCACATCCACATGTCCTCCACGATTGCACATCCCCTCCATCGCTCATCACGACCCGCAGAAATCCCAAAAAAAGCTTTTGGGTTCGGAAGGAAATGGCGAGCGCGGGTGCTTTTCAACCGGGCGCCAGTCTCGCGGAGGCGTACGTGATGCGGAAGCTTTACAAGGAGAAGATGAAGAAGGCGAAGATGGCGGAGGACGCAATGGGTGCAGTCGCGGACGATCGCAAGAAGGAGAGGAAAGCGAGTGGAGGAGGGAGAGGACGCTTCTCTTTGTCTCGGGTGTTTGGGAGGAAGGCCCATGTCCACCCTTCCTCTGCAGAAGCACCGCGTGTTGCTCCCTCGGAGCCGCTCCCGCATGAATGTTATTGGCTTTAGCTGGGATTTTCTTTCTTTCTTTCTTTCTGCTTGCACAAATGTAAATAGGCTGATCTTGTCTCGCGAGGATTTTTCTCTGTTTTCGGGGTGTTGTGTTGAATATTGATATTGTATTTCTGCTGGTGGATTTCTTGAGTTGAAATTACAGTTTGAAGTTGAAGGAATTTGCTTTGATTCGCTTCAGACTGGTGGGATTCGTCGGTTTAATCCATGATGAGCTAAGTGATTTGGGCCATCCAGTTTGATAAAATCTTTGGGAGATTCGCACGCATCATTAGGTCCATAGCGGATCAAAGTTGCTAAAGGATGAAAGAGCCCACTAATATCCGATTGAAAAGAAGATTTGCTTCATTCAAAATTCAAATTCATTTTAAGTTTGAAACTTTGAGAACCCCACAAAGAAAAAAGAAGACGATGACCAAATTTGCTTGTATATTTGGTAACGGAAGCGAAATTTGTCATCTCAATTCGTGTCATTTTAAGTCAAATTCACACGAACAACAGGTTTCATGCGAGACCCATTTGACCTAATGGTTTATGAGAACCGAATTTTCATGTTTTGAATACGAGCAATAATTGCTCCTAATTCAGTCGGGCCGAGCCAGCCACCTCTACATCGGAACAGGAAGTGATTCACGTCCATCCAAACATGATTAGCCGAATAACTACTGAAATTAAAGTACTTACAATGAAAATAAAATAAAGTTATTCTGTCATAACTCTGTTAAATGGAATGATTGTAATTTGATTTTCACCATATAAAGTCACAATTATACTGTCAATTGAAAAGCAAACATGCAAATTATCACCACCAAACAAGAATCAAATGACGGGTCATGATTTTTATATCATAAAAGATTTTTCTAATCTCAACGAGCATATTTATATAAAGCGGTTAGTGGTCCTTTTACCTTAATGTTATATGATTACTCTTGCCGAAAAAGTTAGATCAACATGAATACAGTGTACTTAAAAGCACACCATATATTGAAAGAGATCATAAGCAATGGATATGCATGCACATTTATCGATAAAATAAAACGAGGAAAACATGAACAGAGAACGACAAATAATTGATGATGGAATAGTCTTTTGATCCTAAACCAGTAAGCATAGAAAAATGATTGTACAAATTTAGTCATATCTCAGTATCATTTGAATTCTCTTTGTAGTTTTAGGACAGATCTGGAACTTGCGTAACAATTATGCTTTTTGAGTTTTGAAACCCGAACTAACCCATCTGATAGAATCAGCAAGGGCCTTGTACGAAAACATCTCTAGAACTCGTTAATTGGAGTGTCTTAAATTTTTCGATTCTACTTATAGTTCTGTCTTTCAATCAAGTAAAATAAGGCCTATAGAATATGAATTGTCATGTACCTGCATCGCTTATGCTTCACGGACACGGGCTTATGTGAAAGAAAAATATGATATTTTTTAAGTCATTCTAAAAAAGAATTGGAAGGTATCTGGAAATTCCTCACTCATTACTACCTTTTGTCCACATTGAAGCTGCCATAAACAGTGACTTGGAAAGGATAACATAAAGATGTCATGGATGAACTATAAACTTCTACCCAGTGACTTTCAAGTCTCTCTTTACGTAACAAATAATTGATGATGGAATAGTCATTTGATCCTAAATCGGTAAGCATAGAAATGATTGTAAGAATTTAGTCATACCTCGGTGTCATTTAAACTTCTCTCCGTAGTTTTAGGACAGATTTGAAACTTGCACAACAATTATGCCTTTCAAATTTTAAAATCCGAGCTAACCCATATGATAGAATCGGCAAAGGCCTTGTACAAAAACATCTCTAGAACTTGTTAATTGGAGTGTCTTAAATTTTTCGATTCTACTTATAGTTCTATCTTTCAATCAAGTAAAATAAGGCCCATAGAATATGAATTGTCATGTACCTGCATCGCTTACGTTTCATGGACATGGGCTTATGTGAAAGAAAAGTATGATATTTTTTAAGTCATACTAAAAAAGAATTGGAAGGTATTTGGAAATTCCTCCCTCGTTACTATCTTTTGTCCACATTGAAGCTGCCATAAACAGTGATTTGGAAAGGACAACATAAAGATGTCATGGATGAACTATAAACTTCTACCCAGTGACTTTCAAGTCTCTCTTTACATAACAAATAATTGATGATGGAATAGTCATTTGATCCTAAACCGGTAAGCATAGAGAAATGATTGTACGAATTTAGTCATATCTTAGTGTCATTTAAACTTCTCTCCGTAGTTTTAGGATAGATTTGAAACTCGCACAATAACTATATTTTTTAAATTTTGAAATCTGAACTAACCCATATGATAGAATCAGCAAGGGCATTGTACAAAAACATCTCTAGAACTTGTTAATTGGAGTGTCTTAAATTTTTTGATTCTACTTATAGTTCTGTCTTTCAATCAAGTAAAATAAGGCCCATAGAATATGAATTGTCATGTACCTGCATCGCTTACGTTTCATGGACACGGGCTTATGAGAAAGAAAAGTATGATATTTTTTAAGTCATATTAAAAAAGAATCGGAAGGTATCTGGAAATTCCTCACTTATTACTACTTTTTATCCACATTGAAGCCGCCATAAACAGTGACTTGGAAAAGATAACATAAAGATGTGATGGATGAGCTATAAACTTTGCACCCGGTGACTTTCAAGTCTCTCTGTATAAAACAAATTGGGGTTTGAAACGATGCTTTGCTTGCTCTCCAAGAACATGCAACCTCTATAAATTACCTCACCTACTCAGCTCATGATTTCTTAAGACTATCATTCTCATCCTCCCCACAATAATTGCGCTTCGTTTGTATCGTAGGACATGGCCACGACGTCCATGGCAGGGCCTGACTTAGCAGAACCTTACGTGCTGAGGAAGCAGCACAAGGAGAAGACGAAGAAGAAGAAGAAACAAGGAGGATATGAAGATGGAAGAGCAACAATTGATGATGAAGAGAAGATCTCACAGGGCTGTTTCTCGTGGTTGCTTCACAAAGTTCAAACAAAAACTGTGTACAAGGCTCGAAGTTGAGTGCGCTATCATAACTTCCTTAAAGTTAGAGAGATTGTCTTCAATATGTTGCTCGATGTCAAAATGTTTACATCTGCTATATATGTATTATATGTCATCGTGGTTGAGACCCAAAAGTTTCGACTTGGGTCGGTCCGGGTATTATTGACATCCTTAGTTATGGCCGAGATGGAAATCAACGGGTTCGAACTTAAGCATAGCAAATAGTATTTCATCACTGGAATTGCTCTAAAGATTGTGGTTTGAGCAAAATATGTCTTTCTACTCAACATTATATTAATCATTTGTAGTAGCAATTTTGCATTCTCTCCCTAGTTTGCACAAAGATTGAGATTTGTCAATTTAGAAGAGATAAATTCACTCGATCTATTTTCCCTTACCAAAAAACAAATTCACTCGATCTATTTTTCTGAAATCATGACATACCCACGTGAAAAACACATGAAAGGTGGAGTTATACATAGTTTATATGTGATATATATGTCATGAAATAAAGATGGAAGAGCAACCATTGATGATCAAGAGAAGATCTCTCAGGGTTGTTTCTCCAGGTTGTTTTACAAAGTTCACCCAAAAAAAAGGCTAGAAGTTGAGTGTGTTATTATAGCTTCCGTTAGGTTAGAGAGATTATTTTCAATATGTTGTTTGATGTCAAAATGTTTATGTTTGCCATATATATATTGTACGTCATGATGGTTGAGGCCCGAAAATTTCGGTTTGGTTCGATTTGCGTATTATTAGCATCCCTGACTCTTGGTCAAGATGGAAATTAGCAGGTTTGAATTTAAGCATGACAAATAGTATGTCGCTGGAATTGCTCTAAAGATTGTGGTTAGAGCAAAATATGTCTTTCCACTTAACATTATATTAATCATTAACAGTAACAATTTTGCATTCTCTCCCTAGTTTGCACAAAGATTGAGATTCCACAGTTTTGAGGAGATAAATCACAAGATCTATTTTTCTTTAATCATGACATACCCACTTGAAAAATATATGAATGGTTGAGCTATAAATAGTTTATATGTGATATATATGTCATGAAATGAAAATTCGAGTTAAGTATTTGAGAGGATCCACTCTTTTTGTCATAGAGTTTAGCATTTATTTTTCATGAATATTGTTCTAACACTTATAGCCTAATCGACAAGCATATAGCTTTAATTATTTCCACTCTGTTTGAGAGAGGAGCTAAAACTCATAAGTCATAATTATATCGAAGCACCACGCAAAATCGTCAGCTTTACCTAATTAAACTGCCAAAAATGGTTTGGTTTGTGAATTGTTTTCTTCTTCTTTTCTTTCTTTCTTTCTTTCTTTCTCGACAATGTACTCTTAAACCTAAAAATTGCAAAAAACGATTTAACTTGGTTTGATTTTACGGTTTGAACCCTTCCTCTTTTTTTTTTTTTGGTAAGGTAAGTGATATGAACCCTTCCCTTTTGCTTCTCCCTAATTGAGACAATGGGGAAATGAGCACCCCTGTCCTTTTACTCATAAAAAGAAATTGTGAAATAAGCATTTTTGTAGATTGGGAAAATGACATAAATGATTTCTGAACTTTAGTCTAGTTTGTAATGTCATCCATGAACTTTTAATTTGTTCAATGCAGTCTTTGAATATTTGTCTAATGTGTAATGTCGTCCCTAAACTTTTAATTAGTACAATGTGAATTCTTGAACTTTAAGTACATATTCAATTTAATCTTTGGACTATATGAAAATATTCAATGTTCTCCATAAACTTGAATTGGTGAAATGATAATATTGAATATTTTCATATTGTTTAAGAACTAGTTTGAATATTTATCAAAAGTTCAAGAATCACGTTGAACAAAATCAAAAGTTCATAGATGACATTTAGATTAAAATTCAAGGACCACATTGATCAAATTAAAAGTTCAGGGATGACATTGTACATTAAATTAAAATTTTAGGGATTATTTATGTCATTATCCTTTATAAATAAGAATTAGGCAGAAAGTATACTAAACTTGAGAATTTTGCCTTTTCTTTTTGCCAAAGTTCAAAGATTTTATTATGGTCAAATGTCATCACAATCTTAATAACTGCATCTCTTGTTATAAATAGCTCGAACTTTAAAACTCATCCATGGTGCATTTAAACTATGGGTATGCAAAAGGACTGAAAACTACCCAGATCGCTTGGAACTAGAGTAAGGACCGGTCCAGTTTCTAGTTCCAATTTACTAGAATTGGTAAGCATCGGTCCGATTCCCGGTTTTAGGCATGGAACCGCCCATTCGCTCACCTGGACCGGACCGGTAATATATATAATTATATAATTTTTAAGAAAAATTTCACACACAAAAAAAAGAAAATATTTTAAGAAAAATGAAAACCTTAAAATTCCTAATATGAAGCTCAATGCCCATTAACTAAATGCTCGTCTCGTCTCACTTTTACATTGTCTTAGTCATCTCTCTATCTTTCATTCACGGTCTCAACTCTCAAGCTCAACAACCATTGATTCATAACCTCAACTCTCAATTCTCATCAACTCATGACCATGCCTTCGGTCATTCATTGCCTCCCTCTCTCACTCTTGGTCACCTCAATTTGTGTGAAACTTGTTAGGATCAATTCCATGGATCCACCTGGAATCGAATCGGGTGGATCCATAAAACCAATTAGTGATTTTCGGTTCTAATTTTTTGAAACCGGTCCTTAATAGGCGGTTCCTAGTTTTATGGTAGGAAGCGCTTACCCAGACCATGCTTACCCCTAATTTAAACTCATTGTTTTGTATCAAGCATGTGATATTATTTCTCTTCCCTCCTTATTTGGAGTTGAGTAGCATAAATGTGGTTGCGCCATGTAATATGATACATGTGCACGTGATTGAAGACATCGTGCCAAATCAAGGCGACCGTGTGCCATTGACAACTTTATTACACGCGACACTAACTAATATACCAATTAATTTATAAAATTGATATCAATTGATCGATTCTTTCAACATCGTCAATTGTATCACACATCAACTTGGCTTGTATCAATAGATACCTCAATTGATACACGCAACAAACGTGCAGCACGATACATGCACATATAGATCGCGCCATGGCGCCAAGTGCCGACAGCGCCGAGCCATTTAACACGGACGATTAAAAGTAATACTATAGTAACAATGCTTGATATAAACATCAACAATGCATTGACTCCTTAAATATCAATCATAATGTCCCTTTTTCGCTTTACAAATATGATTATTTTGATGAAATCCGGCAATCCTATGATGCCATGGTTATTGAACTTTATAATGGGAAGATCTCTAGCAATGATAGAAAGTAGTGTCGCAATTTACTAATCCTATAACACAATTTAATTATTACTACTTTTTTTAATGGCTTTCTAGACAAAATAGGTTTAGTTGGAAATTAGTAGGACCCCGGAGATCTCGTGCAATGTCAAAATCGCCTTTGCTAATGCGATGAGACCCACCTCCTCCTCCTGTTCACTCGTTATAAATTTATAATTTTATAGTTAAATGCCGATCTTCACGGGGACACTTGCTTTTTCCGAAGCGAAAAGGCCACGTACTTAGTTCCTCGATGCCCTCCCACGTGTGAGGCGCACGTGACGGGAGGGGATCGCCCACGTGATTAAAGGGGGCCGTCGCTACGCTGTCGGCCTCGTGACGAATGATGATGCCAGGTCGCGCACCGTTCGAAAGTGATCTTGCCCGGGACTCCACTAGGACGAACCCATGTGCGACGGGTCCATCTGGGGGCGAACCCACGACCCGTTTTTGTGGTCCACATTCCTGGATTCGCGCGGTCCAATGAAATTTAGAGGAATAATGACATAAATAATCTATGAATCCAATTTATAATGTAATTTTTGAACTTTTAATTTGTTCAGTATAGTTCACAAACTTCTTGTACATATTCAATGCAGTCTCAAGCTATATGAAAATATCAAATTTGTCCTTCCATTAATTCAAAGTCATAAATCACATTGAATGTTTTTATACAGTTCAACGGCTAAATTGAACATGTACAAAAAGTTCATGAATCGTAATGAATAAATTAAAAGTTCATGGACTGTATTATACATTTGGCTAAAGTTCGGGGATCATATTGAATAAATTAATAGTTTATAGATCACGTTATATATCATGCCAAAGTTCATGGGCCATTTGTACGATTTTCCCTGATCTAGATGGAAAAAGGGAGAGATGATGAATCCTCCGACTGAGCGGGCCGAAATGAGCAAGCCGACCGAAGTGGCAAATGCTCAATTACAGAAGTGCCCTCGCTCCCCCGTCAAAATTTAATTTTTTTTTTTTTGGGTCGTACCCCGTCAATTACTCTTTGCATGGAGTCCGGGTTTCCTTTTATCATGTAAGAAGACTTTTGCCAGATTTCCTATATTTCCCACCAACAATTTTACATCACGAGTAAGAATTTGAGTACATGACAGCTACAAATCTTTTAGTTATAGTACCATCCCTCGCCGGCGGCATACGAATTCCGCCATCGGGGGCACTTACGTATGAAAACTTCAATTTGTATTGATGTAATTACTAAAAAAGGCAAGATAAAAATCGGGACCGCCCATACGTAGATTAGAATTTCACTTTGTATTGATGTAACAGTAAAATTTACATATTGAAGATTTTCTTGATCGAGAGAACCACACCGTAACCCTTATTGTCCAACGTATCAATTTTATGCTTCCAGTTTGTAATATTCCATTAATTTATTATTCGCGATTATATTAATATGTCTATTACAAATGTTCTAGCCTTTGTCGAGTTTCGGAAGCTCTCTATCTTTTGCTCAATTTTTTTGTGAGACTACATGTACATCGATATGGAAACTTATAAATGTTGTAAATTATTCTTACTGTCCATCAAATATATAGATTTTATTGTATATCAAATCAAAGTAACGAGTCTAAGTGTATCTTCATGATCGACAGAAATAATGGATAAATCATATATAGAATAACTTACGCGTTAAATTATATGGGTCACGTTGTCTAAACATATATGATGTCCAATTTTTTTCCTCTATAATGCTAATATGGCGAATTTTCCAATCAAATGTTGACGTCACATGCACCTAACAGTAAGATGGCAACTTGTCAACCCCAACAATTAGAAAAGCGAAGAAGAAAAGAAACGGGAAAAGGGGATAAAGGGCCGCAAAAATACGAGGTGGAATGAGACAAGGCAATTATTGGAGTATAGTCAGCAAAACATGATTAACTTATTTGAATATTGATATCTGGGTTAAAAACCCATATTCATTAATCGGATTAATTATCATTAAAAATTTCAAATTGGTATGCCCTAAAAAATTTCTCTCAAATTAACTACTGTGAAACGAAAAATCACAAACTAATATATTCATTACATATTTACCCTAGATTAATTTTCTTTTCCTAAAAAAAAACTTGCATTGATTCTTCTCCTGACCCAGATCCTCCCTTCATTAGCATTCTGTCAAATATCCCGTTAAAAATGCATACTTGCCAACACATGCTGCGGTTGCTTGCCACGTTTATCGACGCGTTATGGTACTAGTGAGATATTAGGCGGGATGGTAGCCAATAGCGAATTTGGATTAGGGGCATTGATTTGAGATGTTTCAAGAAATGAAAATTGACTCCCGGCAAAATGAATCGCGGCGGCACCATTTTGAAATCGGCTTGAAAATTTGAGGTAAAATGTCTCCTCGAGGGATATCAATTTGGGATTTTTAACGGTACCAAACCCTTATTATTAACTGTTTGTACTACGTAGGTTGTAACCACATTGTTAGTAGTAATAATGTGGAAGTCCTGCCGTATTTTAAAGAGGCAGTTGATGACAGATCGAACTCATCTTTGAATAATCTCTGCCTCCCCAGCTCACCAAATCACATAAATGCAGTCAAAGTCAAAGGAGAGGGAGGGTGGGAGGGGGGCGGGGGGGGGGGCATAAACGTAATTCCACCCCCACCAAAGCATGGTGTTTAAGCTAAGCAGCTTAGGTGGATCGCGGCAGCGGCAGCAGCAAGCAAGCTTAAGCTTTGGCGGGACGTCCCTTTTCCTCATCTCCCTCCTGTCCTAGTTAATTAATTTATATCTACAGTAATAATCAAGAACGTCAAGAGCTCCGGAAGCTGACGCCTCACCTCCCCAATCCCCACACCTTACTAATCACCAAACCTTAATCGCGATTAGCATTGCTAATCAGTGAGGGTTTGTGCGTCGCTCGCTCCACCCACAATCCTCGCAAGATCCGCAAAACCAGAAAGAACAAAGAAAATCTTGCGCGCGCGCACACACACTCCCTGAAATCTCTGTCTCTCTCTCCCTGTCTCCCTGTTTCCAAGAACCCTTCGTTTCAAAGATACCCTTTTCTTTGCTCTTCCTTTCAACTCAAGCAGCTGCAGATCCAGCACTAGGTACTCTACCTAACCCGCCCCTACCCCGGCGTTTTCTTCTCCTTCCTTTTTCACCATTTCTTGTTTCCAACCCACATTAGTACAAAACTTTAATGTATTCTCGGCAGTTAAACGAAGTTTCTCCGAGATTCATTTTGAATTTTGTTGATGCGCTCTGTTCTCTCCTCACTGCCCACGGGCAATTCCGCTGTCCAATCTGGTGAATCATTTTTTTTTTCTTATCATCATTTCCCCATTTTTGGCGTCTTCTTGCGGAGGCGTAAGAGTTGAGCGTCCAATTATTGCAGGGTTTTTTCAAATTCCTCGCTTTTTCCTCTTTTTTGGGTTGCCCCTGAATTCCTTTGCAGAGGGGTTAAGAAAGGAAAGGGGGAACAAAAAGAGAGAGAGGAAAAACAGCCTCCGACCTCCGTTTTATCTTCTGCCCACCGTGCATTTCCATCTGGGTTCGTCTTTGCTTTGCGACATTTGGTCGGAAACATAAGGTCTTTCTTGTCTCGTTTCTATATATCTTGCTTTTCCCTCCTCTGCTCTGTGTCAGGCTCTTGGGTCCTAGTGCGCTGCGGAGTTTAGAGCATTCGTTTCTTTGAACCTCTCGGGGTTGTTGAACCTTTTTCTTTAGTGGGTCTCTGGCTTTGTCGTCTTCGGAGGTGGAAATCTAAGTTAAAACTGAGCTTCGGGCTATACTGTTCGGATCCCATAATCTTCTGCTTGAGCACTGGGCGATTAAATTGTAAATCCATGCTCTTTTGGCGCTTGGCGTAAAGATCTCGGCCTCCTCATTCAAGGTATGAGCCTGATTCAGCTTCTCTTTCTCCTTCTGCTTTGGTCTCTGCTTCCTTTCGTTTCGAATCTTCTTGTACTTGGAGCTTCTAGATTCGTCGATCTCGTCAAATGTGGGAGTCTTCGCTGCTTGGTCGAGTGAGATGAGGTCATCTTTATCTTTGATCTGAGCTGCCAATTTCTGCATTTTACATAATTTGAATATCTTGCCTTTTTTGTGCTTTGGTTGAATGCGTGCATTTCGGAATCTCACTGGGTAGTTTGTTAGTAAGTCGCTAAGCTTTTGGTCGTGTGATGTTCCTTGGCCTGTTCTTTTTACTGTTTTGAGCTTAGTTATTCGATGTACATCTATATCCCAGTTGCAACTGTCTTGTGTAATTTTGTGAATCGAAGAACTTATCCTGACCATCTTGCATTTTAGAGTTTGGATCAGCAGCTCGTCGCTCATGGCAGCCTTCTTTCCGTCACAATTTAGCTCTGTATATGGTTTATGTCACATTTTGGAGTTTGAATCAGCAGCTCGTCGCTCATCAGCCTCTTTACCCACCCCACTTCCCTTACATTTGTCTTGTCTGGAAGTCCCAATTTTTCTGGCTTCTCACTATCTTGCATTTGAACTTTCGGTCCCTACCAGTGAGATTTGTTTTGATTCTTTGGCCAGCTTGATGTGTTTCTACCTCAATGGGTTCTGCAGACTTTTACCACTGGATCCTTTTAAGCTCTTGGTACTCCTCCATTAGGGCTCTCTCTCTCTTTTGATTCCTACCTGAAGCTGCTGTACACTAGCCCACCTTCCATTTCTTACATACAACTGTTGACAACAAGTTGAATTCATATAGATAGGAGCCCTAAAATTGAAGAATCATGAGTTGGCAATATTTTTTAGGTAGATTGAATGGGTGCCTAAGTTGGTTCAATAATCTTTAGTCTCTGTCCAGTGAACTTTTAGATGAAGATCACGACTCTCTTATTTTCCTTCTTCTTCTTCTTCTTCTTCTTTTTTTTTTTTGGATTCTACTGTGAGTATGTAAAAGAAGGAAACATAAGTTCATTGCTTCTTTGTCAGTGACTGCTTTATCATCGACTTTGCCCTTAGATTTATGGTTTTCATGTTAACTGTACTTGCATGAAAATTCATTCAGTCATTTCTAGAATAACATGACCAATTCATATTGCATTGGCCTTACAGGCAGGAAACAAAAGCTGGACCTTAATATCTTGTTGCCAATGATTGATTGATCATTCAGTGATGTCAAGGATCTCCAAGTGGAAGCCTGAGAAGACAAAAACGAAAGTGGTCTTTAGGCTTCAATTTCATGCCACACATGTACGTTTCTTCACAGTACCTGAATTTAGTCACTAATGTTAGCATCCCTTTCGTTAGTTTTTCAATTTCATTTAAGATTTTATTTTGACCTTCTTATGAATTTTACCAGAAAATGTAAATTTTGAGTTGTTAGTTCATACATTGAATTATTTTTTGTGGCTTCGTTCTTAATGATCATCTGTGCGGGTGCGCATGGGTGCAATATACCAATTTGTCTTATACTCGATGATGCATGAAGTACCAGTTAATAAATGCCAACAATGTATAGCTTGAGGGTAACTTCTGCATTGACTGTAACAAATAACTATGTTTTCCGTGTCCAGATTCCTCAAACTGGATGGGACAGATTGTTTATATCATTTATTCCAGCTGATTCTGGAAAGGCAACAGCTAAGACAACAAAGGCTAATGTGAGAAATGGCACCTGCAAATGGGCGGATCCCATCTATGAAACTACGAGGCTTCTTCAAGACATTAGAACAAGACAATACGATGAAAAGCCGTACAAACTTGTTGTGGCAATGGTAAAGTTTCCATCCGTGTTATAAATTCTTAACCTTCTAGTGATCAAGACCACTCATCCCTTAAGCTCCCCCATCCTGAACCTATTTAATGCACCAATTATAGATACTGCGATTTGTAGATATAGCGTCTCCAGTCCTGTGTTCCTTGTGCCTAACTTTGCCTTTTTACTGAAATTTCTTGACGTCAGGGTTCTTCGAGGTCTAGCCTCCTTGGTGAGGCCACGATCAATCTTGCTGATTATGCTGATGCTCTAAAGCCTTCTTCTGTTTCGCTGCCTGTTCGGGGATGTGACTCTGGAGCTATATTACATGTAAGGATTGTCATGATATATCTGAGCTCTCCAGTATTGCTGGTTGTGAATGGTTGTTTAATTTTAGATGCTGAATGCCTTCAGTAATTTCATGTTCTTTTCACCGAATACTTTGTCTCCATTTTGATCTTAATGAAGGGTTCTCTCTAAGAATGTGCATCTCGTTATGTGCTGAATTTTTTGTAATGCAGGTTACGATACAGCTGCTTACTTCTAAAACCGGTTTCAGGTAACTCACATAACACTACAAAATTCTAGAGCATTTTGTCTGTTTCCACCACCTTATGCCATTTTGTGCTGCTTTATAATGTTCAGAGAGTTTGAACAGCAAAGGGAGCTCAGAGAGAGGGGCCTGCTGACTACTTCTGACCAAAATGGCCAAAGTGAATCTGTTAGTGGAAGACTGTCATCAACTGAAGAGATTGTTAGTGAACATACGGTGAGCTTTATTATATTGACAGGTCTCCTCTTGGTTCATTTACGGTTGTATTTCCCGATAATCATACTCTCCTCTGATTGTTTTGTATAAAATTACAGCTGATGCACAGTAGGATAATATAAGTTCTTGAAAGTATTATATGGTCGTAGTCAATAATGGACAAGTTCTTCGTCTTATAAAATTAAAAAAAGAACGAAAAACTAGTGATGTTTTCTTATAACAATCGTTATTGATATAAGAATGGACTATAAGCTACAAATCAATTGATGTTTGTTCACATGTCTGAGGATTCATCAATTCGGGGTTCTCACTTGACGTCATGATTGATATCTGAACATCAAACTTGTTTCAAGTTTTATGTCATCTACAATTTTCATACAATGCTAGTTTACAAAGTTGTAGCCCAGCAACATGAGACATAGGAGGCTGTAAATCTGGACTCGATGCTGTGCCTTGTCATCTCTGTAATAATTAGATTAGCATGTTCATAATACACTGATCATCTGTGATCCCAGGGTCATTTTTTTTTATTATACCATCCTGCATACTGTGAGGAATGACCTCTTTGTTTTATTTCTTTAGCATGTCATTTACTAAGCTTTTGTTGTATTGAAAATTTATTTTGTAGATAACAGAAGTCTTGATTTTATTCTAAACTAGATTTGTGCTCACATTCTTTTGTACATGCTTAGAGCTTGTGTTTATAGGGGTGATTTCCTTTTATATACGTTCCTTAAACCACGACAAAGGTGCATTGTTAACCGGCAGCCTCTTAGATAGGATCATGGCCTAGGCCATGTTTAGCCTCCCTGAAGATGATGAAAAACTTCTGCTGTTTTTGTTGTTAGCTACTTGCAAAATGTGCTGCTGTTTTTGTTGTTAGCTACTTGCAAAATGTGCTAATGTTGGGAAGATTCTACACATTTAGCTTCCGTGCATCCTGAATTCATTCTCTCTCCTAAAGCCTCTTTTCCTGTCTTCTAGTCAGAATATCATGATTAGTTTCTAAGGTTTTTTTCCTTGATTAGTGTTTTGTTCGGTGATCTTTTATGATGACAGGACTATGCAAGGGTCAGATTCAAACAAGAATCTAGAGAGCTTCTGTCAAATGAAGAAGAGATGGTTCTGAATGAAGAGCATGCGGATTTGCCCATTGGATTAGATGGCTCTTCAAATACCTCAGGATCTTTATATGCAGAGAAACATGATACATCAAGTGCACATGAAATAGACAGCATTAAGAGTACTGTGTCTGGTGATTTGGGTGGGCTTTCCCTCAGTCAAAGCCCTCGGCCGGGAAAAGCCGACCCTTCAGATCAGAGGCATGTTGGGACCAGTGACTGGGTTCATGGCTGGGGTTCAGATTATTCTGCAGAGAATGACTTGGCAATTACATATGAGGAAAATAACCGACTTAGAGGAAGCCTGGAAGCAGCCGAGTCATCTCTTCATGAACTGAAATCAGAGGTAAGCTCTTTACAAAGTCATGCTGACAATTTAGGCGCTGAAGCACAGAAGTTTGCTCAGCAGCTTGCTGCTGAGATGGCTTCTGGAGAAAATCTGGCTCGGGAGGTGGCTGTGCTGAAATCTGAATGTTCGAAATTCAAAGCTCAAATTGAGATGCTGAAGATTGATAACTTAAGCTCTCCTTCTGTTGGAAGAGACATGGTTGGGTTGGACCAGGATCAAGATCTAAAACTTAGATGCTTTAGAGGACTTCTTCTTATGGAGGATAAGATCAGAGAGCTTCAGAATAAGACGTTCTTGGGACTTCATGACAGGGACTTCAGATTTCTGGGATCTGACTTGGAGGCCTTGCTCGTTATGTTGCAGGATCTCAAGCAAGGAACTGGACAGGCCGTTTCTAGAATCAGCTTTGCACCCCCAGAAGGAGGTGCCCTAAAGCAGGTTGGAGATTCGAGTATAAATGAGAGCAAGAAACTTGTATCCCAGATTGAGTTCGGTACAGACTTGTATCAACCTGAAAGCATGCTTCATCATCTTAGTGTATCGGGCCTATCTCATGACCCCAGTCCTGCTGATGTCACTGATCCAATGAAAGACAGAATAGTTGAACTTTTAAGAGAGCTGGACGAGTCAAAAGCTGAAAGGGAGAGCCTCACTCGGAAGATGGACCAGATGGAATGTTATTATGAAGCTCTCGTTCAGGAGCTTGAGGGAAATCAGAGGCATATGCTGGGAGAACTGCAGAATCTTAGAAATGAGCATACTGCTTGCTTATACGCTGTTTCTACAGCTAATGGGGAGATGGATAGAATGCGCCAGGATATGAATGAACAGCTGCTGAGATTTACAGAAGAGAAGCGCGAGTTAGATTTACTTAATAAAGAGCTTGAGAGAAGAGCTGCCACTGCAGAGGCTGCACTCAAAAGGGCGCGGTTAAATTATTCAATTGCAGTCAACCAATTGCAGAAGGATCTCGAGCTGCTCTCTGGGCAGGTTTCATCCATGTATGAAGCTAATGAGAATCTCATCAAGAAAGCATTCGAAGATTCCGCACCACAAGGCTTTCAAGGAGTGACTGAACACTTGCAGAGTCAGAAGCCGGACCCCGGGGATGTTCATGCAACCAAGCTTTTGCAACGTCAGAATATGTCTATAGTGCAAAAGAAACAACAAGTGCGTGGAGATGTCCTTCTAGACAACTTAAGAAGATCCTTGCATTTGCAGGAAGAGCTTTACCAGAAGGTTGAAGAGGAAGTTTGTGATGCAAATTTTGAGATAATCTATTTAGATGTGTTTTCCAAGACTTTGCGGGAAACTTTGCATGAAGCAAGTAGTGATATTACAGTAACAAAGAACAGGGTAGATAAACTCACAAGGCAGTTGGAGCTGGTGACAGAATCCAAAGATGTATTGACACGAAAGCTGGAAAGTGCTATGAATGAGGTTCGATCCCTGAGTGATTGCAAGGAAGCTTTCTCTCTAAAGTACAACGAAATGACTGTCCAGAATCAAATGTTGGAATCAAATTTACAGACCATAACCTTTGAAAACCATTCCCTTGAACAGAATATTAAGGAGTTGGAGTCCTTGATGACTGAATGTAGAAGTTACAGACACAAATTTGAGACCAGTGATGCAGAGAGAATTGAATTGGCAGATCAACTGAGAAAGGAAGTCGAGGATTCTGCAATACTTAGAACTGAAATGGCGGCTCTGCAGGGAGAGTTGCAAACTCTCAAACAGAAAATTGATGAGGTGGCATCTGCAAAGGATTATCTGCAGAACACCGTCCACAATTTGCAAGACAAATTGCATGGTATGTTAATGTGTCATGACATGAACTTTGATGGGGAATTGCTGCTTAGAGAGTCAGACCACCAGGACACTGAATCCGGGTATCTAAACAATATTGTGTCAAAATTGGCAGACTTTCAGCAGAGTGCACGTGATAAATATTTGCAAGTCATGGAAGAGAGAAAAGCTTTAGAAACGGAAAGAAATGTAGCTGTAGCTTCCTTAAGTACATCTGAATCTAATATCTTCTCTGTGAAAGAGAAATTTGGCCATGACTTACGCGTTATGCTAGATAAACTAAGCATGTCAAACTCATTGGTGCAGAAGCTGCAAATAGAAGTTGAGGCTCTTGCTAACAGACTCGGATCGAGCTCAGAAGCAGAAGAAAGACATGAACAGCGGCAGAAAGAAGCTCTTGCTGATCTTTCCCGGTTGGAACTTGAGCTCGAACAGCTTATATCAAGGAATGAAGATCTTTCTCAGAAATTCCTGGCACTAGAAAGCATAAGTGAGGAACTTGGACAAAGTAAGTTGATTATAGCTGAATGTACCAAGGAAAATCATGCTTTGATGGCATCTCTACAGAGTAAAACCGAAACATCTTCTCAGCTGGAATTGGAGGTTTCCGAATTGAGAGAAAACTTGCAATCTCAGGAGACGGAGTTGCATAATCAGAGAAGCTACGTAGAAAAATTAGAGATCAGTATATCTGATCTTACCTCCGAATTGAATGAGAAGCACTGCCAGTTGCTTAGTCTTGACGAACAGAGAGATGAACTGCTCCATCTGAGGCAATTAATTTCGAATTTAGAGCTGGAGAATTCAAGAGTTGGCGATCTCCTCTTGCATAGTGAAAAATGTCTAAAAGTTTCCCGTGAAGAATCTTCTTCTGTTGCTGAATTGGAAAATCGGTTGTTTGAAATGCATGAATTCTTGATATCTGCAGATATCCAGTTAATTTTCACTAGAGTTCAGTATGAGATGGGGATTCAAGATTTTGTCCAGCAGCTTCAGTGCTCAGATAGGCACCTTGAGATGTTACAGCAGAAGAATCTTGGCCTTGAATCAAGACACAGTTGCTGTCTTGCAAATGAGGCACATCATGTCGAAGAAAGCATGAAGTTGTTGACACGTCTCGAGTCCCTGAGATCTGATTTAGAAGCCTCAATTGCTCAGAACAGAGAATTGCACGATGTTAATAAGGTTCTGATGACTGAGCTCGAGGAGCACAGGAAGAGAGATGAGACATTGGATGCTAGTATCTGCGAGGGGAGGAGGAAGCATGCTGAAAGTCTTGAGTCCTTGAAATCTGATTTAGATGCTTCGATTGCTCAAAACAGATTACTCCATGATACTCATAATGTCCTGAAGGCTGAGACCGAAGAACACAGACAAAGAAGTGAATCTTGGGAAACTAGTATTTGCAAGGAAAGAAGGGAGCATGCTGACAGTATCGAGTCCCTGAGATCCGATATAGAAGCATGCATTGCTGAAAATAAAGTGCTTCATGATACTATTGGCATTCTGAAGGCTGAGCTTGAGGAACACAGGAATACAAATGAAATGTTGGAAGCTGGTATTTGTGAGGAAAGGAGAAAGCATGCTGAAAGTCTTGAGTCGCTAAAATCTGATTTGGAAGCCTCCATTGCTCAGAATAGAGTACTTGAAGGTACTAATAATGGCCTGAAAGCTGAGCTAGAGGAACACGGGAAGAGGAATGAAATGTTGGGTGCTAGTATTAGTGAAGAAAGAAGGAAGCATGATGACAGTATTGAGTCCCTAAGATCTGACTTGGATGCCTCGGTTGCTCAGTATAGGAAGCTTCGAGAGACTAATAATGCTCTGATGGCTGAGCTTGAGGAACATAAGAAAAGATTTGAAACAAGGGATGCTAGCATCTGCGAGGAAAGAAGAAAGCATACTGAAAGTCTTGATTGCCTGAACTCTAACTTAGAAGACTTAATTGCTCAAAATAGAAAACTCCATGATGCCAATAATGAACTAACGGCAGAGCTCAAGGAATATAGAAAAAGCAACCAGCACTGGGATGCTAGTGTCTGTGAGGAAAGGAGAAAGCATGCTTCGGAGGCTGAAATGCTCAAGAGTCTGTTGATGCTTTCTGAAGAAGAGATTGATGGGCTAATGCTTGTAAATGAGGAACTGCAAGTGAAACTTCTGGTGCTCGAAGGGAAGATAGAAGAACAGAGTTCTCAGTTGACTTTGCTAGAACGATGTAATGATGGAATCGTTGTGATGCAGAAGCAGTGTAAAGAGCTTACTGAGAAGCTATCTGAACAAGTAATGAAGACTGAAGAATTTAAAAGCTTGGCCATTCATTTGAAGGAGCTCAAAGATGAGGCTGATGCTGAGGTTCTCCAGGCACGTGAAAAGAAAGAAACTGATGGACAAACATATGCTGTACAAGAGTCATTGAGAATTGCATTTATCAAGGAGCAGTATGAAACCAAGCTGCAAGAACTGAAACAACAGCTTTCCATGTCAAAGAAGCATAGTGAGGAAATGCTCTGGAAATTACAGGATGCCGTTGACGAAGTTGAAAGTAGAAAGAAATCTGAAGCTTCTAATATGAAGAAAAATGAAGAGTTGGGTGTGAAGATCTTGGAACTGGAGTCTGAGTTACAAGCAGCAGTTGCTGAGAAGCGTGAGAAATCGATGGCTTTTGACTGTATGAAGGCGGAGATGGAATGCTCATTAATAAGCCTTGAGTGCTGCAAAGAAGAAAAACAAAAGCTTGAAGCTTCTTTGCTCGAATGTAATGAGGGGAAGACTATGATTGCCACTGAACTCACACTAGTGAAGGAACTTCTTGAGAGTTCCAAAACACCTACAAGGATTCTGGAGAAGGATGCTGATCAATCACAGATGGATTGCATGCCCGATAACCTGGTTTTAGGGACTCTACATTCTGCAAAATCACTAAATCGTGATGAAGCTGATGAATGTACAAATCATGATCATGAAGATGCCCATGCAAGTGGACTCATGAGCTTGCAATCTAAACAGGTTATATGTCGTTTTTCTATCTGATTTGTGAGCTTGAACTTTTATCATATATCATCCCCCGGTCTCTCTCTCTCTCTCTCTCTCTCTCTCCGTGTGCTTGTGCGTATACGCGTGCGCAGGGGTGTGTGTATGTTGATCTCTAATACTCTGCGCATTCCTTCAGGATCTTCTCACCTCTAAAGGAGAAAATGGAATACAAAACCTTGCACCTGTCGATTGTGATATTGCTTTGCACAGTGACAGAAAGGATCTTGATCTCCTTCATGATCAATTCAAAGTACAAGTTTTAAAGTCAAGCATGGACAATTTAAGCAAAGAGGTAGGTGATACGCTCTGAATATTTGGCCCGCAAAGATGTTCTTGTGGACATATCAGCTAACAAACACTATGATTCTGGTTGTTGCTGATCCAATTCTTGTCCTTGTTTTGCAGTTGGAAAAGATGAAAAATGAGAATTGGCTTCTTTCTCAAGATGATCATTTTGCTGATCCAAAGTTTCCAGAATTGCAGAGGGAATTAATGCGATTAGATAAGGTACTTCTTTGCATCCTTCATCTTCCTAAGAAGCCAGTTTCCGCTAATCGAACTCACACTTTCATTTTTCCCCTTGTCTCAGGCAAATGAAGAACTGGGCAGCAAATTTCCTTCGTTCCATGAGATCTCAGGTGGCGGCAACGCTTTAGAAAGAGTACTTGCTTTAGAAATTGAACTAGCTGAAGCATTGCAGGCAAAGAAAAAATCGACAATCCAATTCCAAAGGTACCTTTTGTCATTAGATTAACTGGCATGTGAGGGTCATCAGTCGGAATATCTTTTCTTGCTTTTTGTGAAGCTCATCACTCATCTAGAACAAACATCGAAGGTTTTTGACTGGGGTCCAGTAGAATATGTTGATTAAAAAAATGCTAATTATCCTATCAATCCTATATTCCTGGGAATTTGCTTCGTCTTATGATCGTTTCGCATGGCGATGCATTTTGAACAATCCCTCAGTGCATCATCATAGTGGATCTTCGATTCAGCCACACTTGCATTACAGCTTAGACACACGGTTATTTCTTACTGAGATGAGACACTGTTAAACTTTATAGAATAGTAAATGGGAGTTGCAACATAAAATGCTGCTGACGAGAGGTAACAATTTGTGAATGGGTCCGTGATTTCTGTTATGCAGCTCTTTCTTAAGACAACACAGTGATGAGGAAGCAATATTCAAGAGCTTTAGAGACATCAATGAGCTGATCAAAGACATGCTGGAGATAAAGGGAAAGTACGCAGCTGTGGAAGGCGAGCTAAAAGAAATGCACGAACGCTACTCTCAATTAAGCCTTCAATTTGCTGAGGTTGAAGGAGAAAGACAGAAACTCATGATGACTCTGAAGTGCGTCCGGTCGTCCAGAAAGGCCACAAATCTGAATCGCTCATCGTCAGCGTCCATAGGAAATCATTCCTCCTCATAGCCGAAGTGGAAGAAACCTCTGATTTCCTTATTCCTGGTCATATTCCAGGTGAACGTCTAACTGGCTGTGCTCCTACCGTGATCTGCAAGAATGGGTAGGTGCCCTAATTGGCAATGGATAACATTACACAGCCAAGGTGCTCGGAGTTTTGTGAGAAAGGTGTGGGATATCGAGCTCTAAGCTGCCACTGCCGCCACTCTTTGGTGTATATACGTGCCTATTGGAGGATGATACTATAACTATTATCAGAGCACATAGATATAGATACTTGTGACAATGAAACCTCTGACCCTATACACCTGTAATGCCTTAATTTATGTACAGTGATCAAATTCGTTGATTGACAAAGTCGATCTCTCCAATTCTCTTGTCGCTTTGCATTCTGAATCTGTTTACTGATTTTTGGCTGTGTCTGCACTATGATGATACAGGGGCTGTGCTTGGTCTGCGTCAATGCATCTGAACTTGGTGGGAGCCATAGTAAGTCCGTAGTTCCTTTGTGACAGCGTTGTTGACATGGAAATTTCCGAAAGGAGCAAAATATCTCACTTGCTGTTTGATTTAATCAAGTAATAATCGATTGCTTGATCGCGAAAATACATTTGAGAAGATGTTGATGTTGCGATGTTTTCTGGATTTATATACCGACCAATTACCCTACTGTTCGTATTATTCTTCATCATCTGATGAGTTGGATTCCGTCGCAGTCATATGCATGCAACTCAAGAATGTTTTAGTATCTTCCGAGGTACACTTGTTAATAATACAAATGCGAGATGATATCGTATGTCAATTAGATACATGGCTTCTTTTTTCAACATCGTATATACGGATAACTCGAAGAACGCATTTGAGTGAAGCATTAAGATCTCTCGAATGTATACGACTACTCTTGACCTCGAAGAGCAAGATCACATGTTCGAATTTCAAGGACACAAACGTGAAAGGAAAAGAAGTCTTGTCGGATCAAAGCTTCTAGATCCCATCGTCTTCGTCAGCATGTAGCGAAGTTTTGCTAAATCAAAGCTTCCAAGCTCTGTCTCAACATACATCGAAGTTTCGTTATATCATGCTTACAAAGCCCTGCAGTTTTCGTCAAGTTATACTAAAGTCTCGTCAGATCACCTTGAAAGACTAGTCATCTTCGTTGAAGTTTTGCTGTATGACTCTTCCAAAAGCCTCGTCGTTTTCGTTGACACTTCCGTTGGATTACACTTTCAAGCCCTATAGTCTTTGTCACCGTTCATCGCATTTCTACCGGATCAAGCTTCAAAGCCCCGGATACATTCAAGAAATCAAGCTTTTCATTGCTTGGTTTGAGATCAATAGCTGAGACACTTGGACGAGACGTTTAAGTGAAGAGAGAATCAGAGATACACTTGTAATCGACTTTTCAAATAAGAGATTGTATCCACATCCTTGATATTAATGAATTCAACCCCATTTTTCTTGTGTACAGTTATCTCTTCAAGATCTTGTAAGCCTTGTCATCTTTGAAGAAGTCGTTTCAGGTTTCATCATTCACAGCAGAAATAATGCCGGTTCGCCCTTATTATCACTAGGAAATCGTAGAACAAGCCGAAACCATTTTCCATTTTACAACAAATGTACATGTACGTGTATCTTCATGCAAGAGGGGGGGTTGCTATGCCTGAACAGTGCACAGTAGCCATCTTCCCTCTCATCCTTGGCTAGAATAACAATCTCTGTGGAAGTGAACATTCATTGGAAATCTCTTTATACACTAAAATTGTGCTGATTACATCACTCACAACTCTACAACAAATTTTGCCTGTATAAACAATCCAACAAATTTTCACTTCAGGATTTTATACACTGTTACAGCAAGAATTACTCTTTTTTTTTTTTTCAAGAAGATTTGTCGATGCACTCATTCTTACAACGATTCCAAGAGCAACTTAGCAAGTAGCAGCCCTAACTTGACAATGTGTGAAGCAAGACCGAGCCATGAAGATGTTGACTCTGTTACCTGGAGCTACAAAATTGAGCATGAACACCCAGTTTTCCCCATAGACTCGTTCTGCAACTTCTCTGAAATAAAGCATATTGAAAGTCATTTCCCTTCCGCATCGACATATTAAACGACTTGTTCTTGTTTCCTATAGATGATACTAGCAGATGGAAGAATAACACCATAAAAGATATCACTTTTTTTTTTTCGGCTAAAATATAAAAGATAACACTTAGGTGCCCATAGAATAGTGTTTTAGTGATAAGGACTATTTTCTTCCATGAAAATGGAGTCAAAAGTGTCAGAGTCCCATTGTAGCAGTAGGAAGTTTGTTTGTACACAAGTCATGCATGAAATGTGATGGTGAAGTTGCTATCAGTATAATTCTGTGAACCTGAATAATTGAGTATTGCTTTATTCACCAGACCTTTCTAGGAAGAGTATGACAAGAACTCTTTTTCATGCACTTTGGGAGGATGTGTAAAAGAAGAGAAATAGCATATGAGGATGTGTAAAAGAAGAGAAATAGCATATAAACTAAGTTACAGGACCTTCTTCATCTGATGATTAAATAGCCAACGATAATCTTCAACCATGCAATGGAAGATGGTTTTGTAGGGTACGGGATAAAGGAGAAACTTGTGATTTAAGAGTGACTAAGCCCTTTGAAAATGCATCCTAACAAACCTAATGCTACCATGGCATGATGGAACCAAATTTGAATGATACAGTGATAGTAGGAAACAATGGGTTTTGGTCACCATTATTGCCAAACCATGAAAACTATTGTTTAGAACCAGCCATGTCATGTGCAACCTGCAACCACACACGTCGGATGAAAGAGAACTTGCGATGCGATCTTAAATAAAGACCCCCTCAAAAAGATCAATACCACCATGACTACTCTGTCAGCTAAGCAGTACTCAAGATGGCGGTGAACTTTTTGGGTGAGGGTCTATACGTAAGAATTACATCACCAACTATCTTCCATTTGGTGTGGGACTTGGGGTGTTATAATCATAGTCATGTTCTTCGATAAACATGTTACATGTACTGAGAAAATTCACTTAAAGTTAAACATAGAACACAATAGAGGTTTATTTTTACCATTCTTTTTGTCTGGATTAGGGGGACGCACAACAACATGCATAGTGATGACACCCCCTGGAAGTTCACCGACTTGAAGTCTGGACTCAGCAAGTGTCTTGTTGTTTTCCAGTATCTTTCCAGCGTGAATAAGCTTTACATCGTTCAATGTCTTCGGACCATTTTCTTTGTCTACCAATAGAAACAGTATACATTAAAAGAAACTCATTTACCATTCAAGTAAGTAACTCTCATCTCATTGTTAAGCACATAATCTGACAGCTCCCCCCAATTCCGACTTCACAGAAGATACCACTTCAGCCCCAGAGAATTTGCAGAAGAGCAGCATAGCCGCGATTCTCAGGACATTAAGATATAAAAGCAAACGAAACAGCAAATTATACCGGAATATTTAACTTAAGAAGGTACAGATATTCTAATAAGGATTGATGCACAGCATGATGCTTCCATCGACTTAGGGGACTGTGAATATCGCCATTGTGGGACACTTTCCACACAAAATCCAATTTCTACTTAGTTGCATATAATCACATCTGTGATATTAATTTACCGCATTCAATACCATCAAGAGATCCCTTCGACCTAAAACATACTAAAAACGGCAACTCTGGCCGGTTCAAATAAGCTAAAACATTTATCAATCATCGGCTATCTTACACCGCACAATAAAGCTATGGAAACTAAAAACACACGAATGCGGCTAACGACACAAGACAGATATCGGATGCAACAGCACGAAAGCGACGGCACTGGCGAGAAAGATCGCAAAAGATCAGATTACACGGTCTCGAAATCCAAACCAACCTCGAGGCCAGTGAGCGACCACTTTCTCCTTGAGCGAGGCCACCGTCATAGCCGGGCTGTATCTGCTGGGGCCAATGTCGCTGCCATCCGCGAGCCTGAACTTGATCTCGATCGAGCCTTCGCCATCCATCTCATCAAAACAGAAAAAAAACACTCCTCCCCCCTACAAAATCGCCAGAACAAAAATCAAAATCTCCGCACCACGTCAATCCCCAAAAATCCTTCCTCCGAGTCGCGTTTCCGCAAATCAACACCGATCGCTCACCCGCTCATCCGCTCGAGACACTACCGTAGAAATCTCTCCGTCTAAGAAACAGATGAAATTCCAGGTCGGAATCGACGTCGATTTACCGGAGAAGAGCCCGGAGCCGGCGATCGGGAGCCGGATTTCGGCACGGATTTTTCTCTCCCCCCGGAGCCGCGTGGGGATCGGTCGCGAGGCTGGTTCGGTTTCCTTAGATCCGACGGCGGCCGGCGGTCCGATCGAGAGGGGCGGCGGCGAGGGCGGCCGGCGAGAGCTTGAAGATGAGCTCGCAGAACGAAGAAGAAGAAGAAGAAGAAGAAGGAGAATTTGCTTTGGCTAGAGAGAGAGAGAGAGACAGAGAGAGAGAGTAACTCTAATGGAAACTATCAAAGTGGGATCGGCTCTTGCCTGAATCTAACAGAAAAAAACACAAGGGGAAAAAAAAAAAATCTAATCACGTAGACAGCGACGCTTTTTACGGAAACGCCCCCGTACTTTGCCTTATTTACCATACCAACCACCGTTCTTGCGAAACCATTTGGCAATTGCGGACTCCATAATTCATAATCCAATCAAGGGAAAACGACATCAACAGTACTTAAACTTTAACTTAACGTGTAATATAATATCTAAATTTTTAATTTATTCAATATGATCTCTGAATTTTGACTCAATATTCAATATAATCCTTGAACTTTTAATTTGTTCAATTTTATCCGCTAAATTTTTGTACATACATGTAATGTTCCATGTAGTCATTTTATTAATTCAATTTTATGGACTATATTAAACACTTTCATATTATTCGGGGACTACATTGTATGTATATCAAAAATTTAGAGGCCACATTAAATGTATTAAAAGTTCATGGACTATATTAAACATTCGGCTAAAATTCAGGGATAACATTGAACAAATTAAATATTCAGGGATCACATTGCATATTAGGCTAAAGTTTAATGACTGTTTGTGTCAATATCCCTTGAGAAAATAAAAATTAACATTTTTTTTGAATGAAATTAGTACATTTTATATCATTTACTACTATGGTTATGATAAAAAAAAAGATATTGAAGGATAGGAACTTTTAATTTTAATTTTAATTTTCCAAGTTGGTCCTTTCTGATAAAATATGTAAACTGAAATGCTAATGCGTACGTGGATTACCGGGCTTACCGTCGCTGCCATCGGATGTCTCTATGGAGGCGAGGCTCTCGCCCTCACCGTCTCGCTCGGGCTAGCAATTGACCCTTGCTGCAGCCGAGGTGAGATTCGTTGTTTTGCTCTTCTTTTCAATTTTTGTATCTTTATTTATATAATATTTTCATTTTGTTTTGCTTTAGCTTTTAACGTTTATATTAATCGTGTAATTTGTTGGTAAAGCCTTTAATAGCCGCATTAGAATTTTATAAACGAACGATCAAATCGCACAAAAAAACAACATGATTCGTGAAACCAATTAAAAAAAAGGAAAGTTTACAGACTCGATCGAATATTTGGCAGGAATTCAAAGATGCATGATGCCTGTAATTATCCCATCTTCTATTAAAATAGCTTTTTTCGGGGTTCAAATTCAACGAGAATCACATTAATTTACTTGGCTAAAATCGGAAATGTTGCCTCTTATGCCAGTCGACAAAGCATAGAGCATTTCCTTTTCCTATTCCTTTTTTTTTTTGGTTAAATTCATTAAAATAATCCATAAAATATTTAATATTGAATTGGTGTTTAGAAGCCTGCGCTGAATTAGACAACGTTAATTAATTATTTTTATGTGGGAATTGGTCCGTGGCGGCACCTAATTTCTATGAATTTGCGTCTCCTACCTGCCCTTTGAATTCATTTTAATAAATAAATTATATTAATAAGAGGATTAAATTCGTATTTTTATAAAAAAAAAGTTGGAATTACTTCTTTCAGCATCTTTTATACTCAAGCACATTGCTCTTGCCCGCACGCTTCGTCAACCAAATGTTAATTTGTCCGACGAAGTTTTTCATTTTTAAATTTTGGGATAATCTCGCCAAAAATTTAAAATCTGCCCGAAAAATTTGCTAGGTTCTGGCTCAAGTGTGTTTAATTGCAAAAATTGAAAAGTTCAGTGTACTTGGCGACTGTAATGAAAGTTTGGTGATCTGAATACGAAATCCATTTAATTTATAAGTATATAATAATTCGGATCATACTTTTCTCCCTTCATGATTGGAGGAAACTTCATTTGCCTAATTTGTTAATTACTGAATTACAAATATGGCCTTAACTCACGTTTATATTTAGTTAAGTTTGCACGTAAGTGATGTATGTAATTATTAACCTACTGATCATGGATGCTTATAGGAAATTCTCTCGAATAAGGATCAGACTCAAATACACCCTTAATAATTTGTACAATGACTAGGAATTTGATCTTCATGTTTCATTTTTTTCCCTCTCATTCTCGCACAATCAAATATGAACAACATTCTAAAAAAAATATTATGTAAATACCATTTCTTCTTCTAATAATTGAATCCTTATGGTCTAAATGAAACGACTATGTGTCTACCAGCCATCAAATAACTATTCCAATATATATTCATGGGAATCACATTTTGTATAAAATTAATCACCACTTTTAATTAAGATTTTTTTCATTTAAAAAAAGGGCACAAATTGGAGAATAAAATAGGTGGAAGGTGGGGCTCGGATTGCTTGCAAGTAGACAAACCAAATTTCGGATAGTGACGTTGGAACAGACACAAGTATTCTCGAGCTCTTTATATTTTTATCAGCATGCAAGAAAAGAATCGAAACCTTTTTAGATTATTATTGTGGATGGAGAATTTCAATGGACTCTCTCAAATGAATATGTTTTAAAGAATGATTAAATGGATTTAATCATGGTTGATGGCCTAACACGAAATTAGCCGCATCGATTCTCCACGGCTATGTTCCATGGTATATCCACAAAAATCAAGAACCCATAATGTTATTAAGTCAATGGAATCAAACTTTCATTAACCATATAAAAAAAGATTTGAATATAGTGCATTTACTTTTGTGATGAGCCATTTGATTTCATAATGGGACGATATATCGATTATCAATTTGGGTTAATGCCACTAGAATCGTACTTGCACGTCGAGTACTCATAATCTCTTGCATCATAATTGCTATTTGACTAGATTTAGCCAATATGGCAGTTCAAACGGCGCTTAGGATTTCTGGAAATCGATCATGGAATCTCGTACCAGCTGGAGAGCCCCCTGAGGTCGGCGCAATTCGTTAGGGCATCTTGGGATTACTGGCTCGATAACTGAAGGTTACCTGTTCAGATCCCACAAGTCGTAATTGCAAATTGCTCTACGAAAGGGGCTACGTGTACAAGGCAAAGGTCTAAATGTGACTGGTTCATGAGGATCGTAAGATCTTCCTCGAAAGTTCTAACCAGTTGAAGTCTTGAAGAGATCACAAGTCAAAAGAAAGACCAAGATGCAAACATCTGAATAATTTGGGCACGCAACTTGGGTAAGTGAAGTTGACACTTTCTTGTAGGGAAGTTTTGCCGGCCCTTCCTTGTCCCCCGCACGTCATCCTTTCAATAAAGAAAAATCCCAATCGAGGCCTACAAGTAACGACACCCTAATACTAATCCGCAAAAATAAATAAATAAATAAATAATCAAGTTTATAAATAAATAAACTAATAATCAGCATAATGAAGCACTAATTAGAAAGCTAAAGCCATTAGATTCCAGCTAGAAACATATAATTATGAATAATGTTTTTGAGAGCACCCAAAATTCGATGACATTGTCTAGGACACCCTCAAGTGTATGCGAGACGAGGAATCAAACTTTCGTGCCTGCAATGTTTCTTCTAAGCCACTCAAGCTCAGTTGCTTAATTAGACCATCGTTGTGAGCTACAAGGCGGGGCGAATTCTCGTCGTGTTTCGGATGAAATTCATACGAAAGGTCATGGTGCTAAGCAAACCGTCGGGAACGTTAACGATTAGGGCACCAATTACGAATTAGGAGAGTGTCGCGCCATGCTCTCACGTGCTATAATGGAGGTATTTTTTCTACACAGGTTTCTCTTAGATCATACCTCACGTGACAGCGGGGTTTATTTGATCTAAAATTAAACTTGAAGTCGCCACTAGTCATTTACGGTAAGTTAACTAGAAACCTAGTCGAGGTACGAGAGAAACACTACGATCCTCCGAACCAGAGATTATGAATAAGAGACTTGGTTACGTTAACGATCCCAAATTGAGACCATTAACGCCCTTTCGGTACCTAATAACGATATGGCATGTCTAATGTGTCACATGGATTCCTAATGTCAATTCACTAATCTAATCATGAACAAACAATTAAGTACCAAAGAATTAAATGCACAATCAATGATAAATCAATCATAGCAACTTTAATTTGGCCACTAAAAATGAAAATCAAGCAAAATACCCAAACCCTAATAAAGTTCTAATAGCTTATTCATTTCATGATTTACACATTTTTAGAGTTTTAGGGTTTTTTAGGGGTTATACCCTTAAATTTGGGATTTTCCAAAAATGTCACATGATTTTGGACCTTTTTGTGAATTTTCAATTTTTTTTCGAAAAAAAATTTTAAACCAAGAATTGATTTTTATGGTTTTCTGAAAATTTTTTATGAATTTTTCAATTTTTTTATTTATTTTTCTGAATTTTTCATTTTCTATTTTTTGAATTTTCTGAATTTTTACGAATTTTCTGAGAATTTTTGGAATTTTTATGTATTTTTCTAAAATTCCCAAAATTTCTAATTTTCTAAAAAATGTAATTTTTTTATGATTTTTTTCCTAATTTCTCTTTTTTTTTTTGATTTTTCTGATTTTTTTTTCATTTTTTTGTGATTTCCGATTATTTTATTTTATTTTTATTTTTTAGAATTTTTTTTAAATTTTCCCGTTGGCGAAGTGAACCGGACTGGCCCGGTTCAACTCGACTCGGCTTAGCCGAACCAGGCGTCGCTAGCGCCGATCGTGGTCGTCTTCTTTGGCGAGTCCAAAGCCAAAAACGGCGTCGTTTTGACCATTTTTCTCTTAGGTATTTTGTCAAACACTTGGTATGCACAATTTCCAATTTAATGTTTTCAAGGCCGTGACTTCGGATAGGGATCCGACAACCTTTCGGTGTGATTCCGATCTTGTTTTTAGATTCTACATTGAGACTGCATCATCTACTATCAAACTAAACCAACTAATTGGTCGTCGAACCATCACCGACATGCAAAAACTTTGCTGGAAAATGCTAGTTTGTTGTCAACCTAAATCATGCTCATCAAAACTCAAAATCCCTATTCTACTCGCCTCAACCGTCTAGTTCGGTTCAAAACATGCATCAAAACATCAAGCAAGGTAAGAGGTTATTAACTTGAGTAGCCATTTGTTGTGGGTGGCGCTCCGACGAAGCTCGGGATTTCCGGCTAGGGGTTTCAATGGTGGCCGACTTGATTTTAATGCATTTTTAACCATTCAAAGTGCAAACAAATAATGAAGATGAAGTCAGAACATGTTTTGAGCATCAATCATAACAAAATCACGAAGAAATACACGAGTTCGAGCTAAAACTCATTCTAGAAATTCTGGAAAACAATGATCATGATCAAAGTTTACCTTCTTTGTTCGGTGATTGGATGGAGTTTCCAAGATGATTTGCGACTGTGGAATTGTTCTTCGACACTTGATCTTCAACCTAGTAGCCTTGGATTAGCCGAAATGTCTCTTGGTAGGCCGGACGAAGCTCGTTTTCAAAGCTTCGTGGTTGACCGAACTGAACCAATTGCCAAAAGGGAGATCACAACTAGATTTTGATTTGCCGATGCTTCGCCGTCTAGGGCAGCGCCGATCGCTCAAGTAGGGACCTCTGACCTTTTCTCTTTGTAGCTTTCTCTCTTTTTTCTTTGTTTCTCTTTCCTCCCTTTCTCTGGCATTTCACCGAACAGGTTCTCCTCTTTCCAATCAGTTTTTCTTCGTTTTTGTTGATCAAAATCCTGCCCAAATTGAATTGGAATCGACTTGTAATCGGTTGGAAATGATTATCTGGTGCCAACTGGACATTTTTCAGCTGGCAAAATCAATTAAAATGTGCTGAATTAATCGGGAATGATTGGTCAAGTTGCGAGCATAAACTGATTTTCTAGGTTTAATGTGCTTTGGGCAAAGTCTAGTGAAGAAGAAGTACTATTCGGGTTGGGTCGGGTTGACCCGTCTGACCCAGCAGTTCCGATTTTGATCAAAATTGCAAATTAAGCCCGATTTTGATTGAATTCTCAAAATTTGAATCTAAAATTGAATTCCCCATTACATTTTGAACCTAAAATTGTATTTTTCCCCAATTTTTGACATAAACATGTCCAAAATTTTCCAAATTTCATATCCAGGTTATTCGGATTTTGCTCGGTTCGATGTCTTGATGACCTGATTAGGCAAAACCGATGCCAAAATTGAATTACCTAGGTTTGATTAACCCTAGAAATGATAGTCTCATATTTCGTTAATTTCATATTAGGCGCGATTCCCAATTTGGGTTCAAAATTCTTAATTTTCAATGTAATTTTGGGGATTTTTTTATTTTTATGTCAAATTGTGGAATTGGACCGACCATTATGCAATTCAAGGTCCAAGAATCATTTGTTGTGAAGACACTATGACTTAAAAATGACTAGAAAAAATTTAATTTCATTTTTGGTTCAATTCGGGTTTAATTTTACCCAATTTTGGGAAAAACATATACCCGATTGAGATTTTTTAAAATTAATGATGCATTCATGAAATTGGATTTAAATAAGACTAAATACTATTTTTATGGAAATTTCTGACTCAATTTGCTATTTTTCTTGATTTTCTCGCTTATTTTGACTAAAAGAAATTTAAAAAAATGATAAAAAAAAATTACTTTTTGGTTTAGAAATAGGTTTCTAGGCTTGGTTAAGATTCCTAGACCTAATTTTGAAATTTTTGAAAAATTAAAAAAAAATGAGCTAAAAATTATGTGTCAACAGAGAGATACCGAATCGACCCAAATTGAGATTAGGACACTGATTATGAAATGCATCTAAGTTTCAAATACACAAGTTAGTCACCGGGGAATTTCTTCAATCTGTATTGGCTAAAAAACAAGCCTTAAGGTGAGGAGTGATTAAGCCTGATGATTAGGGGGAAATATTGCAGATCTCATGGGCTGATCTTGTTCCTAAATGTGATGTTCGGCCCAAGCAATCACGATGGGGTACCTTTAGTTAAGATTTTTGCGTGCTTTAAAACCTTGATCTTGAGAGGGGGTTGCATAAATGATGTCTTCTGCAATACATCTTGGCCATTGAGGTCGCGTTTGTACCGTCGCTAGGATAAGGGTTAAGAAAAGATACGATTTGACGGGATTAGAAATTCCCCATATTGTAGATTTGGACATATCTTATGTCAATAACTATTTGGTACACTTAAGATAGGATTGGTAAAAAAAAATCATTACAGTATTCAATTATTTCAATAAAAAAGGAATGAACGAAAAAGAGAGCAAAAATCCTAGGTCTGAGTGCAAGGGCCACTGCGTTGACCGTTGCCGCCATTGGGCTGCCATTAGCGACGACGTACCACCATCATGATTGCCACTGGTATTGTGGTTGATGTTCGTGATGACCTCGTCGTTGGACTCCTCAGGTATGTCAAAACTCATAAAAAAATTAATAAGAAAATCTTATTTGTCATTACAATGTTGGCGCATAAATCGTAACCATATATAAGAAATTGAAAACATAAAAAAATTCCATACCCTATCTTCCTCCCTTTTTCTGCGAATTTATTTTCCAAATATATATGATTATGAGATAATGATGATGAGAAATGATAAGTGCGATGGACACTATCCTAAATTAACTTGCTTGGCTAAAAAAAGGAAAAACAATAGTTGATTCCGAAATTAAGTAACAAACGAGGAATGCACGAGCTATACATGTACTATACTTGTGCAATCCACTTGCAATATGGGAAAAAAAACTTATGACCTAATTGGTGTTCATGACAATGTCGTCGTTGCACTCCTCAGGTATGCCGGCAGCCTTCTTGATAGTGGCAAGCTGGAGCACAGCCCCTTCACAGACCTAGAGGTCTTGGCATCGACTATCGTGATCATCGCAAACAATGTGCCAACGATCGTGATCATCACAAATAATAAGGCGGCCCCATTGAGGTGATCGCTTTGAACATCCATAAGTACGTTAGTGATAACCATGCTCAGTGGGATGATCTCTGTGCAGTACACTTTCGTGATCGGCCCCACCTCGATCAAGAAGAAGATCACATAGGAAATCGCCGAGGTGATGACCATGTCTATTGCCCACGAGAGCTTTGTGCAGCTGTGGTTGATGAAGCTGAGGCACACCTTGAGGGAGATGAGCAAGAAGAACACACCCGCCCATGCTGCTTAGCAACAATGGCTGCCGCCCTACCCGATCAACGAGGAATATGGTGAAGAGGACGACCAAAGTCTTTACCAAGTCAATGTTCATGAGGAGTTTTCCGTAGTATGTGATGATGTGGACCCTCTTGAAAACTTTAGGGCTAAAGAGTACTAGGGTGTCCACGCCACAGGCCTGTTGGACGATCTAAATTCCAATAGCACACATGAGTGTATGCCAAAGGTACTGGATCGGGTGGAGGAGATCCTGCCATATGCGGGTGTTCTGAGTATTCGTGATGACCTTGTCATTGTATGCCAAAATTCATAAAAAATTAAGAAAAAAAAATTTATTTATCATTGCAATTTTCATATGCGAATTGTAACCATATATAAGAAATTGAAAACATAAAAAAAATTCCATGCCCTATTTTTCTTCCTTTTGTGTGAAATTATTTTCCAAAATATATATGATTATGAGATAATAATAATGAGAAATAATAAGTGTGATGGACACTATCCAAAATTAACTTGCTTAACTAGACAAAGGAAAAAAAAATATTAAGGAACACACATGCAATGCATGTGCAATCCATGTGCAATGCTTGTGCGTGCAATCCATGTGCAATGCCCGTGCTATTCTTGTGCAATCCACGTGCAATATGGGAAAAGAAACTTATTTGGTGTTTATAAAAATGTCTTTGTTGCACTTGTCAGGTATTTCGACAGCCTTCTTAATAGTGGCAAGTTGGAGTGTGCCTCCTCCACGAACCTAGAGGTCTTGGCACCGACCAAGGGTGAACAATAAGGTGGCCCCACCAAGGGTGATTGCTTTGAACATCAATATGTACGTCAATGATAACCCTATGCTCAATAGGAAGATCTCCATAGTACACATCCGTGATCGGCTCTAGCCCGATCGAGAAGAAGATCACATAGGAAATCACCAAGGTGATGGCCATGTAGTTGAGGCCGACCCCGAGGGAGACGAGTGAGAAGAACACCCTGCCAAGCTGCTCAGTAACAATGGCTGTTGCCCGACCCGATCAATGAGGAATGCGAAAAAGGGGATGACCAATGTCTTCACCAAGTTAATTACCAAGTTCATAGTTTTCTGTAGGATATGGTGATGCAGACCCTCTTGAAAACTTTAGGGCTAAAAAGTAGTGTCCATGCCATACGTTAGTTGGATGATTTGGATTCCAACAGAACACATGAGCATATGCTAGAGGGAACGGTTGGGTGGAGGAGATCTTGCCATACACTGGTGTTCTGGTCAGTGTTCATGACGATCTCGTCATTGCACTCTTCAAGTATGCCAAAATTCATAAAAAAATAATTAATAAGAAAATTTTATTTATCATTACGATGTTTGCACGTAAATTGTGACCATATATAAGAAATTGAAAACATAAAAAAAAAAGATTTAGTGCCCTATTTTCCTCCTTATTTTTTGCGAAATTATTTTTCAAATATATACGATTATGAGATAATAATGATGATAAATAATAAAGGCAATGGAAACAAGTTAAAAAAAGGAAAAAAAAATAGATGATATTTGAAATTTTCTACTTTAAACTTTTTTTTGTTCAATAAAAAAACCGCCAACTTTAGGTCTTGTCCAATTCTACCCTAAACTTTTTTTTTGTCTAATGAAAAAACTTCAACTTTAGGTTTTGTCCCAATTTTACCCTAAAAAAGCCATAACTTTTACTTAAGTCACAAATTTACCCTTATTAACCTCTGTCCAAAATTTCTTGTTTACAATTGAGAGATGGAAAATTTCGAAGCATAAGCTGTTTGAGTGTCTCGAGTGCGAGCTATTCCACCACGAGAGATGGAACATTTCCAAACATGAGAGATCTATGAGCGCAAAATCACTATTTTTGATGGAAGGTTAATGGAGAGCATATTTTGGACTTGTGTACAAGTTGATGATCATTTATGAGACCAAAAAAATTAGAGTGAAATTGAAACTGAACCTAAAGTTGGGATTTTTTCAGGAGACAAAAAAAGTTTAGTATAGAAATGATATTGCACATATAGTTAGGGTTTTTTTTATGAAATAAAAAAAAATTACGGTAGAATTGGGACGTGACTTAAAATTGGAAGTTTTCAATAAGATTAAAGTTATAAATGGGACAAGAGCTAAAGCTTGAGATTTTCATAGGGTATTAGGCTCATTTTTACATGGAAAATATAATCAGAATAAATGTTCAATAAATAAGTGTTTAATAAGTACATTGAGAAAGAGATTATCGGACAACTAACTTTTATAGCGAACCCATGTTCAGATATTGGAGTAAAGAGATTTCATAATTACATTTCCCTTTCTCTCTCCTTTCTAAGTGTTTTTTTTTAATCATGATATATAATTCATCTTATAAATTCAATTTGTTTGAGAACGGTGCAACATCTTTTCATGTAACCTAATGCAATAGTGCAGTATAGTTTCCCCGACAATTGCTTCTCTTCTGGACCAACCTTGAAGGTTAATTACCTTCGTGAGTAGTTTTCCGTAGGATATGGTGATGTAGACCCTCTCGAAAACTTTAGGGCTAAAAAGTAGTGTCCATGCCATAGGCCAGTTGGACGATTTGGATTCCAACAGCACACATGAGCATATGCCAGAGGGAACGGGTCGGGTGGAGGAGATCCTGCGATACGCTAGTGTTCTAGTTAGTGTTCGTGACGACCTCGTCGTTGCACTTAGGTATGCCAAAATTCATAAAAAAACTAATAAGAAAATCTTATCATTACAATGTTCGCACGTAAATCGTAACCATATATAAGAAATTGAAAACGTAAATAAAAAAGATTTCGTGCCCTATTTTCCTCCTTGTTTTTGCGAAGTTATTTTTCAAATATATATGATTACGAGATAATAATGATGATAAATAATAAGTGTGATGGACACTATCCAAAATTAACTTTGATGGGAAAATCAATTCCCGTTCGACATATTCGAAACCTATTCGAAATGAATTCGATCAATGCGGAAAACGTGCCCGACAATCATCAACATGTATCACCGATCGTACAGGCATATCACACAACGAACATACCTGGTATTGTCACAGATTAAATGCCGCTTTGCGCTTCGAGAGTTCTTCGATCGTTACGTTCTCGTTTTCGCTCCGAAGGAAAAAACAGAGAATACGTTATTTTGAAGAAGTGCGTTTGCTTATGGAAAATCACGATATGTTTTTCCAAGGGATGCCATCTATTTATAATGATCGACAAATAACCACCTCGCGGGCCCTTGTGGCTCACGGGCCGGGCTTGGCCCATCTTGGGCGGTCCACCCATTATGTCTTTCATCTCCCACTCGCCCATGATGGACTAAGCACAATTCTTTTCCTTGCAAAGTTCATATTAACAAATAATCCGTGTAACCAGCATACTACGAGAGCTCATTATTATAAATCTGTTAGGAATATATAACAGCTCAAATTGGGCATTATTCAGAGTAGAATTAATATGCAGTTCCCTAGATCAATCAGTCACATTTTATCTCTCGTGATCTCTTTTAATATCTCATATATTGTATTCACAACTATGATTTACTCAAAATCATAATTGGTCGACCTGTGAATACAAATATAGAATGTGACATCATATATTAAATTGATCTTCCTCTTTCCTTAAATCTCTCCATTTCGGTTCAACTCGCTTTTCTAGAAATGTTCCGTTAGACCGAATTATCATGATGTTAGTATGGATTAAATGTAAAGGAAATTCAGCTCTTGTTCCCTTTCCAAATGGTTTCCGTGTCATCTTTCATTCTAGGTAATGCTCACATATAGGCAAATCAACCTTTTTAATATTGCCCATTAAGCCATCTTTAGCCAATCGATTCATTCTTTGTTGACCAATATGACCAAGTCTAGCATGCCACACGTTTACATCATTCTCATAAGAATCAGATGATGTAAATAAGGAATAACTGATATTGACTTCACAGTAGTTAACATCCAATACAATGAAACCATCAAAAAAATATCTGGAACCATAATAACTTGTTCCTAAAGACAAGTCTACATCATTGTTATGGAAGTTTACATTAAAACCAAGTCTTACTAAAACCAACACTGAAACTAAGTTTCGACGAATCTCTGGAGCAAATAACACATCATGAAGAAACAATGTGCGTCCACCGCGCATAAGTAGTTGATAGGTGTCAATGCCTCTAACCTCTACTCTTAAATTGTTCCCCACGTATATCCACTTTGTTCCTTGTGGAACTCGTCGGAAGTCCACGAAAACTTCTTTGTCTTTCGCTACATGGTCTATGGCTCCCGAGTTTACAGTCTACAAAAAATTAGATTCAGTTAGAAATACTGAACTAGACACATAAGTAGCATTTTCATTAATGCTAGGGGTTTCTACCTTCTTTGGCTCACCATAGTCGCAAGCAAAGTGACCCTTCTTGCCACAGTTGTAACATTTCACTCTTGAAATGTTTTTCTTGAAAGGACGTTTTCCTTTCTCTTGTTGGTTGTGTCTCGGCTTCTTCCCTGAAGGACTTGCTCTCTTGCCTTTCCACTTCTTTGACCTAGTAGGGTGCTTCCTCTTGGAACCCAAAACTTTATGTGAGCTAGAACCAGCAAAGTAAATGTCAGTTTCTGGCTTAGCCGCCATGAGGCGATCCGCTTCCAGTTCAAGATGCCGCATAGCATCCTCGAAGGTCTTGATGCCCTCATTGTGGGTCAGATGGATCTTCATGTGCTCCCAACTTTGAGGCAATGAGCGGATTATTGCCTGCACCTGCTGTTCATCAGTGAGTATGTGGCCGGCATCCTTTAGCTCATTAATCATATTCGACATCTGCCTTAAATGCTGTTTCATAGTCTTTCAATGGAACATCTTGTATGAGTCGAAACGGATAGTGAGTTGTCTCAGTTTGGTCATAGAAGTTCGACCAAATCTTGATGCCAGTGCAGCCCACATGTCTTTGGCGTTTTGAAAACGTCCAAACTCTCGCATAATGTCATTGTCCATGCTGCTCAGCAATGTAATGCGAGCAAGAGAGTTCTTTCTCTTTCAAACAGCGAAGGCATCTTTGTCCTTCTTGTGTTGGGCAGTTGTCCCATCTTCAGGTTCTTCCATAATCTGGTTAAGAGTTTTAAGTGCCTCTTGCTCTTCCAGCATATATTGAATCTTGAGACTCCAAATTTCATAATTGTCGTCATTCAATTTTTCTCCCTTATTAAGTTCAGTCATTATGTTCTTAGTTGCTGAAGCCATCATATCTAAACATATCAAACATATACGCACGAATTATTAAAGCCTATCTAAATGCTTCATCAGCATCATGATTACATAAATTAATCATATTAATAAATAGTTTCATAAAAAGATCTTAGAGTCGAAAGTTCACTATGTTCCCAATCATCGTCTAAAATTCTTAATTTGAAATTATCATTAACATAATTATTTATGTAACGAAATTAATTCTTCAAAAGTTATTTAAACTTTTAAGAACTTCCCACATATCATGTAACATATAATATAGCAATCTGAAATAAGAAAGCACCACAAATTCATAGCCATATATTTCATAACATATTCATAAAATATGTAAGAATATGTAACATCAACTAAAATATGTATTGAATTGATTCCAAATCCTAAAAGGACAAAATCAAGTGTACCAATCCAACACATATACAGGAAATGACTCATAAAAAATTTTAGAAAATTCTATTCTCTTTGAAACAAAAATGGAGCCTCCCGGAAAACCTTTAGATCCGGGTCATGGTTTGCGCCGAGACCCATTCAATACAAGGGTTGACGTTCTCCTTGCCCCGACCCTTATATATTCTTGCAGAAAATTCTCCACAAGCATCTTATAGCTTAAACCCTTTAAGGTTTCTTTAACCTTATCAAGCATTCTTCCCAACTCCTCAGGAATAGTGCATTTTAGAGCTCCGACCATTACATATTCCGGTATTACAAAACTGCTTCAAATGATATCCTGAATCATTTTGTTGACCTTGATGATGTGTTCCGTCATATCATCTCGAACGTCCTATCGATAAATGGTTAGCTTGATTCTTAATTTCTCAAGCCTTTCTTTTTGAGCCGCAGTTCTTGAGATTATCGGAGTGCGTCTCAAATGTACCATTATTCCTGCAACGAATGCAGAACAAAGGATTACTTATAATCCACGATATATTAAGATAAGTAATGCTTATTCATATACATATGGCTTAGCATTTGTATTTAAAAAAATATATAGATAAATACTAAAGAAAATGCCAAAAAATATACCCCTAAGTACGTGTACATAGGGTTTATCGTTCATTTTCACATTCATAAGTGCAGTAAACATTTCATATGAATATACAATAATGCAGAGCATTCTGATACGAGCACGTCGATACCAAGAACGCCCAAATCGGAGTTCAAATGAGCTCGAACGTGCCGAAGGACCGAACTTGGTCATTCTGCCCAGTTGAACCGAACTGGTCCGACTGGTCAACGGTCAACCGAGTCGGTCAACGGTCAAACGGGTCGGGTCAATGGTCAATGGGTTGGGTCAACGGTTCGGGTCACCGAGTCGGATGGTCAACCGGGTCAGGTCAACGGGTCGGGTCAACGGGTCGGATGGTCAATCGGGTCGGGTCAACTGCTCGGGTCAACGGGTCGATGACGTCACGCTGATGTCATCGTCGGCAGTTGGCGGCAGCCGACGCGCCGTTTGGCACGGCCGAGTGTGGGCTTCACGCGCCGTCGCGCCCGAGGCCCTTGCTGGCGCGTACAGCCTCCTCCGGCGACCCGCCGCCCATCATTTTGCTCGTCTCGACGAGTACTTTCTGTTTATGCAATAAAATTCAAGTTTGACGAAAAACAAAAGTTGAAACACGCATGAACAATTCGGCGACGCGAAGAAAACGGACCAAAAATGAGATCGAAATGAAAAACGGGCAGAATACACTTCAATGTTAGAGACGATACACATGCATGATCAGGAAACAAGTAAAACGGGCTCTGATATCAATAATGGGAAAATCAATTCCCGTTCGACATATTCGAAACCTATTCGAAATGAATTCAATCAATGCAGAAAACGTGCTCGAGAATCATCAACATGTATTACCGATTGTACAGGCATATCATACAATGAATATACCTAGTATTGTCACAGATTAAATGCCACTTTGCGCTTTGAGAGTTCTTTGATTGTCATGTTCTCGTTTTCGCTCAGAAGGAAAAAACAGAGAATACGTTATTTTGAAGAAGTGCGTTTGCTTATGGAAAATCACGATGTGTTTTTCCAAGGGGTGCCATCTATTTATAATGATCGACAAATAACCACTTTGTGGGCCCGCGAGGGCCCTTGTGGCTCGCGGGCCCTTGTGGCTCACAGGTCGGGCTTGGTCTATCTTGAGCGGTCTACTCATTATGTCTTTCAAACTTTTTTGGCTAAAAAAAGAAAAAAAAATGATATTCGAACTTAAGGAACACACGAGCAATGCACGTGGAATGCCCTAAAAGTACATCTAACTTTAGTTTTTGTCTTAATTATACTTTTTATCTCATGAAAAATCTCTAACTTTAGGTCCAGTTCCAGTTTTACCATTAACTTTTTTGTCTAATAAAAAATAGTCAACTTTAGGTCTTGTCCAATTCTACCATAATTTTTTTTTGTCCTGTGAAAAACCCCCAACTCTTGTCCTAATTTTACCCTAAAAAAACCACAATTTTTACTTGAGTCACAAATTTACTCCTATTAACCCACGTCCAAAATTTCTCGTTTACAACCGAGAGATGGAAAACTCCGAAGCACAAGCCATTTGAGTGTCCTGAGTGTGAGCTATCCCACTGCAAGAGATGGAACATTCCCAAGCATGAGAGATCGACAAGCGCAAAATCACTATTTTTGACGGAAGGTTAATGGAGAGCATATTTTGGACTTGTGTACAAGTTGGTTATCTTTTATGAGATAAAAAAAAAATTAGAGTGAAATTGAAACTGGACCTAAAGTTGGGATTTTTTCAAGAGACAAAAAAAGTTTAGTATAAAAATGATGCCGCATATACAGTTAGGGCTTTTTTATGGAACGAAAAAAAGTTTACGGTTGGATTGGGATATAACCTAAAATTAGAGGTTTTCAATGAGATAAAAGTTAGAATTTGGACAAAAGCTAAAGTTTGAGAATCTCTTAGGGTATTAGGCTTATTTTTATATGGAAAATGTAATCAGAAAAAGTGTTCAATAAGTACATCGAGAAAGAGATTATCGGACAAATAAGTTTTCTAGCGAACCTATGTTCAGATATTAGAGTAAAGAGATTTCATAATTACATTTCCCTTTCTCTCTCCTTTCTAAGTGTTTTCTTTTAATCATGATATGTAATTCATCTTATAAATCCAATTTAGTTGAGAACGGTGCAACATCTTTTCACGTAACCTAATGCAATAGTGCAGTATCGTTCCCCGATAATTGCTTCTCTTCCGGACCAACGTCGAAGGTTGGTGTGATTCGAGCCTTAACCCTTTCTCCCTTTCTGCAGAGAGGAGGAGATATCACCAGCTCAACAGTTTCTTGAAACTGTAGCGAACGACATGGGCCGGGAAGAAAGGCAGGTACCTGCACCGATCTCCTCCATGGCGGATCGGGTTCTGATATCAGACGCTGTTGCGAACCCTAGGCGAGCCAAACGAAAGGTATACACCTGTTCCAGGGAATCTGAGAGAGTTCGGGTGAAAAGATTCTTCTTGGGGTGAGAGAAAGAGAGAGAGGGGGAGGGCGCGTGTGCGGACCCAGAAACGACACAGCGCCACTGCCAGATGCAGCAGAAGCGAAGTGCAAGTACAGGTGCAAGTGTGCAAGCAAAGCAGAAGCTCTGAACGGGAACAATGGCGGAATCTGCAGGGAGGGAAATAGAGGGTCTCCCCAATCATAAGCTCTGACATTGTATCGAACATGATGAATGGTATCAATGATAATGGGAAGTAGCTGTCCGTCATCATCATCGCATCTTCAACCCCCTGATCACCTCGCAACAGAGAATCAGGTAAGAGTTCTTGGAAATCTCTCTCTCTGTAGATCATTTAATATATAGAACAAAGATATAAGAAAGAAAATAATAAGTGAAAATGCATAGAAAAAACGTGAAGTGATATAAGAAAAACCCATTCCGTTCTACCTTCTTCTTCTTCTTCTTCTTTTAAATCTTATTCGTAATAAAGATTGTACGAAAATTGAAATTGATTCTTTCGTTTTCTGGCCACTTGTCATCGGGAAAATTACTCAATATGTCCTCAATCTGGATGTCAATTCAAAAATTTTTCAATTTTACTAATTTTATTGTAAATATTTAAACGAAATTCTAATATAGTCATTCTTATTAATTTTCGTCGGAAAATTGTTATCATGGCAGTCAAGTCATCTCCAGCTACCTTACGTGGCTCCAGCTGCCTTACGTGGCATACTGCTATGTCAACAATTTCTGATGAAAATTGATAAGAAGGATTATATTGGAATTTTGCATAGAGTATTAAGATTAAATTGACAAAATTGAAAAATTTAGAATTAAATTGGCATGGGTATAATATATTTGAAATTGATTGGACAATTTCCTCCTTGTCATCTGTCGGGAGTTTTGGTTTTAACTCCGATAATTTTAGGAATAGTCTAAGGAGATTATACCAATCTCATAAATCTGCTTTCACTTTTTTTCTTTTGGTAAATAAAAAGTTATTGGCAGGATGATTTGTTTGTCCGAAATTCTGTTGCACTTTAAACTCAAAACGAGAGCTTGACATTCTTCTAATTTCTTCTAATGTCTTCGAGCAGGGCAAGGTCCGGTGACATCCACCGTGGTCTCCTTGTTGATAAGTTTGCTCGCTTAAATTTCGAAATTTCTCGAATCAGTGCAATCAAATGTCTTCGGCGGCTTTTCACTCTCCAAGAAATTTGAAACTCAGATTTAGACGGGCATCTCTTGCGTCCGAAACCAAATACATCTCTAATCTTTTGGGAATTTCCCACTCGGTCCTCACAATCTTCGGATATCACTCCGCACACGAGATTCTCGTGGAGATAGCTGTTCCATACGTGTACTGTCTGTCGACAACGGTGCAAACTCCCTTACGACCTAAAAGCGAAGAAAGAAGAAGAAAAAAAGGGAAAAAAAAAATTAGATCGCTTCTGTTAATTCTCGAGCATTTTCCACGTAAGCGCCAGGTGTTGCGCATGCGACATCCGCGTGCCGAGGGGGGGAGGGGGACGGGGCGGTTCGAACGTTACCGATGCTGAACTTCGCGATGCGCTGCGCGAGCGAGGCAAGTCCAGCTCATGCCTCCTCTCTTTTATCCCCACCCCCACATTAATTCCTTTTTCGTTCTCTCTTTTTCTGATCCCCGAAAATCGCAGGAAGTGCAGGCGGAAAATATCATAGACATCTCCTCTAGAAGAACCCGGAAAAAGAAGGAAAAAAAAAAAAAAAACAGAAGGGGAAAGCGCCCAAAAAAAAAAAAAAAAAACAAAACGAAAACAAAACCTCGCTGGTGATGAGCGATGGCGGATTCCCCGTTCTCCGAACGCAGCCCCCCTCCCCTCAAAAAAAAAAAAGGAAATTTCCAAAGGATCGATCGACCGACAGAGGCTGATGGTGGTGGCGATGACGGTGGTGATGGTGGTGGCGATGGTGAGTGGTCGAAATCAAAAATTGAAAAGCCTAAGGAGAGAGAACAATGGCCTAATGCTTCTTCTGGGACTCCACCTGTTGCTGTAACCCTAGATCGCACCAACCTCCTCTTCCCTAACTCACTCGGATTCCTGCATCCGTCCGTCCGTCCATCCATGGGAGCTTGCGATGATCGGCGGGGGGGATGTTGTTTCCCGGGACTCCTAGCTATGCACAGGCCGGAGAGCCGGTACCGGCACCGGCACTCCGAATATGCAGGAAGAGCTCGGGCTCACGCTAATGCCGGTGTAGTTCGAGCACTTCCCCGCCCCGTTGCCCCCTCCCATTCCGCCGCCGCCGCTCTCCACCGTCAGCTCCGCGATCGACGACGCCAGCTTCGCGTGATCCCCCTCCTCCTCCTCCTCGCCGCCGCCTCCGCGATCGCCGGCCTCGCCCTGGCAATCGTCGTCGTCGTCGCCGCCGCCGTCGCGATTGTCGAGATCGCCGGCGATTGTTATCCCAGCAGCCTCGGGATTCAAAACCTCCTCCTCCTCTTCCTCCTCCTCCTCCTCCTCCTCCCCCTCCTTCTCTTCCTCGTCGTTGTCGTCGTCCGCGATCGTCGGGAGGTAAGGGGCGTCGCCGTCGAGGGGAACGAGCTGGAGCGTGAGTCGGCCGTTGGCGCGGCGGGCGCGGAAGTACTCGTGGTGCCGCACCTTCTCCTCCGTCAGGACCAGCCGGCCGTCGCTGGTGTAGTGCCGCCTCAGGACCCACGGCATGCGCGAGTGCAGGTTCCCCGTGCGCGCCAGCAGCGGGATCGGCGGTGGATACTCCCTCCTCCGCCCCTTCGGCTCCCACCGCCGCCTCCGACGGAGCTCGGGCTCGGCCCGGAGGAGGGAATCGCCCCCGCCGCCCTCCGCGGCGGCTGCGCCGGGATCGGGCGGCTCCTCGTAGTCGACGACGCAGCTCTCCACGCCAATGTAGTCGCCGATGAGATGTAAAGAATAGGAGGGGGCCCCCATGGAGGCGGAGGCGGCGGCGGCGGAGGGCTTGGAAGGAGGCGGAGCGGAGAGCTCCGATGGGTGCGGCGGCATTTATACGGGACGAAACTTGCGGTGGTGGTGGTGGTGGGAGGTGCGTTTTCGGGTTAATATCTGGCCTGGGATGGTGCATGGGGAGCACTGGGTGGCAGCAGTGGCTGTTTCGTAATTAATGGGCCTACTGAGAGAGAGAGAGAGAGAGAGAGAGAGAGAGAGAGAGAGAGAGAGAGAGGAGGAGCAGCGACAGCTAAGGCGTGCTGACGTGGAATATCCAGTATTTACTCCAGTAATTTCTGAATTTCGGGCTCGGGGAAAAAAGAGAAACGGGGGAAAATACCTGCGGAAAAAAAAAAAAAAACAAGAGAGAGAGGGAAAAATGTGAGTCCTCTGCGTGCTTGGAAAGCCAAGTTCAAATTCCATGGGGATTACAGTCAGGTTGCCCTGATTTTTTTTTCCATGTATTTAATGGGGATTTATTCGGAGGATCCAGATAATATCTGCGCGATTGTAACATGGTTAAATTTAATTCCCTTTGGAGGGAGACCCACTTTTCCAGTACGAGCCCGGTTTTTGCATGTCAAAATTCCAAATCGAAACGTTGATTTTTTCATATGGGGGAAGGAATATTAATTGACTTGGATGAACATTGGGAGAAAGGAAATGCTAAGTGAGACTGACGTGGTGTTGCCTACGATGATTGTACGTGCGGGGCACTCCGTACCCGGTGGAGTTTAGGCGGGGTTAAGAGCAAGGATAAGCACTCGAGCGGGTTGTAAATTTGGAGAGTTTTGCTGATTAAGATAATTATCATCACAACGGCGAATTTTTTTTTCCCATAGAGAGGAGGAATGTTAATTGACTTGGATTAGGATGTGGTGTGACTGGTGGTGGCTGTCTGTCCCTCATTAGTGTGCCAAGGTTGCTATGGTTATGGAAGGGGATTTTTATTTCCTTCTTCTCTAATTTTTGGGCCAAAAAAATTAAGTAAGGTATTCATCCCCCAAAAGGCAAAAAGGAAGAAGAGGAAAGATAAGAAAAGTGGGTAAATCTAAAAACCCAAAGAAAATAAAGAAAAGTATTTTGACCGAAAAAATAAAAAAAAATGAAAAAAAAAAACAACCATCGTGTTGTGGTGCAGTTTAAAAAGCTGATGCCTTTGGACGGATGACATGACCGAACACGTGTACAAGATGAGTGTCAGCCAAAGCCTCCCTGTCTTCTCCCGATATTTCTCTATAGCCATTTGGACTGATTATATTAAATGGATAATGGCTATATTATTAACCTAGTTTTCTTATATTGTTGAGGCAGTTAAATATGCTTAGCAAAAACAAGTTTGATTTTGAAAAAAATGTTGATTTATTAATACTGCTGCGAGGAAAATTCGGGCACCAAAAATTTTTAAGTTTTTCCCTTCTTTAAATATTCTGAAAATGCTCTTTGAGACATCTTAGTTTGGATGAAAATTCCATGCTCTTCTCACGTTAATTTTATGCATTGACTTAATAAATCAATCTTCTAAATTTGCCTCAGAGTTTTTCATCTTACTTTCAAGTTTGAACCATAATTTCTTAAGCGTTTGTTAGGATTCGAGATTTATATATGGATTGTTTCGTATGTGTTTACTGCGTTTTTCTGTTGTTTATGTCACGTGAATGACAAAAGTATAGTCTATGGGTACACCCCTTATAATATGCCTATGAAACTTTAGATACGTTGAATTTAAAAGGTTCATGTATTGCAATTGTCAACATGATAGGTTTAGATACACTTAAAAACGTCGATAGATGTTAAAGACAAGTTTGGTGAGGCCATTGGGTCATGATTATAGAAACCACTTTTTAATTTTTTGAGAAAATACTTTTTTCATATGAAAACAATGTTTGGATAATTCCGGATAAACTAAGTTATTTGAAGAAACAAATCTTATTATTTGAAAGTAGAAATTTTTTATTTTTCATATTCAAAGTAGTGGCTCTTATGAAAATTATTTTTATATCGATGGAAGGAAATTTTGGCTTAAAAGATTATTTTATCTAAAAACCCACATTTTCGATGCAAAATTGAAAATTCCTATTAGTGCATCTTTTCATAATTAAAATTTTCTTTCAAATAATAGATAGCGATCATATTGTTCTTATTTCAGAATTAGAGTGAATTTTTAACGTCATTAAAAAATGTGTTGCTTTTGTTAGATTTTAACTTGTAGATAAACAAAAAAGTACAACTAGCATATTAATATGGAAATTATTTTTTTTTGAAAATAATTTCAAATAAATAAAAAGACATAATTAGTATCCTAGTGTATAAATAAAAAAAAAAAAAATAATGATACCAAACGACACCTAAGAGTTCTTTTTTTAAATGTATTAAATGAGTTGTGTAGTGTAACTCGTTTATTAAACGTCTCTGTGTTTAAGTTTTGAAATTCGATGCAATTAATAAACGTGTCATGTTATGATTAAACCTAAGCCCGACACAATACAATTTTGAGGTTATGACAAATACGATCATGACTCACCAACTCGGCGATCTCAGAGAAAGTTCAAAGCTCAAAGTATCAACAACAATTGACATACCAAAAACACCAAAGCAAGTTCATACTCGTCCTGCAAATTTGTCTGAAACGTATTATTAAGATGATGGGGAAGCATCTGTGATGCAAAGTTGGCTTCCAGAAAAACCAAGAACAGGGTGTTGATGTTAAACCTTTTTACTCTATGACTATTCTATGATGAGGTCAAGCATATGTTTCTCTAAACCACTCCGAATCAATCGTTCTTCCTCAATAATATTTCCTTTTTTGGTTGAAAATCGTGTAAAATTTGTGCCTTCCAATCCAGATTTCAACACTAATGAAGTATAGCAAATCTCTATATTACTTAATCGTCCTTAGGATGAACTTTTAAACGAGCAGGCTTCTTAATCATGAGCGCAGAAAAGATGGGCACGCGAGGAAAAATCGCGGCTTCCAGCAGAAAAGCCAGAAAATCTTTTCAACCCTAAGGGAAAATCAAGTACTCAACCCCAAAAGAAATGCATGCAGGTGACGAGCTAATGCTCTCATGGCCGAGACGAAACGAAGCAGTCATCAATCAAAAACCAGCGTGAGAAGAAAAACACAAGAACCCGTACCTCGATAATCATCGCACTTCATCGCACTTCGATAATCACACAATGATTCCATCCCGTTCAAAGAAAACAAGATGAAGAACAGCAGCTGACGAGAATCACACGTGCCTCAAGAAAGAAACGAGAGCGGAGGAGAAGATAGCGTTCTCGGACGATCGTCCGGCTTGTCCTCTGCAGTGGCATGCGAAGGCGAGGGAGCCAGAGACAGCTCAGAACAGAAGGGATAAACAAGAAAGACACTCTTGAACCCTTTATTTTCTTTTGGGATTTTCTCGAATGACTGGTGGGTACGTATGGATCATCCGACGCTATGCATCCATCCATCTATCTGAGCTTTATCGACTCGATCTGTTTAGCCTTATATACTGCTCAGATCGGTGCTTGCTTGTAGGCGGGGTTTTAGGGCGGGGCATGGAGGCGGTCGCCAAGCCCAACTATCTCTAGGCTGTTGTGGACAATGTTACGTTTGGGTTTCGCTGGTTTTCTCATTTCTAAGGTTTGGATTTCTTCGTGGTTCCTGTTGCCACCGGTTGAGTACATCAATGTTCGAAGCAAACGCGTTGTTCATTAGTCATTAGTCTCATCACATAATCGAAAACAAAAATGGGAAGGGATGCAATCTCCAGATTTTTTTTTATGTACCAAGCCGATCTCGAATACTCAAAACTCAGGTGCCTGTCATCGGTGGGCTGATCTGGGTCCAGATCTGATGCTCTAAATAATTGTGAGTAAATACTACGATATGTAAATTTGCGAGTTGGAGTAGCGTCGGTTTACCTCTCGCTTTTGACATGACGTGGCTCGAGTGAATAACGGCACCATACTCGGGTTCGAGTACTTGAATTCACATCGCACCATGCGCTTGCTTTTCGAAAACCGCGCGACGCCCGAAATCCCACACGGATTGGCCCGGCCCGGGTCTGCCTCATCTGGCGCGGGTTAGTTGAGGCTCCGAAAAGCCACGGACACTATTGCAGCGAGAAAGAAATGCCAAGTTGCTCTACTTTAATCTTGCGTTGCTGACTGAAAGAGGATGTTCGACGCCTTGCGTTTTAGCATCAGCAAGGATGAGCACACTCATCATCTTTCTTTTTGTCGCTTGGCTGTTCAATGATTATTAAGATATAGTTGTGCACGGGACCTAATCGCGGATCTAGCCAAAGAAGGATGATGGCTCCAACTAGTCATCCTTCTGGCGACAGATTTTAGTCCACTCCAAGAATAAAGGCATGAAACAAGGCTTTGTCATCCTCCGGGAAACATTTTGTTTCGTTCTCTTGCATGATTGCAGAGACCAGTTACTTGAAAGCTCATGAGATACTTGTGAACCGATTAAGTTCAAGCCTTTGATCCGTGTATGTGACCTTGATGACGAATAATTTGCATATAATTGGTGGAATTTGAACGAGTGACCTTCGGTCTCTAAGATGAAAATCCTCGATGTTCTCAACCAACTACACCAAATTAAGAGGTTAACAATGTTGTTTCTAGCCTCGCAACGTTAAACAAGATTAAAGGCATTTTCAGTTTGCTTGAATTCTATGTTTATCTCCTCGAGTTGAGAGAAAGTTATTTAGCATTGACCCTATGGATCTGGATGGACATGCTATGCTTTTGCAAAGAAACATTGTTCCTCGTACAATCAACATAAAATAAAAAAGTATCTTATAAGAGAGAGAGCCCTCACTAATTCTTCAAAAGAAATTAAACTTGAATAATACTAATTATCTACACGTAGTTAATTAAAATTAAGCGAAAATTAAAAGAAGGCACCATCGTGGAATTCTTAGGCTGCCAACCAAACCAAAATCCTTTAGAGCTTTGTAAAGATGAAATAAACCGATAAATGATTTAACCAAAAAAAAAATCATAAGTGAGGTTGCAGTAGAATGAATAATTTGTAAACTACAAATGTAGGAAACAAACTAGGTACATATTTTCGAGAACTATAGGTTATTAAGGATATGATTTTGAAGATTAGTATCAAGAATTAATGAAAGAATATTAAGAATTATAGTATAGATCAACAAAAGCATCAATAACCTACACCCGCCGCGACCCTCGACGGAACGTAAAACTAGAGGGATTTAATGGGAAAAGCTTAAAATTATCGAATGATTTATAAGGTTTTTCACAGTATACATCTCATGAATTAACACTAAAAGTTAGCTTAATTACTTCAAAAATCACAATTAAGAATGAGATTTAATGCCGAGTTTCATTGATTCCCTCATGGAATGATGGATCTCACAAATTCACTTGGACTAACTCTCATGACCATAGCTCTCTTGTTCAGGAACAGATTGATATAGCCTGGTGTAATCACCAGAGGAGTACCATGTTGCTTGAAGCCTCTCCCTTTCATCTTTCCTCGCCTTTGTTCCGACCACTCTCCCTTCCTTAATCTTAGTCCCGACAAAGGCCGTAAACGTGAGTGGCCCTTCTGTTTTGAGCCTATGTGGATGCAACGCCGGGGGTTTCCTACTCTTTGTGGAGCAAACTTGGGAAAAAAGAATGACCTTTTACTCCCTGCGATACATAGATTCACCATAGATGTTAAAGAATGGAATAAGAGCACCTTCGGTAACATTTTTCGAAGAAAGAAAGAGCTTACTTGCCTTTTCTGAGGGATCGGAAAGCCGCTTGCTGGGAAAGTTACTCCTTCTCTTGTAATCCTGGACGAAGGTCTTCCAAATGAGTACCGGCTATTCTTGACTATGAGGAAACTCTATGGGCAATGAAATCTCATACGGATTAGACCAATGATGGAGGGAGGAATACTAAATTCTCCCCAGGTAAATGAGAATCGCCTTGTGCTCATTCCTAAGACGCAAAACTCAGAGACCGTCAATCATTTTTGCCCTATTAGTTCATGTAATGCCACAAAAAAGGTTGTCTCAAAGATCCTAGTCAACAGATGGAGACCTTTTGTGGATGATTGCTTTGGGCCATATCAGACCAGGTTTATTCTGGGGGCAGAGGACTCATAATAATGTGATTATTGTTAAATAACTGTTGGCTAGGATGAAAAGAGCTCAAGGCAGAAACGGCTTCATGGCTTTCGATATTGATTTGGAGAAGGTGGATCGAGTGGGATTTTACTAGAAGAGCTCTCGTAGCGCGTAATTTCCCATCTGGACATAGCTTATTCTCAACTGCCTCACTAGCTCCCAATGCTACTGTCCTTCTTAATGGAGGTGAATTAGGGGACCCATTTGCCCTCACTTCTTCATTCAATGTATAGAAGTTCTTAGGTTTCTTATTGAAAGAGAACATTGCTCGAGGTGATTGGAAAGGGGTTAATGCTTCTTCCAGAAAGGGGTACGATGTATACCCGCCTGTCATTCGTGGATGATCTCTCTGTTCTGAGAGGCGGACTGTAAGTTCTCGACCTTTTTTCGTGAAGCTTGCTGGAATCTCTCCTCAAATGGAGATTTTGGTACCCAAGTCTGCTTGTGATCTTTGTGGAAAGGAAGTGGAAATGGATTTGGAAAACTAGCAACCCCCTCCCAGAATCCAGTTCTTCATCTTGAGGTGTTTACAGAATGGAGTTGCAGTTAAATCTAACCTTAACTGACAGAAGCCTTCCTATCATTGGTGCTTGCAACCAATGCAAGCAGCAAGCAACAAAAGACGAGATTGATCACAGTGCTAAGGAATTCGGGGAGCAAGCTCAAAGCTTCCTAAAATCTTCAAGGGCCAGATTCAGAACACCAAGGTCCAATCTGTTTGGGCCGGCCCAATAATCTTCTGCAGGCTCGGCCCTCCCTCGTGGCCTGCGCGTAACCCATACGTTAAGTTCACCGTATTTGAAATTCTCACCCCCCAAGTTTAGATAATTGCCATATCGAGTCCACTCAACTGTTTTTTCTTGGGCTAATTCCCTAAAATATCTCCAATTTTAGTTCCAATCCCAATTCTGTACCGATTTTTTATTGTCCAAAAAAAAATCCATAGCTTTTATTGTAGTCTCAAATCTGTCATTGCGTCCAATAATCGTTACTGGTTTCTTCAAGATGAACAATATTTGGAAGCAACTGTTGTTTTATACAAAGATGAATGTGTTGATGAAGATGTAGGTTTTGATGATGAACGTTTGACTAGCTTTAATATTGATAATTTTTAACCTTTAACTAGCTTTAATATCGATAAATTAGTGGCAGACGCGTGGACAAATTTGTGATTAAAGTGAAAGTTTGAGATTTTTTAAAACAAAAAGAAAAGGTTAGGGATAAAAATTGCAGTTGGATCAAAAGTTCGGAGTTTTAAGGGAATGAGGCTCTTTTCTCTTGGACCCTCATGTGGTGGATTTCAAACACCTTAACAACATAAGAGAAATGCTACCAAACTTGCTCGCACTCTCCTTTGGAATCTTTGAACTTGACTGGGTCACACAAATCAAATTGAAGATTTATGGCCAACTGAGAAATCTCAGAATTTTGCTCACACTCTCCTTTAGAATCTCTGAACTTGACTGGGTCACATAAATCAAATTGAAGATCTATGGCCAACTGAGAAATCTCAGAATTCCTGAACTTTCAATCCATCCAACCACTTTCGTTTCCTCCTTCGCCACTGAGCACATCGCTCTCATTTCGCTGCTTTGAATTCGTCTGCCATGTCAAAGTAACTCCATCCTCCTCTCATTCCTTCTCTGATAAGAAAAGCAGATCATCTTTTTTCCTCTGGTCATCTTCCCATTCCAGGTTTGATTGGTGAATTCCATATTATACTGTGGAATCGGATGGTGATGTTATCCTTTAGTGTTTTGTTCCTTTGCGACCTTTGCGTGCTTGCACAAAACGTTCCCTTCCCCAGCGGATTCTTCTTTACTTTATTTTATTCTCTGTGTCTGACAAATTATTGTCGTGAGATGTAAGGGTGAATTCGAGTTTATTTTGTCAGAAAGAATTAGTTTAGCATGAGGAAGAGACACGACCAAAATCCAAGAAGATTCAGCGTCCTGTTTCCTTGATAAGGACGGGTACATCCTCACTTTTGCTTGCCACATAAACAGTGGCAGATCATGCAAATTACGAAGATCGACTCTACGTTGTTTATACGCGTTGAAAGCGTACAATAAAAACGCGATATCTTTATATTTTAGGAGAACATCAAGAGATGCGAGCTAGCTCATTCTCCGATGTGGAATTTCTCAACTTAAATAGATTGAGGGTTATCAATCTACCATCGACTCTGATATCATTTATTGGTTGCGCGTAAACTTTTTGCTTGGGAAGATTGTTAAAAGGGAGCTCATCTATGAGTATGATAATATATTCAGTTAGATCCACTTTCACTCAAAAATTTAAACTTATGTGTTATACGCTAATAATGATATATTAACTGCTCTACACTACACCAATTTTCTAATGTAAAGTTTATTTAACACAACTCACACGTGATCATAACAATACGTATAAAGATAGTTAGAACAAAGCAATCCGGACAAACATACTTATCTACAATCAATCATGATTCAATTACATCGGTTGAATAATTTAAAAAAGTCAGATTATATTTGCCATATTGCGATATACCATTTCGGATCATTTCAACCACGATTATGTTGATTATGAATTCTATAACCATGAAGTCTCCGTTAATTTGAGTAGCTTAATTCTTTCACTTTCTTCATTACCCGATTCGTCAATCAATTGGGTTGCTATGATCTTCTCCTTAATGAATCGAGAGTATATTTGTCTAAAGATCTGCCATTTCTCCTTGTGTATCTCCCTGCAAACTAGGAGCCAGAGAGCTCGAGGGTTTTGAAAGCTCCACTTGACCTAACATGGGGCTGAAAGAGAGAGGGACGTCGAATCCGATACCAGCTTTGCCCTGCGGCTTTCCATTTCGAACAGCACGTCCATGTCCACAATCTCCAGGCACTCAATTATCTCGCTCTCCCTCGCAGACATGGAAAGGCTCAGAAGAAAAGGAGACAAGATGCTCTCGGTGCATTAAATGTTCAAAACACGTGTAACAATTAAAAGGAGAAGAGGCACACATTCGGAGAAAAGCAAAAGCAGATTGTAGGTTACTGTTTACAGCTACGTGTGATCCATTATTGAGGCCCCTTCTTGTAGATTTGATGGATGACCGGATGAGCTGCGGCGAGGGGGGCCTCCTCATACCTATACCTCTGTCCCATTAGATGAATCAATCATATTGTTAACATATGTATATTATTGCATACGACGTTAGCCAAAAGTTTATTTTCTTCATACAGTTGGTTGCCATCACAGCAGATGTCTAAATTAATAACCTATGAGTAAAGAGCTGTCACGACTATGTGATTGCGCATGATTTGTAAATAGTACCTTTCAGAAAATTCATAATTTGACGAATCATTATGTCGGTATAATGTTTGTTTAGACGAAACAATATCAGGACTGATCATGATGTTTGTTTCCAAACACTTGTGAAATAGTTAATTTTGATTCTTGAACTTGTTTGTGCAAATATCTTCCTACATTCTTTTTTTGGGAAAATTGTCAAATCAGTCATAAACCTATTGTATGGCGGCCAATTTAGTCCTAAACTTTTTAAGTTTGCCAATTCAATCCTAAACCTTTTGAATTCCTGCCAATTCAGTCATTCCGGTCAATTTTGGCCGGTCGGCGCTGACGTGGCCGCCGACCGGCGCCGGCCGTCCGGTCAACGCTGATGTGGCAATTTTTAATTATTTTTTTCAATTTTTTTTTCTTTTTCTCCCCTCTGGCCGGCTCGGCGATCGGCGGTCGGCCAGAGGGGAGGGCCGACGAGGCCTCTGGCGAAGCTGGCCCCACCGGCCACTGGTGAGGGAGAGCCTCATCGGCCCCTGGCTGGGCGAGGCGAGGTCGGCCTCGCCTCGCCGTCGCCTGGGTCGCGACGGCGAGGTCGAGCCTCGCCAGATTTGGGCAAGGTCAAGCCTCGCTGTCGCAACCCAGACGACGGCGAGGCGAGGTCGAGCCTCGTCGTCGCGAGCCAGGCGACGGTGAGGCCGACCTCGCCTCGCCTAGTCAGGGGCCGGCGAGGCTTGCCCTCGCCGGTGGCCGGCGGGGCGAGCTTCGCCAGAGGCCTCACCGGCCCTCCCCTCTGGCCGGCCACCGGTCGCCAGACCGGCCAGAGGGGAGAAAAAGAAAAAAAAAAGAAGAAAAAAAATATTAAAAAAATTGAAAAAAAATATTAAAAATTGCCATGTCAGCGTTGACCGGACGGTTGGCGCCGGTCGGCGGCCATGTCCGCGCCGACCGGCCAAAATTAACCGGAAGGACTGAATTGGCAGGAATTCAAAAGGTTTAGGACTGAATTGGCAAATTTAAAAGGTTTAGGACTGAATTGGCCGCCGTACAATAGGTTTAGGACTGATTTGATAATTTTCCCTTCTTTTTTTTGTACACTTAAATCCTCTAGCTCTTGTTAATTAACATGCGATTGACTTTCCTCCTAGCAATTGTATAATTGGGCTGAGGGCTCGCCGGCCCTCCCCTAGCCACGACAAGGGCCAAACCCGCCCTCTCCATTAACAAGTACGAAGTTGCGATCGGATAAATTGTTGCCCTATTCTCTTCTTCTATTGTCCGCATCAGTGTTATCACATATGAAAAATGGACAAACACGTGACAAAAAGAATTTGAGTGCCTATATCAAGCAAGTCGGAGTCTTGATTGCATGAAGAAATCAAGAATTATAACTACAAGTTTGATAAGAGTTGAGAAGATCAACAGTAAGACGATGGTGAATCCAAGATATTTGAAGACTGATATTAAGACAAGCTACACCAACATGCTTTGGACGCACATAATGATTTGTCGGGAGAACATCAAACAGTAATTAAGAAAATCTCACTCTAATTATTGCATAATCATATGAAACACTTATTACCTTTTTTTCAACTATTGAAACTCGGGGAAATTGTCAATTCAATTATACACCTATTTTATAGATGCAAATTTAGTTCTAAATACTTTAATTTTGCCAATGTGATCCTTACCCTTTATGGGAAATATCAATATAGTCTTTCTGACCAATTCAAGCGGGAAAATGCTGACATGACAGTCCACGTAGAACGTTTTTCCAAGTAAAGTTTTCCATGTTAATGTGTCACGCAAAACGGCTGGTGATGATTGAACCCCACGTTAGCAGTTCCCAATGATGATCGGCCAAAATGACTAAATTGAAATTTCACGCAAGAGTTTAAAATTATATAGACAAAATTGAAAAATTTAGGACTGAATTGTTATCTGTACAATAGATGTAGGACTTATGTGGTAGCTATCCCTCGAGACCCTTTTTGTCAAACTGATTGAAGAATGCCAAAGGTCTGCCTCCATATTTACAAAACCCTAGCATCTATTGTTTGCTAGTCTCTTTGGATTGGTCTTGTTCTTGGCCACGGTAGACATGACAATGTGTGCCCCTAATGTGAAAGGGTAGCTAAAGACCAGAGGGGAGAGACCAGAGAGTCAATGCTTGAGCGGCCACCGTCCATAACTAACGAGCCATTGTCTTCATATGGACCTCATTAATTGTCGTACTCCGCAAACCTAGTAACTCCACATGGGAAGCCCGTAACATCATCGTATTTACATTAAATTTTAACAACCACCATCATTTAAATTTAAGGAAAAATAAGAATTTTTAAACCTTTTATATAACTAGAACAAGTCAACTGTACGCCAAAACATAAATGAAACATATGGACAGACGTTCTCTAAATTGCAAAGACTGGCTATGTACATGTATGTACAGATTATGATGATTCTACCATTAAGTAAATGAATATCTAGATAAGCCCAACAGATTGATCTTGCCTCTGAAAATTCGTTTAGTAGATTGCGTTGTTTACTCATTGCAACAAAGTCCTTATATTAAATGAAATGTGCAACGTTATAACGAGAATTTTATGTTCTTAAACTCGTGTAATCTATACTTTCTTTCATCATGTAAATGCGTGTTTTCTTTTTGGGCTAGGGGATTTTATCCTCTATATAGGCCTAAATGTATCGGCTATCATGTCGATGTGCTATGCAGTGAAAGAAATGCACCTATCCTTAGCATTTTCATATTGCATGAACTCTAATATAAGTCTTATTGACATGAGTGACTTAAACATTTCATAAACTTTATAATTTGACAATATTATGGTCCTAACAACTCCTGCAGCTTTGATTTCACAAGCATTCACTTCATCATTTTGCACACTTTTCATAAGGATAAAATCCTCTAAATCTAGGTGAGTAAATTTACCTTTCTAAATACATATTTCCCTACCAATCCATAATCACAAACTCTCTCTCTCTCTCTCTAACATGTGTGTGTCCGTGTGTGCGTGTAGACGATTGAAGAAACATTGAAAATAAGCAAAAATGAAGAATGGGAAAATGTAGGAGAATGCATTTCAAACATTGAGAATTAACTAGCCTGTATGTTCTACTTGTAAGAACTTTAGGCTCCGTATATTTCACAGAAAATGAATGATCTAGAAAATTGATCGTTTGTATTGTTTGAAATAATTAGCCAAAGAAAAAATATTTTCATTAACGACAACAATTTATGTCTGAACATTTTCGTAGACGACGAAAAGTTTTTCATTTATTCATTTGTGTCAGTTAAATAAGTGATCATTTTAAGGAAATTATTTTCCAAACAATTCATTTTCTGCGTAACAAATGAAGCCTTGATTTAAAATGTTTTTTTTTTGGTAAAGACCTAGATTTAAAATGTTAATTCGCTCTTATACAAAGAATTATACCGAGCACGCATTTTCCAATTTCAAAAGTGATTTCAAAATCTTTATAGGCCAAATGAAACAATGTGTACGAGGCTTGGGAACGAATTCACCGCCGTATGACTGACTGACGATTACTAGCAATTCCGGCTACATGCAGGCGACTTGCAACTTGTAATCCAAACTGATGACGGGTTTTTGGAGTTAGCTCACCCTCGCAGGCTGACAACCCTTTGTCCTGGCCACTGTAGCACAGGTGTTGCTCAGGGCACGAGGGGCATGATGGCTTGATGTTGTCCTCACCATCATCGGCAGTCTGTCCAAGGTTCCAAACTAGTAACATCAAAAGCATCACCTTATCCCTAAAAGTAAGGTAAAAAGTCAGCTGAACTACCTTACCATATGAAATCTTTCAAGATACTCTGATTTTAGACTTTAATCTTACATAGGATGGTCAAATCAATTGAAACGCGTCTATGGATAAAAGCACTTCGTCTTGGTCGGAGGTAAATTCCTAATTAGGATTACCCACGAAGAATGCCATTTGAACAACCTCCTTCTTGGCTAAGGATTCAAAGGCGCAGAATTTCAGGATCTGAACCGTCCATGCATGCCGCGCACCAATCATGTTGCGGAAATATAGTAACGAAAGAGAAAAATCAGTCAATCTGAGCTTATATTATATCGTTTTCATGCAGATGGACAGATGGTTGGGGACTTCATTTTATATTCTGGAAAAAAAATATGTTTTGCTTCAATTGCACGAGCTTCTACATGCCGCCACGTGTCCCAACTGCCAACCCCCATATATATATATATTTCTACAGTCCCACCGCCCCGGTTTTATAGTGCCCAATCACAATCGTCCAAAAAACCAGAAATGGCCAAATCTCGTAAAGATTGTCAACACGTTGAAGCTAAACCCTCGTCCCCAATTTTTCCTATCTGTAATCTTATTGGTCGCCACGCGATCGGAATCGGAGCCGTCGATCTTTTTCACTTCCAAGTGTCGGCAGGATCTGCCGAAACGTGGCGGTCGATGAGGCCATCCGAATTTGGAGGGGCGGGCCCTCCCTCTGGGGATTAAGCTAATTTAGTAATCTCCCTAATTGGGGGGACGAAGGAAGAATCTTCTAATTTTTGCTAGCTTTTTGCCGAGGTCTCTTTTTCCTTTACAATAACGATGTAGGTTATAATTGGTTTTTGCCCCCATGTTTAGTGTGTAAAAGTATTCGAACAACATCCTCGATACTATTTTTTTTTTTTTTTTTTTGATGACTCGGGAACCTCCCTTTCGCCCGATAGGCTATTCGGTACTAAACCCGGGGGAAGGCTAGCCCAGCAACCCACCGCCAGGGCCCCCCACTTCAATCGCTGACGACGCAGAGTTTCGAACCGCTCACCTCCTGCGATGGCGGGAGGGCCCAAACCAACTGCGCCACCTACGGGTGGGTCACATCCTCGATACTATGTAGAGGGGCTAAAACAAAAAAAGAAAAAGTAAGTAAAGTTCTTACTAAAATGAATTCCTATGGTACTTACCTGAGAATTCGGCATGTGACAACAGCATTTTCATGGTTTTGACTCAAGAACCGATGGTTATATTCAAGTCATTACCCGGGAAACTTGGATTTAAGTGTAGGGGTCATGACAATGGGTTGCTGTGTTAGTTCCTTTTATATTGTGGACTAATTACCGTTGTTCTCTTCGATTATCCAAAGAAATTCATCTACATGGTCACTGCCGATGGATGGGTGTATAATACATATTTAAATAAAATTGAATATCTTGTTTGCCTGTCGTGGATTAAGTTTGATTAAACATGAGGGTGCATGTTTGTGTTATACGCTAAAGGAACAATTAAGATTAAAGTGTATAAATATGGCTACTATCAGCTAGATGGAATCATAGAGTTTGTCCTAGGAATACCCTTTCATGGATTGAGTTCGTAAATTCGAGTTGTCCCCATCGTTCGTTAACATATCGAGCATGCCATGCTAAATAGATGTGTGCATACAATAAGATGACCCCCCTTTGATAACCTATGCTCTATCTATCTAATATCTATCCACCAATCGCAATTTTTTCTTTTCACATGCCAAGAGAAGATCAAGTTTTTCCCTGATGAACGGAAAGTTGAAAGCAGCCCTATTTGAACCCATTCTCATCTTTTCTACTTTGAAAGGTGAGAGGGAATATACACCTCTTTATTGCATGCATTCCGGGAGAGAAGTTTCGTGCAGCTTCTAGCTATCTACCAGAGACCCCACTTCATCATCTTGCAAAATAAAAGTAGAAAAACCAAAAAAAACATGCCTTCTTATCTATGTTTCGGAAGAAATTCTTTTCCTCTTTTTTCATCTTTCTTTATCAATTACCCTAAAGCCGTGTTTTTCGGCCAGTGCTCTCGCTATATAAACCCGTCGTTTGACGCCAGAACAGCATCGGTTTTGTCCCGTAAGGCCATCCACGACCTCTTAGCCTCACAGACAATCAACCTTCTTGCACGCCTAGTCACTCGCACTTACAGTGCAAGAACAACGAAAGAAGAAGAGAGAAAAAGAGAGAGATGGGAGTGGAGGGAACGATAGAATACTTCTCCAACTTGCTGAGCAGTGTGACCAGCAAGAAGAAGAAGAAGCAGATCCAGACCGTGGCCCTCAAGGTCAGGATGGACTGCGAGGGTTGCGCTCGCAAGATGAAGAGCGTCCTCTCCTCCGTCAAAGGTCATTTCACTAGCCCTTCTCGCTTCATAACTTCGTTTCTTGGTTGAATAATCGTTAGTTCGACTCGTTCACGTTTTGTGATCACGAAGCTGTGTTTCTCACGATCTGCGGAACGTCTAATGCAGGTGCTAAATCGGTGGAAGTGGACCTGAAGCAGCAGAAGGTGACGGTGACGGGGTACGTGGACCAGAAGAGGGTGTTGAAAGCGGCCAAGTCCACCAAGAAGAAGGTGGAGCCGTGGCCCTACGTCCCCTACACTCTGGTGGCTCACCCCTACGTCTCCCAGGCCTACGACAAGAAGGCCCCCGCCAACCACGTCCGCGCCGTCCCCGTGACTGCCACCATCAGCGAGTCCACCGTCGACGACCGCTACACCATCATGTTCAGTGACGAGAACCCAAACGCCTGCTCCATCATGTAAACGCCGTGCATATATATAATACATATATGATCCACAACGTTACCTAGATCATTGTAATTATCTTGGAAGTGTTTTCGGACAGTAAGTCTGTTGAAGTCATGAATCAGATATGATGATTTTTGGCCACTTCAAATGATGAAACTTTTGTTTACCACTGCATTGTGGTCTGAGTCGATCGGTCCGCCGATAAATAGACGGACATTCTTATATGGATTTTGAGTTTAGTGGATCGAGTATATCATTGCTTTTTATTTTGTAGGATTCTTGCATCGGCCACACGAGACTCACAAGATCAAAAGTCCTAAATGCATTTGAGAAAGAACGAAAGATTGCAACATAGTAATTAATTTTATGAGGAGGGGTTCGAATGCCGAATTTCGGAAGTAGCAGATGGATATTATTCTGCGGTATGACCATGTATCATGGCAAGATCAAGAACACCGTCACACGAAATCTTTCCATTAAGTTCAGTGGGGGTGGTTGTTATCCAGGGTAGGTAACGCTGAGTCCAGATGTTTACGTTCGATCGATTGACCTTTAATCTGCATGATTGTCTGCGATTTCTTTTTCTTTTATGTGTTTGGCGCAACCTTTTCAATGGTCCTAGCCACGTACCCTCAAAGAAGCAAAACATTATATTAGTCAAGCGCGTAAATTACAAGTTTGGGGTTAGACATATTCTCTTCGGACTTTATCTTATTTTATTTGATTCTTTTGCCTGCGAGGCTGGGTGGAACGTGGTCTTGGTCGGTCCGTAAAAATTAATTGACCCCAGTCATTTTTCTACAAATGTCAAGCAAGTGCGAAGGGGGAGGGGAACTTTGCACTTTTCTCGTACGAGATTGGAAGGTCTGGCGATTGAAATTCATGAACGCTTTGACTGCGAGAAAGGAGAAACCGCAACGCGGTTGCGCAATTGGATCGGATGCTTTGCTTTCCATTTTCCCCATCTTTGCAAAGATGTGAGACACAAATTATTGGACCGATCATCATGGGATGCTACCCAAAAAAGAAAGAGCGATTGTCCTCGATAGACCGCTCGGTTGAAATTTTAGAGGTGCATAGAATCTCCTTTTTGAACAAAAATGATCTCTAAACTGTGATTGTTGTATTAAACTAAGGCAATAATCTCTCTGAGGACACCAGATGGCCGCACCGCTGCGATGTTAGGCAACATGTTCACGAGACCCCAAGTGAGATCCATCCAACCGCGGCGGCGGCGGCGGCAAGCGCAGCTCTCTCTCTCTCTCTTTAGGGGTATGGAAAACTTCATATCATAGTAATTAACTAAGACCAACAAAGGAAATTAAGAAACTTCATGGCCCGATCCATGTAAGTCGAGCTTTGAAAAGGAATATTTTAGTGTGTCTGCTCAAGGTGATGACTATCAGGGACGCGTCTTTACAAATGAATTAGTTCACTAGATCTCTTCCATCTAATGTGGGACTTGGGATAACGTTACAAACCCCCCACCTGAAGTAGTGACGATTTTGTCAATATAAATCCACATTGCCTAGCGATAACCCCCTGCCATTAGATGAGTAATTCGGTTCATTTTCATTTCATTTGCCATTCTAGGAACCATATCCAGTTGAGCTTTCTCACCCTCGCGACCACTCGTCGCCTTAATCGAACATACTAAGGGCCTGATCCATCTGCAAACCATACATCCACTAGACGACTAGCTCTAACATCATCCATGACGACTCAACCTAATCTATGTGGTTCAACCCAAAAAGAAAAGAAACTAAAATATAACCAAGCAATGTGATAACGATTTGGAATTACTTCCGAAATCCAATTAATCAAGGACTTGTCAACATATAATAGCGACATGACCATTGGTTGCGTAGGTCCATACTCTCACAAGAAGAAAGATGGACGGTCCAGGTACCTTCACCATTTAAAGTATATGCAGGCAATAATTTATGGATTCAGATATTTCTCAGGCGACTTCTAGACTTAGGTCAGCTGGAACACTCCGTCATGAATTTGCTTACTCCAACACATAGTCTACGTTTGTTTCGTGAAAAATGAAAAATTTGAAAAATATTTTTCTAAAAGCTATCACTTTGCGCACAAAAATAAATGAATGAAAAGTATTTTCACTATCAACGAAAATATCAAAAATATCTGGATTGAAAAGGAAAGTAATACTTTAAATTGGTCCGGGTTGGGGAAGTTTGGGCCCAGAACCCAATTTTTCAAAAGTACATATTCACATACTTTTGGAATTATTATTCATGGCTTATCAAGTTTTTTTTTTTTTGGTAAAGTATGGCTTATCAAGTTTGAAGACTCAAACATGCAATTATCAAATAATTAACATGACATTACTCTAAAACATATGGATTACATTCGCTTGAACAATAATCATGCACCTCGAATTTAGAATTACTCAAATTGAGTTAATGGGCACATTATATTAATTTGGAAGCTCGTTAGGAGTCCGAAAAGTCCGATTTTCGATTTTTCGAGCCACTTTTTCAGGATTTCAGCTAATTAGACGTTTTATTACTAATTTCAACTTCCTTTTTAAGGGTCTCTCAAGAATAAACACTTCATTCGTTACCTTATTTCCATATGTTCGATTTATGTAATTTTATGAAACAATTTTTGGGCCGGTCTAGGCCAACTTGGGCTTCTCACGCTGAAGCCCAAAAAACAATAAAGAAGACCAGGTCTGAATTGGGCCCCAAAATACTTAAAGTTTTCGGGCTTTTTGGCGTTTTTCAACACCCCCAATTGTTATATATACCACAAAAATAATAAGATTTTATTATCCTCTTTTGATCCAACACTATGCCGATTCATGATGCTCTAAGAGAAAGTGCCAACACGTTCGACTCTTTGGCCATAAATTCTTATGCAAGAATTAGCATTTTTATTATCGCATACGCGATAATATGGGCAAACGAAGGATCATTCAGAGCAGGCTCGACGAACAATGATCTGTCCAAGTTAGCGATGCTACCGCTAACATTTAACCCGATTTAAACGAAAAGAACGTTTAAAAAAAGAGCATAGAAAAATTATGCATCCGTGATGATAATTTGGGTTTAAACAGAAAGGTTACTGCCAAAGAGAACCAACGTTGGTTTACTGCATTAAATCTTGCTTTGTCAGCCCGTTGACTCTTTGCAGTATCATATCCCTCGATATGCGGGCTATAATTACCTCGACTAAGCTCAATGTGAGTAAGAAATTGTTGGCTAATAGCGTCTTCAAAGCAACGTTCAGAGATAATAATTCTTCTGGTCGTGATATAAAATGATGTTAAAATTATCGGTACATCGAAAAAAGGATTAATAACACCAAAAATCCTATACTGACACATTCGTGATAAATTTATTTTTAATTAATTTTTTGATAATTAAAAACCCCAGACTCGTTCACCCGTGATAAATTTATTCTCTATTAGTTTTCTTTAAATTTTAATTATTAAGTTAGATGACACGTGGCAGTTGATAAGTATATAATTTTAGGGTTTTACCTCTCTATTTATCACAAGTTAACCGGTTTGTGATTTTTTGTGGTGTTAATCTAATTTAATGAAGAGTAAATTTGTCACGAGTGCACCGGTTTGGTTTTTTCGTAGTTAAAAAATTAGTTTTGAGTAAATTTATCACAAATTTACTAATTTGGTGTTTTTCGTGATATTAGCTCTAAAAAAATCGATAATGAAAGGTGAGATTTTAGCGTAATTTCATCAATTTCACATATATATTCATCAATTTTGATAATTAATACTTTTTTTTATTGGTTTTGGACAATGAAAGGACAAATTTTTAAAGAGAACATCGCGCTGCGTGGCGGAGCTGAGATGGACAAGTGCGACATCCCACGTGCAACCGAAACAAAACATAACAAACCATTCGCATTATTCGGGGTCTATGTGCTAAATTGTACCAGCGTCACCCAAGCTAGCCGCAATATAATCTTTTAGACATTTTCCAGGTTTTTTGTCCGGATGCTAACATATTTTTTTTCCTTCTAGCTTTAAGTGAGCCCACGGATATTTTTGCGTAGTTCCGAGATATTACTTTTATTTTTTTTTATAATCTGAAACACGGGCGCAAAGGGCACAGCTAGTATTCTGATAACCGGTTAATGGTGCGTTTGATTTGGCTTTTGGGAAAAGGTTTTGGAACAATGCAAACGCTTTTGGGTTGAAGGAATTTTTCGAAATGTAAGTAGTATTTAATAAATTATAATTTAAAAGTTTATTGTTAAGCAACTTCTGTTTAAATGGTGTTAGGAAATATCACATTCTGTAAAGTATTTTTACTAATTTTTCTTTTAAAAACTCAAAACTGACAAATCACACTTTGTCAGATTTGGTGTGGCCTTAGGCCACTTAGCTGCCGGTGCCAGTTTTGGCCTCACTGGCGACGTTGTGCAAGGTGAGGACATTTCTAGAATTATGAAAGTTTAACGAGACAAAGTTGGTAGAAAAAAAATGTATTAACATTCTAGAAATGCTCAAAACCCAAAGCACATTCGGACATGCCTTAAGTAATATGTCTTTTGAAGCTGTTGGAAATGCAATTGCATATCCTTAAAACTCTTCAAAAAATTTGCCAAATGGTACTTGTATTTGCCAAACGCACTCTAAGTCCAGGTCTTTGCCTGCGTGAGTGGTCCTAAATAAGAGGCATCTTACAAGCAGTTGGTGAAATTTAAATATCAGACTTTTTCGAGTTAGAAATCTCTCGACTTCTGCACAATTGTGCCCGAGTCCTAATCGGATTCAATCGTGGGTGATGACCAAAAGAAGACAAATTGGATTTGAATGATTGGTCCGTTGAATCATAAGTCTTTGTCAATCTATTAAGGCTTGTAATTGAGATTCCAAATCAGTTGACCAAGTTAAAATCCTCAGGTAGATTATAAATCAAATAAGATTTGATTTTGGGCAAGTGGGGAGCTCAATTAAACTACATTATGTACTACGACATGTAGTTTCTTTTTCCAATTTTTTTATGACAGAAAAGAGTGGAAATGAGCGATTAGCACTAGCGACCCTCTGAACATTATTGTAATGTTCCACATGCAGGTCCAATCTGATGTCACAAGGTCCACCACTTTGGCAGTCTATCGGTCAAGGTTTGAAAATCTCAAAAGACCATTGGACCTATTTTGTGAAAAAATCATATTCTCGTCACATTATACAAAAATTATGTTGTAAAAGATAGTTGTATGGATCGGGTTTTTATTGTTAAGTATGTTAGAATGACATTCACATTCCCTATTCTTTTCCCTCTTAGTAATTGAGATTCACTCTGCAATATCATACTTTCCCTATTCTTTCCCTCTTAGCAATTGAGAATTTCACCCTGAAATCTGAAACACTTTGAAACTATATAAATATTTTCAATATTCGAAGCCTTTTTGGGCTGGTATAATTAGCCAATAAATTTATAGTCATTTTTAAATTGTGCATTCTTTAGCATAATTTCTTGGGAAATTCAAATATATTTCCTTTATGTAAGCGGAAAGCCAAAAGTAAGTTGTTTGTTTTACTTATCAGGACAAGACGAAGCAAAGACAAATTATTTTTGTTCACAACATAAAAAAAAAAGAGAGGAAAAAAAGGGGGCCTAGCACAACCAAAATTTCCTTGTCCAAAAGATGCAGAGGAACCCAAATCAACAGAATCAAAATCTGTCACCCCTCTGACCCGGCTCTCTTCCTCTTACAAATCCCCCATTCTCTCCCTTCCATCTCTCTCCTCCCATTAACTCATAACCATCTCTCTCTCTCTCTCTCTCTCTCTCAACAAATCCTCCATTCAAGGCCTCCTTGTCCTGGCATTACATCCACCGGGAAAGATGCACTTCTGTGGGGCTTGAAAATAGGAGGAGGATTCGAAGCTCTCCAATGGAACATTTTGCATCTCCTTAGGAGGATGATCGACGGCATCGGCGACGAATAAAAGATGGGTCGTGTTAAGCTAGAGATAAGGAGGATAGAGAACATCACGAACCGCCAAGTGACGTTCTCGAAGCGCAGGAATGGGCTCATCAAGAAGGCGTACGAGCTCTCCGTCCTCTGCGACATTGACATCGCTCTCATCATGTTCTCTCCCTCCGACCGCGTGAGCCACTTTTCGGGAAAAAGAAGGTAATGTCGGTCGTGTTTGATATGTAATTATCTCCGAGCTTCAGGTTTCGAAATTTAATCGTGGCATCTTTTGCTGGTCATCTTTGTCATTTGCATGGTAATAGAGACCGATATCTGGCATGCTTTGTCATGTTGTTTGTCATTTGCATGGTGAGAGGAAGCCAAAATGCCGTCATTGTTTCGTTGTTGGGGTGAAATAAAAAACCAGGAAGCGGAACTTCTTCCAGAACCCGCAATCCTGTTGATTACTATAGACGAGTTCAAGAGACAATTCTGTACTTGTATCATTTTCTGATAAACAAAACAGAAATTATTAGGCGTATGTAGAAAGTTTTTGGGCTTTTTGTTTGTACTTTCAACGATATGAATATTGATCATTGGTCGTTTCAAATCATCTCCATAGGCTGACCAATATTTAAACTTTTGAACATACCTAATGATTATCTGAGCAATGCTTACGGATATGTCAGGAGGTAAAATAAATTTAAACACATCTTACTAATTCAAGTCAATTACACATGAAGAGACAGAATTTTTTCGTTTCGTTTTGGTCGACAATAGGGCGTCAAAGATTATTTAAGTAGCCGACTAATCCCGCTCGAGAGCGATAGCCCCTGTACACAAAATAATAATCGGAAATGCATAGGTCCGTATCCTCAATAATGGCTTCAAGAGAATGCATAATTGTCATGATTACAACCCAAGTCTTGAGCATGGAACACGAGCATGTTAATCAATTGAGCAACCCCTTTGGCATTGAAATAGTATGACGCATATCACATGGAAAAGATAAAAAAGACCGGCTTTCTCACATATCTTGTACAGTGTTGATAATAATCATATGACACACAGAATGAGCCTAAAAATTACTTTATACAGCTTAGATACATTTTTTGTCTCCATTTTTCTTCGACAATGGTTTCCATCAAGTATATGTCCTGATTCTTTTCGCCCTTGTTTCTATCATTGCTTTCCTTCTCTCCCTTTGTTCCGTTTCTTCTTCTATCAATACTGCCCTTCTTCCATGAGTCTCTGCACTGCATATTGCACTCAGAGACTTCCTCCACCATCGCCGCCGACCTCTGTCCGAGCCATGCGACCCTATTGCACGTCTCATCTGCCATCGCCACTCTCTCTCTCTCTCTCTCTCTACTGAGTTCACGTCTGCTAATTTGAGGTTGAGACCTCATTTTGCATGGTCCGTTAATCGGAGGTCGCCCAAGGCCCGGTGACCTTTGATTCATGAGGAAGAGATCAGCAAATAGTGAGGAGGCAGATGTGGCGACGAGCGACAGTAGCAGCCGAGCGAGGCGACATGGGTAGGATAGAAGCATGGAGATCTCTACAGTTCTGTCATGTGTCAAATAGTAGTGTTATTCTGGGATGGATTAGTGTTAGCAGTAATGAGATATCTCTTCATATACTAGAGAAAAACAAGAAGGCACACATGCATGTATGAAGAGGAAACGAAACTCAACTTAGTTTTGAAAAGTGAATGTAAATTGTTGTAAGATGAAAAATATTTAACTCATATTATTTTTGTGGTGTCCATTGTTCGAATATATATTATCATTATTACTTCAATGTCAATCAGGAAAAATAATTTCCCATTTTCTGCGCTAATTTCTACTTTTTGTTGCCTCTAATTTCGTAATTTCATGCTCAGTTTTATTTTGAGCTTCAGTTGAAGTTCCGCTACTTCTAATTGTTTAATTTGACTAGACAAATCTCTTAATCAGGATCGAGGATGTGTTCACCCGTTTCATTAACCTCTCCGACCAAGAACGAGACACGTATGCAATGAAAACTTTACAAAAATGTCGACCACTTCTTTTTTTATGGCTTTTCTTTCAAGATTAATTGTTTATAATTTTGTTTTTTTTTTGTTTTTGCCTTTTGTCAGTCCTAGATGTCCAGGATCGTCGCACGCTGACCACCCCAAATTTCCGTAGGCCCTCAAATTTATCAATTTTTTTTATCCTAATTAATTTCTTAGTGCTTGTTTCTGGACTTGATTCCTCATAATCATCTCTAATTTTTGTTTTGCAGCGCTATCCAAAATAAAGAGGTGCAAATCGACACTCTTCTCACATTGCTTTTCAGAAATTTTCTCTCTAAGTTATCAATTTTCTCTCATAATTAATTTGCTCTCGCAGTACTTGCTCAGGACCCTCCAGCAACTCAGGAATGAGAATGACCTCGCTCTCCAAATTGCAAAGTGTGTTGGACCCTCCCTCCCTATTTCATTTTATTATATTCATAAAATCGGATCGAACTAACCCCGAAATGAATTTATTTGCTCCGCACTTTGATGTATCTTTGATTGATTCGACAAAAGTCCGGGGGCAGTTGACTCCGAAGCCGAGGTAAATACGAACTTCTCCGCGATAAATTAAGCTCTTGTGGTAGCAAATGAACATTTTTTTCAAGAGTCTAAATTGAGCTGAGTATCGTAGGAGCTCCACCAGCAAATTAGCATATTGAGGCAGCAACTTCTGGAGGCAGACGAGCAGATACGGTACTCCTAATAGAAATCTATATATGTGCACCAATATTTGATTTAATGGTGTGGTTACTTATGTAATTATCGATTTGCTAATCACTCCGCACGACTGCTGGGGCACTAGCTCCTGTATGAATTTGACAATAGGACAATTTGGGATACGCGTTGTTATTTATCAGAAATTCTGAATAGAGTGAAAAATCATGCATGTTTTGCTGCTCTCAATTCCTAGAAAAGAAATTAATAAAAGTTTATACTAATGGTAAGAAATTACTTTTATTTATTATTGCTAATTCTCGGTAACTGGAAGGATATCTTTTTGGATTCTGAAAAATGCAGAATATATGAGCCGACTCTGCTTCCAAAAAATACATCTTTGAAGGATCTGGAGTCAATTGAGAATACTCTTGTGGACACCCTTCAACGCGTGGTGCAGAGAAAGGTTAATATTTGTAATCTAGCATAATATTCTTGAAATGGATATGCTTTATTTATTTATTTATTTATGATATTAGCAAGAATGAACCAACACAACAATTTATGTAGAAAAATTTAAGTTATTATGCTTGTATATAGTTACATGTTCACTGTTCATCCCCAAGTCATAACTATTACAAATTGTACATTGTAGATTTAAAATTAAATTCGTTGGATTATTAGACAGATTATTATGGTAGGAAATTAGACCACTGAGCTAAAATTGCTAATATTCTCTTTGGCAGGAGCAGTTGATGGTTAACCATCTATCTCCTTACGATCCATCCGGTATGCAGGTAATTTAGCAAAATTTAGACCTTATCAAAACGTGTAAATTGTCGTTTTTCATGTTATTTATTTCCTTTATAATGATTTGCAGCAAGGGATGTCGAGCTCCTTCGACAATGATGTCGGGTGGTTGTCGGAAAACGATCCAAACAATGCGCAGTTCTTCGACTCATCCGCTTCTCTCATGCAAGTCAGGCAAGTTGTGAGCATTTTATTGAATGGCTTAGCTTGTGTAGAATAATTTTAGTTTACCCTTGTAATTTTGTGTTTGCTTGGAGTTTAATTTCCGAAATGCAAGGGTTCAATAATTATTTGTCGACTAATGACGAACCCGTAACTTCCCGGCATAATCAAATGTTGTTTTTGCATCTATTATGCAAGTCATTAATATACGAAGAGCTACAATTGCAGGGATCTCTCATCTTCACTATATCAAACGTTAGTACAAGCGACGGGCTCCAGCTGCATTGACCCAAGAAGCATGGCAGAGTCACATGTATCAAACCCTAGTGAAGGAAATATCTCAGCTTGGCCTCAGGAGTACACTTCAACTGCCCACAATCCAAATATGATTCCTCAGTCCTTTTACACTCAGGTTTAACTTTTTGTTTTATTAATTTCTTTTCCCATGATTTTTCACGTGTAATTATATTTAAAAAGTTATAAATGCATATTAAATAAAAAATTGTTGTTGAAGCAGCATGGCATGGGGGTCCCGGAATTGCCAGAAGTGATGCAGTGTGAGCAGGTGGAGATGCCAATGAGCAGCTCCCACCTAACAGCAGATAATGAGGCTCCACAATATGACACAAAAGGTCCTCAGATCAATGGGCAATGAGTAATTAATTGTTATTATTTTTTTATTACCCTTTGTTGGGTTAAATTGTATTTGGAAAAGTGCTTACGTGTGTGGAGAAACTCACTCCAGCAATTACTTGTAATTAGTGGCCAGAATCTTTCACATGAAAGCTTTGTAGAATATAATGAATTGTTGTGAAATATGAAGTTCCTATGCTCTTCACAAAAATTTTGAGTGCCCCACCAGCTGGTCATTACTTTGGCTCTATCTAAATGTGTCTGTTAAAAGATGTTTTGAGTTTGAGCTCATTGAACAAAACATGACCGGAGATCGATTAAAGGAAAGTCATGAAAGTTGACTTTTTTTTTTGTGGATGTTTAAAATCGAGGAAAGAAGATTACTACAAATTGGAGTGGGCGTAAGAAAGAAAAATAAATAGAAAAGGAAAGTCTCATATCCACTTTTCTATTTTGAGAGATTATTTCGTAAAAACTCGTGAGAGCTAACCAATTGTGGGTTATTTGAAATAATTATGGTTGGGAAACACCGAGAGTAATTAAGTGATTCGAGTATAATTATAATCTTCTTTATATCACTTGATCTATAGTGGAATCTTTTGTTGCTCTCACTATTGACGTAGATCACACCGACTGAACCACATAGAACTAGCGTCCGATTTTTTTTGTTCTGTTGATTTTATTGTTCGATCGTTTGTTCGGCAGCAATTGTTATTAGAGTTAAGGGTTGGGTGTGTGTCGCGACCTAAAAAATTTTCATTTTTCGGGCTAATGGATTATTAAGACTAAGCTTAACTCGAGCCCTCCCAAGCCCTACCAATTCGCAACTTAGGGTTTAAGTTCTTAATATGCAAATGTCTTCATACTTGGAGTCGCCACTAATCATTTTGTGGTAGGTCGATTAGAAACCTAAATAAAACATAGGGAGATATGTTTTATTTCTACGAACCAGAGATTCTAAGCTCGGGGACTTGATTACGCTAGATCTAGTCTAACGCCCTTTCGGTACCTTTTCTTTTCAAAAATATTTTGGCATGCAGTTTGGATCCATTTCAACTTAATTACTAACATGTGAGGTGTTCATACGGGTGCGCAAACCACCAATTTAACACCCATGAAAGTATTAAATAAATTGCAAGTTTGGAAGAATTACTTACCTGGAAGCAACGCAAGCATCTACATTGTTAGCTAGAAAATCACATTAACATCCTAATATGATTTCTAATTAACAAGCAATTCACTCAATTTCTCTTTTGATTTTCACTTATTTAAATGAAATCTAATCTATATGCAATGACGTGCAAAAATTACATGCAATTAATGCAACCTAGCATGCAAACTATATGTCACGCGACGACGTGATCTAATTCTAATGGTAGGCAAATGATTTATTTTTGGTATTTTTCTCTGATGAAATTCGGAATAAAAATATGCCTAAAATAACGTGCAATCTATGATGATTTAACATATCCTAACATGACTTATTTTTGGAAAATTTTTTTTTGTTAAAATTCGAAATTAAAAATAACCCAAATCATGAATGCAATCTATCCTAAGATGACTCTTTTTGGTTTTTTATGAAAATTCGAAATTTAAAAAATGACCTAAATAATCTATTAAGATTAGAATATTACTTAATTTAAACTAGGAAATAGATTATCTCAAGTCCTAATTTAAATTAAATAATTACTCTATCTTCTAGATATATTTAGAATTCCCTAAACATGCAAAACTCTAATTCAAATCCAACTGATATTTTTTTTCTTTTAAAAGGAAAGCAATTAAACAAACAAAGATAGCAATCACATTCAAACCGTCCACGCGATCCGCCAGATTTGTTTCAAATTCGGATTAGGCATAAAAATCGAACTATCGGTCATATCTTATAGGGTTATAGATATTGACGGAAAGTTGATCGTTTAAATTTGGAAAGCAGATAAAGATTATTATCGTATCCAAGTGATTATGGATAGGATAATAATTTCTCGTATCACCGCGTATCGTACCTCAGGGATAAGGTCGGATAATCGTCCAGATACGTTGCTAAATTAGGAAATTTTCCTAATTTCGAATATTCAAAAATATTGCGGATATGTCGAATATTATCCTAAGATATTTAAATATCCACATGATAATCACGAAATATTCAAAGCATACAAATTAGGAAATTAAATATTTCGGAAAAACATTCGGATAATAACCTTACCTAATTTGCAGATAATCTCCAAATTTGAACCGACTCGGGATTGAGCTTGCGGATCGGGATCGGGAAACCGACGACGACGACGGCGACACCGGTGTGCTCGGTGTGGCTGTGGGACAGCAACTTGGCGGCTGTTCCGATGGGGTTGGCGAGCTCCGGCAAGGGGCAACGCACGGCGAGGTGCAAAGCAGCGATGGACCGGCGAGGAAAGGGGGTTGTGCCGTGGCGTTGGCACGGCCAAGACGCCTTGCTGTAAGGCTGTTCTTGGTGGTGACCTCAGACAAGGACTTTCGACCGAGGGATGACTCGTGGACTTGGACGCTCGGTGTGGAAGTGCTCAGCAAAATTGGAACAAAGCAGCAGCTACATGGGATTATCGTCGAGGAAGCAACAGCTCGTCCAGGTCGACGGTGTTGTCTTCGTGGAACAGAGAGTTCGGTGGCCTTGTCACTTGTCAGTTGGAGGAGAAAAGCATATCAGCAACATCACCGAGTTCGGCAAGGCTAGTGGGATCAACAGCAAGGGAGCAGGCGTTGAACGAAGAAGTCTTCGTGCATGTCCTCTCTTTCGGCGTTTTCTGCATGGATATGAAGAAGCAGCAACAGCAGTTCACACAAGATTATTGACTCCACTGGTCAACATGCTAATAATATGGGACTCCTTGATGATCGTAGTGAGCGTGGAGTACACGAAGAAGCCGCAACAGAAGTGGCAGCTTTTTGGTTTAAAGCGGCGAAAGCGGCGGAGATGTTCTCCGTCGGGACAGCGGCGTCGTGGGGGGGGGCGCGGTGAACGGCAGCGGCAACAAGCGACGCGATGGCGGACACGCGCGAACGGCGACGGCGGTTCACAGGTCTTCTCCCTCTCTCACTTAGACTCTCTCAAAAAAATCAGATCTGCAAATTGTGTGTCCCCCTCCCAAATTCTGACCTAATGATGTATATATAACACTAATCTAGGTCAATTAGATGGGCTCTATAGTCATAATGGGTTTAGGTTTAGGCTTAGGCTCTAATTTAATTTAAACGGGCTGAATTAACTTGGGCTTTTTATTTAATTAAGCACAATGGGCTGAATTAAGCTCAAATTAAAACAACCGAACCCATTTGACTTGTAATTCCCGGCCCTTGCCTTTCCGAGCGAACCGAGTCCCATTCGATGAAATTTAAGCTTGTTCGCCATCACCGGTCCGATGCAAAAAATGCGATTAAATTAAAATGAACCTAAACTATATGTTATGCAATTTAAATATTTTGTTTAGGGGTTAAAAATTAATCCCTAATTTTCTATGCAAATTACGACTAAATGATTAGTAAAATTTAGGTGTCAACAGCTGCCCCTCTTTGAAGGTGAGCTCACAGAGGTTGCATTCAAAGACTAAATGATACCTAAATTTCAACTATGCAAATGCAATGAATATTGTTTTTGTCGGGATTATGAATCCCATTTTTTAAAATGCAATAAGAAATGATGCATGCTGACATGAATGGAAAACATACCTGGAATTGCTTACCTGATGTCGCGAGATAATGCAATTCGAGACATGACTTTGACTTGTATGTTGTTCGGCAAATGTCTGGGCTCAGTCCCATAGGTTTTGCCTGATACACTGTTGAAGAACTTCGGTGATCTGCAATTAAGTCAAAACACACGAAGAACGCTCAACGTATCCAATCATCGTCTGGATTCGTGAGAACAGTTCCGACCTTTACAAACTACCTATACATCTCCATAGGTATTTGTAAAGATTTAGCCGCTGCGCTTATACCTGCTCATAAGTGAACTACGGGGGAACTTTTGAAGTCAAGAGGATATTCCAACCTTTACATATACCTGCTCATATGCAAAGATTTGGCCGCCTCACTTATACCTGCTCATAAGTGAACTGCGGGGGAATACCTGGAGTTGAGAGAATATTCCGACCTTTACATATACCTGCTCATATGCAAAGATTTGGCCGCTTCACCTATACCTGCTCATAGGTGAATAGCGGGGGAATACCTGGGATTGAGGAGAATATTTCGACCTTTATAAGATACCTATACATCTCCATAGGTACTTGTAAAGATTTAGCCGTTTCACCTATACATCTCCATAGATGAATCACGGGGGAATCTTCTCAAGATTGTGTAAAAATTTGTGATTTGGTGAACAAAGGGGCTAGCCCGAATGTTCGAGGGTTTCTTGACAAAGTACCTGGACATCATCGGAGGTACCTGTAAAGGGCTTGATCAATAGACACCTGAACATCATCAAAGACATCTAGAGATCGCAACAAAAAGATCAAATATGGGACCTGACGATTGCTCGAACATGTTGGGAATACCTAGATAGTCATAAACATCCAAGGGATAGAGATATACTTACATGGTGATATCTCCGACTTTTGAGGGTGTGTCTCCTGCTAGACACGGTTTTAAGCAACATGTAATATGCATTCGCATTATCAAGAACACATATACACACGCACTATGATTTCAACTGGTTTTTCATGCACGATGGTTTCGTCAAATCGGCATTACAAACTTCGCTGGGGATAAATCATGACAAGACAATCCGAATTCACAAGCGGGTATCTTGAAAATGTCGAATGAGGGACTTTCAGTCCGAAAGGTCTTTCACTCATTCTCATTGAAAAAAGCTTATTTATGAGAATCTCTCTATCTCACCATCATCATGTAGACAATGGTCCGAGTATTCTCGCAAGCGGTACGACCTTACCAATATGAGAGGTCTTTGCTAGGAATGTAACATGGCTTGGTCAATGGCTTAGCAAAAGGGACTCTTCGAGTCAAGGCTATTGAAAGAATATCCTTCGTAATCGTCTCCGGGCTTACAAGTCAAGAATCCTGCAAAATGAGATAGAAATGGACTTGCTCGCACTTCTTCGAGCTAAGCTTATAAGCATCTGAAATTCTACGTTACTTCAAGTGCCCTAATCTGAAGAGACTTTGTAAGGGACGTAACGTAGGCTAGGCTCATGGGTTGAGAAATGAATGGATCATTAGGCTCAAAATGTGTATAATTGGGGTGAATAAGTTGGTGATCATCTTGGCATTGTCACCGGTCTTCTTCTTCACCAGGGATTATCTCATCGGTAGATGTTCCATTAGCTTCGAGAGTTCATCACTTGATTCCTTTGAGACTTGTAGGATTGCTGCTCTACTGGGGATGATTTTGATATGTCATATCCTGACACATTTTTTGTTGGGCATTGGCCTTGCTTTTATCAGGCACACTGCTTTTTCTTGCCCTTCCTTCTCTTTTTTTTTTTTTTTTGATATTTAATACATGTTGCTTACAACGTAAACACTGGCCAGCTAATCTAACTGATTGACTTGCTGCTTGAACTCAGAAGCTCCTCGTCTTTTGTCCTCTATCGACACTTCGGATATGCTGTGTAGACAATGCCAACTTTTGCCTTGCCCCAGTGTGGGGGATGATCACCAACTGGGTTTAAGAAATGAAATTGTAGGCTCAATTGGGCTTAGCAAAGGATAAAATGTGTATAGGATAGAGAAAGAAATGCTCTTCGTCATCCTAAGGCACTTGAACTTTCGTGTGAATTCATCTGAAAAAGCAACACTCGAAGATTGATGCAAGTGAGAGCAAGAAAATTTCAATTCATTTTTCACCTTATGATACTGATTTACCTCCAGTTTGCCCCAATGTGGGGTGGTTCTTGACAGGGGTAATTTGAAAGAATTTATCCAAGCATTTAGGCTCAAAGTGGTGAAACAATGGATAAACTGTAGTGTTTGAGATAGAGAAATGAAATGCCTCTTATCATCTCGGTCGTCGTACCTTTTGCGAGATAACTCTTTACCTTGCAGACATGGAATTTTTCCACTCAATTCACTGAGGATTAGTGCATGGGACTGTGTATAAGATAGAGCTTGCCTTTCATCATCCCAATGTACCTCATTCAACACATTCAATTCATTCCACATGAATTGTCAGATTGTCCAAATGGATTTCCCCCCTTGAAATCGATGATACAGACCGACAAAATAACCATGCAAAAATTAAAGCCAATGCAAACATCTTAGCTTGAAATTGTTCAAAATCATTTATTCATCAATGAAATGTTTGCAATTCGGAAGTATAAAACCAAACACTGGAAAACTTTTGTTGCAGAATGTCATGTTTTATCAAGGATAATACATCTTTACAGCATCAGAATTAACAGGGTTGGAGAACTCACGACCATCCATTTCTGCGAGAATCAGGGCACCTCCGGGAAGTACCTTCTTAACCACATATGGACCGATGTAGTTTGGAGCAAACTTTCCTCCGGGAACGGGGAAAATTGGCAGCACCTTCCTTAGGACTAGATCATTTACCTCGAAGTTTCTTGCACGTACCTTTTGGTTGAAGAACCTAGCTATCCTCTGGTGATAGGTTTGACCGTGGCAAATGGCTCTCAACCGCTTTTCATCAATCAGGTTTAACTGCTCAAGCCTTTGTCGCATCCATTCCGCTTCAGACAACTCCACCTGGGATAAAACTCGCAAGGAAGGGATTTCTACTTCAACAGGCAGGACTGCTTCCATGCCATACACCAGGGAAAAAGGGGTCGCACCGACAGAGGTTCGGATGGAAGTCCGATATGCCATTAGTGCAAATGGCAATCTCTCATGCCAGTCACGATAATTTTCAGCCATTTTGGTTAGGATCTTCTTGATGTTCTTGTTAGCGGCTTCAACTGCTCCATTCATCTGTGGACGATAGGGAGACGAATTCAGATGCCGGATCTTAAACTCATTGAACAACTGATCCATGAACTTGTTGTTCAAATTCGTCCCATTATCAGTGACAATAGCCTCGGGGACACCATAACGAGCGATTATGTCTCGCCTGATGAATCTTACAACATTCTTCGCAGTAACGTTGGCGTAAGACGCGGCTTCAATCCACTTAGAGAAATAATCAATCGCAACCAAGATGAAATGGTGTCCATTCGATGCCTTGGGATTGATTGGGCCAATTACATCGATGCCCCACATTGAAAAAGGCCATGGTTCGGAAAACTGATGTAACTCTGTGGGGGGAACATTTATTTTATCTCCATAAACCTGACAGCGATGGCATCTTCGAACATGTTGGATACAATCACTTTCAAGACTGAGCCAATAATATCCCAATCTCATGATTTTCTTAGCTAGCATATGGCCATTCATGTGTGGACCACATATCCCCTCGTGTACTTCTTGCATGATTCCGGTAGCTTCAACTGCTTCTACACGCCTCAACAGGATCGAATCATATGATCTTTTGTATAGCTTTTCACCACTGACAAAGAATTTTGAAGCCATTTTCATTATGTACTTCCTGTCAGCCGGAGTGCTTCCTTCAGGAAACTCCTGTCTCTGGATATAATTCATGATATCGTAATACCATGGCTTCTCGTCCGGTTCTCCGGTCACAACCATACAGTAGGCCGGCTTTGTTAGGACTTCAATCTTCAAGGGTTCTACCTCTATTCCACCAGTCACTTGCAGCATGGATGATAACGTCGCTAGTGCATCAGCGAACTGATTATGGGACCTCGACAAGTACTCAAAGGAGATGTCTTCGAATTCCTCTATGATTTCTTCAAGGTATTCATGGTACGGCACTAGTTTGGTGTCCCTCGTCTTCCATTCTCCTACAGTTTGGAGAATAATCAGAGCGGAATCACCAAACACTTTCAATTTGGTTATCCCCATTTCCACTGCGGCTTGAAGTCCGAGGATGCATGCTTCGTACTCGGCTATGTTGTTGGTACACGGGAACACCAACTTTGCTGCTACTGGATAATGCTGCCCATCTGGGGATATTAAGACAGCCCCAGTGCCGGAACCATACAAGTTCACGGCTCCATCGAAAAACATGGTCCATGTGTCTTCCTTTATTACCAGAATGCGGTCTTCTGGAGAATATCTATCATCATCCGAGGTTTTAGGATTCTCGGCTAACACATCGGCGATTACTCGGCCTTTAACTGACTTCTGTGACATCATCTGGACATCAAACTCTGAAATTAAAATCTGCCATTTGGCTAACTTCCCTACCAAAGCCGGTTGATCAAGTAAATACTTGATAGGATCATTTTTAGTCACTAGGAGAGTCTGGTGATGCAGTGTATACTGTCTCAGCCTATGGAGCACCCATACTAGTGCAGCACAAGTCTTCTCGGCTTCAGGGTAATTCAACTCCGAGATGGTGAACTTCTTACTCAAGTAATAAATGGCTCACTCCTTTCCATCTTCAGGACTTTTCTGGGCTAGCATCGCTCCCAGAGACTCGCTATGAATAGTGAGGTAAAGGATCAAAGGCTGGCCCGACATTGGAGGGACTAACACTGGTGGTTTCATCAGGTACTGCTTCAGTTCATTAAACGCTTCCTGGCAATTATCGTCCCATTTCACTTGAGCATTCTTCCTTAGAAGTTTGAAGAACGGTTTAGCAGTTTCGGAAAGCTGGGAAATGAAACGGGCTATGTAGTTCAATCTACCCAAGAGGCTCCACACTTCTTTTACGGTCGACGGGGGTTGTAGCTCACATATGGCCTTCACTTTGGAAGGATCAACTTCAATGCCCTTACTGCTTACTACGAATCCGAGTAATTTGCCCGAGGTTGCTCCGAATATGCACTTCGCTGGGTTAAGACGGAGTTTAAACTCACGGAGTCGGTTGAACAATTTCTTCAGGGTGTCAACATGACTCTCTCCGGGTCGAGACTTTGGAATCATGTCATCAATATAAATCTCGATCTCCTTGTGCATCATGTCATGGAAAAGAGTCACCATTGCCCGTTGGTACGTTGCCCCGGCATTTTTGAGACCGAAGGGCATGACCTTATAGTGGAATGTACCCCAAGGAGTGATGAATGCAGTTTTCTCCTTATCACTGTCCTTCATTCTTATCTGATTATAACCCGAGAAACCATCCATGAAGGAGAACTGTTCAAATCCAGTAGTACTGTCTACCAGAACGCCTATGTGCGGTAATGGGAAGTCATCTTTAGGGCTGGCCTTATTCAGGTCGCGATAGTCGATGCAAACCCGAATTCGGCCATCCTTCTTCATGACTGGCACAATGTTGGCCACCCAGGTTGGATATTGAGTGACTTCGATGAATCCCACTTTCAAAAGCTTCACGACCTCCTCTTCTATTTTCTTCGATAGCTTAGGTTTGGTTCTTCGTAGCCTTTGCTTCTTGGGCGGCATGCCGGGATTAGTAGGCAAGCCATGCTCTACAATAGAAGAGTCTAAACCCGGCATATCGGCGTATGACCAGGCAAAGATATCCTGGTAATCCTTCAGTAATTGGACTAAGCGTTTGGCTTTACCTTCAGGAAGGGTTGCCCCAATTTTCACCTCCTTGGTTTCTCCGGAATCACTCAAGTTAACAATGATAGTTTGGTCTGATATAAGGACTTTGGGCCTTTCATGCAGCTCTAGATCGCGCTGAATATCTAAGGAATCATCGAGTTCGTCTATGTCATTAGGATCAAGCTCGATTGCACATAATTCATGAGATTGTTCCGTTCCCATACCCTCACGTGCCACAAGATTAGCCCTGAAACATAAAGTAAGTGATTCAGAAGGACAAACAGGGCTAAAGATTGCATTTTTTTGTAATTTTTGTTTTTTTTTTTTTTAAATTCATTTCGAAAAATTTTAACACGAGAGAGCATGAAAAAGCCCAGGCCTCAAAATTCTCCTTGGACTATATTTTCTTTTATCGGTTGGATATCATCACCGGGCTGGTTTGATATACATCAACATGCCCTCAAAAAACTGAAAATAACTTGTAATTTCATTGATCATTTCGAAATGAATTACATTTATTGAATGAAAATTGCAACAACCAAGTCCTAGAAACGAGAACGGAAAGCAGCACCCGAGATGGGGCAAATCCTAAAAAGCAGTAAAAACTCCCATACAGGGGAGCGTGCGAAAAAGTAAAGGTTTTACTCTTGTGGGCCAGTGCCCATTCCCTCTAACGGTCCTTCTTCGATAGCTCCAATGAAGACATCATCGAACAGAGTAATAATTCCTTCTATTGCATTATCAGAATCTCCTGTCATTTGAGGTGTTGGATCATCCATACCTCCCCATCCGTCGGGGACAATGTCACGGGGATCAACATAGAAACTCGGAGGTGCTGAGTACTTCACATAATAGTCGAACTTGCCGCTTGGTTGCCCCAAAGTGTCGATCACCTCCTTCTCTTCATGCATCATTCTTGCAGGGCCTGGGAATGTAGTGCGAATGTGTGGAGGCAACCTACCACGCCCACGTTCTCCATCATTTGGCCCTTCATTGGATTGCTGTCTATCCTGCGCAACTCCTTGACCTCGACCTCGACCATATCCACATCTCTCATTGTTCGGCACAGTCGATCCCTGGTACCCCAATCCAAAAGTACGGGGTCTTTGAGAGGTTTCGACCGGTCGGCGGATACCTTGACCATTTCTGCCAAGGCTTTCGCCCGGGATGAAGCCCTGAGATACCATTACTCTTCCAACCATTACTGCAGCATTTGACACCTCAAGAACGGGTGGTAATGACCCTCTAGATGCATGTATGGTCGATACGAGCTCAAGCGACTGATAACTTGATTCTATTTTGCAGTCCGGCTCGACATAGGGGATAGCCGTTGCATGATAAATTGGGTGCTCTTCTTCACCGTGTACTGTGACTAATTTCCTCTCCACCACGAACTTCACTTTCTGATGTAGACTGGACGGCACAGCTCCAGCAGTATGAATCCATGGACGACCCAGCAGAAAGTTGAATGCAGTGGGAATGTCTATGACTTGAAATAGGACGTTGAACACTGTTGGCCCTATCTGTATGTCGAGGTAGATTTCCCCCATCACTTCCTTCTTCGTTCCGTCAAAGGCTCGTGCGGAGGTCTTCGCAGCATTTATCCTAGAAGGATCTATCTTGAGACGGTGTAAAGTTGCCAAAGGACAGATGTTCAAGGCCGAACCGTTATCAATGAGTACCCGGGCTACGTGTGAGGCCTTGTATTTGACAGAAATATATAATGCTTTAGTATGTCCTCTGCCTTCTAGAGGGAATTCCTCATCCGAGAAGGCTATGAGGTCTTTGAGGAGTATGGAACCCACAAATTCCTCCAGTCTCTCATGATCGATCGTCTCAGGCACGTGGACTTCACTTAACACTTTCATAAGGGCCTTTTGATGTTTGACAGACGTCTGGAGTAGCTCAAGTAGAGAGATTTGCGCGGGCATCTTGCGCAACTGCTCAACTATGTTGTATTCACTAGCCTTGATAACGGCCAGGAATTCTTTAGCTTCTTCATCAGTGACAGGCTTTGCAGGTTGAGCATTTGCTTGGTCATAGGCACGTCCAGATCTGGTGACTAAGTCAACATCGAGACTGTAGGACCAAGGGACTGCCTTATCATCCGAGTATTCATACGGTTGAGGTATCTCGATCACTATCCCTTCATCAGTTGCAGGCGTGTTTATTATGATCCCTTCATCATCGGTCGCGTCTTTGAGCGGGGGCATGTCTTCAGGTAAGGGATCGAGCTTGTCCTTTCCGGTGTTTAACGTAGCAAACTCTTCATCCCAGTTAATGACGAGCTCGGAGATAGTAGAGACAACGCCGGTGTGGTCAGCATAAACGATCAACCCAGCCTGTACCATTCATGAGATTCTTTCTCTCATGATGGCCAAGGAAAGAACTTCATTAGTCGGGTAATAACCAGCTTTCACCAACTCGCCGTAGACCTCAGCAGTGTATACCTTGACGTTCTTGATTCGACCAGCATCGAAACAGAATATGACATTTACATTGCCCATGTGATCAGGGAGCGGGTTGTTCTGAACATTCAGCTTAGCAGGTTGGAACGAGAAAGCTTTCGTGTCCAGAAGGTTCTGAATTCGGTGCTTGAGGACATAGCAATCATCGGTTGAGTGCCCTAGTTCGCCCATGTGATATTCGCATTTCTTTGACGGGTCGTAGTTATAGAACTGCTCAGGATTAGGCCGCTTTGGCTCAGTAGTAAGCAAGCCTTTCTTTCGGAGCACTGCCAATACTTGAGACAACGATCTAGGGAGAGGGGTGAATTGTCTCTTGTTGTTTCTCCTCTGAAAAGGTTGACGACCCGGGTTTTAGTGCTGAGCTTCTGCTACTTGAATTGCTGGGGCTGGGTTAGTATTCCGCCGGCTCGGTTGGTTATACGTCACATTTACTTCAGCTGCCGGTTCCTTCTCCTTCCTTGCACTAAATCTTTTGGCCGACGAAGACGGCTCCACAAACCACCCATCCTTCAGCCCTATCTCGATCTGTTCGCCTATGGGGATAAGTTGGTTGAAGTTGTCAGCCAGAATGGCAACCATTCGATTACGGTATTCGAACGGGAGAGTCTTGATGAACATCCTTTTCAACTCACTGTCTATGGGTTCTGGGACGACTTGAGCGGCTAGATTCCTCCATCTGATGGCATAGTCTTTGAAGGACTCGGTCTTTTTCATCTGAGCACGTTCAAGGTCATCGCGGGTGGGAATGATGTCAGTTATGAACCTGTATTGCTTCAGGAATGCCTCACTAGCTTCCTTCCAGGTTTTGAGGCCATTTATCTTCTTCATGAGGTACCAGTTCAGAGCAGGGCCGGTCAAGCTTGCTTGGAATGCATGGATCATCAGGAGCTCGTTGTCAACGTACGAGGTCATTTGCAAGTGATAGAGCTGCAAGTGGGCTTTTGGGCATGTGGTACCATTGTACTTATCAAAGTCTGGCATCTTGAACTTCTTTGGGATTTTGATCTGTGAGTACAGGGACAGATCAATCGAGGGTGAATCCTGTGAACCCTCCAGCTGCTTCACTCTCTCTTCGAGTTTGTTGACTCGTTCATTTGGTTTGTCTTTGTTGACAATGATCTGGACGGGGTCATCTTCCAATTCAGGCATATCGTCATCTTCCTCAAGATCAACATTCTTTCCATTTTTATGCTTTGGAGCTGATGCCTCGAGGGATGTTGGAACGGGGATCGACCGAAGAGTCTTGATTTCAGCGGACATCTGCTGCATTGCGATGACGAGTTGCTTCATCTGATCTTCCATACCAACAACACGCTCTTGCAAGTCGGTTTGATCGGCCATTCTGGCTCTCGACCGTGTACGAATAGGCGATCGTGATCGGTCCGTAATTACCTAATTTGCATGAAACAGGCATACATAAGTGTCAAGCAAAATTACACGCCAATCCATGACATTGGTCCAACCACTTTGAATTGAAAAGACCTCTTTATTGAAATGACGAAAATTTTTACATCGACTGATGACTCGAAATCAAACTGAATTAAAGACAAATGACTCAATTCCTAAACAAATTTAAAACTGAAACTATAATGAAAAAAACAACTTCAAGCTTTTTATTTAGCTTGATCTATAGACATATGGGAGGCGACTTCCTTCTTCAACTGCTCATAAGCCCGGGCTATCTTAGATGCCTTTTCTTCAGCTTCCTCGGCCTTCCTTTTGAGGCGATTATTCTCTGAGCGATTGGCGGTCTTGAGAGGCACCTTAGGTATCTTCGGGAGTAACTCCTGCGGGATCTTGTGCCGTCGAATGTATCTGGTCGTGGCGAAATAGGATTTCTGCTCCCCCTTGAGCTCTTCTTCGGGTCGAGCTATCTTTAACACACGGCATTTCTTCCACATCTTCGTGAGTTGAGCTACGGTCTCTTCGTGGTCTTCACCCTCGTCGGAGAAATCGACATGGATGAGCTCGGGTTGTAACGCCGGAGGGAGCCCTTGGAGAATCTGGTATTGCCGGGATACTCTGGCGGGATAGTATTCAATTGCACCAGTGAAGCCCAAAAGTGGCACCGGTCCAACACCATTACACGTAAGCCGAGCTTCCTCGACATTGAACCAGTTAGCATGCCATTGGAAACCTTGGGGTTTAGCGTTTTTCATGAAAATGATCCATTCGGAGTAATGATAGTCAGGTGCATTCGCTTGTTTTTCTTTATAGCTTAAGACGGGATGACTGGAATCACTGAGTTCGGATATTTTGAGTAAATCGCCACATCCCTTTATGTGAGACAAAAACCAAATTTGCAATAGTTCAAGGGGTGCATGAAATGTTTTGTCATCATTTTGCTTGAATTTAGTGAGAGAAATGAAAGTTTCGGCTAGAATGGTGTTGACAAAATTCTTTTCAAGACAGACTTGTTGGACCAACTATGCAATTGACGGATTACATGCATTCTTGCAGTGAGGGAGAATGACAAACCCGAAAAATGCTAGTAGAAAGATTCTGCCCTTCTGAAAAGGTGTGGCTTTTTCAAAAGATTGACTCATGAATGAAAAAGGACATGTTCCACGATTTGCTTTTAAAACTTTTGCCAGTTCATCTTTTCCGACATTCAAAAATTTTGACAACATTAATGTCGAATCAATTCCCAAAGGTGGTGTGATTAACTCCGATCCTAAAGGTTTTCCAATGAGCACACTATACTCTTCCAAAGTCGGGGTAAGTTCATGCTTACCGAATATAAAGGTGGATGTCTTGGGGCACCAGAAGTGGGCTAATGCTCGAACGAGACCGGTACGGACTTTGACTTCCAGTAGGGGGAGCAGCCTTCCGATGTAGCCCTCAACTAGCTTGCGGTTGGTCGGACTGAGTAGATTCCACCAGGCACGGAGCTCGTCCTTAGGAGCATCAAGAATTCGGATGTCTGCCCCTCCCATAGTGTATAGACCAAGACGCACGACGGACCTATTGTCATGGACCGACCAAAGAAAAAGGACGAAATGTAAATAGATTGCGAGATAAAGGTTGAAGAAAACTTACTTCACCGGGTAGGGAAATGGCAATCACATAGACATGCGCATGAAATGTGAGGTTTGATTTCTACCTAGACTCTGGCTTGCAAAATGGAGACGTGAGGATTACCGAGCTAAACCAGTCATGGTGGTGGTTAGGCTGGGATTCCCCTGACTCCGGCTTAGTCAGAGAGCCGACCCGGGTTGCAAAGGGCGCAACCGTGGTGGGTATTCAATGACACCATGAAAGAAAATTTCGGGACCGAGGAGGGCGACCCGTACCACATGATTTTGGTCGGGGTATCCACTACCTCAGTACCATCCTAAACCTATACCGCCCAGGTCCGGCAGCGGGTAGTGTGTGCGGTGTAGTGTAAATGTAAGGCATGCACAGCAGGTTATATCAAACAACGCTTCGTGCATAAATTAAACCATACATCCGAACACCTCCCTGCAAAACAAGGGTTAACAATCACGCCTCCCCTTATACCTCCCATTCTGCAAGAACATTTAACACCTAAAATGTTAGGGACGTACCTGGGATCCTCGCTGCCAAATAAAAATTATTTTTGAAATGAAAAATTGGCCTAAGTCCACTAAGAGTTTTAACTCTAATCCCCAGCGGAGTCGCCAAGCTGTCGCGACCTAAAAAATTTTCATTTTTCGGGCTAATGGATTATTAAGACTAAGCTTAACTCGAGCCCTCCCAAGCCCTACCAATTCGCAACTTAGGGTTTAAGTTCTTAATATGCAAATGTCTTCATACTTGGAGTCGCCACTAATCATTTTGTGGTAGGTCGATTAGAAACCTAAATAAAACATAGGGAGATATGTTTTATTTCTACGAACCAGAGATTCTAAGCTCGGGGACTTGATTACGCTAGATCTAGTCTAACGCCCTTTCGGTACCTTTTCTTTTCAAAAATATTTTGGCATGCAGTTTGGATCCATTTCAACTTAATTACTAACATGTGAGGTGTTCATACGGGTGCGCAAACCACCAATTTAACACCCATGAAAGTATTAAATAAATTGCAAGTTTGGAAGAATTACTTACCTGGAAGCAACGCAAGCATCTACATTGTTAGCTAGAAAATCACATTAACATCCTAATATGATTTCTAATTAACAAGCAATTCACTCAATTTCTCTTTTGATTTTCACTTATTTAAATGAAATCTAATCTATATGCAATGACGTTCAAAAATTACATGCAATTAATGCAACATAGCATGCAAACTATATGTCACGCGACGACGTGATCTAATTCTAATGGTAGGCAAATGATTTATTTTTGGTATTTTTCTCTGATGAAATTCGGAATAAAAATATGCCTAAAATAACGTGCAATCTATGATGATTTAACATATCCTAACATGACTTATTTTTGGAAAATTTTTTTTTGTTAAAATTCGAAATTAAAAATAACCCAAATCATGAATGCAATCTATCCTAAGATGACTCTTTTTGGTTTTTTATGAAAATTCGAAATTTAAAAAATGACCTAAATAATCTATTAAGATTAGAATATTACTTAATTTAAACTAGGAAATAGATTATCTCAAGTCCTAATTTAAATTAAATAATTACTCTATCTTCTAGATATATTTAGAATTCCCTAAACATGCAAAACTCTAATTCAAATCCAACTGATATTTTTTTTTTCTTTTAAAAGGAAAGCAATTAAACAAACAAAGATAGCAATCACATTCAAACCGTCCACGCGATCCGCCAGATTTGTTTCAAATTCGGATTAGGCACAAAAATCGAACTATCGGTCATATCTTATAGGGTTATAGATATTGACGGAAAGTTGATCGTTTAAATTTGGAAAGCAGATAAAGATTATTATCGTATCCAAGTGATTATGGATAGGATAATAATTTCTCGTATCACCGCGTATCGTACCTCAGGGATAAGGTCGGATAATCGTCCAGATACGTTGCTAAATTAGGAAATTTTCCTAATTTCGAATATTCAAAAATATTGCGGATATGTCGAATATTATCCTAAGATATTTAAATATCCACATGATAATCACGAAATATTCAAAGCATACAAATTAGGAAATTAAATATTTCGGAAAAACATTCGGATAATAACCTTACCTAATTTGCAGATAATCTCCAAATTTGAACCGACTCGGGATTGAGCTTGCGGATCAGGATCGGGAAACCGACGACGACGACAGCGACACCGGTGTGCTCGGTGTGGCTGTGGGACAGCAACTTGGCGGCTGTTCCGATGGGGTTGGCGAGCTCCGGCAAGGGGCAACGCACGGCGAGGTGCAAAGCAGCGATGGACCGGCGAGGAAAGGGGGTTGTGCCGTGGCGTTGGCACGGCCAAGACGCCTTGCTGTAAGGCTGTTCTTGGTGGTGACCTCAGACAAGGACTTTCGACCGAGGGATGACTCGTGGACTTGGACGCTCGGTGTGGAAGTGCTCAGCAAAATTGGAACAAAGCAGCAGCTACATGGGATTATCGTCGAGGAAGCAACAGCTCGTCCAGGTCGACGGTGTTGTCTTCGTGGAACAGAGAGTTCGGTGGCCTTGTCACTTGTCAGTTGGAGGAGAAAAGCATATCAGCAACATCACCGAGTTCGGCAAGGCTAGTGGGATCAACAGCAAGGGAGCAGGCGTTGAACGAAGAAGTCTTCGTGCATGTCCTCTCTTTCGGCGTTTTCTGCATGGATATGAAGAAGCAGCAACAGCAGTTCACACAAGATTATTGACTCCACTGGTCAACATGCTAATAATATGGGACTCCTTGATGATCGTAGTGAGCGTGGAGTACACGAAGAAGCCGCAACAGAAGTGGCAGCTTTTTGGTTTAAAGCGGCGAAAGCGGCGGAGATGTTCTCCGTCGGGACAGCGGCGTCGTGGGGGGGGGCGCGGTGAACGGCAGCGGCAACAAGCGACGCGATGGCGGACACGCGCGAACGGCGACGGCGGTTCACAGGTCTTCTCCCTCTCTCACTTAGACTCTCTCAAAAAAATCAGATCTGCAAATTGTGTGTCCCCCTCCCAAATTCTGACCTAATGATGTATATATAACACTAATCTAGGTCAATTAGATGGGCTCTATAGTCATAATGGGTTTAGGTTTAGGCTTAGGCTCTAATTTAATTTAAACGGGCTGAATTAACTTGGGCTTTTTATTTAATTAAGCACAATGGGCTGAATTAAGCTCAAATTAAAACAACCGAACCCGTTTGACTTGTAATTCCCGGCCCTTGCCTTTCCGAGCGAACCGAGTCCCATTCGATGAAATTTAAGCTTGTTCGCCATCACCGGTCCGATGCAAAAAATGCGATTAAATTAAAATGAACCTAAACTATATGTTATGCAATTTAAATATTTTGTTTAGGGGTTAAAAATTAATCCCTAATTTTCTATGCAAATTACGACTAAATGATTAGTAAAATTTAGGTGTCAACAGTGTGGCATCCCGAATTTTCATGACCAAAGATTAACAGATCCTAATGGATTAAGACTCTCGTCGACGGGAATTAGGAGCAATAAAAAAAATGGAAGTTTAACATCGCCGATATCATTTTTGGAATCATGAATTCGGATTCTAGAGATCGTTATCGTTGGGCCAACTAAACCAATGTCGCGTCGTTCGCACGACTCGACTCCGTGCAAATTCGTCGCCATTATTTTTCCCTTACTTACCGCCGCCCCCCTCTCTTTCTTTTCTTCTTTTCTTCCATTTCTTTCCATTTTCCCTCTTTTTTCTTTTCGCCAAGAAACCCACGCAGCACCAGCCCCTTCCTCTTCCTTTCTTTGTCTTCTCTTCTTTGTCCTCTTTCTCCCCTTGCACTTGGCAGGAGAGAGGTGCCACTGGCACCTCTCGCCTGCCCATGCACGCAAGGGAGCTGAACAAACTTCAGAAAATCTCTTTTCCCCCTCATCTCACTCATTTCCAGCTCACTTTCTCTCGCTCAACTCACCCCCTCAGCTCACTCTCTCTCTCGCTCAACTCTCCCTCTCGCCCAGCTCACTCTCACTCTCTCTTGTTTCCCTCACTGGCTGCCTGGAAGACAGCCCCTCCACCAACCAGCAGCTGCCACCCTCTACTCTGTCCACAACCAGCAGCGGTGGCCGGTCGTTTCGTCTCCGCCTCTGACCAGCAGCTCCGCCTCAGCCATCTCAGCCATTTCCTCTCACCGGCAAGTACTCTCTATCACCTTATACTTGTTGGATATATTATTAATATAATCCAAATAACATGTTCACATACAAACCCAATGGGTTTAAAGTATGGTTATTTTGGGCCCATATGGGCTGGAGTCCAATAGCTTACATATAAACTCTAGGGTTTCCTTACGCTGGAGGTAACACTATTGAGCGTTCCAAACTTGACATCTATTGGTGTAATACTTTAAGCAAAACACTATTTTCTCTCTCAAACCCATAACCTCCAACAATCTTAAAGTATTAGATTCATGTGCTGGATTTTGAGCAAGAAAGGTGTCTACTTGAAGATCTCGTTGAGACGAACTCGCATGTATTATTTATTTTCGATTTCGACGAGAGGGTTGGCCGGGATTTGAGTTTGAAGATTCGGTGGCCGAAATCTTTGATTCAAGAACCCAGAAATTATAGCCAATTTCAGAGGGTGAAACCACTTGGGTCTTGTTCTACTCGTCGATACGAGCATTTTGAGTGGTCACTCACATTAAACGGAGATTGGACGGCTGAAATACGACAACCGAAAGTTCGGCGATTTTTTGGCTTTCTGCGAATTTCGCAACTTCTCGGCTTCCAGCAACAAGTGCAATCTATTTTAAGGTTTTTGGGCACTCTGGATTTGTTTTTGAGGTATGTTTTGGCAAACTCCACCTCTATAGAGCAGTTTGACCAAAGTTAGGGCTTTATTCGACTTTGTGCGCTCCGCGGACTTCAAGGTGCACTCTTTCTACGTCTTTGCACTGATTAAAATGGCTAAACATAGTTCATATGATATTATCAAGCTGCAATCATTTGATGTCATTGAATTTCATGGTTGGAAATTGCATGTTCAATTTGGCATGAAAGAACGTGAAATATTCTACACGAACTGAGTGATTTTGCATCTATCACTGAAGATGTTGATGAATATCAATGGAACAAAGATGAAGATTTTTGTAGAGATTACTTGTTGACCTCTTTAAATCCTCGTCTAGCTATGACTTATAGTGAGTTTAAGACAGCGAAAGAGACATGGGATCACTTGAACTCTTAGTTCCAAAAACAAGAGGGGCTCTCTAAAACTCTTCTAGCGGAGAAATTCTTTGACTTTAAATTCAATATGAATTCGAGTATTACCTCTCAATTAATTGAACTTGAGAACATGAGGAACAGGTTGAAAGAGGACAACTCTGATTTGTCCGATAATCTCTTTGTCGGTCTTGTGTTGAGTAAGTTACCTGCTGAATGGAGTTCTTTCAAGACTGAAATACACAGACAGAAAGAACAGATGAGACTGGATGAATTAAAGAGGTATATTCACATTGAAGATCAAAACATATCTAGGAAGAGTTTGGAACAGGAAGGATAACAAAAGTTAGTTGCCAACTTAGTTTCACATTCCAAAAAGCCTCAGAAAAGGTTCAAGTCATTAAAAAGTGAATCCTTTTCATAATTAGAGGCCAAAAAGACTATCTTCAAAAAGAAGAAGAATGGCAAGTGCCATAATTGTGGAAAGTGGGGTCACTGAGCAGCAGAGTGTAAGCTACAAAAGAAGCCAAAGAATGACACACCACAAATTGCGACTAATATGTTAATTAGTAAATCTGAACCTCAAGCCTTCATTGGAATGATGAAGAATGGAAAGGCCAGAGTCTCCTTTGAGTGGTGGTTAGATAGTGGCGCTACTTGTCATGCTGCAAATGACAAGAACTCACTCACTGAGGTCATAAAAGTGAAATACACCGTAGAAAATTGTAATGGTGGTGAGGCAGAGGTGACTCATGCTGGAACAGCAAATTTGGTGCTTTCTTCAGGTAAATTACTAACTCTGAAACATGTTAGAGTAGTACCTTTACTTAAAGAGAATTTGATATCTATGAGTTTACTTGATAAAGCTGGTATGTCATTTTCAACTATGAATGGTAAAGTAACTTTATCTGTTAACTCGTATTATTTCGGTTGTGCATTCATGGTTAATGATATGTATAGGTTGAGTTTAGATACTGATAGCATCAACCATATGAATTCTACTTTGATTGATTCAAAGTTGTTACACAATAGACTTGGACATGTGAATTACAGGAAAATGAAACATCTAGCTAAAACTCACAACATTCTATTGGATACTTCTATTTGATTTGACAAATGTGAAGTGTGTGCACAGGCTAAAATCACTAGAAAACCTTTTAAGTCGGTTTCTAAAAGCACACAACTTCTTGTGCTAATACATTCTGACATTTGTGACTTTAGAAATTACGTTACTAGAGGTGGTCGGAAGTATCTACTAACATTCATAGACGATTTTTCTCGATATTGTCATGTTTATTTGTTGAAATCGAAAGATGAGGTTTTTGAAAAGTTTAAGATTTTCAAGTCTAGAGTAGAAAATCAGCTCAACTTGAAAATTAAGAGGTTTAGAAGTGATAGAGGAGGAAAATATACAATGATAGGGTTCAAAGACTTTTGTGCTTCAGAGGGTATAATACTTGAAACCACTGCTCTTTACTCTAATCAAATGGTGTTGCCGAGCGTAAGAATAGAACGTTAACTGAAATGTTAAATTCCATGTTACTTACAGTTGGCATGCCTTCCTTCTATTGGGGAGAAGCAGTTCTAACTGCTAATCACATCCTAAACAGGTTGTCGCACTCTAAGTTGTCTATGACACCTTATGAGATATGGCATAAGTGTCCTTGTAGATATGATACTCTTAAGACTTGTGGCTGTATTGCTTATGTAAGAATACAAGATCCTAAAAGATTTAAAGTGGGACCTAGAATCATTACTTATGTATATCTAGGTTGTGCGGAAGATAGTGCTGCAAATAGAATTTTAGATCTATCTACTAATACAATGATAGAATCTAGAGATGTAGAATTTTTCGAGAACAAGTTTCTCAGAGATCATGGCTTGAATGTTTTTAGATCTACAGATATGATTTCAGAGTCTTCTGTAGAATTTGAAGCAAGCTCTTCTGACACTAATTTCCTACAGCTGACTATTGAACAAGCTCCACTTAGAGTATTTACAAGAGATAGAGTTCCCAAAAGTTTTGGTGAGGACTTTGTTATTTATCATTTAGAGGATGATCCATTCTCCTATCAGGAAGCAATGAGATCTAGGGAATCTCTACTGTGGGCAGAAGCCATAGATGATGAAATGAGCTCTCTGCTGCAGAACCATACTTGGCAACTAGTCCATTTGCCAAAAGGGGCTAAGGCTATAGGCTGTAAGTGGGTATTGAAGAAGAAACTAAATAGTGATGGATCAATAGCCAGATACAAAGCACGTTTAGTAGCTAAAGTCTATAACAGCTAAGTGGAATAGATTATTTTGATGTCTATTCACCTGTGTGTCATCTATCAACTATAAGAATTCTTCTTGCTTTGGCATCTATTGAACACTTTGTAGTGCATCGAATGGATGTAAATATAGCTTTCCTAAATGGAGAGTTAAATGAGGAAATCTACATGGAACAACCGGAAGGGTATGTCATGAAAGGTCTTGAGGACAAAGTTTGTAAATTAAACTAATCTTTGTATGGTCTTAAACAAGCACCTAAGATGTGGCATCTTAAATTTGACAAAGTGGTAAAGAGTTATGGTTTTTAGTCTAGTTATTCAGATAAATGCCTTTACCATCGTTCTATGTCAAATAAGATAGTCATCATTTGCGTGTATGTTGATGACATGTTAATTCTTGGTTCCGATCATTCTGTAGTGAGTAACGTGAAAGTTACTTTAGCTAAAGAATTTGACATGAAAGATCTTGGTATTGCTAATACCATTATTGGTATGAAAGTAAGTTTTGAAAGGCCAGTCATCTCCCTTAGCCAGACTCATTATATAGAGCAACTACTTTCTACTTGGGAATACAGTGAGTGTAAACCGAGTGCGACACCATATGATTACAATAAAAGATTGAGTCCTAATGAAGGGACCGGTGTCAATCAGTTAAAGTACTCGAAACTGATTGGTAGTCTCATGTATGCTATGAGTTGCACTAGACCTGACATAGCCTTTACAGTTGGCATGCTGAGTCGATTCACTAGTAATCCTAGTAAAGAGCATTGGGATACCCTCAGTAGGTTGATGAGATACCTTAAAGGTACTAAAGATTATGCTCTATGTTATTTTGGTTATCCTCCAACTGTGGATGGATATTCTGATGCTTCATGGTGCTCAGAAATTGGAAATAGTAAGTCCACTAGTGGATATGTATTCACTTTGGGTGGAGTTGCTATTACTTGGAAATCCAAAAGACAGACTTGTATTGTATTGTCGTCTATGGAATCAAAACTTTTTTCTTTAGCCTCAGCCAGCGAAGAGGCAGAGTGGATAAAGAATCTGATTATGGATATTCCTTTGACTCAGCTAAAGATTAATTCTTTGAACTTGTTCTATGATAATTAAGCCGCTGTCCAAGTCGTCAAGAATGCTCTCTTTAATTCCAAGAGAAGGCATGTGAGACTGAGACATGCGTTGTTGAATTATCTACGCGAACAAGGAGTTATTACCTTGATCGATGTGCGATCGATGGATAACATGGCCGATGCTCTCACAAAGGGTATGCCTATAGATCGATTATTCAAAACAGTGGGGGAAATGGGGTTAAAGACTATGTAGATATGTCTTAATTACCATTTACTTGCCTTCTAATTGTATGTTTTGCATTATCGAATTTTCCTTTGTTGGCCACAATGATAAGCACAGTTTATGTATTTCATCGATGTTCATGATTGCTGATTAATTTGAAAAGGGTGAGTTGTCTCATTCCAAACTTGATGAAGATGACGTTAACCTAATTCAAAGGTTCTATCTAGGGAGCTTGTGTCATTCTAATCTTGATGATACAATCCATCTAGATTGGACTATCCTTTTGGTTAAATAATCTCATTCCAAACTTGATGCTAGATTATTTTACTTTAAGGAATTAGTAATTGTGACATTCCAAATTGAAATATAGAGATAATTGTTTGCACAAGAAGCCTATTGGTTATTGTAAGTGACATGACTATTGGTCTTGTTCTTTGAAACTGGACAATGGTTATTCACTTATAAATAAATCAAAGTTGATGGCTTTTTGTAATTCAAACTGTTAAGGCCTTGTTTATAATTTATGAAACTGGCTTGATGCTTATGAACATGATATTATAATCCTTTATGACATTAATATATGTTCTTCTCTGCCTGATTGAATTCATAATAATATGAAATTCATATTTGATATTCTACAAGGGATGGTAGAGATGGAGGAGAGCTTACTGGATGGGATCCTGATCAAGATGATCTACTGGATGAATGAATATATCATTCAGAGTATGTAGGGACTTGACAAGTCATCTGCTATTGCCCATTTTGATGGAGTTCATTTACTTGAGACTTCCATTTTGCTATCTCTATTTTGTGATCATTATTGTGTTTGGTTGTGAATTGATTCTAAGATTTATTTTGGATATTGAGATTTGGATGAGTTTAAACTGAATTTGAAACTCTTCATATTTAATTTTATGTATTGATTTCAGAACAGATTCATGATAAGGATGATTCACTTATTTAGATTGCAAATTATGATTGAGTTTAATATTTAGTGCTAAAACTCTTTGATTGATCCAAGTTGATTGTCTTGGACTGAATGTGGTGATTCATATTTGTTTGAACATTACACTGATCACCATATTAGATTGTGCTGTATGGTGAACATAGGAGGAGATTGTTGGATATATTATTAATATAGTCCAAATAATATATTCACATACAAGCTCAATAGGTTTAAAGTATGGTTATTTTGAGCCCATATGGGCTGGAACCAAATAGCTTACATATAAACTCTAGGGTTTCCCTACGCTGGAGGTCACACTGTTGAGCATTCCAAACTTGACGTCTCTTGGTGTGATACTTTAAGCAAAACACTATTTTCTCTCTCAAACCCATAACCTCCAACAATGCTAACCACGTTAATGGTTGCATGTCAGTTTGGGTCTTGGATGAGGCATTAAGATGGCTGGAAGGGTGAAAGGAGAGAGCGATCTGTGGTATAGTTTCTATTTTTGTGTATCTAAACCCCCTAGAACGGTTTGTGGCGGATCTAGATAGCTAGATTAAGTTGGGAAAGGTGTTGCATGTTATTTTAAACTCTTGGGCTGATGTTTTCTTGGCTGGGAAGTGGCGGATCTGAACCTGGAAAAACCGTTTCTTGAAGTTGTGTCACGGAATCCAGAACTGACTTTTCTGAACATTCCCTATTTTCTATTTTTTTAGCACCTTCTGTGGTCAGAATCTTGAAAAGTGATCTTCATAAAAGTTGTTCAGAAGATCTTGATTTATAACATATTTAAATTTCAGATTTTTTTGAGTTCAAATGGGTCATACGAAGGTCCGAATTCATACCGAATCGGAATTGTTCTTACCGCTAAATCTGGGACCTTCGTGCTTTCCCCAATTTTTATAAAATTTTCCACTTCAAATTTGGTCACACTTCAAGATTTGTTAAGCGAACCCTTTTCTACTACATATAAAAATTTCAGAGTATTTTAAAATATTTTGATTGGCGAAACCAACATTCTTCGTGACTTAGTTTTCCTGTTTCAACGGACTAATTTTGGGCCATCTTCGAGCTATTAAAATTAGTCTTTACCTAAGGAATTTGGCATTGTGTTCCTCATGAAAAATATTAATTAAGCTCTTTTATACGACATACTCAAATTTCATAATTTTTCGAGGTCATTTACTATAGTATTGGTTTCGGTTTCTCAAAGTGCTCAAAACTGCCCGATTTCAACCATTGTTAGGAATCTCAAATTTTCTATTGGAAAACGATGGATATTTGATTTCTGGTCTTCTAGAGACAATAACCACGTTTTGTTAGGAATCTCAAATTTTCTATTGGAAAACGATGGATATTTGATTTCTGGTCTACTGGAGATAGTAACCACGTTTAATTTGCTTTTCAACGATGCTTATTTGGCCTTGATCTGATGTCCAATGCTTATGTAAAAAGAGTGATCTTTGAGAGCACAGAATCTGAAATTTTGGTTGTGAACAGTTTGTAGGCAATAATGAAGTGACTCATTTGTTGGTTGAGACATGGTATCATTCTATGAGAAAGATGTGCCGAATAAAAATGAAAGGATCGTTTGTGCATGTGAATATGTGACGAGAGATGATTGATGTCGTCTGTCTATGGACGACGATGCCCCGAGGAGCTTGTCGAGAAAGCGGGATGTCGTGGACCGATGGTCCATGATGCCTAGGAAGAGCCATGCCCTAGATGCCTTGGGAGTATGAACGGGATGCCGTGGCCAGTGGGACCGCCAAGTCTGTGCGGGCCGTTGAGTAATTCGGCGTATACCGCAGCAGTCCGATCTAGGCGCACCAGATATTGCTAGTTGGGATGTTTCCTCCTTGCGTGGCCGGGAAGCGCACCAGTCATGTGTCTTGAAGTGGTGAATGAATTCGATTATTGTCACATGACGTATGCAATGCGTGCTCGTGTGAGTGGCTGTTCTTAGATCAACGTTCTTTTGCTTGATATTGGTGGCTGTGTGAGAATGAAAAAGGGAATTATGTATGCTATGGCTGGATGTGAATCGGTTTATTTGCCTGTCTATTTGACTCTATTGAGATGCATGTCGTTATCTATTTAGTATGGCGTAATAGAGTTTACTTGACTGAGTTTTCGCTCACTGTTTATCGTTGACACATTTTTTACAGATCTTCGAACATGTCACCGACCCCTTATCCTGATAGTGTCAGTAGTGATGGAGGTGGTGGCGACAAGTAGAGAAGTGGAGTTGTGGATGTAGCTACATTAGGGGAGTAGGACCCCATTTTGACCTCCCAAATGTAATTTTGCTATCATGCTTGAAGAGGATGTCATCCAAATCACCTTTTGTATATAAATAAAAAGTGGGAAATGAAGATGTGGTATTTTGTTGTGGATGTGTCCACTAATCGAGAAATGTTTAATTTGATTGTGTTTTGTCTTCCACTTGTGCTAAAAGTGAAAAGATTAAGAACGCATTAGTAAGTGGCGTGTCTGGGATGCCATATTGGTTGAATTGAAACACATCGATAGTAATAGAATAAGGAAAAATGAGAATCGACAAATTAAATTGGAAGGTTTTTGGTTTCTAGAAGATGCAAATTGATGATTATGTTTATCAGAGGAATTTGAACTTGCCCATGTCTGTGGAGACGCCCCACTTGATGAAGCAAGCTAATTAGGAATTGTTAGATAGACAAGTGGCTAATGTTGTCTTATAATGTCGCATTTAACATCGTGAAAGAGAGGACCATTACAAGATTATTGAATGTCCTGTCGAACATGTAATAAAAGCCCTTTGCGATCAACAATATTTATTTGATACGATATCTGTTTAACTTAAAGATGGGTGAATGTGTGTTAATTGTTGAGCATATCAATGAATTCAATATGGTTGTTAGTCAATTGAGTTCAATTGAGATTGGCTTTAAAGATGAAGTACGTGCAATGATTCTATTAGCCTCATTGCCTCATTGTTAGAATACTACTGTGTTATTCCTGTTAGTAATTCCTCTGGGTCAATAAGCTTGATGTTTGACAGGGTTTGCGATTTTATCTAGTGTAACTAAGTCCCTGTATTTATGATATCTATGGTTCATAGAAGTAAAATGTTCTCCCATACTTCTTGGGTTTCTAATTGACCCGTAATAGATTAGTGGTGACTCCTAATTGAATTTTTTTTTTGTCAGACTCTTAATTGAATTGACTTGCATGTTAAATTGATTAAATGAAACCTCAAAGTTACAGTTGGTATGGTATTGGGAGAGTCCATGCTAAGTCTTTGTTTTAGTAATTCATAGCTTTCTCTTAGTGGTTCACCACCGAGAAAGTTGCGACAACCTAAAAAATTGTATGCATAGTGCCTATTTTTTGAAGGATTAAATTACATTGCTTTTGTTGTTTATGTTGTGAAACAGGCAATCCAACAATATTAATAAACAGAATAAGGAAATAAATCGTATATCGAATCTACGTGGTTTGGTCGATATGCTCCATAGGGAGAGAGTAACATGGAATTCTACTATAGATCAAAAAATACAATATAGATTATAACTTTTTTTGATTTACTCAAACACTTTCAATGTTTTCCATTTATCAAGTACACTAAAAAATTCACATAACATTTAGCTCTCACAATTCCTTGCGAACAATAACTTATAGTTTTTAGTTCTCACAAATATGATCGCTTGTTTTTGTATATATTGGTATTAGAGCCAGGCTCAGTTGATTTGAAATGAATTGATTGCGACATGAGGAGGAAAAATGATACCACGAGCATTTATTAACTAATTTGGAGCCATGCTCAATTCAATTGCGTAGGGTTATCTCACCATCGTCCGTTTCAAAAGAGAAATTTTGAAAAAAGAAGTTGGTAGTCGGAGTGTTCCCGTGTAAAAAGTTGTGTAACTTATTAGACGAAATTAATTGCGGGATCTGGCATTTAAATCTAGATATCACGAGCATTGAATGAATTCAAACTCTCTCTTAAAGAAAATCTAGTTTGTAACGTTTAAATTACCCGGCATGCATGACGCACACTGTTATATCATCCATTCAAATCAAGTGTGGTTGTTTAAAAATCATATAAAAGTTGTGATATTGTCCTTTTATTAATCATCCAGAATATGCCAAAAAGTGCAATGGTCTAAAGGGTTGATGTTTAAAAGTCCAGCTCAAAATGGGAAAAATGTTAATCGCAAAATTAGAGCAAGCATAACAATAGCAACACAGAAACAGCAAATGGAAACATTATAACCATCACCATGCACGCCTCAAGAAAAATCTAAACAGACCTACATATTTTTGAGTTCTTTTAAGGAAACATAAAAGCACTCAAAAATTTGAAATTGTCTCACTTATTGGCAGTGGGTCAAAACAGCCTTTGATGCCTTCTCTCTTCCCCTATATATGCGCTCCAAGGGCTCCCATTCAAGAGCACACCAGAAGAGCTCATTTTGCTTTGATGCCTTCTCTCTTCGCCTCCTCAGCTTGTCATCTCTTATCTTCTGGTATGTCTCCTCATTCCTAGTTTAATTACTTAACGGATCTTCTATTTTCCTCAACTACTTCCTCTATTCCTTCTAAATTGTCAAGATCCAAGAACCCACCATTTGCAGGCACCAATACTTGAGTAGATTTTTGATAGATGTACAGGTATACATGATACGATTCTTTTCTTTCTTCCGGTTACATATGAGTTGTCTCTGTTTTTGTTTTCTTTTCTTTGATAATTTACTTAATTATGACGTTCTATCAGAAACACTTAAAATGTAGAAGGAATTAGGTCGCCGAGAAATCTAGGATCCTCCCTTGAAATCTCTCTAAAAAACACGTTTAAGTTTTATTTTCTTTGAAACTTTATTTTCTTATAATGTTGCATAAGGAACTCTTAAAATTTGATGGTTACAAATATTTTAAAAATTTTCACTCACTAAATTGTTGATAGAATCTCTCTCTCTCTCTCTCTCTCTCTCTCTCTCTCTCTCTCTCTCTCTCTCTCTCTCTCTCTCTCTCTCTTGCTGGTTAGGTGTGCATGTGTGAGCGTGCTCAAGACACGTCTAGTAGATCCACCTAGAAAAGACCAGATCTACTAAACGTGCTTTGACAAACTAATCTGAATTTTTTTGTACATTTAGACGCATGTGACCTACGCATGCGCACACAGAGAGAAATTCTATCAACAATGTCGTGACAATGTAAATTTTGAAGTACTTTGTAAGTATTATAGTAAATGAATTTTATAGGTAGACTCCAAATATTTTCAGTTACTTCGTTGTTTTCAAATACTAAGAGTTCCTTATGAAGCATTGTAAGTTAATAGATTTTCAAAAAAAAAAAAATGAAACTTTAACAGGTCATATAGAGAGATGGAAAAAGGGAGAATCCTAGATTGGTCAGCAACCTAATTGCTTTCATAGTGTTTCAAATGGACATTAAAAGTAAATAAATTACCAAAGAAAATGAAACATAGATAGAGACAACTCATAATACCAAAGAAAATGAAACATAGATAGAGACAACTCATACATGTAACAAAAAGAAAAAGAAAAAATGTATCATGTATACATGTATATCTATAAGAAATGTACTCGAGTGGAAGATGAAACCCTATTCAGGGATAAGATTGAGAATGAAATAGTAAATCATAACAAAGTAAATTTTCGATAAAAATAAGATTATTTTGATTAATAAATAAAGAAGAGATATGCAAGAAATCTCCTTTTGAGGAACTATTGATGCCTTCAAACGGTAGATGGTTGGATCTCGACAATTTAAAAGAAATAGAGGATTTGTTAATTAACCACATCGAGGTTATAAAAGGTAAACTTAAATTCTATGAACCATCATGAGCAGAAATATTAAGAAGTCAATGGGTTGCTAGGAAGAGGATCTTGATTTGTTGCATTGGAGACATTTGAGGCATTTAGGAATATTGGTACATGTGGTATTAACGTATTTGGATAGTTTGACAAGTAATTTTTGAAATGACAAAATATGTCAGATATTTACTTAAATAAAGTCGTAAGTAATGAAAGGTTAACTCTTGGAAAGCTATATGCTTACTGTCTTTTTCAATGCCTCACTTTAACCAGCTATTGCCTAGTGTGACAAATTTCACCAAATTGTGATTGCGGTTAAATTAGTATCAAGATAAATAGCTAATTAACAATTTTTTGACATAAAGAAAAAAGAATCGTGATATATATATATATATATATATATATATATATATATATATATATATATATATATATAATTATATTTGGCGAAATGGAAAACAGGCAAGATCAAAAAGCATATCGAGGAAACAAGTGCGAGGATAGGAGCAAAGAAGAGAGAGACGGGCCTTGTTCTAGGGAACTCTCGTGCATAAACAAGAAATTAAGTGCTGCTAAACCATGCTAAGTAACCTTTTATTCCAATAAGTAACGCAACACTGGTGGAGAGTGTTATTCTCACCTGCAGTCTCAAGATCATAAACGCGCACACTTAGTTGGAAATCTACCATAACAATGCATACATATGTCATAATCTCGAGGTCACTTGTGAAAATAAAATAACTTTTCACCAGCGGAGATGTAAGCTATAGAATTATGGAAATTCATAGTCTAGGTGTGTGGCCTGAAATTAGTGACGATCTTGCGACATTTGGTTCCTTTTTCTTTATGTCCAAGAATTATTAATTAGCTTTTAACTTGATGCTAATTTAATCGCAATCACAATTTGGTGAAATTTGTCACGCTAGGTGAGAGCTAGTTAAAACGTGGCACGGAAAAAGACAATAAGCATATAGCTTTCCAAGAGTAAACTTTTCATTACTTTTTCACTTTTTTTAGTACATTTTTGACATATTTCGTCATTTCAAAAATTATTTGTTCAACTGTCCAAATAAGTTAATACCACGTGTACCAATATTCCCGAATGCCTCAAATGTCTCCAATGCAACAAATTATGATCCTCTTCCGAGCAACTCATTGACTTCTTACAATTTCTCCTCATGATGGTTCATATAATTTAATTTTTCCTTTTTTCACCTCAATTTGGTTAATTAAAAAATCCTCTATTTCTTTTAAGTTGTCGAGATCCAACATTATATCCTTTGAAGGCATCAATAGTTCCTCAAAAGGAGATTTCTTGCATATCCCTTCTTTATTTCTTAATCAAAATAATAATATTTTCATTGACAATTTGCTTTGTTATGATTCACTATTTCGATTTCAATTTTACCTGTGAATATGATTTCATCTTCTACTTATGTACATTTCTGACAGTATACTGGAAAACATGATGCATTTTTTTCCTTTTTCTTTTCGTTACATGTATGAGTTGTCTCTATCTATGTTTCATTTTCTCTGATAATTTATGTACTTTTGATGTTCTATCTGAAACACTATAAAAGCAAATAGATTGCTGACCAATCTAGGATTCTCCCTTTTCCATCTCTCTAGACGACTTGTTTAAGTTTCATTTTCTTTGAAAATCTGTTTACCATTCACAAGGAACTCTTAGAATTTGAAAACAATGAAGTAGGTGAAATATTTGGAGTCTTCCTGAAAAATTCGTTTACTATAATACTTACAAAGTATTTAGAAATTTAGAATGTCACGCTATTATTGATAGAATCTCTTTCTTCGCGTGCATGCGTAGGGCACGTGCATCTGTTTTTGAGTATGATATATATTTTTTGGCTGAAGACAAATGCCAAGATCGATTATCGTTTGTGCAACATGCCATGGGGGTCCGGGAATTGCCAGAAGTGAAGCTATGTGAGCAGGTGGAGATGCCAATCAGCAGCTCCAACCTAACAAGAGAGAATGAAGCTTCGCAATATGAGACAAAAGGCGCTCGGCAATGAGCAATTAATAATTTTTTTTATAGAATAAATACATTGAAAGTTCTAAAACTTATTATAAAAATGCAATTTAGTCCTAAAACTTTCAACAAGTGCAACTAAATCCTAAAACTTGTTACAAAAGTGCAATTGAGTCATAAAACTTTCAAGAAGTGCAATCAAGTCATAAACTTGTTACAAAAGTGCAATTGTGAAGGGACCAATTTGATAAATTTTAGGACTTGATTGCAGTTTTTGAAAGTTTTAGGACTCAGTTGGATTTTCGTAACAAGTTTTAGGACTTAATTATATTTTTTGAAAGTTTTAAGACTCAATTGCATTTCATAACAAGTTTTAGGACTTCCAATGCACTTATCCCTTATTATTATTATTATTTTTATTCTCTTTGTTGAATTAAATTGTATTTAGAAAAGTGCTTACGTGTGTGTATGTGTGCGCGGAGAAACTCACCCCAGCAACTACTTCTAATTGGTGGCTAGATTCTTTCACGTGAAAACTTTGTAGAATTTTAATGAGTTGGAGTGAAATATGAACTTCCTATGCTCTTAACTAAAGTTATACGTGCCCCAACACCTGGGCCTTACTTTGGATCTATCTAAAACTGTCAAGCGGAAATATTGTTTGAAACACCTGACAAACCAAATACGAGGGAATTTTCATGCTAATTATTATTTGCTTCAAATTGTATGAGTTGTGCCTATTTTTTGAAGGACCTAATGTTGAGAAAAACAAGCAATCCGACAATAATAATAAACAAAATAAGGAAATAAATCGGCTCTTGTATTTATGTGGTTTGGTGGATATGATCTATTTCATAGGTAGAGAGCAACATAAAATTCTACTATAGACAAGAAATACCATGCATATTACAACTATACTTGAGTAACTAAAAAACTACTCTTGTTTTCCAACCGCCAATCACACTTAATAACTCACACAAATTTTTTTTTGGTGTGAATGTAAGTATTATAAGCCAAATGAAGTACAGCAGCATAGGAGCATCCCCCAGCATTACGAAAAGTGCTAATAATTCAAAAAGATGGAGGTAGGAAGTCTCAATATAGTAGCTAATACAACATTTGTTTGGGAAAGTTTAATTTTTTGGTAGAGCGAAGCTTTACCTCTGACATTTTTACAAACCTTAGCCAAAAGAATATGAAAGTCAGTTGACTTGTTTTGAAATTGTCTGCTATTGCGCTCCATCTAAATGCAATATATGGTTGCTAGAAAGGACAACTTGAGGAATCTTGCTGCCAAGTTTTTGCCTTTTGTTGCCCTAATCATCCATTGGAGTTCTCCATTCCATCCTCCTAAAAGGCGCTTGATCTCATGTTATGCTAGGATACAACACCATATGTTGTTTGTCCATTCACACTCGAAGAATAAATATGTTCTGTCTTCAATACCAGTCATACAGAAATTACAATAAATATCAACTGAAGGTATCTATTGTGCGATGATTCTTGCTGTAGGTAGTCTATCTCTGCAAACTAACCAATCGATAAAATTGTGTTTGCTAATGCCACTAGTCCAAATTAGGTTATACCACTCCACATGTGGTCTCACATGTCTGAGTTCATCATATATATCTTGGCAACAGTATTTTGGGCTTGGTATAATCGATGTTAGAACGGGTCGCAGTTTGAGGAGACATCTCCAGTTCCAAGCCATACTGCCCTTGATGTCGAGCTGCATAATTGGGGTGCCTCTGCATTTGGAGTTGTGAACCCAACTCACACAATTCCTTGCAAAACAATAAGTCACACTTTTTTGTCCTCACAAATTGGATCGCTTGTTTTTTTAACAATCGGTATCATAGCCATGCTGAGTTGACTTGCAATGAATTAATGGCAACAAAAGTAGGAAAAGTGATATCACGAACATTGTTTAACTAATTTTGAAGCCATGCTCAATTTAATTGCATAGGCTTATCTCACCATAGTAATCTTGGAGAAAAGCAATTGAAAAAAAGTTGGTAGTCGTAGTGTTCCTCCAAAAAGTTGTTTACTTAATTAGACAAACTTAAATGTGGATTTGGCATTTAACACTACAAAAAAACATGGATTTTGCCACGAAAATTTGTGACGGGGAATTTTTCGTCGCTAATTTGCAACCCAATTTGCAATGAATTTTTTTTCCCGTCGCAAATTAGCGACAAAAAATATTCATCGTTAATTTGCGATGGAATTTGCCATGAAATAAAAATTCATCGCAAATTAGCGACGGAAAATAAATCTATTGCAAAATCCATTGTAAATTTGCGCAGGAAATAAAATCAGACGCAAATTTGCGACCGAAAAAAAATCTGTCCCAAATTTGCTATGGAAAATAAATCCATCGCAAATTTGCAATGGAAAAATAAATCTGTCGCAAATTGGTGACAGAAAAAAAAATTCGTCGTAAATTTGCAATGGAAAAAAAAAATCCGTCGCAAATTAGCAATAGAAAAAATAATCCGTCACAAATTTGCGATGTGAAAAAAAATCCATCGCAAATTTGCACTGGAAAAAAAATCTAGCACAAATTTGTGATGGAAATTAAAATTTGTGATGGAAAAAAAATCCGTCCCAAATTTGACCCGGAAATAAAAATCCGATGCAAATTTGCGATGGAAAAAAAAAATCCGTCGCAATTTTGCGACGGAAAAGAAAAATCCGTCACAAATTTGCGGCGGAAAAATAAATCCGTCGCAAATTTGGGACGGAAAATAAAAATCCGTCGCAAATTTGCGACGAATTTAGCGCGGAGATAAATCTGTCACAAATTTGCGACGAAAAAATAAATCTGCGACAGAAAAGAAAAATCCGTTGCAGAAAATAAAAATTCATCGCAAATTTGTGACAAAAAAATAAATCCGTTGCAAATTTGCACCAAAAATAAAAATCCGACGCAAATTTACAACGGATTTTTCCTTTCCCTCGTAAATTTGTGGCGGAAAAATAAATCCGTCGCAAATTTTGTGACTAAAAAGACAAATCCGTCTCAAATTTGCGATGGAAAAATAAATCCGTCACAAATTTACAACGAAAAATAAAAATTCTTCGCAAATTTGCAATGGAAAAATAAATCCGTCATAAATTTGCGCTGGAAATAAAAATCCAACGCAAATTTGCGACGGAAAAAAAATCCGACGCAAATTTGCAACGAATTTAGCGACGGAAATAAATCCATTGCAAATTTGCGAGGAATTTTTCGACGGAAAAATAAATCCGTCGCAAAATAAAAATTTGTCGCAAATTTGCAACGGAAAAATAAATCCGTGGCAAATTTGCGCTGAAAATAAAAATCCGACGCAAATTTGCAACGGATTTTTCTTTTCTCTTGTAAATTTGTGACGGAAAAATAAATCCGTCGCAACATTTGCGATGGAAAATAAAAATCCGTCGCAAATTTAGCGACCGAAAAAAAAATCCGTTGCAAATTTGCGACGGAAAAGAAAAATCCGTCGCAAATTTGCAACGGAAAATTAATCTCCATAGCAAATTTGCGACGATCGCATCTTTGTCGCTGAATCGGTCGCTAAATTTAGCGACAAACTCTGAATTTAGTCCCTCGCCAATCTCTCAAATCTGCCCGCCCTCACCCCAGTTTTTTTCTCTCTCTCTCTTTGCTATTCCTCGGACCCCCTCCGCCAAACACCTCTCCGTTGCTCCCTCCTCTCCTCCGCCAGCCATGATGGCCACCCTCACCGCTACCGTCGCCGCCGTAGTTGCCTCCTCCTCCGTCGCCATCCGCCCGTTCCGCGCCCACAAGCTCTCCCCGTGTGGCCCGCCGGGATTCGGTGCTCCATTACCGAGGGCCCCACGATCTCCCAACCGAGAGCTGCCGGCAGGGGAGTGGTTGATTGCGTGGTGGTCGAGGGTGGGATCAGCGGGCTCTGCATCGCGCAAGTGCTCGCCATGAAGCACTGCGATAGGGCCCCCAATGTGGTCGTCACCGAGGCCAGGGATCGCGTCGACGGCAACATCACCACCGTCGAGAGGGACGGCTACCTGTGGGAGGAGGGCCCCAATAATTTCCAGCCATTCCAAGATTTGTACGTTCCGTCGGTCCCATTCCGAGATTTCTTTCCGTCGGTCCCATTCTGAGATTTGTACATTCCGTCTACTCTGATTTTGTAACCTTTTTATTGAGGTTCTCGAGTATGTTTGTGTGTTAACTGATAGATACATCGTCCAATTATTGTAATGGTTGTCGTTGCTCTTGTTTCGTTAGAATTGGGTATAGTTTTAATCAAGAAATGGAGATGATGTTTGTGAGTTTATAGGGCAAATGGGCCCGGATAGGGTGCTTTGCAAGTGTTTGATGAATGACCCAGTTCTCCAATTTGCGAATAGACGTGCAATTTTGGACTGTTTTTTATGCTATTGCGAATAGCGTGGCGAGACTCGAATCAGCGTGAGTTCTTTCTTGAGTGTTCTTCCTTTGTTTTTTTCTAGGGGAAAGGAAGAAAATGGAGAGGACAAAGCTATCATTGGATAGATGCTCAAGAACACTCAAACTTCACTTGCAGAAGGTAGTGCTTCATGTGTTAATTTTTTTGAAGCTTTCTTTGGATAGATGCTCATTCTCTTGCTTTTCACTTCAGAACAAGAACGCAATCGCCAGTTGACAAATCATGTAACTGCTGAAAAGGTAGGATATAGTTCTATGTATTGTTGATATTCGCATTGAGGTTGGCAATGAGAACCTTGCCAGAGTATAGTTGTGTTGTTTTTGTGCATATTGGTCATCACTTTTGTTTGTTTGTAGATGGAGACAAGAAAAGCAGAGCATGAGACTAACCTTACAACTAATCTCAAGAGGCAGAAGCGAGAGTATGAGGCTATTATAATCTCATCAGAGACTGATTTGCATGAAAATGAAGCAGAATCAAACTGGCAGGAGCTAAAAGATACTAAATCATTGGTCATTGATGCAACCCAGCGATTAGAAGGTGGAAATTTTGGATTGATGGGAATATTGTTGTCTTGATGCTTTAGATTTTGTTCGTGCTTTTGATTGAAATAAAAATTATCAGGAATTAATAGAAGTACAGAGGAAACAAATAAGCAAATCAAAAAGATCAAAGATGAGATGGCAAAGTTGAAGGTACTATTTAATTTTTTCAGTGTGGACTAAATGTTGATATTCAACTCTTTGGTTTTTTCTCAGATGATTGCTCGAATGCAGGCTTTGGAGGACACCTATGAGAAAACACTTCAAGATGAAACTAAAGAACTTGAACAACCTTTTAGCCAGAGGAATACTCTTATAGCTGAAAAGATGAGTACTTAAAAAAGATAAGGAACTTGGGTTTGTTATCTTCTGATGCTTTTGAGACGTATGTTCCCTTGTCTAATTGTGAAAAAGTTTTGACTTTGAAAATGCTTTTGAGGTGTATGTTCCCTTTGCTACTTAATTTTAATTTGGTTTCCACTATTGAAGCTCATCATACCTCATTTTATATGTTTGAGATTATAGGTATAGACGAAGGAGCATCAAAGAGTTGCAGAAGATGCTTCCCAGATGCAACAAGTAGCTCCAACAGTTTAGTCATGTAAACAAGAAAGCACTTGATCAGTACGTGAACTTTACTGAGCAAAGGAAGTGAGCATCTCACATGGACCGTGTTTTTATTTTTGTTTAGTATTTATATGATAGAGATTGTCGTTAAAAGCCGGATATTCTTTTTTGATTCATTTCTCTTGTCATTGTTTATTGTGCAAGATTAGTTATTATGCAAGATTATTTATTCTCTCATTATGTGTACTATAAAGAAAAATATTTATGTCATTCTTGTGGAAAATGTAGATGAATGTATTTCATTTTCATATTATTATAATATTTTAATGTTATTAAGTGCTTAATCAATGTTAACTATAAATTTCAGAAATTAATTTGCTCTTAATTAAGTTTAAAATCGAAAAATAAAATAAATGATTTTATCGTACGATCACAAATTATAAAAGTTCGTTACAAAAATACAATTTCGTCGCTAATTTCGTCCCTAAACGATATTCGTCGCAGAGTTCGTCGTTAAAGAATTAATAAAAAAATCGTTGCTAAATTTGTTCATGAATAATGTTCATGGCAAAAGTCAAAATTTTTCATGACAAATTTGCGATGAATTTTGCCACGAATAAGTTCGTCGTAAATTACAAACAAAACAAAATTCGTGGCAAATTAGCGACGAATTTTGCCATGAATACAGTTCGTGGCAAATTAGCGACGAATATAGTTTGTGGCAAATTAGCGACGAATTTTGCGATGATTGATTTGCAACGGATAGTGTTCGTGGCTAATTTGCGATGGATAGTGTTTGTAGCTAATTTTGCGACGAATTTTTTTCCGTCGTAGTATTGCGATGAACATTGAAATTTTCCGTCGCAAAATTTTGCGACGACCTAGTAGCGACAAAATTTTTTCCATTGCTAAATTCGTCGCAAATTCGATTTGCGATGAATTTTGCCAAATTTTTCGTTGCAAGATTTGTCACTAAACCATTGTTTTTTTGTAGTGTAAATCTAGATATTACGATTATCGAATGAACTTAACCTCTCTCTTAAAGAAATCCAGTGTGTAACGCTTAAATTATGTGGCATGCATGAAGCAAAGTGTTGCATTACCCATTGAAATTAAGTGTGATGGTTTAAAAATCATATGAAATGACAATGCGTTGACTTCATGTGATGCGAACTCTACCTAGCATACGTTTTCTCTCATCTAAGAGTAAAATCTTATAGAAAGCATCGTTAAGGAAAAAGCTATTTGTTTGGCATTTAATCAGTTTCAACTATGTAATGGTACTAGTTGTCCAAAAATTGAAGTTGCCAAAAGAAGGCTTTGTAATATAATATTTTCTTGATAAGACATGGTGTTGTTTTTTTACTTTTAGACTTGACTAATTTTCACAGATGGGGACAAGTTCTCGTATGCATCAAGTAAGACTCCACTCATATACATGACTTTAATGTTATCTTGAGTAGAAGATGTTGTGATTGGAAAACAGATTTGTTGTAGCCAAACTAAGCACTTAAACCACAAAGTGAACCCCTTGAGGTTTACAAAAAACTAAATTGACAATTGAAAAGCAATTTGAAAGAGCAAACCCAATTTAAGATATTTTGTGAGGTGGTGCAAATGAGTCACTTGCCATGCGTGTTTCCCTGTTAGCAATTTAATGGGGATATTGGACAAAGAATTTATCGGATGGTAGATTTGTCACGAGCTTATTGATTTAGGATTTTTAGTGGAGATGAAAACTAGTTTGACGTAAATGCATTACAAGTGTATCGGTTTGAAATATTGTTGTGGTATTATCCCTTTTATTAATTATCTAGATTATGCCAAAAAGTTCAAAGGTTTAAAAGGTTGGTTTTCTTTTCTCTTTTTTTTCCTGGAATTACTAATTGTATCCAATGCTACTTTAACCGCAATCATCACTACATGAAATTTGTCACCCCATGCAAGAACTGGCAAAAGCGTGGAACGCAAAAAGGCAATAAGCAAATAGCCTTTTAAGAGTTGACCGCTCATTGCTTTGCATATTTTAATTTTTTGACTATTTCTGACACATATCTTCGTTTCAAAAGCTAATTGTCGAACTGTCCAAATAACTTAATGCCACATATACCAATATTCCCGGGTCCTTCCAATACCTCAAATGCAACAAATCAAGATTCAAATCCTCTTTCAAACAACTCATTGACTATTTGCCATTTCTTCTTATGATAGTTCATAGGATTAAATTTTCCTTTTTGTCACCTCAATTTAGAGACTTCTCTAATTTTCATCCATGTGAAATTAGTATCATTGAGACCAAAGCAAGGTAACAATAATATTTTTGAGGATCTAGCTCAAACTAAAACTAAATTTACAATGTGAAATATTAGAAATTTTTTTTTTGGTAAGGTGAAATATTAGAGATTTTAATCTTTAGTTGACATGAAAATTAGTTTAGAGTAAATGTATTACAAATGTACCGGTTTAAAATATTTTTGTAGTATTATACATTCTATTAATTATCTAGAATATGTCAAAAAGTTCAATGGTTTAAAAGGTCAATTTGATTAACTTTAACCGCAATCACTACTACACGAAATTTGTCACCCCATGCAAGAACTGGTTGAAGCGCGACATACAAAAAGACAATACGCATATAGCTCCTATCATTACTTTGCATGTTTTAATTTTTTGAGTCCATTTCTGGCACGTATCTTCGTTTTAAAAGCTACTTGTCAAACTGCCCAAATAACTTAATGCCACACGTACCGATATGCGGGAATACCTCCCATGCCTCCAACGCAACAAATCAAGAGACAAATCCTCTTTCGAGCAACTCGTTGACTATTTGCCATTTCTGCTCGTGATAGTTCAAAGGATTAAATTTTCCTTCTTGTCACCTCGATTTGGAGACTTCTCTAATTTTCTTCCTTTTGAAAGAGTAATTTTGGGAAAAAGAAGTTGAAAAAAATAGTAGGTTTGTGACATCCCGAATTCCGATCCATTTTGAGATTTATAAAACGTGTAATTTGTTAGTGTGCTTATAGTAAAATCTTGCCTGGGAACTGATCACTCATGATTATTGTTTTTAAGAATTGAGATTTCGCTAAAATCACATTCGATGGAATTTAACCGTTATTTAGAGCCCAAACTTTAGTGTCGAATTTCTCGAAATTTCGGGATGAATTTAATTGGATGGTGTCGATATTGTTGTAGCCTACGTCGATATTGTCAGGAATAGTGGAAGAATGAAATTTTGACTGGGTGCAGATTTGGACTAGTAGACCTCCATCATAGTGTGATTTATTTGAATATCTTTTGACCATTTTTCCTATTTATTAATTAGGACTTTTGAGGACCGTTGGATCATTTCGGATTTGAATGGTGACCATTGGATCGCACTCAAGTGCGTTGACTTTCTCTCTCTCTCTTCTCTGCGTTGCGCCCCCCCCCCCCCCCCCCCCCCCCCCAAACCACCCCCCCCCCAAATGCACACGTCCCTTCCCCCTTTTCGCACTCGCATCACTCCCTCTCTCTTCCTTTTCTTTTCTTTTCCTTTCTTCCTTTTCTTCTTCTTCTTCTTCCTTTATTTTTCCTCCGCTCAACTGGTTTTGCTTTTGCTTTTGCTTCTGCTTGCTCGACCAGTTGCCGTCGATCACCCCTCGCCGTTCGCCTTACGTCGCCGTCGCCTTGATCGAGCCGCGCCACTGTCGGTTGCCATGATTGCCTGTTGCTAGCTTGCCCGCGCGACACGCGAGTAGCAGCTCGCTACTATGTACGTCATAGCTAGGCTCCGCTGCGTCACCAGCCAGCTTGTTTGACCTCACCCTGGGGTTTGTGATGCCGCTGTGTTGCCTCCAGCCGCCGCGTGACCTCTCCTCAGCCCCAACTCTCTCTCTCTCTCTCTCTCTCTCCACCACCGCCCCGGCTGATCTCCCCCTCTCTTTATGCACCATGGCCGCCGCGTCGTCGTGCCAGTCATCAGGACCAGCTCGTCGCCGCACCATCGTCGTCCCTACTGTTCAACAACGACACAATTGCCCCCTACCCTAGCCGAGGTAGTTGCCGAGCTCACCCAGGCCACTACCCCGGCCATGGTCGAGCTTGCCCCATCATGCCCGAGTCGTCCCAGCTGCGTGCTCGCTCGCTTGCCCAGCCATTTGCCCGCGCCTGGCCGCTCACCTAGCCATGCCTAGCCGTTGCCCATCCGTGGCCAAGCGCCATGCCGAGGGCCCCTGCCGTGGCCGAGCGCCTTGCCGATCACCACACCCATTGCGCCCTCGCCCGTACCGAGCCCAACACTATTCACTCGGGCCATTTTGGGCCCGTACTGATTTTTCCCAAGCCAAACTTAGGTAAGTGACTTCTTAATCCCTATTTAGTACAATGGGTATTTTTAGATTTGTTTAGAGGTCAATTAGAATTGGTTTAGTGACTAAGTTAGGAAATAATTTAGTTGGTTAGAATGTGATTAGTATATTAATCATGTGGTAGGTGGTAGATTAAATTGTGGTGATTGCGTGGCAAATTATGGTAAATTAAAGAACCGGACTACCGTGGCGTGTGTGGTGAAATTGATTATGATTGGGTCAAATTGAATGCCGGATTTGTGGGCCAGTGTGATGGATTTGTGATGTGAGTTGGATTCGTACAACGTGTTGAATGACGAATTTTGATGTGGTGAGCATGCCTTGATTTTGACTGGTGCGCCGTGTGAAATGGCAAATTATGTTGTGGTGCATGTGTATGAGAAAAACTTAGATTGATCGGAGGGCTGTTAACCTGAGGCGTGGTTACGCGGGTGTGGCGAGAAAGGCATGAACAAACCTGGGGCGTGTTTACGCGGGTCATTGGAAGGGGAAAAATGTCATGAGGCGTGGTTACGCGGGACGGAGCTCGGCTTGATCTGAGGGCTGACCTGAGGCGTGTTGACGTGAGTCATGTGAATGTGTAAAATGTCCAGTGAGGGATGGAGCCCGGCTTGATCTGAGGGTTGGCCTGAGGCATGTTGACGCGGGTAGTGTGAAAGGACTTGGGAGGTCGTGGAAAGTTGTTCGGCCACGCATACAAATTGAGTATGATTGAATTGATTGAATATGTGTGGTTATGTCGTTTGAATGGTGGTGTTATGTTTCTAAATTATTATTGTATTATGATGTTTTAATTAATATGCAGAGTGGGCATGTGGTTCAAGTGAGGTAAGTGTGATTATGTGAATTATGTACGTTATTGGTTATATTGAATGTTAGATTTGTCTTGGTACGTATTGGCTTACGTGGGGTTTAGGGTATTGTTTATTGAGACTCGTTCTCACGGTTATTATATAACCATTTTCAGATCAATGAACGTAATTGATTGGAGACGCCACTAGGGTATCTTAGGGATGGAGGACGGGTCAAGTTATCTAGTATTTTGTGTGCCCCCTTTTTGCATAGTGAAGTAGGTTACCCAACCACTGTCTCTTTTGATGAATATGATTTAATGTTATGGTTATGGATATTGTAAGCAATTGTTTGATTTATGCAAGTGCTATCCCATTGTCATTATTTATTGTTTTGGTTGTTTCTATTTCGCTTCCGCTTGCCTTTATCGTTGAGTGTTTCATTTGGGTCGGTAACGTGTCTTGAGATGTCGCATTCAATATGACTGTTGAAGGGGTGTCGCGAGCCCTGTCACGCCCCGTACCCCACTGGAACGCAATACTCTGTCACAGTCGATTTTGGCTGCGACGTCCCAGGAAGCGTCGCCGACCCACACCCATACATAGATCAAGCACAAGCGGAAGCATTAAATAAATAAACCCCGACACAATCGATATGAGAACCAGGACAGCAAACACCACATAAGAAAATAATTACACATTTATATTACTATTAAAAACCATTTGTACAATATTTACTAGTACAACAAAAGATACAAACGGTCAGTAGCCACCTGGTTAAAAAGAGATAAGTGGCTAGGGAGGTCAAGCTAAAACTAAGGAAGAGGCTACGGTCCAAAAGGTTTCGGCCCTCATCACCAGCCAAGCTAAGGACACTAGACAATCCTATGGCTCCTAGTCGGGATCGGATGACTCGGTGGAATCGTCTGACAACTCCTCGGAGGCGTCCTCACTAGACTCTGACTCCTCGGAATCCATCGCTTGGGCTCACTCATCCTCGGAGTCTGGCTCCAACTCCGGGTCAAGGTAAAGCTCGAACCCTTCCTCATCTGATCCTAGCTCCGCCATCTTTCCATCCTCCTCTACATCCTGCTCCATGTCCTCGGGTTCGTCATTCTCCTCATCATCCGTAGGCTCGGGGTCCTCCGCTAGTACATTGGGCTCTTTATCCATCTCTTCCTCCTACCTCATCCACTTGGGCGTGGCCTCCGAATTGATCACCTCACCTTCCGCTATAATTGGCTGCAACAACCCAACACTATCGACCGGGATATCGAAGGTCCTGAGGGGCTCTCCCTCATTCCCAGCGGCGTCCCGGTGGCATCATGCCACGTACTCCTGTTTCTGATAATGATACTCACCTATATTTACAACCACTTCCGATCAGTTTCTCACAAAAGCCTCCCCGTTTCCCGAGAGGTAGGTACTGGTATACTGCCAGATCTGCAACGGGATCCCAAAAAGTGGCGGGATTTCTCCATTCTCACGGCCGGGGGTCTGAAAAGTTTCGGTTTAAATAACCGTGAGACGAATCTCAGTGAGTTCAACCCCTAAACCTAGGCTAGGCTAGCATGCAATCTCCTGACCGGAAACAAACGTTTAAAATCATAACACAACCATAATCAAACAATTCTCCGACCCTGCAGGTTAGACAGTTCAATATATAATAATCATGGCACATACGTGGCACACACAGTCACACGTACGCCAAACACATGCTCATGTACCGAGTCTCACACACTCGCATGCTAATCAATGCATGTTTATGCACGCAAATGTCATCGACATGTCATGCACATTTCCCCGGCCCACTGGCCCACACTGGTACACTTGCCCAATTCATTATTATTTATTACGACTCGAGTCATCACTTTTTCACTACCCGGTGCGTCTAGCCTGCTCCAAAGTGCATGAGGCGCAGCAATTGATCTGGCCCAGTGTCTCTAGCCTGCTTCAAAGTGCATGAGGCGCAACACTGACTCTTTGCGAACCAGAGCCTGCTTCAAAGTGCATGAGGATGTGTCGCGACCCAAAAAAATCGTGTTTTCGATCTTAGGCTAATGGATTACTAGATCAATTAAATTAACTAACCTAGCTCGAGTTCTCCCAAACTCTACCAAATCGCAACTTAGGTCCAATTATGAGCATGCAAATATTTTCAATAGGAGTCGCCACTAATCATTTAAGGTAGGTTGATTAGAAACCTAAATAAAATAGCGGGAGTACTATTTTATTTCTACGAACCAGAAATTATAGATTCGAGGACTTGGTTACGCTAGATTCCCTAACGCCCTTTCGGTACCAATTTCAAGAAAAATACTCAATTTGGCAATTTTGATAAATCCTGACTTAGAGTTTAAAGGTGCAGAAATTTTTTATTTCACTTATTTAAATGAAAACTAACCTATATGTAATGACGTGCAAAAATTGACATGCGATTAATGCAACCTAACATGTAAATTATATGTCATGCGACGACGTGACCTATTTCTAATGACGTGCATATTATTATTATTATTTTGTATTTTTTAATGAAATTCGAAATTAAAAATGCCAATTATCTAAACATGCAATTTTAAACTAAAGAAATTAATCTATTCTAGAGTGATCTTTTGGTATTTTTTTTAAATCAAAATTCGAAATTAAAATCAAGTAAAAAAAATAAATAACCGCTAAATATTTCGAATTAAGTTTCGATCTGAAGCCTGACAGATCGATTCTAAAATTCAAAATACCCGCTATGGAAATAACTCTATCTAAAGCCTGATAGATAGATTTATTTCCAAGTGTGTGGTTGCGGATTAGGAAATTTTCCTAATCGATCACATCTTAAAAAATTCTCGATATCTTAAATATCTTGGATATATTCAAAAGATTTTGAAAATTCTAAATTCTATCCAAGTTTGAAAAGTAATAGATATCCAAGATTTTTTTAAAAAAAAGAAATAAAATCCTAATTGGAATAATGCCTATTATCTAAATATGCAAAATTAGATATCAATAAGCACAAAATAAGCAACCAAATATTCAAATCAATTGGAATATGATAATTACCTGATTTGCAGATTTTTTTCCTAATTCGAATTTGCAGTGGATTGGGAAGGTGACCGGTGGTGCGTCGCTTGATGGCGATAGCGCTCGCGGTGGTGCTGTCGAGGAGCAACTTGGTTCGCGGTGATTCTCAACCGCGAATGGCAATGTACGACAATAGTGCTCGGCAGGTGATAACCATGATTGGAAGAGTGGCGAATAGCAATCGTTGAATCTCGTCAAGACTTTAGAGACGCCTGGAAACCTGCAAAGAAGGAAGCGTGATCCGGTAGAGACTTTAGGCGCGACAAAAATACCGATGATGACGCGATTCGGCGGTGGACGAATCAGCAGCAATGGTCTGGTTTGAAGTGCGGTTATCACTGTTGCCTCTAATGGACTAATTGCTGTCGGACGTCAGGAGGTTGGTGTGCTTGAGAAGCAGTGTCGGGCAGCAACAAGCGTCGAGAAGGCGTGCAACTGTGGTAGCGTGTGTATGGCGACACCAGTGGTGTGAGAGTAGTCCTCTCTTTGCCTTGATTTTTTCTTGTATAATGTGGACCTCCTTCACTCTCTTTGCCTTTTTCTCATGGTGAAGAATGGGAAATATTTGCTCGTGAAGAAGCAGTGCGCTCCCTCAAGAGCGTCCCCTTCTCCGCGTGTGAATTCGTGACACCGCAACAGGAACGGAACAACGTCTCGGGCGTCAGTGCAGAGGCTAGTCAACAGCAGCAACAACACCGTCGTCGATAGAGGTGGACGGTAGCAACGTCTGCAAAGGGAATAAATAAAACAACAAAAAGCTCCGTTGACGTTGAGCGTTGCTTCACTGCAGCTGGTCTGAACCGTGGATGGCTGTTGAACGCGATAACGAGGCTTCGTGAAGGCTGGCTAGGTAATCACCATACGACGGGTGAATTTTTTTGGACTGATATGGACTTCACGCCAAGGCGGTAGGACTCGATGGTCTTGCCAGGAAAATCTTTTGGACTCTTTCTTTTTGTGGTGAAAGTGTGTTCTTCCTCTTGAAGATGTAGAATTGACCGAGAAGAAAAAGAGATCCCCTCTTTTGTCTTTTCTTGATCTTCTTCTCTAATCCTTCTCTAACACTCACGACCTCTCTTTTTTCTTTCTGTCTCTTGCTTTCTGACTTTCTATGCTCTCACCCACGCTTTCTTCTGTATGGCCGTGTGTAAGAATTGTGTGCTCCGAATTCCAAGAACCCCCATAAGCATGTATTTATAATGAAAACCTAGGTCAATTAGCCGGGCTTTTAGTCCTAACGGGCTTAGGTTTAGGCTTTAATTTAATTCTAAGTGGGTTGAATTAATTTGGGCTTTTCTTTAATTAAGCATAAGCTCAAATTAAAACAACCAAGCCCTTTTTGCGTATGATTTTCGGCCCATGCTTTCCGAGTGAACCGAGTCTCATTCGATGCCCGAGCTTGATTCACGTGATGAATTTTAAGCTCGCTTGTCAACGCCGATTCGATGCAGAATGTAATTAATCTATATAAATCTAAACTATATGCTATGCAATTGTAATATTTTTGTTTAGGAGTTAAAATTTAATCCCTAATTTTCTATGCAAATTAACCACTAAATGATGCGCTAAAATTTAGGTGTCAACAACTGCCCCTCTTTGAGTGGAGGCTCGCAGAGGTTTCGCTCAAAGATTGAGACTTAAATTTAAACTATGCAAAATGATGAATGATTTTTTTTTTAAATGCAATGATGCGTGATATGCAAACAATAAGGAATGTATGCTAAGGTTCTCACTTCATGATGAGAGGTGAAAAAGCTTTACATACGGATCGCACAAAAAGCGTCCAAGTGAGGAGATGCTTTATAATGCTGTGAGCTCCCTTGATCTCAAAACTTCTAGTCTACTGGAAGTAAGGTTCTCCAGGTATAGGATTGCCTATCTGTTACCTGTAGTTTCCTACAGATGCAAAATAGCGCATGATTAAAAGGGACGTGTTGCCTATACCACTGGGCAATCACGAAAAGGATCACGTCACCTCTTCCATTGGGTGAGCATGAGATTAGTTGTGCCACCTATTCCACTGGGTGTACACGAAATGAAAAACTATGCTGCCTGTTCTATTGGGCAAACATTTAAATGGGGTATGTTGTCTATTTCACTGAACAACACAAAATGAGTAACTATGGTGCCTGTTCTCCACTTGGCAACATCAAATGGGGTGTTATGCTACCGCGTACTGCACTTGGCAACATAAAATGGGGTGTGCCGTGTACTCCACTTGGCAACACCAAGAGATGGGGTGTGCTTCGTACTCCACTTAGCAACACCCAGAGATATGTCACCTATTCCACTTGGTAAACATATAAAAGAGATAATTTCTCCTATTCCGGAGAGAGAAACAATGAAGAATAATTAGTAAACGTACCTGATTTCTTCTTGTGTTATAAAAATGGCAACGCCAATTGCATTGCACCTGTTTTTACCTGAGAAAAGGTTAAAACAACACATGCGCAGGAGCAGAGAAAACATAATTCATGAATCTGCTTGCATTATTAAGCTTCACTGGGGAATTTATCAATAAGAACAACAATTTCGTCCTTTTGACAATTTGATCACATTAAATGAGAGACCTTTAATCAGAAAGAACTTTTCACTCGCTCTCAATGAAAGGCTTTTGACCCGACCTTTGATGCGGGTATAAGAATCACTCGAACTCTCTTCATCGTGCTTGACAATGGTTCGGATATTCTCACAATCAGTATAACTTGACCAATCTGAGAGGTCTTTTATAAGGACTGAAACGCAGGCTTGGTCAAAGGTTTCACAATGGGGACTCATGAGAGTCATGGCTTTGAAAGAAATGTTATCACCAGCTGCTCTGGGTTTACAAGTCAGGAATACTGCAAAAATGAGATAGAAAAATCTTGCTCGCACTTCTTCGAGCAACACTTATAAGCATTTGAAATTCTACGTTAACTTAAGTGCCATATTCTGAAAAGACTTCGGTAAGGGTTGTAACGTAGATTCGGGTAGGCTTGAAATGAATGGCCTATTTCCATCAAAGGGGGTATTATGAACATGGAAATTGGTGATCATCCAATCATGCTACTGGTACCATTGATCTATCTCTAGCAATTGCTCCACAAATGAACTTTCAAATGGTCTCTTCCTTGAAGAATGATCTTGCATATTGACTCAGTTTTCACCAAAGCCTTTCTTTCTCTCATCATTTTTACTGGCATTGGCCTTGCTTTTACCAGGCACACTGCTTTTCATCCTCCCTAGTTTTTTTTTTTTTTTTTTTTTTTTTTTTTTTTGACCTTTGACACATACTGTCTATAATGCATACATTGGCCAGCCACACTTTGGCTTGTTTTGACTGAATGACTAACATTTGGATCCTCAGGGTCTTCATTGGCGCTCCGAATATGCTGTGCAGATAGCAATGGTTTTTACCTTGCCCCAGTGTGAGGAATGATCACCAATTGGGTTCTTATGAAATGAAATTGTAGGCTCAAATGGGCTAAGCAACGGATAAAGTGTGTAGGATAGCGAAAGAAATGCTCTTCGTCATATCTAAGGCACTCAAGCTAACACAGAATTTGTATGCAGTAAATATACTTGAAGATTGATGCAAGTGAAAGCAAGAAAATTCTAACCATTTTGAACTTTCTAAGAAATTGCCCCAGTATGGGATTGTTCCTGACAGGGGTAACAAATGAAACTCCATTCAAAGGGTTAAGCAAATGATAACCTGTAGTGTTTAGATAGAGGAAATGAATGCCTCTTATCATTTTGGTCGTCATACTTTTCGTGAGATAATCCTTTACCTTGTCAGCATGGAATTTTCACTCAACTCGCACTGGGGATTATTATTCAGGACATGTATGGAAATGGCTTGCCTTTCGTCATCTTGAAGTCTCTTATACAATATGATCGCCTCATTAGGACAGAAATAGATTGCCAGATCGAAAGCCTTCCTCAAACGAAGCTTAGTAACATAACAAGAAAATCAATTGATTCATGAAATTCTATCTGAGACAAAGTCAGAATGAGTACAAATCAAGTATAATACTTCTTCACAGAATCAGAATTAACTGGACTGGAAAAAACACGACCATCCATCTCGGCCAAAATCAAAGCACCTCCTGGAAGGACTTTCTTCACAATGTACGGACCGACATAATTTGGAGCAAATTTTCCTTCTGCAAGAGGAACTATCGGCAATAATTTCCGCAGGACAAGGTCGCCTACCTGAAAATGTCGAGGCTTGACTTTCTTGTTGAAAGATTTAGCAACTCGTTGTTGGTAGCACTGGCCATGACATATAGCTCTAAGCCTTGTCTCATCAATCAGGTTCAACTGGTCTAATCTCTGCTGGATCCAATCTGCTTCTGACAATTGTACCTGTGAAAGAATACGTAACGAAGGAATTTCAACCTCAACAGGTAAGACTGCTTCCATACCGTACACAAGAGAATACGGAGTTGCCCCTGTAGATGTCCGGATAGAAGTCCGATATGCCATAAGTGCAAATGGTAATCTCTCATGCCAATCACGATAGTTCTCAGCTGTTTTAGCCAAAATTTTCTTGATATTTTTGTTGGCTGCTTCGACTGCTCCGTTCATCTGCGAACGATATGGAGAGGAATTCAGATGTTTGATCTTGAACTCCTTGAACAGATCATCCACCAATTTATTATTCAGATTCGACCCATTGTCAGTAATTATGGTCTCAGGTGCACCATATCGAGCAATGATGTCTCGACGAATGAACTTCACCACATTCCGTGCCGTCACTGACGTATAGGACATAGCTTCAATCCACTTCGAAAAATAATCGATAGCGACCAGGATAAACCGATGTCCGTTTGACGCTTTAGGATTGATTGGGCCAATCACATCAATGCCCCACATAGAGAATGGCCATGGTTCAGACATCTGATGCAATTCATTCGGGGGAGTATTAATCTTGTCACCATGGATCTGGCATTTGTGACAACTTCGGACATGTTGAATGCAATCACCCTCTAAAGTGAGCCAGTAATAACCCATCCTCATTATCTTCCTTGCTAGCATATGACCATTCATGTGCGGACCGCATACTCCCTCATGTACTTCTAGCATCAAATGAACAGCCTCGGTTGAATCAACACACCTTAATAAGACCGAATCATAGGACCGCTTGTATAGACATTCTCTGCTCAAGAAGAACTTTGACGCCATTTTCTTGATATACTTCTGGTCAGATGCAGTACTTTTGTCAGGAAATTCCTGTGTTTGAAGATATGCCTTGATATCATGATACCACGGCTTGCCGTCAGGCTCTTCTGTTGTGGCCATGCAATAAGCTGGTTTCTGTAAAACCTCTATCTTTAAAGGTTCAACTTCTAACCCACTTGTCACTCGTAGCATTGCCGATAAAGTAGCCAAAGCATCGGCAAAATGGTTTTGAGTCCTCGACAAGTATTCGAACGAAATGTCTTCAAACTCTTCCACTAACTCCTCTAAATAGGCGTGATAGGGCTGCAACTTAGCATTCCTAGTTTGCCACTTACCAACGGTCTGAAGAATAATGAGGGTTGAATCCCCGAACACCTTAAGTCGAGCTACTCCCATTTCGATAGCGGCTTGTAACCCGATGATGCATGCTTCATATTCAGCGATATTGTTCGTGCAAGGAAATATCAATTTTGCAGCCACTGGATAATGTTGACCGCCTGGGGATATTAAAACGGCCCCGATACCTGATCCTGATAAGTTTACGGCCCCATCAAAATACATGGTCCATACATACTCATCAATTGGCATGACTCTATCCTCTAACGGACCTAGATCCTCATTTTTCCCAGGATTTTCGGCCAGGATATCAGCAATTACTCGTCCTTTGACTGATTTTTGAGACAAGAATTGAACATTGAATTCTGAGATGAGAATCTGCCATTTTGCCAGTTTTCCAACCAAAGCGGGTTGATTGAGCAAATATTTGATGGGATCACATTCTGTTACAAGCAATATCTGATAATGCAAAGTGTATTGCCTCAACCTGTGTAGCACCCAAACCAGTGCGGCACACGTTCTTTCTATTTCAGAATAGTTCATCTCAGAGACGGTAAACTTCTTACTCAAATAATAAATTGCACGCTCTTTTCCATCCTCTTCACTTTTTTGAGCAAGCATAGCGCCTAAGGATTCACTGTGGATTGTAAGGTACAGTGTCAGAGGTTGCCCCGGTGTCGGCGGAACAAGCACCGGCGGATTCATCAAGTAGTGCTTAAGCTTGTCAAATGCCTATTCACATTCTTCATCCCATCTAACCAGCGCATTCTTCTTGAGAAGTTTAAAGAAAGGCTTTGCTGTCTCGGATAGTTGAGAAATAAATCTGGCTATATAGTTTAGCCTACCCATTAAGCCACGAATTTCCTTCACCGAAGAGGGAGATTTTATTTCACAAATGGCCTTCACTTTTGACGGGTCAATCTCAATCCCTTTGTTACTGACAATGAAGCCGAGTAGTTTGCCAGAGGCTGCCCCGAACACGCATTTTTCCGGATTAAGGCGCAATTTGAATTTGCGAAGCCTGTTGAATAATTTCATTAAGGTTTCTATGTGATCTTCTCCACGCCGAGTTTTTGCAATCATGTCATCAATGTAGATCTCAATCTCATTATGCATCATGTCGTGGAACAACGTGACCATTGCCCGTTGGTAAGTTGCTCCAGCATTTTTGAGACCAAAAGGCATCACCTTGTAGTGAAATGTCCCCCATGGAGTGGTAAATGCTGTCTTTAACTTATCATCCTCGTTCATCAAGATCTGATTATAACCTGAGAAACCATCCATGAAGGAAAATAATTCGAACCCGGCTGTGCTGTCCATAAGCACATCAATGTGTGGGAGTGGAAAATCATCTTTAGGGCTAGCTTTGTTCAGATCTCGGTAGTCAACACAAACTCGAACCCGTCCATCTTTCTTCAATACTGGGACTATATTAGCGACCCATTCTGAATATTGGGTAGTCTCAATAAATCCCACGTCAAGAAGCTTCATGACCTCTTCCTTGATCTTCTTTGCCAGTTCTGGCTTAGCTCTTCGCGGCCTTTGCTTCACGGGCTCAACCGAAGGATCAGTCGGTAGACAATGTTCGACGATCGATCGATCGAGACCCGGCATGTCAGTATAAGACCAGGCAAAGATGTCTTGATAATCCTTCAACAATTGAGTCATGCGTTCAGCCACATCTTTAGGGAGGCATGCCCCAATCTTCACTTCTCTAGGATTCTCCGTGTCGCCAAGATTGATCACCACGGTTTCTTCAACAGTTAGAGGCTTGGATTTCTCATGGATTTCCAAGTTCCGTTGTATTTCTTCATCATTCGGATCAGAAACGTCTAAATCATCAGATTGATTTGCATCACATATATGAGGATCCATGATTCCCGTCCCTTCGCATGCCTCGAGATTAATCCTGAAACATAAAGGAAATGGATCAAAAAGACAAGACAGGGCTTAACCACATGCAATTTTCGAAAATTGATCATTGCTTTTTGAAATTCATTTTGCTTTTGAAGATCTCGAAACAAGAATTCTTGAGAAGCCCAACCCTCAGTTCTTACCGTAGATGACAAATTTTTCCAATCGTTGGTTATCGTCATCGGGTTGGTTTGGGGTACTTCAACAAGATTCAAAATAATAAAAACTTCTGCAATTTTATTGATATCGAATCAATGAATTACATCTTATTGGATTGAAAAACCTAAGTGCAACATGAATTGGAATGAAAATCGAAAACAATAAAGATTCCCACGCAAGGGAGATACGAAAACTGGAAATAATTACTCTTGAGGGCCAGCGCCCATCCCTTCAAGTGGTCTTTTAGTGATTACACCAATGGAGGTCTCAGCAAACCAACCAGTGAGGTAGGGTATACCATCATTAAAGTCAAAGTCGACCACCCTCGACTCCGACTTCTTGAAAATACAAAGTGGCTGATCATCTTCAGAATCATCAGACAAATTGACCAAAATCGCTTTACTATGCTTCTTAGGAGAGTTAGTTAGGGCTGGTGGCGACTTAGGAAAGATAAGCCCAAGATCATCCTCAGTAGGGCTCGACTTTAAATGCTCATATCCCCCCACTACTTCAGTTGAGCGAAAGATGTGGTCAATAGGAGGTGGTAAGGGACTTTGACCTACTCCTCTTTGGCCTCTGCAACAACCGAGGTCTTGTTCGCGGCTTCCCGACCCATGATATCCCAAACCAGCTTTGTGAGATTGTCCATTTGTCTCAATCGGGGCACGAATGCCTTGACCTTCCTTCCCAAGACCCTGACCTAGCTTAAAACAATTACCGACCATGACCTTGGCCACCATGATAGCTGCATTAGAAACTTCTGGAGCCGGCAACGGCATATCAGAGGAAGCTTGAACAACTTGAACTATCTCAAATGAATGATAGCTATCCTCCTCAACATGATCGGGCTCCATGTATGGGACCGATGTCGCGTTGAAGATTCGGTGATCTTCTTCTCCATAAATTGTAACCAACTTTGCCTCAGCGACAAACTTGATCTTCTGATGCAAACTGGAGGGCACTGCACCTGCATTGTGGATCCATGGCCGCCCTAACAAAAAATTGAAAGCAGAAGGGATATCCAGCACTTGAAAAAGAATATCGAACACCGAAGGTCCGATTTGCAGCTCTAAGTTAATCTGGCCTATCACATCCTTCTTTGCTCCATCAAAGGCTCGAACAGAAGTCTTGGCTGCTTGCATGGTAGATGGCTTAATGCCTAGCTTTTTTAAAGTAGCCAACGGGCATAAATTCAAAGCTGACCCGTTATCAACAAGCACCCTAGCCATGTGAGTTTCCTTGTACTTCACTGATATATGAAGCGCTTTATTATGACCACGTCCTTCAACTGGGATTTCCTCATCAGAAAATGCTACTTGATCCTTGAGGAGGATCGTCCCGACAAACCCCTCTAGCTTATCTTCTTCAATATTTTCGGGCACATGAACCTCACTCAAAACCTTCATAAGAGCACCCCGATACTTCTCTGATGTCTGAAGAAGTTCCAACAACGAGACTTGTGCAGGCAACTTTCTCAACTGATCAACCACGCTATATTCGCTAGCCTTGATCACAGCTAAGAATTCCTTCGCTTCTTTCTCGACCACTGGCTTAACAGGTGGATTATCAGCATAAGTTCGCCCCGATCTTGTTATCAGATCAACATTGTATGACCATGGAACCATCTTGTCGCTTTCATAAGCGTAGGGCTGAGGTGATGCCAGTACCGATACTTCAGAAGCATAAGGTATAACGATCCCGAGGTCATCATCAGAGGCATCCTCAAGAGGGGGCATGTCAATTAGCTCAGGATCCAACTTAACTTGTTCATCGGTTAGCATTGCGAGTTCTTCATTCCAGTCAATGATGACCTGAGATATAGTAGCCACTATCCCGAATTCATCAGCCATCCCAATCATTCCCTCTCTTACCAACTCATCCACCTTCTTTTCTATTTCGCCGAATGATACCACTTCACCGGTCGAAACATAACCAGCTCGGACTAAAGCGTCGAACATATCTTCAAAAGGGACCCTAAAGTCTTGAACTCGCTCAATCGCCGGGCCAAGGACAACATTTGCACTGCTCGAATGATCAGGAAGTGGATTGTTCTGCACATTGGACTTACCGGCTGGCTGTAGTGCAAACGCTCCAGTCTCAAGTAGATTCTGTACTCGATGTTTGAGTACTTGGCAGTCTTCTGTCGAATGTCCCACCTCACCTCTATGGTAATCGCATTTCTTCGATGGATTGTATCGTGCAAAGCCGGCAGCGTTAGATCTTTGTGGCTCCGAACTCAGCAAATTTTTCTTCCTTAGGACTGCTAGTACCTGAGATAACGTTCCAGGAAGTGGAGTAAATTGGCGAGCTTTGCGCTGCGGGCGTGGGTCCTGCCGGCCTTGCTGCACATAAGAGGTCGGCTGCTTGGTGGTAAATTGTAGTTTCGGGGCCTGCGCTGGCATCTTCTGTACATAAGTCATGTTGACTTCAGGGGCATGCTCTTTGTCTTTCTTACTAGCAAATCTCTTGCCTGATGAACCCGACTCACTGTACCATCCTTTCTTGAGCCCAGATTCAATTTCCTCACCCATGGCTATCAGCTGGCTAAAAGATTGGACGGCCGTCACTAACATTCGTGAACGAACTGGCTGTGGTAGAGTGGACACAAACAACTTCATTAAGTCACGTTCTGAGGGTTCGGGCATGATCTGTCCCGCCATGTTCCTCTAACGAGTGGCATACTCCTTTAGAGTCTCGCCTTTTTTCTGCTCAGCTCTCTCCAGGTCTTCCCTTGTAATGGTGACATCGAGATTGAACTTGAAGTGTTTGACGAAAAGATTTGCCACTTCTTCCCACGAGTCTTTCCGGTTGATCTGGTGGTTGGTATACCATCTCATTGCAGCATCCTTCAAGCTTGCTTGAAAGGTTTGAATCATTAAAGGTCCATTAGAAACATATCTGTTCATGAGCCCCTGGTACATCTCGATGTGCTGAATTGGGTTCGAGGTGCCATCATACTTCTCGAAGGCTGGCATTTTGAATTTATCGGGCACTTGGACCCGAGTAAAAACAGACAAATCAACAGGCGGAAAACTTTGAGTTCCCTCTACTTCACGTAATCTCTGGTCGAGCTTAGCCAGCAATTTAGCATTTTCATCATTGGGGGGTGGATGAAGAACATCAGCCGCCGGAGACGCACTAGTGTCAGTCAAAATGACATCATCCAGTTGAAAGGTTGGATTAGTATTCACTGCAGGAGCTTTGTCGAGGCGGAGACCTTGACGAGTTGGAGGCGGAATCTCCGATTGAGAGATAGCATTGATCTGTTGTTGCTTGGCCATGAAATCACTCATCATTTTGGACATAGCAGCCGTGATCTGCTCATTGATTGTATTCATGTGTTCTTTCAGCTTTTCGTCAATCATGGCTGCAATCTCAGCTTGATTGGCCATCCTTCTTTTGGTCACCGATTGAGTATTATGAGGATGAGGGGGATCCGTGGCAAATTACATGATCTATAGACGAATGGGCCTTCAAGGCACGCCGTAATCGTGCATTCTCTTCAGCCAGAGCATCTGCCTTATCCTGGGCCTTCATCGCCTTTTCTTTGCTGATTTTGATTTGAGTCTGAAGGGTATGCCGTACTGTCACGACCGGGATCTTCGGGAGTATCTCAGCAGGGATGGTATGATACTGAACATACCGGTCCATGGCAAAGTGACGCTTCATTCTTCCAGTGGGCTTATCTGCGGGCCAAATCAACTTCTGAGTGGAACAATTCTGCCAAGCCTCAGAATGACGCCTAAGCTCGACTCTGTAGGACTCGCCTTTCTCGAACTGGACTTGAAATTCATTGGGCTTGAGTGGAGGTGGGACATCCTGTAGAACTCGAAATTGACGTGTAACCCGAAGGGGCTGATAGCAGGTTGCCCCATAAATGCCCATCAAAGGTATGGGCTTCTGATCGCCATGGTATAGTCGAGCCTCGACCTCCCGAAACCACACAGCTTGCCAAAGGAAAATCTTAGAGTTTGGATCTTTGAACAGATGGACTCATTGCGTATAGTGCAAACTCTTAGTTTGATCTTGTATTTGTTTGAACCTTAAAATAGGGTTATCAGTCATGCCCATTTCAAATACAGTCATATCTTCCCCAAATTGAGAAAGGTGTGAGAAAAGCCAGATTTGTAAAAGCTCAATCGGGGCTCGAAAAGTTCTATCTTTTCCTTTCTTGAATCGTGTCAGAGATATGAAAGTTTCTGCTAGAATTGTGTTTATAAAACTAACTCCACCACATATTAGTTTTACCGTCCAAGCTATGACAGGATCAATAGCATTTTGACGGAATGGAAAAATGATGAGTCCAAAAAAAGCTAAGATAAAAATTTTAGATCTCATGAGGACAGAGTTATTTTCAAAACATTCGATAAGAAAAGATAATGGGCATGCTTGACAATTACCCCTTAGCACTTTTTCAATTTCCTTTTTAGTCAAATTCAAAAATTCAGCAAGCACTACCACAGGATCTACCTTAATGGGTGGTTCGACTATATCCAACTCAATCGTTTTTCCAATGGCAATACTGTATTCTTCCAGAGTCGGTGTGAGCTCAAACTTACCTCCCAACACAAATGTGGTTGTCTCGGGGCACCAAAAATGAGCGAATGCCTGCATGATCCCGCTCTGAACATCTATGTCTAGTATTGGCAGCATGAATCCAATGCGTTTGAGAACGTACTGCTGACCATCTTTCTTCAACTGGCGCCATAGCTTCTTGAGCTCCAGCTTCGGAGTAGGCACGAAACGGATATCAAGGCGACCCATTCTTATATAGATCACGTGCCAAATGACTCAACCTAAATCATGGACCGACTCAAAATAAGATGAAGAAAACCAAAGATAAAGCTCGAGAAATTACCGTCTTTGAGGAGAAAATGTCAATAACATAGACATGCACATGAATCGTGAGTTTAAATCTTAATCTATCTATCCTAATGGCTTTTGCAAAGTGAAATGATGAACGAAACGACGCGTCGCAGCCTCGCGTACAATCGTCATGACTAGTCGCAGCCTCGCATACAATAGTCATGACTAGTCGAGTCCAATCACTTCGGCTTGGTTCGGTCGACAAGGGCAACCCCATGCATTGTAGCCTCACGTGCATGAGGACGACCCTTGAGCCATTTTTTGGAAAAATTTTCGGGATTCAAATGGGATAACCTTTAGCGAAGCCTTACCGCCAAGGTTAAAGAACCACCTAAATACCATCTTAAAACTATGGGTGTGACCCAGGTCCGGTCACAGGTTGTGTGTGATGTAGTGCAAATACTGTAAATCATGCACAACAATTATATGCAACCAACACTTCAATAGTATGAAAATTAAATTAAATTTCATTCCACCAAACCTGCAAAACAAAGGGTTAGCCAATCACTACTCCCCTTATAACTCCCATCCTGCAAAAACATTTAACACTTAAAAATGAGAATTCAATTAAATTTTGCCAAATCGAGTGATTTTTGTTTGAAATTTCCTTTTTGGCCTAAGTCCTCCATAAATTTTCAAAAAATTCAAGTTAATCCCCAGCGGAGTCGCCAAGCTGTCGCGACCCAAAAAAATCGTGTTTTCGATCTTAGGCTAATGGATTACTAGATCAATTAAATTAACTAACCTAGCTCGAGTTCTCCCAAACTCTACCAAATCGCAACTTAGGTCCAATTATGAGCATGCAAATATTTTCAATAGGAGTCGCCACTAATCATTTAAGGTAGGTTGATTAGAAACCTAAATAAAATAGCGGGAGTACTATTTTATTTCTACGAACCAGAAATTATAGATTCGGGGACTTGGTTACGCTAGATTCCCTAACGCCCTTTCGGTACCAATTTCAAGAAAAATACTCAATTTGGCAATTTTGATAAATCCCGACTTAGAGTTTAAAGGTGCAGAAATTTTTTATTTTCACTTATTTAAATGAAAACTAACCTATATGTAATGACGTGCAAAAATTGACATGCGATTAATGCAACCTAACATGTAAATTATATGTCATGCGACGACGTGACCTATTTCTAATGACGTGCATATTATTATTATTTTTTTGTATTTTTTAATGAAATTCGAAATTAAAAATGCCAATTATCTAAACATGCAATTTTAAACTAAAGAAATTAATCTATTCTAGAGTGATCTTTTGGTATTTTTTTTTAAATCAAAATTCCAAAATTAAAATCAAGTAAAAAAAATAAATAACCGCTAAATATTTCGAATTAAGTTTCGATCTGAAGCCTGACAGATCGATTCTAAAATTCAAAATACCCGCTATGGAAATAACTCTATCTAAAGCCTGATAGATAGATTTATTTCCAAGTGTGTGGTTGCGGATTAGGAAATTTTCCTAATCGATCACATCTTAAAAAATTCTCGATATCTTAAATATCTTGGATATATTCAAAAGATTTTGAAAATTCTAAATTCTATCCAAGTTTGAAAAGTAATAGATATCCAAGATTTTTTTTAAAAAAAGAAATAAAATCCTAATTGAAATAATGCCTATTATCTAAATATGCAAAATTAGATATCAATAAGCACAAAATAGGCAACCAAATATTCAAATCAAATTGGAATATGATAATTACCTGATTTGCAGATTTTTTTCCTAATTCGAATTTGCAGTGGATTGGGAAGGTGACCGGTGGTGCGTCGCTTGATGGCGATAGCGCTCGCGGTGGTGCTGTCGAGGAGCAACTTGGTTCGCGGTGATTCTCAACCGCGAATGGCAATGTACGACAATAGTGCTCGGCAGGTGATAACCATGATTGGAAGAGTGGCGAATAGCAATCGTTGAATCTCGTCAAGACTTTAGAGACGCCTGGAAACCTGCAAAGAAGGAAGCGTGATCCGGTAGAGACTTTAGGCGCGACAAAAATACCGATGATGACGCGATTCGGCGGTGGACGAATCAGCAGCAATGGTCTGGTTTGAAGTGCGGTTATCACTGTTGCCTCTGATGGACTAATTGCTGTCGGACGTCAGGAGGTTGGTGTGCTTGAGAAGCAGTGTCGGGCAGCAACAAGCGTCGAGAAGGCGTGCAACTGTGGCAGCGTGTGTATGGCGACACCAGTGGTGTGAGAGTAGTCCTCTCTTTGCCTTGATTTTTTCTTGTATAATGTGGACCTCCTTCACTCTCTTTGCCTTTTTCTCATGGTGAAGAATGGGAAATATTTGCTCGTGAAGAAGCAGTGCGCTCCCTCAAGAGCGTCCCCTTCTCCGCGTGTGAATTCGTGACACCGCAACAGGAACGGAACAACGTCTCGGGCGTCAGTGCAGAGGCTAGTCAACAGCAGCAACAACACCGTCGTCGATAGAGGTGGACGGTAGCAACGTCTGCAAAGGGAATAAATAAAACAACAAAAAGCTCCGTTGACGTTGAGCGTTGCTTCACTGCAGCTGGTCTGAACCGTGGATGGCTGTTGAGCGCGATAACGAGGCTTCGTGAAGGCTGGCTAGGTAATCACCATACGACGGGTGAATTTTTTTGGACTGATATGGACTTCATGCCAAGGCGGTAGGACTCGATGGTCTTGCCAGGAAAATCTTTTGGACTCTTTCTTTTTGTGGTGAAAGTGTGTTCTTCCTCTTGAAGATGTAGAATTGACCGAGAAGAAAAAGAGATCCCCTCTTTTGTCCTTTCTTGATCTTCTTCTCTAATCCTTCTCTAACACTCACGACCTCTCTTTTTTTCTTTCTGTCTCTTGCTTTCTGACTTTCTATGCTCTCACCCACGCTTTCTTCTGTATGGCCGTGTGTAAGAATTGTGTGCTCCGAATTCCAAGAACCCCCATAAGCATGTATTTATAATGAAAACCTAGGTCAATTAGCCGGGCTTTTAGTCCTAACGGGCTTAGGTTTAGGCTTTAATTTAATTCTAAGTGGGCTGAATTAATTTGGGCTTTTCTTTAATTAAGCATAAGCTCAAATTAAAACAACCAAGCCCTTTTTGCGTATGATTTTCAGCCCATGCTTTCCGAGTGAACCGAGTCTCATTCGATGCCCGAGCTTGATTCACGTGATGAATTTTAAGCTCGCTTGTCAACGCCGATTCGATGCAGAATGTAATTAATCTATATGAATCTAAACTATATGCTATGCAATTGTAATATTTTTGTTTATGAGTTAAAATTTAATCCCTAATTTTCTATGCAAATTAACCACTAAATGATGCGCTAAAATTTAGGTGTCAACAGGATGGTCGCCTTCCGGACGTACCGGGTATCGTCCTGCTTTAAAGTGCATGAGGACGGTATCGACCCGAAGGTCACGACCTGAAGGTCCTTAGGTGATCACGTAACTCATTATTATTTGAACCCAGCGTATGACGCTTCAGGGTATTTTAGGTGATCACATGCTCATGGTAGACACGCATTCTCGCACAAGTTCATTACATGCCTCACTCTCGGCATACACAATGCGTGTCCATGTTATGCAATGCAATGCACCACGAGCATTAATATAAATCGAACACCCAACATACAACATGGCAATGCGAAATCAATCACCATCAAATACAATTGCCATACAATCAGTCAACCCGGACATACCCGGCAATTCCACCAATGTACTCCTAATTTTGCCAAGTAATCCAAATATCATTCCTAAACAATTCTCATTGGCCTACTACAATTTCCAGATTACAAATTCTATCGAATGGTACATTAATCTTTCTCAGCTAGTACCGGTATTCCTAAACCAGTTCAGAAAATCGCATTATCAGTCCTAATCCGGGTTTAGGAATTTTACTCACCTAATTCGAAGTCACGACGACGGGGAACGGCGGCCGATCACTGGTGAACAGTGAAACCGGCGGTGAATTCCCGGCGACGATGTACAGATCAGGATAAACAGTGACTCGTACGGTGCGTAAACAGTACCACTTGTACGGACACTTGTACGGACGGTCGGGAAAATGGCGGCCGGCGAGGCGCCGATGACGACCGCGACGTGCCGTACGGTCGAGATGAACAATGACCGTATGGGGGCGTGAACTGTAACCGTATGGTCACTGTACGGCCGAGGTGGAACGGCGACGTATGGAGGTGCTGGACAGTCGGGTGTCAACGGAACGACGATTGGAGCTCCGGCGAAGCTCCGGCGGTACTGCTTGCAAAACAGAAAAATGAGCAAAAAAAAAAAAGAGAGAGAGAGCTATTTATGGACTGAAACCGGGACTTGTGGTGGCTGTACAGAGGTGGAAAGGGTTGCTGGTGATGTTGGCTCGGCAAGGACAGCTCTGGCTGGTACTGTTCCGGCTTGAACAGTACCAGAAACGGCAGAAATGGTGCTGCAGAACAGAAAACAGAAGAGAAAAAGGGGAATTCTGGAAAATTTTGACCGAATGGGTGTTTACGTGAGAGAGAGAGAGATATATGTCTGGTCAAAGGGGGTCAAAGGTAGATTAGTGGAGTCCAAGTGTCAAGATTTAGGGCTATTTGACACTTTTGCCCTTGATCCAAGGGCTAATATTCATCCAAATCCAATAATTTAGGGGTAAAATGGTCATTGGTCCTTAACCCAAGCTGACCAGTCCTGGTTTAGCCTTAACCAACCTTGGTTAAACCCCTAATTAAAAATAATTTTCGGAATTACTCAAAAATGGCCTAGGGGCATTTTCGTAATTTTCCGATCCTGAACCGAAATTCCAATTTTCTCACATACATGTTCCATATGTGCGTGGCCAACCTAATATGGTGTCGGAATTGCGAAATTCATCGCGCAAGCCCTCAAAAATCCACGTCAAAGTTTCGGGAATAAAATAATATTATTTTCCAATTTTTATCAAAATTCAAATTTTTACTCGTACTAACTCCACATGTGTGTGGCCAGCTCAATATGACGTCATATTCCCAAAAATAGTCTCTTAAGCCTTCGAAAATAGATACCGAAATTCGGGCCCAATTCCGTAAACAAAACTCGCTAAACTCTCAATTTCAGGGTCTCTCACTAACGGACAGCTATTTAGAGGTTATGCGTATCGACCTAGGATTATCCGTATCGTAATGGTCTCGATCATTGAGAGAATGAGAAATTATAACTAGTTCCAGAGGTCATGATCGTTCGGTTTTGAGTTCAGGACTGGTTGGCCACGTGTACTTTCGGTCTTGCAGAATCACCTGCGTCCCTATTGTACATCGTAAGCCTTGGCCAAACCCAATCCATTACCCTTTCCTACGATCGGCCCACGTTGGCCCAAAATATTCCCTCAGTATTTCTCGTGATCGGTATCCGTTTCACGATAGAGTCCCCGGTCCACGTACCGTTTTCTAGCTAGCCATACCCCATTGGTTAGTATCCCGAGAGTGATCAGCTCTGGGCGAGACTTACTAAAATGAAATGCGAAGTAATATCAGTTTTATTGATCCCGGAATTACATCGAAATTCGGGCTGTTACAAGCCTCGTTGAGGTTCGGGACATGACAAGGTTCTCGTAGTGTTCCTATACAAAAGTTGCGTAGCTAATTAAACAAACTTAATTGTGGGATCTGGCATTTAAATCTTGATATCACGAGCATTGAATGAACACAAGCTCTCTCTTAGAGATAATTTAGTGTGTAATGCTTAATTATCTAGCATGCTATGATATTATATTATTCATTAAACCAATTGCGATAATTTGAAAATTACATAAAACGAGAATGCATTGACTTCGTGTTATATGAAGAACCGAAACCAACAACCAACCTTGATTGGTTGGGCTACTGATTCAATACCCTGAGTCGGCCGGTTTTACTCAAGAACTTGAAATTTGGATCTTACAAGAAGGCCGGTACATGATTCTAGGTTATCTTAGAACCAAATTGGCTTTTAACCGGTTTACCCCTAGTTCTAAGTATGTTTTTTTTTTAACTCTTTTTTAAAACAGAAAATATTTGTTGAAATTGACTATGTTTAACATATTATCGATAAGTAGAAAGAATTATATTCATATTTGACACATATATCTTGTTTGTATAATAAAATGAACTTAAAAAAAGTAAAAGAAAAGCCTATGCTGCTCCTAGGGTGAGCAGGGTTGGTTTTCAATTCCAAAAACTGAAAACCGATCTTGACAAGATAGGTCTTAGGTTCCAAAATTTGGAACTTACCCACTTTAGAACTGATCATTCTTAGTGTTTAATCAAGCCAAACTGTGTAGTGACAACAAGTTGTCCCAAAAATGTAAGTTAGCAAAAGATGGCTGTCTATTATACTATCTATTTTATTATAAGACCGGATATATTTGTACTTTTCAACTTGACCACCCTCATGGATGCGCCCAAACTACCCTATTCATATGTATCAGCTCAAAGTCCACTCACAGAGTAATGGACATGGCCTCATGTCACATTGCGAGGAAGACGTTGTGATTGGAACACATATTTGCCGCAACCAAACTAAACACTTAAAACATGAAGTGAACCTCTTGATGTTTCTAAGAAGTTAAATTGACAATTAAAAAGCAGTAAGGAAAAAGTAAAACCAATTTAGGATTTTGTGTGAGATAACATAGATGAGTTGCTTGTCATGTGTGTTTTCATGTCAGCAATTTTATGAGTTTATTCGTTGAAAGTTAACGGATGATAAATTTATTATAGGTATATTAGTTTAGATTTTTTTTGTGATATGATACGAAAATATATAAATATATTAATTTAAAATTTTTTTGTGATATTATCCCTTTTATTTATCATCTAGAATATGCCAAAAAGTTCAATAGTCTAAAAGGTCAACGTTTCTTTCTTTTTTGTCCTATAATTATTGATTAGCTATTAATGTGGATACCACTTTAACCGTAATTACAGCTCAAGCGAAATCGTGGCATGGAAACAGGAAACAAATAGACAGCTTTTCCAGAGTTGACATTTCAATATTTTGCACTTTTTTAATTATTTGAGCCCACTTTTGACACGTTTCTTCGTTTCAAAATTACTTTTCAAACTATTCAATTATTTAATGCCACGTGTACCATACTCCTGAATCCCGCGAATGCATCCAATGCAACAAATGAAGGGACAAATCCTTCATTAACTATTTTCCATTTCCGCACATGATAATTAATAGTATTTAATTTTTTCTTTTTTTTCACCTTAATCTGGAGACTACTCTAATTTTCTCGTGAACTTAATCTTTTGGGGACGCAAACAAGGTAATAATAATATTTTCGTGTATCTAGTTCAAAAGAAAACTCAATTTACAATGTGAATTAGGGATTTTAATTTTGTATGGATTTTGTTTCCTAGGAAACTTATCAAGGTAAATTGTTAAAATGCACATTATGAAATTTAGAAATTCCCCATCACAAATATTTAGTGAGACATCATGATAAATCATTTACCTTATCGAACTAGAGACATGCATAAAAATTACTTAATTGAGTTCATTAAGCGTTATAACGAACAAAATCATAACGGAATTTATCAGTCACAACGAACAACGTCTTAACATGAAAAAAAATGCTAATCTCAAACTTAGAGCAAGCATAACAACAACCATACAGAAACAGCAAATGAAAACATTATAACCATCACTATTCACGCCTCAAGAAAAATCCAAACAGACCTACATATCTTCCTGTTTATAACAATTATTGGTACTGCTTTAAGGAAACATAAAAAGCACTTAAAACTTTGAGATTGTCTCACTTAATCGGCAGTGGGTCAAAACAGCCTTTGATGCCTTCTCTCTTCCCCTGTATATGCGCTCCAAGGGTCCGATTCAAGAGCCCACCAGAAGAGCTCATTTTGCCTTGATAACCTTCTCCCTCCCCTCTTCAGCTTAGCATCTCTTATCTTCTGGTATGCCTCCTTATTCCTAGTTTATTTACTTAACATATATTCTATTTTCATAGTCAAGATCCAACAATCACCGTCCACAAGCACGAATAGTTTTTCATATATAGTCCATATCTCTTAATTAAATTAACATTTTTTACTTTTTTTTTGTGATTAACCGTTCCTCTCAATTTTATCACTGAACATGATTTCATCTTCCATTTGAGTAGATTTTGACAGAAATACAAGTATATAGGATACGATTCTTCTCTTTCTCCTAGTTACATATGTGAACTGCCTCCGTTTATGTTTTATCTTTTATGATAACATACTTAATTCTGATGTTTTATGAAAAACACTAAAAATGTGGAAGGAATTGGGTCGGTGAGAAATGTAGGATCCTCCCTTTTACATCTCTCTAGAAAACACGTTTAAGTTTCATTTTCTTTCACACTCTATTTTCTTACAATGTTGCATAAGGAACTCTTAAAATCTGAAAAAAAATGAAGACGCTGAGAAATTTGGAGTCATCATGAAAGTTCGTTTACCTTGATAATTACAAACTAGGAAAATTTTGAATGCTGTTGATTGAATCTCTCTCACTCTCGGTTAGCAGATGTGCATGAGTGCGCAGGCTACTAAATTCAACACGCCTCTAGTAGATCCACTTAAAAAAAAGACCGGATCTACTAAACAGGCTTTGACAACTTTCAAAGTATCTGGAAAAAAAAAGACCAGAATGAGTCTTGAAAGTATCAAGACCTGGCCATTTTTGCATAATAATCACTCACCATCCTGCCTCTCATGAAAATCACCCTTTGATGACACCCAGAAAGAAAACTGCGTCAAACCTCACCTACGTGTCATAGTTTTGACTCGGAGTAAATTAGGATACGACTTCCTTCGTCGTGTTAACGTTTCTTAAGTCTATCCTAGCGTGGGTTAATGAATAAAGAATCTCGCTTTAATACAAAAATGACGACATAATAAGTATCTCGAATTACGTGAGACTGTTTCTAACGTTATCTAAATATTTAAATCGACATGTGAACACACAATATTTAAAAGTCTAGCTCTTGCAACACTTCCCACAAATCTGCTCAGCTGTTCTCAAGCAAAGTAAATTGAAATAAATTTATTTTAATGTGCAATAATTATATTGATTATTTTTTTTTGGTAGTCGAAATATTGATAAGTTCAAATGGAATTCCTACTAGCGCGCTTACATTTTTTCTTCAATGTTTTCCTTACTATTAGATATTTTCACTAATCCTTTTATGTAGATTGATATGGTATTCCATGTTTCAAATAATTACATTGAATTACTTACGGACGATTTTAACACAAACACAAACACAAACACTCAATGCTCTCTGTGTGTGTATGTGTATATATATATATATATATATATATATATATTCTCATCATAAATGGATGATTACGTAGTTCTTCCCTTTTATTTGTTTATTTATTTTTACATGTCAATGTTCTTTTACTGGACGAGACTATGTCTTTACTTAAAAAGACAGGAGGGACAAAAAAATTAAAATAAAAAATTTAGAAGATAAGCGAAAAAATTATGTAATTTTAGAGTAATACTTTGGAGGTTAAAGAATACCTTGTTAACTAAGACAGCCCTTCTTTTTCCTTTTCGACGATTTGTGAATTGGACTTTTCTTTAATTTGATTTTATTTGAATTATGTTCAGGAACACATGGAACAATGTTCTTCAGATGGAAATAGCCATCCATTTAATATGGCACCACCAAATCCAAGTCAATTTGATCTTCTGGTCATGTCTCCAAACCTCGAGCTTCAAGAAGGAAACTATCTCGACAACAATGAAGAACCATCATCATTGGTTTCCTTCCCTCCGCCAGCCGTATGACTATAATTTGATTAATCTCTAAAATAACGCCCCACAATTATCATCTTTTCTATTCCGTATTAACTATAGATAAACGTACATTAGAACATATATTTGTATATATGATATTTTTATTTCTTCGTTGTGATCAGTTCGGATTAGTAACTCAAGAACCAGGTCAGTCTTCCCGCCAAGCGACGCGACCCAGTCAACCGGCAACTAGGTTTGTGGACATGAGCTTTTTCCTTAACATATCAAACTTCAATAAAGATATTTCATATGACGATATGTCAACTGTATAATAGCTTCTTCTAAGGATTCTCTCAAATGTCTGATGCATGACACCCCCTGTCTTCACCAAAGAGGTTTGCTAGATGATGGCAACACGAGCGGCGAGCAAGCATCGAAGATTGGAGGGAATCATTCCGACCAAAGTTGGCCAATTTCTTGGCATCAAATGCCATTCCCTCAGAGTGTAGTGAGTATATTCATGACTTCAATCCTTGTGATAAGCCTCATGAAACTCAATATAACAATGCAATTGGAACATAATGGTGTTAATACTGTGAGAATGCGAATACTTGTTGCTTTTCACTAGATGGGACTTGGAGTGGGGCATGGAGCGCCTCATTTGACCCACCAACAAGAGGAAAATCAGGTCATCTGCAACCAAACTAATCCTTATGAAGCCTCTTCTGGGTACATGATCCAGTTCTTCACCATTGTTTATACTCATAGCACATGTTTTCATGGACTTTAAAACCTATAAGAAATAACCAATTGCGCCAAATGCAAAAAGAAAATATGTATGTTTATCAACTCTTTTGAAGATTCTGGACTCATCAATTTATAATCGAAGCTCTAAGCATCCCAAATGTACTCGATGCTCAGTATACAGAAGCGTCTATGCGATATTTATTTCAACCTTTTATATATCTATCATCAGTAGTATTTATAATTATGTAATGTGAAGATACTGTCGAGAGTAAATACATAACGCAGTTTGTAGAATCACGGAGTTGTGTAATATGTCATATTGCTTCATCATTGTCACGAATTACTCGAATTCAGGTCCCACCAATTCATCAATGAATCACCACTGATCCCACTTGATCTTGATGCTCAGTATTCTAGCTATGTGACACCTCAGCAAGCTATGCCTTTTTGGTATGTACTGAACTTTTCTTTTCCTCATCTTTATCATGAGAACTGCTTAAAATCGGAAACATAACTTAAGTTGAATTATATCAGGGCTCGTGGTGTGTCTCAGCAACAGATCAATGACCAAGTGCTTATGGATGCATCTAATGCAAGTATAGATGCAGCTGCAGAAATATCCATTTTATTACCTGAGCCCTCTGTCCCATATTGGTATGTGTTCTTACATTAGCACTGTTGCTTGAGTTTTCCCAATGTCTTCAGTAATGTCTTTGGGTGTGGATACTTATTAAGCATGTATACTCCTTCAACAAGAGTTATCAATAGTTTTGCCTTGCTGGGGGAGTTGAATCTCCTACTTTGTACCCAGAATTATTACCTATCCTTTCTTAGTACATTTTTTTGATAAAAAATTATCTTGTAATATGATATTCCTTCCCAAACACTAGAAATATATAATGTCGACCATCACAATCAATCAAACTTAGTACTCTTTGAGCGAGGTTGATGTCGCATCATTGACCTAAATTTATTGTAATTTCCATGTCTAATGTTGAAGTTATTTGGTATCCTTGAAAGGAAGAATTTTAAAAACCCTAGATGAAATGGATAGGCCGTTAGGAAATATTCTGTCCACCACTAGAAGCACAAACACTGTCTACAACTTGCAATGCTCCGACTCTTCCTTTTATAGACTCGTCGTTCTGTGCAAATTGAAAAGAAGGCAAGATATAATAATGAAAGGTGATAGTATGAGATTTGTTGTATTGTATAAACAGGAAAAGTCCCTATCCAGGACAACATGTGCAACCAAATCAGCTTCCAATCCAAGATGCGGATCCACAAAGTCATGATTATACAATGCATGAAACATCGATGATGATTGGGTCAGACTTTGTTTATCTTTGCAGGTCATTTTCATTTATGGTTTAACATTTTAAGCAGTTATATCTTCATGAAGTAAAAATAGTTCGAATATATTAGGCTTTTTAGTTGTAATTTTGATGCAGTGTGCACTTTCTGCAATGGCAAAGCATGAAAGTCTTCCTAAAAAAACTGTGGTTAACATTGATGTTGATAGCTTTCGTTTGTAAAACCGTGTTATAAATGTCCTCAAAATATGTTGCCGAACCCAATAGTAAAGATCATTTAAGACGTCCTGGTTAGTTCTAGATGATTTAAAATTCTAATGATAATCCTTCCCTTTTGACTGCTTATGTTTTGTGTTCCTTACCTTATATGTGCAAGTTATAGCCAGATCAAAGCAGGACAAAAGTTATATGCTATATGCTTTCGTTGATCATATATGTCACCATAGTTATTTCAATGACATATACTCTTTATCATCATTGTTAATCCTTTTTTGCTCTTTGAATCTAGGCCTCAATATCCAGCATCTTATCAACAAGTTAATCAAGCACCATTTGTGCAATGTTTTGTTAATGAAGCTGACGCTGGCATAATGCTCTCGCCTCCTGCATCATCCATACCTCAAAGGTATCTAAACTTAGTTCATACTCCATCAACTGCAAAGTTTGGGAACCTTTTCCAGATCTCTTTCGATTTTCCATCAACTGCATTCCTTATTGTGTATCATCCTACATTATGGAGTTCTTTCATGGTACTGTGTTGACTTACTTACCGGATTTCGTTTACTAGTCCACTTGGATTTTCTAATGAAGCTCCTCCAGTTATCCCAAATCTGAATCCAAGGCAAAGCCAATTCATGAACCCAGAAATGGTAAAACTACAATTTCTTTTCTAAGTCCAGACTATTCATATGTTTTGCTTTTTAGGTTCGACATACATCAGTCGATACAAAAACGTCATGTTCATTAATTGTCTATAGGATGGGGGAAATTATTTCAGTACCATTTGAGAACAATGAACAGCTAGAGTGAGGTACTTATAGTTTGCGATTAATCTAACTCTACATTTTTTTTGTCGACTAACGTGAGCCCTCCCAGACAAAAACTTTAGCAAGAAAGTAGAAAGTGATCTCGAATTGATGATGGTATCTAGGAGGAATGAGATTCGTCATCCTCGTCAACTTTCTCATAGATAGTAGTGACATAAGAAACTACATTATGGTTATTGACTCATTTCATACCTAAATATGGTTAGGATCCTAACTAAGATATTTTCTCATGTGTCGATCTTGTAGATGGATGGAATCACTCAAGAGCAATCTCAACCTTGGCTGAATTTGGGACTTGCTAATTGTAGTTCTCAACCTCAAGGGTATGTGTTAAATACACACTGAATAACCATTTCGACATATTGGAGCATTTAAATTTGGATAACTTCCATCTATTTTATGTTCATTTTCTCTCTCATTTTTTTTGATGTCCGGTAACAGCTCTGGGAGAATTATAAACAGCGTCTATGACCCGATGTACGAAACTCTTGGTTTACCGATCGACCCCCATCTGAGGATGTTCTTGGCGAGTCAAGGCGGTGAGTGCTTGGAAATTATTGCTTTAATAAGCATTTCAACTCATTCTAAATCACATGGACCTCATGATAATACTATATCCCATTTTAGTCTGCTGCTATATGATGAGCAAATCACATGGTAATTAGGAGCGCACTTGACCTCTGGACTCGAAGAAGTAGGTTAATAAGAATTAGGCGAAGATGACTTTGAGCATATCATACTTCCATATCATGTGCATTTTTCATGCTTTTGGCTCATTACGTAGTATGGGCATTCGTCAGGTAATCCTTCAAGCTTCAGACACAATGCGATATGGCAATCCAACAGTGAGCCGCAACCGTGGAGGCTCCCGGACAAGTGATCGGAAAGAAAGATTTGCAGGAGTGAGAGGCGCGTGTCCTGGTGGACCTGGGTTTTCTTTTCTTTTAAGTTTCAAACTTTGAAATGTAGCTTCAAACTTTGCCTTCTCATCTTTGTTATTTGTAGCTAGGTTAATTAGGCGTGAAGCTTTGACATTTGTATTTATATGTGGATCTATTTGCTTAAATTTTCTGCAGTCGCATGAATTGGATTTGCATCTGGGCTCACCGGTTAATAATCACAATAACAATAATAAAGAAAATAAGGGGAATGACACTAGAAGTGCCAAAAGTTGTGTAGGGCGCTTACTTTAGTGCTAAAAGTTTCCTCTTGATTATTTAAGTGCTAAATTTTTTTAAAAACGCTCATTTTAGTGCCAACTCCATTTGCGGTGAACTTTTGCATTTCCAGCCCACAGGAAGTGTCGAATGTTCTTCTCAATCTCATAGATAGTTTGCTTTAGGAGTATAAACATATATATGCATCCGGTAAGTGCATATGGAAAAAGCTACCAATTTGGTCAACTGCAGTCGTCCTGCGAAATTGAAATGAAACATACTCCATCCTTCTATTCTTTTAAAGATCTTTTTTGCTAGCCCCTTGCAATCTGCTTGCGTGAGCCTTCTAATAAAAACGAGGACACTAAGGCATTTGATGAGGAGGGTGCCAGTGGAGAAAGGCCTCAAAAGGAGATTTCTCGTATATTTGTTCTTTATCTCTTAATTAAAATTAATATTTTTTATTGATAATTAACTTTATTATGATTTACAGTTTCGTTCTCAATTTTATCCCCAAACAGGATTTTATCTTCTACTTTAGTACAATTCTGACAGATATATGGATATATATGATACTATTCTTTTTTGTTTCTCTCTGTTACATGTATGAGTGTCTCTGTTTATGCTTTATTTTCTTTGATAATTTATTTACTCTCTCTTAAACACTTGTAACTTGAAAGCAAGTAGGTCGTGGACCAAATTGATAATTTAAGAGAGTGGTGTAAGATTTTGTTATAGATCAAACGATACAAAAAAGATTACAATCATACTTGAGTCACTCTAATACTCTGTGTTTCTCATCACCCAATTACTCCCAATAATCCACACAATTCTTAGTCATTCATAAGTTTAGTCACTTATTTTTTGTCACAATTGTTATCAGAGTCAGGCTCAGTTGGCTTGAAGCGAATCGATCACGATAGAAGAGGGAAAAGTGAAATTAAGAACATTGAATGACTAATTTTGGAGCGAGGCTCAATTTAACTATGCAAACTTATCTCATTGTGGACTCGATTTGAAAGAGTAATTTTGGAAAAAAGAATTTGAAAAGTAGTAGGTTCTCGTAGTATTCCTATACAAAAGTTGCGTAGCTAATTAAACAAACGTAATTGTGGGATCTGACATTTATATCTCGATATCATCAGCATTGAATGAACATGAACTTTCTCTTAGAAAAAATTTAGTGAGTAACGCTTAAATTATTTGGCATGCAAGACGTATGATGTTATATTATTCATTAAACCAACTGTGATAATTTGAAAATTACATAGAACGAGAATGGATTGACTTCATGTTATTGATTAGCTATTTATGTTGATACTACTTTAACGGTAATTCAAGCGAAATTGTGGCATGAAAAAAGACAATAAATAGATGGCTTTTCAAGAGTTGACCTTTCATTGTTTTGCATTTTTTTAATTATTTGAGTCCACTTTTGACACATTTCTTCATTTCAAAAGTTACCTTTTAAACTATACACATAACTAAAAAAAAAAAAAACTATACACATAACTTAATGCCACGTGTATCATATTCCTGAATCCCTCGAATGCATCCAATGCAACAAATCAAGAGACAAATCCTCTTTCAAGCAATTCATTAACTATTTTCCATTTCTGCTCATGATAATTAATAGTATTTAATTTTTTTCCTTTTGTTCACCTTAATGTGGAGACTACTCTGATTTTCCTCCATTGTGAACTTAATCTTTTTGGGACCAAAACAAGGTAATAATAATAATTTTGTGGATCTAGTTCAAAATAAACTCAATTTACAATGTGAATAAGGGATTTTAATTTTTTAAGGATTTTGTTTTCTAGGAAAGTTATCAAGGTAAATTGTTAATATGTACGATATGAAATTTAGAAATTAATTCTTCGTCACAAATATTTAGAGAGACATCACGACAAGTCATTTATCTTATCGAACTTAAAAAGCATATAAAAAAATACTTAATTGAGTTCGTTATGCGTTATAACGAACAAAATCCTAACGAAATTACCCGTCACAACGAACAATGTCTGAACGGAAAAAATGTTAATCACAAATCCTAACGAAATTACCGGTCACAACGAACAACGTCGTAACGGGAAAAAATGTTCATCGTAAACTTTGAGCAAGCATAACAACAGCCACGTAGAAACAGCAAATGAAAAGAGTCCAACCATCATTATAGCCTCAAGAAAAATCCATACAAACCTACATATTTTCCTCTTGAAATAATTATTGGTACTGCTCTAAGGAAAAATAAAAGCATTTACAACTTGAGATTGTCTCACTTAATCGGCAGTGGGTCAAAACAGTCTTCGATGCCTTCTCTCTTCCCCTATATATGCGCTCCAAGGGTCCCATTCAAGTGCACACCGGAAGAGCTCATTTTGCCTTGACAACCTTCCCTCTTCCCCTCTTCAGCTTAGAATCTCTCATCTTCTGGTATGTCTGCTTATTCCTAGTTTAATTACTTAACAATTCTTCCATTTTCCTCAACCACTTCCTCTATTTCTTTTAAATTGGCAAGATCCAACAACCCACCATTTGCAGACACCAATAGTTCCTCAAAAGGAGATATCTTGCATATCTTAACTTTATCTCTTAATTAAAATAAGACTTGTCATTTTTTTATAATGCACTGTTTCTGTCAATTTCATGGGTGAAGAGGGTCTCATCTTCTATTTGAGAAGATTTTTGATAGATATACCTATATACATGATATGATTTTTTTCTGTCTCCCACTTACATATCTGAGTCATCTTTGTCTGTGTTTCGTTTTTAGTGATAATTTACTTAATTATGATGTTTTATCTGAAACACTAAAAATGTGAAAGCAATTAGGTGGCTGACAAATCTAGGATCCTCCCCTTGGCATCTCTCTCTATGACATGTTTAATTTTCATTTTCGTATGAAATCTAGTTTCTTACAATGTTGCATCAAGAACTCTCAAAATTTGAAAATAGAGAAAACACTGAGAAATTTGGAGTGTTTATGAAAATTCGTCTACCTTGATAGTTACAAAATAGTTCAAAAAATTTTGAATGTCACAAAATTTTTGATAGAATCTCTCTCTCTCTCTCTCTCTCTCTCTCTCTCAGAGTCGGGTGTGCATGTATCCATTTACAAAAGACCAGATCTATCTGGTCCCAATTAACTTTTAACACCACTTTTAGTATAAGGTTTCAAAGAAGGAGCAGAAAAGGACCAGATCTTTGGTAAGGAGTGTGTCAGGGACTATAGTTAATAACTCGATAAGTCATCCCAGGAGATATTTACTTGGGACACGATGAGTGAGTCATGAATGTATCAAGATCTGGCCATATTGGTAGAAGAATCATTCACCATCTTTGTCTCCCCTGGAAATCATCCCTTGGTATAACCCAGAAAGTAAATAATGTCAGACCTCACCTACTGCACAAGCAAGTGTGACGTTGTTTTGTTTTCGTAGTCATTAAGGTTCTGACTTCTTTTGTTATGTTAATATTTCTCAAGTCGACCGTAGGGCGGTTTAATAAATAAAGAATCTCGCATTAATATAAAAAATGACGATATAATAACTATCTGTGGGACCGCCTCTAACGTTATCAAAATGTTTGAACTGAAAGGTGGATCCAAAGTCCACTCACTTTCCACACTACTCACAAATCTGCTTAGTTGTTCTTAAGCAAGGCAAATTGAAATAAATTTACTTTAATGTGCAATAATTATCTTGATGAGTTCAAATGGAATTCCTACTGTTGTGCTTACATTTTTCCTTAAACGACTCCCTTAGTCGTAGAGATTTTCACTAATCCTCTTATCATCCTCACTTATAGCCCCCACTTCCCCAGTTTATAGAGAACATGTGGTTTAATGGTACGGTACTCCATGTTCCAAATAAATTATATTGAATTACTGACGGCCATTTTGGCATATACAAACACTCAAGATAGTTATAATTCAGCACAAAATTATTTTCAAGCCGCCAAAAGAATATTATTATTTTTATTACTACTATGACTTTAATTTGTATTATATAATCACAGATGGAACCGATTCCGGAATCGTCAATGGAAAGGGAATCGAGCGAGGCTACATTGCTTGATGACTTCACCGTGCCAAGCCCTCAACGCCAAGTTTTGAGAAGCCAATTACATATGTCCTTGGTATGTATTTTTTATCATCCAATAAGTAATTGCATAGTTCTTTCCCTTTTATATATATATATATATTGCATTTCCTTGTTCTTTTTACTTGACGAAACTATCTCTTTACTTAAAAGATAGAAAGGAAAAAAAATTAAAAAAAAAAGGACAGAAGATGAGGGAAAAAAATTATGTAATTTTAGAATAATACATTTCGAGGTCAAAGGTGACCTTGTAAACTCTATGCTTCTCTTTTTGACTATTTGTGAATAGGGATTTTCTTTAACTTGATTTTTATTTTTTTGAGTTATGTTCAGGAGCATATGGAACAACGTTCTTCAGATGGTAATAGCCATCCATCGAACGTGGCATCACCACCAATTCCAAGTGAATTTGATCTTCTCGTCGTGTCTCCAGACCTTGAGCGACAGGAAAGAAACTATCACGGCAACAACGACGAACCATCAGCATTGGAGTCCTTCCCTTCGCCAACTGTATAACACTACTTGATTAATCTCCAAAATGATGCACCATAATTGTTATCTCTGTTCCGTATTAACTATAGATAAACATACATTAACATAAATATTTTTGTACGAAACTGTTTCCATATCTTGGTCATGATCAGTTGGGATCAGTAACTCAAGTACCGGGTCAATCTTCCTGCCAAGCCGAAATAATTCCAACGCGACCCAATCAACCGGAAACTAGGTTTGGGGCACATGAGCTTTTTCATTTACATGTTGAACTTCTGAAAAGATATTTCTTATTACGTTATGTCAACTGTACCATGGCTTCTTCTATGAATTTTCTAAATGTTTGATACATGAAAACCCAGCCTTTACCAAAGGGGTTGGCTAGACGGCGGCAACATGAGCGGCCAGCAAATATGGAAGATTGGAGGGAATCATCCCGACCAAAGTTTGCCAATTTCTCGGCCTCAAACTCCATTCCCTCACAGTGCAGTGAGTATATTCATGACTTCAATCCTTGTGATCATTATTGTCTCTATTCTGTATTAACTCTAGATAAAGATACATTAAAGTATATATTTCTGTACATAATTGTTTACATTTCTTGGTCATGATCAGTTGGGATCAGTAACTCAAGTACCGGGTCAATCTTCCTGCCAAGCCGAAATAATTCCAACGCGACCCAATCAACCGGAAACTAGGTTTGGGGCACATGAGCTTTTTCATTTACATGTTGAACTTCTGAAAAGATATTTCTTATTACGTTATGTCAACTGTACCATGGCTTCTTCTATGAATTTTCTAAATGTTTGATACATGAAAACCCAGCCTTTACCAAAGGGGTTGGCTAGACGGCGGCAACATGAGCGGCCAGCAAATATGGAAGATTGGAGGGAATCATCCCGACCAAAGTTTGCCAATTTCTCGGCCTCAAACTCCATTCCCTCACAGTGCAGTGAGTATATTCATGACTTCAATCCTTGTGATCATTATTGTCTCTATTCTGTATTAACTCTAGATAAAGATACATTAAAGTATATATTTCTGTACATAATTGTTTACATTTCTTGGTCATGATCAGTTGGGATTAGTAACTCAAGAACCAGGTCAATCGTCCCGCCAAGCAGAAAAAATTTCGATGCAACCCAATCAATCGGAAACTAGGTTCGTGGCACATGAGCTTTTTCATTAACATGTTGAACTTCTAAAAAGATATTTCACTTTACATTATGTCAACTGTACCATAGTTTCTTCTATGAATTTTCTAAATGTTTGATACATGAAAACCCAGCCTTCACCAATGGGGTTGGCTAGATGGTGGCAACACGAGCGGCCAGCAAGCATGGAAGATTGGAGGGAATGATTCCGACCAAAGTTCGCCAATTCCTTGGCCTCAAACTCCATTCCTTCCCATTGCAGTGAGTATAATCATGACTTTTCGACCCTTGTGCTTAGTCTCATGAACGTCAATATAACAATGCAATTGGAATATAAAGGTGTTAATAACATGTGAATGCGAGTGCTTGTTGCTCTTAACTAGATGGGACTCGGAGTGGGGCATGGAGGGAATGACTTCTACCAAACTTTGGGAATTGCTCGGCCTCAAACTCCATTCCCCCACAATGCAGTCAGTATATCATAACTTTAACCTATATGATAAGTCTCATGAAGCTCAACATAACAATGCAGTTGAAATATAATGTTATTTAATACCATGGAAATTTGCTTGTGGCTCTTAACTAGATGGGAATTGGAAGGGGGCATGGAGGGCCTCATTTGACCAACCAACAACCAGAAAATTGGGTCACCTTCAACCAGACTAATTTTTATCAAGCCTCTTCAGGGTACATGATCGAGTTCTTCTCAATTGCTTTGTACTCATAGCACATGTAGTCATTGACTTTGAAACCTATAAAAAAAATCAATTGCACCAAAAGAGAAAATGTGTTTGAAAGTTTGAAGAGTCATACATTACATATGTTCATGAATTCTTTTGAAAATTCAGGACCCATCAATCTATCAATGAAGCGCCAAGCATCCTAAATGTACCCCATGCTCAGTATTCAGAGGCGCCTACTCGGTATTTAGTTCAACCTTTTATATATGTATCATCAATAGTATTTACACTTATGTAATATGAACATATTGTCAAGAGAAAGTACATATTGCAATTTGCAAAATCGCGGACTTGGTTTAAAATGTCATATTGTTTCATCATTTTCGTAAATCACCCGAATTCACGTCCCACCAATTAGTCGATGAATCACCAATCATCCCAATTGCACTCGATGCACAGTATTCTAGCTCTGTGACACCTCAACAAGCTATGCCTATCTGGTATATATCGAACTTATCTTTTCCTCATCTTGGTCATGAGAACTGTGCAAAAATACAGACATAATGTATGTTGTGTGATATCAGGTCTAATGCTATGTCTCAGCAACAAATCAATGACCAAGTTCATGCATCTAATGCAAGTGCACATGCAGCTATATATGAATCCATGTTGTTAACTGAGACCTCTATCCCGTATTGGTGCGTGTTCTTTCACTAGCACTCTTGCTTGAGGGTTTCCTAATATTTTCAATGATGTGTTTGGTGTGGATAATTATTAAGCACATGAAATCCTAAAATAAGAGCTAGCTCTCGTTGTCAATAGTTTTTGCCTCATTGGTAGAGTGGAGTTTCCAACTGTGTATCCAGATTATTATCTGTCCTTTTCTTAGTATCAACTATCAAAATGAATCACACTTATACTTTTTGAACGAGGTTCATGTCGCATTATTGACTTAATCTAATTATAGTTTCCTTGTCTAACGTTGAAGTCATTTTTGTCCATGTGAGGAAGAATGTTACAAAAGCCTAGATGAAATAGAAAGGCCAGAAATTTTATTTTGTCTATCACTAGAAGCACAAACTTGCGATATACTTTACTCTTCTTTTTGTAGACTCGTTTCGATCGTGTAACAACTATGCAGATTGAAAAGCAGGCAAGATATAATGTCGAAAGGTGATTATATGAGGTTTGTTGGAATTGTATAAACAGGCAAAGTCTCTATCCAGGACAGCATGTGCAACCAAATCAGCTTCCACTCCTTGGTGTGGATCCACAAAGTCATTACTCTACGATGCATAAAACTTCGATGATCATCGGGTCAGACTTCTTTTATCTTTGTAGTTCATTTTCATTTATCGTTCAACCTTTCGAGCAGTAATATCTTCATGAAGTAAATATAATCCGAATATATCAGCCTTGTTAGTTGTGATTTATTTAAGTGTGCTTTTTGCAATAGCAAAGCATGATAGATTCCTAAAAAAACCTGTACTTAACACTGATGTCGATAGTTTTGGTTTGTGGAATGCTGGGTTACAAATGTCCTCAAAATATGTTGCCGACCCGATTGTAAAGATCATTTAGACCTTCCTTTCTAGTTAATTAAGCTTCTAATGATCATCCTTCCTTTTTGGGTTGCTTATGTTTTGTCTTCCTTATTGTGCAAGTACTAGCAAGAACCGAAGCATTACAAAAGTTAACATGCTATATGCTTTCATCGATCATCTGTCACCATGGTATATAATCTTTATCATCGTTGTTAATCCTTTTATGCTCTTTGAATCTAGGCCTCAATGTTCAGCATCTTATCAACCAGTTAATCAAGCACCACTTGTGCAAAATTTTGTTAATAATTCTAACACTGGAACAGTGTTCTTGCCTGCTGCATCATCCATCCCTCAAAGGTTACTTAATTTAGTTCGCTCCGTTTCTATTTGGAACCTTTTCTAAATCTCATTCAATTTTCCATCAAGTGCATTCTTTATTGGGTATCATTCTACATTATGGAGCTTTTTCATGGTAAATTATTGACTTACAGGGTTCCGTTTACTAGTCCACTTGGTTTTCCCAATGAAGCTCCTCCAATTATCCCAAATCTGAATCCAGGGCAAAGCCAATTCATGAACCCAGAAATGGTAAAAGTACAACTTTTTTCTCAAGTCCCGACTATTCATTCGTTTTGCTTTCAGTGTTCAACGTACACCAGTCAATACAAAAAACGTCTTTTCCTTTATTTTTCTGTAGGAAGCCGGAAATTATTGTATTGGTAATCCGTATCATTTGAAGACATTGGACAGCTACAGTGAGGTACTTGTAGTTTCCGATAAATCTAACTCATAAATAGCAATCTTTTAGTTCGTTATTTCATTGCTTTTGATCAACTAATATGAGCCTTCCCGGACAAAAACCTTAGCAAGGAAGTAGAAAGCGATCTCGCTTTGGCGATAGTACCTATGAGGAAGGACAATCATCATCCTCATCTGCTAAACATTTTCGGGTACTTTCTCATAGATAGTAATTATATCATCCTGTATTAAATTTTGATTATCGATTCATTTCGTACCCAAATGTGGTTAGGATCTTAACAAAGATATTTTCTCGTCTGTGGTTCATGTAGCTGGATGGAATCACTCAAGATCAGAGTCATCTTTGGCTGAGTTTGGGACCTCCTAATAGTAGTTCTCAACTTGAAGGGTATGCGTTAAATGCACACTAAATAACCTTTTCGATGTATTGGAGCATTTCATATCAGATAACTTCAACCTGTTTTATGTCCATTTTCCCTCCCCAGTTTTTTTATGTTGACATCTGAATGATCAAGTGTCAGGAACAACTCTGGGGGAATTACAAACAGCTTTGGGGGAATCATAAGCAGGGTCTATGACCCGATGTACGAACATCTTGGTTTACCGATCGACCCCCATCTGAGGATGTTCTTAGCAAGTCAATGTGGTGAGTGCTTGAAAATTATTGCTTTAAAAGCATTTTGCTCATCTTAAAACACATGGACCCCATGATAATACAATATCCCTATTTTTCCTGTTGCTATATGATGAGCAGAGCAATTAGGAGCGCACTTTATATCTAGGATTTAATGAATTAGGTTAACAAGAATAACGCCAAGATAACTTTGAGCATATCATACTTCCATTTTGTGCATATTTCCCATGCTTTTGGTTCATGGCATTTGTCAGGTAACCCTTCAAGCTCCGGACAAACTGCGACATCGCAACCCAACAATCAGCCGCAAACATGGGGGCACCCGGGCCAGAGATCCTGAAGAAAGATTCGTAGCAGCCTTTTTCATGAATGTCGTCGCAAGTACCTGTAGGGTTGAGAGGCATGTGTAATGTTGGACCTGGGTTTTTCTCCTTGTTCAAGCTTCAAACTTTGCCTATTTCTCTTGGTTACTTAGTAGCCAGGTTAATTAGGCATGAAGCTTTGACATCCTTTCTATTTATAAGTGGATCTATTTGCTTAAGTTCTCTGTAGTCGCATGAGATGCATTTGCATTTGGGCTCAACAACGTAGCCTGTAGAAGTAAATGCTCCTGATCAGAGTTGGGAGGATGTACGATGTGTGATAAGGTTTCTCTTCCTTTATTTACCTTATTTTAGGCTAATAGTGTGGTTGATCATAGTCAGGTTGAGCAACTAGATTTACGATTATTAATTTTGTTAGGTTTATTGATATTAAAGCTGGTATCATATATGGTTTGGAAGCCTTTCCCTTATCGACCTAAATATCTTATTAAGGAGTCATTATAATGTGACCAAACTTTTTGGAGGCTAAATTATATGCTCAATATCAACAGACCATATTTTTAGATTGATTCCAACGAGTCCATATTGGGAAATCCTATTTGTTTACTTTAGTGTGTAATAATCGAGTAGAATCCCATCTTTTAAATATATCCAAAAAAGAAACTTTTTTGAGGAAACTTACTCGAACTAAGAAGTTATTCAAACTAGGGAAACCACTCAAATTAGTAATGAAGGAGCCAACTGGCTAAATGAATAGGAAATATGATATTTGTCTGAAAAACATATATATCACTACAAAAAAATATGTAATTTGCCACGGAAATTTGCGACGAGAAATTTCTCGTCGCAAATTTGCGATGAACTTTACGACGGATTTCATTTTCCATAGCAAATTTGCGACGGAAAAAAAAATCCATCGCAAATTTGCGACGGAAGAAAGTTCGTCGCAAATAGGTGACAGAAAATAAATCTGTTGTAAAATCCGTCGTTAATTTGCGACGACGAGTTTTCCGTCGCAAATTTGCGACGGATAAAATATTCGTCTCAAATTTGCGATGGATTTTGCGACGAAAACGAATTTGTCGCTAATTTGTTGTTTATCTGCCCTTCCCCAGTTTTTCCACCCCCTGTTAATCTCTCTCTCTCTCTCTCTCTCGCTTTTCTCCACATTTCATGTGTTTCAAATCTGCAAAATCCGCCCACGCACAAATCAATCTCAGTGAAGATTTTTTACCGGTAAATATCATAGCTAATTTTGTGATTATTCATCGCTGGATTGGAATTTCGTCATTTTTTTAGAGTTTTTTTGTTCGTAACTTCATTGCCAGTTCATTGACCGGTGACCGGCGATACCTTGTCGGCCTTAGGAGGAGGCCGAACGGCCACGTCAGCCATGAGAGGAGGCCGAGATTTCGTAGGAAATTTTATCCGTCAAGGAATTAGGTTTCCGTCGCAAATTTGTGACGGAAGCCTAATTCTGTGCCTAATTCTGTTGCAAGATCAACCTCGCCACCGCCCACATCTGGTTGACGGCGAGATCGAACTCGTTGGACCTGCAACCAATGAAACATAATGGGGAAAAAAGAGAAAAAAATGAAAAAAACTGGAAAAAAATTAAAAATTATTAAAAAATGATTCTTAAGTGATTTTTTTTTTTTAGATATGTGTCCAATTGAAGGTTTGACAATTCAAGTGGACGTTGCAATTCTCATCAAATTGACCACTTTCTGCTTCCAAGATTTCAGTCAAATATTTGGGTAAGTCTTCATTACATGGTAATTTTTTCAATTTTTGCAATTTCAAAGTAATTGTTGCGTGAATAACCAAATTATAACTTTCATAATTTTATGGTTTTAATTAAGAGCAGTAGATATGATATTTTAAATATTTTATGAGAATTTTTTATTTTAATACAGATACAATGCAAAGAGAAAGGGCTTGGATGTATAATAAGAACTTATCTAAACGTCGATGATTGACAGATGAGTTTCGTACTGGATTAGAACTATTTTTAAACTTTGCTAGTAATAAATATGAGTTTATGGATGGAAATAAGTTAACGTGTCCATATAAAAATGCGGTAATGGTAAATTTCTTGTGTGTGATAAAGTTAGAGAACATCTTTACAGATTTGGGTTTACTCCGAACTATTATAATTAGACTTCCCATGGTGAACCATTTATATCTGATGAAGGATATCGAAGAAGTGACCAATTTTTAGTCAGGGAAAAATATGGCTATTATGATCAATTGAACCCATACGAGAGGATGGTGATTGATGCAGCTAGTCAGAATTTTATTTCAGAATCGAATCATGCAAGTACTAGTTTTACTCCTATACATAAACAAGTGGGTACTAGTCATGCATCACAATTGGAAGAGATAGGAGTGACGGGTTTTGATGAGAATATCTATCATGAAACTTTTCCATCGTCTAATCAGCTCTGGGATGTATTGAAAGCAGCAGATAAACCTTTATGGGCAGGTTGTGAAAACCACACTAAGTTATTAGTGACAGCAAGACTGTTAAATATCAAGGCAGAACATAATGTATTTGCGGATTGCTTCAACTCTTTTGTTGAAATAATGCGGGAATTAATGCCTCGTGATAACATCATGCCAAGTGATTTTTATGATATGAAAAAGCTAATAGATAATTTAGGTCTTCCGGTTGTAAATATTGATGTATGTAATAGGGGTTGTATATTATATTGGAGAGATAATGAAAATGCAGAATCTTACAAATTTTGTAGCCAACATAGGTACAAGATTAACATGAGGCCGGGTCGTAATCAAAAGCGTAGACCATGCAAGCAAATATTTTATCTGTTCTTAATCCCTAGATTGCAATGGCTTTATGCGTCTAAAACCATTGCTGAACACATGATTTGGTATGCAAATCATGAAACAGAAAATGGTCTAATGTGTAATCCTTCAGATACAGAGGCATGTAAACATTTTGATAGAACATACCCTGAGTTTGCGATGGAGCCTCAAAACATCAAGTTAGATCTCTGTGTTGATGGATTTGCCAAATTTGGAAAATCAGGAAAAATTATTCATGTTGGCCAGTTATCTTAATGCCGTACAATCTTCCACCTAGTATGTACATGAAGACACCTTATATGTTTTTAACGTTGATTGTGACAGTCCCGCAAAATCCGAAAAAGTTGATAGATGTTTATATGTAACAATTGATTGAAGAGTTATAACGGGTATGAGTTGAAGGTGTCCTTACGTATGATGTTTCTACCGATCAAACATTTATAATGAAAGCTGCCCTTCTTTGGACGATAAATGACTTTCCAGCTTACGGAATGTTATCTGGATGGAGTACAGCTGGGATCTTAGGATGTTCGATATGTTTGGAGATATCAAAGTTATTTAGATTAAAACATGGAAAGAAGCCCAGCTATTTTGACTGTCACAGACAATTTTTACCGCTAAATCATCCTTTCAGAAGGAATAAAAAAGAATTCATCAAAAATATGACTAAAAGAATACGTCCACCATTGAGATTGATCTGCGATCAAATTTGGGAGCGTGTGCAGAACTTTCCAATTGTTGTTGAGAATCCGCACGGCACGACTTTTGCTTACGGAAGTACACATAAGTGGACAAAACGCAGTATATTTTAGGATCTACCATATTGGAAGGTCCATCTTATTCATCATAATCTTGACATCATGCACATAGAAAAAAATGTTTTCGACAATATCATAAATACTGTAATGGATGTCGCCGAAAAAACAAAAGACAACTTGAACGCAAGAAAATATATAAGAGATATTTGTGATCGGCCAACACTAGATGTGGATGCAAGCAGCAGGGGACCAAAACCAAAAGCAGTTTATATATTGGATAAGGAGTAGAGACAAGTTGTTTGTCAATGGTTGAAATCTGTGCGGTTTCCTGATAGATATGCTTCGAACCTCGGGAGATGTGTTGATTTGAATAAATGCAAGTTGATAGGTTTGAAGAGTCATAATTGTCACATATTGATAAAAAGACTAATTCCAATAGCTTTCAAGGAAGTTTTACCGAACTTTGTATGGGGCGCTATTACAGAGTTAAGCAATTTCCTGCATGATATTTGTTCGATAGTGTTACAAGCATCGCACATGGAGAAACTAGATAGAGATATTCCAATTATTTTTTGTAACTTAGAATGGATATTTCCTCCATTGTTTTTTGATTCGATGGAGCATCTCTTAGTTCACTTGCCTTATGAGGCTAAAGTTGCAGGTCCCGTCCAATTTCGATGAATGTATCCATTTGAGAGGTAATTTTTTTTTTAAATAAAGTTCAAATTACTTTATTATATATTATGTTCTGACAAGTTTCTTTCTATTGCAACTAGATTCTTATATCATTTGAAGAAAAAAGTGAAGAATAAAGCACGTATTGAAGCTTCAATTTGTAATGCATATATTGTGGAAGAAGTAATAACATTTGCATCATATTATTTTGAGCCGCACGTGCAGTGCAAGAGGCGGAGAGCAGACAAAAATGATAAGGGCTCCATTGATCTCAATTGTAAAGCATTCTCCATTTTCAATTATCTGAGTCGACCAAGCGACGCATGTCAGTTTCGTTACTTAATAGGTGAAGAATTTCATGCAGTCCATACATATATTTTACTGAACTGCCTAGAAGTCGAGCCATACTTTAAGTAAGTGTAAATTTGCAAATATATGTATTGTGTGTCAAATGTTTACTAATATGTAAATGGTTTTTATTATTAGGATTTTCCAAACTTCAATGTATTGCCTACAACCAAATGAGTTTGGTCGTTTGTGCGATGAACAATTTGCACCATAGTTCAAGACATATGTAAGTTGCCTATGGACCAAAATCAAGTTATTAAAATTTTGTTCATCATTTGTTAAAGTATATATTATTGACTTTGTATGTGTAACCTTAGGTTCACGGTAACCATGATGAACTGGGAGAGCAAAGATTGCTATATCATATGTCATGGGGTCCACAGTTAAGAGTTTGAAGTTGGCCAGCATATTTCATAAATTGATATAATTTTTACACTCAAGAACATGGAATGAGAAAAGTCATAATGAATAGTGGTGTCTCTGTTCGGTCATCCAATGGTGGCAGTTCAGAAGATGATTTTTATGGCTTGTTGGATGAAATCATAGAGATAGAGTATCCTTGACCATTAATGATGCGAGTTGTATTATTTAAGTGCACATAGTTCGACCCTGTCAAAGGAATGAAGGTGCATACGAAGTTTAATTTAGTTGAAATAAATCACAAAAAAAGATATATGAAATATGAACTGTTTGTCTTGGCACAACAAACAATTCAAGTGTGTTATGCATCATATCCCAATTTGAAACGTAACAAAGCTGATTGGTGGGCTGTATGTAAAATCAAAGCATGGAGAAAAACTGAGGAACACTGAAAGGATAGAGCCTACCAACAAGAGAAAGTGTGTAACACAATTGAAATTGAGGAATATAACATTCCTACTTTACGAGATCCATGTGGAGCAATGATAGATATGGATCCAACTGAAATTTGCGAATTAAATGTACAAGAATGTTCAAAATCTGATTTTGAGATAGATGATAAAGATGAAAATGAAGATGAAGATGAAGATCAAGACGAGGACGAAAACGAAGATGAAGACAAAGATGAAGACGAAGACGAAAATGAAGATTAAAATTTTTATAACAAAATACTAATGATGTGTAATTGTTATTGCGACAAGTATTGTTTTGGTTGTCATCATTATTATTATTGTTGTTACTATTGTTATTGTTATTGTCAATTACTCTTATTAATTTAATTGATTGTAGAAAATTTGCGACGGATTTTTGTATGCCGTCGCAAATTTTTTTGTCTATTTTAAAATTGCGACGGACCTTTTTTTTTCCGTCGCAAATTTGCGACGGACGGTTATAGTCCGTCGCAAATTTGCCACGGAACAATGTTGTCTGTCCCAAATTTGCGACGGACGACTTTGTTCCATCGCAACTTTGCAACGGACAACTTTGTTCTATCGCAAATTTGCGACAAACAAATACAATCCGTTGAAAATTTGCAATGAACATAATATCAGTCGCAAATTTGGGACGGAAAAAATTCCCTCCCAAATTTGCGACGGATTATGTTTGTCCGTCTCAAATTTGCGACAGACTATATTTGTCTGTCGCAAATTTGCGACGGACATTTGTTTTCCGTCGCAAATTTCAGACCGATAAAAAATGTTCGTCCCTAAATTTGCGATGGACTTTTTTTTCATTGGAAATTTGCGACGGATTTTTGTATTCCGTCGCAAATTTTTTTGTCTGTTTTAAATTTGTGACGAACCATAACTATCCGTCACAAATTTGCGATGGAACAAAGTCGTCCGTCGCAAATTTGCGACAGACCATATTGGTCCGCCGCAAATTTGCGACTAACTTGCTCTGTCCGTCGCAAATTTGCGATGGACATAATATCCATCACAAACTTGGGACGGAAAAAATGCCCTCCCAAATTTGCGACGGGTTATGTTTGTCCGTCGCAAATTTGCGACGAATATTTTTGGTCTTATGATGGAAATTTTTTTTTCTTGTCGCAATTTGCGACAAGCTATAAGTTCGTCGCAAATTTGCGACGGATCTGTCTGGTCTGTCGCAACCTCACTTCTTCTTCATCGTCTTCCCGAACCCCACCCCGCCTCGCAAATCGTTCGCTGGCCAAATTTGCTTACTCGGAGCCGTTGCCGCCGTCACCGTCGCCGTCACCAACGCCCCGCACGCCTTGCGCCCCACCCCAGCTCGCAGGTCACCGGCCAGATCTGGGCGAGCTCGCAGCCACCCGCCGTCGCCGCACAGGCTCCCTGCCTTGCCATCGCCAATGCGCCTCGCCGCCCCGCCGTGGCTCTTGCCGTCACCGTCGCCAACACCCCGCGCACCTCCCCGCTCCGTGAAGGTTCGTCGGCCAAATCTGGGCGAGCTCGCAGCCGCCCCACCGTTGCCGTCGTCGTCACCGTCACCGTCGCCAGCTGGCACGCGTGCCTCCTCGCCCCACCGCGCAGTGGACTGAACCGGTTGTCGTCGCCGCCCTCGCCCGAGGACTTGCCGTCAGTGCCTAGCCGCCGGCCAGCCGTCGCCGCCGTTCGTTTGAAGTTAGTGCCCAGCCGCCGCCGCTGCCCAGCAGTGCCGGCTGCCATCACCACCGCTCGGCCGCGTCGACCGCCGTCGCCCGTTCAAAGTCAGCACCCAGCCGCCACCGCCGCCACCATCGCCGCCCAGCCGCGCCGGCTGCTGTCGCCGTCTCCCAGCCGCTGGCCAGCTGCCTCCCAGCCGCACCAGTCGCCGTTGCCGCCGCCCAACTGCCGGCCAGCTGCCTCCTAGCCACTGCCCAGCCGCCGTCGCCGCCGCCCAACCACCTCCAAGCCGCCGCCCAGCCGTGCCGGCCGCTATCACTGCCGCCCAGCCGCCGCCTGACGCCGTCCCTACCACCGCCGCCCGATGTTGTCGCCGCCAAGCTCCATCGTTGTTCGATTGGCTGTGACCGACTAGCCACCATTTGTGGCCATGCCCATGCCGAGTCTGCCACTATCCAACTGACGTTTTTATCGTCTTTGAACCAAGTAAGCAACTCTCACTGCCCGTATGTATAATGAGTATTAATCGGACTTGTTTAGGGATTATTTATTGTCTGATTGGTTGGTTAATTATTTAGTATCTGATTGGTTGGTTAAGTTAGGGGTCGATTTAAGGATTGAATATGACTTCAATCAATGTTCGACTAGTTAATTTGTCCATTATGTCGCCGATTAAGCATTTAATGACAATCGGATGGGACGGTATATGCGTTTTCTCATAAAATGCATGAAAATTGAACAATTCTACAAAAATTCATAAAAAATTCAACAAAATTTTAAAAAGTCATATTTTGAGAAAATATTAAATTTGGTACTAAATTTTATTAAAAAAAATTAAAAAAATCAAAATTTCAAAATATCAGAAAATGGCAAAAAATAACTGTGGTCACCCACTTTGAGTGAAATTTAGATTTTTTTATGTGGTAAAAAAATATAATAAAAAATTTAAAATTTTCATAAGTTCTTAAACTTATGGACAATAGATATGGCCACCCATTGTGAGAGAAATGCAAATTTTTTTAGGTGCACAAAAAAATTAAAAAATTATAATAAAATATAAAATTTCAAAACTTTACAAAATTACTTAGAATACATGTGGCCATCCACTTTTAATGAAATTTAATTTCTTTAGATGGCCAAAAAAAATTAAATTTTTAAAAAATTACAAAACTTCACAGAATGGTTTATAATTCCTGTGGTCACCCACTTTTAGTGAAATTTAAATTTTGTAACGTGCCGAAAAAATTTTAAAAATAAAAAATATTAAAAATTTTCATAACTTTAGAGAATGACTTAGAATACATGTGGCCATCCACTTTTAGTGAAATTAAATTTTTTTTAGTTCCCCGAAAAAATTTAAAAAAAAAGTACAAAAAATTAAAAATTTTAAAATTTCAAAACTTTACAGAATGTCTTATAATATCGGTGGCCGCTCACTTTTAGTGAAATTTAATTTTTTTTAGGTGCCCAAAAAATTTTACAAATAATAAAATTATTTTTATTACAAAACTTTAAAAAATGACTTACAATATCTGTAGTCACCCACTTTCAACGACATTTAAATTTTTGTAGGTGCATAAAAAAAATTTCTTCGGCAATAAAATTCAACAAATCAAACAGATTTGTCCTTCACAAGTCAATTTCTGGCAAGAATGCGAACATTTAATTTCTTCCAACGTTTTGATTTCTCATATAGAATGGTTACCATTCACATTCGTACTTGTTTAATGCCAATCGTATGATTAAGTTGGTTAATCGTGTGGTTGCTTTGCTTAAATGTGTGTGATTGGTTAACTATGACCTGATCGTGTCGGTTGATTGATGATCGTGTGGCCAAGAACGAAGATCATGTGGTTGAAATTAATGTTTCATGGTTGATCTTCGACTGGTTGATTAATTATTGTGTGGATCAACAAGTGGATCGTGTGGTTAATTATGGCTATTGTCGGCTTAGCATGACATATCGTACTTATATATTGATGTTTGATATCAAAATGAGTTCGATTCATAATATATTTGTTCATAGGAAATTGCACGTCAAAAACACACGGCATTGACTCATTTCGAGGAAACATTTTCTACTTCTACACCAAAATGGTAAGCTTTGTCATGTATGTCATAATGTATCTGTAATACATGTTATTATTTTTGTACATATTTGCCTAACCTTCCTACTTGTCAGTATAAACGTAGATGTCACATGCATAGAAGACCAGCCTCTTCCTCGTTCTCGTTCTCGTCCCCGTCCCTTTCCTCTTCCCCTTTCCTTTCATCTAACCCTCAACTACAATATGCTCCGTCACAATATGGACACGTTGGCCCTTCCTCCAACACTCAAGAAGATGTTGGGAGACTTGGCCATATGCGAACTGAATCTCATCCAATTTTATCTCCTTTAGCTTTCTCTCCTTCCATTCCACCTTATTATTCAGCGGAACAATTGAATAATGACATAAATATAGGTGAAGAAGATAACCGATTTATGATATGTCCATTTGGAGATTCGTAAGTACTTCATTTTTATTTTAGTATATGTAATATTTATGGCTTTAGATATGGATGTTAACTGAATTGTCGATGTTGCACAATATCCATATGATTGTAGATTCACAGATGCTCCGTTTGTTGTGAGGGATTGAATAAAATAATGAAAAACTATTGGATGTGGTGTATATTAATTACAGAAGTGTTCCACAAGAAGTGAAAAATTTGTGGTGGAATGAGTTCAAGGTAAGTTTTATATGTTCTATTTTCTTGCCAACTAAGTTCGGTGTAGTATATTGATGGTCAAGAATGATGTACAAGGACCGGAACAACTCTGTAGTTTTCGGTACCTAAGGGATCAGATATTCCCCAGAGATAAACTTTACAAAATCTGTCGCCGAATTGTCTGGTGCATGGTAATGGATATCTAACCATCGTAATAACTTTCAGTTTTGTTTTTATTGATTGCAGCGAAAGTTCAGGTGGGATGAAGAGGAAGAGAATAAAGTAAGAAAAATTTTCCAGAAGAAAGTTAGTGGTTTTATATGAAATGTGATGAATAGAGCGAAGATCAAGCAAGTGAAGCCGTCTTTCATTACAGCTAACAATTGGGCAAAAATTAACAGAATTTGAGAAATTAAAAAGATTCGGCAAATTAGTGAGCAGAATAAGAAGAACCGATCTTCTAGTTCTAGTGAAGGGTTAGCTACATATGCTGGGGGCTCTATCAATATTGAGGAGCATCGCAAACGACTGGTAAGTCTGTCAATTACGTTATAAGTTAATTCAATTCAATTACTCATGTTTACATTTTGTAGGCGACGGAATTGGAGACAGAACCGACATTTGCAGCTACATTTGAACGCACATTTCAAAAGAAAGATAAGACATGGACTGGCGATCAAGCGAAAGCTATTAAGATATATAAGGTTATACTTTGGCTTTTATGGAAAATAGAATGAAAACCGTGAATGCCTTCAATATTTGTGGTAGATATATATAAAGCTATTTTATTTTCATCTATATTATTATTGTGGGAAAAATATGATGATCTTTTAATGAGTAATGCCAGTGGTAGTAATGGTTGTGCTGCGTCTGAGCCATCAGTTGACAATATGACATTATGGGTGGAGGCAATAGGTAGGATGAAAAAAGAAAAAATATTTGGGATAGGATTTTTATCAAGGATATACATGCTGAATCATGCCGGAACTTCATCATCCAATGCGACTAGTCGAAGGAGGTCACGACATGATAAGCAATTGACCCAAGAAGTGAACCATCTGAGAAATATACTTGTACAGAAAGACGAACAAATAAATTCTTTGCAACAATAAATGGAAATTGTTATGCGACACCTTAATCTCAATCACTATGAGATTCCTCCTGTACCTCCCGGCAATCCAATAGGTGATGGGCACATTAATGAGCGACACAATGATGCTAAGATTGCTGATGATGATGATGATTTTCTCGGTCCTCTCTAGTTATCCGTCCCAAAATCGGGGATAAGCTTGCTTCACAATTTTTTATAACATAAGTTGACTCATATTCATATGTAAGAACATTGATGTTCGTCCTAAAACATTTTTTTGTTAACCCTCTTACTTGTTTTTTTATACCTAGTTCTACATCCATGTATACACGCTTCTTTTATATTCTGGACTAATTCAAGTATCTTTATTTATGTATCCACTTTTCATTAGGTATCGATAAAAGTGACTACTTTTGGTATCCTGCTAAGTAACAAAGCTGCCCAATCTTGTGTCTGGTTTGTTGATTTTTCATAATTTTTTAAGCAGAATCTATGGTTGTCCCACTACCTATTAATGTTTTGAATGTATTATAAGAGTGGATATTAAATAGCATCATGTCATACTTTGTAACTTTGCATATTTCATTATTTTTTGAGGACTGGCATCTTTTCTTCAGTTATTTTTTTTCAATTATATGTCATTGTGTCTGGTTTGTTCGTTTTCTGTTACTGAAGCGGAATCTATGATTGTCTCGTGTCCTTTGTTTGTTTTGAATATATTACATTATGCTCATTAATACATACCTATTGATATGGACATGATTTGATGGCCGAAATGGTGTAAAATTTGCAACGAATATTTAGAGACGAATTTTGCAACCATTATAGTTCGTGGCTAATTTGCGATGAATACATTTTGCGACGAATAAAGTTTGTGCTAAATTTGCGACGCATTTGGTGACAAATTTTGCAACGAATAACGTTCGTGACTAGTTTGCGACGAATTTTTGCGACAGATGGTGTTCGTGGCAAATTTGAGACAAAATTTGCGACGGATAGTGTTCGTGGCTAATTTACGACGAAATTTGGTATGAATTTTGCGATGAATTTTGCGATGAAACTTGCGCCGAATTTTACGACAAATAAAGTTTGTGGCTATTTTGTGACGAATAATTTGCGACGGATAGTGTTCGTGGCAAATTTGTAACGAATTATTTGCTATGAATTTTGCGATGGATAGTGTTCGTGGCAAATTTGCGACGAATTTACTTCCGTTGCAAAATTTTGCAACGACCTAGTAGCGACGGAATTTTTTCCGTCAGAAATTCGATTTGCGATGGATTTTGCCAATATTTTCGTCGTAAAATTCGTCACTAATCAGTTGTTTTTTTTGTAGTGTATGAGCCCATATTTCGTCATAGTCCCTCATTTATTCAAAAATCTTTCAGTGGGTTGCCTTGTTACAGTTTATCCTTTAAGTAAGTCACTCCCATGGACAGCAACGTGGTTTTCATTTTATGATTTGACTCCATTTTGCGGTTACTCTTTCATTTATTTTCGTCGGCCACTAGGACACCGTTCAGGCAGGAACATAGACACCCGGTCAAACATTTGGGAAAATAGCCAATGAATCTTTTTAGAGAAAAAATCACAAAAAAACCCCAAACTATATTACCCATGATATATTTACCATGAACTTTTTTTTTGATATCAAAAACCCCAAACTATGCTATTTGTGACACATTTACTTCCATTGTACTTTAGTCCATAGACATTTTTGTCTTTTTTGCTTTTTTCTTTTTTTTTTTCCTTTCCGGCGAGGGCAGCGAGCAAGGGCTGCCCTCGCCGGCGTCAAGCGAGGGCTGCCCTCGCCGGCATCAGGCGAGGGTCCCCTCGCCTGGGTGAGCGAGGCAGCCCTCGCCCAACTCAGGCGAGGGCGACCCTCGCTGGCCTCGGGTGACCCTCGCTGGCGTCGGGCGACCCTCGCTGGCGTCGGGCGAGATCAGTGTCGGGTGAGGAACGCCCTCGTCTAAGTCAAGCAATGACCGCCCTTGCTCACTCAGGCGAGGTGACCCTCGCCCGACTCAGGCGAGAGCGACCCTTGCTCGATGTCGGCGAGGGTCTCCCTTGCCTGAGTCAAGCAAGGGTTGCCTCGCCCAATGCCGACGAGGGTCGCCCTCGCCAGACCGGGCGAGGGCAGCCCTCGCCAGACCTAGCGAGGGCTGCCCTTGCCCGACTCAGGCTAGGGCGACCCTCGCCGGAAAGGAAAAAAAAAGAAAAAAAAAGAAAAAGCAAAAAAGATGAAAATGCTCATGGATTAAAATATAATGTGGTAAATGTGTCACAAATAACATAGTTTGAGGTTTTTAGTATCACAAAAAAAAGTTCAGGATAAATATGTCACAGATGGTATAGTTTGGGGTTTTTTGTGATTTTTTCTCATCTTTTTAAGAGGACCCTTAAAAGGAGGGGATGGACAAGGGAGATAGGTGTTTTCCACTTTTCAAACTAGATGTTTGTCCTTATTTGCATGTGAAAAATGCAACGGTCGTGCTTTTTTGTCAATAAAGGATACTTGAGGGCCTCGGGAGTAAACATTTTGATGTGCGTTTTTTTGGCAGGGCCTTTTCTGGAATTTAACTAGATTGAAGTTCTTGTCAAGGGTAATTTAGTCCTAACAAATCTAAGGCTGAAGACGACCTTCAAGTATGTATATTTGGGCAATTCTTATTTATACGTCGCCTCTGTACCATTATATACTCCAAAATGCAAAAATTGTGAGCCATATATGTGTGTCCTGCTTCGTGTATTCTGCCCAGGAAATATATACACATACATAAATATATTAAAAATGTAAATAATATTATGCCTTTGAACGTGACCTCTAGCAAGTTATTTAAGAAGATTGAGAGAGAAACTTGTAACAAAAACTTTCTCTTATCGGATGCATGCTCAATTTTTCGTGACTATACTTAGCAATAAGGATCAAAAGTAGACATAAGGTGAAAAATTGCGTAATGCATTATGTATGTCATCTTGCGTTCATCATCCAATCAAAATTACTGTGTATGATTCGCAATAATACCAGACGTTACTCTCCATGCGCCTATCTCCCGTAACTTATCGGAACGCGTGAATTTCAATTCTTTGCACTTACCATGTTAAGAATGCCGAAATTGTTTTTTCAGTTCCAATTTTGGAAATCATGGAAGTAAACTGTCGAGATTGATATATTGTCGCCACTTTAGTATATGGGGTTTCTAAATCATGAGGAGCTAGTCTAAAATAAGTAGAAAAGTAACAGCAAGACTATTTCCTAAACGAGAATTATTACATCTAGATGCATACAGATCTAAAAACAAAATGATATGGCTGATCTGGTCGATTCTATTCAAACGTCAATCTAGGTTTGATAATCATAAGTCCATGAGGTTTATTTTAGTTTAGTGCCTACACTATTTGTCTTCTCTTAGCTAGCTGTATAAAATGATACTGATTAACATTTTAATTCAAGTGGGTAGAGAGATATGGGGAAAATTCAGACTTGGAAATTGCTATATGCTCTTGAGTAGAGTTTACCGAAAACTCTCTCTTTGCCTTTTCTTTTACGTTTTTCTCATCTTGCCCTTACTCCATAAGGCAATCTAATCCATACTTTTGATCATATGAGGAATCGCACGAGGCAAAAAGGCAATTTAGAAAAGTTGCTCATGCCACATGTAAACGCAACCCAAGATAACTTCTTTGCTATGAGTACCCAACCATTTTCTCTACTTGATCTCACTTCACTAGGCAAAAACTAAAAGCCCTCCTCACTTTTCTTCTTCTTCTTTAGTTGGCAGTATCGTAATCGTACATGGCTAACGAGGTTGATGTGGTGGTTAACGACGTTGCTTCAATGGCATTGATGTGGTGCAAACTTCTAATAAATAAACTAAACTTTGGTCATGTATGAACCACCGGAACAAAGGGAACTGATGAATATGAATAAGAGGGAAAGAGAGAAAAGCAGGAGCACTGACTATTTGGTGGAGTGGACACTAAGAAGTAAAATATGCCAGGAAAATTATCAAAAAAATCATAAACCTATGGTACTTATATCAATTAATTATGTCAATTTAACCCTAAGCACTTTCACACTTTACTAATATTGCCCATTCAGCCAATTTTAGTTGGAAATCGATGATGTAGATGCCTGCCATCTTATGTGGCAATATCAACGTTTAATAAGTATTGAATTTTGAATTTTATTTCTTTTCTTTCCTTTTCTTTCTTTTTTCTTTTTACTTCTTCCTCCGCCAGTCGCAGAGCCTTAGAAATGGTCAGAGACCAGCCACATGCTACAACTAGCAAGGGTTGCCCTTGCCCTTGTCTAGATCTGGCGAGAGGGGACCTCTTCAGCCTCGCCAAGCAAGGTCAAGCCTCGCTCAAAGCTAGCAAGGCCGGCCCTGACTAACCTTCGGAGAGGGTGACCTCGCTTGAGGCCAGTGAGGGCAACCTCAATAGTAGTTGCCTTTGGCCAATCATCGGCCATCACCGAGGCATGACGATTAGAGGAGAAAGAGGGGAAAAATAAAATGATATCAAATAAAAAAATTAGTAAAAATTTCGAAAAAAATTCAAAAATTTTGTCTACATCAGCGCCGTTCATCGACTATGCTACGTAGAATGGCCAATATCTATATTAGCGATTTCTAATCAAATTTGATTAGACATTGGGAAAACAGTAAAAATGTTTAAGGCTGAATTAGCATAATTAAAATGTTTAAGACTAAATTGGCACAGTGCAATAGATTTACGGCTTTTTTGGTAATTTTTCCAAAATATGTCCTAGTCTATTAGTTAATACAAAATCTGAAGAAATCTGTTCAAACTTCGTGGCATCAAACGTGTGCATTCCTTTAAGCTAGAAGGAGCCGAGTTAAATTTGCATGTGGATATTGTACCTAACTTGTCTTCCACAAGCGTAGGTGTACTCCAAAAGAAGAGCCAACCATCAAGAAATCCACTGTAAATCGGGACAATACTGAGTTTACAATTTGTCCTTGTATAACTCGGCTCTAAATTAAAGCAAAACTCACAAGTATTATCTCATAATCTCTTAAGCAAAACTTACAAAGGGAATATCCTGACTTTCCTTTTATTTGCTCCAGTGTATAATCAACCAAATAGAATACCATCTTTTACATATATCCAAAATAGAAAACTATTTTTAGGAAATTTACTCAAACTAGGAAATCACTCGAATTAATAAATCTACTCAAATTAGAAAATTTACTTGGATTGGCTTTCCTTTGCGGGCTCAATGTATAGGTAATGAATGAGCCAACAAACTATATTAATAGGAAATACGATCTGTATTTGGAAAAACATATTTATGAGTCTAAATTTCATCATAGTCCCTTATTTATGAAAAAATCCATTCCATGGCTTGCCTTGTTACCTTTTATCTTTTAAGTAAGTCTCTCTTATGGGCAGAGACATGATTTTCACTTATAAATTGACTCCATTTTGCGGTTACTCTTTCAATTATTTTCGTCTGCTACTTGGACACCATCCAGGCAGCAACATGGACACCTGGTTAAACATTTGGGGAAATAGCCAAGGAATCTTGTTAAGAATGCCCGAAAAAGGGGGATAGGAAAAGGCGTTTTCCACTTTTCAAACTAGATATCTGTCCTTGTTTGCATGCCAAAAATGTAACGGTCGTGCTTTTTTATCAATAAAGGATATTTGGGGGACCCGGGAGTAAATATTTTCAAGTTCGTTTTTTTGGCAGGGCCTTTTCTGAAATTTAGCTAGATTGAGGTTCTTATCAAGGGTAATTTAGTCCTAACAAATTTAAGGCTGTAGACGACCTTCAAGTATGTATCCTTGGGCAATTCTTATTTATGCTTTGCCTTTGTACTATTATACTCCAAAATGCAAAAAATGTGAGCCATATATATACATCCTTTCTCCGTGAATTCTACCTAGAAAATAAATACATAAATGTACATAAAAACTTAAATTATAATGTGCCTTTGTACGTGACCTCTAGCTAGCTAGTTATTTAAGAAAATTGAGAGCCAAGCTTGTACCAAAGAATTTGTCTTATTGGATACATGCTCAAATTTCTGTGACTATATACTTAGCAATTGGAATCAAAAGTAGAGATAAGATTGGGTAACGCATTATGTACGTCATCTTGCGTTCGTCATCTGATCAAAATAACTGTATATGATTCGCAATATACCACCTCTCCAGGCGCCTATCTTCTAGAACTACTTTGACCGTGTGAATTTCCATTTGTCGCACTTACCATGCTAAGAACGCCGAAAGTGTTTTCGGTTTCAATTTTGGAAATCACAGAAGTAAACTATCGAGATCAATATGCTGCCGCTACATAAGCACGTGCGGTTTTCAAATCATGGGAACTGGTCTAAAATAAATAGAAAAGTTAAAGCAAGACTAATCCAAAAAGGGAATTATCACATGTAGATACATCTGGATCCAAGAACAAAATATAAAAGCTGATCCGGTCGATTCTACTCAATCGTCAATCTAAGTTTGATATCCATAAGTCCATGAGGTTTGTTTTAGTTTAGTGCCTACACTATTTGTCTTCTCTTAGCCAGCTCTATAAAATGATATTCATTAGCATTTTAATTCAAGTGGGTAGAGAGAATATGTGGAAAATTCAGACTTAAAAATTGCTTTATTGTTTTGAGTAGAGTATGCTGAAAATTTTCTCGCTTTTCCTTTTTGTTTTACGTTATTCCCACCCTGTCCTTACTCCATGAGGCGATCTAATCCATATTTATTATCATATAAGGAATTGCACAAGGCAAAATTGCAATTTAGAGAAGTTGCTCGTGCCATATGTAAACGTAATCAAAGCTCACTTCTTTATTATAAATACCCAACCATTTCCTCCACTTGATCTCACTTCACTGGGCAAAAAGTCCTCATCCTCACTTTCCTTCTCCTTCTTGAGTTGATGGTATAGGAATCATCCATGGCTAAGATGAAGGCCTCGGTGATGGACAAGATGAGACTAACTGCTGCGAAGTATAAAAAACAACGTACGAGGAGAATTAGGGCTTTCCGAATCCTTATTCCTCGTGACGCTGATGTATCTCTTGTCAAACCTTCTGTTGCAAGCGCAGCTAGTGCCCCACAACCTATTCTGAGTGACAGGTTCTTATTCCTTGCGCACCTCGAACTAGTTAATAAGATCCAACACTATTTTCTTTGTATTAACCCTATTTCGCTTCGATTTCGATCTTTTTGAAATGGGATTAATCATGTCGGTGAAAAAATTTCTCTAAGCTAATAGTTGAAGCCGTCTTACTCCTCAGTTTTGATGTTGAATGTGTGAGTGTGGATCAAAAACCAGAGAGGTAAAACCCTAATAAACACAATCGAAAAAATAAAATAAAATTGAAGTAGGAGTTCCCCTGTGAAGAGAAAGGAAGCTTTTAGAGAGGGTTCAGGCTATCTTGGCTTCATTATTTTGAGCAAAAATAATCTGAGCTTCATTATGTAATGACCATCATTAATGCTTTTTGACTCTATCTCGCTTGACATGCAGGAATGATGCTGAGGCATTTGATATGGAAGAGGTGGTGTGGCGATGATATAAAGAACCATAATCATATTTCTTCACATTTTACTTCGGTGTTTTCATTTTAAGCATGAGAAGATATAAGTAATCTGATTTTTTTAAAATAATTTTTGTTTTAATGATCTACAATGTCACGCAGGATGAGCAAGACATGCTTACAAGGATGAATATAAAGAAGGCATTAGTTTCAACGCATGAATGGTAATTGTCTCTTCAGAGATAATTTCGTTGGCATCCTGTCACTCCTTCCGTATTTACTAACCATGTTATGATATATGGTATATGTGCATCTCTAGAGGATCTGATATTGGCTTATCTTTTTTCCTTTTTCTGCATGTGATGCCTCGCATAAAAATGGCATGGCAATAAACATCAGATTTGTTGACACCTATTTTTAATTTGCCCAAAATTAAGAAATTAATTTTCTTTAATTCCTAAAACAAAAAAATATTTCTATTTAAATGTATTACATATAGAAATTAGGTATATTTGCATTAATAGGGTCTTTTTAAAATGTTTCTTTAAAAAAAAAAATCAAATCAAGTCGGGCCAGGTCGGAACCGGGTCGACTCGGCCCATTTCTTTTTCTTTTTTTCTTTCTTTCTTTCTTCCCCTTGCGGGCTCGGCCTGCTTCTCTTTCTTTTTTTCTTTCCCTCCACTTGGGTCCAGCCCGCACCTCCCTCTCTCCCCCCTTCCTTTCTCTCCCGCGCGTGGACTGGGCCCAGCCCCGGCCCAGCTTTCCCTTCTCCTTCTTCACCCGTCGCTTTCTCTTGCCCTGTTTTCCTCTGCTCCTGACGCTGCGTGACGTCGCCGGAGCAGCCGCATCATCATTGTCATCTGGCCAGAGCAGCATCGAGGCAGCACACCATAGGGATTGGCCATTAATGGCCAGTCCTGTCTTCCTCGTTTCCCGGCCCTCCCTCTCTCTGTTTTTCCTTGCCTCCCCCCTACCTCTCTGCCATGACCAGAACCGGCCCACCCTACACCAGTCTATAGCCGCGGGATTCGCAGGCCAGTAGGCCGGTGCAGGCCGTTGTCAACTGACAATGGGGAGCTGAACAGTGGCCCAAGGCCACTATAAACTAGAGAGAGAGAGAGAAGGGATCGGCCATAGACAGAGAAATAGAGAAAAACAGAGAGAGAGAGAGAGAGAGAGAGAGAGAGAGAGAGAGAGAAATAGAGAAAACAGAGAGAGAGGAAGAGCCGAGCGTCCGTGGGAGCTAAAGAAGAACCAGTAGCGGTCGTTGACACCCCCAGACCAGCAAGAGAACCTCTAGTCGCGTCGCCGAACAGTGAGCTTTCCCCGGTGCTCTGTTCGCCCCTATTTTTTGTGTTCGGCATGGCCAGGATTCGCGTCGGCCGTTTCATGTGAATCCCGACCCATATCGATGTCGATCGCAATCCCCACTCGCTGTCGGAAGTGAGCCGTGGTTGTTGGAGTCGACCGAGTCGCCGGAAGAAGTCGAAATCCCTTGATTTCTACCACGTCTGCCATGTGTTCGATGAAGTGTCCCAATGAAACAAGTTTGATTTTGGTCGCCGGTCGGTGAAGGCATGGCCCGACGGCGAGCCAGGCAGTCGGCAACTTTGGTGGCGACTCCAGGGTTCGATTCGGATGGCGGAGCAGGTCTGGGTCGGCCGGCAGACGGCCAATTTTGGCCCCACCGGCATCCTCTTCATACGGGTCTGCAATTTCGGGTTGGATTCGACCCGAATCAGCATATCTGACCCGGGTCAATGCCCGGGTCGGATCCGTTGACTCAGGTCGATTCCAACCGACCCGAATCAGCCGATCCAATCCGAGTCAACGCCTGGGTTAGATCCATTGACCCGGGTCGATTTCGACCGACCCGAATCCGGCGACCCGACCCGACCCGATTTAATATTATATTACTATATTATTTTTTAAAAATAATTTTTAAAATTTTTTTACCTTATACATATTTTTCAAAAAAAAATTAAATTAAAAAAATTTTAAAAAGGTTTTTTTTATGTGATTTGTCTAATTGCTTTAATTTATTGTTATATTATTATACATGTTATTTTAATTGCATAAATTGCCATATTTAAGATCATGTATTGTTGTAATCATGCATGCCTTTAATTAAATTTCAATTGCATAAACTGCCGTGTTTTAAATGTCATCTGACTTAGTTAAGACTAGAACTTTAGGCTGCATATCTACTTTGACTGCTAATTGCTTCTGATTATGCACTCGCTCGATCACCTCATATGTTAGGAGAAAGGTCCTAAAATTAATCCAAATTGCCTGACAAATGTTTTCAAAAAATGAACAAGATAAAAAAGTACCGAAAATGGCATTAGTTATCCAATTAATGTAACCAAGTCCCCGAGCTCGGTCAATCTCTGGTTCAAAGGAATAGGGTAATTCTCTCATCACTCTGTTTGGGTTTCTAATCGACCTACTCCAAATCGATTAGTGGCGACTCCTTGATATAAACTATTTGCATGTTAAATACTTAAACCTTAAGTCGCGATATGGTATGGGCTTGGGAGGGCCCGAGTTAAGTCCCAAACTTAGACTTAGCACGTACCAGGCGAGCCCCCTCGTTTTTTGAGCATGTTAAAAAAAAAAAACCCCGGGAGGTCGGTCGCGACAGTTTGGTGACTCCGCTGGGAACTCTCTGTTTTTAAAAGTGGACTTAAGCTAATGTTTGCCCTGTTCAACAATAATTTTTGTTTGGCAATAAGGATTCCAGGTATGATCTTAATATTAATGTGTTATTTGTTCTTGCAGGTTCAAATTGATTGTTTATAAATTGTTATGCATGCTTTAATAATTTAGCACTACACTATTGCACACACAACCATGCTGTTGGACCTGGGCCGCTATATGACATTTTAGGATGGTGTTAAGAAAGATACGACCTCAAACGCGAGCCCGCGATGTAAAGGTTGTCTTTCTGTTCCCCAAAATTCATTTCTAAAAATCGTAAAGAAATATCTTTAGCCGCTATTCGTGTGACTATAAGATATTCATTTCGATTTGGTCGGAGATAAAAGGACTCGACACAACGCGAGACTGCGACGGTCAGGCAACCTTTTAATTCCATTTTGTTGAACCAGTTTAAAATAGAAATTGAACCTCACTCTTCATGCGCGTGTCGTTGTGATTGACATGGTTCAAAGAAAGGTATATATTCTATCCCTCCTTATTTTATTATACAGTCTACTTACTTATTTGATTTGTTACCGACAGACCACCCGTTGATTGCATTCTATACACGATGGGAAGAGTTGATGTCCAATTCGTCCCCACTCCCAAAAAAGAGCTTCTAGCATGGTGGGACCAACTCGACCAGAATGACAAGTAGTATGTCAAAGCAAGAATCGGCTGCCTACTTCCACTGCTCAAAATCAATATCCATTCCGGCATGATGCAAGCACTAGCGTATTTCTGGTGCCTACTGACATCCACTTTCGTATTCGGCAAATTTGAGATGACCCCGACTTTGGAAGAGTATAGTGTTGCCATTAGAAAACCTTTGGGATCTGAGCTCACCAAACCTCTTTTAAATGTGTCCCCTCTATTAGAATTATCTCAATTTTTGCGAACCAAGAGCGCTACTGTGAAGAGAGTCATTAAAGCTCATTGTAATGCATGTCCATGGTTTTTCTTCAATGAATATTTTGAAAGCCAACCTATGAGCCAAAAAGCTAAAATTTTTATCCTTACTTTTATCAGGTGCGTCCTTTTCCCCCATCGCAGAAATTCAATAAACCCCTCGGTTGCTTTTGTGGCCAAACAAATTTGCACCAGCTTGAGTTGTGTTAATTCAGTTTTGGCAAAAACATTTTTGTCTTTAAACCGTTTTAAACAAAATGATGGCAAAATAATGCGGGCTGCCCTAAAAATTTTGCAAATCTAGTTTTATCCCATTTGAGAGGATTTGGGCACCTCATGTAGTTTTTTGAGATTGACGACCCCATGCACTCGATACAAAGATTTGAGGTCCTAAAAAGTCATTCCCCTAATGAGGATTACGCCACATGGATAAATTTTTTGAAAAACCCCAATCCCAAAGCATTCCTATGGTATACTAAATGGTTCCATGAGAATCAGACTCGATATGCCCACCAGTTCTATAACCCCATTCCGCTGCTCGATTTATCTGGCATCACCTCATACTACCCATATCGGGTAGCCCGCCAATACAGAGCCCTCCAAGAAGTCCCACCGCCCCTTAAAACAAACATATTTCGAGTTCTGTTCACCTGCTCGAACTACAATTACGCTGACAAAATTCGCACCATCCAGGGGATATAGATTGAATGCTATCCCGAGAACATTCTAGTGCCTAGGCTATTGAATGGACAGGAAAAAGTCCACCATGTCTCTCTATTCTACATTACACATCACCAAATCCCGATAGATTTTCAGCCAAAGATCCCAGATGTAACCAACAAACCCAGTCGCCAAGCACAAATTGATCAACTTGAAAAGATTATGAGGATGAAAAATATGCTTATTGCGGAGCTTGTCCATAAAAATAAGCGACTCCGAGATATTGGAGTTTTCCCATCGTTTATAGAATGAGTATCCGGAGATGGCGTCATTTTTGTTAAAAGCCCTGTATTTTATTTTTAGTATTGATGTTTAGGGAGTTTGTTTTCCTTCTTTAAAAGTATTTTTAGGTTATAATATTGTTAATATAACTCAGATCATTTTTATGTCTTATATAATTTGTTTGCAACTTCACGACACCACCGCGGCCATTGGCCCAGTGGTTTCTGGGTGTGAAACCAAACGGTATGAGGCGACCGGGGTTCGAACCCCGAGGACGCCACCTATAATGTTTATATTAATAAAAACATTTTTTCTCATTTTTTTTTCTTTACAAATAAATAAAATATGCAATAATATTGTGATTAGGTCATGAAATAATTCTTTATTAGACATTATACTCATTCATTTCAGCATTTTCACAGGTAGATACAAAAAAAAATGGCCGAAGAAAAAGCCCACCTCGATAATATGGAAAGCGAAATGAAAATAGCTTTCAATGCGCTGGAAAATATCACCAAGAAAATAGAATCCATCAATGGCAAGTTCACGCCTACGCCTGCAACTGCAACAATTGAGGTGATGTTACCATCACCGTCCACCGGAAAGAATAAAGCTTTTGCCAGCGATAGTAAAATGCCCCTGCTAGAAGACGATCCGCTTCCCCTAGCTTTCAGAAAAGCTGAACCTGAAAGCGCCCCAGTGATAGAGTATGACAAACACCTTGCAAAAGTTGAGGAGATGCTGAAACAGCTACAAGGCCTGCAATATGCTGTCTCACTTGACCTGTCTATATACAGGCAGGTCAAAGTACCAGAAAAATTCAAGATGCCAGAGTTTGAGAAGTATGATGGCACTTCATACCCCAGACACCATTTGCATATATATCTGTACGTGGATAATGAACCCCTCATGATTCAGACATTTTAGGCCAGTCTGACGAGACCAGCTTTGACATGGTATATGTCAAAAGACGTTGATGCTTTCAAATCTTAGGATAACGCCGCTGATGCATTCCTCAAGCAGTACCAATTCAATCTAGATGTCACCTTTACTCGGGATGATTTGGAACGCACCAAAAAGAAGAAAAGTGAGTCATTCAAAGAGTATGCCACCAGATGGAGAAATTTGGCTGCACAGGTTACCCCACAACTCACTGAGCATGAACAAGTGAAGTTATTTATTAAGTCTTTTTCGTATGAATATAGACACCGCTTGGTTGGTGCCATTGTAGAATCCCTTAATCGTCTTGTTCCTGTGGGCGAACGAATCGAAATGGGATTGCGTGACAGATAGTTTACGGACCCTGCTTCCACTAGTAGGAGGCTCAGCACGAGAAAGGAGAAAGAAACCCTAGCAGATGCAAATATTGCATACACCCAGACCGTTCAGCCTCCCCAAACAGTCAAGGTGAATAGCGAGCAGCAGCCAACCTCAAGTTGCCAACCTCCGAAGCGATACAATAAAAGGCAATTCACTCTGTTGCCCAGATCTCCCTCTTAGGTCCTTGGCCATACTACGAAAGAAAAACCTGTTGTCTACCGAGCCGAAACATTTTAACGCAGAAAGCTTCTCGAATTACGATCCGTCCAAGAAGTGTGACTATCACATGAGCAAGATAGGACATTCGACGGACGACTGCTATACCCTCAAATACCAAATCCAAAATCTGCTTGATACCAAAGCCTTTTCATTCTAGACATTCAGGCCAAATGTTCAAAACAACCCATTACCCGAGCATGAAAACGGAATTAATGCCGTATCCACTTTTGACCCTTGTCGAATTAAAAGTGTGAAAGTGTGTATTGGTGACATCTATAACGCTCTAGTGAAAGCGGGGTATTATCCTACTGGTGAAGTACTGCCTTTGTCCTTAATGAAAGAAAGGATTACCAGCATGGCGAAAGCAGGTGTGATTATGCGTGTCAAGCACACCGGTATAGTGGTCACTATCTCCGAGATCATCATTAATTGGGACAAAGAACTTTCGGCCTTGAATGCCGAAACAAATACATCCAGCCCCACACTTCTAAACGAACCTTCGTCCGATAACCCAGATGAGGAAAAAGAGTTGACGATTGAGGTAGCCCTAACTGAGGAGTATGTAGCGATCGAGGTACCTTAACCTTACCGATACGAGAGTGACAAAGCAGTCCCATGGTCCTACGAATTGGAGACTGATCTAGTTACCAGGTCCGGACAAACGTATGCTCAAGCCAACGCGTAGCCTCCGAAGCCTGTCACTGATAAAGAAGCCAAAGAATTCCTGGCCATCGTCAAAGCCAGTGAATATAATGTGGTGAACCAATTGTGTAAGTTGCCCGCCCAGATCTCTTTGTTGGAACTACTCCAAACGTTCATGAAGCATCAGAAGTCCCTGATGAAAGTACTCAGCGAAATAAACGTACCAGAGTCAATTGAACATGACAAGTTGGAAGTATTTGTGGAGTCCATCCTTCTGAAGGATTCGATAACATTCTCGAAAGAGAAGTTTCTCGCTGAAGGAAGGGGGTATACCAAAGGTCTCTACATCTCCGTCAAATGCAGAAACTCCCATGTAGCTCGAGTTCTTATAGACAATGGATTAACGTTGAATATCTGCCCACTGACAACCCTGCACTGCCTCAATGTGGACACGTCCAAACTCCGTGTCTCCAAAATATCAGTCCGGGCATTTGACGGAATGAAGAAGGACACCGTAGGTGAGATCGACCTTGATATCTAGATCAGCCCAACAGTATTCAGCATTATGTTTCAAGTAATAGACATCTCCACTGCATTCAGCTTTCTACTGGACCGTCCCTAGATTCATTCCGCTATAGCTGTAACGTCAAGCCTTCACTAAAGTGTGAAATTTGTGGTCCAAGGAAAGTTGATCACAATCCTTGGGGAGGAGGACCATCGAATCTACCAAGAAATCGCCATCCTGTATATTGAGCCAAGCGGTAAAGTGAAATCTAGCTATCAGTCCATTGAACTCGTGTCAACCGTGCACGGGTATTGAGGAACTTCTCCTCCTGCCCCTGATGTGTCAAAAGCCTCGTTCATGGTAGGGAATATTATGGTTGGAAATGGCTTCACTCCAGGCCAAGGACTCGGCAGAGGAGGCCAGGGTATCCGAAAGCCTATTCAAGCTGCCATGAATCATCGTACGGCTAGCCTAGGGTATCGCGGGAGAAAGCCACAGGTTAACAAAGGGCACACGAGGGGTTCAAACTGGCTTGTTATTTCCCCATATTCTGGAGACTTTCCTGCCGCCTGCTAAATTGCTACAAGATGAGAAAATTTATCTTAATTGCTCAAGAGAATCAAAAGAGAAGTTCAAGCAGCCTGCCGAATGTTCAAGTCACCCAAGCTTCTCGGCTCCTCCTGCAAATGTTGATACTGACCGACATCAGAATTCAGACAAGCTCCCTATTGAAGAAGATTGTGGACGAGAAGAAGCGTTTGATAGTGTGGTCGCCCTATTTGACGACATCCTTATAGGAGCCATACACAAAGACTCAACCTCAGAAATGAGTACCTACCCGCTTGATTTGTTTACACGTTTGCAGCATTAGTTAGGCGAGTTATAGGAATTGCTGACATCTTTAATGGATACCATGCATCAAATCTCAGACATGTTATCATCGTCATCCGATCAAGAGCAGGTCACTCAAGAAAATGGATCCGGAGGAAACCCACCGTCAGGGGTCATTCCTGACATAATTTGGCGAGACATTCAACTCTTACAGTGGCAAAGCAATGTACGACGATACTCGCCGGTTCCTAAATCTACAGAAGTGATATTCCCTACCTTTTTGCAGAAGGGGTTAATCGTAAGGAGGCCAAAACACCCTACTCCCAAGTAATTCATCAACTATGACTCCTCCAAGTCCTATGATTATCATTCGGGAGAGATTGGACACTCGTTGAATGATTGTGATGCTTTGAAGAATAGAGTTCAAGACCTACTGGACGTCAAGGTATTCACTTTTCGCGCCCCATGGCTGTGTCATGGTGAAGATGATCTGTTGGTTGTACCTAGCCTTCGGGCTGCTGCTCCCGAGCTTTCTGATGCGGCGCATAAGGGAAAGGCGATTATGGATACCCTAGGCCAGCCTAGTGGTAAGCTCGACTATTACGTTGACTACTAGTTACCATTAAGTTTTTATGAAGACCAGCAGAATAGCATTCTTAGCGGATAGGACGACATGGAAAAGCTAACACCATTAAAGAGAAGGGCTGAGGAGCTGGATTCTTGGAACGATACTTTCAAGAATTTCTTCGTCGAGGCGATAGACGAAGGACCGGTGAAGGGAATGGACGCAAGCCCGCTTGAGTAGAGTTCCTCTCCTTTCTTTTGCATGAATCTCTGGAAAATGAGCTATTCTTGTATTTTGTTTTTGTTATCTTGTCATCATTTCCGTTGGAAGAAATGTCTTTTTCGAATTTCCCCCCTCTGTGGAGGTTGTAAATCCATGTATTGTAAATAAATAATGTTTTAAGGGCATGAGATAGTATTCCAAACCGGCCCGTTGATGATAACCAGCCATGAAAATGAAGATATTCTGAGGCCTGGGCTATCTCATGTTTCCTCGTCTTAAAAGCTTTTCGAAAATTAAAGACACTTTTACTATTTCATCAAAAAAATGTTCTAAGAGGAAAGGGATAATGAAAAATCCATATCCCCATTTGTTTTTCTAATCAATTTACCCTGTGTTCCAGGCATGATCTTACAACGTGTGAGGGAATTAGTACGGTCCAGCCCGATGATGGAGATACTCACAATGGCGATTCATATAACTCAGGTGATGATCCCGCTGAGATATGAAGAAATTGGGAGCAGTATAAACAATTCAAACCCCTTACAACCGAAGACACTGTTACCATCAATTTGAGCAGTACTCAAGATCCAAAAAAAGTCAAGATTGGAGCCAACCTTCCTGAAGAGAATGCCATGCGTATAATTGCTCTTCTCAAGGATTACCAAGACGTCTTCGCATGGTCTTACTCTGATATGCTAGGATTAGACCCCCGGATTGTTGAGCACAGTTTGCTTACCAATCCCGACATACCTCCCAAAAAGCAAAGGTTACGAAGGACCAAACCCGAGCTGTCGAAAATGATCGAAGAAAAAGTGATGAAGCTGTTGAAAGTAGGGTACATTGAGGTTTCGCAATATCCTAATTGGGTAGCAAACATCATGCCAGTCAAGAAAAAAGATGGTCGAATTCGAGTCTATGTTAATTACCGTGACTTGAATAGGGTCAGTCCAAAAGACGACTTCCCACTCCCCCACATAGATGTTCTTGTGGATAGTACTGCTGGATTCGAATTATTTTCTTTTATGGATGGATTCTCCGAGCATAACCAGATAAGGATGAATGAGGAAGACAAGGAGAAGACTGTATTCATTACTTTATGGGGGACATTTTAGTATAGAGTTATGCCTTTTGGTCTGAAGAATACCGGCGCAACATATCAACGTGCAATGGTCACTCTCTTTCATGATCTAATGCACAAAGAAATTAAAGTCTATGTTGATGACATGATCACTAAGACCAGACGCGAAGATGACCACATTGAAGCCTTGAAGAAGCTATTCAGCCGGTTGCGTGAGTTCAAATTACGCCTAAACCCTGCAAAGAGCATATTTGGGGTGACCTCTGGTAAGTTACTCGGGTTCATCGTGAGTAGCAAGGAAATCGAGGTCGACCCCTCAAAAGTCAAAGCCATATGTGAATTGCAACTCCCATCCACAGTCAGGGAGGTCAAAAGCCTTTTAGGAAGGTTGAATTACATCGCTCGATTCATCTCCAAACTCTCTAAAACTGCACAGCCTTTCTTCAAACTCCTCAAGAAGGATGCCCAAATTAATTGGGATGAGGACTGTTGGGAAGCATTTGAAAAACTGAAGCAATATTTGATGAATCCCCTGGTAATAGTGCCACCAGTCCCGAGACATCCTTTGACTCTCTACTTAATGATTCATAGCGAATCGTTAGGAACCCTGTTAGCCCAGAGCCACCCTGATGATGGAAAAGAACGAGCCATCTATTATCTAAGTAAGAAATTCACCATCTCGGAACAAAATTATTCCGAATCGGAAAAAACCTGCGTTGCCCTGGTATGGGTGCTACATAGGCTCCGACAATATACCTTACACCACCAGACATTTCTGGTAACTGAAAATGACCTTATCAGGTATATGCTTAATCGACCGACGTTAGTGGGAAAATTAGCCAAATGGCAAATTCGGATTTCAGAATTTGACATCCAAATATCATCACAAAAATCGGTGAAGGGTCGGGTGATCGCTGATATGTTAGCTAAATGCCCTAAGGAAATGCATGAAGATGATTTTCCAGATGACCGTATTTTATCAACGGAGGAATATACGTGGACCATGTTTTTTGATGGAGCAGTAAACCTGTTTGGTTTTGGCACCAGGGCGGTCTTGATATCCCCAAATGGGAAGCATTATCCAGTAGTCGCGAAACTGGTGTTTCCTTGCACCAACAACATCGCCGAGTATGAAGCATGTATTCTCGGCTTACAAGCAGCAATTGACATGAAAATAGCCAAACTAAAAGTATTCGGTGATTCTGCCTTAATCATACTCCAGACTGTGGGCGAATGGAAGATTAGGGATACTAAACTAATACCCTATCATGACTATCTAGAGGAGTTGGTTTCAATATTCGATGATATTTCATTTGAATACCTGTCTAGATCTCATAACCAATTCGCCGATGCGCTGGCTACACTGTTGTCCATGTTACAGGTTACCAATGGTTTGGAAATAGAACCTCTGAAGATTGAAGTCCTGACCAAACCAGCCCATTGCATGATTGTGACTGAAGAACCCGATAGTAAACCATGGTATTACGATATCATGAATTTCATTAAGAAACAGTAATTCCCCAGAAGAAGTAGCCCTACAGACAGGAGATACATAATAAAGATGGCAACAAAGTTTTTTGTCGAGGGTGAGAACTTGTACAAGAGATCATATGATTCTGTTTTGTTAAGATGCGTGGACGCGACCGAAGCAACACGTATCATGCAGGAGTTGCACGAGGGAGTATGTGGCCCGCACATGGATAGGCACATGTTGGCTAGGAAAATAACAAGATTAGGTTATTACTGACTTTCCTTAGAAGGTGATTGCATCCGACATGTTCGAAATTATTATCGTTGTCAGATTCATGGAAATAAGATAAATGCCCCTCCAACAGAATTACACCAATTGTCTGAGTCATGGCCATTTTCAATGTGGGGCATCGATGTGATCGGTCTAATTAATCCGAAAGCATCAAATGGACATCGTTTCATCTTGGTCGCAATTGATTATTTCTCTCAGTGGATCGAGGCCGCGCCATATACCAATGTTACCGCTTGGAATGTGATGAAATTCATCAAGCGAGACATAATTGCCCGTTATAGCGTCCCTGAGGCAATCGTTACAGATAACGGGACAAATCTGAATAACAAGCTTGTTGATGATTTACTCAGTGAATTCAAGATCCGTCATCTGAATTCATCTCCCTATCGTCCTCAAATAAATGGGGTTGTTGAAGCTGCCAACAAAAACATCAAGAAAATCTTAGCAAAAATTGCTGAGAATTACCGAAATTGGCATGAAAGATTGCCTTTTGCGTTAACGGTGTACTGAACATCAATTCGGACATTTACTAGGGCAACTCCTTTTTCCCTGATGTATGGCATGGAAGCAGTCCTGCCTGTCGAGGTGGAAATCCTTTCACTACCGGTATTGTCCAAAGTGAAACTATCTGAGGCGGAATGGAAGCAGCAAAGACTGAAGCAGCTGAATATGATCGATGAAAAGCGATTGAAGGCTCTTTGTCATGGGCAATGTTATCAGCAGAGGGTAGCCAGATCATTCAACTAAAAGGTACGCCCAAGACACTTCGAAGCAGGCGATCTCGTCTTGAGGAAAGTGCTACCATTACCTCTCGAGCTCAGAAGTAAGTTCGCTCCAAACTATATTGGTCCCTATATTGTGAAAAAAGCACTCCCCAGAGGGGCTCTAATTCTAACTGAGATGGATGGGCGCCAATTCTCCAACCCAATCAACTCTGATGCAGTGAAGAAGTACTATCCCTGAAACAATTTCTATGTTCCTATTGATGACAAGGGAATTGGTAGAAAGTTATTGATAAGTACACTCCTGCGGTAAGTCTAACTGAAAAGGACTTCGCATAGGACAAAGTAGCCTCAAAGCTGATCCTGGTAACCACGGAAGTATTAATGGTAGCCATACCCACATCTGTCGAAGACCTTTAAAATAGAGATTAGCTTTATTGCGAAGTTCCCCATGCAAGAAATTGCACATGCCATGTGCAATCAGGAATTAGAGCATCCACAAGAAACCCCTCAACATGCTGGAACCGTATTGACACAACCTGCGCTGACAATAGAACCCTCTATTCGGGAGCACCCCTAATTATAGAGGATTTCATTCGAGTTTCGAGATCAAGAATATGGAGGAGCAGATTGAGATAAAGAAGACTGAACAAAGTAAGGATGAAAAAAGACTCTACTAGTTGTGAGACAAAATGGAAGAAGGGTAATTTGTATCGTTCTCAATTTACTCTCAAGCATCTCATTGCTAACATAAGCTCATGTTTTGACATAAGGGAATTATTGACATCCGAGAAAACTTAAGAAGTTGTCAATCTGGTCTCAAATGAAGGAAACCATGAAAGGTAATGTTGTATCGTTCCTAATTGCTTTCCCTCAAAGAGCCATTCATTAATATGGTTTTTCTTATTACCTTGCAGGTTTGTCTTGCCGTCGCAGCATAGGTAAGTATCTCCTTCCTTATAAACTTTTCACATGAAAGTAGAAAGAAACAAGAAGGAAAAAACGTGTTAAAACAAATAAGTGCTTAACCTTCCTCCAAGTGTGTTGTATATCTTTTGAGAAGAACTTTGCATGGTAATTTTACTTATTTAATTTACTAATTTACTGTGGAAATCATGACAATTCAACAAACGGTGTTGGACTGCTTCGATGTATTAAATGAGAGGTATCAGAATGAGGAAAGGTAATCCTTAGTCTATACACATTCTCACATACCAAACCCTTACAAGATGAGCGAGAAGGTTTCATTTCTACAAGGTAAAGGGATTTCTCGCATAAGGTACGGTAGACGAGAGGCAGTTCATTTCTTTGCTCCATACACTACCATTTATCCCTCGTTTGAGTATTTTTTGAGCCCACACACTTGGATATTCATTTTAAATTACCCTGTCAAGAACCACCCCACATTCTGGCAGCTTGAGGTAAATCAACATTACATGAAGGATTCAAACTCAGAGGAAACAAGAAAAACATATCTTCCCATCGAACACTACCCTTCTAACTTCTACCTCGTCGCCTTCATGGAGTCGACGGTCCTCGACAGTGTCCTTCAAAACAAGCACACCATCGATGGTCGGACGGTTAAGGCTAAGAGGACTTTGTCAAAAGAGAAGCAGCAAACTAAAGCCTGTCCAAAATACCAACATGTCATTGATAGCAATGATTTTCTCACCTAGTGGCTGAACAAGACAAGAAGGATGAAGAGTTTGTAATATCTAAAATTTTCTGTGATCATCAGCCATAGCAGCTCGCATAAGGTGAAAAAATGAATAGAAATTTTCTTGTTCTCTTTTGCATTGATCTTTGAGTGTCATTATTGCAGATGAACTCTCACGATAATTTAAGTGCCCTAGGATGATGAAGAACAATTATTTTTCTATCCCGTATATTTATATCCCCTGCTAGCCCAATTGAGCCAGCGATTTCATTTCGTACGAACCCAATTGGTGATCATCCCCCACACCAGGGCAAGACAAAAGTCATTACAGTTTGAGCATCAAGGTCCAAAGTATTGAATGAAGATGAAGATTCCAAGAGCCTAATAATATTGTTCTGTTCAAATTTGTTTAAGTTAGTCCTGACAATACCAAAAGAACAGCACAAATGCTGAAAACTAGGGGCATGAAAAAGCAGTATGCCTAGTAAATGCAAGGCCAATGTCCATGAATAAAAAACAAAGAAAAAGAAAAAGGAAATGAAGAAAAACAATGAAAAGATGAATAGACGACCCCAAAGAGTTTAAACTTGAGTTATTCTTCGATATAAATCTCCACTTTAGGAACTCTGTCTTGACAAAGATCTGTCATGATGGATGACGACAAACTTATTCTAAAGAAAAACAACCGATACAGAGATAGAATGGTATCAAGAAAAATGCTTGACACAGAAGCTCCTCAAGAAAAAGTTGTCAAAGAAGCTAAAGCACGGGATTTCCCAGGGAGTTTTCCAAAAGGATCCTGACAACTGAGAAAAGACTGATGGCAATGCCCAGATGATCACCAATTCTCATCCCTTACACACATTTTTTTAGCCCAATGATCATTTTGTTCCTCAATCTGTGAACCAAGCCCACGTTACATCCCTCATAAAGTCTTTTCAGACTATGGCACTTGAATTAACGTGGAATTTCAAATGTTTATAAATAACGCTCGATGAAGTGCGAGCAAGACTACTTCTATCTCGTTTTGCAGGGTTCTTGACTTGTAAACCTGGAGATGATTACAGAATATTTTCTTTCATAGCCTTGACTTGGACAGTCACCTTTTATTAAGCCATTGACCAAGCCAGCATTACGACCCTAAAAAAGACCTCTCAAATTGGCAACGCCGTACCGCTTGCAAGAAAACTCAAACCCTTGCTGATGTGATAACGGTCAGATTGAGTGTTCTCGATGCTCCCACCTCAATGGATGGGACAAATAACTCTTTTCAACGAGAGCGAGCGAAAAGTCCTTTCTGACTAAAGGTCTCTCGTTCAGCATCTCGAAAAGTCCACCTTGGGAGTGAGAATTGACTTGATTGACCCTTGGTGGATGTTTGGTGACGCAAACATAGCAAAATCACCTTGCGTAAACATACATTCTGGAATAGCCTAGCTTGTCTATCCCTGATGAAGGCATGCATGTCTGTGCTAATTGTCTATTGATAACTCAGATTTTAGTCCCCAGTGATGGGACACGAAAATTCGGGCACTGGAGAAGCCCTCATTGTCACCCCAAGAGAGATACCCTGAAAAAGGTCGGTTATTCGGCAGATGATGCATCAAACCTCTGGGTAAGAAACACCATGTATTTCATCAGATTTCTTTTCAAACTACCCAGAAAGTAAACTAGGTGTTCCTTTGAAAAGGAAAAACATCCTGACTTGTAGTCAAGATATTTCATACAATATTCTAGAATAGTCTCAGTTGTCTATTTCTTTGATGAATGCGTATGTGTGTACAGGATTGTGCCCAAGTAAAGTACATTCTACTCTTGTTTGATTCTAAGATTATAAATTCTTTTCAAACTACCCAGAGAATAAATCAGGTGTTGCTTTGAAAATGAAATGCATCTTGATTTGCAGTCAAGATATTTCATATGATATTCTAGAATAGCCTTAATTGTCTATTTCTCCGATGAATATATATGTCTTTGCACAAAACTAACTTGTCTGACAGGAGACATGCCTTTAAAAGGCAAAACATCAAATCCTCGAGTAAGGACCCCCAGGTGCTCATTGTTTGAGTCTTCCCAAGACCTGCTGGCAAGAATCCACTAGGCAAATCATTAAATCCTTAGGCAAGGAACCCCAGGTACCCTTTGAACATTGGATCGTTCCTCTGTTCACCAAAGCTGTTAAGCGCACTAGTCAAGGTGACCGAAGAAAAGTTCAGGTCCTAGACAAACAATTTCCCTCGTCAAAGTGATAGAAGAAAGGTTCGGGTCCTGGACAAAGCAAAATATAGTCGAGGTGACCAAAGGTAGGTTCGGGTCAGCGACAAATGAAATCTAGCTGGCGACCGAAGAAAAGTTCGGGTCCGGTGCAAGTGATTTCCCCCTAGCCATGGCAACCGAAGGTAGGTTCGGGTCCGCGACAAATGAAATCCAGCTGGCGACCGAAGAAAAGTTCAGGTCCTGTGCAAGTGATTTCCCCCCAGTCACGGCAACTAAAGGTATGTTCGAGTCCACGACAAACGAAATCCAACTAGCGACCGAAGATAGGTTTGGGTCTTATGCAAGCGATTTCTCCCAGTCAAGGCGACTGAAGAAAGGTTCGGGTCCTTAGCAAACGAAATCCAATCAAGCCGACCAAAGATAGGTTCAAATCCTAAGCAAACGATTTCCCCCAGTCAAGGTGACCGAAGAAAAATTCGGGTCCTAAACAAACAATTTCCTTTGTCAAGGTGATCAAAGATAGGTTCGAGCCTTAGATGAAGGAAATTTAGTCAAGGGGACCGAAGATAGGTTCGAGTCCTCGACACATGATACCAACTATCTTGAATTACTTTACCCTTCGGCAAGGTAAGTAGTCCCAGGTATGTTTTTATTTGTTTTAGCACGCATCATCTTATCGTATCAAAAATGAGACTCACAGTCTAGCAAAAATAGCATCTATTGAGCATGCATGAGCCAAATTTAGGTGTCATTTTGTCTTTGAACGTAATCTCTGCAAGCACAATCTCTACGAGATCACCTTCAAAGAGGAGCAACTGTTGACACATATTTTTAATTTGCCCAAAATTAATTGCACAAAATTTAGGAATTAATTTTCTTTAATTCCTAAACAAAAAAATATTTCTATTTAAATGTATTACATATAGAAATTAGGCATATTTGCATTAATAGGGTTTTTTTTAAAATGTTCCTTTAAAAAAAATATCAAATCAAGTCGGGTCGGGTCGGAACCAAGTCGACCCGGCCCATTTCTTTTTCTTTCTTTCTTTCTTCCCCCCGTGGGCCCGACCTGCTTCTCTTTCTTTTTTTCTTTCCCTCTGAGCGGGCCCGGCCCGCACCTCCCTTTCTCCCCCCTTCCTCTCTCTCCCGTGTGCGGACTGGGCCCAACCCTGGCCCAACTTTCCCTTCTCCCTCTTCGCCCGTCGCTTTCTCTTGCCCTGTTTTCCTCTGCTCTTGACTCTACGTGACGTCGCCGAAGCAGCCGCGTCACTGTCGTCATCTGGCCAGAGCAGCGCCGGGGCAGCATGCCACAGGGACTGGCCATTAATAGCCAGTCCCGTCTTCCCCGTTTCCCGGCCCTCCCTCTCTCTGTTTTTCTTTGCCTCCCCCATGCATCTCTGCCATGACCAAAACCGGCCCCCCCTGCACTGGCCTATGACCATAGGATTCGCGGGCCAGTAGGCCAGTGTAGGCCATCGTCAGCTGACAATGGGGAGCCGAACAGTGGCCCGAGGCCACTATAAACTAGAGAAAGAGAGAGAGAGAAGGGGTCGGCCATAGAGAGAGAAATAGAGAAAAACAGAGAGAGAGAGAGAGAGAGAACAGAGAGAGAGAGAGGAAGAGCTAAGCGTTCGTCGGAGCTAAAGAACCAGCAGCGGTCATCGACACCCCCAGACCAGCAGGAGAGCCTCCAGTCGCATCGCCGAACGATGAGCTTTCCCCAGTGCTCTGTTTGCCTCTATTTTTTTGTGTCCGGCATGACCGGGATTCGCGCTGGCCGTTTCACGCGAATCCCGGCCCATACCGACGTCAATCACAATCCCCACTCGCCATCGGAAGTGAGCCGTGGTTGTTGGAGTCGACCGAGTCACCGGAAGAGGACGAAATTCCTTGATTTCTGCTACACCAACCATGTGTTCAATGAAATGTCCCAGTGAAACAGGTTCGATTTTGGTCGTCGGCCGGCGAAGGCGTGGCCGGACGGTGAGCCAGGCAGTTGGCGACGTTGGTGGCGGCCCCAAGGTTCGATTTGGGTGACGAAGCTGGTCTGGGTCAGCCGGCGGACGGCCAATTTTGGCCCCGCCGATGTCCCCTTCATGTGGGTCTGCAATTTTGGGTCAGATTCGATCCAAATCAACAGATCCGACCCGGGTCAATGCCCAAGTTAGATCCATTGACCCGGGTCGGTTCCGACCGACCCGGATCAGCCGATCCGATCCAAGTCAACGCCTGGGTCGGATTCGTTGACTCGGGTCGGATCCAACCGACCCGGGTCGGATCCGTTGACCCGAGTCAGTTTCAACCAACCTGAGTGTGGATCCATGGGAGAAAAGAGGAGGCCAATTGAGTCAACCATTGAGTCTGAGTAGTTTGCATTTGTAATTTATATTCGTGAGTTGGTCGCGTATCGTGTCATGTCTAGATAAGTTTGTATTTGGTGATGTTTATGTATTGTGATAGCACATTATATATGTGCATGCAAGTGGTCACTAGCTTTTGCTATGGCTTGTGTCCTGGCGTGAGGTCTTCCTGGAGTTTTAAAGTCATGTTTCTGTGTGATGGTTTTCTCTTTTAAAGAGTCTTCGTTGTTGATCTCTAGACAACTCTATTACAACTCTCTCTTTCTCTCTCATTGCACTCTCATTGCACTTCACAGCAAATTACTTTGAAAAAACTTGTGCTTTGAGGGTTTTGAACTTAAAAATTGTAAATGATCAATTTCTATCCTATAGTACCACCGTGGAGACACTACAAAAAAACAGGTTTTTTCCGACGAAATTTCCAACGAAAATTTCTGAAATATTCATTGGAAAACGCATTTCCAACGAATTTTCCAACGAAAAAATATTCGTGGGTAATAGGTCGTCGGAAAATTTTCCAACGAAAAATTTAACTTTTCGTTGGAAATTTGCGACGAAAATTTTTTGTTGGAAATTTCGTTGGAAATTTCGTGGCTAAATTAGTGGCTAAATTCCTTAGAAATTTCGTTGGAAATTTCGTTGCTAAATAGTCGTTGGAAAATTTGTTGGAAAATTCATTGGTAATTATTTGTGGGCAAATTCGTGGGTAAATTCGTTGGAAATTTCGTTGTAAATGTCGTCGCTAAAAATTCGTTGCAAAAGTCGTGGAAAACTTCGTTGGTAATAAGTGTTCGAAAAAATGGTGGGAAAAAGAATTTCCAACAAAAGAAAATTCGTTGGAAATTAAATGCGGGAAAATTTTTGGGGCAACAAAATCGTTTAAATTTGCAACAAAACTGAGGTCATGGCAAAATTCGTTGGAAAATTTTCAACATAACCGTTGGAAATGTCGTTGGAAATCCTTTAAATATTCTAAAGAAACTTAATTTTCGTTGTTAATTGGCGACGAAAAATAAATTCGTCGGTAAGTTTGTTGGAGAAATAGTTGGAAAATTCGTTGGAAAATTTTCGTTGGAAAAACTTCGTTGGAAAATTCGTTAGTAAAATTTCGTTGGAAAATTTGTTGGTAAAAATTCGTTGGAAAATTCGTTGGTAAAATTTCGTTGGAAAATTCGTTGGTAAAAATTCGTTGGAAAATTAGTTGGTAAAAATTCATTGGAAAAATTCGTTGGTAAAATTTCGTTGGAAAATTCGTTGCTAATATTTCGTTGGAAAATTCGTTGGTAAAAATTCGTTGGAAAATTCGTTGGTAAAAATTAGTTGGAAAATTCGTTGGTAAATTTTCGTTGGAAAATTCGTTGATAAAATTCCGTGGGAAAATTCCTTACAAATAACGAAAATCATCAATAATTCATTGCAAATTGTGTCATTATTTGGTCATTACAAAATTATTCCGTAATTATTTGTGCAAATTGTCGTTCCTAATTTGGAACAATATATCTTTTTGTCACTAAATTGCGACGAATTACATTTCAGAACAACTTCGATTTAAAATCTAATTAAATATGCAATATTTTCTACAATGGATATAAGTTGCAAAGTCATACATGATAGTATTAAATATTTAATCTCATAATACATAGAGTAAGCAAGAATGAACATCAAATAATACATTGAAAGGACGGAAAATAAACCATCAGACATTGGCGGCTTCAGTATTGAGCATGACATCAGTAACGGTCAGCTATATCCACACCTGATGAAATATGGAAACAAAAATAAATATTTTGGAAAATTTGTCCAAAATATAAGAAAAGCATTTATGCATTGACGTAAAAGTAGTTATAAAAAAATGTTCTTACCTAAGGGGGACTAACAATAAAATCACCAGCATCATCATCATCAGCATCATCACCAATCGCCGCATCATGGTGTGGCTCATCAATATGCCCATGATCGGTTACATTAACAGGAGGTACAGAAGGAACGTCGTTGCGATCGATGTCGAGGTGTCGCATGATATATTGCATTTGTGATTGCATCACTCTTATTTGCTCGTCCTTTTGTCCAAGTAAATGCTTCATTTCTCCGTCCTTCTGTATAAGCAACTATTTAAGTTGGCACAATTCTTAAGTCATATGCTCCTCATGTCGTGTCCTCCTTGCAGCAGCCGCATTGGAGGATGAAGATGCCGCAGCCTTCATTTTGAACATCCTTGACAATGATCCCATTCCAAATATTTTTCCTCCTTTCATCCCACCCGCTGCCTCCACCCATAATGCCATACTGTCAACCGATGGCTCAGACACAGCAACACCATCACCACCACCACCATCATCACCACAAGCAGAACCACTAGCAATGCTTATCACAAGTTGATCATATTTTTCCTATATTAACAGTATAGATAAAAATAAAATAAATTCGTATATATTACCATAAATATTAAAAACGTGCATGATTTTCATTCTAGTTTCGTTAAAGTCAAAACTATAACCTTCCATACCTTAGTAGCTTTTGCCCGATCGCCAGTCCATGTCTTATCCTTTTTCTGAAATGTGCGTTCAAATGTAGCTGCAAATGTGGGTTCCGTCCCCAATTCTTCTGCCTACAAAAATTTGACAACAATTAGTGACCATTACATTAAATGAACGTACAAGTTTAAACAGACTTACCATTCTTCTTCTATGCTCGCCGATGCTGATAGAGCCCCCAGCATATGTGGCTGACGCAGACCCGTCACTAGAACTAGAAGCTCGATTCTTCATATTTTGTTCACATATTTTCTTATGCTTGTCAGTTTCCCAAGTTCTCGTAATTTCTATCCAATCGTCAGATGTAATGAAATTCGGCTTTTCTTTTGTTCTCTTGGCTTTATTTATCACATAACGCATGTGATCACCGACTTTCTTCTTAAAAATTCTTCTAATGTCAGCCTCTTCCATTTCATCCCACGTAAACTTACGCTACAATCAATAGCACCAAACAATTCATCAAGATTTCATTATTGACCATCAGTATGCTACATCGAACTAACTTTATGAGAAAATGAATAAAAATAACACTAACATTGAACTCATTCCACCACAAAGTCTTTATTTCTTTAGGAGCACTGCTAAAAGTTGTAAACTGCCCTATCCAACAGTTATTGACTATTTTATTAAGTTCCCTCACAACATAAGTTGAATCCGTAAATCTGAAAATATGTTATAACACAATAGAGAATAAGACAATTAAGCATATGGAAATTTGAAACATGGATATTTTTTTTTATATCCATAATTTAAATATACATAAAAAAATGAATTACTTACGAATCTCCGCATGGGGATATAAGGAATCGGTTATCTTCTTCCTCATTTGAGTATTGCACTGATGAAGCAGATGGCACCAAAGGAGATGGAACTGAAGTAAAGTCAATTCGCATGTCCCCCAGTTCTTCCTGAATATGTTGCTGCGTGTCAAAGGATGGGCCAATGTGTCCGTATTGTCCTTGCATATATGGTAGAACAGGATTCGATGACAGGGCGGGGGAAGAAGATAGGGCCGGGGATGAGGACGATGAAGCGGAGGGGCCTGGTCTTCGTTGTAAACCCCCATCCCGCATGTGACCTCCTCGATTATACTGACAATTATTAAAGAAGTTAGACAAATATTACCAAAAATATTAGCAGGTATTATGAACAAAAAATGAATCATTTTCCTTACCATTTTGTATTAGATATCAAGAAATAATTTAAAGAAATTGAAACTAACAGTGTACCGCCTTTAATAAATAGCCCAGTCACTAGTCCTCGATGGAAGAACCTATTATAATTTAGATCACATCAAATATCATTTAATTGTATAATGAAACATATTTAATTTGCAAAATGAATTACAAAATATAATTTTTAAAAATTATAATTGCATCCGCGACCTTCCACCCGGCGAAATCCGGTGGACTCATTCCGACCGGATTCCGGCAGGGCGGGGTGGCGGCCAGCCCCCGGCCGACCGGAATCCGGTCGCGGGATTCCGGCCGCCGGAATCAAGCCGGGTGGGGTGGCCGCCAGCCCCCGGTCGGCCGGATTCCAGCCGCCAGCCCCCGGTCGGCCGGATTCCAGCCGCCGGATTTCGGCGGCCGGGTCCGGGCGCGGGAATCCGGCCGACCGGGGGCTGGCGGCCACCCCACCCGGCTTGATTCCGGCGGCCGGAATCCCGCGACCGGATTCCGGTCGGCCGAAGGCTGGCCGCCACCCCACCCGGCCGGATTCCGGCTGCCAACCACCCGCCGGAATCCGGCCACCACCTCACCCGGCCGCAACCCCCAACGGCGCCGCTGCGCCCCCCTCCCCCGGCGGCGACACCCCCCCCCCCCCCACCCCCCGGCGGCGACAACCCCCCTCCCCCACCCACTCCACCCGGCGGCGACACCAGCCGCCAGCCCCCGGTCGGCCGGATTCCAGCCGATAGTCGGCGGACACAAATGTACTAAATAATTACAAAATATAATTTTTAAAAATTATAATTGCATCCGCGACCTTCCACCCGGCGAAATTCGTTGGAAATTACCAACTAATTTTGCAACGAGCCCCCGCCCCACCCGGCCGCAACCCTCCCCTCGGCGCATTCCAGCCGCCGAAATTATAAATTGGTTGGAAAAATAGTTGGAAATTTCCAACGAATTTTCCAACGAAATCGGCCGGCATATAAAAAAATTCACCGCAACAGCCATGGACCGCCCCCCCGCGCGGCCGCCACCCCCCTCCCCCGTGCGCGACCCACCCCCTCCGCACGGCCGCCGCTCGTGAAACCCCCTGCCGAGACCCCCAAGGCAAGAAAAAGACAGTGAGTACTTACCACGGACGGCGAAGGCGAGTGCGGCAACGACTCACTGGACGGCGACGGTGAGGGCGGTGACGGCGAGACCGGGCGACGACGGCAACAAGGACACCAGAGAGAAATTTTGTTGAGTCCACGATAGTCGGTAGACACAAATGTACTAAATACCGAACAAAACAAAAGCCAATCTTTAATTTCGTTGCAAAATTCGTTGGAAATTACCAACGAATTTTGCAACGAAATGCATCTTTCCAACAAATTTACCAACGAAATAACACTTTCCAACGAAATTTGCAACAAATTTCAAGCACGTTGGAAATTTCCAACGAAAGTTCCAACGAAATTTAAAAAATATAAAAAATTCAAACACCTTTTAATGAAATTCCAACAACATTTCCAACAAATTCGATAATCGTTGGAAATACCAACAAAAGTTCTGAAAATTTTCGTTGGTAAATTCGTTGGAAATTTCCAATGAATTTACCAACAAAATTGATTTGACCGGGAAACCCTAAATTTTCTAAAATTGGTTGGAAAATTTGTTGGAAATTTCCAACGAAATTTCCAACAAATTTTAAAATTAAAAAAAAGAATTTTCGAAATTCGATGGAAATTTCGTTGCAAATTACCAACCGATTTACCAACAAATATAACATAATAAAAAGAAGCCAAATTTTTTAAAAATTCGTTGGAAATTTAGCAAAAACATTTATATAATTACCGAAATTATAATTTCGTTGGAAAATTCGTTGGAAATTTCCAACTAATTTTCCAACGAATTGCCTTTTAGACGGAAAAGATATTATATTTCAAAGTTTCGTTGGAAAATTCGTTGGAAATTTCCAACGAATTTTCCAACGAAAATTATAAAACGAAAAAAGACATACTTTTAAAATTGGTTGGAAAAATCGTTGGAAATTTCCAACGAATTTTCCAACTAATTTTATAAGATTAATATGTTTTTCGGTTTTGTAAAATTGGTTGGAAAAATCGTTGGAAATTTCCAACGAATTTTCCAACCAATTTTTAAAATTGTCGAAATCTAATAAATCGTTGGAAAATTCGTTAGAAATTTTCAACGATTTTTCCAACTATTTCTTGTAATTGTCGAAATCTAATAATTGGTTGGAAAATTCGTTGGAAATTTCCAACGATTTTTCCAACCAATTTTACAAAACCGAAAAACATATTAATCTTATAAAATTAGTTGGAAAATTCGTTGGAAAGTTCCAACGAATTTTCCAACAGATTTATGAAAATATTGTTTTTTCAGTTTTCAAAGAGTTGGTTGGAAAATTCAACGCAAATTTCCAACCAATTTTTAAAATTGTCGAAATCTAAGAATTTGTTGGAAAATTCGTTGGAAATTTCCAACGAATTTTCCAACGATTTTTTAAAAGTATATCTTTTTGTGTTTTATAATTTTGGTTGGAAAATTCATTGGAATTTTCCAACCAATATTAAAAAGTGTCGAAATTTAAATATTTGTTGGAAAATTGGTTGGAAAATTCCAACGAATTTTCCAACCAATTTTATAAGAATAATATGTTTTTCTGTTTTGTAAAATTGGTTGGAAAAATCGTTGGAATTTTCCAACCAATTTTTAAAATTCTCGAAATATAATAAATCGTTGGAAAATTCGTTAGAATTTCCCAACGATTTTTTATAATTGTCGAAATCTAAATAATTGGTTGGAAAATTCGTTGGAAATTGCCAACGAATTTTCCAACGATTTTTTATAATTGTCCAAATCTAAATAATTGGTTGGAAAATTCGTTGGAAATTTCCAACGATTTTTCTAACGATTTTTTATATTTCGACAATTTTAAAAATTAGTTGGAAAATTCGTTGGAAAGTTCCAACGAACTTTCCAACGAATTTATGAAAATATTGTTTTTTCCGTTTCGAAAAAATTGGTTGGAAATTTCCAACCAATTTTCCAACCAATTTTTAAAATTGTCGAAATATTAAAAATCGTTGGAAAATTTATTGGAAATTTCCAACGAATTTTCCAACGATTTTTTAAAATTATCGAAATCTAGTAATTTGTTGGAAAATTCGTTGGAAATTTCCAACCAATTTTTCAACTAATTTTTAAAATTGTCGAAATATTAAAAATCGTTGGAAAATTCATTGGAAATTTCCAACGAATTTTCCAACGATTTTTTAAAATTGTCGAAATCTAGTAATTTGTTGGAAAATTCGTTGGAAATTTCCAATCAATTTTTAAATTTGTCGAAATCTCGAATTAGTTGCAAAATTCGTTGGAAATTTCCAACGAATTTTCCAACGATTTTTTTCAAGTTTGTCTTTTACCGTTGGAAATGTTATCAAAAATTCGTTGGAAATTTCCAACAAAATTGCCGACACATTTTTCAAATTGTCAAAATCAAAAAATTAGTTCGAAATTTCCAAAGAATTTTCTAACGAATTTTATCTAAACGGAAAAGACATTATTTTTATAAAATTCGGTGGAAAATTCGTTGAAATTGTCCAACGAATTTTTAAAATTGTCGAAATCAGAAAATTAGTTGGAAAATTCGTTGTAAATTTCCAACGATTTTTCCAAAGAAATATTTGTTTTATTAATTTGTTGGAAATTTTGTGGGAAATTTCTCACAAATTTTCCAACGAAACTGGTGAACAATTACATTAACAAAACAAATATTTCAATTCGTTGCAAAGTTTCAATGATATTTCCAACGAATTTGATAATGCTTGGCGTCATAAACTTTTCAAAATTCATTGGAAAATTCATTGGGGATTACCAACGAATTTTCTAACGAAATTTCTTAACAGTTAAATAATATTCCGAAACCTTTACATAGATTAGAAAGTTCATTGGAAATTTTCAACAAACTTTCCAACGAATTTCATACTGCCCGACGTCATAAACTTATAAAACATCGTTGCAAAATTCATTAAAAATTTATAACAAATTTTACAATGATTTTTATTTCACCCTAAGAACTATGTTCATTAAAATTTTTTTTGAAATTTTGCAACGTTTTTTGTATAGGCCGAAAAAAAAGACTTAGCATTGAATGAAATTATTACAGAACAAGAACAACAGAAATATTAAAAATTAGGACAACCAAAACACACACGTGTCGCATTTCTACTAAAAATTACACATAATTAATAAAAAGTCTCAAAAATCATAATCTTCATCTTCATCTTCATCTTCATCTTCATCTACATCTTCACCTTCTTCTTCGTCTTCACTTTCTTCTTCGTCTTCATCTTCTTCTTCATCTTCATCTTCTTCCTGATCATCATCTTCATCCTCTGTCTCCAAATCACATTGTGTAACAAGTTGAAATTTTGATTCTCGAATTTCTATTGGATCTACATCGATCATCGCTCCACATGGATCTCGTAAAGTAGGGATGTTATATTCAGCAGTTTCATTCATATGACGAACTTCCTCTTGTTGATATGCCGTGTCCTTCCAGTGTTCCTCGATTTTCTTTCTTGCTTTGGTTTTACATACAGCCCACCAATCGGTTTTGTCACGCTTCAAACTAGGATATGATGCATAATAGACTTGAATTGCTTGTTGTGCCAAGACAAATGGTTCATATTTCATATATATTTTCTTGTGATTTATTTCAACCAAATTATATTTGGTATGCACATTCATTCCTTTCACGGGATCGAACCACATGCATTTAAATAAGACAACCCGCATTAACGGTCCATGGTACTTAATCTCTATGATTTCATCCAACAAGCCATAGAAATCACCTTGCGAATTGCCACCATTTGATGACTGAACACACACACCACTATTCATTGTGGCCTTTCCCATTCCATATTCGCGAGTGTGAAAATTATACCCGTTAATGAAATATGCTGGCCAAGTTCGTACTCTTGACTTTGGACCCCATGACAGATGATATAGCATTCCCTGCTGTCCAACTTGAGCATCAATACTGTGAACCTAAAAATGACACACATGCAATGTCAATAATATATATTTCAAAAATATGACGTATGGGAATTTACCAATAAATAGGATTTCGTCTATATTCAACTTACATATGTTTTGAACCATGTTGCAAATTGTTCCTGGCACAAACGGTCAAACTCATTTGGTAGTAGTCCATGCATTGCATTCTGGAAATTCCTAGTAACAAATGCCATTTATGTATTAGCAACGATTTGAAACATAAGTACAAATGTACGTGCAAATCTACACTTACTCGAAGTATGGCTCCACTTCTGGACAGTTCAATAAAATATATGTATGGGCTGCCAGCTTTTCTTCACCTGTTAAGTGACGAAACTTACATGTGCCACTAGGTCGACCCAAATAATTAAAAATAGAGAATGATTTGCATTTTGGATCAATGGGACCCTCATCATTTCTTCCAACTTTCCGCCTCTTGCATTGCACGTGTGGCTCAAAATAGTATGATGCAAATGTTGTCACTTCTTCCACAATATATGCATTACAAATTGAAGCTTCGACACATGCCTTATTCTTCACTTTTTTCTTCAAATGATATAACAACCTAGTTGCAGTAGAAAAAAGTTTATCGTAACAAAATATGTAATAAAGTAATTTCACATTTAATGTTAAAAAAATTTACCTCTCAAATGGATACATCCATCGAAATTGAACGGGACCTGCAACTTTGGCTTCATAAGGTAAGTGAACTAAGAGATGCTCCATTGAATCGAAGAACGATGGAGGAAATATCCTTTCTAAGTTGCAAAGAATAATTGGAATATCTCTCTCTAGTTTCTCAATGTGTGATGATTTCAACGTTGTTGAGCAAATATCATGCAAGAAATTACTTAACTCTATAATGGCACCCCATACAAAGTTTGGAAGAACTTCCTTGAAGGCTATCGGAATTAGTCTTTCCATAAATATGTGACAATCATGACTCTTCATACCTGTCAACTTGCAATCATTCATATCAACACATCTGCCGAGATTGGAAGCATATCCATCAGGAAATCGCAACGATTTCAACCATTGACAAACGACCCGTCTCTGCTCCTTGTTCAATGTATAAATTGCTTTGGGTTTCGGTCCCCTGCTGCTTGCATCCGCATCTAGTGTTGGTCGATCGCAAATATCCCTCATATCTTTTCTTGCATTCAAGTTGTCCTTTGTTTTTCCAATGACATCCATCACAGTATTTATGACATTGTCGAAAACGTTCTTCTCTATGTGCATGACGTCAAGATTATGATGAATAAGATGGGCATTCCAATATGGTAGATCCCAAAATAAACTGCGTTTAGTCCACTTATGTGTACTTCCGTACGCAAACGTTGTGCCGTGAGGGTTGTCAATAACAGTTGGAAACTCTTGCACGCGTTCCCAAATTTGATGGCCGGTCAACCTCAATGGTGGATGTGTTCTTTCGATCCTATTCTTGATGAACTCTTTTTTATTAATTCTGAATGTATGATTAAGAGGCAAAAATTGTCTGTGACAATCAAAATAGCAGGCCTTCTTACCATGTTTTAATCTGAAAGCCTTCGATCTCTCCATACAAATCGGACATCCTAAGATCCCAGCTGTACTCCATCCAGATAACATTCCATAAGCAGGAAAGTCATTTATCGTCCAAAGAAGCGCAGTCTTCATTACAAATGTTTGGTCGGTAGAAACGTCATACGTAGGGACACCTTCAACCCATAGCCGTTGTAACTCTTCAATCAATTGTTGCATATAAATATCTATGGCTTTTTTCGGATTTTGTGGGCCAGGCACAATCAATGTCAAAAACATATAAGGTGTCTTCATACACATACCAGGTGGAAGATTATACGGAGTTAAGATAATTGGCCAACATGAATAACTTCTTCCTGATTTCCCAAATGGGGCAAATCCATCAGCACACAGACCTAATCTGATGTTTCGAGGCTCTAGCGCAAACTCGGGGAATGTTTTATCAAAATGTTGCCATGCCTCTGCATCTGAAGGATGACACATTACATCCTCTTCTGTTTCATGATTTACATGCCAAGTCATGTGTGCAGCAGTGGCTTGCGACGCATAAAGTCTTTGCAACCTGGGGATTAAGGGCAAATAAAACATTTGCTTGCATAGTCTACGCTTCTGATTACGACCCTGCCTTCTGTTATTCTTGTACCTATGTTGGTTACAGAATTTGCAAGATTCTGCATATTCATCATCTCTCCAATATAACATACAACCCATAGCACATACATCAATCCGTACAACTGGAAGACCTAAGTTATCCACCAACTTTCTCATATCGTAAAAGTCATTTGGCATGATGTTATCACGAGGCATTGCTTCACGTATTACTTCAACAAAAGAGTTGAAGCAATCCACAGACACATTATGCTCTGCCTTGATATTTAACAATCTAGTTGTCACTGATAATTTCGTGTAGTTGTCACAACCTGCTCATAAAGGTTCATCTGCCGTTTCCAACACTTTCCGGAAATTATTACATTGGGAAGTTCCGTCACATACATTCTCATCACAACCTGTTACTCCTATCTCTTCCATTTCTGCTGCATAACTAGTTTCCACTTGTTCAGGTGCAGGAGTAAAACTAGTACTTGCATGATTCAATTCTGAATCCAAATTATGACCGGCTTCATCAAACACCATCCCCTGATATGAGTTCAATTGTTCGAAGTAGCTACATTCTTCTCTAACTGAAAATTGATCGCTTCTTTGATATCCGTCATCATATATAAATGGTTCACCATGGCTAGTCCAATTATAATAGTTCGAAGTAAACCCATATCTACAAAGATGTTCTCTAACTTTATCAATGACTAGAAATTTTCCATTACTGCACTTTTTACATGGGCACCTTAACTTATTTCCATCTATGAACTCATATTTACTACTAGCAAAGTTCAAAAATAGTTCCAACCCGATACGAAACTCATCAGTCAATCCTCGCGGTCCAGGTAAGTTCTTATTATACATCCAACCCCTGTCTCTTTGCATTGCGTCTGTATAAAAATAGAAAAATTATCCTAAATTATTAAACATATCATATATATTGTTTAATATCTATTGTTAATTAAAATCATAAAATGCACAAAATTACAATTACGTTGTTTAGGAAACAATTACTTTAAATAATGGAAAATTTCAGAAATTTACTATGTCAAGAAGACTTACAAAGTATTTGGCCGAAATCTTCGTAGTAGAAATTGGACAATCACCTTGCGAATTACAATGTTCAATTGGATTGCGAGACCTTTGAATGCACACGTACCTAAAATGAAAAATAATTACATCAGATTCATCTATTAAATACATTTTATTTATTTATTTCTGTTTTTATTTTTTATTTTTTTCCCTTTCTTCTAAGCCGGGTCGGCGACCGACGAGGTCGCCGGCCATGGCGAGCTTGGCCCTTGCTAGTCCTGGCGAGGGCCAGCCTCGCCGCCGGCAAGCTCACCTATAACTCTCATAGATATTGGCAAAGTTCCACCGAATTTTGCAACGATTTTCTATTATGGCGAAGAATAACGTGTTATTCAATTCGTAGATTTAATTTGTGGGAAATGTCCAGTTCAATTTTGTTACGAAATGTGTATAAATCAAATTTAATGAATAAGTTTGTTGCATTCGATGCAAAATTCGTTCTAAATTTTTCAACGAATTTTGGAACGAATTTATATTGATCGGAACAAGAAGGTGTTTTTTGACTTATTTGCAAAAATGATGGGAAATTTCAAACGAATTTTGCAACGAAAGTAGTACATACAAAAATGAATAAACCGAACATTGAAATTCGTTGGAAAATTCGTTGGAAATTTCCAATGAATTTTACAACGACTTTCAAATATGCCTAAAAATAATGTGTCTTTTAAATTGATTGGAAAATTCGTTGAAAATTTTCAACGAATTTTGCGATGAATTTCGAATATTCGGATAAATAAGGTTTGATGGAAATTCGTTGGAAATTCCCAACGAATTTTGCAACTAATTTCTAATATGCCAAAAAATAAAATGTCCTTCAAATTCGTTGCAAAGGCTTCGTCGGAAACTTCCAACGAATGACGAATATACCTAAAAATAATATATTCTGCAAATACGTTGTAAAATTCGTTAGAAAATTTCAACAAATTTTACTAAGGAATTATGTGGAAAATAAGTTTTGATAATAAATCGTTGGAAAATTCCAACGAATTTTCAACAAATTAAAAGGCCTTTCGGCATTGTTGCAATTTGTTGAAAAATTCGTTGGAAAATTTCAACGAATTTACCAACGATTTATGTGGAAAATAAGGCTTCATAATAATTCGTTGGAAAATTCCAACGAATTTTCCAACAAATTAAAAGGTCTGACGGCATTCTTGCAATTTGTTGGAAAATAAGGTTTAATAATAATTTGTTGGAAAATTCGTTGGAAATTTCCAACGAATTTTCCAACAAATTAAAAGGACTTTCGGAATGTTGAAAATGGTTGGAAAATTCATTGGAAAATTCCAACGAATTTTCCAACGAATTATGGGAAAAACGAAAGTGTTCGGCCAATTCGTTGGAAAATTCCAATGAATTTTCCAACGAATTAAAAGGACCGTTGGTATTTTTAAATTTGGTTGGAAAATTCGTTGAAAAATTCCAACGAATTTTCCAACGAATTATTGGAAAAAAGATTTAATGTAAATTTCGTTGGAAAATTCATTGGAAAATTCCAATGAATTTTCCAACAAATTAAAAGGACCTTCGGTATTTTTAAATTTGGTTGGAAAATTCGTTGGAAAATTCCAACGAATTATGGGAAAAAAGATTTAATGTAAATTTCATTGGAAAAATCGTGCAGTACACACGACTTTTCCATCAAAAGTGTCGTGTCAGATTTAATGTAAATTCGTGCAGTACACACGACACGTTTGATGACAAAGTTATAAAGCTGACATATTTTTGTTGGAAAATTTGTCGGAAATTTCCGACGAATTTTCCAACGAAATAGAATAATAATTGCACCGAAATCTAGTTCGTTGGAAAATTCGTTGGAAATTCCAACGAATTTTCCAACGAATTATAAATTTCCAACGAATTTCACATTTCTGCCCAAGAATTGCCTTTACTATTTTAGTTGGAAAATTCGTCGGAAATTTCCGACAAATTTTTCAACGAAATTGCGAAATATGAATTGAAAAACTTTTTCGTTGGAAAATTCGTTGGAAATTCCAACGAATTTTCCAACGAAATTGAAGATATTCGATAGGAAAATCTATTTCGTTGGAAAATTCGTCGGAAATTTCCAACGAATTTTCCAACGAAATTGCCAAATGTGAATTGGAAACCTTTTTCGTTGGAAAATTCGTTGGAATGTCCAACGAATTTTCCAACGAAGTTACTACAAACAAACAATTTTTTTCCGTTAAGAGAAATTCGTTGCAAACTTCGTCGGTAATTTCCAACGAATTTTGCAACGAATTTATGAATATTCCGAACTATTATTCCTCTTTTTAAAATTTGTTGGAAAATTTGTTGGTAATTTCCAACGAATTTTCCAACAAATTTACAAATATTACGAACTATTATTCCTCTTTTTAAAATTTGTTGGAAAATTTGTTGGTAATTTCCAACGAATTTTCCAACAAATTTACATTATATAGTTCAATTTTTGAATTCGCCGGGAAATTCGTTGGTAATCCAACGAATTTTCCAACGATAAGTATTTTAGTCGGAAATTTCCGATGATTTTAGCCACGAAAAAATTTCGTGGGATGAATTTACCAACGAAAAATATTTCGTTGGAAATTTAAAACGAATTTTCCAACGAAAAAATTTCAGTTGGAAATTTCTGACTATTTTTCCAACGAAAATTGTTTCGTTGGTAAATTCCGACTAATTTACCAACGAATTATTTTTCGTTGGAAATTTCCGACGATATTTCCAACAAAAAATTTGTCGTAGCTAATTTCCGACGAATTAATTTTCGTCATTAATTTCCAACAAATTTTTGAATTCGTTGGAAAAGTTGTCGCAAATTTCCAACGAAAATTTTTTCGTCGCAAATTTTCGTGGCAAAAAACTGGTTTTTTTGTAGTGAGAGTACAAAACAAAATTGTTGATGTAGTGGTTAACGACGTTGCTTCAATGGCATTGATGTGATGCAAACTTCTTCTAATAAATAAATTGAACTTCAGTCATATATGCAACACCAGAGCAAAGGGAACTAATGCATATCGATTGGAGGGAAAGAGAAAATGGCAGGAGCAAGGACCCTTTGGTGAAGTGGACACTAAATATTGAAATATGTCCCCGATCTATTCATTAATACAAAATCCGAATGAATCTGTTCAAAGTTGTGGCATCAAAAATGTGCATTCGTTTAAGCTAGAAAGACCTGAGTTAGATTTGCTTGCAGATGATGTACATAACTTGTCATCCACTAATATAGAAGAAAACATCCAAGTTAGAAAAACCATAGGATGAGGGCTTTTTAGGATGGAATTGATTCACTTCTTAAAATTACATAGAAATGAAAACATTCCTGAAGGAGAGGACTTTCTAGGTCTTTTTTTTTTTTTTGATATAAGGGCTTTTTTGACAGTCGAAACTTATGAAAGAAAGAAACGCTTATTTGGAAGAGAATCCACCCCTAAAAGGTGGGAATACTCTTCAATTACATTCCAATGATCCCAAGATCTAGATGAGGATCGAGATGGAGCCTCTTAAAGATCTACTCAAATTCAAAATCCACTCTTAATAGGTTAAACGACTATATAGGTATATATAAACATGGGGGTAAATGTCCAAAAAGTCATAAACATGTTGTACGACAACAAATTCAGTAATGAACTTTTCAATTTAGCTAATTTAGTCCTAAACATTTTGATGATTTGTCAATTAGTCTTTCCGACTAATTTTTGCTGAAAATTGTTAATGTGAACATCAGCCGCCTTGCAACCGTCCTACGTGACATATCCAGCAGCCAGCACTGATGTGGATGATTTCGTAAATTTCTTTGAATTTCTTTTCTTTTTTTTTTTTACTTTCATTTTCTTTACTTTTTCTTATTCCCCTTTTTTTCATATTTCCCTCGACCAGTAGCCAAAGCCTCAGCGATGGCTAGTAGAGTTCGTTGGACACTGGTGAGGCCTCGCAAGGTCGGCGATGTCCTTGCCTCATGTCATGACCCTCCCCTCGTCTCACCGGATCTAGGCAAGGCCGTGACACTCTCGCCTTACCTAGATCTAGCAAAGGGCGTTGCGGCCCTCGCCAGGACTTGCCCAAATCCAACAAGGGCCATAGCACTAGTATGTGGCCGACAACCTCCGCTAGCCATCACAGAGGCCCCAGTGATTGGTTGAGGGAAAATGGGAAGAAAGAAAAATGAAAAATGAAAGGAAAAAAAAGAAGAAAAAGTTCAAAATTTTTTTTAAAAAAACTATATAAATTGTCCACATCAACGCCGACAGTTCCACATAGCGTCAACCATGCCACGTAAGATGGCCGTCCAGTCAGCATTGACTGAACCGTAACATCGGCAATTTCTAGCTAAAATTAGCCGAAAAGACTACATCGGCAAATTATTAAAAAATTTAAAACTAAATTGGCTAAATTAAAAAGTTTAGAACTGAATAAACCGTCACACAAGATTTAGGATTTTTTGAATAATTTTCCTTATACACATGCATATAGTATAAATATAAAACACCAAAGATTTCCAGGTTCACTCTAAGTGTCGCCAACCGCTCCGAAAGAAGAGCTGACCACCAAAAAATCAACTATGAATATGTAGGATGCATGCAGAGTTTACAATTCTTCGTGTGTTTCCCAACTTTAAATCAAAGCAAAACCCTTAAGTGTTATCTCATAATCTCTCACATAAATGTCACTCAAAAAATTAGCACAGAAAAAATTCTCGCACTCCTTTTGTTTGTTTTAGTGTGTAATAACCAAGTAGAATTCCGTATTTTACATATATCCAAAATAGGGAACTCTTTATAGGAAATTTACTCAAACTAGGAAACCACTCAAATTAGGAAACCCACTTGGATTGGATTTGATTTACAGGTTCAATGTACAAGGAATGAATGGGCCTACTGGTTGCATGAATTCCAACCAAAAAAAAAACAAAACTGGCTATAGGAATAGGAAAAATTATATTTATCTGAAAAAGCATATGTAGGAGCCTAAATTTCATCACAGTCCCTCATTTATTAAAAAATACAATCCGTGGGTTGCCTTGAGTCACTCCTATGGGCAGAAACATTACTTTCATTTTATGATTTGACTCCACTTTTGAGGTTACTCATTCATTTATTTTCGCCTGCTACTTGGAAACCATTCGGGCAGGAACATGGACACCAAGTTCAACATTTGGGAAAACAGCCAATGAAGCTTTTTAAGAAGACCCGAAAAAGGGGAGGAGGGAGGGAGTTGTTTTCCACTTTTCAAACCAGATATTTGTCCTTATTTGCATGCGAAAAATGTAACGGTCGATGCTTTTTTGTCAATAAAGGATATTCGAGGGACTCGGGAGCAAATATTTTGAAGTTCCTTCTTTTGGCAGGGCCTTTTCTGGAATTTGACTAAATTGAAGTTCTTGTCAAGGGTAATTTAGTCCTAACAATCTTTAGGCTGAAGACAACCTTTAAAATGTATCTTTGGGCAATTTTTATTTATACTTGGTATTTGTACTATTATATACTCCAAAATACAAAAAATGTGAGATATATATATTCTGCCTAGAAAATAAATACATATATACGTAAAAAAATTATGTAATATTGTGCCTTCGGACGTGACCTCCAGCTAGTCATTTAAGAAAATTGAAAGAGAAGCTTGTAACAAAGAATTTCTCTTATTCGATGCATGCTTAAACTTTTTTTGTGACTATATACTTAGCAATAAGAATTAAAAGTACATATAAGGTAAAAAATTGCATAACGCATGTACGTCATCTTGCATTCGTCAACTGATCAAAATAACCGTATATGATTGCAATAATACCAAACATTACTCTCCATGCGCCTATCTTCTTGAACTTCTCACAACGCATGAATTTCCATTCTTTACACTTACCATGTTAAGAATGTCGAAAGTGTTTTTTCGGCTTCAATTTTGGAAATCATGGAAGTAAACTATCGAGATCGACTTACCCAAAAAAAAAAAAACTATCAAGATCGATATACCGCCACCACCTGAGCATATGGGGTTTGCAAATCATGGGTAACTCATCTAAAATAAATACAAAAGTTAAAGCAAGACTATTTCCTTAAAGGGAATTATTACATGTAGAGGCATCTGGATCTAAAAATAAAATGAAATAGCCGATCCGGTCAATTCTACTCAAACATCAATTTAGATTTGATAACCATAAGTCCATGAGGTTTCTTTTAGTTTAGTACCAACACTATTTGTCTTCTGTCAGCTAGCTGTATATAATGATACTCATTAATATTTTAATTTAAGTGGGTACAGAAAAAATAGGGAGAATTCAGACATAGAAATTGTTATATGCTTTTGAGAAGAGGTTACTGAAATTTTTCTTGCCTTTTATTTTACATTTGTGTTATTCCCATCCTACCCTTACTCCATGAGACAATCTAATCCATGCTTTTGATCATACGAGGAATTGCATAGAGGCAAAAATGCAACTTAGAGAAGTTACGCACTCCACACGTAAACGCAACCAAAGCTCACTCCTTTGCTATAAGTACCCAACCATTTTGTTCCATCGATCTCACTTCACTGGGCAAAAGGCCCTCCTCCTCACTTTTACTCTCCTGCTTGAGTCTACAGTGTTGGAACCATCTATGGCTAGGGATAAGGTCTCGGGGAAGCAGAAGATGATACTAGCTGCTGCAAGGCTTAGAAAACACCGCACAAGGAGATGCAGGGATTTCCAAATCCCCGTTCCTCAGGACACCGATGTATCTCTTGTCAACCCTTTCGTTGCTGGCTCATCTATTGTCCCACAACCTATCTTCAATGACAGGTTCTTGTTCCATGTGCACCTTGAACTATTTCTTGAGATCTGACACTATTTTCTTCGGATTAACCCTATTTCGTGTCGATCTTGACCTTTTTGAAATTGGATTTAATCGAGTAAGCCAAAAAGTTTCTCTCTAGGATAATAGTTGAAGCCCTTTTTAGTCCTCAGTGTTGATGTTGAAGGTCCGAGTGCAGATCAAAAACCAAAGAGGTAAAAGCCTAAAGAACAACATCGAAAAATAAAAATTGAGGTAGTAATTACCTTGAGAAGACAAAGGTGGCTTATAGAAAAGGTTATGGCTATGGGGCATCTTTGAATCCTTGGTGTTCGGTAAAGTTTATCTCACCAAGGATGAGTGTTTCCACCTCTAAAGGCTACAACGCCTTGTTTAACGACCCGATGGCCAATCAAGCCTTACCCTTCCTGTCCCTCCCCAAATGTTTTTCCTCCTGGGAGAGGACAAGAGTATCCCATTAAAGGTTTTACATCCCTAAAGCCTAAGGGAGAGACATTAGAGATGGAGCCTTTAATCTTGGCTTCATTATTTTGGGCAAAAAAAAATCTTAGCTTCGTTGTGTAATGACCATCATTAATGCTGTTTGAACTTTTTCTTGCTTGACATGCAGAGATGATGCTGAGTTCGACGATATGGAAGAGGCGGTGTGGCAAATGAGAAGATATAAGTAATCTAATTTTTTTTTTTTGTAAAAGTTTTGTTTTAATGATCTATATCTGTGGCGCAGGATGAGCAAGACAAGATCGCAAGGATATACATTCAGAAGGCATTAATTTCAACGCTTGAATGGTAATTGGCTCTCCACAGATAATTTTGTTAACATCCTATCACTCTTTCCATATTAAGTGAACATATATGATATATGGTATTAGTGCATCTCTCTAGGATCTGATGTTGGCTTATCTTTTTTCCCTTTTGTGCATGTGATGCTATTCGCACAAAAATGGGACCGCATTAAACATCAGGTTTGAGGTAAAAGACTGGCCATATTGGGTCTTCCAAATGCGGGAAGAAAAATCAACATCATGCAAAATCTTATTTGAAATTTTGATTGCTTTTTGTTTTGATTGCAGAATTTTCAAAAGGAGATTGAGAGAATGAGGCGCAACCTGCAGGCTATGCGAAACGACCCAAGGTCTTTTTCTTTTTGTACTGCTTAAATAAAAAAAACTATCTGAATATTTATCATGTATTTTGATCATATTTATCATGGCATTATTAAAGCGCATATATGGTGCCTGTAAACAAGATTATAGTGTCTCGCTTTTTGGAACAGTTGGAAGCCTAAAAGTGGTGCTTGAGTGCGGATCGGTGGGAGAAGAGAGGAGGCCAGATTGAGTCCATCATTGAGTCAGAGTTGTTTGTGTTAGTAATTTGTATTTGTGAGTTAGTAAAAGTATGATCGAGTCTCGTGTCAATTTGTATTTGGTGATGTTTATGTATTGTGATAGCACATTACACATGTGCATGCAAGTGGCAGCTGGCTTTTGCTATGGCTTTTCTCCAAGCGTGAGGTCTTCCTAGTGCCTTAAGTCATGTTTCTGTGTGGTGGTCTTCTCTTTTCAAGAGTCTTCCCTGTAGATCTATAAGCAACTCTATCACAAAACTCTCTCTCTCTCTCTCTCTCTCTCTCTCTCTCTCTCTCTAAATTGTTAAACAACGAAAATTCATATGCGAAATGATTGATTAATCGAGTATGCAAATTTCCGGATACATTCATCATAATGCAGAATTCTACTAGCAGAACAGAAGTCATCGGAGGCAACGGTGCTTTGTGGGACTCATGTCGTGGACCATAACATCCACCGATTCAGTGGTTGGGATTTTAAAATACAAAAAATTAACTTTTTTGCAATTATTCGAATTTGTAAAAAGGAAAAATTCACGTGTAAATCCTTACCCAAAAAAAAAAAAAAATTCACGTGTAAATCTGCATGTCAACTTATGTATATTGTGAAAATTTCAAGGGTTGGGCTAAGAAAAAAGTTAAATTTGTCCGTCGCTAGATTAAAATTAAGGAAAAATTAACAAGTCTATCTAGACAAGTCCAAGTTGGCAACAAACAATGAACTTTACACACTACCATCACACGTAATTATAGCGTAACAAAAATTTGCAGATTGCATAAAAGACGAGTCACTATCTACAAGAAGTAAGAACGTCAACTTTCAAGGAAAACAAGATGCATCAATGAAGAACTTATATTTCTTACAGCAATCCATTCTTTCAATAGAAAGTATGAATAGTGTACGCAGGAGTCACTATCTCACACACTGCTAAATTTAACCAACTTCAGTAGTTTGTGTTATCGAATACCCACGGTTCGTGCAGAAAAAGCTCGCGCCCGTTCATTTGCACGGTACCTGCAGCTATATCCTCAGAACGTTTTCTCGCAGCTTCAGCTTTCCTTGCTGACGCTTCAGCATCCTACAATGAGAGGAATGATTTTGAGCCTTTGAATTTTCTGGTGCAATGGAAGAGCCAATACATGAGAGTGTGATTAATGTTTGTTAAGTTAATTTTGTGTGTAACACGTCCAAATTAGGGGTCAAACTATGGTTTTCACATTTATAGGAATAACTTAATCGGTTATGCTCAAGGATTGATTCCCAGCATACTCCAATCCCGCCAAATGTCCTCCTAATGAAGGAGAATAAGTGTCACGCCCCGACCCTCGAGCGTGCAAACATCCTTTTTTGGTCATGGAATTGTTATGTCCCATAACGCGTCACCAACCCATTCATTTTATCTTTCAGTTATGCACATGCGGAAGCACAACATCTCCAGATAACAACAACAGTAATAGACAGAAAAACATACAATAAATATATATACATACATTAAGAGCAATACATCGGGAATTAATATATTACAAGCCTGCCACGCAGACCTTCCCCATTACAATCACAAAAGATAGGGAGTTAATCTAACTTCTCTATCTACGACGACAATCTCAAAAAGTATTCCCCCTCAAAATAACCACTTCCCATTGAACGCAACTAGTACTCATACCTGAGCATTTGAAAAATGATTAATAACAAGTGAGATAAATCTCAGTAAATTAATGACCTAAGTCTAGATTAGGAAGTCAAATCGCCTCTAGCGCACCTAAACACACAGCCACACATCGACGATAGATCAATAGCAAAGTAAGCCTTGCTTTGCCCTAACTATATATACAAGCAGGCTACCCAGCCTAGCATAAACAAACGTGCCATCAAATAATTGCAGGCATTATTACCTTGCCTTGGCACACATGCCCTTCATGTTATAAACCATCAAGTGCAATCATATACAAAAAGAATATAATACAATCAAAACACGCAGTAGCATTTCCATGCATAAGGCATCCACACAAGTCCCAATTATAAGGTGAAACCGTTTTGGCCCGTCTCATACTGTGCCTCACAATTTCATTACATAATCAGGCATAATGCACCTATACTCATTCACGCGTGTTCCAATTACTACGACCTCACAAGGCCACAGCACAACTTGCGTTACTCGCATCAGATTGGCGGTCTTCCGGCACGACCGAGCATCGTTCCGCCCTATCAGGCATGGCATCATCTAGAACCCCCATCTATACGGTATTCAATTAAGAACATCTTCCCAGCCTCAACCGCGACTCGACATCCGGACCCCCGCCGGGCATCTGAACTTAATCAGGCAACATCCCCAGACCCCCGCTAAGTGACGGGTTCCTTTATGTGATTACACGAGCACAACAACCACACAACTCATTTATATCTCAGCATTTAGCTAAATACAAACGTGGTTCATGCTCACACAACAAATTACAGCAACTTTCACACAAAAATGCAGTAGTAAATTCACATGTGATCACATATACACAATCAACCCATCAAACTTTGCACGATTTCCTTTTTAAACATCCTTGCCCTATTTAACTCATAAAACCTGGCATCCAAACATGACTTCTCGTGAATTACCATTTATATGTCCATAAAACCATTCTTTAAAATAAGTCATTTTACTAAAGCAACCATTTTCCATAACAATTCATGCACCTCATAACTCAAGCACAAAACATATATAATTACAACTTATCACCTTACCAACGATAACTTATCATTCTTCCTCCGATAGCTTATCACCTATTTAGCAATAACTTATCTCCTATTTTCCGATAGCTTATCCCCCCTTTGGTGATAACTTATCACCCAATTATCGATAGCTTATCACCCTTTCGGCAATAGCTTATCACCTATTTTCTGATAGCTTATCACCCATTCGATAACAGCTTATCACCTAATCCACAATAGCTTATCATCATTTTGGTGATAACTTATCCACAAATACATGATAACTTACCATCCATTTGACGATAGCTTGTCACATTTTCTCGATAATCTATCAAATCCACTTATCACCTATCGCAATAGCTTATCACTTCCGCCTATCACTTATCAACTAATCCCTCATTAATTAGCACGAAGTATAATTAACTTAATATAATCTAACCCTAAGCAAGTTTAACGTACTAATCAAGGGATTAGAGCGTTAACTCACTCAAAAACAATTCTAACGACACGGGCGCGATGATGGCGGCGAAGGCTACACGTGGCTTGGTCCGGAACGAAACAGGGTGGCAGCACGGAAATGGGTTTTGCTAGGGCGGCTGATGGACAGCAGCTTTGGTGGGCTATACAGGCGGCTACAGGCAACGGTGGATGGCGCATGGCGGTGGCTCGGCAAGGGCGACTCACGGCACGGCTTGAGGGCAGTAAAGGTGGTGAACGACGACCAAAAGGAAACGAAAAACAAGAGAAAAAAAGAGAGAGAAAGGGGCGATAGCAATGGTGACTGAATAAGGGGGAGTGAGAGAGAGAGAGGAAGAAACTAGTCTTCTCATCCAAGCCAACAAAATGCATCTAATACGGCCTATTCGAGTTATGCGGACTTGATAGGTTATCGAGTTATACGCACCACTTATCACATTTTCTAGTTCAGAGATTTTCTTTTCTGGTTTATTCGACTCACAATTTTCTCGATAACCTATCAAGAGAGAGGAAGAGACTAGTCTCCTTCCTCTTTGTCCAACAAGCCAAGATGCATGGCCAAGATCCACTCTTGCAAAACAAGCCAAGATCAATGGCTAGAAATTGATCTTGCAAACAAGCCAATGATAGCTTCTAAAAATGGCAATTTGGTAATTTCAGTCCTTGACATTATTTACGATGCCATTCACGAGCATTATTCACATGAACTTGGACTTGGGCTTAGGCTTGGGCCAACAAACTTGGGCTTAGGCTTGAATGAGCCCAATTTGAAAAGAAATTGGCTTGAAAAGGTTAATAGGTTTTCCTTGGGCGTAAGGCCCATCTTAGCCCACTTGGGTGGCCCACTTGTGGGCTTCCATTCTCGGCCCAATAATTCTTTTATCTAAAGTTTCAGGACCCAAAACTGTTCACAAGGGTCTATCTCGACTAAACCAAAAAAAAAAAATCTCTGAACTATTCTTAATCGAAAACCTGTAATCGGACCAAGACTTATGGCTAAACTTCAATGAGAAATGCTCCTAGTACGGCCTATTCGAGTTATGCGGCCTCATGGGTGTCGCTAGCGTGACTTATGGTTGATTTGCCAATCAATCCATATTCGAGTCTCGTCAATCCATGGATCATTCTCGATTGTCATGTAATCATGCAGAAATGACTTATTTACCCGGTGCACGTGATTTTGTGAAATTAGCTTAGGATCGTTCGGATTTAGTATAATAATAATGCAGAATCACCCGTAATCCGACTATACATACTTCCATCGAATCGATTCTTAACCTTTCATTGATTGACCCGCAACGTCATAAAAAGTCGTCCCGCATTGATTCTTGTGGTCGAGTTATTTTCCATGGTCGAGTATTCTAGTTGAGCGCATTTCTCGACCGTCAATTGCCCTTCCTAATTGAATAATTGACCCATGCATGATTCGTGAATCGACTCATGGTCTAACCTTGCTATTAGTGTGCATTAACAGTTTAAGCCACTTCTCTTGCCAAAATAGGGTCCGAATCGAGGATGTCACAAGTCTTTCCTTCTTAAAAGAATTTCGTCCTCGAAATTCGAATACTCATCTGGTTCCTCGAACAACTGGGGTTAGTAGAGCCTCGTTGATTCCTCACTTTTCCAAGCTACTATTTCTGTTCCACGATGCCTCCAGATCACCTTAACCAAGGGAATGACTTTGTTCCGCAACACTTGTTCTTTTCGATCCACGATCCACACTGGCTTCTCAACACATGACATTCTATAGTCCACTTCGATCCCCATCAAAGTTCAGCACGCGTGTCAGATTGGCTCACCTTTCTCAACACATGAGACATGAGATACACAACGAACTCAAGCAAGCCGAAGCAGAAGTGCCAACCTACAGGCCAAAATTCTCTGCTCGCTCCGAGAACTCAAAAGGTACAACGTACCTTGAGTTAAGCCTTCATGCTTAACCGAAACGCAACCAACCTCTCAAAGGTGACATTTGAGGAAAACATGTCCATCTAATCAGAAACCCAAAGATCAATACTGCTTGTCGACAAAACTTTTCCAACAGCTCAAGGCAGTTCCAAGTCTCTCTTAACCACATCCATTAACTTCCAGACAAACCCTGGACTAATGATCCTTTTTTTTTTCCTCCAACCTTATTCTAACAAACTGGAACTCTACAAGTTTTACCATGCTTTTGCTGCGCCACTTTGATAAAAATCATCCCATAATTGTTCTCATGTTAAGTGCATAGTTCGATTCATTCCTGCTTCCTTCGCCATTCTATAAACCTGCCAGGAGTCGCTCCTTGCTTAAGCCATATGGCCTCGGCGACCACTCCCCACCCTCATTGGATGGGGTCGTTACAAGTCCATCAGCTTACGCCCGGTTCATCTCCAAACCTACACACCTACTGGAGATAGTTTCATTCTGATGTGGATTCATTTACAAAGGTATCATCCACATCTCAACACCTCAGAAACGCAAAAGCTTTCTTTAACTTGTCAATTCATGAGGTCGCTTCCTCGAGATCACCCATCAACACTTGAAATACGATCCAATACATCTCATCAACTCTAAATATCCACAAGCCATTGATTACTTTAGAATATCACCTCAACCACTTGGAAATTTGTGCCTACCAACTCTTTATCATTGCACAAAAATGCTTAAATACCTTTCATGCCTTTACTAACACCTTGAGAACAAGGTATCGATAGCCCTATTTCCAAAATTCGTCCATCGAGCACCATAAGATAATTAACTTTCGATACCTCAAAGACAAAATTCAATCCAATAAATTTCAATCTCAACGGTTTTCCAAAACAAGTCACCCTAATTCTTCATAAAATTCGAAATTTCCAAGCAATAACTCATTCACCAAATACCACCACAGCAAGATAATTAAGAAGTTCACAAACTGATCGCGCTTATTTTACCATAGGTAATTATATATCTTACATGACCATTCAAGCTTATAACTTCAAAAATCAATTCCTATTACACTAAATATCGTCATGCAACGCATTAAGACTATTAAGATAAACCCTCATATTCCTTCCCAGCCATAGCCTACAACCTTTCCTATGCCTGTAGTCGGTTCAAATTATTCGGCGGAGTATTCCCAACCTGCGATCCTACTCGTGGTTGTTGCAGTTGCATTTATGGTCCAGCTGGCCAGCTCAGGCAATCTTTCAATTGATGACCATGCTGGCCACATCCATAGCAAGCTCTAGTCCAACTTGGGCAAGGGCTATTCCCATGCCTCCTTCCACAGAATCGGCACATGTTACTTGGGTTGTATGCCGGCTTTCTAATGCCATTCTTCTTGTTAGGAGGGATGTGGTATTTTCCTCTAGTCATCAGCTCTTTTCCAAACTGATGGTTATCCCAACTTGGGGCATACCACGATCCAGATGCGGTAGCCCATTCAGCCATATCCCATTCAATTAGTTGTGCCCTTTCATATAGCTCATTATAATCCTTCAAGTTCAGGGTCACCGACTTTTAATCTCGGGCTTCAAATCATCTCTGAACCTTCTAGCCCTTTCCACTGGTTCCTCTACTAATCTCGGTGCATACCTCGATAACTCAGCGAATTTCGCTTAGTACTGATCCATAGATAGGTGATTCTGACGAAGTCGCTTGAATTCAGCCATCTTTTACTCCCGCACACAGTCCGAGAAGTATTTTCTGTTGAAAGCTTCGACAAAAGCATTCCAAGTCGGAACTGTGCCTTCTAGGAAGACCCTTCCTTAGGTGGCTTCCCACCAAAAACTAGCGTTACCTTGCAACTGGTAAACTGCTAGGGTAACTTTGTCTTCCTTCGAGCATCGCAAAAGTGCAAATATTTTCTCCAACTCCTTGATCCAGAGGATTGCAGCCTCGGAATCACCCGTCCCAGTAAATTTAGATGGCTTCAGCTTTAAAAATTGTTCTACCGGCTGGTGCATTTGCCGTTCTCCATTCCCATTTCCATGCCTAGGGTTGTCATTAGGGGCGGCGGCAATAACAGCAGCATTGGCAACAGCCTCTGCAGCAGTAACAGCTCGTTCTTAAGCCTACTGACCCATCAAATTCACAATTGCTTCGAGAGCTTGTAAGATCTCATCCACTTTAGGGTCCTCTTGTGCTCTTGCTTGCGAACTAGACTGGCCTCAAGTTCCCCTTCCTTGGGAGCTCATCTTACAGAACTCTAACGAAACCTGTTTACAATTCCATCAAGCAATTAGAGACCTAAATCTCCTACTCAAGTCTACAATTCTTAAGCAGCAAATCACAAACAAACACCTTATACGACATAAAATGTAATCCAATCATAAGTAGTCACTCATAAGCAATCAACCACAAGACAGGCATAATACATCATATATTTGCGATCAAATAAGGTTTTCCTAACTCACTACCCCAACACCCATCGCACCTTATCACTCCAAGTATCAACCAAACTTGGATCGAGCTAACCTTGCTCTGATACCACTTAACCGGAATGTCAAACCCCGAACCCTCAAGCGCGCGAACATCCTTCCTTGGTCGTGGAATTACGACATCCCAGGATACGTCGCCGATCCATTCATTTTAACTTTCATTTATACACATGCGAAAACACATCTCCATACAACAATAACAGAGATAGACAGGAAAACATACAACATATATACATAAATTAACGACAATACATTAGAAATTAATATATTATAAGTCTGCTATGCAGACCTTCTCGATTACAACCACAAAAGGTAAGAGGTTAACCTAGCTCCTCTATCCATGAGGACAACCTTAAAAGGTGTTCCCCTCAAAACAACTAGTTCCCATGAAACGCAACGCGTACTCATACCTAAGCACCTGAAAAATAGTTAATAACGAGTGAGATAAATCTCAACAAGTTAACGACCTAAGCCTCGGTTAGAAAGTCAACTCGCCTCGAGCGCACTTAAACACGCAGCCACACATTGACGGTAGATCAATAGTAAAGCAACCCCGGCTTTACCCTAACTATACACACGAATAGGCTACCCAGCCCAGCATAAACAAACGTGCCATTAAACAATTTTAGGCATTATTACCTTGCCTTGACACACACCCTTTACGTTATAAGTCATCATGTGCAATCATAATGCAACAAGCATATAATACAATCAAAACACGCAATTGCATTCCCATGCACAAGGCATCTACACGAGCCCCGATTATAAGTTGAAATTGTTTTGGCCCGTATTATACCATGCCTCACAATTTTATCCCATAATCAGGCGCAATACATCCACACTCTTTTATACTTGTTCTGATTACTACAACCTCACAGGGCCATGGCACAACCCGCGCTACTCGCATTAGGTTGGCGGTCTTTCGGCACGACCGGACATCGTCTCGCCCCATCGAACACAACATCATCTAGAACCCCCGCCCAGACAACATTTAATTAAGAGCATTAGCCTGGCATCAAACCCAACTCAGCATCCGAACCCCTGTCAGGCATCCAAACTTAATCAGGCAATGTCCCCAGACCCCTGCTGGGTGACAGGTTCCTTTATGTGATCACACGAGCACAACAACTATACAATTCATTTATATCTCAGCATTTAGCGAAATGCAAACGCAGTCCATGCTCACATAACAAATTACTGCAACTTCCACACATAAAAATACAGTAATAAATTCACACGTGATCACATACACACAATTAACCCATCAAATTTTGCATAATTTCCTTTTTAAACATTCTTGCCCCATTTAACTCATAAAACCTAACATCCAAACACGACTCTTAGTGAATTACCATTTATATGTCCATAAAATCATTCTTTAAAATAGCAAGGTAAGTCCTTTTACTAAAGCAACCCTTTTCCATGGTCTTAAACAACATAGAACATGCATAGCTTATCTCATAACTCAAGCACAAAACACATATAATCACAACTTATCATCTTACTAACGATAACTTATCACTCTTCCTCCGATAGCTTATCTCCTATTTAGCGATAACCTATCACCTATTGCCCGATAGTTTAACACCTCCTCAATGATAGCTTATCACCTATTTTCTAATATCTTATCACCCCGTTGGTGAAAGCTTATCACTCAATTCTCAATAGCTTATCACCTAATCCACGATAGCTTATCGTCATTTTGGTGATAGTTTATCAACAAATACCCGATAACTTACCGTCCCTTCAACAATAACTTATTACATTTTCTCGATAACCTATCAAGTCCACTTATTACCTATCGCGATAGCTTTATCACTTTCGCCTATCACTTATCGCAATAGCTTATCAAATAATCCCTCACCAATTAACACTAAGCATAATTAACTTAGTCTAATCTAATCCTAAGCAAGTTTAACGTACTAATCAAAGAATTAGAGCGTTAACTCACCCGAAAACGATTCCGACAACACAGGCGCAACAGCGACAGCAAGGGCTACACATGGTTCAATCCGGAACGACATAGGGTGGCAGCATTGAAATGGGTCCTCGCTGGGGCGACTGCTAGACAGCAGCTTCGATGGGCTGGACGGGCATCTACGAGCAGTGATGGACAGCGCACAACAGTGGCTTGGCAAGGGCAGCTCACGGCATAACTTGGTGCCGATAAGGGTGGTGAACGGCAGCCAAAAGGAAAGGAAAAACAAGAGGAAAAGAGAGAAGGGGGTGGCAGCAATGGGGACCAAACAATGGAGAGAGAGAGAGAGAGAAAGAGAGAGAGAGGGAGGGAGGGAGGGGAAGAGACTAGTTTTCTTATCCAAGCTAACAAAATGCTAGGCCCTCCTTCCTCCTTGTCCAACAAGCCAACATACATGGCCAAGAGCCACTCTTGCAAGAGAAACCAAGATCAATGGCTCGAAATTGATCTTGCAAGACAAGCCAATGATGGCCTCTAAAAGGGGCAATTTGGTAATTTCAGCCCTTGGCACTATTTACGAGCACTATTCACATGGGTTTAGCCTTGGGCTTGGACCAACAAACTTGGGCTTGGGCTTGAACGGGCCTATTTTGAAGAGAAATGGGCTTGAAAATGTTAATGGGCTTTCCTTGGGCCCATTAGGCTTTGGCCTTGGGCGTGAGGCCCATCTCGACCCACTTGTGGGCTTCCATTCTCGACCAAATAATTCCTTTGTCCAAAGTTTCGGGACCCAAAACTATTCCTGGGGTCTATCTCGACTAAACAGGAAAGGAAAATCTCTGAACTATCCTTAATCGAAAACTTATAACCGGACCAAAGCTCGTGGCTAAACTATAATGGGAAGTGCTCCTAATACAGCCTATTCAAGTTAGGCAACCTCTTGGATGTCGCTAGCACGACTTACGGTTGATTCGCCAATCAATCCATATTTGAATCTCGTCAATCCATGGATCATTCTCAGTTGTCATGTAATCATGCGAAATTGATTTATTTACTCGGGGCACGTGATTTTAGGAAATTAGCTTAAGATCATTTAGGTTTATTATAATAATCGTGCGGAATCACCTGCAATCCGACTATATATACTTCCATCAAACCGATTCCTGACCTTTCACTAATTGACCCGTGAAGTCATAAGGTCATCCCGCATCAATCCTTATGGTCGAGCTATTTTTCATAGTCGAGCACTCTAATCAAGCGTATTTCCCGACCCTCAATTGCACTTCCTAATTGAATAGTTGACCCATGCATGATTCGTGAATCAACTCATGGTCTATTAGTGTGCATTAACAGTTTAAGCTACTTCTCATGTCGAAATATGGTCCGAATCGAGGATATCACAATAAGAGAAATGAAGAAAAGAATAGGTTCAACCTCCAACTGGATTCTGACCAAAAAACAAACCTCCAACTAGATTACGCTAGCATGCAGCTAACAACAGAAGCATCAATTTCATCAAAATAGACATTGCCAACTTGTTAGCACTTACAAGGAATATACAATGTGACATAACAAGTAAAAAGTCAACAAACAAGAAATGGTGAAGAAGGAAGAGGCTAGATGTAACAGCCCGAATTTCGATGTGATTCCGAGATCAATAAAACTGACGTTATTTCGCATTTCATTTTAGTAAGTCTCGCCCAGAGCTGATCACTCTTGGGATACTAACCAATGGGGTATGGCTAACTAGAAAACGGTACGCAGACCAGGGACCCTATCGCGAAACGGATACCGATTACGAGAGACGCTGAGGAAATATTTTGGTCAAACGCGGGCCGATCTTAGGAAAGAGTAATGGATTGGATTTGGCCAAGGCCAACGATATACAATAGGGACGCAGGTGATTCTGCCAAACCGAAAATACACGTGGCCAACCAGTCCTGAACTTGAACCGAGCGATTGTGACCTTTGGAACTAATGATAATTTATCATTCTCTCTCAATGATCGAGACCATCATGATATGGATAACCTTAGATCGATACGCGTAACCTCTAAACAGCCACCCGTTAGTGAGGGACCATGAAATTGAAAGTTTAGCAAGTTTTGTTCACGGAATTGAGCCCGAATTTCGATGTTGATTTTCGAAGGTTTAAGAGACTATTTTTGGGAATCTAACGTCATATCACGTTGGCCACATACATTTAGAATTAGTACAAACGAAAATTTGAATTTCGATCTGGGGGCAAAAAATTACGATTTTGCCCCTCGGGAAGCCAGCGTCGCTTTTCGAGGCCAAATAAGGTTATTTTTCGAGGCCGACACTATTTTTGGGTGGCCACGCTTACCAGGAGTCATTTTGGACAAAAAGTGAAATTTCGACAAAAATTGAAAAAATAATATTATTTTTTTCCCGAAACTTTGCAGTCGATTTTCGAGGGCTTAAAAAGTGAATTACACGATTCCGACGCTATATTATGTTGGCCACGCACATATGAAACGCGTATGTGCGAAAATTGAAATTTCAGTTCGGGATCGGAAAATTACGAAAATCCCTAGGCCATTTTTGATTAATTCCGAATTTTGGATTTAATTTTAGGATTAACCAAGGTTAGTTAGGGCTAAACCAGGTCTGGTCAACCATGGTTAAGGACAAATGACCAAAATGCCCTTCAATTATTGGATATAGATCAATATTAGCCCTTGGATCAAGAGTAAAAATGTCAAATAGCCATAAATCTTGACACTTGAACTCCACTAAGTTAAGCTTTGACCCATTTGACCTGATATCTCTCTCTCTCACGTGCAGAACCATTCAGCCACTTTTCCCAGAAATTTTCCTCTTCTTCTTCACGTTTTCTGGTTCTGCAGCTTCTGTTTCTGCATTTTCGGTATTGTTCATGCCAGAACAGTACCGACCGGAGCTGTCCCCGCCAAGCTAGCACCGCCAAGCTGTGCCTGCCATGAGTATGTGATCACTTAAATTACCCTGAAGCGTTATACGCTGGATTCAGATAATAATGAATTGTGTGATCATCTAAGTGACCTTCAGGTTGTGACCCTCGGATCGATACCGTCCTCATGCACTTTGAAGCAGGACGATGCCCGGTACGTCCGGAAGGCGACCATCCTCATGCACTTTGAAGCAGACTCTGGTTCGCAAGGAGTCGGTGTTGCGCCTCATGCACTTTGAAGCAGGCTAGAAACACTGGGCCAGATCGGTTGCTGCGCCTCATGCACTTTGGAGCAGGCTAGACGCACCGGGCCGTGAAAAAGTGATGACTCGAGTCGTAATAAATAATAATGAATTGGGCAAGTGTGCCAGTGTGGGCCAGTAGGCCAGAGAATTGCGCATAACATGTCAACGGCATTTGCATGCATAAACATGCATTGATCAATATGCGAGTATGTGAAACTCGGTGCATAAGCATGTATTTGGCATACGTGTGAATGTGTGTGCCACGTATATGCCGTGTTTATTATTTATTCAACTATCTAACCTGCAGGGTCAGAAAATTATTTGATTATTGTTGTATTGTGGCCTTGAGTGTTTATTTCCGATCATGAGATTGCATGTTAGCCTAGCCTAGGTTTAAGGGTTGAACTCACTGAGATTCGTCTCACGGTTGTTTAAACCGAAACTTTTCAAACCCTCGGCCGTGAGAATGGAGAGACCCCCGCCACTTTTTGGGATCCCGTTGCAGATCCGGCAGTATACTAGTACCTATCCCTCGGGAAACGGGGAGGCTTTTGTGAGATACCGATCGGAAGTGGTTGTAAATATAGGCGAGTATTATTATCAGAAGCAGGAGTACGTGGCATGGTGCCACCGGGACACCGCTGGGAATGAGGGAGAGCCCCTCAGGACCTTCAATATCCCGGTCGATAGTGTTGGGTTGTTGCAGCTAATTATAGCGGGTGGTGAGGTGATCAATCCGGAGGCCACACCCGAGTGGATGAGGTAGGAGGAAGAGATGGATGAGGAACCCAATGTGCTAGTGGAGGACCCCGAGCCTATGGATGAGGAGGAAGATGACCAACCCGAGGCCATGGGGCAGGACATAGACGAGGACGGAGAAGTCGCGGAGGTAGGATCTGATGCCAAGATAGGAGTTGAGGATGATGAAGAGTTAGGATGGTATTTGGATCCGGAGTTAGAGCTGGATTCAGAAGATGAGAGGATGGCGGCAGAAGCCATGGATTCGGAGGAGTCAGGGTCTAGCGAGGATGCCTCCGAGGAGTTGTCAGATGATCCTACCGAGTCATCCGATCCTGACTGGGAGCCATAGAAGTGTCTAGTGTCCTTAGCTTATGGGTGATGAGAGTCGAAACTTTTTGGACTGTAACCCTCTTCCTTAGTTTTAGTGTAACTTCCTTAGCCACTTACCCCTTTTTGAACCAAGTGGCTACTGATCGTGTGCAGTTTTTGTTGTACTTGTAAATATTGTACAAATAGTTTTTGAATAGTAATATAAATGTGTAATTATTTTCCATGATGTGTTAATTGTTAGCTATATATATATATATGGCTCATGTTGTAATTGTCTGGATATATATATATATATATATATATATATATATATATTATACTTCCGCTTGTGCTTGATCTCTATATGGGTGTGGGTCGGCGACGCTTCATGAGACGTCGCAATTATCGACCAAGGTAAGGATGTTACGTATCGTGGGGTTCGGGGCGTGACATCCCCCTTTCCGAATTGGTATCAGAGCAAGATTAGCTCGGTCCAATTAAGTCGAAATTTGAAGTGATAAAGAGTGATGAGACCATGGGTAGCCAGTAGGGTGACCTCGTGTGCTACATGCATCTCCTGACAACTTGTGTTTGTGTTCAAATTGTTGGTTGTGTGACCCGTAAGTGCAGGTGCGGCAGGACCTGAGGTGAGTATATGAATCCCTTGGGTGATGAGTTGGATAGTTTTTATTAAGCTGTGTGCTGATTGTTTGATTGTTGTTTGATATCTGCCTAGGACTTAAACTAGGATATATTAGTTTAAATCTTTAATTCCTTTGTGGAATTATAGTAGGTAGTTATAGAACTGAGTGACCAAAATCAGTGGAGAAGGAAGGGGTATAGGAAGAATTCCCCGAAGGGGCGCAGGAAGAGGATCCAGAGGTGGAGGTTGCGCCCGAGCTAGAGCAATAGAGAATCTGGGAGTTAATGCAGAAGTTGCAGTAGACCCCCGAGTCGATGTTAGACCAGTGGAAGACCCACGTATGGAAGGAGTTCTGCGGGTATTAGAAAGGATTGGGAACATGCTGGATAGGCAGGCTCAAGGGCGAGATAATGTAGCTGCTGCTGCAGTAGATGAGAATCAAGCTAATACTGGACAGGCTCAGCCAGTCAGGGTTAGACAGATGCCCCAGTTAGTAGAATAGTTTATGAAATTGAAGCCGCCCAAATTTCACGGTCGTGGTGACCCCGAGGCTGCGCCAAGATGGATAGAGGAACTTGAGAAAACTTTTAAAGTTTTGGGGTGCACCGACGAGGAAAATGTGACGTTGGCGGTCCATCAGTTACAAGAGGGTGCCAACGATTGGCGGAATGCCGTGAAAGGTAGAGTATTTCCCGTAGGAACGGCTCCGACTTGGGCTGTATTCGTGGAAAATTTTTATGAAAAATATTTCTCGGAAAATGCGCAGGAAAAGAAATTAATGGAATTCATGCGTTTGCGCCAGGGACAGATGACGGTGGACCAGTATGAGGCTGAATTTGCGAAACTGGCCAAGTTTGCACCGACCATGGTGGAAAACCCGAGAGATCGAACTCGAAGATTCCGGGATGGGCTGAAACCGAATCTTCGGAGTTTGATTTTGTCTCATGACATTAAAGATTACGGGGAAATGCATAGACGAGCTCAAATTATGGAGCGAGATCAACAGGAGAGGGCAGCCGCTTCAGGATTGCGGTTTGCTCAAAATCGAGACAATCGTCGTTTGGGAAAGAGACCGATGACTGGAAATAGGCGATTTGTTCCACCAGCCAGGCGGAATATCGGGAAACCGAATCCTCCGATGAATAGGTACGGGGCATGTTTTAAGTGCGGAAGTCTGAAGCATCAGATTCGCACTTGCCCGTAGATGCAACCATCAGGACCGTCTCGATTACCACCACCGAGAATTGAGAATCAAGCCAGACCTCCCCCACCGGCTAATCAGGGACGACCGTCAGCTCAAGGACGGGTTTATGCTATGGCGCGCAAAGAAGCTGAGAATGCACCGAGTGTGGTCACAGATACGATTTCCTTGTGTGATCATGCTGCGTATGCATTGTTTGATCCGGGGGCAACCCATTTGTTTGTTTCTGAGCAGTTTATTGAGTTAGTTGGCATTAAACCAGTGCTGCTTGAAAATATGCTTTGCGTGTCGACACCTATGAATGATAGGTTGTTAGTTTCCTTTGGATGTTCTAACTGTAAGATAATCATTGGAAGTAAAGAAAAGAGTATCGACTTGGCAGTATTAGCCATGTTCGATTTTGATGTGATTATTAGAATGGACTGGTTAGTCCTATAGAAGGCTGTAGTGGATTGCAGCAATAGGACGATTCAATTTAATCCGAATGGACGCCCTAGTTTTATATTTCAAGGAAACCGAGGAGGAACCTCGATCCCTTAGATTTCCTCGCTTGAAGTGAGTAAGCTGTTGGATGAAGGGTGTGAAGGATATTTGGTGAATGTTATGGATCCAACAGTTGAGGAACCTAAGTTGGAAGATATACCCGTAGTAAGCAATTTTCCCAATGTGTTTCCTGAGGAATTGCCGGGTTTACCGCCCAAGCGAGAGGTGGAGTTTGTGATCGAATTGGCACCAGGAACAGAGCCAATTTCGAAGGCGCCGTATAGGATGTCCTTATCAGAATTGAAAGAATTAAAGGTTCAAATACAGGAGTTACTGGATAAGGTTTTATTCGTCCTAATGCGTCTCCATGGGGAGCGCCAGTCCTATTTGTCAAGAAGAAAGATGGAACTCTGAGGTTATGTATAGATTATCGCCAGCTGAACCAAGTGACAGTGAAGAATAAGTATCCGCTGCCGAGGATCGATGATTTATTTGATCAGTTGAAAGGAACCTCAGTGTTTTCCAAAATAGATTTGAGGACCGGGTACCATCAGCTAAGGATCAGAACTGAGGACATTCCTAAGACTGCTTTCAGGACTCGATACGGGCATTATGAATTTACGGTCATGCCCTTTGGATTAATGAATGTCCCAGCCGTTTTCATGGATTTGATGAATTGAGTGTTCAAGGAATTCCTGTATCAGTTTGTGATAGTTTTTATTGATGATATACTAGTGTACTCTAAGAGCCCCGAGGAGTATGAGGTACACTTGACTGAAGTACTACGGACCTTGAGAGAGCATGCATTGTATGCTAAGCTCAGCAAGTGAGTTTTGGCTCAACAGAGTAGGGTTTCTTGGACATATCGTTTCTGGGGATGGGATTTCGGTGGATCCAGCTAAGATTGAAGCAGTTACTAAGTAGCCTAGACCAACATCAGTAACTGAGATTCGAAGTTTTCTCGAATTGGCTGGTTATTACAGACGATTCGTAGAAGAATTTTCGTCAATAGCCATGCCAATAACGAGGCTGCTTAAGAAGGAAGCGAAGTTTAAGTGGGATGACAAGTGTGAAAGGAGTTTTCAGGAATTGAAATATCGATTGACTACTGCGCCAATATTGACTATTCCATCTGGCCCAGGAGGATTCGACATTTATAGCGATGCTTCGCTAAGAGGATTGAGTTGTGTACTGATGCAGCATGGAAAGGTAATGGCGTATGCGTCGCGTCAGTTGAGGCCGCACAAAATGAATTACCCAACGCATGATTTGGAATTAGCTGCAATAGTGTTTGCACTCAAGATCTGGAGACACTACTTGTGTGGAAAAAAGTTACAGATTTACACTGATCATCAAAGTCTCAAGTACCTATTTTCGCAGAAAGAGTTGAACATGAGGCAGCGCCGATGGATGGAGCTTCTGAAGGATTATGATTGTGACATCTTGTATCATCCTGGAAAAGCCAATCGGGTGGCAGATGCTTTGAGTCGAAAGTCTAGTTTAGCGCATTTAATGGTCAAGGAGTGGACCCTGTTGAAAAGACTCAGGGATTCTGAGTTCAAGTTCGAGATGAGTCGAGTGTCGATTTTACTAGCCGCCTTGAGGATTGAGCTAGAAATTCAGGTCAAGATTAAGAAACTACAGACTACGGATCAAGAAATCCAAAAGATTATCGAGATGGATGCAGCTAAGAGGAAACCGGACTTTCATCTGTCTGAGGATGGAGTTCTGAAGTTTAGAGGACGACTTTGTGTACCAGATGATGTAAAACTAAAGGAAGAAATCTTGACGGAGGCTCATAGGAACAACTACAGTATTCACTCGGGAAGTACGGAGATGTATTAGAATTTAAGACAACATTACTGGTGGAATAGAATGAAGGTGGATGTGGCCAGGCATGTAACTAAGTGTTTGACGTGCCAACAAGTGAAGGCACAACATTGTAAGCCTGAAGGATTATTGAGACCATTAGAAATCCCAAAGTGGAAATGGGAGCATATTACAAGGGATTTCGTGACGGGACTGCCAAGAAGCCAGAGAGGACTTGATTCAATTTGGGTAATAGTGGATAGACTGACTAAATCTGCGCACTTTCTGGCTGTATGAAAAGATTTTGAGTTGGAAAGATACGCAGACCTGTATGTGAGGCAGATCGTGAGGTTGCATGGAGTACCAGTAACGATCACTTCGGACCGTGATCCAAGATTTACAGCCAACTTATGGAGAAGTCTGCAAGAGGCCTTAGGCACGAAGTTACAGTTCAGTACGGCCTATCATCCGCAGACAGATAGCCAGTCTGAAGGGACCATTCAAACCCTGGAGGATATGCTGAGAGCTTGTGTGATAGATTTCCAAGGCAAATGGGAGGAACAGTTACATTTGGTAGAATTTGCCTATAACAATAGTTATCAGCAAAGCATTCAGATGGCACCATTTGAGGCCTTGTACGGTAGGGCGTGCAGGATGCCAGTGTGTTGGGATGAAGTAGGAGAACGGAGCATCATGAGTCCAGAATTGATACAGCAGACAGTTGAGGCGGTTGTAGTCATTCGGGATAGACTCAAAACAGCGTAGTCGCCAGAAAAGTTATGCCGATCGGAGACGACGACCTTTGGAGTTTCAAGTTGGAGAGCATGTGTTTCTTAAGATATCGCCTATGAAAGAATTGTCCAGATTCGGCAAGAAAGGAAAATTGAGTCCCAAGTATGTCGAGCCATTTGAAATTTTAGAAAAGATTGGAGACATGGCTTATCGACTCGCCTTGCCACCCAATTTGTCGCAAGTATACAGTGTATTCTACGTGTCGATGTTGAGAAAGTATGAACCGGACCCGACTCACATCTTGAGATACAAGGAGATAGAAGTAAACGACAAAGTGTCATACGTGGAAAAACCGGTCAGGATTGAAGATAGAAAAGAGCGTGTGCTGAGAAACAAGACGATTCCGATGGTCAAAGTGGTTTGGGAGCACCATGGAACAGAAGGTGCCACGTGAGAAAGCGAAAAAGTCATGAGACGTCAACACCCCCAATTGTTTGAGTAGATAAGAATAGATTGCAAATTTCGATGACGAAATTTTTGTAAGGGGAGAAGAATAATTCGGAAAGGGGGATGTCAAGCCCCGAACCCCATGGTACGTAACATCCCTACCTTGGTCAATAACTGCGACGTCCCAAGAAGCGTCGCCGACCCACACCCATACAGAGATCAAGCACAAGCGGAAGTATAAAATACATATATAAACCCAAACAATTACAACATGAGCCACGGATAACCAACAATTAACACCTCATGGAAAATAATTACACATTTATATTACTATTCAAAAACTATTTGTACAATATTTATAAGTACAACAAAAACTGCACACGATCATTAGCCACTTGATTCAAAAAGAGGTAAGTGGCTAAAGAGGTTAGACTAAAACTAAGGAAGAGGGTTACAGTCCAAAAAGTTTCGGCCCTCATCATCCATCGGCTAAGGACACTAGACACTCCTATGGCTCCCAGTCAGGATCGGACGACTCGGTAGGATCATCTGACAACTCCTCGGAGACATCCTCGCTAGACCCTGACTCCTCCGAATCCATGGCCTCTGCCGCCATCCTCTCCTCTTCTGAATCCAGCTCTAACTCCGGATCCAAATACCATCCTAACTCCTCATCATCCTCAACTCCTATCTCGACATCAGATCCTACCTCCGCGACTTCTCCGTCCTCATCTATGTCCTACTTCATGGCCTCAGGTTGGTCATCTTCCTCCTCATCCATAGACTCGGGGTCCTCCGCTAGCACATTGGGCTCCTCATCCATCTCTTCCTCCTACCTCATCCACTCGGGTGTGGCCTCCGGATTGATCACCTCACCATCCGCTATAATTAGCTGCAACAACCCAACACTATCGACCGGGATATCGAAGGTCCTGAGGGGCTCTCCCTCATTCCCAGCGGTGTCCCGGTGGCACCATGCCACGTACTCCTGCTTCTGATAATAATACTCGCCTATATTTACAACCACTTCCGATCGGTATCTCACAAAAGCCTCCCCGTTTCCCGAGGGATAGGTACTAGTATACTGCCGGATCTGCAACGGGATCCCAAAAAGTGGCGGGTGTCTCTCTATTCTCACGGCCGAGGGTCTGAAACGTTTCGGTTTAAACAACCGTGAGACGAATCTCAGTGAGTTCAACCCCTAAACCTAGGCTAGGCTAACATGCAATCTCATGACCGGAAATAAACACTCAATGCCACAATACAATAATAATCAAACAATTCTCTGACCCTGCAGGTTAGATAGTTGAATAAATAAAAAACACGGCACATACGTGGCACACATATTCACACGTACGCCAAACACATGCTTATGCACCGAGTCTCACATACTCGCATATTGATCAATGAATGTTTATGCATGCAAATGCCGTTGACATGTCATGCGTATTTCTCTAGCCCACACTGGCACACTTGCCCAATTCATTATTATTTATTACGACTCGAGTCATCACTTTTTCACGGCCCGGTGCGTCTAGCCTGCTCCAAAGTGCATGAGGCGCAGCAACCGATCTGGCCCAATGTCTCTAGCCTGCTTTAAAGTGCATGAGGCACAACACTGACTCCTTGCGAACCAGAGCCTGCTTCAAAGTGCATGAGGATGGTCGCCTTCCGGACGTACCGGGCATCGTCCTGCTTCAAAGTACATGAGCACGGTATCGACCCGACGGTCACAACTCGAAGGTCACTTAGGTGATCACACAATTCATTATTATCTAAACCTAGCGTATAACGCTTCAGGGTAATTTAAATGATCACATACTCATGGCAGGCACATATTCTCGCATAATTTCCCCAAATGCCACTCTAGACATACATAATGCGTGTCCATGTTATGCAATGCAATGCACCATGAGCACCAATGAGATTCAATCACAACCAAGCACAATTTACGTACAATCAATCAACCCGGTAATTTTCTAATGGACTCCTAAACTGGTCGATTAATCCAATTTCTCTCCCCAATAAATCCTCAATGAATTACCGTAATTTTCCCGACAATGATTTTTATCAGTCAATTCTCAACCCAGTCTAAAATACACTGATAACACCTAAACCAGTCCAGAAAAGCACACTATCAGTCCTAATCCGAGTTTAGGAATTTTACTCACCTAATCCAAGCTCGCGACGACGGGGAACGGCGGCCGATCACTGATGAACAGTGAAACCGACAGCGAATTCCCGGCGATGGTGTACGAATCTGGATGAACAGTGACCTGTACGGCGACGTGAACAGTACCACATGTACGGACAATTGTACGGACGGCTGGAATAGGCAGCCGACGAGGCGCCGGTGATGGCTGCGACGTGCCGTACGGTCGGGATGAACAGTGACCGTAAGGACGTGAACAGTAACAGTACAGACACTGTACAGCCGGTGCTAGACGACGACATATGGAGGTGCTAGACGGCCGGGTGTCGATGGAACGGCAATCGGAGCTCCAGCGAAACTCCGGCGTTATTGTTTGCGGAACGGGAGTGGTGAATAGTGGCTGTTTTGGTTCTATTTTGGCTGAAATCAAGGCTGATGGTAGCTGTACAGAGATGGAAATGGTTGCTGGTGGTGCTGGCTTGGCGGGGACAGCTCCGGCCGGTACTATTCCGGCGTGAACAGTACCGAAAATGCAGAAACGGAAGCTGCAGAACCAAAAAACGTGAAGAAGAAGAGGAAAAATTCTCGGAAAAGTGGCTGAATGGTTCTGCACGTGAGAGAGAGAGAGATATCAGGTCAAATGGATCAAAACTTAATGGAATCCAAGTGTCAAGATTTATGGCTATTTGACACTTTTGCCCTTGATCCAAGGGCTAATATTGATCCATATCCAATAATTCAAGGGCATTTTGGTCATTTGTCCTTAACCATGGTTGACCAGACCTGGTTTAGCCCTAACTAACCTTGATTAATCCCAAAATTAAATCCAAAATTCGGAATTAATCAAAAATGGCCTATGGGCATTTTCGTAATTTTCCGATCCCGAACTGAAATTCCAATTTTCGCACATACACATTCCATATGTGCGTGGCCAACAAAATATGGCGTCGGAATTGTGAAATTCACTTTTTAAGCTCTCGAAAATCGACTGCAAAGTTTCAAGAATAAAATAATATTATTTTTTCAATTTTTGTCGAAATTTCACTTTTCGTCCAAAATGACTCCTAGTAAGCGTGGCCACCCAAAAATGGTGTTGGCCTCGAAAAGCGACGCTGGCATCCCGAGGGGCAAAATCGTAATTTTTTACCTCAAAACCGAAATTCAAATTTTCGTTCGTACTAACTCTAAATGTATGTGGCCAGCGTGATATGACGTCAGATTTTCAAAAATAGTCTCTTAAACCTTCGAAAATCAACATCGAAATCCGGGCTCAATTCCGTGAACAAAACTCGCTAAACTTTCAATTTCAGGGTCTCTCACTAACGGGTGGCTGTTTAGAGGTTACGCGTATCGACCCAAGGTTATCCATATCATGATAGCCTTGATCATTGAGAGAGAATAAGAAATTATCATTAGTTCCAGAAGTCACGATCGCTCGGTTTAAGTTCAGGACTGGTTGGCCATGTGTACTTTCAGTTTGGCAGAATCACCTGCGTCCCTATTGTACATCGTTGGCCTTGGCCAAATCCAATCCATTACTCTTTCCTAAGATCGGCCCGTGTTGGACCAAAATATTTCCTCAGCATCTCTCGTAATCGGTATCCGTTTCGCGATAGGGTCCCCGGTCTACGTACCGTTTTCTAGTTAGCCATACCCCATTGGTTAGTATCCCAAGAGTGATCAGCTCTAGGCGAGACTTACTAAAATGAAATGCGAAATAACGTCAGTTTTATTGATCCCAGAATCACATCGAAATTTGGGCTGTTACACTAGAACACACCGGCATTGCGAACATTAAAATTAAGAAATTCAACAACCCAACTCCAACAGCCACTAAACTTGTTAATTGAACTGCTGGAGTTGGATGTCAATTTCCATACTTAAAACAGCGTTTGCTGGCCGTTACTTCATAACATAGCATAACATATTGGATTGGATAATGGCAGTACAAAAGTGCCAAGTGACAGTGCAAAGGAATTTCTTATTGGATAAAACAATTCTCAGATAATAACCTCATCTTTGACATAATCAGTCCCCACATTAAGTATAACCATTCGATGATCAAAGGATAAGAGAACAAAATCAACAGATACTTCTCTCACTCCAGACATTCGACGCACTACATGCTATTTAGTAGTTTCTAAAGCTAATGACAGAATAGACAACAAAGCCCAAAACACAAGCATACAAAGTTAAATGGACATAGACGGTCACATGTATGTGCAAGCAAATCACACATAGCGTTCCAACTAGGGACCCATCTAAATTCTTTTTCCTTGATGGGCAAAGCCTGATTGCCAGTTATAAAGCAATCAAGAACATTAGTTTAAAAACTAATATAATGCTTGCATGCTTATAAAGTGAGATATAATTAGCATGATGCAGGTTTTGATTATTTTAGAAATAGCAATTTCACAATATAAATAGTTCATTATGCTTTATTAATTTGTGAGAGCAAATTCAAAAGACAACATTTGGCATGGACTTAGCTAATATTATTTGAGATATTTGAAGGGTGCATAGCTTTCTTCTTGGCCAAGATAATGGAGTATAAACAAAATATTCAAAAACTTCAACTAATTGAACGTAAATTTAGAAAAGCAAACGGAGACAATAGCCCCAACTAACCAATACATCAATCCACCTTTGGTTCCAACATCAATTTTGATGAACACTTACATTTTTAGATATAACACGCAGACTATTATGTTGTCCTAGTTTGCCACTCCAATTTTTCAGAGATAGAATGGCTGATGGATTCGCTATATATATATATATATAAGAAAACAAATAGATGTAGCTCTCACAGCAAAATAATGCTATTATGAGAGCTTTCTTACATGGACGTTTAAGTCCCCTAGACTACCATGTGCTGCACCGGAGGCTGCAGCACACAGGGGTCTTTGTCCATGCATATTGATATTCTGAAACCCCAATAATTTCCACACAAAACCTTTCCTTCCTTATGCATGCTTAAACTTTTTAACACTTTTCCTCAACGTACACACACATATAAGCAGAACAAACGCTTCATATCCGATGCAATGACTTATGCTGATCACCGAAATTTGAACAAGTCAGTTAAACATAAACACAGGACGCAAAGAGATCTGTCACCCTCCAAGAATAAACACTGCCGTCTCCCCATTCAAGTCTGTCCAGCAACCTTATACACCCACCAACCAACTTATATTCTAGGAACCAAGAACAGTTATATTTCCCATTTAAACATACGCTTGTAATGCAACTGATTACAGGATTCAATACCAATAGACTCTCTACATGAGTTAGCCACTTCTCCAACCGTAAAGCTAAAATATCAAGAGAACCAAACCCTGAATGAATCTCTAACTTATAAACCCGATTTTCCTAGTACTTAAATTATGACTTTCAACATGATAGTCTCTACAAACCAGTTTTTACCTTCATAAGAAGGATCCTTTCCCTTGACGTTGTTCAAATGGCGATATCACGTGAAGTTTTTAAGGTTATGACAATTTTCGTCAAAGTTCAAATTTACATAAGCTAATATCAAAACTATATGCAATTGCCAAAAAGGACGTTAAGAAACAACTTCCATGAAATACCACACTAAATGCAGTACAATTGCGAAATGTATTGTTTCTTTATGTGCTTGAAGGAAGTTGATTTATCTTAAGAAAACAAGTAATATTTAATGTGTTATTTCATAGACTTGTCGTTAAAGAAAACGTGTGCGCACATTGTACTGAATTTTCCCTTGTACACACTAAATAACTAAATATTGCTCGTTTTTTGGCAATTGCATTGTTAAGGTTATGACAATTTTAATTGCATTGTTAAGGTTATGACAATTTTCATCAAAGTTCAAATTTAAATGTAGTACAATGTACTCACACTTTTCTATTGCATTAACAAGGGGACCCAAAAAGGCAAAAAAAGAAGCCAACAACTGATAGTAAAACCAAATTGCAGTTCCATATGAACAAGAAAACCAAATCTCAGGCCTAAATTCCATCATAAATCAGCAACAATTGTAAATGACACAGTCAATCAATTCTCTATAAAACGTGAGTACAAAACAACAAGCTTCCAAATACAATGAATCAAACATGTTTTCCAATACCTCGGAGCATCCTAAACCTAATTGCAGTTCCATCATAAGAACTCATCAACGAAACCTATTTTTTTCTGCAGTTGCATATAATTTTGACATTAGCTAATGAAAATTTGAACTTGGACGAAAATTGCCACAACCCATATCAGAATTACTCCAGAAACCCATCAAACCAGCAAAGATAACAACTTCATGCGATATCGGCATTCAACAACGTCAAGAAAAAGAGCCACCTTCGTTAATTTCGATGTAAATTTTAGGGGTGAAATTGAATGCACTGACAACGTTCTCGATCAGCTTCGGCAGGATTGGTCGACAATAAGAGAGATGGAACGATCGGATCCATGATGAATAAGAGAGGAGAATGTACAGTGAGGAACCAACCTTTCGACGCTTCCAAGACAGGAACTGGGCCTCGGACATGGGGCTCGGCTTCGTCTTCGCCTTCTCTTCTTCGCCTTCTGCACCCATCTGTCCTCTCTCTCGCTCTCCCTCTCTCCTCTCTCCTCTCTCTCTCTGACGAAACTCGAGTTGCAGGTCTAATCTTGGGACAGTAGGCAGACTTTAAACGAGTTGAAGATATAATTCAAGGCCCAGTGGACCGACCGTTCGGAGCTTGGGCTGGACTACTAAAAGCAAAATGGCATAAATTATCCACGAATTTTGATCAAACGTGCAATATCATCCCAAAACTTTTAATTTGTTCAATATAATTCATAAATTTTAACTTAATGTGCGATATCATCCCTGAACTTTTAATTTGTTTAATATTTGTTATCTATCCCTGAACTTTTAGTACATGTTTAATTTAGTCCATAAACTGTATGAAATTACGCAAATGCTTAATGTAGTCTATGAACTTTGGACATTTACATATAGTACAAGAACTATATTAAACATGTACCAAAAATTCGGCAACCACATTAAATAATTTCAATGATAACATCACACGTTAAGCTAAAGTTCAGATATCACGTTAAACAAATTAAAAATTCAAGGATAATATTGCACATTGTCAACAAATTAAAAATTCAAGGATGATATTGCACATTATCAAAGTTCATGGACCATTTGTGAAATTATACCTTACTAAAATCCCACCCTTGTCAACAACAAGACATGAAAATTAAACCTGAACATAAATCTAATGGCCAAACAGTCGTTTAAGGATCATATTGCGCATTTCGAAAATCATTTGTGCAATTATCCCTAACTAAAAACCCACATGTGACAATGACAAGACATGAACATTAAACCTGATCGTAAACCTAATGGCCGGACGGTCGTCCCCAACCCCTCTCCCCTTCTTGCTCTACCTGAAATCAAAATTGACCTTAGCCCAATCCATTCATTTTTCCACCTCTAATGACCCCCTTGCAAAAAGACATTGCGAGGTAACACTTCGCTCTTTTTTGGTTTTTTTGTAAGTCCACGCCGAGGAGATTGGCTTGCGCTTAAGCAGAAGCTCGTGATGACGCGTGATTTTGACAATCGATCGATGTGTATATTTGGCGTGTGCTGCAATGGTAGAGTTTTCTAAAATTTTTAAAATGTGGAACTTGTAAAATAATTAGCCCATCTCATTCAAGTTTCCATGAATTTGACCATGCGAAATCATTTGAATTAGACTGCGAGCAAGAGAATCTGCTACACAAATGTGACGCATGTCCAAATGAAAAATAATAGAAGGATTGAAATTGCGGTGAAGTAGGTTGTAATTGGACTAACGTTTGCTCATTTTTTCCACACTGAAGTATCTTACAATGTAAGTTTGAATAATTGGAGTTTGGCCATCATCTTACATATTCTACGATTTCGGCTTCAATACTATATATCAACATGGTTTTCCTAATTCATTACATGACTCGAGCGACGGTAATACAGGGGGCATTTGACCTGTATTTATCCGAAAGCTAGATTGATGAGAGAACCGACTACGTTCCGATACAAATAGGTCATAAGATTTGTTCACGTTAGTAATTATGTATTTGAATAGTCACAAGGAACCACCGTTGAAATGTGTTAAACTTTGGCCAACCAAATTCCCATCACAATAAAATAGTATCTCAATTTGCTGCGACACTAAATGTTAATGTTCGCATATTTCGAATTATCTTTAATTCTTATGATGGAGAATAACATACATTTGGTACTAAAAGTATAAGTCATTCTAGCACGGCTCAATGTGCATGGTCAAAAAGTGCAGCGACCAGAGCTTTCACTTCTGCACGCGCTTTTATTTCTTTCAAGCATTAACAGAATTATGAAAATGTGACCTCTACGGAATTTTTCACTTCCGATATATTATTTAGGATATTAAGACGATGAATTGTCAGTATCAAAAGAAATTCCGTACATCATATGAGGTCAATCATTTATCCATTCGAGGTTTAAATTTAATAGAAAATTCATGTCTCGACAAAAAAATGTATCGTTTTGCCCCCACCTCAAAAAAAAAAATGACCACGGGACTTCTTGCACGCGACAAAATGGTCGATTCAAATCATATCCACTTCGATGGGAGACTATCCGTTGCAGCATCGACCAAGTGCGTAGCCGGTCCACACTCATCCTCGACGGCATCAGCGACTTCCGACGGCATCACCGCCGAGAGAACGTGGATACATTTTAACGGAATAAAACCAATAAGGAAATGTTGCGATCCTAGTAAATGCGTGAGTAACCGAGCGTTCGGTTCGGTTGCTCACCCTCTTGGTAAAAGTGAACAGTATTTGTTTCTACTATCGTTCGTCAAAGTTGCAAATCTTCGTTAGATTTTTTTTAAAAAAAATTCATGGAAAAATCACGTGCAACCCTTGCGACCCGATCGGGGCAACCGAACCGAGCCGTCATCCCGTCCGGATCCAAAAGTCCAACCGACCCCCACCCGGCGGAAGGCACGCCGCACGTGTGGGCCCCCACGCGCGGGGGGGGAAGCGGAAAAACAGCGCCACCTCGACGGCGACAAAACTGGGTCGAACTGCCGAGGAAGGAAAGATGCTGGGGCCCACGAAAAGGCAGTCAAAGTCCACGCATCCGACTTTTCGCCGCCACGTGGGCGGTGGCAATGCCGTGTAAGAACCGGCCCTTCTTAGTCAGAGTGTCCTCGGCAGGAGCGAAGAAAAACGACACGCGTCCCTGAAACGGACGGCGACCAACCCTGGCAAAAATTACTTTTGGTTAACAAGACGAAAAACCTCAAGTTTAGATACCCGTGATAAATTTATCTTAAATTAATTTTTTCATCGCTTAAGAACTTAAATTAATATTTTTATGATAAATTTATTCTAAATTATTATACTTATAACAAATTTATCTTTCGTTAAATTAAATTAATATAAAAAAACCCGCAAATTCTAATATATGTGACAAATGAACAGTAAAATCCCAAATTTACATATTACTTGTCATTTAACTCAGTAATTTGACAGTAAAATTTAACGGATATTAATGAAGGGTAAATTTATTGCGAGTAATATACAAATTTAGGATCTTTTGTGATCATAAAAATTAATTTGAAATAAATTTATTACAAGTATCGACATATTAACCCAAATATTTCCTCCTGATATATGAACAAAGCCCCTCAATTCCTGTTTCTTTTCTTCTTTTCCCACGAAATTTTCTTTTTGGAGTGGATTTTCTACTGTTTAGATATTATCTTCCCCCGTTTGTTTTCTTGCACTACAAAAAAACTGGATTTTTGCTACGAAAATTTACAACGAAAAAATTTTGGTTGCAAATTTGCGACAAATTTTCCAACGAAAATTAAAATTCGTTGGAAATTTCCAACGAAAACGTTTTCGTCGCACATTTCGTTGGAAATTTCCAACGAAACAATTTTTGTCGCAAAATTCGTTGGAAATTTCCAACGAAAAAAAATTCGTTGGAAATTTTCAACAAATTTTGCGACGAATTCAAAAAAACCCGGTATTGTTCGGCATTTTTAATATTCGTTGGAAAATTCGTTGAAAATTTCCAACGAATTTTCCAACGAATTTCAATTTTCCGTGTCATTATTTCAGTTTGTACAATTTTCGTTGGAAAATTCGTTGGAAATTTCCAACGAATTTTTTTTCGTTGGAAATTTCCAACAAATTTTCCAACGAATTACAAAAAAACCCATTACTATTCAGCATTTTTTATATTCGTTGGAAATTTCCAACGAAATTTCCAACGAATTTCAATTTTCCGGACAATTATTTCAATGTGTACAATTTTCGTTGGAAATTTCCAACGAATTACAAAAAAACCCATTATTGTTCGGCATTTTTTATATTCGTTGGAAATTTCTAACGAATTTCAATTTTCCGGACAATTATTTCAGTGTGTACAATTTTCGTTGGAAAAGTCGTTAGAAATTTCCAACGAAAAAATTTCGTTGGAAATTTCCAACGACTTTTCCAACGAATTCAAAAAAAAACCCAGTCCTGTTCGGCATTTTTTATATTCGTTGAAAATTTCCAACGAATTTTTCAAGGAATTTTAATTTTCCGGACAATTATTTTAGTGTGTACAATTTTCGTTGCAAAATTCGTGGGAAATTTCCCACAAATTTTACAACGAAAACCCTACTTCTTCATTATTCAATATTTTCGCACTCGTTATTCCCACAACTTTCAATTTCCACATTCACACACACACACACACACACACACACACACACACTCTCTCTCTCTCTCTTTCGCCTTCACCTTCTCCCTCCGTCTCCCCCTCCGCCTCCCCCTCCGACTCCTCCCCCGCCGCTCCCCCTCCTCCTCCGGCTCCGGCTCCGGCTCCGGTTCCGGCGCCATGGACACCAAGCCTCTGATGCCCCCGACGCCATCAAGCCTTGTCGCCGGCAATGCTAGGAGACGACGACGGACTTGACGAGCGGTGGCCCCGAAGCCTGCTCCCGCCCCTACTGCTTCTTCTTCTTCATCTTCGGCCATGGCGAGGGCCGAGCTCGCCATGGCCGGCGAGCTTGAGCTCGCCCAGATCTGGGTGAGCTCGGCCCTCGTCGGCGATGAGGCTTGCCCTCGTCGGCCATGGCGAGGGCTGTGCTCGCCATGGCCGGCGAGCTCGGCCCTCGCCGGCGACGAGGCTGGCCCTCGCCGGCGACGAGGCTTGCCCTCACCGGCCATGGCGAGGGCCGAGCTCGCCATGGCTGGCGAGCTCGAGCTCGCCCCAGATCTGGGCGAGCTCGGCCCTCGCCGGCGACGAGGCTTGCCCTCGCCGGCCATGGCGAGGGCCGAGCTCGCCATGGCCGGCGAGCTCGAGCTCGCCCAGATCTGGGCAAGCTCGGCCCTCGCCGGCGGCGAGGGCTATTTTTCGATAAAAAAAAAAAAATTTCGACCAAAATAAAAATTTTTTTCGATGGAAAAAAAATTTCCACGATTTTTAGCTCGACCAAAAAAAAATTTGTAATTTCCAACGAAAAAAATTCGTCGGAAAAAAAAAAATCGTTTCCAATGAATTTAGCCACAAGTTTTCCAACGAAATTTTCCAACGAAAAAAAATTTATCGCAAATTTCCAACGAAAATTGAAATTTTTCCAACGAAAAATTTCCGACGACTTATTACCAACGAATTTTTTTTCGTTGGAAATTCGTTTTCCAACGAATTTCTCCAAATTTTTCGTTGAAAATTTCGTCGGAAAAAACATGTTTTTTTGTAGTGTTGCTCTTCTTTTCTTTCGTTTTTCCCGTCTGCTCAAACCGGTTGCCGAGAGGATGTCGAACGCCAAATCTTTCTCGGCAACCAAGCGGAAGAGGGAAGAAACCAAGGAAAGAGTGTTTTCCCATTTGGGTTGATCTTTGCACAGCGAGGTTGTCCTAATGAAAGGTACTGCGGAGCGGTTCAGTGAACGTGGACGTTGACGAAGGCTCTTCCTTTGAACCGTCCTCGCTCGCTTTGGGATGATCCCACTTTCCAGTTTGGGTTAGGTCATGTACAGCGGGTGGTTGTGCTAATCAAGGTCTCGTGAGGGTCTTCGGTGAACGCGGACGTTTGAGGCTCTCTCCCGTGAATCTTCCTCGTATTCGTGGAGAAGTTCATCGCAGCGCGATGCATCGTCGTCGAGGGAGTGCGGTTGGGAGACCCCTGAAAAGAAAAGAACGGTAATAAATGGCGGTGGGTTGGTGCCGTTTTTTTTCTTCCTTAACAATTATGTGCACAGAGCTTTTGAGACGTCCTTTTTTGTTTGTCTATTGTTTCTTTTCGTCCCAACTTTTCTTCTTCTGAGTCCTACAGTAACAGAGATTCCCTGATCTGATCATCAAGAATTGGGGTTGGAGAAGGAAGGCCTCTGAGTGTGCGTAGGGCCTGACCTGAAATCTTCTTTTCTTTGCCACCCACTATGGATGGTGGTCGTGAGAAGCATATGAAGGAGGTACGGAATACTTTATTCCCTCGCACGAGAGAGGACATGCACTCACTTTTGTTCAGAAGAACGCTTTCTTTTTTATTTTAACTTCTCCATCTGAAGAAGCAAAGGACACGACTGTTTTAGATCCGATAGGGATATGTTTGAAAGTTCTTGTGAAAAAGAGGTGGTTCTTGGGATAGAAAAAATCTTGAACAGATTCATTTCATCACCGACACGATGAGGGGCGAGCTCACTACGTTACGGCGGATTATACTGTGGTTGTCTTTTTATGTATATGTTGTGATGGGCCTAACAAGTATGATAGATATTCTCTTCTCGGCATAATAGTGGTCGAGTGAAAAAGCTTATTCCCTTTTTTAGTATTACTTTTTTAGCCTGTGGACAAGAAGTGAGCAGTAGCGAGAACAGGCTGTTTTCTGACAAAATAGGAGTTGAATATTAAAAGTGAGCATAGTTGTGTTAATATTTAATAATGAGACGAGTGATTTAGTCAACTTTATGGCTTCTGAGATTTCCAACAGGGAAAGCCAAATTGTTTTTGCAGAGATTCACGGGCTTGATGCTTCTATGTCCCACATGATCATTGACAGAAAATGCATTGATGAAACACAAATTATTAACCCTTTTATTGCAAGAGAGAAGAAGATCAATAGACTACAAAAATCTGAGCTTTTCCAACACCAAACAGGCATGGGAAAAAGGGGCCACTTTATCTGGGCCAAAAGTGACGAACTAAAGGTTCAATTCAATGGTTCACTCTCATACACAACCTTGTTCTTGGTTCTTGGAAAAGAGTTCTTGCAGTTTCATGGGTCCAAGGACATGCGGAGGCATGAGTTGAACCAATGTTTTTATTCAGGACGCTCTTTCCAAGTGGCTGGCGGGGTTGAAGTGGGAACAAGTTTAGTTCAATTTTTCAAATGGCAAGGTGCAACAAAATCAAAGAAAAAGATAAAACGGGAAGTGACGTGAACAGTGATGGCAATCTGTCAAACTTCTCTAGTGGCCGCCTATTATGCCTTTTGAGTCAACACCTTCGAAAAGGACATTTTATGCTAATTTATTCAATTCATTCGAGAAGCCACAAGAGCCACAATGGGAAGATCATCAATTGCCTACCATCAATTTCTGGGGCATAGAATAATCCATGCCTGCTAAATCAATATATCAGAAAACTTTAACTTCCTCTCCATGTCTTCTATGAATGTGACTGTGAAGAGATTTAGGTTCGTAATATCAGACGGGCGGTGGATAACTCCTCTCTCTCTCTCTCTCTCTCTCTCTCTCTCTCTCATAGGGAAGTTTGACCCGGTTTTGCTCATAACTTATTTAAGCAGAAACTAGCTTCTCAGGCTTCTTACAGATCAATAAGGGCATTCACATTCGGAACACCATCGTCTTACACTTGGGCTATAGTTCTTTATATTAGCTTCAAGGTGCTTCACTTGGTTGAGCTTTGAACTTTAGAGCTTCCACCCTCTTCTAACTGGGTATCCTCTGTTGTAAGTCCGAATTTTGCTCTTCTTACTAATAACAATAACATAGACATGAACTGCTAGCGTTGCTTGATTAAGGAAAAGTGCTGAGACAACAAAGTTAGGATAGTTTTGCCGGAGTTGCAGTTCTTGTTCATCAGCTTTTGCTATTTGGAAGAGTAATTCAGCATTCAACTCCTTATGAGAATCTCTATCTGTTTTTTTATGTCCTGAAAACAGTCGAATTCATCTCCCATGGCTTCCGTTGGTCCTTTGAGTGATGAGAACAATGAAGTGAAAGAAATCAATACTAAAAGACAGTCATCGGTGAACCAACACTCACCAAATGAGCATCACATTCACAAAGTGGGAGTCCCTCCCCGGCAGAAACTCTTCAAGGAATTCGCATCCACGGTCAAAGAAACGTTCTTTGCTGACGACCCTCTACGCCCTTTTAAGGACCAGCCCCAGTCTCGGAAGTTGGTTCTAGGAATTCAGGCCATCTTTCCTATTCTTGAGTGGGGAAGAAGTTACAATCTTAAAAAGTTCAGAGGAGATCTTATCGCCGGACTCACCATTGCAAGTCTCTGCATTCCACAGGTAGACAAAATTTTCGAGTCTTTTGATGTGACCGAAAAGTTAAATAGAACATCATTAATGTTTCGCTCGATGGAAAAACAGGACATTGGGTATGCAAAGCTTGCGAATTTGGCTCCGCAGTACGGACTTTGTAAGTGAACACTTACCTGTGGGCTATAGACTATAAGCTGCTTGACGCCCTCAATACTAATCCTTTCCTCCTACATTCTTGAGCTGCTGAAAGTGATATCTAGATATCTTGAATGCTTTCAGATAGCAGTTTTGTTCCGCCATTAATATATGCCTTCATGGGTAGTTCAAGAGATATAGCCATTGGACCAGTTGCCGTGGTGTCTCTTTTGTTGGGAACACTGCTGCAAAATGAGATTGATCCGACGAAAAATCCAGTTGAGTATCACCGACTTGCCTTCACGGCAACTTTTTTCGCTGGGATAACTCAATTCACCCTTGGTTTCTTCAGGTACAGTTATAGCTAGCTTCTTGGTTCTCAGACAGAGCTCTATCTTTCTACGTTTTCAATTTTCTGCTCATGTAATGGCATCTATGTCATGATATTGGAAATTTTATGTCATCATTGTCCAAGGGCTAAAGATTTCTTTCTTTAGGTTGGGCTTCTTGATTGATTTCCTATCCCATGCTGCCATCGTTGGTTTTATGGGTGGAGCTGCCATTACTATTGCACTCCAGCAGCTTAAAGGTTTTCTTGGCATAAAAGATTTTACAAAAAAAACTGATATTATATCGGTTATGCACTCAGTTTGGGGATCAGTCCATCATGGAGTAATCTCTCTCTCTCTCTCTCTCTCTCTCTCTCTCTCTCTCTAAATTCTTTCCTAGACTAGATCACTAAAAGGTAAGCTATTCTTTTTCAGTGGAACTGGCAGACCATAGTAATTGGAGCATCATTTTTGGGTTTTCTTCTGTTTGCCAAGTACATTGTAAGTATATATACCTTCAGTTTCATTCAAGTAATACATGAACGTGTTGTTCAACTCTTTTCTTACTTGGGGATGGGTGTGATAAACAGGGAAAGAAGAACAGGAAATTTTTCTGGGTTCCTGCAATTGCTCCGTTGATATCGGTCATCTTGGCCACTTTCTTCGTGTACATAACCCACGCAGAAAAGCACGGCGTTCAAATTGTAAGACCTTTCCACTCCTTGACTCTTGGAGCTTAACTAGCTGATGATCTAATTGATGAAAAATTTAATGCTAATGCTGATGATTGAGAAGTTGGATCGTAGTAACAGAGTTATACTAACATTTTCAGTGAAATATGCAGGTGAAGAACATAGAGAAGGGAATCAATCCCTCATCCGTGAAAGAAATATATTTCAGCGGGGACTATCTTCTGAAAGGTTTCAGGATTGGTATCGTGGCTGGTATGATTGCATTAACGGTAAGGGAATCATCCCACCTCCTCCTTCTCCTTTGCATGTTTATGTAATTTGTAAGCAGGTCACTGGGATTCTGTAGTTTCTAGCTAATAATTTGATCTTTTCTATGGCTCTACAAAACAGGAAGCAATTGCAATTGGAAGAACTTTCGCAGCTATGAAGGACTATCAACTGGATGGGAACAAAGAGATGGTTGCGCTAGGAACAATGAATGTTGTCGGGTCAATGACCTCTTGTTATGTTGCAACTGGTAAGAAATTATGTGTCCAACATAGATTTAACACCATCACCCATCACAATTTTCAGTAAGTTGGAAAGATTATGATTCTCCTTGATTCTAAAAGAAAGCATAAAACTTATTGCAGGTTCCTTCTCCCGCTCAGCAGTGAACTACATGGCAGGGTGCCAAACTGCAGTCTCCAACATCGTCATGTCCTTCGTCGTGTTCCTAACATTGGAATTCATAACCCCTCTCTTTAAGTACACGCCAAATGCGATTCTCTCATCCATCATTATTTCAGCTGTCATTGGCCTGATTGACTACGATGCAGCAATTCTCATTTGGAAGATTGACAAGCTCGACTTTGTGGCTTGTCTCGGGGCATTCATTGGAGTAATTTTCGCTTCTGTCGAGATAGGTCTCCTAATTGCAGTAAGAAACAGGAGTTCAGTTTCCTTTTATCTGCTATATTGTGGCCAATCTGTTCTTTGAACTCCACGTATTATCCCTTCTTTATATGGCCACAGGTTGCGATATCCTTTGCTAAAATCCTTTTACAAGTGACAAGACCAAGAACAGCAATCCTAGGAAAGATACCTCGAACAGCAGTATACAGAAACATCCAACAGTACCCAGATGCACTGAAGGTTCCTGGCATTTTGATTGTCAGGGTTGATTCTGCTATATACTTCTCCAACTCTAATTACATCAAAGAGAGGTAACCACGCCATCTGGCTTTTCTTTATCTTCCTGTAACACATTTCTCTTTTTTCTTTCCTTTCATTCACTTTCTACATGCGAAAAGGCAAGAAGGATCGGGCTTAAGAACACGAGACAATTGTCATCGTGCATTTTTTCTTCCGACCTATTTCATGCTTCGTTCTGTGAAAATAACCTTATCATTACTTTGCTTGGACATGACCCACAAGAATTTTAATGTGAGGGAAGCAACTTGTTCATATGCACTGGAAGTAATAAAAGAAAAAATTCCTATCCTAGGCGTCCTAAGAACGAAATTTAAAAGATGCAGAAGTTAATGGATAAAATGTACAGCTCATCATGCCAGGAGTCGAAGAACCTAAATTTTTAGATTTTGCAGAGATGGAGCTCTTGACTGGAATCGACTAATAGCAATTTGACAAATGTCATACGAGGGAAACAGTATTTTTTTAAATTCTAGGGTGACTAGCATAAATTCTTGTTAAGCTTAAACAGTTTTTCTTCTCAGGATATTGAGGTGGTTGAGAGATGAGGAGGAACAGCTAAAAGCAGCTTATCTACCGCAAATAAAGTTCTTGCTGGTCGAAATGTCACGTAAGTGCTCTTCACTGCAATTTCTCAATATCCCTTCCTCTACTTAAAGAACCGCATCGTGCCATGTCCATGTGCATCAGTTTTTAATATGTTTTTTCCTAAACCCCAGCGGTAACGGACATCGACACCAGTGGCATCCATGCCTTGGAAGAGCTGTATAAGAGTCTTCAAAAGAGAGATCTTCAGGTGAACATTTCGGACTTCCTGTACTCATTTCTACATAAAAAATTCCCTCAAAACAAAGTGTTCTGTGAGAGCAGTACGCATGAAGCCTTACCTGGAGCTTATCTTTCTGTTTCTGTATTTCCGCAGCTTGTCCTGGCGAATCCTGGACCAGCGGTCATCGACAAGCTCCACTCGTCGGGCTTCACAAACTTAATCGGCGAGGACAGGATATTCCTCACAGTTGCGGAGGCTGTTTCTTCTTGTTCTCCGAAACTGGTAGAAGAAGCTTGAGGAAAGAGTTCGGTCAAGGATGGACACTGAAGAAGATGAGAGAAGAGTTCATTTGCTCAGCCTTCAGTTGAGTAGTGGGTTTTTGGGTCCTCATCATATTTGTGGTCAAGTGGATGTCTAGTAGACATCTTCTACCGAAGATAGGCGCATGAAAAGGGCACTTTGTGTTAAGATATTGTCATGGTGTTATCTTTAAGAAAGAAATGCACCACTACCTCTCTGTACTATCGACCCGGAAAGATACTAGAGAAAGGAAAGGAAAGGGTAGAAAGATAAAAACCCTTTTTATTATCTACTGTTGTCTTTCACTCACTCGTTTGAACCTCAGCCGTTTATCTTGCAGTGTTCGTAATGTTTGTGATGCGTGACGGACCAAATTAATCATTTACATAACTGTTGTGGTCGTGGGTTGCGTATCAAGGTGCACAATACCCATTTCTCGGTTGGAGGACAAATGACCTTAGGTCTTCGAGATAGAGATCATATGTGGGAAAATAAAATTATTACATTTTTTATTGACAACATAATTACAGAAATCGAAATAATGACATGGCTCAAGCCATGAAGGAAAGACAACCTGCAAAACGAGCCACCTCCTCTCCCTTAACATTGAAAAACCTATTTCAACCCTACATCCTAGATTTACACTTAGCAGACTGGTGGGCACTAGTCCTAGGATCTACATCTCATCCACAATGTGGAGAAGTTGTTCATATAGCTGATAACAATCAAAGATTTCACTGAGTTCGCACGCCAAAATGAGGCGAAAATTTGGCCATGTACAGCAATCATGTTCAACTGAGCACCTTGAGAAGTTCTTGAACCAAACTCACTCGGCTCGATGACTCCATCTGCATTGAATTGAAAACGAGAATTAGATTGAACTCCTAGATATGCAAATTCACGCTTATTTAACAAAGACAGACACATACATCTGCAGAAACCAAAGATCAAGCATGACTTGGGCTTTACCTTGTCTAGAAGGGCAGCGAGACCTTGAGGAAGAGCTTGTAAATCTGACACTGAGCTACCAATATCTGTCAATTGCTGCAGTACTTTCTGGATCCGCAGTTCTTGTAACTTGTCTTCGTAATTTCTCGTATCATCTTTCCATGAGAAGAATAGTCCATCATCATTCCATGCATCTTCTCTACCTTCTGCCACCTCAGAATTCACAAACCAGCTCTTCATGAAGGCATACGCAGATGTCCTCGAGAGCTGATTGCCCCCTGCATCTTCCACGGTTTTGGTGAGTGAGGCTTCGGCAATTCTTCGATGCAATCTTCTGTAGAAGAAGGAGCGAGAGGTTTTCCAGTCGATGACTTCTCTGATGACCCCCTTCGCAGCCATCCTCAATGAGGTATCGTGCAGTTCAGCAAATTTAGTGGCTATCTGTGTGTAGACGGGCAAGAGACTCTTCTCTCGGGCTTTTATCTTCTGCTGCAGCGAATTGGCCACATCAAGAACACCAGCCTTTATAGATTCCTCCAGCTTTGTCTTCAGTCCAACCAGATCTACATCCAATCTACCCATGCACTCCAGAAGGTCCTTGGTCTTAAACTTGATCTCTATCATCCCCTCTGGCTCGAGGACATTCCCTTTGGCTGTTCGCTCGGCATACATTTCAATATGGTCTGAATTAATCCGGCTGTCCACAACCACCCATGCCCCACCACGGAGTTCGCCCATCATGGGGATGTAGACAAATACAGGCTGCTTGTATGTTCTAAGGTTCTCGACTATTGTTGACCCGGCTTGCAGGATCCCTTCGAAAAGGTCTCTCTGCCCGCCCGAGAAACCTCTCCAGTTAGCCAGGATGAAAAGAGGAAGTTCTTCTTTGTTGAAATCCAAAATTGCTTGAGCTGTCTTGGTCGCGGAATCGGGGAACCATACTTGTCCAGCCTGTGGGACCACTCTCTCATGGGAATCAAGCTGACCTGGGTCCGCAGGAATGACTTGCATTACTGTTTGGGTCTCGACTGCTACAATTCCCACAGGGATGCCCCCCAGCTTAGCTCGTCCTGTTACCACCGTCCTTGCCCAGCCTTCAAGAGTCTCAATGAAGCTATCCTTGTCAAAAATACCACCAACCCAATTTCCATTACTATCCAAGACACCACAAATGGCAGCGCGAGGATCACACGAGCTTTCCGCAACATACTCAACAGGCCTTTCGGGGGAATCCAAGGGTTTGCAGATTGGAAGTGGACCACCAACATGAGGAGGAACAAAACTTAACCACTTCAAGATGGATGAAACCCCTTCAAGGTCATCTGAAACGGTCAGATGAACCACTCCATTAGTTGCCATAATCTTCGGACCTCCAAGTTGCATGTGGGAACTGTAAACCTCGCGGCCAAGAAGTTTGTTAAGGGCAGAGAAACCTGTTAAAATTATTGGTTGATCAAGCCTCTGTATGCAACGCATCCCGAGCCTAGCAAGATAAGCACCTATACCAACAGTTCTGCCAGTCACATACGTAAGGGTAAAAGTCTCCTTGTATGCCCTAGAATAAGCACCAGCAATGGCCCCACTTCCTGACAAGTTTTCTACTCCTAATCCATCCTCCTTCCCGACAATGGTATCTATGACCCATCTAATTTCTCCATTAGCCAGCTTTAGCTCATGTGCTATCACAGATGATCCCATCTCAACATAGTCATCATGTGTCAAATATACGTACTGGAAACCGCGCTCAGGATTCGATTCATCGGACCAACCGACTCTGAATCGAGCTTTCACTTCCTCCGCTACCCCTAGACGTGCACCGGAGTTTGCTGCCAAATAAATCAGAGGCAATTTCTTTGCACATGCAAGATCAGTGACTGCATGGAAAAATGCATCTTCTTTTTGGCCAAAAGATCCTGCTTTAAAGGTTACATCGTTCGAGACAACTAGAACTGTTCTCCCAGAAGGGAACTCGGGAGTAGCCATTTCCATGCACCAACCTACCATCCCGACATCATTACTCCCAGGCTCGCGCTCTACGGGGACAAGAGGGGTTCCCCAGCTGTCACTCTTATCAGCAAATTTCAGCTCGGTTACTTTGAGAAGCATCTTATTCTTGATGTTGTCGTCATCTGGAGAATGGGATGCCCAAGCCATCTCCAGAGCTGTCTGAAATGCCTGCAAAATAATTTTATTCAACCAAGTTAACTCAAGCTACTTCAAATTAAGCAAAGCTCTGTCATCATTCGGAATTTTAGAAAAGTACAAGGAATACTCACAAGTGGAAAATCATAGCAGTAAGTAGTGTGGCTTGTCCTGGCTGAGAGACGTTTTCGCTCAAGAGCTCCCAAGGGCTTGTAGGGTGCATTTACTGGAACTCCATGTAGAGGGCCCCACACAGATATTGAATGATAGACCACTTTGCGGGTGCTAGAATCCTCGAGTTCACGGTAAATCTGATGATGCAGAAAATACAAGTAGTGTCAAAGATCCCATCTCTAAGTTTAGGAGCCCAGGTAACAAGGCCAAGGTAAATATGATGACAACTTGGAAGTCTATCCTCAGGAAGATAGCCAAATGAGCAGACAATATGAAAATATTAAAGCACACAAACTCCAAAGAGTGGTCTTTGCTAAATTTATCTGACCATATAATCACCATTACCTTGAGTTTACTTCAATTTAAATTAGAAAGATATGAAACACTACCACAATAATTCTGGAGTACTATTCATATTCAGGAAAAAATTTATGCAGTCAATATAATTTGTGCACATCAGGCTTCCTCTTTTACCTTTTGTACAACAAAATAAGAAGTTAAACTTACATGCTCCCAAAAAAGAAGTTACACTTACATGAGTAGTGCACGTTTGTCCAGTTACATTGTTTACCACAAATCTCCAAGCACCGTTTGCCTGTCCAGAAGATGCAATCCACAGCTTCACTTCCCACTCACTAACACCTAGCCGATGCATTCTTACCCCGACAGATGCATGAATTTCCCGTGCCAGCCCTTCCAGGATCTGTGCAACGGCAGCTTCTTCTTGCTTGGCATCTACTTCCACCCTCCTGCCAGTGGCTCAGTCTAAGACTCACACAGGCATTCAAAGGAACATAAAAGAGCAGAGTAAAATGAGAGACAATTACTTGGCGTAAGGCACGAGGTCATTCACTTGTTGCTCTTGTATAACATAAAGGTACATATGAGCATGATCATATTTGCCAGTAGCATTATGGGCATTTAGTTCCAGCTCTTCCATGGCAACCACTAAGGATGTGAAGATGCTCCTTGAAGTGTAGGACACAGCTAGTTGAGAACCTGATGATCCCAAATCGAGGCCCTGGTATGACGCGAAACCACCAGTTGTTGTGGGTTGCCTGACCAGAGTTCTGAGGAACATTCTCTGGATTGGGAGGGGCTTGTCTTTAACAGTGTATAGATGCCACTGACGGTCCCTGGAGGGCTTATACCTGATATTCTCATAGCCTTTAAGCTTGTCCTGTATTTTATCATGGACCATAGGATCAGTTGCCTCAATTTATAGTTTCAAAGAAATAAAATAGGTTTGAGGATGAGAAGATATACCAATTCAAGGTATATGGAGAGAGGAGGCTCTAGATGGCGTAATAGAGGCTCTTCCTCATAGTAGCACTTCTCGGCCGACCAATGGAAGGAGTGCCTCATAGGAGCTCTCCCTTCATCCCTCTGTATGATACAGCTGATTACTCCTACGCCAGAAGTTCGTAGACTGGAACTTAATTCTTGCTCTTTAAGTATCTTGGCTAATTTGTTGATCCTTTCTTGAGCCTGATCTTCATCGCCACTGGAGTAATACATGACACAAATAACAACTGAGATTTGCTTGGTAGTAACTGGACTTCAGGATCTATTTGCCACAGAATTGAGCAAGCAATCCTAACGCAAGGGTTATTGATTACATCATACTATGTAATTTCCAACAATAAGAAATATTGGGTTGAGTAAACCACAAACAGATCTCCTTTATTCTGCTTTCCTGAGACACATTTCTCACTAATCTGCACTTGCAGCTGATCTTCAAGTATCAAGAAACATGAGTGGCTGCTAATTGATAAAATCTTGCAGTAAGATTTTTTTAATGTCTGGTGCATTCCAGTAACAAAATCCAGTGCTAATTAGAGGTGCAAAATGCACAGTACCTGTCCTGAAGTAGACTCATCTGGTTGTTAATTCCAGCTAAAGCTATGTGCATCATATTACCAAAACACTTCGGTTCTGACAAGCAATTAGGAACTGCTTCGTGAACATTGTGAGTAGTTTCCCTCAGGGCTGCATTGACGATTGCCGGCAAAAACTGAAGAGACTTAATGATGACCATGGCTCCCCATCTCCTTTCACTATGTTTCTCAACCAATGGCTTGTCAGACGTTTTATCTTCAGAATTGTTCTTTCTTTCTATGTGCTCTTCCAAGAATTCCCATGAAGCAATGAGACCAGATCTGTGCCACTGCATTCTTACACTCCCCTTTACAAGATAGGGCTGGCAGAGATACATAAGATTGGATGAGCAAAGCACATCAAAATAACTAAATAAACAGAAAAAGGTAGGTCTAGATCATCTACCTGATATAGCCTACGAACATACGTCTCCACAACCCGCCTTTGAAGAGTGTGATCGCTATGGTCAAACAGGCAAACGAGGGCATCTTCAACTGCCAGAGGAGCACTCACCAAATCCTCCATGCGTTCATTGATAGCACTTTTTCTCTTTGGGGTGTCCATGCTTTCGCCATCTTCAGTAAACATCTCTAGTTCGGAGAGACTTCTAGCAATACTGGAACGGAGTTCGCTCAGTTTAGTTTGTTCCAGCAGTTGACTCGCCTTAAGTGCTAACTGAAACAATGAATTTTGCATGATAAATTGACATATTCTTAGAGGAGAAAGAACCTGGAAGTAATCCAAGAATCCACAAAAAATTGAACTAACGCACTTAAGCTAGAACAACTGAAGTGCCATGCCTAACCTCAGAGTAATTAGTATGGTTTAAAAAAGAAAAGCGAATGAGTTTATCTCTGTATGCAGCAGGATTAGGGTAAACCAGCTGCTCCATGAGACGCAATATCAACTTATTTTTACTTTTTATACCCTGCATTGCAGCAAGCACACATCAGCACCTGATCAAGGCAAAGATAATAAAAAAGGAATACAATGCACAGAAAGCAATCAAAGATAGACAATGAAGACCTGATGAGAAAGGACTATGTCCACAACTTTTAATAGATCCTTCTTATACTGAAGCCGAAGCCGCTCAATCACATCAGCCTGCAAAAAAATTTGTCTCTGGTTTTGACTGGAATTGATTATGGTAAAAAAGGTACGAAGCAAGTTGAAATGCTTTCAATCAGTTATCAGATAATCAGATCCAATACAAAAACTCTATAGAGATCAAAATGGTCTGACCATGGCATATGTCAACATACAAATCCAGCAAGTAAGTTAAAGCAATTTACCCTTGAACCTATGATCTCAAAGCAATGTCAAGCTAGGATATGAAACCCAAAATCTTTGTTGTTGATTAAGAGAACTGACCTGAATGTTGTCACTGAATAGTTCTTCAACTGAGAGATACTCTTCAAAAAGAGATTGAACAATTACTCGGGCATGACTTTCCCTTCCTCCCTCATAAGACTTCACAAGGCTCATTAATGGCTCAATCAGTCTTTCCTGGGACGCCGTCTCTTTTTCGGGACAGGTGGATATATGGGCCTGATTTAAAAAGAAAAATGAAACAAGAACTTATATGACAATGGCAATGCACTACAAGATTGAAACAAAGTAGGTATGATGAGGAACTTACCTCTAGAATGCCTTTGAGCAACTTTGCCGGGAAGTCCACAATCTGAGAGCTTGAAATTCTTTCAAACTCCTTAAATTTGGATTCCAACTAACAAGGCAAAAGAAAATAAATAAATTGAGTTCTAGATTCAACTAGTAAGAATGAAGCCATACTACACCAAAAATCTTATACCTCATTTCTGAGATCTTTCGGAAGGCGAGTTGCGAGAACAGACAAGCACTCTTGCCATTGAAGGAAAGGGAGCTCCGGGCTATCGAGACAAGCAAGCAAATTTTGCACTACCTGAGATAGATAATAGGCTTTTAGTTGGAGAAAGACACTTCATTCATCATGGAAATGATTCTCGCAATCTTAGCTAACAAAGCCAAACTCTCTGCAGATGGGATAGGGAAAAATGGATCATCAATGGAGAAACTAATCCACAACCTCGAGTAAGAGGAGCGACTGCTTACTTCATCAATGTTGTGCTCATAACCTGCAAGAATCATGCGGGCAGCATTTAAACTTGCAGCGCATCTCTGATGAACCTTTCCAGAAACTGCAGTAGGAGGGCCCAGGACAGGGAAACTGCCATGAAAAGGTTCTGCCTTCCTTACGGCTGAAGGATCGTCTAAATCCAACCTTGCTATAAGCTCACCAGCCTACAGTAAAGTAACATATTAAGTTCAATAGTAAACAGGACACTACCCACTAGTTTCCAGCATTCTGATGTACCTGCATAGCTTGACCTTCAGACATTTCAAATTGTATGACTCCAGAAGCAGGTGAAAGAAGGGGCATGCACATCTTCATAACCTCAACTTCGGCATATGGTGTGTCCGCATCTATATGATTGCCATCAGAAATCAAAAACCTAAGCAGCTTGCATGGAGTCTCTGCCACTAACTTCGAAGGATCATGATCGTTCTAAAATACCAGATGCAAAAATCAGTCAATGAGCTCGAAAGAATATCTAGTTTGGCAAAAAAATCACAAAAAGGACAAAAGAAAGAGTCTCCTTAACCTGAAGCAAGCAGGTTCTTCCATCAATCAGGAGACGAGTTCCAGCTGCCTCTTCTTCAGCATATATGACATGACTGTTCCCATCCAGCTGTACATAATTGAACAATCAACTTCTTACTAGAACAATGACAAAAAAAACACAATCTTCCAAAATAGTTGATTACTCAGGTGCAATGCATGAAGACAGTCAAAATGAAAATTGGCCATACACCAGAAACAAGATAACTCCTGCTATTATAGTTGGTGGCCTTATCGGTAGTTTGTTTATAGCGTAAAAGGGAAAAGGAAAACCAAATAACAGTAAAAGGGCGGGAATAAAGCAAATGAGTGAATTTGTCTAGGGCAACTAAATGTGCTAATTATGCAGTAGCTTTACCTCTGAGTTTCATCATACTAATATTTGCAACCTAAAAAATGGCATGTGCTTTGACCCAAAAAAAAAAAAAATTGCATGTGCAGGCTTTTGTCCAACAAGTAACAAGAACTGTCACTAGAACATAATACTTCATCATTCACTTGGAATTGGAAGCAGAGCCAAACGCTCCCCTTCCACAAGAGGTAATCTTCTGCTTGTAGCTGTCTCTTTTTCATCACAGCTTAGATTAAAATTTCCCAGGCTCTTCATGCACAATAATACTAGGAGCAGGCGTAATTACAAAATCTGTGGGTAAAAGGACCTCTGAAGTACAAATGTTGATTTAAATAATAGTTTAGAGATTGATCTAGTTTTCAGAATACTGAGTAGTGGAGTTTTCTAAGAACAAAAGTTTTTTTTTCTGCCAAGGAATGATTAAGAACCCTGACCGCACATGATACAAACAGAAAGTGCAATAGTAGCACACCAGTCCCCCGCACAGATAGAAATGATTAAGTCAACCACAAGCCACAAGGCTTCCTCATCTGATCTAGGATGTCTTAAAGCATCTCTAATGTGATGACTAATATGAAGATCATAGAATGGCACATAGATTCTTCATTTCCATCAGCTGAAACATCTCTACCCCAACTATCCAAGACACTGACAGATATCACTATAAGCTGGCTATACCGCAAAACAACATGGACATGTCATGTAAATTCATGCTTGCCTGCATCAATAGACCTCCATCACGTAAAGTATGTATTTCTGCCTCAATCTCAGACTCATTCATCCTCAACCTATAGCTTCCAGGTCCGCCTCTGACCATGTCAATCTGTGAGAGTTCAGACAATTGATTATACTTGGCTTGAAGACAGCATAAGCAGAAAGTGACCTAGCTTGATGATTATCAGTTGCATACCGTATATTTGCTTCCTTCAATGTTCAATGACACTTGAGAGTTGACAAGTGATATATGCTGGAAAAAAAAAATCAATTGACTTAATCATTACAGGCAACTCAGATGGAATCTTAATCATCATTGTGGTCATATTTAAGTACCTTGGGAGGAATTTGCCCTTTCTCAAGATAACCAACATAATCTGACACAACAGCTGTACTGGTTGCAGATGCTTTCTGAAGTGAAAAAGATGTACATGATGCATTCAAAAGATTCTCGGAAACTGAAGAAGTGTTTAATATTTTTACTTACATACAGTGCTCCTCCAACCACAGAGAGATACCAGGGAGGTCTTTCAGCCCTAACCCGCATAGCGATTCTACTATCCAACCAACCTGTGTGGATTTTATTGTCTCTGTAATCTAAAGCCTGCAAAACATCATAGCCTTTAAACTAAAACTGCACGCATAAAAATAGAGTTCGAAAAAGAAAGCCTGGACAAGACATACATGAAGAAGATCAATTGTATAGTCAACATTAGTATGGATTTCACCCCTAATTTGAATTTCTTTCAGCCCAAGAACCATATTAGCAATTGCTAGAGCTCTGGATTCCCCAAATGCAAAGACGTGTCCTGAAGCAAGAGTAAAACATTCAGAAGTTGACATTTTTCAGAATAAAAAAATGTCAAGATATGCAGACACATCTTTCAAAAAACTGAAATACACACTGAAGCATTCGCTTAACGAGGACAAATAGGTTGATCCCTTGATGAAATCCCTTTATCAGTGAAAACTAGAATGAAATTACATACCCTCCTGTTTGTATTGTTCCATATAGCACAAAACGTATCAAGGGAAGTAGTATATGAGAACTTATACCATCAAGGTATAGGACTACATGGGATGCATTGGTTGTTTAGCAAAGTAATTTGTATGTCATTAGCCAGGACTACTACAGCCAAGAAGTCCTGGTGGGAAAATGCAATAGGGATTGAGACAACATATGTCATTTGTTACACATATTTATCTAGCTAATATAGGTCCAACTTAGTCTCTCAGATCCATAGGCATCACAATCCAATGCATGTTAGCTTGACGTGGTAGCTAATTCCCTTTGTCTTTCCTGCATACTTCTCATGATTTATCAAGCACAGTAACTTCACAGGCTAACAAACCACACGTCAACTTTTAAGTTGTCAGGCATGATTCACTATCAAAGCATAGAACAGCAGCAGCCAAAACAAAGTGATGCTGTGAGATGAAAACCCATACTCCCCGTTAACTGTAATGTTCCACTTAATATGCACTCTCTACATTCACATTTACCCCATTAAAACAGTTTCAGTCCAGTTGTAAAACAGATCAATAGCAGTTAGCAACTCAGCAATTACAAAGAAGCATAGTAGCTTGGCAGGACAACAAAATCAAAGCACAGACATCACAACCTCCAACCAAACAAAGTACTTAAAACAACAAATGCAAATTTTTTTAGCTAAATCATATGGGATTAAATTGTCATTAGGAGTTACCGAATTGGGAATCTGAAAATTCGTGAATGCCTCCTCCAGACTGCAACAATAAATTTACAATTATAAACAGATGAGCATTTCAAAGCAATCTTTACTTGATAAACTTGCACAAATAATTTACCTTGACAGAGAAGTAAGCCCACACATTTGGCTTGCTTTTGAAACTTAGTTCCTGTACATAGCCAACTAGTAAGTACTGTCATGTTGACTGGAATCATCTTAAGCATTTAGAATTGCTTGGAACCGGTTGCTAACCTGTACTTTCCCGCTGGTAGGCTTGAACCCGTCATCAGGATCCTCACTAGTGACACGGACTGCTACACAATGACCTTTCGGTCTCGTAGACTTTGCTTTGTCAAAATCAAAGGGAGTAGCAGCAACTGAAGTTCTTCTCCAAGCATCATAACCTCCTCCATGCTCCATTCCATAAAACCGCCTTATTTCTAACCAAACGAAGCAAAAAGAAGACAACGGATAAGATTGACAATTAATACAAGAAACAAACTTGGACATATATTACGTCAGGTAACATCATATACCAGGAATCTGCCACAGAGGAATCCCCATCCCAACAGCAACTTGGGCAGCTGGCAGATTTATTTCAGCAATCCATTCGGTGACAGGATGCTCAACCTATAGCAGAAGTAATCCATCCAACAGTTCAGTGAAAGAGAAATACACATCACGTTTATTACATTATATCCACCCCAGAGAAAATTGATTAGAAAAGATAAGAACAGGTGATCACATTTCAACCTGCCCAAGACCAAAAGTGTGTTCCTTTGTTTTGTTTTGGCCAACCCCTTTTGTGTGAAACTTTAATAAGCCAAAGATTTACGTAAGCATATCTTTCACTCGTTCCACCAAACCTACTGAAGAATGCTTCCTTCATGTATATCAAGATATTATCCAAATATAAATTTTAACTAGAAATTCCAGCTGTGTAGAGCTATATGTAATTCTACAGAGCTTGGATACCCAGTTAGAATGAAGTAGGACATGCTGGATATTAGAGCACTTATTGAGTACCTGTAACCTAGGATTGAGCTCCAAAAAGTAGTATTCCCCAGTCTCCATACTATACAGGTACTCCACTGTTGCTGCACCAACATAATTAACACTTTTAGCTAACCTTCTAGCTGCCTGCTCCAGCTTTTTGACCGTTTCTAAGGGAGCAACAGTGATTGGGCCCTCCTCAATAATCTATTCCAAACAAAGCACCATGTCAAGGATGAGATTGGGAACTTCCAAAAATTTTAGTCTCCAGAATCACATGAAGTGAGGTGGGAATATTGTACTGCTGTGTTGGCATGCATGTTCAAGAGCGCCTCTTCATATGCATAACACATACAGGTACACAGTCAACATAGTGGATATATCATCTACCAAGTAATTTACCTTTTGGTGCCGTCTTTGAACACTGCAATCACGGCTATGAAGAGCTGCAACATTCCCATGCTGATCACAGAGCAACTGGACCTCTAAATGTCGGCTCTGCTCATAAAACAATGTTTAAGTCAGGACCTCAGGATATTGGAGGAATAGGGGGACTTTACTACTAAGAGGAAATTCAGCTAGATTCAGAAACTCTAGGCTTCTGACCTGTGAAGCAACTTTCATTATGAATATGGGCGAGCCTGGAACTTCACCCTGGACTTGTTTGAATAATGCCCTCACTTCATCATCATTATGAACCTAGAGGCGAATTACAGAACATTAATTTCAATATGCTCGCTACCTTAAGTTCTCGCGGTTGATAAACAAACATACTATAGTCAGCTCCAAGGGTACATGGGAAAATGGCATGTCGAGCGTACCTTTCTAATTCCTTTACCACCACCACCCCATGATGCCTTAATCATTGCAGGGTAACCCACAACTTGACAACTAGCAATTGCCTCATCGGTCGTGTATACACAAGCTTCCCTATATATTTCATCTGGGATTGATACCAGGCAGCCATCGGGAGACATTTTCACCTGAAACATGTGAACTCAGAATTTAGGAACCAAGACAATGGGAGAATGAACAAATTCTAGAGAAATTTGAAAGAATTTACTTACATTAGAACCACTCCATGGAAGAGTAGGTACATCGGCTGCTTGAGCAATCAGAGAAGAACCAATTTTATCTCCTAATGCTGCCATAGATATGGCTGGAGGTCCAAGGAAAACAATTCCCTTTGCATTTAATGCATCTGGCAGCTCAGGATTCTCTGATGCATGGCCCCAACCAGGCCAAACAGCATCCACATGGGTTATCTCTGCCATCTGCAAAGTTCATGCAGATGCATATGATCAGACGACCACAGTAATTTCTGGCATCACTTCAAGAACTGTTGTTTTAGAAATTGAACGATTTTGGATTATCACTTGATCTTGTTAGGTAGAGGTGCTTTCCTTCTAGTATCGAGGCACTATATTTTGAAAACTTATATGATAACTGAGCTCCGGGAGGGCGAGAAGTAAGAAAAGAAATGTCTTAGATAAAAATTTCCAGATGAATTGGACAATGTAATACCTCCTAGTACCCAGGGCAATGAGTTTCAACACACCAAGCCCTTAATGATATAGTTTTATAGCTCTCCATGGTCTTAAGCTTTCCCAATTATCTCAAGGAACATATTCTTCTCATGGCTAGACCACAATAGAAATAGAGAGTGATTGCACTCAAACAAAAATGCAATGTTTGGCAAAGCATACCCATGCAATTAACCTAGTATATCTTATGATACAATTCCAAATCAATTAAGAGGAAGGGGATCAATCAAACATTACTAGGGCGTCTCTGTACACACCTCCACAATGAGCTGAACGTTGGCATAGTTATTGTTGTTAGTCCCACCGGCAACTTCCACAAACTGGTCAGCAATTCTGATATGTTCGGCATTAATTCTCATGTCCTCTGGGGTCGCCATAGCCACCAACAGGATGGCCTTCTCAGTTCCAAATGTTTCATAAGCCCATGTTCGGACACTACGGATGAACTTGACCGCCGCCATTCCATTGTTAGCAATTAAAATACTATGAATTGGTCTCTCCCCTCCCAGGGCTTTGCAGAACTCATCCACTGCAGAGATTGCAGCAGGGCTCCTAACAGGAAGTACACCATTTGTGAACCCATTTACACGTCCAAGACCAGTCAGTGATGGTTTCCTTTGTGCTTCTGACATCTGCATGGCCAGAAAACCAAAAGGAGAGCATAATGATTTAAGCAAATGAAGTTGGTTCATCCACCTTGATTATATTAAGATAGGATAACCCAAAGCAACAAAAGAACACATGGAACTTTACATAAAACAATCGACTTTCAAAATTGAACTGTACTGCCATGCAAAATTCATACTCGCTTGACGAGAATTTAACCTACACTCAGTGCAAAAGTACGCCATCCCGTTAAACCAAAACAAAGTTCTCTTTTTATTATCAGATTCACTAAATCACTAGAGAGAGTCATTTGGCTGCATATCTATCAACAGGCATTAGAGATTCCTCGAAAGAATTAAGAACTCTTTATCGCTGAGTTTTAACATCCACATAACAATCAAGAAACACAGAGCTAAATTCAGGATTGCACAGGTCCTCGACCACTCAAAGAAATCAATTTTCAACTCAAAGCCACCAAACCAAAAGTAAACAGCACATTCCTCGTACACGGGACTGCACCGACCTCATTTACTAATAAAAGGCCTCCACAGAGGAAGGGATGCCCATAAGCAGCATAATGGGTGACCAAACAGCAGAATGATTAACAAATTCCCGATCCGTCACAAAATCCATACTTTGCTCAAAAATTCAATAATGAGATTCCACTGTAAAGCAGTAACATTCTCCACAATTCAGAGCTACTCCGGATTTACTCCAGTAACCAACCCAGTTAAGTCAGCTGGGGGGAGTAAAACCAACTCCCACTTAGACAATCAGAGAAATAAAAAGTAATCACACAACAAACAACCCCAAAACACAAAAATAAAGAAAACGAGAAAACGAAGTCAGAGCTCTTCTCACGGACCTTGAATGGAGGAACAGAAGCTGAGATCACGCCGCTTCAACGGGCTGTGCCCACGTCGAGCATCACTTCGACTGGATCAACGAGCCGAGAGAATCAAGAATCGACTGAACCCAGGATCGATTCACGATCAAGAACCCAATGGGTCGGCCTATACTCGTTCGTTTAGCTCCCTTCTCAATAAAAGAGAACCGGGAAGAGAGAGAAGAGAAGCCGCAGAGGGAGGAAGGTGGTAGGTCGGAGTTAGAGCGAATTGGGAGGTACTGCAGTTCCCGGAAGGGATTTAAACGAGGGCGAGCACGTGGTACCTGCCACTTCATCCCTCTTCCTCCTACTGGTAAAGCTTATTTCTTTTTTATTATTTTCTTGACGATGGAAGTAGTTAGCAGCTACCCAGAAAACCTCACCTCTCACCTCCTGCCTCTACATCTTCTCTCTCTCCCCAGAATCCCGATACTCGCCATTGATGGGCATTGACAATGATGGGTGAATGAGTCACCCTCAAAAAAAATCATTTTCCCCTCGCTTTCTCCTCTTAAATCACACAACCGCAAACAACCCCGCCTCCCTCTCCCAAATGGGGACCCGCATACCCTTCCTGCATGAAACCCAACCCGCTCACCTTAAAAAACGAAAACGTTAAAGAAAGAACAAGGACACCCACGTCTTTTGCTTTCTCGGAGGGTGTCGTTTTGTGTTGGCGTGTGTTGAGTCTTGGACTGTGAGTTGGGTAGCTAGTGGTCGACCAACCGCTCCCCCCCTCCCTTACGTGACCGAGCATCGCAAGATTTTTCGACCCATTATTTTATTCTGCAAGAAAAGGTCTTCCTTGTAATCAAGATTTGTGTTTTTCTTACTCGTCTTTTTCTCGATTTCGCTTTCTCCAATGGTTAGAGGGGCAGGGGGGACGGGGTTAACGTGATGTGCAGGGGGGATCCATGAACGAGGGGGACAGAGAGATAAAGGCGTGTAGGTGAGAAGGGCATTCGCTGATTGAATGTGCAAATGGGGTTGGGAAGATGGTTGGAGGTAGGTGGGTCTAATGCACGCCATGCTTGCTCCCCCGTCTCACGGTCCTCGCCCCTCTGCCCTCCCCCCTTTCATTTAATGTTTTTTTTTTTTCCAAGGCTGCAGTTTGAAGTTCGGTTCAGCCCACATCACGTGTCACATCCCTCAATTCGTAGGTGATGCTTACTACCCATCTGAGTACGTTGCGTTAATTTGGTGTCCTCGAGTCGCTTAGGATAAGTTCTTGCATGTTTTGGGTCACCTCGATATCAGACTTGGTTTATGAATTCGGCGACTCCGGCGATAGCGGCAGATTAGATGATTCTCGTCCTGTCGCGTCTAGCAATCTCGGTTTTTTCTTCTCTACCCCTATGTAGGGATGCGGCCCCCACATTTGCCCCGGGAAGAAAGAACGAAATTGACCTTCTATATATTAAAGGGCATGGTTTATAGATATTGATAATAACATTAAGTTTGAATTCTCAACATGTTTTAATGTGCAGGGGAAATTGTCCAATTGAACATAAACTTATTATACGGATGCTATTTCAATCATAAACTTTTAAGTTTTGCTAATTTAGTTCTGAATATTTGCGCATAATCTTAATGAAGTCATTTCAATCAATTTTTGCCGGAAATTACGAACGTAACAGTGTACCACGTAGGACAGTCGCCAATAATTGGACCTCGACGTCACTAGAAGGACTGCATTGCAATTTCACGCAAAGATTTATAACTAAATTGACTAAACTTAAAAAATTAAGGACTAAAGTGACATCCATGCAATATGTTTAGGACTAATTGAGTAATTTTTCTTAATATACATAACATACCATAAACTTTCATCAAACCTAAAATTTTGATATGCACTTTCCATGTAATTGCAAATTGTTAAGGTTGGATAGTTTCCAATATGCTTGATAATGAATAAAATGGTGTACACTTGTTTGACGCTAAAAAAGTGATTATTCAAAAGTTCTGTTTTTACATTTCCAAAAGCCCGTCCAACATAACTTAACAGATGGTCCGTGGGCATTCATCAAAGCAATCCAAGCATAAAGAACCCTTTTTTTTTTTTTTGCATTCTAACATATTCGAAATTATTTCTATGCCATCTCTCATGTTTTACATGTTCAAAACATATCTCTCCTCATTCGACTTTACAAGCATTCCAAATGCATTCTTTTAACAAACACCATGTGCTTTATGTGCTCGTTATAAGAACACCTAACTTCCACATTCGACCTTCTTCATGTGATTTCTGTCACTGAAATTCTCATTAACCATCTAATATATAATTCATACACGCAAAAAGAACTTCGTGACACGAAAGTACTTCATTTTCAGAGGAGTTCTTTCGATTGCATGGTTGTAAAAATTCATTTTCCCTCTTATTATCATGAGCTACAACCGTTTTAGGGGATTGGACTTTGACAATTATGCATGTATCGCGGACTCGATATGCCTAAAATGGTTATCTTGTTTTATCTCTCTTTTTTCGAGTTTTAATCCCACCAGCCTTATTAAAAAAAAAAGAACAAAGATAAGCTGTATAGTGTCACTACAAAAGCCAAAAAGAATAGTAGGTTGGATAGTGTGTACTATCCATTTCTTGATGCACCTACGACAAGATAAACAAACCACAAATACAAGTGATGTAAAATGGTCGGCCCAAGATTTTTTTTCTGAACGAAGGCTGTTGCCCTAAATGGGATAATTGTCTAAAAAACATAAACTTATTATATGGCGGTCAATTCAATCTGAAACTTTTCATTCATACTAATTTAGTCATAAATATTTTAATAATTTGCCAATATTGTCATTTTGGTTAATTTTGCTAGAAATTGCCGATGTGGATGCCAGTGGCACGGCCGGCACTGACGTGAATCATTTTTGTAAATTCCTTTTTGAATTTTCTAAGTAATTTATTATATTATATTCTAATCCGCCTGTGCGGCTCCCCCATTCGTCTAATTTTATAAAGATATAAACATCTCAACTAATTTTATAGAATAAATAAAAGTCATGTCTGACTGGATTGTGATAAAACATTAAAAGCTTGCGTAATAAAAAGGAAAATAAGAAAATATATAGGCCATTGTCAATACAAAGAAATTTTTTATAAACTCAATGTTCTATCACTACAAAAAAAGTTGGTTTTAGCCACGAATTTTGCCACAAAAAAATTGGCAAAATTTGTCGCTAAATGAATTTGCGATGAAATTAGCGATGGAAAAAAATTCATCACTAATAGGCAGTCACAAAATTTTGCGACGGAAAATTGCAATTTTCGTGGCTAATTTGCGATGAAAAAAAATTCGTCGCAAAATTCATCGTTAATTATTCGTGGCTAATTTCCGATGAAAAAAAATTCGTCACTAATTATTTGTGGCAAAATTCGTTGCTAATTTGCCACAAATATATTCATGGCAAATTCTGTCGCTAATTTGCAACGAACTTTATTTGTGGCAAAATTCGTCATTAAATATTCGTGGCTAAATCTGTGACAAATTTGCCACAAGCTGTATTCGTGGCAAAATTCATCACTATTTTTTTCAAAAAATTTTTTTGATGGTCACGAAATTGTGACAAAATATTTTCGTGGCCAAAATCGTTGCTAATTTTTCGTGGCAAAATTTATCGCTAATTTGGGACGAACAAATTTCGTGGCTAATTTGCCAGCAAAATTTTTGTTGTTATTTTTTTGCGACCAACTAATTCGTGGCTAATTTGCCACCAAATTTTTTTTTTTCAGTATTTTGCGATGAACTAATTCGTGACTAATTTGCCACGAACAAATTTCGTGACTAATTTGCCACCAATTTTTTTTTCAGTATTTTGCAACGAACTTATTCATGGCTAATTTGCCACCAATTTTTTTTTCAGTATTTTGCAACGAACTTATTTGTAGCGAAATTCGTTGCTAATTTGCCACCAATTTTTTTTTTCAGTATTTTGTGACAAGCTTATTTGTGGCTAATTTGCCACAAAAAATTTTTTTTTGTCAGTATTTTGCGATGAACTTATTCGTGGCAAAATTTGTCACTAATTTGCCACATAAAATTATGACTTTTGCCACGAACATTGTTCCGAAAAGAATTTGGCGACAAATTTTAATGAATAAATTAGTGACGAAGTTAGCGAATTAGATACGATTTTGATTTGAAATCTAATTAATAGCAATTATAAAGTTTATATTAACATTGATAGAATCATAGTCAAGACAAGAACAAAAAAAAAAAAAAAAAGAAATGGAACAAAGCACTAAGAAGTTTGGTTTGTTGTTGCAAATTGTTGATCTTGCCAAGAAATTCTTTCACGTAGTCTATAGTGTCTCCATGAATCGAAGTCCTGGCCATCTACAGCGCAAACATCAAAATATCTAACTCCTAACCCCTATTAATTTTTTCACATCTATTCAACAGCAAAGAGAGATAGCCGAGCATCAGCTTGATTAGTCCATTGTCTCTCTTATACATATGCAAAAACAGTTGTTAAACTTATAACAATTGTTGAACTTTTAACAGAATCGATACATGTGCATTGAACAAATGCAACAAATATTAACTTGTCCTATAAATAAATAGATAATGCTAAATCAAGCTTACCCTTGAGTTTGGAAATTTTAACTAGCAAGGATCATCATCATCATCATCATCAGCATCAGCATCATCATCAGCAATGTCATTATGACTCTATCGCTTATTATTGTACCCATCACCTACTGGATTAGTGAGAGGTACATGAGGAATGTCATCGTGATTGAGGTTGAGATGTTGCGTGATCAATTGCAAATGTTGTTTCACTCCACGAATTTCTTCGTCCTTCTGTACAAGTAAATATTTTAGTTAGTTCAATTCTTGGCTCATTTGTTCATCATGTTGTGTCCTCCTTAAAAAAGCCGCATTGGAGGATGAAGTTCTGGCAGCCGGCATTGTATATATCCTTGACAAGGATCCCATCCTAAATATTTGACTTTTTCTCATTCCACCCGATGCCTCCACCCATAATGTCATACTATCAACCGATGGCTCAGACGCAGCAACACCATCACCATCACCGTCACCACTACCAGTAGTGCTCATTACAAGTTCATCATATTTGTCATACATTAACAATATAGATGAAAATAAAAAAAAACTTCATATATGTAAATACAAAATATAGCCTAACATACATTAATAGCTTTTACTTGATTGCCAGTCTATGTCTTATCTTTTTTCTGAAATGTGCGTTCAAATATAACTATAAAGTTTGGTTCTGTCCCCAATTCATCTGCCTACAAAATAAAAATATAATGAGTAATCATGGAATTAACTTTTACAACATATTTAACAGACTTACCAATCTTTTCCTATGCTTCCCGATGTTGATAGAGTTCCCAGCATATGTAGCAGACCCTTCACTAGAATTAAAAGCTCGATTCTTCTTATTTATTTCACTGATTTGCTTATACTTTTCGGTGTCCCAAGTTCTCTTAATTTCCGCCAAATTGTCAGTTGTAATAAAATCCGGCTTTTCTTGACTTCTCTTTGCTCTATTCATCACATTTCATATGTGATCACCGGATTTCTTTTTAAAAATTATTTTAACTTCTTTCTCTTCTGCTTTATCCCACCTGAACTTTCGCTGTAAATAATCAATAGAAAAACAAGTGTACACTCAGTATGCTAAACCGAACTTAGTTTGTGAGAAAATAGAAGGACAAAACTTACCTTGAACTCATTCCACCATAATTCCTTTACTTATTTTGGAGCGGTGGTCCAACTATTATACTGCCCCATCCAACAGTTATTGATTATTTTATTAAGTTTCCTTACAATATACGTAGAATCCGTGAATCTGCAAACGGGTTATAACGATGTCAACATACGTAGCATCCATGAAGCATATGGATAATTCAGTTGACATTCATAATAATTTACATATACTTAAAAAATGAAGTACTTACGAATCTTCAAATGGGGATATGATGAATTGACTATCTTCTTCATCATTCGAGTGTTGCATTGAAGGTGGAACCGAAGGTGATGGAACTGAAATAGATTCGGTTCGCATTTGATGGTCGGAGGAAGGGCCAATGTGTCCATCAGCATGTACTGGTTGAGGGTTAGATGAAAGGCTAGGGGAAGAGGAGAGGGACAGGGATGAGGACGAGGAAGGGGAATGGCCTGGTCTTCTTTGTGAAGCTACACCACGACGCATGTAACTTCTACGTTTATACTAAAAAATTGGAAGGTTAGACAAAAATGTTTAAAAATATGAATACGTATTAGGGACACATAGTGTTAAAAAAGTTAGAAGCTTACCATTTTATTTTTGAGAGCAAGAGAGAAACTTGGCCCCTGATAAAAAGCAAATTGTCCGTCCGAAAATGTCTACGAGCTTAATTTCTGGTCGTACAACAGTAAAATAGGGAGAACGACAGCAATAACAAGCAATATTCCGGAAAATGAGCAATGAAGCTAACGGCCAAAATAGGCAACTCAACAAATAGGAAGCTTATATGCTATTTCAGTTTTCTTTTTTTATATTTACAAATTTTTTCACTAAAATGAAGAAATCAATTTAAAATTGATAAGCAACAACTAAGCACACTTACAGCACACCAAAAGAAACATCAACATAACAAAGTCCCAAGCCATATACACCATTTCATGTTTATAATCACATATAAATGCCCAGAATGCTTTCTAAGTAGTGGGTACTTTCAACTAGTCTAGTAAAGCTAGGGAAAAGTTAACTCTAAAATTTCCATTTAGAACACTGCAATTTATAAACAAACATTATAACATAGACTCGCATTATATAGTTCACAAAAAATGAAAGGAGCATAATAAATATTTTATTAAAACATTATAGCCTATTTTTTATTGGTTTCAATATTCAAATCTAGATATAAATAAAATAATAATGAAACGACTCTGAAACGCAAAAAAAAATGAAAATCGAACGGAAAACACTGTTCACAAGAATAGTTTTTTGCTGAAAAACTCATCTAAACGACTCCGAAACGCCGAAAAATGACTTGTGACACAGCCACATGCGGTGATTTTGGATTAGCAGGCCATTTCCACTTGATCAACCAAATTTTAGCTCATTCTGACCACATTTCACCTCGTTCTGATCGAATTTCAAACGAATTTTAACCAAATTTCAATCAAAATCCGATCAAATTTCAATTTATTCTGACTAAATTTAAACCTAAATCCGACCAAATTTCAGCTCGACCAAATTTCAGCTCGTTTCCACTCGTCAATCATTCTGTTTCATTCTGTTTCACACGAATAGAATGCTGTTCGTGGGTGAAACAAAATCGTTCTGTTTCGCCATGAATAGCACGAACGGAATCGAATTCGCCCACTTAAGCAGACCACCAGCAAGCAGACCCAATACAGAATAGAAAACCCTAAATTCGCCCACAAAACTAGCAAAACTAGAAAACCCTAAATTCAAACACAAAACCAGGAAGCAGAAGCAGCAGCAAATTCGTCCAACACAAACCAGTAGAAGCAGAAGCAAAACCAACAAGCAGAAGCAGAAGTGGAAGCAGACCCAATGCTGAACAACACAAAAAACAAACAACAGAAGTAGAAGCAAACGTCCACAAAAAGATTTAGAGAACGTACCTCTAAAACTCTTGGCCGACAATCCTCATACTTCTCGGTGTCCGCGGCCGAAGAACGTCGAACAATGGCAAAGAATGCAGAACAACTCCGATGACAACCGAAGAACACTTAAGATTGCCGAAGCTCGCCGAGATTCAAAAAAATCGAGAGAGAGAGAGAGAGAGAGAGAGAGAGAGAGAGAGAGAGACGGAGAAGAGGAACAAGAGGAAGCAGAAGAAAACCTTAAAATGTTCGATCGAGACAGAGAAGAAATGAAGATGACGCACATCTTTTTAATTTTTGTAGAAATTACCCATTGATTTTAAAATTTGCCACGAATTTAGCCACGAATTTTACAAGAATGCCCAAAACACACCTATTTTGATTTTTTAAAAAATTTGTGGCTAAATCCGTGGCAAATTTGCCATGGATTTAGCCACGAATTTCATTTAAAATACAAATAGGTGTGTTTTGGACATTCTTGTAAAATTCATGACTAAATTCGTGGCAGATTTGCCAGGGATTTAGCCACGAATTTCATTTAAAAAAACCCAAGCCACGCCTATTTCATTTCTACTACCCCACACACCCTTAATTCATTTTTTTTCTCGACAATATCCTTTCAGTAACAATAATAGCAATAAAATAATCAACACCACCAACAACAACAACAATAATAACAACAATGATAATAATAATGACAACAACAACATTAATAATAAATATGACAACGACAATAAACTCTTGTCGTAATAATAATAATAATAATAATAATAATATTATTATTATTATTATTAATAAGGGTTAATACCATGAAAAACCCAAAATCGGTACACTCGTGATAAATTTACCCCAAACTAATTTTTTAACCACAAAAAATCCTAAATTGGTACACCTATGATAATTTTACTCTGAACTATTTTTTTGACCATCAAAAACACCACACTGGTATATTTGTGACAATTTTATCCCCGAACTAATTTTTTGGCCACCGAAAACCCAAAACTGGTACACCTGTGACAAATTTACCCTCCATTAGTTTTCATTAAATTTTGCTGTCAAATTGCTAAGTTTAATGACACGTGGTAATTAGCATGTGTACCGGTTTTGGGTTTTAGCCCTCTATTTGTCACAAGTTTACTAATTTGTGATTTTTTGTGATATTAATATAATTTAACAGACACTAACAGAGGGTAAATTTGTCACAAACGTATCAGTTTGCAGTTTTTAGTGATCAAAAAATTAGTTATGGGATAAAATTGTCACAGGTGTACCAGTGCGGGGTTTTTGGTGGTCAAAGAAATAGTTCGAGGTAAAATTGTCACAAGTATATCTATTTGGAGTTTTTGATAGTCAAAAAAATAGCATGGAGTAAAATTGTCACAGATGTGCCAGTTTAGGTTTTTCGTGGTATGAACCCCTAATAATAATTATAATAATTACGACATAATCAGTAATAAGTCTAAAAAATCTTCATCTTCACCTTAGTCTTCATCTTGATCTTCATCTTCTTCGTGAGCATCATCGTCATTATCATCGTCATCGTCATCTGTCTCAAAATCAAATTTTGCAACACATTCTAAATTTGATTCGCGAATTTCAATTAGATCTACATCTATCATTGTTCCACGTGCATCTCGTGGAGTTGGAATGTTATATTCCTTAGTATAAACCGTGTTACAACCTTCCTCTTGTTGATATGTTGTATTCTTCCAACGTTCATCGATTTTTCTTCGTGCTTTGGTTTTACATACAGCACACCAATCAGTTTTGTCACGTTTCAAACTAGGATATGACGCATAATATACTTGAATTGCTTATTGTACCAACATAAATGGTTCATATTTTATATACATTTTCTTGTGATTTATTTCAACTAAATTAAACTTTGTACGAACTTTCATTCCTTTGACGGGGTCGAACCACATGCATTTTAATAACACAACCCGCATTAATGGTCCGGGGTACTCTATCTCCATTGTTTCATCCAACAAGCCATAAAATTCATCTTTTAAATTGCCACCATTGGATGACCGAATACACACTACTATTCATTGTGGTTTTTCCTATTCCATATTCTTGAATGTGAAAATTATACCCGTTTATGAAATATGTTGACCAAGTTCGTACTCTTGCCTTTGGATCCCATGACAAATGATATAGTAATCCTTGCTCTTTAACTTGATCATGATTATTGTGAACCTAATGTTACACATGCAAAGTCAATAATATATACATTTAAATGATGTATAAAATATTAATAACTTGGTTTTAGTCTATAGACAACTTACATATGTTTGGAACTATGCTGCAAATTGTTCATCGCACAAACGGTCAAACTCATTTGGTGGTAGTTTATACATTGAAGTTTGAAAAATCCTATTAATAATTTACATTTATATATTAGTAAATATTTGACACGCAATACATATATTGCAAATATACACTTACTTGAAGTATGGCTCCACTTCTGGACAGTTCAGTAAAATATATGTATGGGCTGCCTGTCGTTCTTTGCCTGTTAAGTAACAAAACTTACATTCGCCGCTTGGGCAACCAAGATAATTGAAAATAGAGAATGATTTGCAATTTGGATCAATAGGACCTTCATCATTTCTTCCTGCTTTCCGCCTCTTACATTACACGTGCGGTTCAAAATAGTATGATACAAATGTTTTATTTCTTCCATAATATATGCATTACAAATTGAAATTTCAACACATGTCTTATTCTTCACTTTTTTCTTCAAATGATATAAGAACCTAGTTTCAATATAAAGAAGTTTATCAGAACATAATATATAATAAACTATTTTAAAATTTATTTAAAAGAAATTTTACCTCTCAGATGGATACATCCATCGAAATTAGACGGAACCTGCAACTTTGGCCTCATAAGGCAAGTGAATTAAGAGATGTTCCATTAAATCAAAAAACGATGAAAGAAATATCCTTTCTAAGTTGCAAATAATAATTGGAATATTTCTCTTTAGTTTTTTCACGTGTGATGCTTTTAACACTATTGAGCAAATATCATGAAGGAAATTACTTAACTCCGTAATGGCGTCCCATAAAAAGTTTGGTAGAAGTTTCTTGAAAGCTATTGGAATTAGTTTTTCCATAAATATGTGACAATTATGACTCTTTAATCCTGTCAACTTGCATTCATTCAAATCAACACATCTCCCGATGTTCGAAGCATATCCATCAGGAAATCGCATAGATTTTAACCATTAACAAACGACTCGTCTCTACTCCTTATCCAATATGTAAACTGCTTTTGGTTTGGGTCCCCTATTGCCTGCATCCACATCTAGTGTTGGCCGACGACAAATATCTCTTATATATTTTCTTGTATTCAATTTGTCTTTTGTTTTTCCAGTGACATCCATCACAGTATTTATAACATTGTCGAAAATATTCTTTTCAATGTATATGACATCAAGATTATGATGAATAAGATGGACCTTCCAATATGATGGATTCCAAAATATACTGCATTTTATCCACTTATGTGTACTTCCGTATGCAATAGTTATGCCATGAGAGTTTTTAACAACAGTTGGAAAGTTTTGGTCTCGCTACCAAATTTGATTACCAATCAACCTCAATGTTAGAGGTGTTTTTTCAATCCTACTCTTGATGAACTCTTTTTTGTTCCTTCTGAATGTATGATTCGGCGAAAAAAATTGTCTGTGATAGTCAAAATAGCTGGGTTTTTTACCATGCCTTAATCTGAATGATTTCGATTTCTCCAAACATATCGGATATCATAAGATCTCAGCTATACTCCATCCAGATAACATTTCATAAGCTGGAAAGTCATTTATTGTCCAAAGAATAGCAGTCTTTATTACAAATGTTTGATCAATAGAAACATCATACGTATCGACACCTTCATTCTATAGTCGTTAGAACTCTTAAATCAATAGTTGCATACAAACATCTATTAACTTTTTCGGATTTTGCAGGCCAGGCACGATCAATGTCAAAAACATATAAGGTGTCTTCATGCATATATTGGGTGGAAGATTGTACATAGTTAAGATAACTGGCCAACATGAATAAATTTTTCGTGATTTCCTAAATGGGGCAAATCCATTAGCACAGAAACATAACCTGATGTTTCGAAACTCTATCGCAAACTTAGGATATGTTCTATCAAAATGTTTCCATGCCTTTGCATCTGAAGGATGACACATTAGACCTTTTTTCTGTTTCATGATTTGCATGCCAAGTCATGTGTCCAGCGGTGGCTTGAGATGCTTAATACCTTTGCAATCTGGGGATTAAGGGCAGATAAAACATTTGCTTGCATGGTTTATGCTTCTGATTATGACCCTGCCTCCTATTAATCTTGTACCCAGGTTGGCTACAAAATTTGCAAGATTCTGCATTTTCATCATCTCTCCAGTATAACATACAACCCCTACTACAAACATCAATCCTTTCAACTGGAAAAACCCCTACTACAAACATCAATCCTTTCAACTGGAAAACCTAAGTTATCCACTAACTTCTTCATATCGTAAAAATCACTTGGCATGATATTGTCCCGAGACAATGTTTCTCGCATTACTTCAACAAAAGAGTTAAAGCAATTCTTAGATACATTATGATTTGCCTTGATATTTAACAATCTTACTGTCATTGGTAACTGAGTGTGGTTGTTACAACCTGCCCATAAAAGTTCATTTGCTGCTTTCAACACTTCACAGAACTAATTAGATGGAAAAGTTTCATTACACATATTCTCACCATAACATGTTACTCCTATCTCTTCCAATTAATCAAGTGTAGGAGTAAAACTAATACTTGCATGATTCGAATTTGACACAACATTCTGACTAGCTGCATCAATGACTATCATCTGGTATGGGTTCAATTGGTCATAATAGCTACATTCTTCCCTTACTGAAAATTGATAACTTATTTGATATCCTTCATTATATATAAATAATTCACCATAGCAAGTCTAATTACAGTAGTTCAGAGTAAACCCAAATCTACAAAGATATTCTTTAACTTTATCACATACATGAAATTTACTATTACTGTACTTGTTACACGAACAACGTAATTTATTTCCATCCATTAATTTATATTTACTGCTAGCAAAATCTAAAAATAGTTTCAACCTAGTACGAAACTTATCGGTCAATCCTCGATATCCATGTAAGTTCTTATTATACATCTACGCCATGTCTCTTTGCATTGTGTCTATATAAAAATAAAAAATTATCGTAAAATATTAAAACCATAAAATTTTCTTAATTAAAACCATGACATTTTAAAAATTAAAATTTTGTTTTTGACAAAACAATTACTTTGAAATTGAAAAAAAAATGAAAAAATTACCATGTCAAGAAGACTTACCAAAGTATTTGATTGAAGTCTTTGTAGTAGAAAATGCTCAATTTGATAACAATTGCAACATTCACTTCAAATGGACATACCTAAAAACAAAAATAACTTCATATTTTTTTTAAAAAAAAATTTGAATTTTTTTTGGCCAATCTGGCGACCGGTTGAGGCCGGCGAGTTGGACCTCACCAGCCATGAGCGAGGTCACTTCATTGGCCATGGTCGGCGAGGTCGAGCGGCAACCATGGGCGAGGCTGCTAGACCTCGCCCCAGATCTAGGTGAGGCCGAGCAGCTATGGCCACTGCTCGTCCTCGCCGCGATGGCGAGGTCCAACGGCAGCGACCATGGCGAGGCCGCTTGACCTCACCCATGGCCGGTGATGAATTTAGGAAAAAAAAGGAGAAAAAAAGTCAATAAAATAATGAAAATTCAAATCTAGCTATGAATAGTTTTGCGATGAATTTAGCCACGCCACTTACCGGTAGAAAAGGTTTACCGAAATTGATTTGCAAGCACGTATAGAGGTTTATCGAGAGAAATGAAAGAGGGAGAGGGAGGGAGAACAACAAACAAGGATATGAGGTTTTAATAGGGAGCGAGAGAAATTGGGAGTAGGGGTATCATACAAGTAGTGAGGAGGATAATAAGAGAATTAGCGACGAATGTATTTTCTGTCGCAAATTGGTGACGAATTTATTTTTCGTTGCAAATTGCGTCGCAAAATTAGCGACGAATAAAACTAAGTTATTAACTCCGTCGTAAATTAGCAACGAATACTTTTTCGTTGCAAAATCCGCAGCAAATTAGTGATGGATTTTTTTCGTCACAAATTAGCGACGAATTTTTTTTCGTCGCAAATTTGCAACGACATTTTTTTCCATCGAAAATTAGCAACGGAAAAAAAATTTGTCGCTAATTTTGTCGCAAATTAGCCACGAATTTTTTTCTTGGCAAATTTCTTCGCAAATTTGCAACGACATTTTTTTTTCCGTCGCAATTTAGCAACGGAAAAAAAATTCGTTGCTAATTCCGTCGCAAATTAGCCACGAATTTTTTTCACGGCAAATTCTGTCGCAAATTAGCGACGGATTTTTTTCTGTCGCTAAATTCGTTACAAATTTGCGACGAATTTTTTTCTTCGGAAATTAGCGATGAAAAATTATCCGTCGCTAATTTGCAACGAAAAAAAAATTTGTCGTAAATTAACAATAAAAAATTATTCGTCGCTAATTTTCCATGGCTAAATCCTTATTTTTTTGTAGTGTATGGGTAACATGAATAATTAGAGATAGTTATGTAATCGAATTCATCTAAGTGACACGTGTAAAGAAAAAAAGTTTTTACCTTGGCAATGGAAGTAATAATAAAACGAAAATTACATATTCGAGAAATCAAGGGGCTGAGGCTGGTCCACTTGAACTTTGGTGTAGCACGGCCCAGCCCAAGATTCTGCAAGTAGGAGGCCACGAGGCCTTATAAAAAGTCAAGGATTTGTTAGTTGAATGACTGAATGCCTTGCCTAGACTCTGTTTTAGGTCCCTTCTCTATCTTTCTTTGTCCATTATTTTCCTTATTTCTAGTTATGAAGTCACATATTCATGATAGGCTTGGAAAATAGTGGGGAATGAAAAATTGGAGAGGTTATTGGAATTTTCCCAAATTGAGATTTCGGGACATTTTGAATGCCAAGCCAATACAAAATTCACTTTACTCCGTCTATTTTCTAACTTCAACTACTTGAACTTAGCTAGCACCACAGCTTGATTCATGTCAACCAACTTCATCAAATAGCATGGTCCCTATTCAGAATCTAATTCAAGTACCATATACTTACTCAAATAGCCTAGAGCGTAAATTGGGCTTCTAATTAGTGACTTGACAATGTGTGTGCACGCGCACGAGATAGAGTGAGTGACAGATGTTATCTAATGTTAGTTCCTAACCCTTGACTAATCCTAGCCCCCTAGAAAATGGATGCTTGAAACTCTTATTCAACATATTCACTCATGTCTGGCCAAAAAATAACAAAAAAACCAAAAAGAGAGAAACAAAACCTTATCAGTTGTCCTTCTTACTTTACCCAAAAAAGAAAAACCTTATTGGTTGTCAGTGGTTGCATCTTTTATTTTGTCTACTTGTCAAGCCCAGAACATTCAGGACCCAGTCATTGGTTGTTGGGTTACCCTAGATTGGGCTAGGAAGTCCTGTAACGCTCAAACTATTCACAGCCCACTTATTCTGCCTTGACTGCGGAAAGTTGATGAAATTGTTCCTCCTTTTTTGTCCTAATCCAAAGACATGAGTGCAAAAGGTGTATTGTCTAAAGGCCCATAGAGCACTCCGCAAACTCATGAATCGGCACCTGTTTGGCTATGCAGGTGGTTCCGATCTAGAATAGTCGCACGCAATCGGTAGGATTTAAACAATTAATTTATAGTTTTTCGAGTTGGATATTCCCAACGCCTCAACCCACTTCCCCTAATACTCGAGGGCTGTTTTCTATTCGGCTTTTTAGGAAAGTAGAACTTTCAAATATTTTCAGTATTCAGTCATCAAGAGTTCATTTTTATTGCTATGAAATTTCGATATCCCCCTCTTTTACTTCGGCACATACAGATGTCGAAAACAGCACATACCTATTCCTATTCCTATAACTTCAACTATCTTCACCCAATTTTTTTGTTTATGAGAGGATAAAAGCCCTTGATGGAATCAAGTGCTTCCGCTCCACTTTTCGCTTCCTAGGGATTCTCCCGCCCCCGTCTTTCTTACCTTAGATGAAGACACTGAATTAGAATCATCACCTCTGGGCCCATAGATGGGCCAAATTCCAGTGGGCCCCAGGCCCAATCAATCATTCCCCCAGGGACGACCCACCATTTTGTCATCAACCCTGGGACCAAGACCTCCTTTACTGTCGTTTCTCTCACCTAACCACTCACCTCCAATGGCGATGGTCCCCTCCAAAAGACTTGTTTCTTTCCTCCTCCATGCCGAGTAGGCAGCACTTATTGTCGCCTCAACCGATGTGGACGTCTCCAATTCACACATAGCATCCATGCCCTCACCCTCCCTTCGCCCATCGCCATGTCCGTCGAAGAGACGAAGGAAAGAAAAGGAAAGCAAAGAAAAGGAAAGGAAATATCCGTGCTTTAGGTCGAAGCACATCAGTTAATGTCCATGGGAATTGTGGGTTAACACAGCCTTGCCCATCTACCAAAACAACAATGAAATTCGACTGATACGGTGACATCGTGTTAGAGCGGCATGTGATACATGTCTTCGTGAATGATGACAGTCTTTCGAGAGGAAAACATAGACGGTTCTCACCGCGTGAGTGGTCTTTCTTCCCGTGTGAAACGACACATACCCATTTTCCCAATCTGTCATTCGAATCACAAATCACCACCACTGTCCTGACATAATTCGTGCCATCTTACCATCCACACCCCCGACAAAATTCGAGTGGACGACCACTCAATTCCACTAAGAGACAAGCATTGAATGGTTTGCGACGTGAATAATGGAGTAGGCTTTGCTAGCAGCCTCTTTATAGTGGGAAAGGTCGTCCCTCGTCGTTGTCCCCGGGAGGAGGTCGGCCATGTCCCGGACACATCGGAGGAAAGGGGGCCCCCCCGCCCTAGCCCTAACACGAATCGGACGGTCAAGATCGAAGACAGGAACCTTAAAGCTTGGGTTTTCTCCCCTTGCGTGCGTGTAAGGATTGGACGTGTTTCTTTAAATAGCGAGGCCCAACGGGCCCTACCTCCATTTACTCCTGTTCTTGTCCGGCATCAATTTGACAATAAAAGATGTTCATCACCCCCAACATGCTGTGTGGCCAAGAAATGATGTGTGCATTGGAATGTACTAGGGGGAGGGATGATGTTGATGTCTTTTCGCCTTTGAACTATATTGCTCATGCTTGTCTCGAAAGCTATCCGAAAAACGCAAAGAATAGATTAGCAACTTTATAATCGGCTAATTAACCCGAGTTTGAGGGATCTTCGCCTTCATGATAATTGAACTAGACCGAAATCTCGTCTGCGTGAAATCCGTGAAGCAACTCGTGATGAGGGTTAGGTGATTCGGATTAGACGGTACTGAACCTAGGACAAAGAACGGTGCAACACGCTTTGTGGGTACGCAAGAACTTGATATTTGAAAAATAGGTGAAATCATTTTAACAATTATCAAACATTTGAATCATCAACTAATGAAAAAAAACTGATTCTGAAGATCGAACAATTCAAAGAAATTGAATATATGGAAAGATGAAGATATTCCAATAAATGAATTCTTTCGAAAATGTTGTTGTTGGATCAAAAGATGTAGATTTTGATATCGGTACATGTCATGTATAAATTAAAATTATTAACTTACGAAATTTTTCATGAATACGGTATTTGTAAACTGAATAATTTAGGACATTTAGGAAGGGAAAAAAAATTAAGATCCCTTAAAAGTAGGAGGATTTATATAATAGTATCATTTGATTATATATAGGGTACAAATATAAGTTTTCGAGGATGCGTGGCTTACAATTGAATTGGTGGAAAGATGAAAGTACCTTTTTCTTATAGCACAATTATAAACTATGGAAAAAGCCATAAAAAATTTTAAACTATGTCTACTGTAACATATTTATCTTGAACTTTTTTTGTGACGTCAAAAAGTCCAAATTATGCCCATTATGACACATCCTAAACTTTTTCTAGTAACATAAAAAACCTTATACTTATATTGATATGATCCATTTATCCTCTATTAAGGTTTTATTAGATGATTTTTTAGACAAGACAATGTCATTTTTATTTTACTTAAGCCATGTGGAGCGCCATGTCAACAATATTTGTTTTCTGGCGTCTATGTAGATAAATTTTTAATAGTTTTTATCGACAAAATTTTGATGGAAGGTAAATATATCATACAAGTACAAATTTGAAATTTTTGATATCACAGAATAAAATTTGAGATAAATATATTACAGTGGGTATAATTTAAGATTTTTTGTGGCTTTTTCCTTATAAACTAATGGTAGACCCCTTTACTATGTCCTCTTTCACTCGTACCAAATACCAAGGTCAAATCAAGGAGCTGGTATGTTTGGCTCTATCAACTATAGGTCATGTATATTTATATTTCATTTCTTTTGAGAGAAAGGTATATTAATATAATATACACATTGTATATAATATGCATGTATATAATTAACCTTTATGGAGGGTTTTATTCCTCTAAAAGTGGAGTTTTCTTCCCACAAGTCAACCATTAGTATTAACATTAGCAAAAGCAAAAGTGCATATGTTTATAATTACAATATGATTGTAATCTCTCCGTTTTATATAACTTTTTGTACCCACACATATTATTTTGTCAAAGACTCAAATTTCTTTTTTGGGGAAGAATCAGATCTACGTCCTCAGATCAAATCCAACCAATGATTATAGTAAAAATATTTTAAGGTAATGAAGGTAGAGAGTAGTGGAAATTCGATGGAATAGCCAAAATGGGTTGGCTTCGAACTCTCAGCACACCATGCTTAATTTCAAATCCTATCCTGTGGTATACCATTTAAGGGAATAAGCGCGCAAACAAGATTTAACATTTTGGTTCTCGATCAAATAAAAACTTAAGGTTTCACTTTTGATTTATAGAAAACTTAAGATTTTAAAAGAGCTCCAATCAAGTCTCGAGCTCGGCATCGGCAAGATTCAAATATCCAAAATCTGACTTGAAACCCACGTAATATTTTGTCATTTGCCACGTGTCATCTCTGACGCCTGAATTCCAACAGTAGTTAGATCCGGACCTGATTGCGGCGTTTTAAAAACTTTAGTCTTCATTTAATCAAAGTGAAATTATGAGTTCTCGATGGTCCAGCCACCTCAAGTTAAAATTAAGTAGGATGGAGACTAAGGTCACCGGTGGTTGATCAGCTTGGTTAATGGGAATCTCTCGAGTCAGATACACGGTAAGGCCTTGTCACAATCAAACTCCCACTTCATTTTATTTTAATTAAGGATGTATTAATTAATCCAGGCAAGACTAAATCCCTGGATGCGACACATGCCCACTTGCCCCCGAATTGGCCTTTATTCAATTGGTTGGAGAACACAATTCTTTAATGCCCATCGGTGCAAGAATTTAGGAACAAATAAAGAGCAATTTCGTCTCCAAAAAAGGGAAAAATTACCAAAAAAGTCTTAAACCTTTTATAATTGTGCCAATTTAATCCTAAACCTTTTGCAATTGTGCCAAATTAGTCCATCCGGCCACTTTTGGCCGGCCGACTGACGTGGCAATTTTTAATAATTTTTCGAAATTTTTTTATTTATTTTTCCCCTATCTTCTTCCTCGGTTGCCGGTCTGGCGACCAACGACTGGCGAGAGGCTGAGGCCAGCAAGGTCATGGGCAAGGCTAGCCCTCGCCGGCACTGGCGAGGGCCAGCCTCACCGTCGCCTGGCGAGGTCGAGCTCGCCATGGCCAGGGCGAGGTCGAGCTCGCCTAGCGACGGCGAGGTCTCGCCAGATCTGGGTGAGGCCTCGCCATCGCTGGGTGAGCTCGACCATGGCGAGGTCGACCTCACCCGGCGATGGCGAGGCCGCCCCGATCTGGCGAGACCTCGTCGTCGCCTGGTGAGCCCGGGCGAGGCTCGACCTCACCCGGCGACAGCGAGGTCCACCTTGCTAGATCTAGGCGGCCTCGCCGTCGCCGGGTAAGGCCGACCTTGCCATGACCAGGCGAGGCCGCCTAGATTTGGCGAGACCTCGCCCGGCGACGGCGAGGTCTCGCCAGATTTGGGCGGCCTTGCCGTCGTCGGGCAAGGTTGACTTTGCCTTGGCCGAGCTTGCCCAGCGATGGCAAATCCTCGCCCAGATCTTGCGAGACCTTGCCCGGCACCGTCGAGGTTTGGCCAAATCTAGGCGGGCTCACCGTCGTTAAGTGAGGTCAACCTCGCCTTAGCTGGGCTTGCCCAGTGATGGCAAGGCCTCGCCCAGATTTGGCGAGGCCTCGTCGTTGCTGGGCGAGGTCGACCTTGCCCTGGCCATGGCGAGGTTGACCTTGCCCGACGACGGCAAGGCTGGCCCTAGCCAATGCCGGTGAGGGCTAGCCTCGCCCATGGCCGGCGAGGTGGACCTCGCCGGCCTTAGCCTCTCGCCAATCGTCAGACTGGTGACCGGGGAAGAAGATAGGGGAGAAAAAAAGAAAGAGAAAAAAATTAAAAAATTTGAAAAAAAAATAATTAAAAATTGCCACATCAATCGGCTGGCGTCCACGTCAGCGCTGGCCAGCCAAAAGTGGCCGGATTGACTGAATTGGTACAATTGCAAAAGGTTTAGGACTGAATTGGCAAAAAAAAAAGTTTAGGAATGAATTGGCATAATTGCAAAAAGTTTAGGACTTTTTTGGTAATTTTTCCCCAAAAAAGTTTAGAGTTTGCACGAGCGAGTTGTTTTTATATTACTATAGTTTGAAGTAATTTACCTGGATTTACGACCGCCCATCTTTTTGCCCACGAAAAGTCAGATCATTGATGAATAGGGAAAATTGCCCAACCAATTCTAAATTTATTGTACGGATGTCTATTTAATCTTAAACCTTTTTAATTTGCTAATTTAGTTTAAAACATTGTGCGAAAATTCAGGAAAAGTGCCAAAAAAGTCCTAAACCTTTTGCATTAGTGCCAATTTAGTTCTAAACATTTTTTTTGTGCCAATTCAGTCCTAAACATTTTGCATTGATGTCAATTTAGTCATAAACCTTTTTTTGGTATCGATTCAGTTCTAAATCTTTTAAATTGATGCCAAATCAGTCATAAACCTTTTGTTTTTGAGTCAATTTATTCTTTCCGGCCAATTTTGATTGGAATTTGCCAACATGGATGCCTGCCAGTCAGTCATCGGTGCTAACGTAGCGCTGACGTGGACAACTTAAATAATATTTTCATATTTTTTGAATTTTAATATTTTTCCTTTTTTTTCTTTTTTTTTTTTCCATTTTTTTTTCTCCTTCCTTCCTCTGGCTGGCGAACTCGACCTCGTCGGCTACTAGCGAGGGCACCCTCACCTTGGTTAGGCAAGGCTCGAGGCCTCGCCCCGGCCTCCGGTGAGGGCTCGAGCCTCGCCATGGTTGGGCGAGGTCCAACCTCGACGGATTTGGTGAGGGCAAGTCTCGCCTTGGTCGGGCAAGGCTTGTGTCACGCTCCAAACCCTACGGCGCACGAACATCCTTGCCATGGTCGATTTGAGTGCGACGCCCCAGGACACGTCGCCGACCTAATGTTCAACACAGAGATTTAAAGCACATGCGGAAGTAATTAAAATCACCTGTACATTAAAATATACATAACCAAGGATAGCCATTCAACAACCAGCACAGATAATTATACACCTGCTTTGAAATCGAGAATTATAAACAATATTCATGTACAGCCCACGCTAAAAAAAAAAATCTAAAGCGGCTCAACGGCCACCAACGTAAAAGGAGGGTACGTGGCTCAGCGGTCAAGCACTACTACTAGCCGGGACTCCTCCCAAAAATGCGTCGGTATGTCTGCCATCCTCAAGGCTGGGGGTCTAAAAATGGTTATATAATAACCGTGAGAACAAGTCAATAAGCAACATCCTATATCCCACCTAGGCTAATGCGTACCCAGACAAATCTAACATGCGAAGTACCATACAACATAATCCATTTCACACAACCACCTTACCTCACCTCAAATCGCGAGCCAACCTTGCATATTAGTCCAAACCAGACAATGCAAGAATAATTCGTCATCATAACACAGTCACCGAGTACACGCAATCTCATTCACGTTCAACCAATCCAGCCAACCAATCCAGCCAAACAACCACACGTTCAATCAGTCAATTAAGTCACACGCCCAACCAGCCAATTCAATCAATCCACGAGTCATATCAGTCACACTCAAATCACATGTGTGCTCGAACATCTTTCTCACATCTCGTGCCACTGCGCCTCAAGTCAATTCTCACAGGCACACAAGCCTCACAGTTCGATCAATTCCAATGGCCGCCGTCAACACGTCCCAAGCCATACACTCAATCAATTCCAGTGGCCACCGTCAACACGTCCCAAGCTACACCATTCAATCAATTCCAATGACCGACGTAAACACGTCCCGGTCCAATCACACCTTTAACGGGCCACCGTTAACACGTCTCAAGCCCGCATCCAATTGGCACACCGGCCAGTCAAGCCTTCACACGGACCGCCGTCAACACGTCCCAAGTCCGTAGCCCTCCGATCGATCCGGGCTTAAAATCGACAGGCAAGCACACGCCATTCGGTTCAATCAATTTCACACCAATTGCATCAAATAACCCATGTTCACAACTCAGTCCAATTTACAATTCGCCATCCCAATCCACAAACCCGACGTTCAAGTCGGCTACGCATAATCACCCAAATCAAGCATATCAATTAATTCAATTCAAGTAGCACAAATTATATCATAATAAAATTAAAGTCAAACACGCCCTAGCCATTCTAAACCCGAGACAAGTCAGTAAAGTACCCAAAATACTAGATAGGGTTTAGGGAGTCACTTACTAAATTTTGGCCCGGAAAAAGTCGGCTCAGGCTTAGGATGGCCCACGTGAACAGTGCGGACCAGGCACACGTGCAGGCACGGCGGTCGGCCACGGGTGCGGCAATGGGCGCTGGCCTGGGCCACGAGTCGGCCACGGCTTAGGCTGGCTCGCCGGGACCGGCTGGGGCGACGGCGCGCGGCGGCGGGGCGAAGTGGCGCACGATGGGAAGAAGCCTAGGACAGGGGAGGCGTCGAGGAGGAAGAAGAATAGGAGAGGGGAGGTGGTGGCAGCCAAGGGGGCAACAGGGCGGCGGAGGTGACTGAGGGGAACCGCTGGGTGGCAGAGGCGAGGTGGCGGCGGCCGGAATGGCGGCACGCGGCGGCGACGAGGCTGGAAGCTTGAAACAGGGGAAGGCTTCGAGGGAGAGAGAGTGAGGGGGAGGAAAGGGGTTGTCAGCCGTTTGGGGGAGAGGAATGGCGGTGACCAGCGGCACGGCGGTGACTGGCGACGAGGGGTCAGCTGGCAAGCGGCTAAGCAGCACTGGCGAGCTGCGGTTGCGGATTGGCTCGCGGCGGCGTCGGGCGACAGAGCGGAGGCGACGGCCGGACGACGCGCGGTGGCGACGGGTGATGGAGGTTGGTTTGACGAGCGGCGGTTGGCGAGCCAGGTCGGCGCTGGCGGAGCAGGGCCACGCGCAGGCTCGTCGGGGGAGGAAGAAGAAGACTGAAGAAGAAGGCCAGAAGAGAAAGAAAAAGAAAGAAGAAAGGGAAGAAGAAGGAAGAAAGAGAGAGGAGAGAGAGTGTCAGAGGGGGGTATGGGCGAGAGTGGACGTTGCATGGGGATGTTGCGTGCGGTCAGAGAGAGAGAGAGAGAGAGAGAGAGAGAGAGAGAGAGAGAGAGAGAGAGAGAGAGAGAGAGAGAGAGAGAGAGAGAGAGAGAGATAAAAGAAAATAAACTTCATTCAAATATTAAATGCGATCTGATGGCCCAAATTCAAAACTGAAAACGATCTATTGGTCCAAAATATGCCTCGCATATAAAAATGGACAAAAGCTAAATTAATTAGATCGAACTATAATGAGGGAGGTCTACTAATCCAAATTTGCACCTAGTCAAAAACTCTATTTCTTCCGCTATTCCTGTCAATTTCGACACTGGCTACGATAGTATCGACACCATCCAATTTATTTTATCCTGAAACTCCCGAAAATCGACCCCAAGTTCGGAGTCTAAATAACGGCAAAATTCGATCGAGTGTGATTCTAGCAAAATCTCAAAATTTAAAAACAATAACCGGGAGTGATCAGTTCCCGAGCGAGATTTATTACAAGCACACTGACGAATTACACGTTTATTAAATCCCAAAAATTGGGTCAAAATTCAGGATGTCACAGCTTGACCTCACCGGATCTGGCGAGGTCGAGCCTTGCCCGAACAAGGTGAGGCTCGCCCTTGCCAGTGGTCGGTGAGGGCGTGCCTCGCCAGTGGCTGGCGAGGTCGAGCTCACCAGCCTCTAGCCTCTAACCGATCGGCGAACCGGTGACCGGCCAGAGGAAAGAGGGAAAGACTAAAAAAAAAAAGTGGAAAATCGGCTAGAGGCCAGAGGGAAAGACTTAAAAAAAAAGTGGAAAAAAATAAAAATTCAAAAAAAATATTAAAATATTATTAAAGTTGTCAATGCTAGCGCCACGTTGGCGCCGGTGACCGGTATGTGTCTATGTCAGCAAATTCTGATTAAAATTGACCGAAAGGACTAAATTGGCATAAAAATAAAGGATTTATGACTTAATTGACACCAATTTAAAAGGTTTAGGACTGAATTGGCACAAAAAAAAGGTTTAGGACTAAATTGGCACAAATGCAAAAGGTTTAGGACTGAATGTGCACTAAAAAAAGTTTTAGGATTAAATTGACATCAATGCAAAAGGTTTAGGACTTTTTTGACACTTTTCCCGTGAAAATTCAATTTAGTTCTTCCGGTCAATTATCGCTAGAAATCGCTGCTAAGTTGACAAGACTGAAAAGTTTATAACCGAATTGACGTCCGTATAATATTTTTAGGATTGTTTGGCCAATTTCCCCTTGAAGAACAATTGGGGCCAACTCAACTTCATGCCTAAGGAATGACCTGGTGGATCAATGAGCATGGCTAAGCATTACGCAAATCTTGATTTTGAAGCTTGTGCTCGAGTTAAGTTTGAGTGAGTTGGCCAACTTGAGTACCAATCTAGAATTATGTCAGCATGTGTTCTTGAAGTTGTACTCCATTGATTAATTTAGAAGATTATGATGTGTATCAGAAGCTTAGAAGACCATTAGCTCTGATTTTATGTTAACATGTTAACAAGGGAATTAGCCAGGAGAAAAGAAAATCTTGTGATCTGATCAAGAGATTCTGCTAAATATTTGGTTCCATTCTTTGATTCCAATTTGCCAATTTGAGATCCATTGATAGCTTGAGAATCTTGCTTTATGTTTCCACCTCCCGAACCTTCTTCAATATGTTCTATGGTCCGAGCCACATGCCTCTCTCCACAATCATTTCAAGCTTAGAATATTTTAAATGAAGTTCTTCAACTAACATAATTCGATTCATGTGGTAATTTCCGTAAAAGAATTTGCAAGTTTGAATGAATCATTTATAGGTGAAAAAATATGAATCTTTGCTCCGTTAGCATAAAGTCAGTTTGGAAATTCTCCACAGTAGATTGATGAGACAAGGGAATAGATAATTGAAAGTATTCGTGTTGATATTGAAATCTATGCCGAAAAGGAAAAAAAAAAGCTTATAGATTGTCAAAGTAATACAACTTATACAAAGGAACAAGGTCAAAACTATAATTCTTGATAATTTAATGTATGACCGTGGGTAGGGGTGATTGACTCCTGGTCTGGTTCGGTTTCAAAGTGAAACCAGTCATTTAGAGTTTAATTTACATTTTACTAATTTTTATTATTGAATTTATATTAATGAAGTTCATTTATGGTTTAGTTCACATTTTACTAATTTTTTTGAATAAAAAAAGTATATGTAATTGGTCCGATCTGGTCAGTCTAGTTCGATTTGGTTCTCTCTTAGAATCGGGAACCAGGTCATTTGGACACTGGTTCCATTTTTAAGAATTAAGAACCAGAACGGCACTCAAGGGAATCGGACCCAACCGGCCGGTCCAATACGATCCGGTTTGGGCAATTTAAGGTTTGGATGATCCATTTTGCACACTCCTAATTGTGGGCAGATGCAGGCCGACCATATCCATTCCCGCCCCGCCCTGCATGTGGAGCGAAAAAACTTGCCCCGTGCCCACTCCAAAACACATTTCTTGTAAGTTTTATCTGACCCCTATTTTGGGTGGAGCCTTGGGAGTACCTGACGGGATGGGTAAAATTGTCGTCTCCGGTGGTGAGGATTTGTGTGTATTGTGTTTTAGATAAGTTTAAATGTGGGTATTTGTCGTTAAAATGAAAGTTTAAATGCGAGTGATTTGGGAAAACGCTGATAAAAAGCCTCGTACTCGAGTAGCAAATAATGTTGCTGCTATCGAAAAATTGCCAGTAGTGGATAGTCCATTCTTATACAAACGAATTCAACTATGTAAACCTTTCGACTCGACTAATCCCGCGAATAATCCCCGACGACGTTTCCGACATCTCAATTATATGGAAAGAGATTATTTTGCAACAGAGGATTTCCTTTCTTATACTCAACCGTGGAAGAGGACGTAAATGAGTCACCTTCTGTTGCACATCGGTCCCCATATCTTGAAAATTTCATCTGCGCTAGGCTTCCTAATCATTCGAGACTTGGTCCCAACCATCACGGACCACTTTGTTTGCATTATTCCCTTTGATTTTCTTTAAGAGACTATCATGTTCTCATGACAAATTAAGTGACTTTTTTTCCCCTCCATCTAAGTCAATGGAAGAGAAAGCAGACAAACACGGACAACCCAGGTACTATCAGAAAAAAAATCGAAACAATTTTTGCCCTTTTCTCTTTTTAAAAAAGAATACTTCGCAGTGACAGTAACAATAAATAACCGGCAACTAGCATCGACAGGCATCCAGTGGCGGTGGCAACAGCGACCGATAGAGTTGGGTTTTTGCTAGTGAGTGTTAGGATTTGGGATTGTGGAATTGGAATAAGAAATAGTAACTATTGCTAGGTAATTCAATTTTGCAGTTTTTGAGAAAACCTTATTGTAATGGGAATTTAATTTCATAGTTTGATTTCTCTTCGAACATGTAAAACGTAGGAATCTCAATCCCATTCTTTCAAGAATTCAAGCCTGCACTCAACCGAACGAAGCCACTAAACAATATATACCAGTCTTTTAATATGGTAATCTCGAAATGTTTATCCTCTAAGTCCAGCGTGCTCCCCATGAAATTCGAATGCTTTTATGTCCTTAGATTCACCTATTATATACTAAATTTGCGGGATCAACCAAAACGAGCTCTTATTTTCATATAAAAATTATTGGAAACACGATATCTAAGGAATTACGAGCATAAAAATACACAAATCATTGGATTGAGAATTGCGCTTTCCAAAAGAATAATAATGCCTTCTCCTAAATCGAATTCTAATTAGTGGTTATGAATTTTTGTATCACCCCCGCATGGTTTTAACTAACAAACTACGTAAATACAACGCAACGGATCGAATCAAACATAACTCTGAGTGAAGAAGACGAACACGCGACTCGAACTTGACCCTTTTGAGAAAATGAGTTTTCTGCAACCGAGATGCGACCCCGACAACACCTACGCCTCTCGTGCTCCCTCTCTCTTCTCCGCCCCCTCTCTCTCTCTCTCTCTCTCTCTGTGTGGAGGCCATCTCTGTCGAGACAAAGAAGCCGGATCTGGTAAATTTGCCGTGGCGCAGCATGCATCGGTGGCATTTAGTTTACCTTCGAAGTCCATCAAAAAGGAAGCTTTAACTCCTCTCCGAATGGATTCCTCTATGCACCTCAGGACCCACCGCACGCAATGCTGACGAAGCCGCAGATTCCCTTCTCCTCCAAATTCCTTTCATCGAGCGCTAGCGACAGAGAACGGCGACCTCAAAATAGAATCTCTCCTTCTCTCTCTCTCTCTCTCCCTCTCTCTCTATCTCGAACGGTGAAAGATTCACTGCTGGTCCCCAGACAAGAAAATGATCTCAGGTTTCTTACCCCGCAATCAAATTTCGTAAACAAAACGAGTCCGCATCGCTTTGTATATTGAATTGAATCAGTGGGGGTTTAGGTAGAAACCGAGCCCTCCATCATCGTCAGTTTCAGCATGTCTAAGCAACGAGAAAGGTTTGGTTTTCGCAGGCTCCACGGCGTGTTCGTGGGATTCCCAGTTTCTCTTTCATGATGGGTTGAACATATTCTTGAAAAGTTGCTTTTCTTTCCCTTCTGTCGATGGAGGACCATTCGATGATTCCCTCGCTCAGGCCACAAGGAACCTCCAAACACTCTCGTTCACGTCCCTGTATTTGATTTTTGACGCGGAGAGAGAGAGAGAGAGAGAGAGAGAGAGAGAGAGAGAACTTTGCATTTTGCTTGGATGCACCTAAGAATAATGGTTTCTCAAAAGGTTTCTCCAATAAATTTTCCATCTTTTGCTTCCACCCACAAGATAAATACTTTTCTACTTTTGTTTTTTTTTTCTAGCTCCGGAGAGAGATATATATATATATATATATATATATATATATATATATATATATATATATATATATATATATATATATATATATATATTCATGAGATTCCCAGGTCTCGGTGTGGTGCACGAGCGGCGCATGCAAAAATTCGCTGTCGTCTGGGATAGCCGGCGGTCGGCGCCGGATGGGGAGCCCGGCTACACACCGGCGGCGACTGGAGTCTCGCTTTTGGCGGAGACCTTGGCGGCGGCAGAGGCGGGAGAGGAGGCCATGGCTTCCTTCTTGGACGCGAACGAGCACTTATCTTTCCTCTCGTCCTGCTTCATCTGCTGCTGCCGGCACTCCAGGCTGCAGAACGCGCTGTCACCTCTGCAAACACATGAACAAAAACAAGAAACGCCAGAAACCAAAAAAATTAAGGAAAACCATCTTTTCGAATTTATTCACCTCCCATAATTGTCGGTCGAAAACTAAAGAACAGATCAAATATTGAAAGTCGCCTCAAAATGGAAAATTTTCTTCCGTCAGAAAATTACTGATCTGTTTTTCTATTCTTATCTTTTGGTCTGTCAATAATGCCTCCGCTTCGCTGGCGTCATTGTTTATATGACTGACTATACGAATTATCGACTGATTCGATTCAAATGAAATTTGCTCATCGACTAAGCTGGATCTGGGCAGCGAACAGGTGCAAAAGTTTGGTGAATTTCAGCTGAATTTCGAGTATTGAAGGGAAAAAGAAAATACCTATACATGTAGATATCGCGGCCAGGGACGAGGCGACGCTTGCAGAGAGCGCAGGAGCGCAAGAAGTGGGCGGTGTCGATGAACTCGCAGGAGTGGTGCCGGTGGGACCTCGGCGAGGCCGCCGTGGCGGGCATCACTGGCTGCGGATCCCACCCCTCACCGGGCCCTGCCAGCTTCTGGCCGTTCCTCGCCAGCGCCGGCGCCGCCTCGTCGCTGATGTTCAGATCGAAGGTGATCTCCGTCATGCTCATCGTCCTCTTCATGTGGCGCGGTCTCTTCCCCAACGACATCCTCCCTCTCTCTCTCACTCTCAATCCACAACTACTACTACCACTTCTTCTTCTTCACTGTGCAACGGCAACTAATCTCTTGAAAACAAAACAAAACAATGGAAAAAGGGTAAGAAGAAGAAGAAGAAGAAGAGAAGGAGAGAGAGAAAAGTGGAGGAGGAAGGAGTGGAGATGGCCGGGGGGGCAAATATAAGAAGAGTCAACAGGCGAGGAGCGAATCTGGATCGCCCATTTCTTTCCTTGCGAGATTGCGCGAGTCCATGTCAGCCATCGGGTCCCACTATGCTAAGAAATCTTCTAAAACTTGTGGGATGATGGTAATTAATTTAAGAGTCATTAAGGTTTAAGTACATACTTTACTTGGAGGTTGGGTAGGGCTTGAGAGGCAAGTGAATAAGGACTTGGATGTGCCCTCCCCAAGAAATGGAAAAAGGAAAAATCAAAGGACAAGGATGCCACTATTTTTTCCTTTTTTTTCCCTTTTGGTGATTAAGACACTCCATTTTTAATTTTACTTACTTAGATTGGATCTGAATTCGATCGGTAATTAGATTTGAATTTGATAGATGCGTGACCCCGGATGAATTGGAAGCGGGATTGGACGTAATTGGATCTAGAAAGGAAACATATTATCTGGAGAGAAGGTGCCTCGGGAACAGGACTCCCTTGGTTTGGGTAGCTTGGCAGCAGCGTCGTGTGGCTCGGAGGCGAACCGGCGACGGCTGCCATGCGAGGCCGAGTTGCTGCGGTTGAGTGGCGGGTGTCTTATTTTCTCGGGTAGAAACTGTGATAGTGAGGGCAAAAGGGGAAATAAAAAAGGTAAATGAAAAGGAAAAAGAAGAAGAAAAAGGGATAAATGTCCACGGTACAATTAATTGTAAATTTAGAGGATCTCGATGTCTAATGGTTTTACCATATTGAAAGTACCAATAATGCCAGTCCCGAGGGTATGATATAGAACAAGAGTGGCATTGTCGTGACTATTCTATAAAATGACACATCTTAAAGTCAATTGGTCATGGAGAAGCCATACTAGTGTGGATTCGATGCCATATGTGCGTTTAAAAAAGATAGAAACTACCCATGAATCTCACACGGGATTCACCATGATTTTATATATACATCATATTTACTTGTAGTCTATGTACCTTTTTTTTTGTGGTAAAAAAATGTGGAGAAAGGTGACTGGCCAGCTATCTTTCCAAGTGTTATTATAAGGATCTCACATGTATAAAATGTTTAGTTTGAGCCATAACTACTTAGTCTATTCAAAACTCAAAGATTACATATTGACAAGCGTATATTGTATTCTTACATGTATGCCATAAATTAGAAAAATTCGTGACAGATACTCAAGACACAAAATTGACCAAAGATTTAGCATATTAATTTATTTGTAAAAGTTATTATGATCTCCATAGAACATTTGTTATTTGTATGTACCGAATGTTTATTAAGCCTGGTATATAGTATATAATGATAATACAAATGAATTTCCTCTATTGAAAGTAAAAAATTTCATGTACACATCCATTGATAGGCAGTTGAGTGTACTTAAAACTGCCTATAAATACTTTTTGAAAGATTAAATACGACATAACATTATACATCTATCTATGTACATATATTTTTTAGGACAATAAGAGGAATTTATATGCAAGTGTGATACACGCATTAAATTGTATCTACACCTGGTGGGGACTTACCATATTTGCTAGTAAGACACCGCATTCAATGTTTCAGATGCATTTTAGTGTATACATCTCATCTTAACATTATTCTCCATAAAATAGAATTTTATATGATAGATTCATCTTATGAGATACCGTGCCTTTATAATTTTTCACCATTGGATTGAAATGCAATCGATTTCAATAAATTAATAGATTTTAGCCTGAATGATTGTGATCTTGTACTTTTCAATTCGACAATGAAAAGCCCAGAAAGGACAGTGCTTCTTAAGAACCATATATACTCACTCTAATTCTACCTCTCTTGTGAACAATAACATTCCTTGTAGGTCGAGTTCCACTCTAGGAATTGGCCTCTTCTTCATCTCAAAAGGGCAACATAAGAAAAATAAATTTGGGAAAATAAAACCCTAAAAATCTAAAGGCTTCAAAGTCAAGCAAGGGAGTGCAACTTGCAGGTTTGCCGGATTCGCCAGGGTGGTGCCCCTTTTTCAACACCTAGGCATGCACTTGCCACCCAATTATTTAAGGGGCCCCTTTGGACCTCCTTGCCTCAGCCCCTGGTCTGCCCACTTGTTGCTTCATCCATTGTTAATGATTAAGACCCCTTAATTAAAAAAAACATATACAAAGTGAACTCTAATTAAATGAGCAAATATAATATTGTTACAGTTCCCCATATACAGGTGATTTTAGTTAATTCATCACCTTGTTTATAAATGTATAAAGAAATTTCGTGATTTTCAGTAGGTTATCTCTCTCGTGTTATGTTTAATCAGTGTATAGGAATCAAAACTTTTGTTTTTTAAATGAAGTATGATTAATGAGTGCACCGGAAGACCCATTATAAAAGTTTATACAAAGATGCATAGATTTCGAGTCGAGACCCTCATACTTGTTTATGTTTTTTGGGCCTTTAGTTGTGTCTGCGAGGAGTTGATAAATAGGATGCAGGAGTTGATAAATAGGATGCATGTGCGGCTGCTTGCTCATTCCCTTACAAGGTGCTAGTTGATTATGAGAGAAGTTCTTTGTGCCTGGCCGATGCTTATTAAGAACTCAAGGATCTAATCTGATGATAATGTAGCGCACCCACAAAGTTTCTACCACTTGGCCTCTTAAGAAAAAGAGTAATGCACTCTAGGAAGATGCCTTCCGAAGGTCGAGCTCTGCTCGAGTCAGCCCATTCTCATTGGCCTTGATAACAACACTTTAATGTTATCGATGATTTCATCACTGGAGCTTCAAGATCATCGTTAATTTCCGGTAAGACATGTGCAGATTCCGGCAGCTCCAATGTAAATTTTGACGTGGCCATAATATGGTAGGAGAAATATAACAAAATACGTATGTAGACATCAGTACAGCTAAAGTGATACAGACGCTTTATAAGTTAAAACTACAGCAGGTGTCTCAAACCCCGGTCTGCAGCAGAAGAAGGGTTTTGCATGAAAATCCGTGGGCGGAACTGTCGCTGGAGAGATCAACTGTGACGAAATTCTTCCTGAACTAATTCACATGAATAATGGGAAACCATCAAAGCACGAGCGAAGGAAAGCTCTCGCGAATGTCAAAGAAAGGCCATAAAAGAAGGGAAAGAAAGACTTGAGCCTCTCAACTTGTATGTGGGAAGGTGGTCCCGTGACTACCACTTTGAAAATCAAAGGCTGTCACCTTTTTGTTCTTTTTAATCATCTACATAATTGACTATTTGACGCCGTGGCACTCGTCCAACTACCTTACCTATCGGAGAAATTGTGGAAAACAACACAAGGTTTTGGAGACAGCCATGTTTTTAGCAAAGCTTATTCAGGTTAATACGCTGCGAAACTCATGATACATACCGAGAATGCCATGTAACTGTGCAGTCTTGAGGCTCTTCGCATGAATTTATGAGTTGATGATGTGACTAACAAGATATGAGAGGACGCTCTCGAGTCTTTTACATAAGATGTTATGGAACTTGATCAGTGGAAACCTCCGGAGGATTACATGTTATGAACTCTGCACTTCGGAAATAATTTCTGATGGACTCACCTAAAACTCAATATATGCATCATGTACGATCGAATTATAGGTTCTCAACGAACATTTAATGGCACTCGAAGGCCATATGTTTGAACTCTACATTTTTTATAGTATCTTCAGATTTTGAAAGCCGGTTGCAAGAGCGTTCTCGTGCACACGTCGTGTTTTATATCTCAAATTTTGTACTCATCTTTCTCTCACTAATTCATGCATCCTTGGCTGTGATTATGTAAGCGGGTTCTTGTTTACTTAGGTTAAAACCGAATGTGCAACCGTTCACTTTAGAAGTTTAAACTATTAAAGTACAATGCAGACTATATTTATATTTTTAACACATTTCGTTATGCGAATGCCGGTTTAATGATGTTGGTCTTAAACGTGCGAACCCGATATGCACGGATGAAAGAATTGTTGAGGCCATTGTGCAGCATGAAAAGGAAAAAGTAAGACATCTATGCACGGGCTAAAAGAAGGCGTGAGGAATCAAACTTGACATCTCTGACTCTGATATCAACTTAAAATTAAACGCATAATCATGTATTCAACAAGTTAATGCTGGATATATTCGATATCTTACTGATTAACTTGAGTGACCTCCACATATACATATAGGCAATTCATAGAAAGTCCCCCGCCAATTTGGATCCGTCTAATTGGTGTCCCTGTAAGGGTTGGGAATGCACAGGTATTGAACAGCTCAGCTGAAGTTGATGTCTCTAGACGCCATTGCTTTTGGTCGATTGATTGTTGCCCATAATAGCTTACCACAGTGCACAAAGTCATTGCTTAGGAGCATCGTTCCCTCTAGGAATGGACAAGTGAATGGTTATTAAGTCAGCTTCTAAAAAAGGACGAGTATATGACCCACCATCACAAGCAAAATATCTTGCCTTACTTAATGTTCTTGGTACTATGAAACCTACCAATAGAAGCATCATGCAAATTATTTTTTTTGTTTAATAGTTAACGCTTGTACTTGACATCAACTAAGAATATATATATAGTCATTGCTACATGCGAGCTTCGGTCTGAGTAACTTTTTAGCTATTTGATTGGTGTATTATTTTTTCTTTTGCTTTTTGTTGAGGATCGAACCTTGGCTGGTGTCCCCACCTCGCACCCTCAACCTCGGCCCGTGTGCCTGACGGCTGCAATTTAATTATTAACAAGTAGTATTGACCTCATATTGTTCTCATATATTCGTAAGATGTCGATACGATGAAGGAGAGATTTCTTGATTTTAAATTGAGTGATCGAGTATTTACGAGCAATCTAAACTTCAATCGAGCCTATAAGAGTTAGCATACCAAGTTATAGAACCATGCATCCTTCTTGCTTAGAAAATTATCAAATCCAACTGTGGTACAGTGGTGTTTCCAAATGAGTTCCTTTTTGATTTAGTAAATTGATGTTCCCCACTAAAAGGGCATTGGGCCAAAAAGCTAATGATGCATGCATAAAGGTTATATCAGTACCGCACCGTCAATTTCAATCTCCTGTGGATTCCACCGAGTTTCAAATGCATGCTCGTGGGTAATTTAATTAGAGTTTATAATTCTATATTATGTAGTAATTTAATGAGAATAAAAGTTGGTGGTTCGTGGTTATTTGTATAAGTAATCTCTAAAACGAGTAAAAGTCTGACAACTAAATAGAAAAGTTGGAAAATTAACAAATACAATTAAATATGATGAAGTAACTCCAATAAGAGTTGATAACCCAAAACTCTTAGATAATTAATTTGACAAAAATTGGAAAGTCACTATAATTTAGTTGCTAGTCACATATAAGAGATAGTAAATTCGAAGGGGCAGTAAATTATGTGGTGGTAAAAGTTGGTTGGTTAGTAAAGAAATCGGTAATTCTATCTCATGACTAGAATTACTCAACTAAAAACGTTCATGGAAGCTACAACTCTATTAGGTGTGTCGCATGTGTTCTAAAGCTTCCCTAGACGATTTTTTATTCGAAGATGACAAAAAGTTCACTTGATAATAGGAGCTTACGACTTACAATTTAGTAAAAGTGCATAGACATATATATACGAAATTCTGAAGGAAATGTCTAAAGCTTAATGTAACCATTCTTGATCATCCATTCCAAGCTCCAATGGTGTTTGGCGCACTTGAGAGTCCAATAGGCCCAACCAAATGTTGCTCTTCCAAACACTTCCTGTTGAGCCTCCGCAAACTTTTGGTACTCCTCTTTTGTTGCTCCATTCACTGTCCACTCCACTACCCATTCACCTGCAAGTCTACATTCCTTCATGGATCCGCCTTTCTTATATTTATATAGCAAATCACAGAAGATAGAAACACATTGATGTGTGACATCGATGCCATGATTATCTTATTATAATTTGTACTTACCCACGAAAGTGAGAGGTCCATCTGATGTAGCGAGACGGTCCAATTGGGCACGTTTATCTTTGTATATGAAATCGAGGTTATCTTGGATGGTGTCAAATTTTGTCCGGAATAGAACGTAGTTATGTGTGTCCACAACCGTCTTATCCAGGCCACTTGCTACAGGGAGCAGCAGTTCAGGGCCAGAGGCTCCGAGCACGCGTGACATGATCACATAAGCCATGGAGGAGTGCTTGCGGACGGCCTTGTGCCCGGCCCTGTAATACTTAGTGACGGTCTCCAGAGGGAGTATCTCCGCAAGCGGCTCATTCAAGAGGTCGACTGCATAAAGGCTCGGGCTCTTCGTGTATCTACATAGGCGAAATCGAATCATGTCCCCAGTACTCAGAATAGGGCGTGAGCGACAAATTTGTCAATTACCGCGAAGTTAGGAATTCTATGACATGGAGGGTTTGTTGGATGGTGTCATCAGTGTCTCCCCATTCTCGGAACCCATCCCTCGATGAGCTGTGTTCCCAGCCATTTTGGGAACCAGGTGCTGCGTGCAGGTCAATTATGACCTTCAACCCGTACTTCCTGCAGGTAAGAAAAGCAAATGATATGTTACAAATTGCATCTGTGTAAGAGATAAGATGAAGAGAAAATGGCAATAGACTAACTCTGCCCAAGAAAAGGCACTGTCCAGAAAAGCCAAGGAACCACCAACATAAGGAGGCGGAGGATTCGGGTCGCTCACTATCCACCAACCCACTGGAATTCTCACGGCGTCCAACCCATTCTCGGCGACGAACTTGAAATCATCTTCCACTATGAATGTACTCCAATGTTCCTGTTATCAATTCACGACTTTTATTTAAGTCCACTCAAATTTTAGATAGATTTGGAATGATTTGAGAAGATCAGGTGGCACAAAAAAAGAAAATTTGAGATCTTTTTGCTCCAGCTCCGTCGATATCAATCCCTCCTACCAAACAAGAACTACTTTTTTCTGTTAATCTTTTCTCTTCCTCTCTAATCCTCCCCTAATCACTTCATCCAAATTGAGTAAAGAACGAAAATAAAGACATTCTTAATAATAATTTACGCATGAAAAATACTTAACGAAACGATATGCTTCAGGAACAAAACTCAAGAGTCGTATAATAGTAAGATTAATGAAAGAAGGTCCTTCTCGTGGTTTTGTCGGATTGCCGTTTGTGGTTTAGAATTCATTGGTCGTATAGGATACATCGGCAACCTAAATACCATCGAGGATCAGACGAAAGAGTCGGTGATGTTGACTTGAAGGAAAGACGACCGCAGGATTTTCATAGGTCTACACTTGCAAAAAAAGGCATGATTTGAAGCTGAGTTGGTTTAAAGTTTTTCTTAGTTGCAAAGTGTTATATACAACGAGAAGGTATACAGTTCTTTTCTGCTCTTTGACAAAAAAAAAAAAAAAATCCTTTTATGCTATTGAAAACGAGCAATACTTACTAAAATTAATGTATTGAAATGACGTGTTGGATTGTAAGCGAGAATTTATGTATAAAATTGATTATATATGGAGCCAAGTCCATTGAACCACGTCAATCATTGATGTCCATTTTGTGGGATCTACGTACGTAAAACGACGGATGTAATGAAGGCGGCCAAGTTGACTCAAAGTCAGACAAGATTCATCCTTTTTGATATATATATTCAACACCCAGTAATAAATTGACACCACGCTTAATAAATTAATTTCATAAATCAGTCTTAATAGATCAGATACTTCTGGTTGGAAAAAGGTAGCTTCGATCGTGTTCTTGTCGTGATTGCAACTTTTTATGGTTAATTCATTAACATGCCTAACAGGGTTCGTAGTACTTGACCAGGAGACCCATGCATGTGTCACACATGCATAAAAGCAAAAAGCACATGTATCCCGAAAGAACCGAACGCATTCGGTCAAGTTCCATTCCACAATGAAGATTTTCTCACGGCTGGATCCCAAAAGATGTTGAGCTTGGTAAGTATAGGTTCTACATATTGCATCACATCATATTTAGATTTTCATTCTGTATTTCGTCTTGTATCTTGTGTCATTCATATGGACAACATTTACTGGCTAGTACTTAGTAATAGTCAGAAATCTGTCGGGGCTAGAGACCCTATAAGGGGCCTAAAAGCGACGTAGAAAACGGCAGCAGCTACCGTAGTTTCCATATTTGATGATACTAATTATTTCCGGTTAGAATCACTTCCTCCCCAAAGAATACTCATTCGCAAGCCATATACTAAAAAGATAAAAATAAAATATCTCTTTATCGTAGAGTAAGTTTAAGTAAAGTCATAATTCGGGCATATATAATTTGACTAATTTAGTGGGTTTGAGAAGCTTGAACTTTGACTATTATCATATAAGAGTTTTATAACTACATACCCTCATGACTTTGGGGGCTTTATGTGGTCCAAGACCATTGGTGACTTGAAACTCGCCTTCTAATCTTTTAATGAAACTCATGACGAACACAGATGGGTCATTGTCTCTCCACGCATTACTTTCATTGCATTGATAATTAGCTGTCACTCGTTTATCTGTCCTCACCTGTAAAACAAATTCCACCATAATAATCACTCTTCTTTCTTACTTTCCTCAATCTCTACTTCAAATAAGTCTTGAAAAGTTTTCACTCGGCGAGTGTCTGTCTTACATGCTAATGTGTAAAGAACAACCTTGGTCTACTAAATTGGTTTATAAAATAACGCCCGATAGGCTAAAATTGTAACTGAGTTGGCCCTTCAAATAAGTGGATCATAATTCACGTCCAATTTAGAGTAGTTCTAACAGATCATAGACATATCAATACATGTACAACGTTCATGCAGTAATTTCTCAGCCAGTCTTTAACAAATCTGGCATTAGTCTTGTGTAAGATATAGGAAATGGAAAGAGATTGATGACCTGTAAGAAGAGGCCATTGGAAGCTTTGATTCTAACGCGGCTTGCATCGTCTGGATTTCTCACAATCTCAAAGGTTTCGGGTGCTCCTGGTGAATGACAAGTAGCCACTAGATCGAACCCGTCCCCAGCAGAGTCCAGGCCTACGAATTGCTTGTTGGCAACCCTGAAGTTGAAGAGCGTCTCGTTGATTCTCCACAGCTACACACACTCAAAACACAGCAAATCATCTGTAGCTCAATGCACGTGATTATCTCCTTTGAAGATGACACTTATTGTAGTCGGAAAATTGTTGTCCATAGGAGAATATATCCATTCTATTTCCAAGTTGAACGATCTGAGATTTACTTTACTGACAGGGTTGCAATTGCATCGTTCCCGTCCCTAACGTTGTTCGATGTTAGTCCCCACCAAAATCCCATTTTTGTAGGACGTGAGCCAAAACGCAGACGGCAGTAGCCCAAATATGGAATTTATTAGCACTTGGGGTACTGTGCATCTAATCTACAGACACACGTGCGTTGTTTAACCACCGAACTGACGTCATGGGTTGTCATAGCCAAAGGTTATTTGTCTGCTTAAAGCTAACTCACCCTGAATGTCTCCCAACTGGAACTGGAACCTGCTGGGGGTCTGGCAACTTCGCTGGTCCCTGTGCTGTTGGCGACTACCTGGCTTCCTCCGCCGGACTCCGCACAGAGAAACTTTCCGACCGTAATTGATTTGAACTGAAGTCTAGTCCCATCCTTCACATTATAAACAGTTCGAAAATCAGAAAAATGTGGAAACCATATGAATCGCCGGTTAAAGGAGTAACGAAAACACCAAGGCAAATACGTGTAGCACAGTACCAAGAAGTCCTTGTTGGGGATTGCATCAAAGAGGGAAGGCTTGATCCATCCTTCTGTGACCAGCCAGCCTCCCAGATTCACTGCTCTTACTTTGGGGTTGCGATTCTCCATCTCTTGATTAGAATGGTTGCCGATCGATCAGACCCCATTGCTGATGACTTCCATGGCTTCTGTTTTCCTACTTCCCCGTTCAAAATCAGCATAAAACAAAGCAGCAGTTAGATATGCAATCGATTGTCCCAGAAGGAACACACAAAATCTGCACTTAACATGACTAAAACATATCCAACAGTGCTCTTATAAGAAATGTTCACGTAATAATATTTCGAAATGATTAAGGACAGATGCAATGAGTGCCTGCATGATGGGAATGAGTCGAGTCACTCACTCAATTAGCTTAAAAGCTGAGTTGTCTGTGTGTGTGATGTATTTTTGCCACAAGCCCTCTGTCTATTTATACTGAGTGATCTGGTTCTGGTCTACTTGCTGCATTTCATTCCATTGTGAATACTCTTCTTAAAATTTTCTGGTTGACCCGTCCAAACTGGGTCATGCGACTGGACTTTGGGCAACATCACAGCAACTTCCGCGTCCCTCGCACGTTGATGTGTGTTATGCTTCAGACAATAATGTTCCTTAACTCTTCCGTAGAACGAAATAGATTAATAGATTCAAGGACGTTTCACGTTTACCATATATTAACGTAGATCTAACTCCTCTTTCTTTGTCCAGTTATGTATTCCCTTTTAAATAGGATTTTGTTAAAGAGTGCTCGTGAAACGCTCATTAAGAAACTAATTGAAGAAACTTCACAGTTTTCAATGTGTAGATTGTCCTTGTGTTATGCACAAAAAGTTTCTTCAAAATTGTGTCTATTGTGTTTTTCGTGCTATGTATAATTAGTCCGGCAAAAATGAAACTATTTCCTTATAATATAGTTAATGAGTGCCCCAAGACCGAGATAACTCATTAACAAGATCCCTTCTAAATAAAATAGACTTAATAATTCTTTCAAGAGGGTAGTTGTTATCGGAATTCTAACGTCCAGGTCAAGTCAACGAGTCCGTTTCTCCCATTCTAATCTATCAAAATCTTTTCCTCTCTCCAATTAACTTGTCATTGCTTTCCCTTTTTCGTCTCCTCACATCTCTAATGCATGAGCAATAATTCCGTGGAATGAGTATACATGAGCCGAATGAATAACAGCCGACGAATCATGCGTATCTTGTACGGGACCCCAATCGACACAACAGGAATATTTTCATAAGTTATATATGTGAAATAAAATAATGATACAAATAGTCCATAAATTTTGACCCAATATGCAATATGGTTCTTGAATTTATTATTTGTTCAATGTAATCTCTAAACTTTAGCTCAATGTGCAACGTGGTCCATAAACTTTTAATTTGTCCAATGTGATCCCTAAACTTTTGGTATATGTTCAATTTAGTTCCTAAATTATATGAAAATGTTAATGTTGTCATTCCATTGATTCTTGTTTAGTTACGATATTAAATATTTTCATATAATTTGATGACTAAACTGAATATGTATAAAAATTTCATGGATCATATTGAACAAATTGAAAACCTGGGAACTATATTGCATCCATATTGAATAAATTAAAAATTCATGAATCATATTGCACATTTGGCCAAATTTCAAGGATCATTTATGACATTTTTCCTAAGTGAAATTTCTATGAAATGGGCTAGAAAGGCCAAAGAAAAAAGGGGATCACTCTTCTCCAAAAAGAAAGAAGAAAAAGAGGGATTATATGCTTTCGAGGAAGCATCATTTTGTCCCGTCCTCTTGGAGAGACTAAAACACGTCCATAGATATATTTTTTTTTTGGTAAGGAAAACACGTCCATAGATTGACCTCACTAATTGACAAAATTTAGAAAAGACTTGACTAGAGTGGAACGGACAAAAGTAAAACGTGTTCGCGGAAGAGCAGGGCTGTTTTTGCTCCCCAATTATTCCCCGGGATTCACACGCTCCTTATAGAATTTAAACATCTTTGAAAGAGTCCGAGGATGTTTTTACCACAATGCCAGGGTATCCGCAACCGACCAATCTCCACCTGACAAGTATGGCGATCCCCTAGTTCTCACCACACCGGATAATGCCGTAATCACATGGGTCCATGATTCTAGGGGTTAATCGTGAGTACACTAGCTAAACGGGTGAGTCGGATTGAAAATGATCCTACTCAATTTGATCCATTTACATAGAGTACAAATTTGATGGCCCATACCTATCCCAAACTGTAACTGAATCCATTTTTAGCAAATTTATTTTCTTAAATTGTTGCAATTTTAGAATGGGCGGCTCTATGAACCGGCTCATTGAATTAGTGAGGAAGCTTGGGGATCAAGTTATGAATGGAGTGTGAATGTAGTGGTGAAAGTCCGACCTGGGTCATCCATAAATTATAAAAACTTGTTCAGGCTTTGGTTTGATTCTAACATGACATCTTCTTAATTTTATGGTTCACTTAAGTGTAAGACTGTTTTCCTTTTATCTTGTCAACAACGTTTATTAAACTTTTTGTTTCATACTTTCAATTATACTTTCTAACTATCAACTCTTTAAGACGTCGCAAGTGTCAAAAGCGTTTGCGGTGTAGGATATAACTGTCAGTCAAGTATGTTTCAACCAGAGGTGTTAACATAAGACCAAAAAAAAAAAAAAATTAGAGGTGTCAATATGGGTTTCAACTGTGACATTTTAAATTTCAACCCACTTTCAGGATTTATGAAATGATATTATCATCAATGTATTTTCTGTTATATCTCACTCGGAATTGGCCATTCTTAATAATACTAACTGTTAGGGAATGGCTAGTTAGGATTTCGGTATGCACGACTCAAGAACTCAAACCTAGATCGACACTTCGACCATAAGGATTGATGATGGGATATTTTGTGCTAGTATAGGCCGATCCAAGAATGATTATGGAACAATTTAACAATGTTATATAATTGAGTCACGGGTGATTCTATTTAATCGTTGTATGCATTAAGAACGTTCTAAAATCAATTTTTAATGATCGTGTCATTTGGAACTAGTGATTGATCTTTGTAATTACATGACAATCGAAGTCATCATAGCTCGAGTAAACTTAAACGTGGATTGATATCAAATCAACCACAGTTCAATATGCATAAACCCTAAAAGCTGCTCGTTAGTTTGAGATACATAAAAGTTGCGTTTGATCGATTTTGGCCACGAATTAGAATCCAAACTTGGGTGTCGAACTTTCAAGGATATCAAAATTGTTATATTGGACGACGTCGCGTTAAGCTCGCTTTATTATCGATTTGCTCAGAAATTTTCCAAAAGTGAAAATTGGCTCGGAAATTGGAAAAGACAATTTTACTCCTATGTGTTATAGAATTTATTTGTTGAGTGGAAAGACATAATGGTCTTTCTACCCTAGTGGCCGAAATTCCCTCACTTGGATAGCTTTGCCCTTGCTTTTTTTTTACTAATTACAAAAATGCCCTTTTATAAGCCTTTTGTCAAGATGCATTCCTAGCCTTTGGATTTTTCTTGAGCATCAAGGACTCATCCAAGCCATCCATTTGAGACATATGTTTAGCTCACTCTCACTCTCTCTCTCCTCACTTTTTCCTTGCTCTCTTTCTCTCTCCCTCTCCCTTGGCCGAGATACCCACCACCACTGTCCACCACCTACCAGCATCTCATGCCACCACCCTGGACCACCGTGGACCACCGTGAGCCCCGAGCTGCCGTTCACACCTGGAGCAACCGCCGTTCGCTGGATCGCCATTTGGGTTGTCGTCATTCGCCGGAGCTTGTGTTTAGGCCGGGACTGGTGCTGCTGGTTTTCGCTTAGTTCTTAGCTTATATTAGTGGTAAGTAACTCTCTAAACCTTGATTAGGTTAGTAGGTTACCAATAAATAGTGTTAGGGGTTGTTAGGGTAATTTAAGGGTTATTTTAGGAGTTATTTTAGGGGTTATGGTAGATGCTGAATTAAAGATTTGTTGGTGGCTAGATTTGATGATTATATGGCTGATTTGAATGTTAAGATAGGTAAATTATATGACTTGAGCTTGGGCATATGTTTTTTTTTTTTTGGTAAGGAGCTTGGGCATATGTTTAATGTTGCTAATTGTGCTTAATTTGGCTAATTATGATTGTTTATTGGTTGTTTTTAATTAAATTCGTGGGTTAATCTTGTGGTTGCAATAATCATGTGGTAGTGGCTGAATTGGATGATTTGGACATTGATCATATGGCCCCCATTGATTCTAGATTGGTTAATGTTAATTTTAGGGCTTAATTAACATGATTATGTGCTAATTTTGATCGTACGATTTAAATTAAATTAGGATGTGATAAAATTTGATCATATGGCTTATTAGAGATTTGAAGTTGATTGTGTGGCTTTGATTGACTATCGCATGGCTAATTAGTCGATTATGTGCTGATTAAATGTTTAATGATGATCGTGTGGTTGGAATGATGATTTCGTGGCCTAGAATGAAGATCGTATGGTTGAAATTGATATTTCATGATTGATCTTGCACTTGATGAATAATCATAGGATTTTAAAAGTGGATCGTGTGGTTAATTATGTCTATTGTTGGCTTAGCAAGGCATATCGTAATCATATATTGATGTTTGATATGAAAACGAGTGCGATTCATGGCATATTTATTCATAGTAAATTATACTTCATAAACACTTGCATTGACTAATTAAGGAAGATTAAAATTGGCAATGCATGGTTGTTTACGTATATGGCCATGATGAGTTCCATCTAAGACGAGTTCTAAATGGTGCCCGACAGACGTTCGGATGCTGTCTGGTATTCGACTTGTCGGGGGGGGGGGGTTCAATCCTAGACATTGTCGATCGCGGTGGAGGCCGGATCGATGCTCCTAAATGGAATATTGTCCGATACCCGACTTGTTGGGGGGGTTCGATCCTAGACGTTGCCACGACTAAAGTAGTGGGGTGATGCCTGGCTATGTCGGAAGACCAGTGGGAGCTCGGTGTGACCTATGGTGGGTCGTTAATAATCTGAACAACTTCGAGTGTTATGTGTATATGGCATGCTTTGCGGTTGATTATGGGATAAAATCATGAGGCACGGTATGGGACGGGCCGAAATGATTTTATCTTATAATCGAGACTCGTGTGAATGATTGAGTATGTCTGGATTATTATTATTGCTGTTATGCATATTGATAGTATGCCATGATTGTGATGCAATTCGAGATTTTGCATAGAATGTAGTACCATTGTTCGTTTGATAGGAACTTATTCTATTGGTTAGAATTGTATGATTAGGGTGCCGGAGGTATGTATTACCTTAGTCGAGGCTCAGGCAGTTTACTTATTGAGATTTTATCTTATTCCACGTTGTAAAACATTTTAGTTCCTCGACCTTGATTATGACTAAGCCTCCGCTACGTTTTGGGGTACCAACGAAAACGAAGCATTGGGTGACTGAGTACCCAGCTGTTAAGGATAGGAAGTATCAGAAGTATGAAAGTACAATTTGGGTCGATGATGGTGAGCAATACTTGACAGCTCACAAATATATGGCATGGTTTCTGAGGAATAGAGCTCAGACTTTTGGTCATCTCCAAGGATTTGATAATTCCCATGATGATGGTTTAGGAGAGTGGGATCTTATGGAGATTGATTCCCTTGATGGAGCTATTGTTAATCTTGAGTCCGAACCGATGGTTACGGAACTCTAGGTGTGGTCCGAGGAGTCAGACCCTGAATCGGAGCCTTTGCCGCCTGGTTCTTGTAGCGAGGCATCTAACCCAACTTTGCCAGGAGCACCGCCAGAATGCTGTTGAGGTTTTTGATAGGGTTAGAAATCCTTACCTTTTTGGAGCTCCTCTTTTGAATAGAGTAATGGAGCAGATCGACCAGTCTATCCCTTTTTGAGTATGCGTGGTGTGAGTTTGTGGCCTTTAGAAAGGCTTGTATATGTTATCGCTATATATGATGTTAAGTTTATAAAATGGCTTGTTGGTTTGTTTAAATTGTCTCTCTGTATTATCCCGTTTGAATGTTTGTTAAATGGAGTGTTCATTGGGCTTCCACGTATATTCTCTTATTTGATGGTAATGGGTCGGCGATGAATCCTGGGAGTCGCATTCTCAATGACCGTGGCGGGATGTTACGTATTCGTAGGGTATGGGGCGTGACATTTCCGTTTAAATGGTATCAAAGTAAGGTTAGCTTGATCCATGTTTGATCGAGACTTGGAGTGATAAGGAGCGATGACTTTGGGGTAGCTAGTTAGATAGACTTGCCTTGATCACAAGTTTTTGACGCTTTGTGCATGCTTTGAGAATATGTGTTTGTGATTTGTAGGCTTGAATTTGCATCATACGATTACCTGCTTATGAGTGCTGAGTGGTTTAGTGCTATTACTAACGTTGCAGGCACTCTAAGGTAAGATCTAGAATCTTGCTAAGTGAGTACTTATGATGCTTGTTTGGGGTGATTGCTTGCTTACAACTGCTTGCCGCGGTTCGTTGCCTAGAACTGTTTAAGCCGAGTAGTTGGTTTAAGTCTTTAATTCCATGGTGGAATTATAGCAGGCTTAGGTGTTTGGAGTGATTTCTGTGAGGATGAACACCCAGGGTAAAGGAACCTGAGGTGTATCGAGTTCGCAAGCCAGAATGGCAGAGGATCCTAGAGTTGATGGAGTTTTAAGGGCTCTAGAGGCGATTGAACAGTTGATAGCTTGCAGACTCAAGAACGAACTGCTACTGCTGAGGCTACTGCCGTCGTCGCTCAGAATAATCCGGGGAATGGAAATAGAAATGAGAATCGCCAGGTGCACAAGTTGGTAGGGCAGTTCTTGAAACTTAAGCCATCAAAGTTCGACAGGAAAGGTGATCCTGAGGCTGCCACTTAATGGGTTGAGGAATTAGAAAAAGGCCTTTGCACTTTTGGGGTGCACGGAGGAGGAAAATGTGACTTTAACTGTGTATCAACTTCAAGATAATGCTAATGATTGGTGGAAGGCCACTGGAGAAAGAATTTTCCTGATGGGCATGGTGCCGAACTGGATTAGCTTCGTCGATATCTTTAATGGGAAGTACTTTTCTAAGAGTGCTCAAGAATAGAAGATGACAGAATTCTTATGGCTTCGCCAGAATTAGATGACTGTGGATCAGTATGAGGCGGAATTTGCTAAGTTATTGAAGTTCGCACCGAGGATGGTCTAGAATCCTTTAGATAAGGCAAGAAGGCTCCGAGATGATTTAAAGCTAGAACTTCACAACCGATTGATACCCCTGAACCTTAGGGATTACAACGAGCTTTATGAGCAGGCTCAGATGATTGAGAGAGATATGACTGGGAGGAATGCCGCATCTGGATTGTGGTTTATACCGGTTAGGGATAATCGTAACTTTGGAAAGAAACCTATGAATGAGAATAGGCGGTTTGTCCTTCCGGTCAGAAAGAATATTGTAAAATCGACTTACTATTCTTGAACTTCGTGTGGATTTTGAGGGAGAAGGCATGGGAATGGCCCTTGCCCTAGTGTCGCGACTTACCTTACGAGGGCCGAATTCGATGAAGCCGATTTAGAGGTAAGTGTTTATGAAACGGTCTATATGGCACATCATAAAATATAGCTTTATTGAAGCATCGACCTTTTAGTTATCCATACGGTCCATGTGGTACATCATAAAAGACGGCTTACCAAAACATCAATCTTTTAGTCATCCATATGGTCCGTTTGGCACATTATAAAATACGACTTACTGAAGTATCGATTTTTTGGTCATCTCTATGGTCCATTGATCATGAACGTGGATTTTCCTTAAATTCATACCTTGCGTGACAGCGGATCGATTTTATCTTTTTTAGGAGTCACCACTAGCCTAGGTTGGGGGTCGGCTAGAATACCCAACCAAAATGCGGGAATTTTGTTTCGGTTTCTACGAAAACCAGAGATCATTAGTTCGGGGACTGGCTTATGTTAATATTTCTATTAATGCCCTTTTGGTACCGCTAAACTTATCATGGTTGTTATCTAAATTGTCATGCATTTATTTTTTACCATTTTCATGTTAAAGTCTTAGTTCACTAGGTGATTATGCATCTTGTTTTTGTATTTTCATTTAAGATTCTAAATTAATCCTATCTTAGTCTAGAAAAATAAAGAAACAATCAATTGTATTGAAAGACATTTGGTAAAGTAAACACTCAAAGTATTGAAAAGACGAGCTAATTCTAAGTGCGAGAAAGTAAAATTCGCAACTCGTCGGATGTTTATTACAATACAAATTGAAAACCCGAGATATGATTGGGGACGAATGAATTGAATACAAATTGAAACTGAATCAGACATCGATCTATCACTACCATTAAGTGAATACAAATTGAGACCAGATTAGACATCGGTTTGTTGCTTTGGTCTTTTACAATTTTGGATTATCCCCTCCATGGACCGCCTTTTGAGTGTCGGCGTTTACATTCACATCATACATTCACGACAAACAATATATAAAGAAATAACTAAAGAAAAGCAATGGTGCAAACAATTCACCAATCAAGCATGGGCCTCGGAATCGGCTTTTGTTTTTTATGCATTTCGATTCACCATCCACCTAATCATCTAACATTATTTGATTAATAGTTAACGATAATGGGTTATAATTGGCATTTACAAAACGGCAACTCATATCAATTAAATCCTAAAGTCGGGTTCTAAATGTCCATAATGGGCTACCCACCAAATATGCACCGGGCCTAATATTCATCTAACAAACACATGCATAGCAATGAAATAAGTATGCATTCAGGCCCATGGGCCTTATTTCTCAACCAATCAAGTAATGGGAAATGGGCTTCATAAGGAGACCACTTATTCAGTTATTATCTAATTCGGATTACTTCTGTTTAGATGTGATTAACTAACCTAATAATGTCAAAATGAAGTGATTCATGTGTCATTAGAAAGCTTGTATCATGAGGATTAAAAGTTAAGCAAACCATTTTTTTCTAAATCCTCACCGATTTTCACAAAACTGACAATTTCACTCTCGGTGACAGACTGGACCCGGTTCTTTTAGGGATTTCAAAATATTGGCAAGAAAAATAATAAACCTTATCAAAACCATGTGAAAGTTTTTATACAATTAGGATTCTCCATGTATGACAACTTTTATGTTTTGAGTTTTTGCTAAAAACTCCTTCAAATTTTTATAAAATTCATTTTTCACCAAGGACTCATCTGCAAATCAAATTTTATCCTGAGAAGACCTTACATGAAATTTTTAGCAAATTGACCCTTTAAAATTGCTATTAGGCTCTCAAAATTTCCAGTCAACATAATGAGACCCCAAGAAACAATTTTGTAGTTTTGAGTTTTCTCAAAGGAGGACTCTAACTTTATCAAATTTGGAGAAATATCTTTTGAATTCCAAAGGAATAAAAATTAGATCTGAACACAGATACTGATTAGATCATAAAAATTCCTTTTAAAAATTCAAATGAATTCTAATTTTTACGAAATTAGTATCACTGGAAAGATCTCGATCTCAGTGAAAACTTTTATGAAGAAAACTCTTTCATATTTTGAACACATGAATTTATACAAATCAAAGAATATATGAAGGTCAGTTTGAAACTAGTTTGTCACCAGATCTATGCATATATGGCGTTGCAGATCGTACAATCCTATCATATTTGGAATTTTATGAAAATTTTATGATGAACAGATTAAGATGTGTTCTACAACTTTCATGAAGAAAGTTTCTTCAAACAAGGATCATAGAAAATTAGAAAAATCATAGAACAACACAACGTCAATCAAGAAATCATTAGAACAGACTTGAACATCACATTCCAGATTTTGATCCTAATTTCCGAAAGAGTTTGACCTAGCAAATTAAGTCTGATTGAGGCATACAATATATCAAATCGAAGCTTGAGACATGTTTTATGACTCTCTAGTTTTTCACTTCACAAATTTTGACATTAACGAGTTGAAATTAGCATATCAAACATGTAGGTTTCCCTGTACACGAATTTGCAGAATAACATTTAAGTGTACTTACTTTGTTTAATGATGTTTCAACGCGCAATCGAGCGATCCGGTCTCCGTATTCAAATCAAGAGCATCATGGAGAAGTCTCGGAAAGCTCGACATATCCATGAGAATCAAGTGCACAAACTATAGTGAGAATCGACTCGATTTCGCGCTAATGAACTAATAATGAAAAATCAAGTAGAAAGAAGTGATTTGGTGGTTGTTCAGCGAGAAGCTGGTCACCACAGCCATGTGAAGACACCAAGGAAGGCTGCTGGAGGTTCGGGATTATCGGAGGGATTGCCGGCTAGCTGATTTAGCCACTTGAACCGATTGATTCAATCATTGGTGACTATGCTGGTGATGTTGCTATGGAGGAGATCACACCGAATAGAGCAGTTCCAGCCACTAGCAAGGACAACTGGTCTTGCGATCAACCTTGTGCCGCCATGGAGGACGGTGGTGAGGTGACGGCTTGCTAGAAAATGGCCGGCGGGAAGTGGAAAGGCTGGCGGCCGAGAGAGAGATCAAGAGGGAGAGAGAAGTGTGAGCTAGAGAGAGAGAGGGAAGAGAGGAGAGAGAATTCAGATTTGAAAATGTGAGAGCTCCCCCAATTTTGGAGAGAAAAAAACCTATATACTTCCCTCAACTTTGAATCTTAGCTCTTAGATTAATTCAATGGCTTAGAATGCATCATTAATAATTAAAAATATTCCTTAAGGGTTAAGGATTGGTGACATGGCATTATGGATGGACATGATTAATTCTAAATGAATGGTCATGATTGATTTACTTACCCCCTAAGTAATTTGATTAATCCTTAATGAATGGCATTTTAGTAATTTCACTTAGAGGCATTTTCGTAATTTTTATTTAAAGGCATTTTTGTCATTTGGGGCTTAAAAGGATGTGGCCAGCCTTGGCTGGTTAGAATATATCGCCGGCCGCTGGATTTTTGATTGGGGAAAATGGCCGGTCCGATCGGATCGGTTTAATTCGGGTTAAACCAAGTTGAACTGGTTGAACCGATTTGACTCGAGTTTAATTGGGTTGAACTGGTTCAATCCTTAGCTCAATTTGTTCCGATTTTGTATAATTTGATTCCTATCATGATTAAATGATCCAAATTAATATTGAATTCGATTAAATTGGATCGAATCAATTTGAAACTTATGCACAAATTGATCCAATTTAATTTGTTTAGCTTAATTGTTCTTGAATTTGAGTTAATTGCATAACCAAGCTAAACTAACGAATTTAATTGAAGTCCAATTAGCCAAATTGAGTCTCAATTCATCAAATTGAATTTTAGTCTAGAGTAGATCAAGTTGAATTGCACTAATTGGATTAATTACTCTTAGACTTCTCAATCGTTGGATCACTAAATTGATCAAATTGGCTCAAATTTATGTGAATCTTCCAAATTTGATTTCGAATTTGGATTTTATATAAGAAATTAGGCTCATTCGTGTCTCAATTGTGCAAATCATGAAGAATTGATCAAAATTACTGATTATGGCCTAAATTGGGGATTTTTGCGTTTGGCTTGGAATTATAAAATTTGTTCCAAAATTGAATATAATATGACCTTTAGATTAAATGTCGTAAAGAAAACTAACCTAAAAAATGATTAGAAATGAAGTAATTTCATTTTTCGTCGATTTGAACCAAATTTCGCAAATTGAGAAAAAGTTGATTCTAAATCGATTTTTGTAAAATTTCAAATGCCAAAGTCAAATTGAATGTAAAATAAAATGATTTTTGGATTTTTTTATTTTTCAATTTTTTTGGTCAAAGGTTTGACCTTACTAAGAGTTTGATTTTATGATCAAAGTTTTGAATTTTTCTGGAATTTCCACTTCTAAATTGAAATTAAACTTGAAGGGAATCTTTTTATGCAAAAAGCCCTAATTGACCTGAGGTTGATTTTTGGTCAAAGAATTGACCAAAAATTCAACGCATGAGTCAACCATTTGACTTTTCGGGTTTTTGCATGAAATGAATAGAAAATTGTTTATAGAAGCTAGGCCAACAAATAGAATTAAAAAAAATCACACTTTTTGTTCAAGAAACGGTTCTGTCGTGATCGGAAACCATAGTCTCGAATTTTCTACTTTTAATGATGCGTCGACTAAAAATTAAGTGTCAACAACTGTCCCTCTTTGAGTGGGAGTTCAAAGAGGTTCCGCTCAAAAACCAATTGGCACCTGCAAATTTTTATTCGACTCCACTTAGGAAATGAAAATAAAGACAAAGACATTTAATCAGAGTATTACCTAAAGCACTCACCATTAACCATTTGGATTGTCAGCTCATTCATGTGTTTTTCTCTTCTCTCTCTTATATGGTGGAATGAAGGAAGACAAATCAAAGAAAGGATTTTGTAGGAAATCTATGGTTTAAGGATAACCAAAAACCTAAAGAAAAGGTTTAAGGATCAAAGAGACAGTATGAAAACCAAAAGTGTTGCATGGTTTAAAATAACCAAAAACCAAAAATGAAGGGTATGGTTTAGGCTGACTAAAAATTGAAAATGAGAGATATGGTTTAGGCCGACCAAAAATCGAAGATGAGGATATGGTTTAGGCTGATCAAAAACCGAAAATGAGGGATATGGTTTAGGCTGACCAAAAATCGAAGATGTGGGATATGGTTTAGGCTGACTAAAAACCGATCCACCGGGGAAAGATATTTTGAAAGAAGTTCCGAGATTGTTTAACGACAAATCATATGGAATTATTCACATTTCGGAAACGTTCACATTGAATACAAATTGATTGATAAAAAAGGTCTTTCAAAAGGACCGTAATATAAGCTTGGTCATGGGCTTACATAAAAGATATTTGCTTTGAGGCCAAGAAACGGAATATACCATCAACATCTTTAGCGGGTTTACAAGTCAAGAACTTTAAAGATAAGACAAAATATGATTACTTCCACTCTTTTAACAGTAGCTTCTTTGTGAAATCTTTATGTCAACTCAAACCATCCCAATTAGAAGAGATTTCAGAGAGGGTTGTAATGTCGATTCGGGTTAGGCTCAAAAGGCTTGAAATTTTGTAGAAGGGGTTTGAAAGAGAAATGATGATTATCTTGGCATTATTATCAAATCATCCAAATTTGACATCATTTGACTCTTAAAAACTAAATTTTCTCGAGAGTTCATTTTTCTTGCAACATAAGAGCTTTACTTTTTCTATGCATCTCCTGCAATGGGAATTGCGTTTTTATCATTAACATGTTGCTTTTTGCTTTTGCTTTTACTTTTGATACATTTTCTTTTCATGGGCATCGGCCTTGCTTTTACTAGGCACACTGCTCTTTCATGCCCCATAATATTTATTTTTTGAATTCTTTGGACTCTCGAGGCATTCTATACATATTCACTAATTTTTCTAAATTTTCTTGGTAAATCATATGCATTGCCCCTTACCAAAAAAAAAAAAAATCATATGCATTGCCCTAATGTAGGGAGATAATCAACATTTTGGGCTTTGAAATGAACATACTTAAGGCTCAATTTGGCTAAGCAAGGGATAACTGTGTTTGGGTAGAGGAAAAGAATGCTCTTCTTCACTTTGGGATGTTTCGAGCTTCCATAAAGATCCACATAAAATTACCATAAGAAGGTTGATGCAAATGAAAGCAATAAAATCTTTCTTAATATTTTTGCTCCAAAAATGATCAACCACAACTTCTTAACTTGCCCCAATGTCGGGTGGTTCTTGATAGGGATATTTTGAAAATTCTTTTTATTTGGCTCAAAGTGGCTAGCAAAGGATAAAATGAGTGTTTATGATAGAGAAATGAAATGCCTTTTATCACTTCAATCCATGTATTCAATGTGAATAAACCCTGCATCCTAGGACATGGTTTTTTTTTTTTTCCGCTCAATTTTCTCAAAATGTATATAGAGATGTGTTTGATTAAAGGTTTGCCTTTTATCATCCTAAGCATTTTCATTCGGCATTTTTGAGAAATCCCTTTTTTTTTGTTTTTTCAAAGGATTATTTGATTAAATCTCCCGTCTGTGAGGAATGCTGATGCATGATGTGTTTACCAATGCGTGAATGAACAATTTGAGGAATGTTATTTGAGATCTCTTGAAAAAAAAATGATTTCAAATTTTCTTATGATTATTTGAAATTTGAACTTTGAACATCTTTTTAGTTCAAAACAATGTGTATGAAATTCTGCATCTAGGACTTGATTGTTTTATAAAGCATTTGAAGACAATGCTTTTAAATTTACCTTGATCATGAAACCAAAGTTTTTATCCAAGAGGTTTTGAAATGGAATGGCTTTTAAAGCTAATTTTTGAGAATTATTCGAAATATTTTTTCTTGAAAGATCTTTGAGGAAAAGGATACTTTTTCTGGGTTAGACAATTGATCCTACAAGAATATAAAGGCATTCATGTCAATGAATATCTTTTGAAAGATGACAACTTGGAACAACACAACTTTACCCTTGTATTTTCCTTCCATTGCTTGATGTCTTCCTATCAAGAGAAAGGAAATTGAGTCAATAAATGATATCAGAAGAGGTAAATTGGAACCGATACAGTTTTACTCTTCATTTGAGTCCATGTAAACGACTCTTTGAGCTTTCTTGATTGTTGACAATTTAGTTGATTGCACTAAAACCATATGCCCCAGTTGGACACTTTTGCGTTCAAAGAATCTGGTATGTTCAATGCTCTTCCTTATTTGATTTCCATTGTCTATTGTTTGAATCTTTTCTTTTATTCACCTTCACGTAAAGGAAAGATATGTCAATTTGGATTCTAAATAAATTTGAGCTTAAAAATGAAATGCTCCCTTAGATGATGATATCATCCTTTTGTCACGCCCACATTAGTCAACCGTCTTGACGCCTTATCTACAAGATAAACGGATGAACAAGTCAAATCAGATGCGAGATATTCTCATTGGAACGAGTACTTTTACCTTTTTGAGTTACTGCTCTTTGAGATCATTTTGATTAGGTAAATAGAAGCCAAATTTATGCATGATTATTTGGAAATCATTTTTGAAAACAATTTCAAAAGTCATTTGAAAATCTAACCCTCAAATCTTTTGGTCCATTTTGATTTAAGAATCCAATCTTCAAAATTTTTCGGGGGGTCAACCACACATTCATGATATGCCCCAAATATTGGTTTTGAAACCATGCCAGAAAATATTTTAGGAACTTAGTCCTCATATCCTCAAACATCCTTGTTCCACAAATCTTTGAAACTAGGAAGCGTGTGGAAGTCCAATCCTCAAAGTATCATCACATGACTGGTTTGATGTACTTCCACACGTCCTTAATAAAACGTGCAAATGCCTTCTTTTTGAAATTCAAATGATAAGGCTGTATTACAATATATACTACCTTGTACCAATGGCTCAAGATCCATGTGTCCATTACAAATCAAAGATTGAATTGAAAGAATCAGTTGAACTAACAAATTGATCCAATGCAGGGGCAAACAAATGAAGCGATAACGAATGCAACAGACTTAGAAGAAGGGTAGGAAGCATCCCCACTTAGCAAGGTTGATAGGTACTTTGGATGATTCAGCTTTGTCGTGGGCTAAGATAGTGTCAATAAAGTCTTCATTAAAGAGATTTGCCATAAAGTCGAAGGAAATTTCTTCTTCTTGTAACATCATGGGAGGTCTGGAAAATGTCTCTTTCAAAGATGGAGGTAATAGCCTCTATCGACTGTTTGTCTTTTTATTTTGATGTTTGCGATCACCTTGGTCCTCATGGCTTCCATGATAACCTAAACCTTTCTTGTTCCTTTTCGTAACAACTTCAATTGGTTTCAAGATGCCTTAGGAATGCTTGCCTAAGCCTTTTCCAAGAGCATACCCATTTTCAAGCAACACCTTGCTAGACATAATTGCGGGCTTTGACATTTCAGGAATTTGCATAATCGCTTCAACAGGCACATGTGCAAGGGAGACTAACTCGAAGGAGTGGCAATTCGATTCTTCCTTAATTTCGGGCTCAACATATGGAATGGCGGTGTCATGGAACACCTTGAAATCCGTCTCAACATGTATGGTTATGAGCTTGCTATTTACCACGAATCTCACTTTTTGGTAAAGGCTTGAGGGCACAGCTCTGGCATTATGAATCCACGGTCTACCAAGGAGCAAACTAAAGTTGCTTGGTATATTTAGTACTTGGAAAGTGAGTGAGAAAAAGAACAGGTCCAATCATGAGTTCCAACTCAATTTCGCTTATAGTTTCTTTCTTCATTCCATCGAACACTCACACAGGTGTTTTGGCAGCTCGAATTCTATCCTCATTTACTCCCAATCGTCGTAACGTAGCCAATGGGCATATGTTTAGGGCCGAGCCAATATCAATGAGAACTCATGACAAAATTGTGTCACGATGTTTTACGGATATGTACAATGCCTTAGAATGGGAACGCCCTTTGGGCGGAATGTCCTCATCGGAAAAAGGGATTTGATCCTTCAAAATGATTGCCCTAACAAATTTTTTGAGTTGAGCATCATCAATGGAATCGGGTACATGCACTTCATTCAACACTTTGAGCAAGGCATTTTTATGTTTCTCGGATAACTTGAATAAATCCAATAAGGAGATTTGGGCGGGCATCTTCCTTAATCAGTTCACCACATTGAATTCACTAGTCATTACCATGGCTAGAAATTGCTTAGCATCTTCTTCAGTCATAGCTTTCTTTTCTACTCCTTCTTTGGGTAGACAACGATGACCCGATCGAATAACGTCATCAATTTCATTAGTTCCGTACTTTTATGGAATAGCATTTTTGTCAAATTTGGGAGTAAATTCAACAATTATTTCTTCGCCTTCCATTAATAGTGGTAATTCAATCACAACGGGCTCAAAATCATTCCCCCGTGATCTCAATTGACTCAAAATCTTCAACTAACAAATCAATAACCATAGGTTCCACACCCATCGGCTTGATTTCATAATACGTGGCTTGTTTAGACAAGCTAACCACTATAGGTTCAATACCCATCGGTTTGCTCTCATGATCATTCTCTTCGGCGAGGCCAATCGCAATGAGAGGGATCATAGCAACCATCTCTTCATTATACATTCGTCCCCATCCGTCGAGAACAATGTCCTTCAGGTTAATAAAGAAACTTGGTGAAGGTGAATATTTGACAAAAAAGTCATACTTTCCACTTGCTAACCACTTCACCATGCTCATAAGCGGCTGTTACAAATTCACGATCCTAATGAGCTCTTCTGGCACCAAACTCGGAATTCGTGTTAGAAACATGCTCATCGTCTTCATTAACGGGTATAGGTTCAAAGACTTTAGATGTGTGATCCACGTTTTCATCATTCATGCCTTCCTATCCATCGGGAACGATATCCTTTGGGTCAATGAAGAAACTTGGAGATGGCATGTATTTGACATAGAAGTCATACTTCTCACTTGGTTGGCCTAAGGTATCTACTACTTCTTTGCACTCACGAGCAGTCTTCATGAATTCATAGTCCCAATGGGTTCTTTTGACATTGAGGTTGGAATCCACATCGAAAACAATTTCTTCATCTTCTTCGAATAGAAAATCATCGTCAATAACTTCTAAAGCTTCTATTTCTTTGGTCAAGACTTTGACGAATCCATCTCCATTCTCCTCCTCTTCTAACTCATAAAGGAAGTTCTCGGACGATACATCAATCATAGCCATCATCATTGTGGCATCTAATTCTTCTCCCATACACCGGATAACCCCCACGTCAATTTATTTGGAAATATATATCAACTTTTCTTCTTTTGAGATGTCACATCCTTTTTCATAATGTCTAGCTAGCATCAAGATCTCATACAACTTTGGTACATCCACCATAAAAGACTTCTTATCTTCATTCATATCTACCATATTCATACATTGGGTATGATTGGGCAATGGATTTTGTTGTATATTCAGTTCGAGATACTTAAAAGACAAGATCCCTTTGCCAATCAAGCTTTGAACCTTAATTTTCAATACTAGGCAATTGTTGGTGCTATGGCCTTTCTCACCCATGTGGTGCTCACATGATTTTGTAATGTCAAACCCAACAAACTTTGGAGGATTATCTCGGGGGACTTCTTTTGCAACCATTCTCCTCTCAAGAAGCATGGGTAGAAGCTTTGATAGCGGTCTTGGTAAGATGTAAACTGACGAAGCGGGTTACGCTTACGTGGCTTCTTATTGGAGTCATGATGTGGCTGAATATAAATCTTGTCCATTTTCTCAGCACCTCTTTGGTTACATTCTTCATTCCTAGAAGATTGCTTGATTTTAGACTTTTGCTCTTTGTATTTTTGTTTTCCTTCACCCTTCAAATTAATGTCATTTGTCTCCAATCTAGTACTAGACAGTAATTCCATAGCAATTTGATTCACACGATCCATGAGATGTATCAACATGCCACACATTTTGTTAACTTGATTTTGAAGATCCTCAAGAGTAAGCATAATCTTGGTCGGAAGCAATGGACTTATGAACGCTTCAAAGTCTACAAATGTGGCAGTTATTTCATCTATTCGGTTTTCCAGATCAACAATTCGATCGTTCTATTTTTCGATATCCATTTGAAGATCCTTCGCACAAGTGGGGTTGGGCATTCTCCAAATACCTTGTAAACGAAATGAAAATCAAGGTAGTATGTGGAAAATAAATTGAAACGAAAATGTAAAACCCTTCAATTTTATATTTTCTTTGAATGAAATAGGGATGTGAAATATTCCCATGATCCCAATATCATGTGAACGATCTCTTATCAAAATTTCTTCACAAGAAATTATACAATTGAAGGGGTAACATGCGATGATTAATCAAGATGCCCCATCTATATTCCATTGGAATCCTCGGGAAAGCACATAAAAGGGAAATTTCATTAATTACAATGAAATTCGTGAAGTATAATCCCTATAGATCAATCTAAAAACAAGAAGAGAATCCTATTACATCATTACTAAAGTGAGTAAAAGGGAAACCCTATACATCAAATATATAAAATGAAAATTACATAAAAAGAGATTTCCTCATGGAATATAGCCAAACTCCTAATGGATCTTCTTTACACACGAGGCGAATTCGTTTGTTCTCTTGGGTCAAACGTTCAACCTCGGCGAAAGCCTCATCCTTTTCCCTAAGAGCTCTTACGGCTGTAGCTTGTTGTTGAGTTGGTTTCTTGGGAACATTAGGGAGATCCACTTTAAGCTCGGGCTCGAGGTGATGGTATATATACTCTGGCAATGCATGGTGTATCCTTATTTCACCTTCCAATTTTGACTCATCGGCAATGAGAATTGGCTCCGGGTGGCATTTGTACCACATATCAATGATGCACTTGATCATTTTCTTCAAATCTGCCATTTGGTCCTTTTGGATGACATCTTTGCAATAATCAAAATGATATAACCCAAATTTGAGGAATGATAGAATCTTTTGAAGTACACAATATTGACGGATCACCTTAAAATGGTAATGTGACGTAGATCCCGTGAGAACCAAAATTGCGATTGGGTTGTCGGATCCGTTATTAAGGCGTACCTCGGGATTTCTAAGCCAACGAACATGCCATTGGATTTGATTTGGAACAAGGTTCTTGAAAAAATTAAATCAAGTTCAGAATGACCAATAATGAAAGATTTCTTCCTCTTTTCATAAGAGCGAGACAGGATGACAATCTTTGGACACATCTATGATTTTCAAGCTCAAACCGAAGTCTTTGAGGTGAGAGACCAACCAAATTTGGAGTAAACCTATTAGAGCCCTAAAGATACCATTTCTATTTTGTTTGAATTTATTGAGTGATATGAAGTCTCACCTAGGATCATATTGGAGAATCTTTTGAACATACACACTTGATTGATAATGTGAACTACCAAAGGATCTATGGTCTTTGTGGCGAATAGAAAGACCACAAAACTAAAGAATGCTAAGAAAAAGACTTGAGGAATTTGATTACCTGCTTCTTTTGGCAAACTAGAAAAATGTCGTTCTAAGAATGTGAAGGAGAGTGCATTGGAATTTCCTCTAAGGACGGCTTTGATTTGGAGAATGTCAACTCCTAAGAATTGGCCTAAAAGAGGAGTAGGATTTATGTCTATCGGAGGACTAATTGGACCAAAAGACCCGATTCTTCCAATGGCAATATCGTACTCCTCAATTGTAGGGGTCAATTCATTTCGACCAAACACAAAAGTGGATGTCTTTGAGTTTAAAAAATGGGACAATGCTTTGATATAGCAACATGATGCTCGATGTATAAAAGTGCAGGAAGATATCTGATCCTCTTTTCTACGTAGTTCTAATGCTTTGACTCGAGACTTTCCTACATGGTCACGAGAGCTCTAGGTACGGGGATGATTTGAATCTCCGACATATTCATTTTGACTAACCCTAATTTTGGGGCATCAAGATTAATCGCCACGCATTATAGGAAGAAATATAACGTGAAATTGAAATGACGTAATTGAAATTGTAGAACGATACAATCAACCCTACCGCAAAAAAAATGGCAAACACATCGACATATCGCATGAGGACATGTGAATTTTGACATATAAGGGTAGGATTTTAAAGGTTTAAGGTCCCCACCTTAATTAGATAAGAAGAGTTTACTCACCGCTACTAACGTTGGTTGGTGCACTTCTTACTAATCAAGATGAGCGGTATTGAATAATGGATTATCACATGCATTCACATCGGATTCTACTCTTAATACCTCTTAAAGGTGTCCTAAAAGCGATTCGGGGTTTTAGACCGCGGGATGTGGGTGTATTGTGTCATGCTAAAGCAGGTAAACATACATTTGAATTTAAAGCAAACAACACTTCAATATAATCCAACATACACCCATACATCCTTTCATCACCTACAAAATAAAGGATTAACACATATGCCTCCCCTTATAACTCCCACCTACAAAAACATTTAACACTTGATTAGTGACTTACCTCATTTTCCACGCGACTTTGACATGCAGTCGATGCTATAAAATGCAGACAAGTGAGATAACAGTTAACAAGTTTATTACGGCTTTAATCCATTTAGGTTTGTAATCTAGTCCCTAGCGGAGTCGCCAAGCCTGTCGCGACCTACCTCACGAGAGCTAAACTCGATGAAGCGAGTTTAGAGGTAAGTGTTCATGAAACGGTCCATATGGCACATCATAAAAAATAGCTTTATCGAAGTATCGACCTTTTAGTCATCCATACAGTCCGCGTGGCACATCATAAAAGAAGGCTTACCAAAGCGTCAATTTTTTAGTCATCCATACGGTTCGTTTGGTACATCATAAATGACGGCTTATTAAAGCATCGAATCATAAATGACGGCTTATTAAAGCATCGATCTTTTGGTCATCCATATGGTTCATTGATCATGAATGTGGATTTTCCCTAAATTCATATCTCGCGTGACAGCAGATTGATTTTGTCTTTTTTAGGAGTCGCCACTAGCCTAGGTCAGGGGTCGGCTAGAACACCCAATCGAAATGCGAGAATTTCGTTTTGGTTTCTACAAAAACCAGAGATCGTGAGTTCGGGGACTAGATTACGTTAATATTTCTATTAACGCCCTTTTGGTACCACTAAATTTATCATGGTTGTTATCTAAATTGTCATGCATTTATTTTTTTACCATTTTCATGTTAAGTCTTAGTCCACTAGGTGATCAAGCATCTTATTTTTATATTTTCATTTAAGATTCTAAACTAATCCTATCTTAGTCTAGAAAAAGAAAGAAACAATCAATTGTATTGAAAGACATTTTGTAAAGTAAACACTCAAAGTATTGAAAAGACGAGCTAATTCTAAGTGTGAGAAAGTAAAACCCACAACTCGTCGAGTGTTTATTACAATACAAATTGAAAACCCGAGACATGATCGAGGACAAATGAATTGAATACAAATTGAAAACCTGAGACATGATCGGGGATGAATGAATTGAATACAAATTGAAACCGGATTGGACATCGGTCTATCATTATTTGAATACAAATAATGACAATTGAACATCGGCCACCATCAAGTGAATACAAATTGAGAATGAATTGGACATCGGTCTATCGCCTTGGTCTTTTATAATTTTGGATTGTCCCCTCCATGGACCGCCTCTCGGGTGTCGGCGTTTACATTCACAACATACATTTACGACAAATAATATACAAAGGAATAATCAAAGAAAAGCAATGGTGCAACAATTTACTAATCAAGCACGGGCTTTGGGAACGACCTTTGTTTTTCATGCATTTCGATTCACCACCCACCTAATCATCTAACATTATTTGATTAATGGTTAACGATAATGGGCTACCATTTGCATTCACAAAACGGTAACTCATATAAATTAACTCCTAAAATCGGGTTCTAAATGTCCATAATGGGCTACCCGCCGAACATGCATCGAGCCTAACATTCATCTAACAAACACATATATAGCAATGAAATAAGTATGCGTTCAAGCCCATGGGCCTTATTTCTCAACCAATCAAGAAATGGGAAGTGGGCTTCATAAGGAGACCACTTATTCTGTTATTATCTAATTCGGATTACTTCTGTTCAGATGTGATTAACTAACCTAATGATGTCCAAATGAAGTGATTCAGGCGTCATTAGAAAGCTTATGTCATAAGGATCAAAATTTCCGTAAACCATTTTCTCTAAATCCCCACAGATTTTCACGAAACTGACAATTTCACTCTCGGTGATAGACTGGACCCGATTTTGTTAGGGATTTCAAAATAATGGTGAGAAAAATAGCAAAACTTATCAAAACCATGTGAAAATTTTTATGCAGTTAGAATTCTCCATGTGTGACAACTTTCATGTTTTGAGTTTTTGCTAAAAAGTCCTCCAAATTTTTATAAAATTCATTTTTCACCAAGGACTCATCTGCAAATCAAATTTTATCCTGAGAAGACCTTATATGAAATTTTTAGCAAATTGACCCTCTAAAAATTGCTATTAGGCCCTCAAATTTCCAGTCAACATAATGAGACCCCAAGAAACAATTTTGTAGTTTTGAGTTTTCGCAAAGGAGGATTCTAACTTTATCAAATTTGGAGAAATATCTTTTGGATTCCAAAGGAATGAAAATCATATCTGAACACAGATATTGATTATATCATAAAAATTCCTTTTAAAAATTCAAATGAATTCCGATTTTTACGAAATTAGTATCACTCGAAAGATCTTGATCTTAGTGAAAACTTTCATGATGAAAAATTTTTCATATTTTGAACACATGAATTTATAATATGACCTCTAGATCAAATGTTGTGAAGAAAACTAACCTAAAAAATATCTAAAAATGAAGTAATTTCATTTTTGGTTGATTTGAACCAAATTCTGTAAATTGGGAAAAAGTTGATTCTAAACCGATTTTTGTAAAATTTCAAATGCCAAAGTCAAATTGAATGTAAAATTAAATGATTTTTTGGATTTTTGCATATTTCAATTTTTTTTGGTTAAAGGTTTGACCATAAGTCAAACCCTAGTTGACTTTTTACTAGGAGTTTGATTTTATGATCAAACCTTTGAATTTTTGTGGAATTTCCACTTCTAAAGTGAAATTAAACATGAAAAGAATCTTTTTATGCGAAAAGCCCAAATTTGACCCGGGTTAACTTTTGGTCAAATGGTTAACCAAAAAGTCAACACAAGAGTCAACCGTTTGACTTTTTGGGTTTTTGTATAAAATGAATAGAAAATTGTTTACAGAAGCTAGGCCAACAAACAGAATTAAAAAACGACACTTTTTATTCAAGAAACGGTTTTATCGCGATCGGAAACCATAATATCGAATTTTTTACTTTTAATGACACGTCGGCTAAAAATTAAGTGTCAACAACTAGCAGGAATGGAACTTGCTTTGGATGTGGAGTACGGTCACCAAGTGAAGGATTGCCCCAATCAACAAGTTAGGTCTTCATTTCAGCCACAACAACCTTAGATGGGAAATCATGCTAGAACTACTCTATAGAATAATTAGAACCGACCCCCAGCCCAAGGAAGAATCTATGCCATGGCTCGCAAAGAGGCGGAGAATGCGCTTGGCGTGGTCACAAATACGGTCTCTTTATGTGATCATGCGGCTTATACCTTGTTTGATTCGGGAGCATCTCATTCATTTATGTCAAAGCAATTTGTTAGATTGACTGGGATCGAATCGAAACCGCTAAAAGTAATGTTGCATGTTACTACCCCTCTAAAGGATAAAGTGCTAATCTCAGTAGAATGTTCGAACTGTAAGATAGTCATTGGTGGTAGAAATAAATTAATTGATTTGGTTGTATTA